>JAKSZU010000010.1:80219859-81567756 GCA_026018925.1 Tupaia tana
TTACAGCCACATGTGAGAGGCTCCCCTCAGAATGTGAAGTGGCCTTCTTTATTTTCTTATGAATGAAGCACATTTTAAAGTGAAAAAGAGAAGATACTCCAGAAACCAGTAAAATGATACTTATCTGTTGGTCTACTTAGTGGACGATATGTGGTATAGTCATTGTTGGAATACCTAAATGATCGGTGTTTATTTATTTTTATTAACATGAAAAATGTAAAGAGAAAATACTTGCGGTATGAAAGGAGTATTACAGACGACAGACTTCAGTAATCGCTCCAGCAGACCTTAAGGGCTAGTTTTACAGACAGACACTTGGGATAACGTGGCTAAGCGTTCTGTGCATGTGACCCAGCAGACTGTGGGTGGGGTGACCACAATAAGCTTGGCAGTGTGGGTGCCCGTTTCAGTGGGGTTTGGGTTAACGTCTCACTGGTAGCCTCAGACTGTAACAGATCAACCTCATCGTGCCTTAAGCTCCACTATGGAACTTGTGGCCTTGCCCCTGGGGTCAAGGCTATCTTAAAATGGCAAGAATTGCAGTGGTACTGTCAGCCATTTAAAAGGAAGAGGGCCACTGGCCCAGGTTACTGGGTATAAAAAAAAGACGATGACTCTTCAAAGCCTAAGCAGGATCCTTCCACATTTCATTTTCATAAATGTCCTATGTTTAGCCTTCTTATTTTCTCTCAGTGGAATGGGTAGGAAGTAAAGGGTCCAAAAGAAATGAGAAGACTAAGAACCTAAACAGGGAGCAAGGTTTTAGTACAGGTGATAATGTCTCTGCATCCCAGCTTCCAAAAGGAGGTAGGATCTATAAGCCCAGAGTCCTATTGAGTTTCAGCAAACTGACCTGAGGGATTCATATAAGCCTGTTCCCTTAGTCTTTCACATACTCTGACAAAACAATTTCTCTACATTCACAGAACAGCTTGTGTGTGTGGAGGGTTCCTCCAGCACTAACCAGTTCTCCTACCCTGGGATTTAATCCCATTCTGACACTATCTACTTGGGGTAAGCATCAGACCTCACGAGCGAAAGGGCTCACTCCTGAAAGATGCCATTTACAAGCCCAGGCCTCCCATCCTTCTGACCAACTGACCATGAGGCAGGGGTTCCCAAGACTTCCTTAGATCTAATAATTTGCTAGAACGGCTCACAGGACTCAGGGAAACACTGCACTTACATTTTCTGGCTTACTGTAAAGGACACTACTCAGGAGGTGCCAGATGGAAGAGGTGCACGGGCAAGGTATGGGAGGTTGGGTGTGCAGAGCTTCACGCCCTGTCCAGACCTTCTGTCCTCCCACGACCTCTGTGTGTTCACCAATCTAGAAACTCATCACATCTCCTGTTCAAGAGTTTTTATGTAGGTTAATGCCCATGTCCCATCTCCTTCCCAGAGGTTAGTGGACTAGCCTGAATGTTCCATTCAGTTGTTTCTTTTTTTTTCTTTTTTTAAATTTGTTATCGAGCACATGCACTTGCTGAGAGGGAAGAGGGGGAGGAAGAGAGAGAGAGAAAGCATCCCCCTACTCCCAGCAGGTATGTTTACACCACAATCCCTTCTCTTCCATTCTCCTCTCTTGGAATTTTGGGCATGT
This sequence comes from Tupaia tana, assembly GCA_026018925.1. NCBI lineage: Eukaryota > Metazoa > Chordata > Mammalia > Scandentia > Tupaiidae > Tupaia > Tupaia tana. The sequence continues at coordinate 80,221,463 of JAKSZU010000010.1, forward strand.
ATGCACATGCACCTGGTATGTTTTTCGAGTCTCTGGGACCAGGACTTGAACCATTCAGTTGGCCATGAGGGATCCAGTCACCTTAACCACCATGCCACCAGCTAGCCCTGAATGTCCCAGTCTTCTAATCATTTGGTCTTTCTGGTGACTGGCCCCATCCTGAGGCTATCTGGAGGTTCTACCCTAAGTCACCTCTTTAGCAAAAACTCATGTATGGTCTGAAAGGGTTCCTTGTAAATAACAAAAAACACTCCTGTCACTCAGGAAATCCCATGGGTTTTAGGAGCTCTGAGCTAGAAACTGGGGACAAAGGCCAAATATATTTCTTCTTATATCACAAATATTTTTCTAATGATGGAACATATATTCTTTCAGGGAGAACATCTAATGTTTAGCTAGCCAAGCCCATTCAACTCTAATCAAATTGGAACAATATCAATTTACATTTGGAATAGTGAGTTTCCATTCATGAACACGTAACAAAGCCTTATGTCATTTGATCATGAGGACAGCCCCTGCAGTAAGTCCTTTTATTCTCAATTGTGTAGGAGAAAACTGAGCCATTAACGGAAATGCAGAGCAACGAAACGAATAGGTGCAGAAAGGTAAACTCGAATTCAGGTCTTCTCATTCCAGATTAAATACTCTTTACCCTATATTGGAGGTTGTATTTTTAACTTAAGAAATATGAAGCAGAACTATAGGGCAACATCACTAATTTTCACCCACACCTCATAATCTTGTGCAATTTAAAATCTGGATTTCCAAAGCATTTTGAGCAATGGCATCCTCATTAAAATCAGTGTGTTGTTTTCTAAGAAATAAGAGCATGGTATTCTTGTCTTTCCAAATACGTAGTTGGACTTTTTAAGTCCCAACATTTCATTGTCACAACCGGTAAGACTTTAAAATGCTTACTATAGTAGTTTTCATAAAAATCATTATCCAGGAAAAAATATTGAAGACATAAGTGATTTAACAGCTGTGAAAGGAGAATGGCAATGAATACCCTAATGCATGTTCACATAACATAAAACCAGATTTGTGGGCTACTTTGTTTTTATCTGAGAAAAGAAAATAACATTAGCATAATAATATTGATGCCTATATGTTTATAGAAGAACCTCATCATACTTGGAGGTCATATGCTAGAAATTCCTCTCCTCATAAAGAAATATGAGCGGGGTGTGCCCCTAAGTCACTTTTTCCTTCTGGTGTTTTGGCCTTTGGTCATTTGTTCCATTATACCCACCTTTCTCTTAGGTGCAGTGACTGAAATCAGCCTGCAATAGTGTTACATCAAGATAAAGTGTCCTGACACCATTTATGGGTGTCATTAATGGTCACTGAATGGCCTGACACTGGCGTGTTAGAATGGCTCGAGGCCAATTGCTAAAGATTCAGGGATTTTGTGAGCCAATTGTCAAACTATTGATACTTGAAACTGGGCATAGTGGGAAACTGGCCACCATGGAAATTGGCAAACACTGCAGTCAGGTCTTCTTACCTCCCCACCCAACCCAGCTCACCAGCACGGTGCCAACCTGATGCGGGAGGAAGTGGAGAAGGCGGTTACTATTCTGTACCCCACGAATGTTGGAAACCACAAATTGAGATTTCTCTGTACCAGAAGAGATTACCAAAGATTGTACCAACTTCTCCAAGTGGATTTGGATTTGATTTGTAGAGTTTTATAAGAGTCAGTGAATATATATATATGTGTATATATATATATATATATATATATATATATATATATATATATATTATATACACACACACACACACACACATATATATACATATAATCTCCTAAAAATCTCCTGAAAACAAGAAGTACACATGTTGCTAAATGGAAAAATATAAGTTAAAAATTATATATATGTAACTCAATTTAAAAATCATTTTTATATATCTATATTCTGGAAAAAATATGCACTGAACTGATTATCTCTCAGGGATATAAGACTAGAGATTAATGAAGATGTTACTCTTTTATTTCTGAATGGTTCTTCAGTGCCTTCTCTTTAACAACAACAAAAAAAATCAACATTAAATCTTCTTATAATTAAATCACAGTTCTGGGGTCATACGGTGGTACAACAGGCACCGTGAGGCTGCCACATGGGAATTTTCTGGCTTTGTGCCTAGAGACCTACCCGAGTACACTGACACGTGTGTGCCCAGGATCCTGGGCTGACTGAGACTGGGGGGTAGATAGTGGTGTGAAAACCTGCTGAGAGCGCTGCGTTTTTCTGTCTCTTTCTTTGTCTCTCTTACTTGTGGAAGGAAGGAAGGAAGGAAGGGAAGGAAGGAAGGAAGGAAGGAAGGAAGGAAGGAAGGAAGGAAGGAAGGAAAAATAAATAAATAGTACTTTTGAAAAAAAGAAACCAAATAATGACTGATAAATCTACTCATGCTTTTTGATAATGACCTGTTCAAAGCTTAGACCTTATCCAACTGATATTTCTCTCCTTATTCTTTCTATTTTTTAAGATTTTTGCCATAAGGCATGTATAAGGCACATGCACTCTCTGGAGAGAGACTGTGACACAGAATGAGAGAAAGTGCAAAATCCCTCCGGGTCGGGGGGTGGGGGGGATGACCACATCACAATTACTTCTCCTCCAATCTACCCTCCGGATTTTCAGCATGCAAACACATGTGCCCAGAGCGTTTTTCAAACCACCAGGTCCAGGACTCAAATCACTCAGTTGGCCATGTGGAATCCAGAGCCTTAACCTCCATGCCCCCTGCTGTTCCTCTGTCCTTATTCTTACAGTCTCAACCTATTTTCCTTTTCTGATTTACTTGACTTTTTCATTTTTTCCAAGGATAAATGCATTTGTTACTCACCGGACTTTCATTTTCCAGTTTTGTACTTGTTTCAAAATGCTTTAAAATTATTGCTGTAGTGAGAGGCACACCAGTTACACTCCAGAGAAGGACCAGATCTCAAAAGCCCCCCTGCTGTGTCCATTTGTTGTAAACCCCATGGGACCACTTCAGTTATCTGTAGCCAGCAGAGCTGACAGGTTTCATTCTGACAGGCTGCTTTATTCCTGTCAAGGAAAGTCTGTAATGGAAGGTTTGTTACTGGAGAAGTTTCTGGAGAACTCTACCATCAGGGATGCTGGCTATATTTCTAGCCTGGCCATATGATGAACCATGTGACTTTGGAGAAGTCATGTAATCTTTTAAATCCTCATTAGAAAATAGGGATTATATTGTGATCCTGTGACTCCTGTACCCATTTTTCCTACATTTTACTATTTTTTGAAATGGGATATATCTAAATACAGTTGTCAGCTTCCAGGTCTGATATCCCAGTAGGAGACGTAACTGTCTCATAAAAATGCAGGTGAACTTAGATGGTTACACAGAAGTATCTACAAACACCACACACATCTATTTGTATTCCATCTTCAATAACTACAAGTTCACATTTATGGCAAGTAAAACACATCGCTGTCTTGAGAGGACTGATAAAATCTCCATAATTTCCTATTAGCTAACAGTAGACACTCTCTAAAACCTGTTATTAAATTGATAGTCTTCAACTGAAGACATATTACAAATACAGAAAAGAGAAAATAATACCACCAGGCTAATGCTGTTGAAGATGAAACGAGACATGTTCATACAAAGCTTCACATATCACGAGAAGCACTCGAGAAGTATCTTCACCATCATCATCACCGTCATCACATTTTATAACACTCTAGTTGACAATAATTTTCCATATCTGTTTTTGTAAAGTTTTTAATTTATTTCTTTCTTGAGCAAGAGAGACAGGCACCCCAATAAAGTACTCACACCATAATCCACCCCCAGCTTCAGCCAACCTCAGATAAAGCACGCATGAGAGGTGTCCAGGCTCAAACCTGGAACCTTCCAACATGGACTAGCCTGGCGGAGTGTTACATTTTAGTGCTGCCCCGTTATCTAGCCCCCATTCTGTATTTTATTTAAAACCCTGGCACGCCAAGATCCTGACAGCTGAAGGGCTGGGGAAAGGGAGTTCATGGTGTGACAAGATTCTGACAAGGGTGCCTGTCTCTCTCTCATGAAATAAAATAAATGTCATTGAAAGAGTCAATGGTTTTTAATGTCTTCACAAGATGTGCAACTGTCACCATATCTAATTTCTAAACATTTCATCATCCCCAAAGAGAAACCACCTACATACTAGCGGTCAGTCCTCATCCCCAGCCCTGTCCCCATAGCCCTTAGAAACCACTGATCAGGGACCAGCAGATGGCGTAAGGGTTACGTCACCTGGACTCCCACATGGCCGATTCGTGGTTCAAGTCTTGAACCCAGTGGCTTAAATCTCACACTGGGCACGTGTGCATGCGTGCCCCAAATCCCAAGAGTAGAACGGAGGAGAAGGGCTTGTGGGGTGGCCATTCCCCTTGGGGGGTGATTTCTTGCTGTCTCTCTGGCGAGTTTATGTGCCCTAAGACAAAAACCTCTTAAAACAAAAAAGAAACTGCTGATCAACTCCCAGCACGTGCTTTGGTCCCCGAATAAAGGTGAGGAAGCAGAGATCTAGAGGTCCTAATGCCTTTCTTAAGGTTTTCTTGAGAACCTCGAGCTGGGATTAGAACCCACTAAATCACCCCGCCTCCCTTTCCTGGATGTATTTAGGCTCAGGTTCCTTCCTCGAGTTAATTATATTTGCTTCCGACACTAGATGGGAGAGGAGGTGAGAGGACTGCCTGCGAATGGTTGCACAGTGGTTCTCCCTTACCCAGGGTTCACTTCCCAGGGTGTCACAGTCACAGTTACGCAGTGTGTCACTGTGTTTCCACAGGGCAGGCAAATGTGGCTGGAAAGTGGATGAGTACAGGAGACACTTGTATTTACTCACTTTCCTTTATTCGTGATAGATCATGTGTGTGCACCCATGATGAGAGAAAGAAGCCTCCCCTGCAGGGTCTGGTCATGCTGAAACTCCCTCCTCCAGCCCTCTGGCCCCTCAGATCTTGGCACTCGGTGCACGCAGGGAGGTTTCGGGGATTCCAACTATAATACCATATGGGATGTGGCTTCTTGTGCTATACATTACTGCTGGGCCATGAGGATAGCCCAAATAAGATATTTTGAGAGAGAGAGGCCACATTCACATAACATTTCTTATAGTTGTATAACTGTTCTATTTTTAGTTATTGTTAGTTCCTTATTGTGCCTAATTCATAACTAAATTTTACCTTAGGCGTGTGTGTATAGGAAAAAGCAGCATGTATGGCGCTGGCCTTCTCTGTGATTTCAGATATCCGCTGGGGACCTCGGTGTTTAGAGAGATTTTAGTTTGTTCTGAGAGACCAGTTCATGAAAGCAACATGAATTAACTTATGCTTTCTTTTTTTAAGAATTATTTTTTTTCTTTCTTTCTTCTTTCTTTCTTTCTTCATTCTCTCTTCCTTCCTTCTCCCTTCCTTCCTTCCTTCCTTCCTTCCTTTCCTTCTTTTCTTTCTTTCCTTTCTTCCCTCCTTCTTTCTTTCTTTCTTTCTTTCTTTCTTTCTTTCTTTCTTTCTTTCTTTCTTTCTTCCCTCCCTCCCTCCCTCCCTCCCTCCCTCCCTCCCTCTCTCTCTCTCTTTCTTTCTTTCTTTCTTTCTTTCTTTCTTTCTTTCTTTCTTCTTTCAACCAGAGAGGGATGGGAAGGCGGGGAGAGTGAGAAAGCACGTCACCAGAACCGTGGCTGGCCATGTGTAAGTCCAGTGCCCTTAACCACCATGCCACCTGCTGGCCCCAGCCTACGCTTTTTTAATAAAAGAGATTACTTCTATTTACTTCTCTGTAATTTAAATCCACCTGCCAAGAAAAAAAAAATGGCTTTTGAAGTTAAGCCAATTGAACTGAAATTGACTTTCTTATAAATCTAAGGGAGAAAACAAGTTTTAGTCCCCTTCAGAGCCATGTGTCTTAAATATAGTAATTCCGGTTTAGTCTATTAAGCTTCCGACAAGACAAATAAACCTTGTGCAAAAACTAAGACAGAGCTCCTTGGGACTAGAAAGGGGGGGGGACTTTAGAATCAGAGAAATAATGTGGATATTATGTTTTGAATAATTCGGAGTTCAAACCAACTTGGAGATCTTTTTGGCAGACATTATTTTAATAAGACTAGTTGCCTACTGACTGCTTTAACCTAATTCTACAAAACAATAAATTGCAATCTAATTGTTAGATGATGAAAGACAGTGATGAGGAAAAACTAATTTTGTTTACATGTAGTTTGCTTCCAAGTTGAGCTTCGTGGAAGGTGGTCAGAACAAGTCAATCTCTCCTGTAGGAGTAAAAATGCATCTACAGCTTCACACCCAGTAGCCGGGCCGGCATCTCCCTTTGTGCCCTCTCGTCCCGCTCCAGGGAATCTATTTCTGTGAGTGCACATAATGCCAGGCTTACCCCCCCCACCCCCCCCCCCCCCCCCCCCCCCCCCAGCCTCCAGAGTTCCTCAGGGTAAAGGGCTGGAAAACAGCAAGTCCCAGAAACAATCGGGGAGCCTGTTCATAATTTTGGCTTCTGTGTCCCTGCTCTGCCAGTCTGTCCAAAGCATTTAGGGAACACCCAGTCTTCGCAGAAGCTTGACCTTGGCACCAGAGAACAAAAATGAATAGCAAGTTTGCCCTGAAGCTGAGGACGGGGCCATCACTCAGCCACATCCATTGCAGAAGGACCCCTGCTCTTTAGCACTCAGGGGACATGCCCGCTGGGAAAGGGAAGCTCCTATATGTCTCCTACCCCAGTCTGGACATGCTGGTCTAAGGGACTCTTAGGACCAACAGTTAACAAATGTTCATCTTCTGTTGGTTTCACAAAATCATGGTGGTCGTTATGCCCCACCGTTGGTCCACGCTCTGCTGGAAGTCACACCTCACTCAGCACAAGACTGACTCCCCGCTTGTCCTTCTAGACTTAGCTTATGCTGTCCTGCTGGGGGCCTTTCCTAGAATTTCTTATCCAGTCTCAGTTAGGTCCTTCTTCCTCTGTGCTCCTACTCTAGAGTCTGCCTAAGTGAGTTTTGCATCCTCCTCTTATGAAAATTCCTTACTAGATGGTTTCTTTTGGGTCTGACCTACACGTTTATCTTTGTGTCCCCAGGACTTGATAATATGCTTAGCTTGTAGCAGGCATTTCGTTCATTCAGAAATATGTATTAGGCACCTACTATGTGCCCTACTGTGTAGGGTGCTGAATATCATGCTTGCTGAATGAATGGTCTCCCGTTCCTTGGTTCTTTGCCATCTCTGCAGTCCAGTGGGGAAGAGAGATTGCCAGGTAGATTGGGCATCAAGGTCTGGATGGAGGAGACGAGAATGGCTCCTCACTCTGCTTGTTTGAATCTATTGACTGCTCGCTGTGTGCAAGAACAGTGCTTAGGACGTTCTCACAAGTAACACTTTAGTCCTGGTACCATTTTACAGTAAGAAAACCGAGGTGCAGAGGACGTACTTGCTCAAGGTCACAGGGCTGGTAAGCAAAGCCAGGATGGAAAGCCAGACCTTCGCCACTGCACTGCACTGTTGGTGGGAGCTGGAGAAGAGGTTGTCGTTTTCTGATCTCCATTAATGGAACTTCTCATCCCCAAGAGAGGTGTCACTCAGATAGAGACAGGATCGGGGCCAGGGCTCTGAGAAGCAGCTCAGTGGGGTTCTCACTCCTTTAGGAGGTGGTACAGAATAGGAGGTGGTACAGAATAGGAGGTGGTACAGAGTGAGGGGTAAGGGCTCAATCTCCAGTCTAAATGTTCGGCATGCGAGCCCTTCCTCCAATGTCTGAGCTCTAGGACTTTGAGTGAGACCTCCGTTTCCTCATCTGTAACATGGAAAGAGACTGACTGGGAGAGATCAGCCAACCATCCTCACTTGGCATTCTCTTCTGGGGATCTTGGGTATGCGTGTACACGTGCCTGGTATAATTTTCAAGCCACCAGGTCTGGGACTCAAACAGTGGTCAGCTAGGTAGGAGTCCAGTGACATAACTGTTATGTCATCTGCTGACCCCAGAATTTAAGTTTTTAAAGTATCATCTTGAACTGCAATGATGTATGTTAAACATCACTATTAAGCATCCCAAAGGAGAAGCTGTGTTGTGGAAATGCCCACTTAACCCACCCAGACAGCTCAAACCTACCATTTGCTGACCTATTACTTCATTTTTAAAGTTCTTTTTTCTCTTCCTTTCTTTCTTTTTTTCTTTTCTTTTCTTTTCTTTTCTTTTCTTTTCTTTTCTGTTCTGTTCTGTTCTGTTCTGTTCTGTTCTGTTCTTTTCTGTGTTTTCCATAGGGCTCATGTGTTCACAAGACAGAGACAGAGAGAGGGAAAATGAGAAATCACCCCCTGGGGAGATGGCCATGCTGCAACCCCTGCTCCTTCATTCTCCTCCTGGGATTTTGAGAACACATGCACATGCACCTGGTGTAATTTTCAAGCCTCTAGGTCTGGGCCTCTTTTTTTTTTTTTTTTTTTTTCTTTTGAGAGGCTTTTGCTATAGGGCGCGTGCGCTCGCCAGACAGACAGAGAGAGATAGAGAGATAGAAAGTGAGAAATCACCCCCCAGAGGGGATGGCCATGCCGCAATCCCTTCTCCTCCATTCTCCTCTCGGGATCTTGGGCACGCATGCACACGCACCCGGCGTGAGTTTAAGCCACCCGGTCCAGGACTCGAACCATGGTCGACTACGTGGGAGTCCAGCGACATAGCCATTACGCTAATTGCTGGTCCCCTAGGTCTGGGCCTTTAATTTCACAGTTGGCCATGTGGGATTTAGCACCTTAACCACCACTTCACCTGCTAGTATCTCTTTTCTTTTTTTAAACAAGAGGATGTAGACAGACAGGTGTTGGTAAATGCTAACTGTCCTATGCATGGAGAGATAAGATGTAATCTCTGAGCCCAATATACAAAGGAGGAACAACTAGCAATCTACCCCACCATCTCCCAACCAGGACTCGCTGGCTCCCAGTGTAGAGAGATGAAGGGCTTTCTTTTTCCCCATAGGACATGGTGGTGTTGCATCTATACAGTTTTCTTTGAGATAGAAACGGATAAAAATGAATTTGGAAGAGAAAGGCATGGAGATTCTCTTTCCATTGTATTCTGCTCAAGGGTTTCTCCCCCAAGGTAAGTTGAGAACCGTGGTATAGAGAAAAGAGACTTCAAGAACAGGGCAATGGAACACAAGAGAAAAGCAAAAAGGGAAAAAGAGAGAAAGTCTGCAGCTTGCTCCTGGGGACTGGAGGACATTTTTTAAAGGGAAGGTTGGAATCTATCCAAATTTATTGGGTCATCAGAAAAGTCATGACGTATTTTTCTATGCAAATATCTATCATGGCTTTTCAGTTGCATTTAGTCACCTTCTTCATCCTCCTCTCCTTCCTCCCCTTCATCATCACCTTCATTCTTTGCCTTCATTCTTGACCTCGTCATCAGTATCTCCCAGTCCTTCATCTCCTCCTTCTCTACCTCGTCCTCCTTTTCTTTCTCTTTTTTCCTCTCTCTCCTTTCCCCCTCCTCTCCCTCCTTCCCCTTTGTCACCCACTGGGTCCTGAGTCGTGCTGTCATGGATTTGGCCAGATAGCTTCTCTGATGACCTCTCCTCACTCACGTCCATACCCGCCTTGACTGTCAGGGAACAGGGGAATAAGCCCTGTGGTTCCTCAGGCTCTCTTCCCGCCGGCTTTATTCTGCATTTGACTTGAAGGTTTCGTCAGCTCCTTCCCAGGTTCCCATTTGATGTCAGTGGACTATGAAAATGGGTCACCACTCTCATTCAGATGAAATTCTTTGGAGAGAGCTTTATTTTCAAAATAAGGCTTTTTATCAAAGTGAAAATCTATTCTGTAACCTGATCTAATATCTTCAAATTCTGTCACTTCAACTCTGGTCAAATAACATGGTGCCTCTTCCTCCTCCCCAAGCAGTGCAGGCACTTGTGGATAGTTGACAGATGTTGTTATCCCAAAATTTGGGACTTGGGTGACAATTCTGATCTCTTCTAAAAAGAAAAAAATGGTTGGCGAAATTTGTTATGTTTTTGTTCTACTTTCAAAATCTCCTCTCTGGCTTGTTTATGGAGTCTATGTCATTTAGTACTTCATCAATGTGTTCAATTGCTTTTTTTTCTGTCCCTGTTGTAAGTCCAGAGAGGACAATGTCTCCTTTAGCCTAGAGGCATTGGTTCTTTTTTTTTATTAATTAGTTAATTTATTTTTCATTTCATTTTCTTTTATACATTCAATCACATTATTATTTGTCTTACAAAATGGATATTTCAACAGGTGAACATTTCTCTCTAATACAGTTGATAAAACTACAAAATATCTTCAACAGCTAATAAACATTTCTTTGTGACATTAATACTTTGCCTCCCTATTTTTCTTCTAAATGTCCTTCCTCAGAGGCATTGGTTCTTTTATTGGAGGTGTGAGCAAAGACTGCATGCAGGGGCCATGTTTCCAGGAAAGTTCAAGCATTAGAACCAAAGATATCCTTGTTCACCAGGAAGACACCCCGAACTCCTTGAGTTTTTCTTTTTCAGTTTTTTAATAGCCACAGGGCATGTGGTGTGGCCTCTCTCTGTCAGGGATTTGGACATGCACACATGCCAGTGTGTTGTGTTTTTTGTGTTTTTTTGTTTGTTTGTTTTTTGTTTTTTTCTTGGAGAGGTTTTGGCTATAGGGCATGGGCGCTCACCAAAAAGACAGAGACAGAGAGATAGAAAGCGAGAAATCACCCCCTGGGGGGGATGGCCACACTACAATCCTTTCTCCTCCATTCTCCTCTTGGGATCTGGAGCACACATGCACACACGCCCGGCATGAGTTTAAGCCACCAGGTCTGGGACTTGAACCACAGTTGACTACATGGGAATACAGTGACATAGCTGTTATGCCAACTGCTGTTCCCACCAGTGTGTTTTTAAGCCCCAGGTGGCAGGATGTGAAATGTGGCCAGCCACATGGGATCCAGCTCCTTTAACTGCTAGACTACGGTCTGGCCCTCATAGTTTTATTTTTAAAGTTGGATTCACACAGTTTTGCATTCTTTTTTTAATTTTCTTTTTGGTTAAGAATTAAATGCTTGGCTGGCCCCCTAGTCTAGTAGTTAGAGGAGCTAGATTCCCCATAGCTGATCACCACAGTTCAAATCCTGGCCCTGCAATTTGAAAATCATGTTGAGTAAATGTTCATGTGTGTCCCAGATCTCAACAGGATAGAGAAATGAAGGAGAAGGGATTGTGAAAAGACCGTGCTCCATGGGGGGGGGGGGGTCCTCTTCCTCTCCTCTTTGGTTTCTCAGTCTTTCTCTGGTGAGTACACACAGTTTCTTGCATGTAAAAAAGGAATTAAAGAATAGTCTTAAGCTTTTGTTTTTCATTTTGGGAAGTCTTAAAGCCTATGTTTAATACTTGCATAAGATTCTATCTAGCAGTGGAGCTTCATTTCCTAAATCTAACCTTTATTGTTAGACATTTAGTTGTTTTTCATTTCCAATTTTCGGGCATAGATTTTTTTTTTTTACTTTTGTCAACCTAATTCCTTGAGAAGAATCTTCAGAACAAAGACAGCCTCAATCAGCTTGGTCCTGTTCCTGTGTCCAGTCTGGGCTGCTGTGTGCTGGCCCGAGCCGTGGTCCTGCCACCGGCAGTTTCACTGCACCAGCCTTCTTGGGACCTTGGCAGCTCTGGATGTTATTTGAAAAAACAAACCACAGTGAGGTGGGAGGAGCTGGTGTAAGAGGCATGAAATACTATTTGTTTTTCTTGAAGTATTTACTTTTCTACTGTTACTTTCTCCAACTTTTCATTGTGAGGATTTTTTTAGCTTACAGAGAAATGGAAAGAATAGTACACCGACCCTCTTCATCCAGATCCATTGGTTGTTTATCTTTTGCCACGTTTACTTCTTTCTCATTCAATTCATGTGTGTACACACACCCATGTACAATTTCTTTCTGCTGAACTGTCTGAAAGTTGCAGACATAGTAGTTTACCCAGCACATGTACTCACCAGAGAGACACAGAGAGAAAGTGAGAAAGCATCCTGCAGGGGGTGGGATGTCCTTGCTGCAATCCCTTCTCCTTGTTCTCCTCTCATGATTTTGGATACACACACACATAAACACACACACACACACGGAGTGATTTTAAAGCTGCTGGATTTGGGAATCAAACCATAGTCAACCATGTGGGAGTCCAGCGCCTTAACCATGCCACCTGCTAGTCCATTCCTCTTTTTTTTAAGAATTATTTATTTAATTACATTTGGTATTATTATTTTTTAATTTGACCAGAGAGAGAGACAGAGAGAGAAAGAAAGGGAAAATGAGCAAGCAAGCCACCAGGTGTGGGACTCAAACCACGGTCAGCCATGTAGGAATCCAGCATCCTTATTCACCATGCCATCCGCTGGCCCCTAAAGTGGTTTCTTTTTAAAATCTAGGATTCAGCCAAGGGTCATATATTGCATTTGTTTGTCTCTCCTGTTTCTTTGAGCCTAGAAAACTACCCTGACATATTTTTAACTCTTTCATGATAATGATTCTTTTCTGAGTCCTGACCAACTGTTTTATAGTATATCCAATATTCTGAATTTGCCACATTATATTCTCATGACTAAATTCAGGTCGAACTTTTCAGTCAAGAGCACCGCATAGAGACCAGACGGTGGCACAGCAGTAAAATGCGACACTGTGAGGATGATATAAGTGGGAGGGACCTGCTTCTCACCCAGAGACCTCCCTGAGCACTCTGGGCACGTGTGTGCCCACTATCTGGGCTGGCTAGAGCAGGGAGTGGATGGCAATCTTGGGACCCTGTTGGGGATGCTGTCTGTCAGTGTATGTGTCTCTGTTTTTCACCCTCACCTCTTTCATTCATGGGATAAATGAATGTTTTGTGTGTTTATTTTAAAGAGCACCATATATACGATGCTATATATGTCCCAGTGCACCCCGTCAGGAGGGACATACTGCCAGGCTGTCCAGTTATCAGTCCTGTTAACTTCATCACTGGGTAATGCGTGGTGTAAAAGCATCTTTCCCCTTGGTGATTGGTAAGTAATCTATGGAGGCGGTTCTTGGAGACTATGTGAATATCACACTCCCCAGTGACATTTCACTCAGAAGACTTGGGACCCACTGGTGATGTGTCTTCTTTGGTTATTACATTGTTGACTACAAAATGATGCCCCACCCCCACCTCTTTTAAAATACCAACTCATGGATATTTTTTAAATTCAATATTATAATCTATTAACACTGTTATTCTTGAAGCTCAGACTGTATGACATCGGCGGTAAGTGCTCTCTCAGGCTGAGTTCTGTGTCCTTTTGACACATCCTCATTAGTCTTTCAGCAATTATTTGCTTTTTTGGCACAAGGTAGCACAGGCACAACTTGTGCTTTCACTGTCCCACACCAGGGAGCAGGAAATTTCTCCAAGGTAACTAGATTCCTTCGAGTTGGGACTGGTATTAGGAACCAAGATCTGGGTGGTGGTAATGCTCATTGCTTCTGGGTGTCCCTTCTAGGCTCTGCCTGTAGAAAGAGCGAGCGTGTGTGTGTGTGCGTGCGTGAGTGTGCACGTGTGTGGGTCTATACATAAAACCATAACTTCACAATGGTACCTCCAATTTGCTGTAACATCACAAGGTTCTTCCTCCCCTTCCCACACTCCACTTGTATCACAATAAGAGTCCTGAGTCCCCAAAACATCAACATAGTTACCCAATCATAGGATAGTCACAAAATAGTTTCAGAGTTACTATGTTAATACTTCCACCCAGAATAATTGCTAAGTTAAATTCAAGATTTTCTGAAAGTTTTTCTTTTCTTTCCTTTCTTTCTTCCTTTTTCATTTTTAAATTTTTTTTTAAAATTTTTGGTCTCTGCTGAAATATATCCTACTAAAAGATATAAAGTCATGACATATATTTTTCTCTGCAAAAATGCATCATGACTTTTTGGATGATCCGGTATATGCTTCTATTAGATTATTATGTTAAAAAAAATCTTGGATTATTTCTTTTTGCATGTGTCGGCATACTATTAGTTTGATATCTACTACATTTACTTGTATTTCATAAATTATTACCTGTGTATGTACCTGTGAACCCTGAAGATAATGAGCAGGTCCATCATCCTCAGAGGATCCTCTCCATCATCTTTCCCTCCCACTCCTCACTCTGTCCCCAAGCAACTATACTCTGTCACTGTAGTTTAGCTGGCACTTTCTAGAATTATATTATCATGCAATAACACAACACATACTCTTTCATGTTAATTTTTTTGTTCACTCAGCATGATCATTTTGAGATTCATCCCCATTGTTGCAGCTATCCCTAGTTTGTTGATTTTTATTGCTGAGTAGTATTTCATTATATGGATATACCACAATCTGTTTGTACATTCACTTGTTGATGGGGATTCAAGTTGTTTCTAGTCTTAGCTGCTTGGCTGCTCTAACAAAATACTGAGACTGAGTGACTTAAACAAATAACATTTATTTCTCACCATTCTGGAGACTGGGAAGTTCAAGTGCCAGCTGGCTCAGCTTCTGGCGTGGGCCCCCCTTCTGGCTTCCAGATGGCTGCCTTCTTGCTGAGTCCTTGCATGGCTGAGGGAGAGAGACAGAGAAAGAGAGAGTGCACTTTAATCCCTCCTTTTATAAGAAGACTAATCTCTTCATGGGGGCTCCACTTTCAAGACCTCATATAAACTTAATTACCTACTTAATTACCACCTCCAAATACCATCACATTGGGGATTTGGGCATCGGCATATGAATTTGGGGGGGGCAGAAATATTTGGGTTTAAGAAGTCATTACTCATAAAGCTACTCTGGCCATTCATGTACAGATACTTATTTTCCTTTCTCTTGGAAAAATAATTGTTTAAGGGAGCGACTGCTGTGCCATATGGCAGGTGCATATGTAACTTTTTAAGCAACTGCTGAATGTTTTCCAGAGTTTATGTACTGTTTTCTGTCCCACCTGCAATGTATAAGAATTCTGACTCTTTCACATCTTTACAATACTTGTATTATCAATCTTTTTCATTTTTGCCATTCTATTAGATAACTACTGGTATTTCACTTTTATTTAAATTAGTTAATATGATTAATGATGTTCATGTACTAATTTGTTATATGTTTTTTTTTTTTGAGAGGTTTTTGCTATAGGGCACATGCGCTTGCCAGAAAGACAGAGAGACAGAGAGACAGAAAGTGAGAAATCACCCCCCAGGGGAGATGGCTACACCACAATCCCTTCTCCTCCATTCTCCTCTTGGGATCTTGGGCACACATGCACACACCCCCGGCGTGAGTTTAAGCCACCAGGTCCAGGACTTGAACTGCGGTCAACTACATGGGAGTCCAGCAACATAGCCATTACGCTAACTGCTGGTCCCTGTCATATGATTTCTTTTAAAAAGTGTCCATACAGGTCTTTTGACCATTTTAAAAACAGGGTTGTTTTCTCTTTTAAAGTTTATTTACCTGTTTCTTTTGTAAGTGAGAGAGAGAATAGCACCCCTAACAGAGTCTTGATGTTACAATCTCTCCCCAGCCTTCAGCCTGGGTCCTGGGCAAGTATGTGCCCAGTGTACTCAGGAGGGAGTCAGGGTCTCTAGACTCAAACTAGTAACTTGAGAGCATGCAAATGCACCTCATTGGTCCCTGGTGGCTCTGGAGTTTCAGAAACTCATCACTGACCAATAGCCTCCATGGGCTCGGTGAAGTCTACCTACATAGGCTACCTAATCCATAGTCTCAGTTTAGGAACTCCTTCCTGGTTAAGGAAAGTATCTAGTCAGAGAAGCAGCTCTGAGTTGGCTGATATACCAGACTTGTGTTTATCTTAACATAGATGAAAAATGAAAAATGTCAGTGAGCTACGGCAGATCCTCTAGCTTCTAAATAAATCTGAGCAAGACTACTCTTCCAACAGTGGAATTACGCTCAGAGGTCAGACTAAATTGCATTAACTGTTACTTCTATGTACTCAATAAAAAACAGAAGCAATGAGTCACATTCTCATTTATAAAAGTAATACTTTTTGATACTGCTGTAAAGCCTACAGGAATGTGTACGGCTAGGCCTCCAAAACTGATTCCTTGCTGGGTTACCATGGTCAAGGGCTGGTTAAGTTAGTTGGCTCAAGCCACTTGGGGGCTGAAGAGGGCTCCCGGCCTCCCTGGGGACATGTGTGATCCAATGCAGAAGCCTTTTGGCATATCCCTGTGGGAGCTAGAGTTTGAAAAGAGGACATTATGAGGTGTCAAATAGCTTCATTTAAGGTGCCACAATCACCACACCGGACTCAGGAGGAAGCTGGGTCATCACAGGGACCACAGTGTAGTCGTTAACTCTAGGGGCAACTTTCTGGCTTCAATTTTTTTTTTTTTTTAACTGCCAGAAGGCCTATGCACTCACCAGAGAAAGAGGAGGAGAGAAGAGGAGGGAGAAAGCAACTCCCACACCCAATACAGCGTGGTCATGTCACAATCCCTTTTTCTCCACGTCTTTGTCCTGTTAGGATTTCGGGCACACATATGCACATGTGCGCATGTATGTGCATGTGTGCGTGCTCACACACACACACACACACACACACACACACACACACACACAGAGTGTATCTTGCAAGCTGCCGGGCTGGGATTTGAACCACAGTCAGCCATGTAGGATCTGGATCCCTTAACCACTAGGTTACAAGGCTGGCCCATCCAGTTTCAAACTCTGATTCTGTTACTTGCTAGCTAGGGTAAATTATGTAATCTTCCTGTCCTATACTAAGAGAGTTAAAATGTATGAAGTACGTAAGCTACTGCCTAGTACAGTGTGCAATTTTATGATAGTAATCTGGGGTAGGCCCAAAATCATCACAAGAGTCCTTATAAGAGAGAAACAGGAGGGTCAGAGGAGGAAGTGTGACAACAGAAGAAAAGGTGGGAGAGATTGGACCCTGAGCAAAGGAATGCAGCAGACAGCAGAGACTGGAAAGGGCAGGCCTCCCTGGAAGCCTCCTAGGAAAAGCAGCCTACTGATGCTTGACAATGACTCTAGATTCATACAACTGGATTTGGACTTCTAACCCCCAGAACTGTAAGATGATAAATCTGTGTGGTTTTAAGCCTCTAGGTTAGTGGCAATTTGTTACATCAGCAATAGGAAACTAATGCAGTCCTCATGACTCAATGAGGTTTCAGTCCTTCCATTTCACCTCTGGTGGGATGATACTTCTGATAACACAAAGTCGCCCAAATCTCTCCAGTTAGCTCTGTCTCAACAGCTATGCCAGGCCTGGTGCATGTTTCTGGCCACTTCGTCACAGAGGGCAGGGCTTGTTTTACTTTGAGTTTTATTTGTTGATAGAGTAAAGGATCTCTATTCTGGAGACACAGTTCAAAAATGTCACCAATTAAACAAAGGAAGGTATGTATTTATAATGTATTCAAGAGTGTTGTACTTTATGCAGTAGCTGTATTCATTGAAAAGTATATTATTGGTGCTTTGTGAAGTATCATGTTTTTGTACTAAAGTCGTACTTTTTCAAGTATTAATGGGACTAACCATTTAAAAATATTCTATGGTTGAATCTTTTTAAATTTGTTTAATTTTATTATCATAATCTTTTTATATTACATTGAATCACATATATTTTTATGGTGGACTACATTTCTTTTTCCAGCACAATTATCATCCATATCAGTCAAGACAAAGACATTACTATCCACGTCATCATCATCATCAAATAGCTTTTCATTGTTTTTTCAGATTATTATTATTTATTCTCATTTTTCATTATTTATTTATTTATTTATTTATTTATTTATTTTTGGTGAGAACCATGTTACATTATATTCCAGCATGGTAGAATCACATCACACTTAAAGCGTGACACAAGGAATGAAAAGATTATGGAAGAACTAAGATGTTTTAACAATAAACAAGGTCTAGCGTGCAAAGTTGAAGTAGGGCAGATTACTGAGATGTTGGATGGCAAAATTATGCTTTATCATGACACAAACTACATCTTCTAGCTCATAGTAAGGCTTTTTCACTTTGTTCCACTTCTCAGGTATCTCTTTACAAGTGACTAGGACTCATTTGTACCAAATAAAAATTGATGCCGTGGTAAAATTAGCCTCAGGATCTTCCTCAACCTCTACATCCATGATGAACAGCCACATTCCCTGGTACTGTATTTCTCTTGCCTGAAATATCCTTGCTATTCCTTCCAAAACCAGATTTAAGCCACTTGTTCCTGCGAAGAAAAATAATTAGACAAAAAAATTCGTGATCGGGAATTCTGTGTTGTTCTTAGCATATTGCTATTACTGGGAGTAATTCTTTATTCCTCAATTGCTTACTTGTCAAGTAGTTGGAAAAGGCTAATCAGTTTAAGAAAGTTTCAAATAAATTGCTGTCTTTTATTATCATCTTTAAAATGTCATATAAAGGCCTTACAAGTTATCTGGCTTGTTACTGTAGCTGGAGAACTCTTCGATCTTACTCATCAGCCTGCTGAACTGTACCCCTCTCAGAGACATAGATACCATCCAAGAATTTTCTTATATCCTTATCTTTAACTGTCATGGCTTTCTGTATCAAAGCAGCTGAATTTGAAACAAGTTCAATATCATTGCCTTCAAGGATCAACTCATATTTCTGGGCTTGAGATACTGAATCATCAACACTTGGTCTCATTCAAACCCTCTGGATGTATTTTTCACCCAAGAAATTCTGGATTTCAACAAGAGATGCATTCTCCTGAATAATGACATTGATGTGGAAATGAGCATACACAAACCTCATCTTGTAGCGGAAGCCCATTGTAACACCCTTGATCATGTTCTGGACGTGACTACAGATAGTGTGAATGTTAGCAAGTTTCTTTCTGTTTCCCCACCAATTGTCAGCCCGCAGCCTCTTCTTCGTCTTTCCAAGGAGACTGAGCTCAACATTGATGTGATTGAAGTCCCTCCGTAGGGCTCCTCTGGAACCTTTCACAATAACTGTGTGTCCCTTCAGAGTGATGTTGATGTTCTTGGGAATGTTGATGGTCTGGCTGTTGAGAATGGTCTTCATCCTCACAGTAGTGCAGCAAAGAGCTATTCTTATTATTTTTTTAAACATTCAATCACAATATATCATTTGGCTTGTATAAAGAATTTACCCAACAGGAAATACTTCTCAGACCAATTCCATTGAGAATACCATCCGTGTTATCACCAAGGGGTAATAAACCATTTCTGTGTCCCACTAATGTCATGCCTCTCTATTTGTACAGTTGCACCCTTTTGAAACATCACAACAACATTCTTCTTTATCAATTTTTAAATCAAGGTTTTTATTTTCTTCATTGGAAGCATATCTGTATTGAAGCTTATCTTTATTTATTTTTTAAAACTTTATTCATTTCTTTCTTCCATGATCATGAGAGAGAGAGAATCGAAAAAAAGCTTCAGTGTCACTATTTACCCTTAGCTGCAGCCAGTCCTTGACTATAGACAAGCACACACCCAGAGAACTCAGGGAGGCCTCCATATTTGAACTAGGAACCTTCCCAAGTGGGATTGTTTCACAGAGCATTATGTTTTACCACTGTACCACCATCTGGCCTCTTGAGCCCTATAATTTTTCTGGAGAGAGAGATTTTTGCTATAGGGCACATGCACTCATCAGAGAGACAGAGAGAAATAGAAAGTAAGAAATCACCCCCCACATGGGATGGCCATGCCGCAATCCCTTCTCCATTCTCCCCTTGGGATCTTGGGCATGCATGCACATGCACCTGGCATGAGTTTTAAGCCACTTGGTCTGGGACTCAAACCACGGTTGACTACGTGGGAGAGTCCAGTGATGTAACCATTAGGCCATCTGCTAGTCCCTATTTTTAAAGTGCAGATTTCACTTGTGATCTTTGCTCACTTATGCACTCATGTTTTCATTTCAACCAACATTTGCTGAGATGCCATTTAGTGTTGGCCTGGGAAAACATGATTGTGAATGGGGACAGACAATAAACAAATGAACAGGAAAATACATAAGGCTGTTTAAAAAGCTGTGAAGAAACTAAAATAGGGTGATGCAGTCAATTCGAAAGAAGCTTTCAAAGTTCATTACTTTTCAGCCAGCCAATGTGTGGTGGTTGAGGCTTCTGGATCCCACATGGCTGACCATGTGATTTGAGTCCTAGATCCAGCAGCTTAGAAAACACATTCGTGCTTGCATATCCAAAATCCTGAGAGGAGGATGGAGAAGAAGGGAGCGGTGTGGCCCTCCTTCATGGGGGGCGATTTCTCACTTTCTCTCACTTCCTCTTTCTCTCTCCATTTCTCTCTAGAGAGTGCTCATGTCCAATAGCAGGAAAGAAAAAGTTCATTGCTCTTTACCTTGTAGTGATCCACTACAGGAAGGGAGAAGGGGTCTCGTGAAATGCCTTTCCATCCATGAAACCCTTGGCACAGCTCACAGGGAGGAGCTGGGTGGACCCTGGAGAGTTTTCTCCCCCTATACCTCTGAGGACTTGTTTTTTCTAGAGCAAAAGAGGGACCTTTACACAGCAGACATACAATACATACTTATTGTTACAAATGTAATATATCATATATATCATCATTATTTGTCAGTGCCCAGCATTCCATGGTGTTGAGTTCACTGGGCAGGTGAGGTTAAAAACACACAGCAATTGATCCTAATTATCAGGGCAAGGGTCTTCATGGTTAGAGAGCAGGGCGCTGGAAAGGGCAAGAGTCCTGTACTGAAGGCCCACCACAATGACAAATATCAGTTTTCTTCCAGTAGAGGAAGGATGCTGCACACACACACACACACACACACACACACACACACAGTCGTCTGCCTGGTCCCGGGTGTCTTCCTGGCATCTGTGAGCTGCCCAGCAGAAAAGGTATGTGGTGTCCTACAGCGAGGCACAGGGAGGCACCGCCTATGACTGAAGACCTTCCACTCCGTTGTCCTCACGTACAAGCAGGGAAGTTCCTGTACAAGAGTTTTTCTCGCTGTTCGCAGCTTTTGTTTTAAACAGCTTTCTCCTGATTGTTCCCTCTTTCCTTTTGGCTCTTGCCTTCAACTTTGAAATGGACCTTCAGGACCACTTTTAAACCAATGACCTTGGGTCTTTTAAGAATATCCCCCCCCCCCCAAGCTGTGCTGCCCCCTCACAACTCAGATAAAGTCCCCTCTGAGTTCACTTAGGCTTCTGAAGAAGCTCTTCCCCCAGGCACTACTCACACGAATAAGCCCCCAGCTCCCAAGTTTTTTTTTTTTATCCCATTTCATAAGCTTGAAACTAAGCATTCACAGAGCGTTTTTCAGAGAAATTAGCTGAAGGTAGTATAGTAATAGAAGTCCACCATGCTCGTTCCAGAAATATTCAGCCTAGATTTTAAAAGGAGATCTTCTGTAAGTAAGAGACAGACAGACAGGACCCCAAAATGGTCTTGATGCTACAATCCACCCCCAACCTAGTCCATCTTTGGGTCATGGGCACATGTTTACCCAACATGTTCAGGGAGATCTCCAGATGAGAATCCAGAACCCACTCCTGTGGGTCAGCCTTTCAAGGCACTGCACCACTGCTGTGTCACTGTCCTGCTCCCTTTAAGATATTCTTTAAATGATATTTATGACTGAGGGAAGCTATGCTCTAAACTTCATCTTGTAGACTCCCAAAATATTCAGACAAGAGCTCATTTTAAAGCTGAGGTGTGTCCTAGCCTGTTCAGGGAAGCCATGCTCTAAACTTCATCTTCTAGACTCCCAAAATATTCAGACAAGAACACATTTTAAAGCCGAGGTGTGTCCTGGCCTGTTCAGGGAAGCCATGCTCTAAACTTCATCTTCTAGACTCCTGAAATACTCAGACAAGTGGAGGAGAGATTTTGTCACAGAATGACCAGAACCACTGCAGAGGCATAAGAAACATGAGAAACCAAGAAAATATATCTCCCCTAAGGGAAAAGAACAATCCCTCATCATCCACAAACAGTACAGTAGAACTCATGGAAATGTCTGATAGAAAATTCAGAATATTCGTAGAGACTAAACTAAACGAGATGCAAGAGCAGAGAGATAATGAACTCGAGAAGATGCAGGAGAAAAGAGACGATGAGTTCCAGGAGGAGTTGAAGTTCTTCCATGATCTGAAAGAGGAAATGTACACCATAAAAAAGAATCAAATGGAGCTATTAGAGATGAAGGCTGCCATTCAGGAAACCTCCCTCAAAAGTATTAAAAGTAGATTAGTCCATGCAGAAAATCGAATCTTGGATGTGGAAGGCAAAACCTCTGATCTAGAAAAAAACAACCAAAAAAACTGAGAAAATAACCCAAAAAAAGAGAATACTATATGAGAAATATTAGACAGCATTAAGCACCCAAACATATGGATAATTGGTATCCCAGAAGGTAAAGAAACTAAGAAGGGCATTGACAATCTATTCCATGAAATCCTGGAAGAAAACTTCCCAAATCTAGAGAGGCATTCAAATATCCAGACCCAAGAAATACAAAGGACCCCTAATAGAATCAACCCAAGAAGATCTTCTCCAAGGCACATCATAGCAAGACTAGCCAAACTTACAGACAAAGACAAGATACTAAAATTGGCAAGAGAGAAACATCAGGTGACTTATAAAGGTTATCCAATCAGGCTAACCTCTGACCTTTCATCAGAAACAATGCGAGCAATGAAAGAATGGGAAAATATATTCAAAATGTTAAGTGAAAAACAGTTTCAACCAAGAATACTGTACCGAGCAAGATTATCTTTCATATGGAAAGAAAGGCTAAAAACATTCTCAGATAAACAAGACCTGAAAGAATTTGCTAATAGCAGACCCATTCTTCAAGAAGTTCTGAAAGGAGTGCTCTACCAGGAAAACTAAAGACACATAAAGCAATAAGAGAACAAAAGGCAACCAAGAAAATGACCAATTTAATGCTAGGGACAATAAATATCAGTAATAACATTGAATGTTACCTTCCAGGATTTAAACGGAAGGACTGGACCACGGTAACACCGTATATTCAACAGAAGAGAGTTTGAACATAAAACTGAACTGGCAAAATAGAATTTTATGACTTTTGAGTAAAACATTGCTAATTTTTTTTCCTATGCTTTGTTTTCCCAATGTAAGCATTTTACTTTCTTATGAGTTGTTGATAGGTTCAGCAATTTGTTAAAATATTTTTCTTGTTTGTCTCTTTAAATAAAGACATAAACTTTTCTTCCTTCCTGACCCCTCTGGAATTGGAAAATATCTAGGAGTATTTTTATTTTGTGGTAGGATTATTTGTATAAAATCAATAATGCTTGTTGCATTGAATCAGAAATTGGAAATACTCACTATTGGACAGGTCTTTGACTGGAATTTCATATCTGAAGATTAATCAGGAAACTACAGAACTAAGGTGGATCTCAAATAAGCCAACAGAAGCTCTTAGAAAGATAGCCTGGTGGGACCAGCAGTTAGCATAATGGCTATTGTTGCTAGACTCTCATGTAGTTGACCACGGTTCGAGTCCTGGACCCGGTGGCTTAAACTCACTCTGGGCGCATGTGCGTGCGTGCCTAAGATCCTGAGAGGTGAATGGAGGAGAAGGGATTGCGGTGTGGCCATCCCCCCTGGGGGGTGATTTCTCGCTTTCTGTCTCTCTCTGTCTGGTGAGCGCACAAGCCCTATAGTAAAAAAAAAAAAAAAAAAAAAAAAAAAAAAAAGAAAAAAAAAAAGAAAGAAAGATGGCCTGATACCATAAATAGTTCTGCCTGGCAGAGGGGATTAGATAAGATATATGAAAGAATTTATAACATAAAATAACCTGGACTTTTCCAGCCCAGCATTGTAATCAGTAGAGATTGCAAAAGAGCAACCACACCAGAGGATTATCTTGAGAAAGACATTGAAGGAAGAAAAAGAGACTGATCTTTGTTAGCAGATGGTATGTCACAGAATACTTGGTAGACAGGGCTGAATTGAGAAGGTGTATGTGTGGCTTGTGTGCTGGGTGTCTGCTATTCAACAGTTTGAGGAGTTGACATGTAATTATTTTCTCAAAAATATTTAAAACCATACTGTCTCTGTTGTTACAGAGTCACAAAAAACAAAATTATAAGAAATACTTTGAATGTTAT
Source organism: Tupaia tana (assembly GCA_026018925.1). Taxonomy (NCBI): domain Eukaryota; kingdom Metazoa; phylum Chordata; class Mammalia; order Scandentia; family Tupaiidae; genus Tupaia; species Tupaia tana. The sequence continues at coordinate 80,245,636 of JAKSZU010000010.1, forward strand.
CTTTAAAATTCAGTATTTTGAAATTTTGAAAGTTGTTTATTAACTTTCAGGAACTATGGAGTATGAGCAAAAGTTTTTTGATATGTAAAGCAAATGTTTGTGGAAAAATGTAAAAAGAAATAAAAGGAAAAAAAGCCCCAAAATGATATTTATGATTCATCTATTACACATGTTGCAACTTTCTTCTCCCAACCTTTGGATTTTCTTTTAACTTTGCTAATAATGTGTTATACAGGTTGTATAATTAAAGCCAAATGTACCAGTTTTCTCTTATTATTTAGCCTCTTTTCTACCCTAAGACCACAGAGATAGTATCCTATATTTTTGTCTAGAAATGATAAAGTTTTCATACTGAGAGGGTGTATCCCCTTCCTTTACTCACTGTGCAAAGATTTATCCTGGCTCTTGTATGTCAAACTTCAAAGAAAAGCAAATTTTTCTTTAAGCAACCAGAAAAATGACCACATCACTAATAAAAGAAATCAATTAGGATTGGTCTCAGACATCCCTTAAACACAAAAAGAAGGAACACCAAATACAGTGGATGCTAAATAGGTGTGGGAAGATCCCTAAAGAGAACACCCCAGCCTGCAAACCTCACACAGAAGAGATGGGGTGCCAAAGTAAATGCCACACCCACAAGGAAATCCAACACCACCAAGTTGGAATAGCTTCGAGAAGTTTGGAAAGCACTTTGTTGGCAAAGGGGCAGGAAAACAAGACCTCATATACATCAATAGCGGAACTGTACATTGTTTTGACCTATATCATGGTCAATTTGGAAGGAAGTTTAAAATTTGGAACTTCTGAAGCCCTTGACCTAGTAGATCAGCTTCTAGTAACTTATCCTATAGACATACTATGTATTAGTCTTACGTGGGTGAGATGATACCTATGGGGTCTTGGAAAAGTTCATGGAAAATGCATATCATGAAAATACTATGCATGGATTTCAAAATTATTACACCAAAATAAACTCATATTTTAATTTCATTTTTGCTATGACTATTTTGAAGCTTCCTTATATGTATAAGGCTATTCATTGTATTTTTTTAAAAAGTTTTTCATCATAGGGCATGTGTGTTTGCCAGAGAGAGACAGTGGGAGGGAAAGTAAGAAATCAGGCCCCAGAGGGGATGGCCATGCTACAATCTCTTCTCCTCCATTCTCTTCCTGAGATTTGGGGAATGGACACACACACTCCAGCAATGATTTTTTTTTTTCAAGTCTCCAGGTCTGGGACTTGAACTATGGTCATCCACATGGGAGTTCAGCGCCTTAATCACGATGTCACCTGCTGGTACCCACTGTAGACTTTTTTATAACAAGGAAAGGTTGGAGACGACTTAGATTTCTATCAGCACAGATCTGGATATATAAATAATAATAGCTAGGCTGCATAATGCAATGCAAATGTTAATAAAGGAAACATTAATCTAAGAACCATTATGGAAAAAACACTAAGATACACCATTAGTTCAAAAAGTCAAGTTATATGTAACATAGCAGGTGACCAAAATGTTTGAAAACATAAGAAGGTACCACAAACTCAAATCCTTTAGAGCAACCCCGGGCAGATACCCAAGTGCTGGTGCCTGAGGGAAGTGAGTGGTAAAGGATAATGCGGGAGGAACCAACTTTTAACATCTGCATTTTCCCCATGTTCCTTGATCTACAGACGCAAACTGATTCAAATTGATCTGCAAATCAGATGCAATTCCAAAAACAATCCCAGCTGCCTTGACTCCATATAACAATTCCAAAGTGAGTGGCTCAGGGCTGCTGTGGAGGCTCTGCTTTCTCTGCAAGAGGCTCCTACCTTGAGGCCAAGAGAGTTGTTCCAGATCTTGCCAATTCCCAGACAGAGGAAGGGAGAAAAAAAATCAAAGGCAAGAAGCTTCAACTTGAAGGGAGTTATTGGGAGTTAAACTCTTCCTTTGTGTTCACATCCCATTGCCTAGAATTTAGCCATGCCTAGACACAAGGGAGGCTGGGAAAGTGCTCTCAAGCTGGGCAACTGTGGGCCTAGCTAAAACAGGATGTGGTGGAGCAGTTGTGTAACTAAAAGAAACAATAGGGGAAAGGATATTGAACACTTACCTCCTTTCTCAGAGTTACCTCTCAGTGAGGCCTTACCTGGCTTTCATATTAAAATCACAACCCTTCCCAAGAGCCCTGGTTTCCTTCCCAGCTTTACTTTTTATTTTATTTTTTATTTATTTTTTAAGAGAGAGGATGTGTGCACTTGTTGGAGAAACAGAGAAAGACAGAGAGAGAGAAAACTAGAAATCACCCCCCAGGGGAGATGGTTACGCCTCAGTCCCTTCTCCTCCAGATTCCTCTTGGGACTTCAGGCACACATGCACACGTACCTGGCATGAGTTTTAAGCTGCCGGGTGTGGGACTCCAACCACAGTCAGCTACATGGGAATCCAGTGATGTTACCATTATATCATCTGCCATGCTCTCTGCTTTCCTTTTCAGCACACTTTATCACCTGTCTGCTTCGAGCACCATGAGATTGGGATTTTGCTGCCTGTGTGTTCACTCTGTATCCTTAGCGTGTAGAACAATGCTCAGTACATAGTGTACACTCAATATTTTTGTTTCTTGGATGAATGAATAAAATAATGGTCCAATGAATACGGACTCAATTACGGTTGCTGTTATCATCATTATCTGGAAGGACAGGGTGAGGACGTGTTTCAGGTGGTAGTAGTAATAAAAGGGTCTGGGAATGCTGGCAGATAGTGACATGCTAGTACTCACGAAAGGAAAGTGACAGAGAAACCAAATAGGACTGGGTAAGGGCAGGTAGACCCAATCGGCACCAAGGTTCCGGCTAAAGACTCCAGGAACAAAGTAGTCTCTACGAACCCCTCTACAGCCTCCGCCCTTGGTTGTGGCCAATTCATTGACTGACAGTTAGGGTCACGGGGAAGACACAACAAAGTTTGTAGACAAGATTACGTTTTCCTTTTTTCTATTTTAGATTTATCCTAATTAATGAGGAATATAAATGTTTTGCAAATAAATGTTGCTCCTAACCCATCAAACTTTTTGTCAAAACTTTTTTACTTTAACTTCTTCTGTTCTTTGCCTAAATTCTTACTTTTTTTTTTAAAAAGTTTATGGTTCAGGTGTGCAACATGATGTTTGGATGTACATACATATAGTGAAATGATTACTGCAGTCAAGCCAATTAATATATTCATCATCTTGCTTATTACACTTTGTGTGTGGGAAGGAAGGGGTGAGAGCATTTAAATTTTACTCTTAGAAAATTCACAACATACAGCACAGTATTATTATTGCGGGGGGGGGTTGTGGTTTAATTTAGAAACAAATAAAACATGCATACCAGTTGTCTACTCATTTTCTTCACTGTGCGGCCTGGCGTTGGGACTGGTCTCTCTGATGGCCAGCTGCTCTTTCCAGCATGGCCTTGCAGTTCCTGGAGGAGACGTTGTGGGCGATCTCACAGTAAGACTTACTGTACATCAGCTGCACTTCCAGCTCCTTGACGCTGTGGGCCAGGAACTTCCGGAAGCCTCTGGGCAGCATGTGCTTTGTTTTCTTGTTGCTTCCATAACTGATGTTGGGCATCAAGATCTGGCCCTAGAATCTCCTCGGCACCCTGTTGTCAATACCTCTAGCTTTCCACCAGCTGTGCTTGATTTAGACGTAACGGTCTGACTGGTGCTGGATGAACTTCTTGGTCCTCTTTTTGACGATCTTGGGTTTCACCAGGGGTCCGAGGGCAGCCATGACGCCGGGTAGGAGATGGCCGCCACCTTCACAGGCAGCGCTGAGGAAGAGCATAACACAGTACTATTAATTGTAGTCTTCATGCTATACTTTACAACTCCAGAATCATTCATCTAACATAACTGTAACTTTGCACACTTTGACCTATAGCTTCCCATTTCTGTGTTTTTAAGTGAGTATTATTTTTCTTGAATTCATGATTATATCACAGCTTTCTTCCTCTCAGACATTTTGGTCACTAAGAACAACATGGACTTTTTTTAAAAAAAACCTTAACAAGATATTTGCAATATTCACAAGTGATCAAGGTTTTTAAAGTACTCTGAGCACAATAAAAACAAAATTGATTGCTTATTACCAAACCCTTGTATGTTCAAAGTGCTTCAGGTAGATTCACTCATTTACTCCTCACAATTCCCTGAAGGGTAAACTTATTTAAAAGAGAAGAAAATGAGCCACAGAGAGATAAGTAACTGGCCTTAGGGTTCATACCTGAGGAGTAGATCTGAGATTCCAAATGGAGGGATCCCACACCAAAGCCAAGCCTCTCACACTGGCTGCGGTGGTAGAGAATGTCAAGGATCGGCTTTCTCCGCTTCACTTCTGGTTCCCACAGGATGTCCTGCACCCTTGCTCTTAACCACCTTAGAGAGCAGGCTACCCCCTGCTTTAACAAGTCATCTGTTTCCCACCAACCTCCAGCCACCTTAGTGCATCTAACCTCGCCTGTGAAAGCTTGTTTGGAGCTTTCTCTTCGCTGCCTGTTTGCACAGAACTAGCGAGCCTGGTACAGTCCGATGCAGGGACTTTGAATGGGAATAAATGTCGACTCCTACAGCCAAGGGCTGGCTTGCTTCTTTGGTCTTTCCTTGGCCTTCGAGACTACCCAGTTATCTGAAGGCAAATGCACCTGCTTGGCAATTAGCAGCTGTTTAACAAAGATCAATGCGTTAGTGTATGGTGCCCTTAATGACTACCCAGTTTCCATCAGAAGAGACTGTTTATAAATGGGTTAACTGACGACTGGCTTGTTGAGTGTGGCAAAGGGCCAATCGTTTTTCTATAATACATGCAGTAGAGAGTGTGAGGCCTCCCCTTGGCAGCCAGGACCATGAAGTCAGAGACCACCCCCTCATCTGAAAATTACAGGCTGGGGAGGCAGAAAGAGAGAGGGGAGATGGCTCCATTTCTTAACATTATTTTACAACTTAAATTCCCTATCCTAACGTTAATTTCAATCCCTTTCTATTGAATGGAGACCATTATGTAACAAGTTCAAAAGCAATGTGTGCTTTCTTCTGAAATTTCAAATATGGATGGACTATATTTAAATAGTTTCCACAGTACAGTTCCTTGGGGCTGTTGTTGACTCTGCAGAATGGTCTTGTACACAGAGATGCTTAACTCAGTTTATTAAAGTTGAATTTTCCATGGAAATTGTCCAGGGCTCCCCCAATTCTCAGGCGCTTCATCTGTCAGTCTTTCTTCTCCCAGATAATGGCTGGCAGCAACCCACAGCATGGAGGTTATATGGTGCACTTTCAGAATCCTCGTGAATGGAGTCATTGTTCCCCTGAGATGGTCAGCATGTCTCACTGAACACAGAGCAGGGTGTAAAAAAGGCACCTTGTGTGCAACTGTTGGCGAGGTTGTGGAGTGAATTAAAATCTCCAGAAAGTCTGGGCAGTGCTGTTCAGAGGAGCAATGAACCCTCTGGAAGTACTGTTAGCTCAGACATTCCAATGCAGTGAGGCAGTCTCTGGGACAGGGCTCCCTCCAGTCTCATTCGAGAGGGAGCGAGGGGGCGAGTAAAGGACATTGATCTGGACCTGCTCTCTGCAAGATTTAGGGAAGGCGCCCCTTTCCAGGGACGGGGCCATGTTATCACACTCAGATAACTTTGCTGTTCAGTGGACCTGGACTTGCCTTGTTTACTAACAATGCAATGACTTGTTTGGAGGATTCCGTTTTCACTGCTTGTGCATTCAGTAGTTTGTAGAAATCTAAATCTCACATGCTTAAAAAAAAGTACAAATTTGGGGGGCTGCGGGTGACTGATGATGCTTGATATTAATAGATTCATTGAAAGAATAGTAAAACCATAATATAACACCATATATTAAGTAAACAATCCGCTTCGTTTGCTGTTAGTGATGTTACATTTCCCCTGGCCCTTCTGTCTTCTGTCTAGGATAACATAAATTCAGGGGGTGGAGTAAATGATCACTTCCCATTGCTCTGGAGGTAAGATCCTAAGTTCCTAATAAACAGAGAATTTCCTCAGAGCTATCTGCAGAGACTTCTGAAACCAGCTCTTCAGGGAAGTGGTAATGTCAGTTTTCATTAAAATCCTAGTGGTGAGAAGATAGCAAAGCCATTGGAGGATCAGGCTGGCAGGTTTTTCTTATCACCAGAATTCTCTGGGTCTCCTGTGCATTTTTGCTCCAGCCATTCCCTTGCTCTGGAGGCTCAAAGCAGGGGAGATGACTTTCGGGAACCAGCAGTTAGCGTAATGGCTATGTCGCTGGACTCCCACATAGTCAACCGCGGTTCGAGTCCCGGACCCGGTGGCTTAAAACTCACGCTGGGCGCGTGTGCGTGCGTGCCCAAGATCCCAAGAGGAGAATGGGGGAGAAGGGATTGCGGAGTGACCATCCCCCCCGGGGAGTGATTTCTCGCTTTCTGTCTCTATGTCTCTGTCTGTCTGTCTGGCGAGCGCACGCGCCCTATAGCGAAAACCTCTCCAAAAACAAACAAACAAAAAAACATGGGAGATGACTTTTAAGAGGGACCTGAAAGAAAGGGTCCAACTTGAGCAGGAGGAGAGTGTGTGGCAGGAGGCAGCCAGGCTCCAGGTACAAGGTCCAGTAAGCACAGGAACAGAGATGGAGTAGGCAAGACACCATGTTAGCCAGGGCTTGTTGGGTTCCTGCAAACGCCTGGAGTCAGTCTGGAGGGCAAGAGGGGGCAATGAAAATTCTGCATAGGTTAAAGTTGTTTAAGAATATGGCTGTGGGGTGAAGGACTGATTTGGTCCAAGGCAGGCCAGACAAGAGGCCTTGTGGGCCACGAAGGCTAGGTCTTGACTGGATGTAAAAGGAGTGATGGGGCTACGTAGGGTCTCCCGTTAGAGTAAGTAAAGAGGGAGAAGACAGGAGTTTGGGTGAAAGGAAAGAGGCAGACTTGTTTCTCCCAGGTCCTTGGCTCGCCTGTGACTGCCCATTGGGTAGAAAAATAGCCCAGCACCAAGGAGGCTCTTCGCAAAGCTGTAGTTCGCTTCTCCCGACGGTGAAAGTCTCCAGGTTTGCTTCAGCGACGAAAGCCCATTGGCTCTGGAGTCCGCAGACCTGGATGGGCGCCATTAGCGGCACAGGAGTATCTGGAGCCCGGCGAAGCGCCGGCACCTCGATGGTACTTCACAAATACTTGAACGAGCTGTTTCGACCCCGTGCAGCCAGCCGTCTGCTGGAGTGAACGCGGCCCAGTCACTTACCCTCCGGGGGGCTCAGTTTCCATATCGGTCAGCCAGGGAGGCCTCCTGGGTGGCGCGAGTTCAAATTCCCGCGCTCTGCTGTGCGCCGACTCCCGCCCTGCTGCAGCCGGGGCGCGGCGGTTCTCGCGGGCTCCCGCCGGACCTGAGCCCGGGGGTGGCTGGGGGCCAGGGAAGGGGCTGAGCGCGGGTCGTGCGGCGGCCGCCAGGGCGGGGGTGGCCGCCAGGTCCGCCCTGCACACCCGCCTTCCCCGCGCGGAGGGAGCCGGGGGCGGGCCCGGCACAGGCCGCTCCCCCAGTCGCCCCGCGGCCCGCGGCGGCGTCCCGCGCTCGGCCTCCCGGGCACTTGCCTGCTCCCGCGCGCTCCTGGGCATCGCCCCCGCCGCTGACACCCGGTAGCGCGAACATCCGACGCCGCTCGCGACGGGCGCGCGGACGGCAGGTCTCCGAGGGACACGGCTCTTGGGGACGCCGGCGCGACTGGCCAGAAGAGGGAAGGTGAGGCGGAGGACTGGAGCGGGGGCGAGCCGGGCTGGGGACCCACAACTCGGGACAGCCCGACTCGGCGTACCTGAGGAAGTTTGCTCCCAGCTCCCGCAATAGCCAGGGGACCCAGGCAGGCGACCCCTGGGGAATGCTCGCCAGCCTTCACAGGAGCTGGAAGACACCCCGAAGGTGTTTCCTTCATCCCTGCAGAGGGCTGCCCCAGGTCGCCGCTCCAGGCGGGGTGCAGTGCGGAGCTGGCCGGTACAAAGAAGGAAAATAGGAGCTCCTCTCGCAGCGCTACCCCGCAGCAGCGCTTCAGGGAAAGTGCTCGGGAGAGCGTTCCTGGAGAGAGCGATCCACAGCGAGTCCTAGAAAACGCCCACGGTTATGGACCCGACCCTGCTCTAACGGGCAACCAGAGACTGGCTGGCTGTGCCTTTACCTTCAAGTCCTTTAACGTCGTAGAATAGACAACCTAGCTGCAGCCCAGGGTGTGGCTAATGCTAAGGACACAGCTCAAATCTGTGGGGTCTTCCTCCCCTCTTGCCTGGTATTTAAGCCGTGAGACACAGGTTCTGCGACTGAGCCAATTTTTCGGTGTAAGGAAGATTTGCCACTGAATGATTTATCCGTATCCTTTTAAATAGAAAGCTGCCTGGGTAGACGTTAACTAGGATTCGCTTCACCGAGACGTTTTATTTGCTCAGTTTTTAATTTCACTTGTTCTATGCAAAATGTGTCTGTAGATCACTTGGGTCCCTGCAGGATTAGCGCGTTTCTGTTTCTTGTAGGAACCCCTAGTCAGGGAAGGGTGGGCTCCTGCCGTGGAGTGCTAGGACCAGGCCAAGAATGCTGGACTCCCTAAGAAGGAATGTGAGAGTATCCACCTCCGAGTTGGGTACTGGTGAGCCCATAGATGCTGGTGCAGGTGGGCAAAGAGGTGGACTGTCTGCAGGTTTTATACACCACCAAGTCTTCACAAAATACCCCTGAAAAATACCTGATGGTGTTGTCCTCTAGAACATCCTTCCTCCTTGGATGGGAGTTTCTCCCCACCCCATTCACCACCCTTAATCCTGACCATCCATCAGACTGAATTTTGTTGTTGCTGAGAGTCCTTCTTCCCTGATACTCCACCTGGAACTGCCATCCTCCCCCTGTTCTGATTCCCGCAGCATTTTGCTTGGCCAGGCCTTTCTGCTCTCTGCCTATGAGAGCTATTTATGTAGATGGTTCATTTTCCCTACCGAAAGCGGTGACTGTCACCTTTAGCACAAAGCTTGCACCCAGAAGGTGCTTTAGAAATAACTGTGGGCCCATAGTAAATGCAAGATTTTGGTTTTACAACGTAAGTCTCTACTTTAGAAAAGGAACTATACAATCAAAAGAATAGAGAGAAATGTATGCTATTGCTCATCGGGAAAGTCATGACGTGTTTTTCTGTTTTTCTATGCAAAAATGCATCACGACTTCCCTGACAACCCAGTATTTACCATTAGCACTAGTCTTCATTTCCAGTCTCACAGGGGAAATTTTCTCTACACCCAGGAGTTGTGCCTAACAATCGTCTTTGGTTCATGCCTTGGGAGCAGATAAGAAGCGAGATTGAGCTGGAGGGTCGTTCTCCCTCCAGGGTTGACCTGTGTCATCAAAAAAATTCCACTCAAGTGGGTTGTGGAGCAGCTAGATTCCAGCGCAGGTGGTTGGTTTTCTTTTTCTATTTGCAACTGTTCTTAGTCACATTCTTCTTTGGGCTTTTGTTGTATGCTTGAAACAATTCCCTTGATGTGCAGTTTATTACCTATGATTTTCTAAGCGAATAAAGGAAGAATTAGAAGAGCTCTCATGGAACATGAGTTTCCTACGGCAGGAGAGCAGAGAATAGTTGCATGCTGGCCAAGAGGATGGATTTGCACAGAGCAAGGCTGTTCTGTGTGTGTATGTGTGCTCGCATGCACACACACACATGCGTGAGTATGGGCAGTCCCTGCCTTCCACGCACTTGGCTGACAAGCCAACATAGGACAACAACTGTTGCATCCCGCTCCTTTTCTCTGCCTGGGCTTTCTTTTGCTTCAGATAAACAACATCAACAAAAACAATAACAACAAACTCTGAGCTTCTGGGTGCGGAAGGAGAAGCTGGGAAAAGCGGTAACATGCGATGCTCTACAAGGCCGACCCACACCGCAGGCTCCTGGTTTGAGTCGGAGGAACTCTCTGCTTCTCTTTATCTTTCATTTCAAAATGAAAAAGCTTGGAACATTGTGATTTTCCTAAGTTGGGCTACAAAACTTGGTGTGAACTGCTGTAAAGTTCTGCTAGTCTTTATTTGTCTCACCTGGAAAGAACCAGGCACGTATTTTTAATTTCAGAAATAACAGCCAGCTCCCACTTACGTAATATAGGGCGCAAACACTCTCTTACTTTATAGAATCAAAAACACTTGTGAATCCTGACTTCTCTGGTTTTAGATTAAGGGAGTGTGGTCTTGCCCACAATGAAGATGGAACAGTCGAGGCACTGAAAGGTTAAGAAAAGTTATACAGCAAGAAAGTACCAGATCCTGGTTCAGACGTTCAGACAAAGCAGGCTGACTCCAGAGTCCATTTTTCTTTCTTTCTTTCTAACTTGCTAGAGGACATGTGCATTCACTGGAGAGAGACAGAGAGAGAGAGATAGTGAGAAAGCATCCTCCTCCCCCATAGGAGTCAACCATGCCGCAATCCCGTGTGGGATCCAGCCACCTTAAGTACCCCACCACTGGTTGGCCCCAGAATCCATTCCCTTAACCACTGTGCAATACTGCATCAGTCTTGGGCTTATGATCCCCCTTGGGTAAAACCTAACGGCTTTTTTTAAAAAAATTATTTTATTTAACTTTATGTATGTATTTATTTAAATTTGACCAGAATGGGACAGAGTGAGACAGAAAGAGAGAGAGAGAGGGAAAGTGAAAAAGCAAACTGCCTGGTCCAGGATTCCAACCATGGTCAGCAATGTGGGAGTTCAGCACCCTTAACCATCACGCCACCTGCCAGCCCCGAAACGTGATAGCTTTAACTTAGCTCATTAGAAACTTTCTGACAGGCTAAACTCCTTAGCAACTGAGGTTTTGAAATGCTGCAGATAGATAAGCCACCATACTAGGTGTGCTTAGCAATTGTTTAATATGCCCCCTTTGCACCCTGTGCCATCCACACTTTTAAAAAAGGTTATTATTTATTTTCTGAGTGAGAGACAGAGAGAGATACAGAGCCCCCAACAGGTCTAGACTCCACAGTCCACCCCCATCTTCAGCCAGCCTGAATTGTGGCACACAAGTGCTTAGCCTTCTCATACTCAGGCCCCCTGATGTAAGCCAGTAACCTTCCCATGTGGGTCTGCCCCACGGAGTGTTGCATTTTATCACCGTGCTACTGTCTGGCCCCCACACTTTATTCTGAGCCATTCACTGTAAGCACCGGTAGGAAAAGAGGTGGCTCACTGTGGGCGCTGGATGTACCCCTGGGCCCTGGTTGACATCTGTGGCATGTGAGGGCTTACATATATAGAATTTTGTGAGGCAGAGGGTGAAGGATGGCTTGATCCTGGTGTAGACTAACTGTTGACCATTCTGATGGCCCACCAGGGTTCAAGCCTTCCTGACATGGTTTCAGAGGGTCTGCATCAATCCGACTCAGTTGAAAGTTTCTCCAGGGACACTGAATTTCTCTTTTATTTTGAGAGGTGGGTTGAAGGCAGGAATGCATTTTCTGCTTTTCCTCACCAAGTAGTGGCAGGCCAAAGTGGTCTCTTACTAACTTTTTGGTCCAAACCTGCATTTGTAGAAATTATTGAGAAAGAATCACTGTACCCTACCGAGTAAGGGAGTCAGATCCCACATGGCAGATTGGGGTTCATATCCCAGCCCTGGTTGCTTGAAAAACATTCTGGGGGGACCAGCAGATGGCATAATGGTTACATCACTGGACTCCCACATAGTTGACTGCAGTTTGAGTCCTGGACCCAGTGGTTTAAAATTCATGCTGGGTGCATGTGCGTGCGTGCCCAAGATCCCAAGAGCAAAATGGAGGAGAAGCGATCGTGGCGTGGCCTTCCCCCAAGTGGGTGATTCCTTACTTTCTGTCTCTGTCTCTCCGGCAAGTGCCTTATAGCAAAATATCTCTCTCACAAACAAAAACAAACAAAAAGCATGCTGGTCATGTTTGTATACATCCCCCAATCCTAGCAGGATAGAGAAACAAGGGATTGCAGCATGACCATGCCCCATTAAAGTGTTCTCTCTCTCTCTCTCTCTCTCTCTCTCTCTCTCTCTCTCTCTCGCTCTCTCTCTCTTGCTCATGAATGAACACATCCTCTGGCAACTGAAAAAAAAAATCTTGAGAAACCTCAAGGATTCTCCTTTGAATAAGTCCGTGTGCTGCGACTTGCTCACACCATTTAACACAGATTTTGAAGGGCTCTGTCACTCTGTAGCTGAGGAGAGGTACACCTCTTAGTGTACTATCTCTGAAGTCCCTAATGGTCATGGTACCCCCAAATATTATGGCTTAAGGTCCAGGGCCCAGACATTTCTGTGATCAAATACAAGGGCTCTAGCCTCAAATTTACCTGAGTTTAAGCAGTAAACCTTTCTGTTAGTGATAGTGGTTTTATAGGGTTGCTATGAGGCTTCAGAGAGATCTTTCCCCTAAAGCACTGTGCATAGTGCCAGGTATCTCCTAAACGCTCAAAAAGTTAGCCTTGGCTATGATCATCCCCCACCCCCCACCCCCAGGTCTACCCACATCTTTCTGATCTGCAATTTTAGGCTTTGGGGAGATGTGTGTGGTAGGTCGGATGAGGGCTCCTCAAAGATGTCCACCATCTGAATCCCCATGAATGTGTTCCTTCCCAGGACCAAGGGGTTTTTGCAGATGTAGTTAAATTGAAGATTGAGATGAGATCAGACTGGATTACTTGATCTCATTATGAGGGAGTCAGGAGGGTCAGAATCAGTTGGACCAGGCAGGAGGGATGGCAGGAAGAGGCCATAAGCCAGGCCTCTAGAAGCAGAAGGTGAGAAAATGGGTGTTCTCCCCTAGACTCGCAGAAGGAGTGCTGCCCACCAGCCCACATTAGACGTTGGACTTCCGAACCGTAAGATAACAAACTTGTATCCTTTAAACCTCTAAGTCTGGCAGTTTGTCACAGCAACTAGAGGAAACTAATACAGTGTGGAAGAGAAGAGTGCTCAGGAGTGAGATGGAGGCTGTTCAAATAAGAGCCCAGTAGTAGCCAACATTTAGTGAGGCTTTTATTTATTTATTTATTTTTTTTGAAAAAAAGAATTATTTTATTTAACTTTATTTATTTATTTATTTTAATTTGACCAGAGAGAGACAGAGTGAGAAAGAGAGAGGGAGGGAGAAAGCAAGAAAGCAAGCAGCCAGATCTAGGACTTGAACCATGGCCAACCATGTGGGAGTCCAGCACCCTTAACCACCATGCCCTATGCCAGCCCCTAGTGAGGGCTTTATCTGAAGTCCTATTCTGAGTCTCTTGTTTGTGTTCACTTGTTTAAGCCTCACAGTACCTTCTGAGGTTGGTACTTTTATTATCTGCATGTCACAGATGAGGAAACCAGTCACCCAGAGGTTAAGCGACTTGCTTGCAGCCGGCATGTGAGAGCTGGGAGTCCACACAGTCTGGCACTCTTAACCATCACCCACCTATTCCCAGACAGGCACTTCTGTCTGTTGAGTCTGACAGTAGTAGCCACAGTACGTTACTGTGCCTAAGGAAAAGGTAATATTTGACTCGGTAAGAAGGAGGGCACTGCAGTTCTTTTAATCCCCCCGAACCCTGGTTACTGCAATGCTGGGTGAATCTTTCCTCCTCCTCTTTCATGGGACCCTGGAGGTGGAGGACTCTGACGGGGCAGTGTGCTGGCTCCTCTCTCACACCCACCTCTGTTTCTGCAGCAGCCTCGCTGCTCGCTCACCACAGACCGCTGGCCCTGGCGCCCCTTGGCTCCGCTTCCCACCTCTGCCTGTTTATTGGATTTGCTTCATCCCTGACTCTGCTCTAGCCCTGAATTCCACCTCCTCTGGCCCCTCCAGGGCTCCAACTTGAGCTGGTTAGTACCAGAGCCTGCTGTGACTGCGCGTGGGGGCTTAGTTTTGCCTTTTTCCTTTGAGGCTGCCTGTGTCGTTGGTCTTCTAGCTGAGCTTCCCTTGTCTCTTGAGCACACAATCCAGAGTGTTATTGGTTTGGACCCGGGATTTTCAGAGTTTTTCCAGGAGTGTGTGGGGGGCCTCTACAGGGTCAGAGGTGCTGGGACTGAAGGTCTTGGCCCTTCACTCTGCTTCTTCAGAACAGCCCTGCTCTTATTTGTCTTATAGATTGTGGCTCTGCCTTAGATTTTCCATAAAATGAGTTTTTATTTTGGGGCAAAGAGGGAAGAGTTTAAGAACAATCAAACCCAAAGCTGAGGCACTAGATGTTTGATCTTTAGCTCAAAGTTGGATGTGCAAGAAATATAACTCTGTATTTTGCCTAATTTTATTTTACAAGTTTGGGATCTGGAGCCGATTGCGTGGATTCATTTATATCCTGGCTTTACCAGTTATAAACTGTGTGAGGTTGTGCACGATACTTCGCCCGTTTTGGCCTAAACATCCATATCCCCATAATGGAGGGTGATAGTGGGACCTATGGTACCTGACAGGTTACTAATAGATCTTCACATAAAGAGCTTAAAGTGTCTAATGTCAAAAAAGGATTCAACAACTCGCTTCTATGATCTTGTTACTGAGTCTCCCAATGGAATGGAAGAAAAAGAATTTAGCCTCATCTCTGCCCGGGCTCCCTCCCCTGCTCTGGATGGTGTTGTGGGGTGAGGTTGGTAGGTGGGGGTGGGCCTTACTTTTCCCTTGCCTGGCTGCTACTGAAAGACATGGGGCTGCCTCTCCTGGGTGTGGGGCTGCACTTCCCTGAGCTTCCTTCTCCCAGGAAGCAGGGTTCTTTCCACTTTCAGCACCTACAGGACTGGACATTCCACCTTCCCCTGCCCCCGCCCCCCCACAGGGGCTGAGATGGGAGGGGAACTTGGACTCTAGTGTCCTCCCTGCTTCTGCTCAGCATTTGGCCTACAATACAGACTTAAAACCCTTGAATCCTTTCCCTCTGCCCTTAGGACAGTTTTTTTGTTTGTTTGTTTGTTTTTATTTGGAGAAGTTTTTTGCTATAGGGCATGTGCGCTCACCAGACAGGCAGAGAGAGACAGAGAGACAGAAAGCGAGAAATCACCCCCCAGGGGGGATGGCCTCGCTGCATCCCTTCTCCATTCTCCTCTCAGGATCTTGGGCACACACGCACATGTGCCCGGTGTGAGTTTTAAGCCACTGGGTCTGGGACGCAAACCACGGTCGACTACATGGGAGTCCAGCGACATAGCCATTACGCTAACTGCTGGTCCCAGGACTTCAGTTTTGAAAACAACCGAAAAGACTCACTGGTCTCCCTGCGCTGCCCCCCACCCCCACCCCTGAGGCAGTGAGCAACAACACTGGACTTGCTTGAATGGGGGAAGAGGAGGAGACCTGGGGAAAATGCAGCAGAACAGGGTGGCTAATGTGGACAGGGTGGCTGGTCAAGTCGTACTGGCCAGTACAATTATCAGTGTCATTATCAGTAATATTTGACCAAAATCTGTTATCACTCTTTACTTAGTGGTGGCATTGCTCTGGGCTCCCTGGTGGCCCCAGTGAAATGTGCTCCACTCATAGCAATAGAAAAGGTTCTTTCTCCTTCAGAGGGGCTGATCGTGGGTGTGAGTCGGTCCAGAGCTGTAGGGAAACTCAGCTGGCGTTTGTGTCTTAGGATTGCTTGGTATATTAGCTCTATTAGAATAATAAAACAGTAAAGCTGCTATATTCAGCATTAAGGAAGAAGCAGAATCAAGGAGAGGCTGTTTTGATGACTTCACTTTAGGTTTAAACGATATAAAATTACTGATGACGGAAAAATGTAGTGAATGGAAAAAAAATTATTTGGGAAAAGCGCATGTGACCAAGTCCATGCTCTACACATCTGGGATTAAGATATCATATAACGCAGTTTAATTTGGATATCACTGGAGCTGTTTCAAGTTACTGTCATTTCGGAGGAAAGTTTCAACTCATTTGTTGTTATTAATAACACGCACTCAGATTTCATTGATGAACACATTTTCACCTCTGAAATATTTGCCCGGAAGAACCAAAGCACTCTCTATTAGTCTGTTTTGTCAATCTCAGAGAGTTGGATAAAACCCACAGAAGTTACTTACTTTGGGCATAGAATTTTTCCTCCCAGAGGCAGACTGTCTTTGGGGTAGAGCTTGAGCAGTTTTGTTAACCGCTAGGTCTGAGCCCATTCACTTCTCTGCTGCTCTGTGGGCTAATTCGTGCCTCACTCAGCCTGGTTTACTGTACTTGAGGCTTTTCTTTCATTGTGGCTTGGGCAGGGTTTTAAAATTCACAGTGGTAGGGATTGGTAAAATCTGGAGGTAGTGGTGAAAGAAATGTACTCAGTTATTTGAATCTAAGAGATTCTTCCTGAATTATGCATGGAAGCAATATACATTTGCAAAAAGAACTCCCAAAATAAATTTCCTTCCAAAATGGGCTTCCTGGGCCATCAGTACAGTGTAGCAATCCAACAACCTTGCATGTTCTCCCATGACCTCTTTTGGATCTAGGTTTTTGACCTGCCCTTTGCAGACTTAAAATGCTCTGGGCTTTTCCATCTCCGAGTCATGGGATGGCTGGCAACAGGTGGAGGGTGTTCCTGTCGCAGGCAGGCAAACCCAGATCAAATTAGTCACAGAGGATCAGAGAGAGCGTGCTTATTTCTAGCCATGCCGGTATTTCCGAGGAGCTATCACTATCTAAGCAGTCAAGTTTAAAATATGTTACCTATTTATGACCTTTAATCCAAGACATAATTTTTTAGAAGTATTTCAACTTCATTTAATTATTTTTAATTTTGACCAAAGAGGAACAGAGTAAGAGAGAGAGAAAGGGGGAGAGAGAGAGAGAGAGAGAGAGAGAGCAAGCAAGCCACCAGGTCTGGGACTCTAACCATGGTTGGCCATGTGGGAGTCCAGCGCCCCCAACCACCATGCCACCTGCCGGCCCTATCCAAGACATAATTTTAACAACGAAAATGATCTATTTTATTGTGTATTAATGCAGATATACATCTGTTTATGACTTATTAATTTTTGATTATACACTATGTTATCCAGTAGTTAGAATTGGGGACAAGGAAGGAGCAGGTTCAAGTTGGGCTTTCTTGCTTTATTAATATATTCAAAGAAACTTTTATACTAAGAGACTCAAGTGTCTGTCCAAAATTACCTAGCTGGACACAGCAGCACTGGCACCTTCATTTTTTTTTTTTCAAACAGAATTGAGATCATAGCATAAATACAACGTACACAACTTCAGATTCTAAATTCCTTGCTTAATATTCTGTCTTGAAGATGTCCCCAGGCTATTAAATGTTTCCAAAACTTATTTCAGTGCTGGGATCTAATTCTACATGTGTTTGCAGAGAGGACTTACTTTTCCCCCTGCTGTTGGTCCCCAACTTTTAATTTGTTTGTTTTTATTTAAATAACTCCATTGTCCAAATCTTGAATTTGTTCTTTAGAACAACCTAGAAATGGAATTACTAGGGCAGAACATTTTTAAAAAGAACGATTTATTTAATTGTATTTATTGTTATTATTACATTTTAAATTTGCTAGGGGGCATGTGTGCTCACTAGAGAGAGAGAGAGAGAGAGAGAGAGAGAGACAGTGAGAAAGCAAGCTGCCAGGTCCAGGACTCAAACCATAGTTGACTGTGTAAGAGTCCAGTGCCTTAACCATCATGCCACCTGCTAGCCCTAGAGTAGGACTTTTTTCCACTTTTATCTACATCAATTTGATTCTGGCTTGATTCCCCTGCCATAAGTTTGTTTCTTCAGTTTCTTCTGGGATATCTTTTTCTTCTGTGGAACTTTCTCTTCTGGTTTAGGAACAATTTGCTCCTTCTCTGTGAGGATCATCTCGATGTGGCAGGGGGAGCTCATGTACGGGTTAATCTGCCCATGAGCTCTGTACGTAGGACGGCGCATCTTGGGTGCCTTGTTCACCTGAATGTGCTCAATTACCACAGAAGCTACATCTAACCCCTCAAGTTCAGCATTACTCTGCACTTGTAAGCATGTGCAGCAAAAATTCAGCACTCTTTTTGGGCCACTGACCTTGTGGCCGGCCCCACTGCTTTGCCTGGGCACATCTACCGACTCCACTCTCATGACAACGAATGGCACACACTGCTTCTGTAAAGTGGCAACCTTCAGATACTGGGTGGCTTTTCATATATGCATACCCTTGATGGCCTGGGCAGTTTCAAGGGTGTTCTTAAAGTGAACTCGAAGATTTGAACCTCTTGACTTGCATGACTTTGTGGGGTTCTCTAGGTGAAGTGAATAGCAAACCATTTTCAAAGATCACCTCAGGCCGCTTATGACAAGCAGGGTGGAATGTTTTTAAAGACTCCTGATGCTGAAGCCATATGAGAAAGCCTCAGGTCAGATCCCACAGTCTCCCTGCACATACTAGGAACACAGGTACACATGCCAGGCACACATGCTCATGCCCTGAGATGGGACTGCTGTGTGAAAACCATGTTAGGATTACCTGCCTCTCTTGCTCACCTTTTCTCTTTCTGAAGAAATAAATAAACTTAAAAAAATTTAATTACTGTTGTACCACTATATTTGATTGCAAATCACATTTTGAGACATTCTGTTAAAATCTCTGAAATCCATCGAAATTCTGCTTGATATTATAAATAAACATGTATTAATTTAGAAATAATTACTAGGTTTTAATTTGGTGTTTTTTGTCCAAAACTCAACTGTCTCTTTTAGCCAAGTTTTATAGACTTATTAATTCTATGATCTTTACTCATTTTCCTAAATGCTTGTGTAATGTATATATACGTATATATTACATACACACACACACACACACACACACACACACATATATATATATATATATATATATATATATAATCCTGAAAGGAGAGAAAAAAAGAGAAGGGATTGCAGTGTGACCACCGCCCCATGGGTATGCTTGATCACTTCCCCCCAACCCTTCTCTCTATCTTTCTAACTTGTTAAAGGGCAAATGTGCTCTCCGGAGAGTGAAAGTAAGAAAACACCACCACCACCACCACCCCCCCCCCCATGATGAAGGACCACACCACAGTCCCTTCTCCATCTCGCCCTCCTTTCGGGATTTTGGCAGCCAGTTTCTCAAGGCACAGGGGCCCAGACTGGAACTGTGCGGTCGGCCGTGTGGGGATCAGTTGCCGTAACCACCATGCCACTGACTGACCTCTTCTCTCTCTCCTCCTACTCCCAGTAAATACACACTCCCTCCGGCAAATTAAAACAACAACAACAAACAAACAAACAAACAAAAAACAGTTGAATGCCCAAAAGGTAATCTTTGAGATGACCATGTCCTTTTTTCACATTCAACCGACTGATCTATTTTATCATGATAACAAATTTTTAAATCATGAAACCATGTGTGCAATCCAGTTACAGCAGTTTGTTATCATTACGTTAATTAATTATAGCTGTAAAGTACAGACAGTAATCTATAACCCATTTAGATTTTACCTTATTTTTTTTTAAATCAGCTCTATTTTAGCCATAGTTATCAAAGGCCACAATTAGAATTAGCTTGCTGCCCCTGACTGGGCATAGATGGAGTTTCGGGAGACCCTTGTGCTCTCCTGAGAGTAATAGAGGCAGCGTCTGGTGTGGTCAGGAGCTAGAGACACTGTTCATGCAGGAGAGAGGAAGGAGAATAAAGTGCACACCATGGATCAATAAATTGGGACTTCTGCTCTTGGAATAAGTTTTAGTGTTATTCAAAGGTTGTCTCTAAATTTGTCTTCCCCTGACATGAAATGAAATGCCTTTTTTTTTTAAAAAAAAAAAAAAAAGCAAGAGCCAGTAGGTGGCATGGTGGCTAAGGTGCTGGACTCCCACATGGTTGACCATGGTTCAAGTCCTGGACCCAGCAGTGTGAAAATAGTACTGGGTACATGTGCTTATGTGCCTAAAATCCTGAGAGGAGCATGGAAGAGAGGGGATCGTGGTGTGGCCATCTCCCCTGGGGGGTGATTTCTCACTTTCCCTTTCTCTGTCTCTCTCTGGCAAGTACACTTGCCCTATGGCAAAAACCTAAAACACAACGCAACACAAAACAAAACAAAAATGCAAACAAAAGCCAAAGAGATGCTGAGCCTAAGATGCTAGGACTGGTTATCCTTTTGCCTCAGTCTTCTTCACACTCTTGTCATTTATGTGTCACCCCTCACCTCCTGACTTCTTGGGTTTGTTTTCCTCAAGGATCTTTCTTGTTTTTTCAACAGTCATCTATTCAGTAATCATTCAGGGTTACTTTTATGAGTCAGACACTCTGCTGGCTGATGGGCAAGATCCCCACAACTGCGGCCCACCCCTGCTTCCCTGAGCCAGTTGATAATGAAGGTGACAAGCTGGCTGCTTATTTCTAGAAGAGTAGTATAAAACATTATAAGTGAGGAATTGTTTATAAATTATAAATTTTGATAGTATTTTGTTCAAGGAGCTTGGTTGAAATTCTGTAACTTGACTCAAGGGAGAGAGGCTGCTTCTTCATGTTTTCTTATTCCCATACTAGCTTCTTGCTTTCTGAAGAAATTTCATTTCAATTTGAATAATTCTGGAAGCAAGGGCTGCTGGGACTGAAACAGTGCACTCCAAGAATCAGACCAGAAGGTACAAGCGGGACAGCCCATGTTCACCTTGTGACCAATTCTTTTCAGGGCAAAGGCTCATGGACAAACCTGGGAAAATGCCCAAGAAGCCATTCAGGTTCATCTGGAGTAACTAGTGCACATAAATGCTTTACTGTTGATGTCTCGCTGTGTTACACTTTAAAATGAGTACTTTGGTTGGTTCTACAAAGAGGACATTTATTGCATTTCTCAATTTATACCCAAGATTTGCCATTAATGACCTTTTAGTCCAGTTGGGAAGACAGGGCACAGATACCTGAAATTTTCAGTATCCTTACCAAGAAATGCCTCAGCCCCTAGCCAACTGTTAAGTGACTTGAGTCCAGGAGAGGGAGCTCTGGGCTGCAGTCTTTTAGTGGGAAATGAAGGGTTCGAACAAGGCAGGATGACTTGATGGAATGGATGGAAAAGAATTCCTTCTTGGGGAAGGATGAATCATTCTTTAGAAGCCTTGTTAACGGGAGGGTATTAGGCAGCGAGGTGGGCAGGGTCTCCTTTAAGGCTTTCTTTTTCCTTATTTGCTCCACATATATGTTGGGGTTCCATAGTGGTTTTATTTATTTCTGTTAGATTTTTTACTACAGGGTGCTGTGCTTGCCAGAGAAAGAGAGAGACAGAGGTCGAGAAATCACCCTCGGGGGGGATGACCACACCATTATACCTTCTCCTCCATTCTTCTCTTGGGAGTTTGGGCACACACACATACCTGGCATGAGTTTTAAGCCCCCGGGTTGAAGACTCCCACCACGATCAACTGCATGGGAGTCCAGCGACATAACCATTATGCCTTCTGCTGATCCCAGGGTTCACAGTGTTTTGACATCCACCTCCATGGGTTGAGTTGCACTGAACACCAATGATTCCAAACCTCACCACAGCTCTCTCCTTTCTCTCGAGCTCCAGAGTTGCATAGCCAGCTACCTGCATGGCATCTCTCCAAAATTGGTGTCTCAAACTGAACCCAGTCTTTCCCCCACCTATTTATTCTGTAAATACAACCTCCATCAACCCACTTGCCAAGCTTTCTCTGTGTGGCAGTCTTCATCTTCCCTGTCTTCATCGTGCTCTGCTACCTTCCATTTTAATGTTCATTATTCCCAGGAGAGTGTATGTTCCATGAAGCCGAGGGTAGGGGCACTTGTTTCTGTTACATCCAGCCTTCACACAATATGGAGCCTGTGACAAAAGTGCTTGATAAATACACATTGATTGATTGTATGAATGGAAATTCCTGCCCAGTCTACCTCCTAAATATTTCACTACTTTATTTTTTTGGGAGATTGTTTTTTGCTATAGGGTGCATGTGCTTGCTGGAGACAAAGAGACAGACAGAGAGAGAGAAAGAGAGAAATCACCCTTGGGGGGAATGGCCACACCGCAATCCCTTCTCTTCCATTCTCCTCTTGGGATTTTGAGCACACACACATTCCTACCCAGTGTGAGTTTCAAGCCACCAGGTCCAGGACATGAACCACAGTCAACCATACGGGAGTCCAACACCTTAACCACTATACCACCTGCTGGCCCCCAAAACTATTATTTTAAAAGTTACTTTCTTTATTCTATTAATGAGCTCTGGGGTCCCTTAGAAAGGGATTCTGTAGTCAGAGCCTGGTTGTTGGCTGGACCCACTTTAACATTTTTATCAGATACATGGATGAATACATAAAGTTGTATTTCCCAAATTTGCAGATGACTCAAAGCTGAGAATATAGCTAATACAATAGGTGATAGAATGAGGAAGAATGACCTTGATGGACTAGAATGTTGGTCTTTCACTAAATGAGACCCACTAGTAGGTGGATCACAGTAGTTAAGGGCTTGGTGAACTTTTGATGGTGATTCTGGTGATTAGAGAAAGGATCCAAACTGGGGTGGTTTCCATAGTGAAAGGAGGGAATAAATAACTGAGAAGAACTTTTTAGAGAAAGCACTCAGAACATGACAACTAACGGGACATTTGGGGGTGAGTGTGTAGAGAGAGGGATAGGAATGACTAGAAAGTTTTCTTTCTGGATTCCTGTGGAGAAAGAGAAGCCAGTTAAAGGAAGAAGGAAGTGAGGCACAAGAGCTGAATTAGGGAGAGCAGAAGGACAGGAATCTGGTATGTTGGCTGAATCCAACAGGAAGTTGGAAAGTCAGGACTGTAGTTGGAAGGAGAGACTGGAAAGAGGCATTTGGGAGTCATTCACCTAGAGGTGATAGTTGAAGCTGTGGGTGGGAGGGAATGGGTTGGCCAAGGAGTGGCCCGTGCTTTTCAGAATCATTAGCATTGCTGGCTCTAACTTGAGATAAGCAGGATAAACAAACCCTTGCCCAAGTGGGAGCTGGTTTTACTGCCTTCCTAGTGCTATCTAACTCATTAAAGCAAACATGTACAGGATGAAAAAAGTCTTGTAGATAATTTCAGGGTTTTTTTAATTATATTTTTGATTTATTTTTCATTATATAAGTAATATGTAAATACACTCTTGTTTGCAAAGAATGTAAACACTACAGATAGAGTAAAAGCCCCCATTAATACCCATCTAATCCTATGCTCAGAAATAATCACTGTTACTCAGTTTGAAGGGTGTTCTTGGATTTTTTTTCTATGCATTTATAAAGATATACTTTTGTTTTTGTGTGTATGGTTTTGTTTCTTTTATATAAGTAAACTCATATAATATTTTGTTCAAATTGTTTCTTATTTTTTATTTTACCTTATTTTTAAATTTTGACAGAGAGCATGTACATGTGCTAGAGAGAGAGAGAAAGTGAGAAAGCACTCCCTAGGGGGGATGGTTGTGTCCAAGCCCTTCCTCCCATTCTCTCTTCTTTTGGGATTTGGGGCACACATGCACATGCACCTGGTGTGGATCTCAAACCTTAGGGTCTGAGACTCAATCATGCAGTTGGCCATGTTGGATCCAGCCACCCTGACCATTATGCCACCTGCTGGCTCTATTTTTATTTTATAAAATGCTCTGAAATCTTTTCAGGTAAATAGATCTAAGGCATAAACAAACAAACAAAAACTAGTATAAACCTGTTTTCCTGGGTATGAATGCACCATGTTTTATTTACTCTTTCCCCAATTGATGAACTAGACTTTGTTTCCAGGTTTTGCATCTGCCCATCCTACAGGCATGTATTGCTAGGAGACTGCTGCACAGAGACAGGCATTCTGGTGAATCAGAAGCCAGGAGTATACGGACCATCTGGGGAACCAGAGCGCACATGGGAGAAAGGAGGGAGGAGATGCTGCTTAATGTTGTTGTACTGCGTTAGGGCAAGGAGGCCTTATTTATTTTAGAAGTGCAGGAGCAATAAGAGGGCTGAGCCATTCGCCTGGCTTTTACAGGATAGAAATATGGATGGATGGTTGAGGTGGGTTCTTAATTATTGCCTCTCCCATCATCCCCCAGGGATCAACTAGTATGCCATTGATCTCTCAGGACAGGGAATTTCTGTGTCAGGTTCAGCCACTTGCTATGCTCAGCCTTGACAGGACCCTCTCAGTGCCTTTAGCTGGAAGAGCTGGAGGCTGTGGGGAGCAAGGGGAACAGTGAGTGGATGTTAATAAGATGGGTGTGTTCACCGCTGCCCCCAGATACAAGCCAGAGTTGGAGTGATTGATTTGGAAAGGGGTTGAGAACATTTTTCTTTTTTTACAGATACACCCGAGTGAATATACAAAGTTTAATGTTTTCAGGATATGCTTGAGTGAGAAACTGGTACATGGCTTCTTTTTTTTCATAAGTGCATAGGATTGAGGCAGCTCCCGTGTGAGGATGGCTGGGAAAGGAAGCAACCCTCTTTTGTACTGGGTTTATCCTGACTCGATGATTCTCTGTCTCTATCAAGGTTTCTCTCTCTTGTTTTCCTGTCTTCAATGCTCTGAATTGTATCACATCTTGTGAGCAAGTCTGGGGCATGAGTACTCTATGTAAAACACCAGGGTCCTAATTCTCCCTCTCTTCATTTCTGCTGCCTCCACTCAGGACTCAGAGCAGTTTTCCCCTGGGCTAATCTGCAGAGTGTCAGACTAGTTCTTCTTTCTGCTGGGATGGCTCTGTTCGGCACTGTTGCAGTAGCCGCACAGCTCTGTGAGCGGCCTCATCCCAGGGTGCGGCTACTGGTGCACAGCTTCCCAGACAATTCGGAATTCACATGTATTATCCAGCATGTGAGACAGGTCTGGCTGGGTATTTCTTCCATTGGTATCTTTCTCCAGTCCCCTGAACCTCTCTACTTCTCCAAGCCTCAAACCCTTTGCTTGCAGCACAGTGTAGACAGGTAATTTTTTTCACCTTTACCTGTTTTTACTCCCAGACAAGCTAGGCTCATCCTTTGGGCTACAGGACCAGTGAATGGTCTCATCCTTTGAACCACCTCAGCCCTCCTGTGTTTGAAACTCAGCCTACAGGAGAATGACCACTACCCACTGCTCTGGGTGCATATTATCGCTGCGGTCTATTGGAGTAGTTTTATGAACCATTTATATTTGGTGCTTAGCATAGGATCTGGCACGTAGTAGACGCTCAAAAGTTGGTTGTTGAATGAGCAAATGGATGAATCACACGTCCTTTGGTTGACCAGCCTTTGGAAGAAAGGTTGAGCAATCTGGAAGGTGTTCGACATCCAAGATGAGGCAGTGTTTACAAATACATAAAACAGGTACCATTATGTGATTGCAGGGCAATATGATTTTCCACAATCTCTTCCTGTTTAAAATAACATTTAAAACTTTGAGGAAGAGATTGCTGATGGTCATATAAATTTCATTATGTCTAAAAGTTATTCCTTTAGACAGTGTAATAGTATTATGTTTAGACAATGTAATATTATTATGTTGTCTAAAGAAGCAGGATAAAAAAGAATATGCAATATAATTTTGATTCTGTAAAAGATGTATGTTTATAATGGGGGAGACTGGAAAGAAGTTATAACAAAATTGGGATTTACTGACTTTTCTTTTACCCATTAGCCTTTCAAAAATACACATTCTATAGTAAATGTATATTAGTTTTATAATCCAAAATATATGATAGGCATTGTTCATTAGAAAGTTAGTGTGGAATATGGTACAACACTTTTGGTGAAGCTTGCTTTATGTGTGTGTGTGTGTGTGTGTGTGTGTGTTTCATAAAATCACAAATGATATTTAAAATAATAACATAATAATACCAAAAATGAGCTCCATTTACCATGCTTCCTATACTTGCCAATTGTGGTACTTCCTTTGTGATGAGACCCAGTTGATTTGCTAGGGAGATCATACCATCCAGGTCCTGGGATTTGCCCCATGATGGCCCCTTCCCCCAACCTGCACACCCCTCATCCTCCCTGGGTAACCCTTGCCCCCTGCCGTGAGGGCATCAGAAGGCTTGAAGGCTGGGCATGCAGGTCAGAGAACGGGCTTGCATCAGATTGTGGACTCAGCAAACAGCTTGTATGTTTTACTTGGGCTTACACCATCCCGGAAAATAGCAACAGTGACACGGGATTAGCCTGCAGATTACACAGATTAAAAAAGCCAGAGTGAAATCCCCCTAAAACGTGTTTATGTCCTTTCTCTTCCATGCATGGAAGATACAAGGATAATACTACTGCTCCCCTTTCAATGGTGACTTCTCAGCGGGGAATCAGATGCACAGCTAAAATGATCTTTGAGTTTTAACAAGGCGTTCTATTTGCATTTTTAACTCTACCCAAAAGTCTTTAGAATGACATCAGCTGTCGGCATCAGCTGTTGGCTTGGGCATCCACCCAGAATTCGATGTCATTGGGAGCATCCATGAGCGGCAGGAATGCTTGAAAGCTTGTTCGCTGGAGGGTGTCTGAAGGCCTTCACTGGTGCCGATATTGAATACAATGCCAATATACAAAAGAAAATGGTTGCCATATACATTAAGTCTGTACATTTAAATGCTTTTTCTTTCCCTCTGCTAGGGTTGTGTGGGGGAACCTCTATGAGACTGGAGAGTTACTTAGTCTGGAAAATAGTGTGAAGATGAAATGTCGGCTAGGTATCAGATGTAGGGGACCCAAATAGGAGGGCTGCTGGAGGCACAGCCATGAAGAAAAGAGTTTGCAGAAGCTGAATCATATCTTCTTTTGATTAAATCAGGATCATTTTACTGAAAGACTGTAATGGGAGAATGTGTCAAATAGCAGAGTGGTTCTATTATGTCACCCAGAGTGCATTTTCATCGCATGTATTTGTAATTCTTTGGGAAGACAATTACATTAATTGAGGGATGACTTGTAGAGTACTGGTTTGAAAAAAGCCATTTAGTAAATAGGTGTGTTGATATTGCCTTTCAGTTAATTAAAAATTGCTCATAACATGAACTATTGTTACCCTAGCTAAGTGGAGGCAATTGGCTGCTTGGGAAGACCTGTTATATCTCCTGTCTTATTATGATATAGAAATCACCTTATGATGTTATAGAAAGCACCTGCACATGCATTACAGTGAGAGCTTATTCTCCCTTGACAGGGTCCTGTCATGCTGAGATCTCCTTTCTCCAGCCCTCCAGCTCCTCAGGATTCTGGGCACCCAGTGTGGTTTTCAGGCTGACCCTGGCTTCAAACTGCAGTGGCCATGTGGCTTCCAGCACAGCCGAGCACTAGCATTACCTCTGTGCCGCTGAGACTGAACCTAGGTTTGTTCTATTTTCAGTGCATGGGACGTGCAGCGCTCGGCCTTCCAGGGAGCAGCTTGGGTCTTTCCCACTTTTCTCTTCCCCTTCATTGCCAGACTTTCAAACTTGCGGCCTCCATCTGCTATGAGAACTTTCCTGTGCCTGTCCAGAATGATTCTGCTGCTTCTACTGAAATGAACAAGGGCAGAGTAAACACCCAGCCTACCACTTTCCATACCAGCTCCCCAAAATGGAATTTTTATGTAAAAGAATATCCAAAAGAGGGCTGAAACTCCCTGTTCGTGCCAATTTCTCCTTGGCCACACTTTCCCAGGCAGGTCCTCTTTCACAGACTGACATTCTCTGGGACGTCTTCACTGATGACTTAAGGTCATACTGATGTCTATCATCTCTAACCATATTCTTTTTGAATCTTTTGTACAATTAGCACAAACACTATTGAATGATTCCTTAGCTTCTTAAGTGCTTAGAGTATGCTATTGAGTACTCTATGACATTATTGGCTCTGTGTCTTGATTGAGGTAGTGGCTACCCAAGGATATACTCATTCGACTGTGTACTTTACCCTCTATCAGCTTTCCAGAGGGACCAAGGGTTGGATTTCAATCCTGTTTGCTCCCTCATCTAAGCTCTCCTGAGCAGTGAACAACCTGCCCAGCTGCTCAGTGTGATGCCAAAATTCCCAAATGATCACATAGCACCAAGATAGTGAAATCAATCCACTGAAAAAGTTAAGGCAATCGAGCATTGCTAAGACTTAGTTTCCATATCTGTAAAATGGAGAGAATAAGTTTCTCATGTAATCCTCACAATACTCCTGTGAAGTCATAATCCTTCAGAAAAGTCCTTTTTATTCTTGTCACTATAAAAATCCGCTCCAGAGTCATCACATGTCCCTTTCTTATTTAGAACGATATCTATTTCTTTTAAATTACTCCCAGTAGCATAATAATAAAGGTTCAATAAATATTTACTCATTTACTGCTTTGTGTAGAATGTTATTTATAATGACTTTTCTTATCTCATCCAGTGCGGGCAGCTAAAAGATTCTTAAAGTTCTACAGATTCACTGGGTGCTTAACACTGTGAAAGGTACTACATGAGTTCACAAGAAGAAAAAGACATAATCCCTACCTATAGAGAAATCATTAGTTACTACAGAGCCATAAAGAAGAAGAAAACAAACACACAAACAAAAAACAGGAACTATTGGGTCTTTGGGAAAGTAAGGACTCACTTTTGCATAGTAAGTCATGACTTTTCCAACAACCCAATATAATGACAAGATAATATGGTGCTAGATAATGTGGTGCTCTGTTCCTTCTCAAGTAAAGGAATGATGTGATAAAAACAGTGTTTAGGGAAGATTTTTTTCTGGAAATCATTTAGGATGGATTAAAACAGGAGGGTTAAGTTTGGAGAGTGGAGGCTGGGTGATAGAGTTACTGGTTGGGCAGGAAACAGTGAGAAGGGAAATGCAGAGGCATTAGTGCTAGGCTGGTTTGATAAATGGCAAAACATTCAGTGTGACTGGATAACGTTTCCTTGAGAATTGGTTAGAGATAAAACTGGAAAAAAACAGTAATGCTAATCAGGAAGGGTCTAAGACCATCCAAAATCTGCCACTGCCTATTTTTCTCTCTTTTCGTCTCTTCAGAGACTCATCTAAGATATGCATCTGGGTGTACATGTGTGTGCATGTGACACACTTGGCATTATTTGACTACAACAAAGGAGAGGGAGACCTATGAGCATCACAACTTTAAGCCTTCCACTCTGGGCTTAAAGTTAGGTTCTACCAATGTCTATGACCCATTTTTCTGGAAGAGATGGGATGGTTTGCAAGCTGACTGGAGACTGCATTTATGGGGAAGATTTCCTTTCCTTGTGTTTTACAGTTGAGAATTAATATGTTATGGACAGACTTTTTCTTTCTTTCTTTCTTTTTTTCTTTCTTTCTTTCTTTCTTTTTTTTAATTTTTTTTTTGCTATAGGATGTGCGCACTCAGCAGAGAGAGACAGACAGAATCACCCCAGCGTGGGGGATGGCCATGCCACGATCCTCCTGCAGTCTCATCTTGGGATTTTGGGCATGTACTCACACATGCCCAACATGCTTTTCAAGCCACCTGATCTGGGACTTGAACTGTACAGTTGACCATGTGAGATCCAGCACCCTAACCGCCATGCCCCCTGCCAGCCCTGGACAAACTTTTTGTGATCCTCCATTTTACTGTATTGGCAGACTTATCAGTGTATTAGTTCAAAAATATTGTGTAGCCCTCTCATCTACATATCAGTCAACTCCTGATATCTAATATACATGGAGTAGAAAGATAAGGGTTTTATATGTCTAAAACCTTGTGTCCTGAACTCTGCAACTTTTTAAATAGAGAGTTGAAGTCATGAAAGGTTAAGTCTTTGTGGGCTTGGAAAAGGACCCAGATGAGTACACCAGTGCCTTTGGGGAATGTTTAAAAGCTTTGAGTTATGGAATTTCCATCATAATAGTTCAGAGAAAGGAGGTCAGGAGGGAGTGGAGCATGAGGAGAAAAAGTGAAGGCTGACTCGTGTTGAGGACAGTTTATGTGTGGGTGTGTGCACACACTTTCACCCGTGAACACTATGTGCTTGCTATTAGGGGAAAGGGAGGAAAGGATTGTGAAGGTAAATGTTTTCTTTAATCTCTTTGCAGAGAAGAGAATGCATTGAGTAAGACGTTATCTTGTGGTTGGTCATCTGTCATACACAAATACTCAGTGGGACGCTATAAAACTCTTTAAGTTTAAAGGATGCAGATAGGACTATTAAATTCTCTTACCAGCTTTGACAGTTACCTTAATATTTCTTTTCCATGATGGTGAAATTACTGAGCAACTTTTACTTTCTTTGATTGGATGAAATGTTCTCCTAAGAACTTTACATGATTTTCCTAGCTGCGCATTGTATAGTTGTCATCATCTTTCACTATGTTGTACTCCCTACCCGAAGTCTCTCTTTCTCTCCAGGGGTACAAGTAATCACTACCTCACTGTCCAGTCTCAGCTCAAATATTCCTGTATGGAGCTGTGATGGTCTCCTGGTCCATAACCATCTTTCCCTCTGAACTCTATGGATATAACAGGTGCTCGATAAATACTTGACAGTTGTCAGATAAATTAGATTTTTGTTATTGTCATTAAGATCTACTTTCTTCCAACACATACAATAAGAAAAGACAATTGCTCCTACTTAATATTTTTCTGACTTAACTATTTTTATGATAAATAAGCTTCTGTTTGATTTAGAATAAAATTAGAAACATCCTTGGAATATTTGAATATAACTACCCCACCAATGCAGGAATTCTCTATAGTGCTTCCTTATTAAACCATATCTTGGGACCAGCAGATGACATAATGGCTATGTTGCTGGACTCCCATGTAGTTGACTGCAGTTCAAGTCTCAGACCTGGAGGCTTAAATTCATGCTAGGTGTGTGTGTGTGCGTGCCCAAGATCCCGAGAGGAGAATGGAGGAGAAGAGATTGTGGCATGGCCACTCTCCTGGGGGGGGGTGATTTCTTGCTTTCTGTCTCTCTGTCTCTCTCTGTCATTCTGGCGAGCGCATGCGCCCCATAGCAAAAAACCTCTGCCCCCCCCCAAAAAAAATCATATCTTTGTATATTTAGATAAGTCCTGCAAATACTCAGAGGTTCATCAATAAAACAGGGATGATAGTAGTATCCGTCTTTATTAGCTAGGAAAAGATTTGACGGAAAATCTAGGATAGTGGTGATCTAAACAAGATACAATTTTATTTTTTTCTCCTCCAAATACAGGACACAGATACCCAGGCTTCTTTCTTGTGTCTTTGCTATTAAGATACTCATTATCATGTTTACCTCACAATCCAAGATAGCTGCCACAGATCCAACTGTCACACCTTTTTTCATGACGAACAGAATGTAGAAGGGTATACCTTCTCCCTACAAGCACACTTCCCAGAGGTTTCAAACCCTTTTTGCTTGTATCTCATTAGCTGCTTCTTAATACCATGGCCACATCTAAATTTAAGGGAGTCTAATAAAGGGGTCATATTTCTGGCTAAAATTAAAGGTTCGATTACTGAAGAAAATGAGAATAGATTTTGGGCCACTATTAATAGTCTCTGCCACCCCGCTAATATTGCTATTGTAAACATTAAATGAGATTGGCACCAGCAGATGGCATAATGGTTACGTCACTGGACTCCCATGTAATCAATCACAGTTTGAGTTTCAGACCCAGCCACTTGGAACTCATGCTGGACACATGTGCGTGGATGCCCAAAATCCTGAGAGGAGACTGGAGAAGAGATTGTGGCGTAGCCATCCCCTCTTCCCCCCAGGGGATGATTTCTTGCTTTCTGTCTCTCTGTCTTTCTCTATTTCTCCAGTGAGCGCATGCATCCTGTAGCAAAAATCTTTCTTAAAAAAAGATGAAATGAGATTATATGTACTGCATTTAGAACATGTCTGACACATGGTACATTTTCAGTTAAGTATTAGCCACTGTTTTTTGTAACTAAGCTTCATAGACAGTCACCCACTCACTCTATTAATTTGTTAACATATATTGAATATTCCTGATGCTGAATAATATGTCTGTGTTTAAATCTTTCTATTACCATCTGCCAAGATAACTTGCCCTTTGTTGAACAGCTCTAAAAGTTAGGGAATTCTCTCTCAGACTAAGAAAACTTACCTCTACAATAATTCATATATCTTGGTCCTGATCATACCTTTTGAAACAAACCAATTTTCTCATTCCAATTTTTCACATAAATGAAGACAGCTATAAAGCCACTTAGTGTTCTTGCTCCAAATAGGCATTTCAGTAATTCATCATTTATCTAGATCATGAGTTGTCTTATTTTTTCTATAAAGAACCAGATGGTTCTTTATTTTTGCTTATATGAGCCTGGGTTCTGTCATAATTTCTGAACTCTTTCATTAAATGGCAAAAGCGGCCATAAATATGGCATAAATAAATAGGCTTGACTCTGTTCTAGTAACATTTTATTTAGAAAAAACAGATGGAAATCTAGATCTGGACCTTAGGCTGCAGTTTGCCAATCCCTGATTTAGCACATGAAAACCCATCAACAGGGTTATTCCTTATTGATATCCCCCTATCTTGAAGCTGAAAACTTATTCTATGTCACTGCTAATTCTTTTGCCTTTTATTTCTTTTTCTTGTCTTACAGCTTTTGCTAGAATTCTGACACCTCCTTTATCTCCATAGCTTTGCTTCCTGGTCAGTTATTTTCCTAATCATATTATCTATCCCAGTGCAACTCTAGCATAGACATGCTAGCTTGACAAGTCTTGTCTTATTCTGCCTTGTTATTAGCCTATACAACCTTTGATTTCTCTCAGCTAGCCCTTCAGTCTCTCCAGAAATCTATACACATTGAGAAAAGAAGAATCTTCTTTGCATTTCTTTCTTCTTCAAACTTGTTAGAGTATGGTCTTCATGTAGTGCTTCAGGCTTTACTTAACCAGTCATCTAATGCACACTATAACTTTAACCCTAAATCAACCCAGTCAGTTTCCCTTAAACATACTCAAGGCTGTCCAGGACTGGGTAGGTAGAAACTTAAAATCTCTTGATGGGCCAGCCCCTGTTGACATATAAAATATGTGTTTAATCGAGATATTAGAGATATGGAAAGTATTGTGTTGTCAGAAAAGTCATGACATTTTTCAATGCAAAAATGCATCATAGGGACCAGCAGATGGCATAATGGTAACATCGCTGGACTCCCACATAGTCGACTATAGTTTGAGTCCTGGACCTGGTGGCTTAAAACTCATGCTGGGTGCATGTATATTCGTGCTCAAGATCCCAAGAGGAGAACAGAGGAGAAGGGATTGTGGCATGGCCATCCCCTCTAGGGGATGATTTCTCACTTTCTGTTTCTCTGTCTCTTTCTGTCTTTCCAGCAAGTGCACATGCCCTATAGCAAATACCTCTCTTCCAATAAATAAATAAATAAATAAAAAAAATAAATAAATAAATAAAAGCTGCATCATGACTTTTCTGATGACCTAGTATAATTTAACAATGATAATTTAACCAACTCTTGTTCATGCAACTGAAATTCAGAGAGTTGATCCCAGCTGTAGAACTGAAATTAAAATTTGAATGGTCTTGGTAAGGGGAGTGTGTATCTGGCAAAGTAGACTCCACACCATGTCACTAATACAACAAAGCTCCTGTGCCTTGGTTATCCTCTCTCAGTAAGATATTTACAAGCCATAGAATAGAATAACAGAATAACAAACATTGCATGCAATTTTTGGTTTTCAAAGCATTTTCTTCTCAACATTATGGACTAGAGGAACTCAAACCCCAGAGTGGTTAAAATATTTGCTGGAGGTGCCAGAACAATGTCTGGCTGTTTCTCTTTATGAACTTCCATATTTGCTCTTCACTGAAAAGTCCACTCACCTCTTTAGCTAATTTCTACGGTCTTTCAAAACTCTGCTCAGTTGCCATCTTCCCCAGGAAATATTTCCTAGAAACCACTTCCACCTCATCCCATTGAGATGTTGTGGCTCTGTGTTAATGTAGATTTCAACTCTATTTGCACTGTAACTTGAGTGGTCATTTATTAGCTTCCAAAGAAAGTGAGGGAATATTTCTGCCATATTTGATTTTTTAGTCAATGTATGTTTGTTGAATAAAGGGATGGCCTGCACTGGAGCCCAGTCTAGTGCTCCAGGGAGTCAGCTCCTTGTGATGTTGCTCATTCTTGATTATAGCTGGATGTAAAACCAAGACCATTGTTTCAGTCTTCAGCCTTCCAGAGAAAAACCCAACTGCTCCTAGCAGCCATGGGTCTTGTAACTATAGAACATCAGAGACCCAAACCTATGTGTTTCAGACTACATAGACAAGAAAGCAACATAATCTAAGATTAAGAGAATAGGTTCTGGAGTCAGGCTTCTTGGGTTTGACTCCTTTCTCCATCATTTTACAGCAGGCTGATCTTGGCAATTGCTTTAGCTTTTTTTTTTTTTTTTTTTTTTTTTGGAGAGATTTTCACTATAGGGCGCGTGCGCTCGCCAGACAGACAGAGAGAGACAGAGAGACAGAAAGCGAGAAATCACCCCCCAGGGGGGATGGTCACGCCGCAATCCCTTCTCCTCCATTCTCCTCTTGGGATCTTGGGCATGCATGCACACGCGCCCGGCGTGAGTTTTAAGCCACCATGTCCGGGACGCGAACTGTGGTCGACTATGTGGGAGTCCAGCAACATAGCCATTACGCTAACTGCTGGTTCCCCTGCTTTAGCTTTTTTATGCCTTGGCTTCTAATCTTTCATATGTGAATAACAGAATTTATTTGTATTAATTACTATATATTTAACATTTTTGAGCTCTTTATTCCTTTACGTTAATGCACATTTCTAACTGGTATCACTTTCTTTCTGCCTAAAGGACTTCTGTTACCATTTCTTGTAGTGAGGTCTCCTAGTGATGAATTATTTCAGCTTTTCATATCTGAAAAAGTTTTACTTCAGTTTGATTTGCTGAAGACATTTTTGCTGGGTATAGAATTCTAAGTCAACAATATTTTTTCCCCAACACTTTAAAGATTTGCTCCACTCTCTTTCAACTTGTATTGTTTCTAAAGAAAAATCTGCTGTCATTCTTATCTTTATTCCTCTTTACTTAATGTGGCTTATTTCTCTAGTTTCTATGGTCTTCCTGAAGTCTCAACTTTTTCTCTTACTCAGGCATACTGTTGAATTCTATCTGAATTATGCTTCTCTGCCCTTAAGCCTATAAATTCTCAGAAATAAGCTAGGACATTTATAAGGGGACACCTCTTTTTTTTTCTTTTAGAGATAACTGTTTTGTGTTGATCAATGTCTGAAAAACAATTTTTTCACTGAATTTTTTATTTAAGGTGGGAGGATAAATCTGGTCCTTGTTATTCCATTTTGGCTGAAAGCAAAAGTTATAAAGTGTTAAATCAGAAAAATAAATTCTTAAAATATTAAAACTAACTTCTGATTGCAAAACTTTTTCCACAAAGTTCTATATTTTGTATTAGCTTAACATTATGATCTCATTTTTAAAAAATTTGTTTAGTGCCACAGTGTTTGACATTATTCATTTTTTCTTACAGGAAACAGGAAACATTAAAACTGGATTTTGAAATCATTACAAATCAATAATGGATCAGAGTTGCAGAATGTAATCCTGAATAAAAGTCTTCAAAATTTATGCTTAAAATAACAGCTGAAGGAAAATTTATCTACCACCCTAAAATCCTGGTCTAGACAAATATATTTATAATAGGAAGTCATAACTGGGAAGGTGTAATGGCTTTCAACACACCTCAATGAAAGAAATAGTAATTTTGTTTCTCAAAAGGATTTGTGCATCTGAGACTATTTTAATGATCATTTTGTAAAAATCTTGACATGATTACCAGGGAAGAAAGACAGAGCAATCACTGAAACCTGGGAGTTGGTCAAGATGACTTCTGAAGAAATGGCAGCTTCTGTTCTCACACCTGTGAGTCAGAGAAAAGTGGATGTATCTGCTCAGTCAGCTGCAGGTGAAAGTCATGAAAAAGTCTCAGAAATCACTATTCCAAAGGCACATACTGTCAGCCGGAGTGGGAAAACTTCTCATACCATCTCTCAACTGAGCAAATGTAAAGGAGAATCTTCTGGAAGCAATTTGCCCAAGGTTCTCACCATAGTAAAGGAAAACGTAGTAAGTGATGAGAACAGTAATGAAAAGTGCTGGGAGAAAAGCATGCCAGATCCTGTGAAAAACCTTAACATTAACTGCAACAGCACATTGAGAAACCATCAGCCTGGCTGTCTTCAGAGCCAGTTTTACAAAACATGTGACTCTGTCACAGAGGAAGGCCCTTGTTTGGAAACTGGAATTCCTTCTCCACTGGAAAAAAAGGTGTTCCCTGGAATTCAACTGGAAATAGATGGATCTCCCATGGACATTAGTCCTTTAGGAAGTCAATCAGCCATCGTAGACAACAGCAGCACACATCCTGATAGTAATGTGGCAGTATTTCATTTTCATTATCAAGTTGACAGAAGAACATCAGACACTTTCTGTACCCTATCGGAAAACTTAATTTTGGATGATTGTGGAAATTGTGTACAGCTTCCTGGCATTGAGGGGGAGCCAAAGGAACCTTACTTGGCATACACTTGTAGACTCATGGAATTGGCAACAAACTGTGATAATAAGAATGGGCAGCTACAGTGTGACCATTGTGACTCCTTGAATGATCAGTACTTGTGCTTCGAAGGCTCCTGCCAGAATGTTGACATGGTATGTTCAAGTGATAGCTTTTGCAGGGAGGATTTTTCTGACAGTCCACCTGCCAAGACCTTTTTGAGCCATTTTGAGGATTTCTCTGATAACTGTGAAGATGTAGAAGAGGATTTTTTAAAAAGCAAGAAGGAACGGTCCACTTTGTTAGTCAGGAGATTTTGTAAAAATGACAGGGAAGTTAAGAAATCTGTGTATACTGGCACAAGAGCAATCATGAGAACTCTGCCTTCTGGCCACATTGGGCTGGTTGCTTGGAGTTATATTGACCAGAAGAGAAATGGCCTCTTCCTGCCTGGTAAAGTGATGGAGCCTAGGCAAGGCAGGAGCCAACATCTGTCAGAAGCCCCATGGTATCTGGTAAGAGTTCAAGTTTCTCCTCATCATTTCTTTAAACTTGATTTTTTTTTTTTTTTTTAATGCCAGAGGGTATGTGAGTTCATTAGAGACACACACAGAGAGAGAGAGAGCAGAAAAAGCACCCTTCAATCTGATCATGCAAGTCTCGTCATACCACAATCCTTTTTCCTCCAATTCTTTATCTGATCAGGATCTTGAGCACATGTATACATCTGGTGTGTAAGAGCTGGGCCTAGGACTCTAACTCTGGTAGCCATGTGGTATCCAGTTTTCTTTGCACAACACTTAACTGCTGTGCTACAGAGCTTGCCCATAACTTGATCTTTTCACATTCTAAATTTGCATTGTCTTAACTCATAGAAATTTTAAAAATCTGTTACATTATAATTTTTAGAAGCATCTGTAGGTATGAAAAAAAAGGTACTACAGTAAGTATGTTTTGGATAGCTATCCAATAGATAGTTGTAAACATTGTTGGCTTGAAACAATGTAAATAAGAAACAAAGTACACAGATTGTACATACATCATCAGGAGTGGAGGAATTAGAAAGATTTCCCGGTAATACAAACGTGCTCCATCTATTTGTTATCTAGTTGTATCCTTCAGAGGTAAGTCTCTGGATCCTCTTCTATCATGTAGTTCATTGTTGTTTTTAGATTTCTAGACCTAAAAGAACTTAAATCTAGTTTTTATCTTTTTCATCCAGTGGTCCCAGTTTCTTTCCTCTTAAACATTTTTTGTGCCATGGCCCTTTGGCAAACCGATGAAATCTATGACCTCAGAATAACACTTTCAAATGCATCAAATGAAAGAGAATGAATAATAAAGGACAAATTATGTTGATAAATGTTTATCAAAGATTTAAAAATTGTAGTATGACAATTTAGGTGCTTCTTTATTAACACACTTAGTAATGATATCTAACGCTACGATAACTACCATCATTTCAAAGTAGGGATGGATGTAAGTAGGAAATGACTTGCCTGGGACTTCCTCAGTTTTGGAAAACCAATTATCTCTTCTGTGAGAGAGAAAGTGAAGGGGGTGAGAAAGAGAAAGAGATGTCTCCACCTGGGCCTTCCTGCCACAGTCCACCCACAACCTCAGCCATACTGGATCACAGGCATGTGAGCATGCACCTGGCACGTACAGGGATGCAAACCCAGAACTTGTCCTATGGGTTCAGTGTTACAGAGCATTCATTACTGCTGTTGCCATTGCTTTGGCTCTGACCTTGATTTTAGCACTGTAAATTTCACATCCTAAGAAACCCCTGGGTAAAATTACAGCAGTTTATCACCCTAAATATCAAAAATATATTTTAGATATCCAACTCACATGTAATATACTATGGAAATATCTGTGGTTTCCACTGGTGACAAGATCACGGTTACTACTGCTGCTACTGAGCTTCATTGCCCGTGTTCATAATTGAGGGAAATGCTAAATTTCTATTTGAGATTAATGGAAATAAATATTGATTTTTTTTTCCTTGTCTGAATTTTCAGGTCCTCTGGGTTCTTTTTTTTTTTTTTTTTTTTTGTCCTTTTTATAGTTTGCCAGAGGGTGTGCATTTGTAAGAGATAAACAGAGAAACAGAAGGAGAAGGAAAAAGCACCCACAGTGATACATGGTCACGCTTTAGTCCTTTCTCCTTTATTTCTCTATCCTGTAGGGATTTGGGGCAGGCAGGCACACACACCCAGCATGTTTTTCAAGCTGTTGGGGCTGGGACTCAAACCCAGTTGGCCACATGAGATCTGTCACCCTTAATCACCAGGCTCTGGAGCTAGGCCCCAGGTTCTCTGAATTCTATCAATAGACCCCATTCTTATGTTAAGAATCCTGTTTTAGAAATACACATGATCAGGCCACCTGCTCTTGGGCCTGATCTTTCCATCTAAGGATAACACATGTTATCTCCTCACTGGCTAAATAAACACTCTTGGTTCTCTCAGCCATCCCCCATGTAGAACTGCTTCTAGAACTCTCACAGTCCAGTTCTTCACAGGCTCTTACAACCAGTTCTTTTAAAAACACCCACTCTGGAAAAGCACCCTTTTTATTGAAATATAGCTGGTATTTTTTCACTTTCATCATCATCATCATAATCATCCTCAGTCTTGGTAACATTTGCTGAGCATTTCACTTCTGCCAGACAGTGGGCTAAAGAATTTACATCTCATTGTCATCAGTCATCTCAACTACTCTATGATATTGAGAGATTATTAACCCCTTGTATTGTCAAGAAAATCGAGTCTCTGGGAAGTCACGGATGGACGTTGTCCAAGGTCACTTAGCTGATAAGAGGTACAGCTAGCGTTGCAATCCAGGCAACTCACACTCTTAGGTGGTTTCTCAAAATCCAGTAGGAACTAAAATTTGGGATAAGCTTTTGAAAGGAACAGAAAAATTCTGTTTATTTCAGCATCTATTGTCTGAGTGGTCCCACTCCCTGATGTTTGTGCTATCGCAGACTCAGCCGTGTTAGATGTGCTGATTCTAACCCTGGTTGTGTGTTCCAGCCCATGTCTTGCTCTCAAGACAGACCCTTTGAATCAGAATCGCTGGGGTAGGGCACAGTGAATTTTTGTTTTCGAGTTCCCCAGGACATTCTATGCAGTTGAGAACCATTGGCTAGGAGCTTAAACTGAGCTCTTTGCCTTTTGATCAGGATATTTTGGGAACATTCACTCTGCCCTAAAGTCCCTGACACTTGTTGGGCTCCTGGGAATGTTAAGGCTGACCTGGAATCCTGCCTGAAAAGTGACAGCCAGTGAGCTCATCTCTGTCCTCAGCCGGTGTCTGTGGATTTATGTGTCTCTTTACCTGATTCCACATGAAACCTGAGTCACGGGCTAGGAGCTCGTGCCTGGCTGCCTGTCCCACTCGGCACTCTGATGACTAGTCCAGAACCTTCATAGCTTGAAATTGCCATTGAGAGCAACATAGTCCTTCCCCCTCCCCTTAAAAATGCATTGGTTTTTTATAATCATGAATCTTCAACAGTGGGAGCACAACAAAGATGCAAATACAGCAAAGTGAATGGAAATAGGTGCTTCAGAAGCTTTGTCATCGTTCCCCAGTGAGCATCGTGGACCCGTAAATGTCAGAAGAAGGCCTGATGTGCCCTGCTTCCTTCCACCATCTCTTTCTGCAGCACTGCTGCCCTCTGGGCATGCTCACCGCTTCCTAACTCAAACCTGTCTTTTTCAGTCAGTCAGAGGCCCTGGGATGGTTCATTTCCCATGAAAAGAATCAAAGAGATGATGCATTTGGTCTCCTCCCTGCTTGTTAGTCTCCAGAGGCTGGGAGGAGGTACCACACCCCTGTCAGAATAAACTCCAGGACCTTTTACCCTCTCCTTTCTAACCAGGCTGGGGAGGCCATTGGCATTTTTATTAACCCTTGAGGTACAACTGAGGGACAAGTTTGCTGTCTTATCCTTTCTTATGGGAGATTTCTTAAAGTCCTTCAAACCACACCATGGAGGAAAAGATCAAAGCTTTTCGAAGTATGATGTTCTCTATACTATCTTGCTTTTTTACTTTAGAATCTGGTGGAAATCCTTCACAAAAGTTGCACAGATGAATTATAACCACTCTCCCCCAGCTTCTATGAATTGCTTCTTTCAATTAAAAGATGTGGACCCTCGTGGTATGTTCCTGTTCCTGTTTTCTGATTAGTACATGCTGTTTATCTTGGTTCCCTAATCAGAAATAGTCCCGACCTTTTTTTTTTCTTTTTTTTTTGGAGAGGTTTTTGCTATAGGGCGCGTGCGCTCGCCAGACAGACAGAGAGAGACAGAGAGATAGAAAGCAGGAAATCATCCCCCAGGGGGGATGGCCACGCCGTAATCCCTTCTCCTCCATTCTCCTCTCGGGATCTTGGGCACGCACGCACACGCGCCCGGCGTGAGTTTAAGCCGCCGGGTCCGGGACTCGAACCGCGGTCGACTACGTGGGAGTCCAGCGACATAGCCATTACGCTAACTGCTGGTCCCATGTCCCGACCTTTTTATATGATCCATAATGCAAGCACAGTGCCAAGTACCTGGGACAGAAGGACCATGTCATGATTAGAAACATGATCTCTGAAGTCAGTCGACTTCCATTCAAATTATGACCCTGATTATGACTGACGACTGGCCTTGTCAACTCTGGTAAGTTGTTTGAACTCTTTGTTTTTATATAGTTACCTTATATGTAAACTGAGAGCAGTGGTATCATTGTGGACGTGAAATACTACCCTCAGAGGACTGACAAGGACTGGGTGCTCCAGTTGTCCTGATCATAAATGTGCAGGCCTTGTCGTGAGCACATTCCCACCTCATTCTGCTCTTCAGTGGCATCTCACTCGGGGACATTCACAGTGGTACAAATCTGACTGCACCGCTCTCAGTCTATGATGGAGTAGCCTAAACAATCCCATGAGTTTAACAAATGTGTTATTTATCTGATTAATTCCATGGCCTCAAGTTTTTAAGTTATTTTCTTGGATGCCTTGCTGAGAGCAACCTAATTAATTTATATTTGCACAGCTGTGTAGAGAAGAATGGGCTTGAATGGAAGACATTAATGAGGATTAATGCTTCTGGCTGACTAAGGGCTTTGGTATCCTCCTCCTCCTGTTGTAAATAATTAAAACCCTGCCCCTTATCCAGTTACAGTCATACTCCCTCTCTCCTTCTCTCAATTTGTTCGCTCAAGAAGATGGGATATTTTGGCAAGAGGCCAAAGTCTCCAAGTTAAAGTTTGGTTAAGGGTGCTTTTCTTTTTCCACAGTTCTCTTCCTGCCTAAATTTTGGGGATTTGAGATACCTGGAATTAAAGCTTGAGTATGAAGGACAGAAAGTCTTACTTCTACCTGTTAGCATGGCCCCTTCAACCTGAGTTCCAGGTGCACTGACTGGTGGAAATCAAGGAAGTCAGGGTGGCTAGGGCGAAAATGCCCCCAGCTTCCATGTTATCACTTCATTTATTTTCTTTCCTTGGTCCCTAAGAGAATTTGCTATACAGGATTATGTATGGCAACATAGAAAACAAAATTTTTATATGAAACAAAGAACAAAATACAGGAAAAAAATAAAAAATTTAAAACAAAAAATCGTAAGGCCCCTTAGCCTTGTGATTAAGGGACTTGGATCCTGCATGTCTGTCTGCGGTTCAAATCCCAGCCCCAGCAACTCGAAAAACACTCCAGGCACATGTGTGTGGGCCCCATACTCCAACAGGATGGGATAATGCAGAAAAGATGGTGGCATAGCCGTGCATTATTAGGGAATGCTGTCACCCCCTCCCTCCCTGTGTGTGTCTCTCTCTGGTGAGTGCACATGCTCTCTGGCAATTAGGGGAGAAAAAAGAGCGAAAGACTCAAAACTAGCTTCTATAGTGTTGCTTTCTACTTTCTAAAGTGTGTCTTACGGGCCAGCCCCATGGGCAATGGCAGTGCATTGCTCCGGAGAAACCAGACCCCAGATGGCAACTATGATCCAGATCTCCTGCCTCGTCAGCCTGAAACACTCCAGGCATACGTGTGAGTGCCCAAACTCTCACCGGCTGGAGGGCTGGAAGAAGGGGATCTTGACATGACCAGACTCCCCAGAGGGCACCCTCTCTTCCTCTCATGTGCACACTCTCTACTATGAATAAAGACAGATAAAACATGTCTTTCTGCTTCTTACTTTACTCTCAAGCACAGAAAATTAAATGTTAGAGGCAGTGATCATTTTTGAGTGTTTAACCAAAATACCTTTGTTGGTATATACGAATTTGTATTTTGTCTTTTTCAAATTGAGCTGAACCATAGGGCAGAGACTATGTCTGCTATGTATAAAGGACCAACCAACAATAAATTCATCTCCTAAGGTGTAACTTCTAAGGATGATCAAATATGCACTAAGCCCTGCCGTTCCAGGTCGGCAGAGATGGCTGCTGAGATAACATGTTTTGTTTTCTGGCTGGAAATTTGGTTGCCCTGGAGCTTACATACAAATTGGATCTTGAAATAATTCCAGTTTTGGTGGGGGGTGGTGTACTTAGGCTAAGCTGAAGCCTATGCCTGGTCACATGCCAGGCCGCCTCTTCCATTGCTAAGGTTATGCTGGGTTCACAACATGGGTATGGGATGAGGCTGACCCCTTCCTGCTAAGCACAGTGAAAGGGAATCCAGCTCCCACTCAGCCCACGAGTAGTTTAGTCACGTCGAGTGCATCAGTGGAAAAAGTGATGGGCCGTCAGTGGCCAGCCCTGCGATGGTTGGACTGCTTCCCTTGCTGGCTGCACTGAGCCAGCACAGGACAGATTTACTTCCACGTCGATGTAGTAACGCCAGCTCTTTGCCTGCATTTGGTAAGGGATAAATGAAAAACCCTGACCTTGGACCCTGCTTCGAGGTGAATGCACTCATGGCCTCTGGCTGTATCAGCATTAGGATTGTATGTTTTCCTTTCCCTCAGACATCCTGCACAGTGGGAATTAGCAGCTAGAGACGCCCTGTCCCTTAGAATGGGCTGCAGTTAGTATGTAGCCAGGCAAGAATCGGAACCCATGGTCAGGGATAAGACCTAAATCTCATCCACACCCCACACGTTGCAGGGGAGAGAATGGGGCTACCCATGGAGTGACCTCTGCAGAGTCAGAATCTCATCCTCGTGGATGCTGAT
The DNA here is from genome assembly GCA_026018925.1 of Tupaia tana. NCBI lineage: Eukaryota > Metazoa > Chordata > Mammalia > Scandentia > Tupaiidae > Tupaia > Tupaia tana. Next base: position 80,289,274 of record JAKSZU010000010.1, read on the forward strand.
TCAAGTGAAGCGGACCCTCAGGGCTTATAGGCATCCTGGGGTGGTAGGGTGGTTTCTGTCCCACCAGGCAGATGATTCAGTGTGTAAGGATTGCAAGCATGTGTGTGTTTGTGTTTGTCGGGGGAAGGGCTTCCTCTGACCCCCATGACCAGACTAACTGGAGGCCCAGGCAGGGTCTTCTCTGAATGGCTATTTTCAGACAGCAGTGCTGGGCTCATTGGCTGGTCCTGAAGAGCCCCCCCTGACACCTACATAAACCCTTTTCAGGAGTTCTTGGTTCTGGTGGCTGACCTGGACTCATTCAGAGCCTCACGTTAAATACGGACCCTGCAGAACTCAGGCACCTAAACCCCTGACCACAAGTATCTGTCCCCTGTCTTAAACCCCAGCCCCTTCCCTCTCATTTAGGCCACCACTCCTCAAACCCTCAGAAAGCTCAACAATAGATGACCTCAGCCTTCAGCCACACAAAGATATCATCTTTCATGGATAAGGAGAGCAAGTCATTTGAAACACAATAGCAAATCTTGGAGGGGAGATGAGCTTTCATTTCTTCTTTTTGAAAAATAGCTGTACTGAGATATAACTCACATACCACACAGTTTCCTCATTTGAAGTACACAATTCTGTGGGTTTGGTATGTTCACAGAAATGTGTGACCATCACCATATCCAGTGTTAGAACATTCATCACCTCAAAAAGCAACTATTTGTCTGTCACCCTCCATTCCCTTCAGCCCCCTTTCCATAAGCAACCACTTATCTATTTGCTGTCTCCGTAGACTTCTCTGTTCTGAACTTCATGTGAATGGATTTATATAGTATGTGGTCTTTGTAAATGGCTTCCTTAAAGGACCATAATCTTTCTAAGGTTCAAGGTTTATCTGTATTGTAGCACGTATCACCACTACCAAAAAATTTTTTTGTTACCAAAAAAAATTCCATTTCTTATACCACATTTCATTTTTCTGTTCAACAGTTGTTGGACATTGGGTTTCCACTTTGTGTTATTGTGAATATGGCTGCAGTGAACGTTCATGCATAAGTTGTCATGTGGACATGTTTCCGATTCTTATGACTTGCTGGTTCATAAGATGACAGTATGGTTGATCTTTTGTTGAATTGGCAGCTTTTTCAAAGCAGCTGTGTCGTTTATCCCCTCACAGCAATGAATGCACAAGGACTCCGATTTCTCTACCTCCTGACCGACATTTCTTACTGTCTCTCTTTTTGGTTATAGCCATCATAGTGGGCGTGCCATGATAGTTCCCGTAGTTTTGATTTGCATTTTCCTGATGGCTAATGATGTTGAACATCTTTTCATGTGCTGTTAGTCATTTGCTTATATTTGGAAAAATGTCTAGTCAAATCCTTTGCCTACTTTAAAATCAAGTTGTTTCTTTGAGTTCTTTACATATTCTGGATAGAAGTTTATTATCAGGTAGATGATTTGCATATATGTTTAGATGCAGATATAGGTATAAATATAGATCTAATAAATGAAAAACAAAAAAGTGGCAAAGAAGACTTATAATTTCAATACAGTCAGACTTTACTCAACATGTTCCTTGGCCCTCAATCTCATCCTTTGTCTTTCTGACCTAATGCTACCAGCAACAGCTTTCAAGTAAGATACTTTTACTGGGGCCAGCAGGTGGCATGATAGTTAAGGTCCTGCACTCCCACTGGAGACCTAAAAATTATGCTGAGTGCATGTGCATGTGCATGCATGCCTAAAATTCTGAGAAGAGACTGGAGAGCGGTGATTTCTCACTTTCCCTCTCTGTATCTCTCCAGTGAGTGCACACACCCTATGGCAAAAAACAGAAACAAAACAAAACAAAACAAAAAGATATTTTTTTATCTCCTTCCCCAAATTCTCCTCAGATTCCAATTTGCTAGCTTTTCTGTATCTCCCTCCTCCCTTTCTACCTAAGCTTTTGGCTCTATAGATTGTGTTTCTTTTTTGTTTGTTTGAACATTAATTAATTAATTTTATTTTGACTAGAGAGGAAGAGAGAGAGAGAGAGAGAGAGAGAGAGAAAGTGAGAAAGCAAGCCACCAGGTCTGGGACTTGAACTGTGGTCAGTCGTATGGGGAGTCCAGCGCCCTTAACCACCATGCCATCTGCTGGCTCCTAGATTGTGTTTCTTATTATCCTAATTTCGCACACCGGATCAGTGGCTTGCAATCAAATTGTCAGTTTGCAGATGTGCATTATTACAAGGAGGCATCCAGCACTGATAGTTGAAGGTACTGTCTCTTCACAGTACCGTATCCCATCATGCACAGCTGCAAGCTGGGCCATAACACTATAGGAGATGAGCCCAGGGTGCAAATGTTAAGGAGACACTCATTCTTAGGGTCTCAAAAGTGCCAACCCTGTATGTATCCTGAGTGCTTCCTTAAATTTTTAATTCTGGATGGCTCCCTTGTTTTACTGTATGGGTTAGAAACGAATATCACTTTTCAGGAGTGGCCTTCCCTGAACACCTATATACAAATTCTTAGGAATATGTAAGAATGACTTCTACATTTTTAAAGAGTTGGAAAAAATCAAAAGAAGAAGACTATTTTATGGTGTGAAAACTATGAAATCCAGGACCGGCTCCATGGCTTAGTGGTTAAGGCGACTGGACCCCACATGACCAACCACATAGTTTGAGTCCAGGACCCTGTGGCTTGAGAACCATGCTGGGCATGTGTGCATGCATGTCCGAAATCCCAAAAGGAAGGGGAAATGGTGAAGGAGGGATTATGGCTGCTGCAGTGACCATACCCCATGGGGGGTACTTTCTTCTCTCCCTCTCTCTGTCTCTCACTGGTGAGTGTACATACCCTCTAGCAAAAAAATTAATTAATTAAAAAAATAAATTGTAAAAAGTCCAGATTCCAGTGTTCATAAATAAAGGTTAATGGAACACAGCCACATCCATCCCTTTGTATCTTGTCTGTAGCTGTTTTCAGGGTATACAGGTAGGGCTGAGTAGGTGCAACAGAGACTGTATGGCATGCATACAGTGACTAAAATATTTATTTGGTCCTTTATAGCAAAAGTTTGCTTTCCTCTGTCTTAGAAGACCACCCTCTACATGATTAACCCCTCTGCATCCTTTAGGATGGAGCTTAGCTTCACTTCTTCTCAGTGGTCTTCATTACCAGCCCCCACTCCTTCCCCGGACCCCATCCTGGAGTTTCTCAGACAGCCAGTGCTCAATATATATGTCTTGAATGAATCCCTGGATTATAAATGAAGAAAGGTGGTTGCCACCTTCTCCTAATGTCTTCTTTCCTTCCCCAGACCCAGGGCAGGCTTGTGAGCTCTCCTCCCCAGGACCCTCTGATCTTGGCACCAACTCCTCACGCGATACTAAGGACAGAATCAAGATTTTCCACTGAAATTCAAAAAGAGTCTTTTTTAGTCCTATGGACACACATATCCTCGCTTGTCACATCCACAGACTTGGCCTGAAAGACAAAAATGTCATTCTTGCACTTCCTTTTCTCTAGCTCTCCATTCCTACTGGCTGTAAAAACCCTTGGGAACATTTCCAGACATTCAGTGCTTAAAAGGGAGCACCTGAGATTGTGTCTGCCACACCGGGCCAGTGAGGAAAGACACCCCCTCCTCTGAAGACCCTAGAGCTCTACCCTTGTCCTTCTGGATTTCCAATCCTTACCAGTCCGAGGTTTCCCAGGGACTAGAGGGAATCTAACTTCTATTTCTCAGTGGCAGTCAGGGTTAGGGTGATGGTAAAGGGGTAGGGAGAGTGTGCTGTAGTTTTAAGTTAGGGAGATCATTATTGAGGTTTTGGAGGTATTTGCCCAGTTCCCTTAAACCTTCCAATACTAGTGCTTTCAACAATAGACCTGGGACAGCATTCTCTTCTCAAAAGTACGAGGTCCAGCTCTGCCATTGACTGTATGACCATGAGCCAATCACCTTAGGGCCTGCGGTTTCAGTTCCTGTGGGTATAAAGAGAATGATGGTAGATATGTCTTGAGCACATGCTGTATGTCAGACACTGTGTATATAAATCTGCAGAAAGTAATTTAATGACTTGTAAGTTACACATTTCCTCTTAATTAAAAAAGCCCACAAGTTTATGGCTTCCTGATTTAAATCCTAACACTAGATTTTGGGTCAAATGTGTATTCCATCTCTCCCTGTATGTCCCTCGAGGTTGGATTTGGAGTGTATCTTGTCACTCCTCCCAGTCACTTGGTGTATTGGATGGTCAGAGCTGAGATACTTCTTCATCAATGCCATGCCCTGAAATATGAGGGGAAGTAAAGCAGGAAGCACTTGCTGGGCACTTACCATGTGTTGGGCACTGAGCTTCACAGATGCTGCCATGTCTTTTTTCTTTCCTTTCATTCTGTTTGCAAGGCAAGTATTATTATATACTTGTGCTCAGTACAAGTAATGAGTCATCACAGGGTCATCACCTAGTGTCAGGATTTTTAAGTTTTTGCTATAGGGCATGAGCATTTGCCAGTGACAGTGACAGAGAAGGAAAGGGAGAAATTGCCTTTCTCCCCAGGATGGGGGAGGCGGGAAGATGGCCACTCTGCAATCCATTTTCCTCTTGGGACTTTGGACACACACACACACACACACACACACACACACGTCCCCAGCATGATTCAAGTCACTGGGTCTGGGACTCAAACCATAGAGTCAGCTATGTGGGATCCAGCACTTTGTGGACAGAAGTCTTGACTACTTTTCCTATTTTTCCAAAATCTTTTCAAAAGGGACTGGGGAAGTCATGCCACAAACATTAACAGACCATTTATTTTCTATTAACAGAATTCTTCCTACCTCCTGTTCCTGGCATAGTATCTTTGAGATGTATATTTCAACCAATTACAGTATATTCTTTTGCTTATCTCTTCCCAAGACACAGAACTTCCCTTTTCCTTGAGATGTAGATTAAGCCTTTCTTTAACTAAGACACAGATCTTCCCTTCCAATCACCAACCTAAGAATTGTGGAACCCACCTATAACCTAAAAGCCCCCCCCCCTCTACATGTCCCGCCTTTTTGGGCCAGACCAATGGAAAATCTTTTCACTAAATGCTGTCTGTCAATCTCAAAGACAAATAAAAGGAACCTCTGTACATGATCACCTGGAGAAGAGGGCCTAGGTTACTCACAGTTGGCTTGGAAATAAACCGCATTAATTATTAATTTCACAGTTGGTTATTTTTTTCTGTCGACAACCTTAACCACCATGCTATCTTCTGGCGCAGCAGGTATTATTAATATTCCTTTTTCATATTCAGTACAATAATGTGACCAGCATCATCACCCAGTGTCAGAATTTGAACCCAAGTCTGACATTTTCTAAAGCAGCAGTCCCCAAACTTCCCAGCACCAATGAAAGACAATCCCCTCCAGACAGGTTGGGGTTGCAGGGGTCATTGTTCCCAGGATGACTCAAGTGTACTACATCTACTATGCACCCCATTTCCACCACTACCACTTTGCAATATACAGTGAAGTAATCACATAACAATAGGGTTCATGCTTCCATGATAATCTGATACCACCACTGATCTTACAGAAGTAGAGCCCAAGTCACAATACAAGCAATGGGGGGACCAGCAGTTAGCGTAATGGCTATGTCGCTGGACTCCCACATAATCGACCGCGGTTCGTGTCCCGGACCCGGTGGCTTAAAACTCACGCCGGGCGCGAGTGCGTGTGTGCCCAAGATCCTGAGAGGAGAATGGAGGAGAAGGGATTGCAGTGTGACCATCCCCCCCGGGGGGTGATTTCTCGCTTTCTGTCTCTGTGTCTCTCTCTGTCTGTCTGGCGAGTGCACGCGCCCTATAGCGAAAACCTCTCCAAAAAAAAAAAAAAAAAATACAAGCAATGGGGAGTGACTGCAAACACAGAGGAAGCCTCACTCACTCACCTGCCCACTGTCCACCCCCCTGCTGTGCAGCTGGGGTTAGGAGGGGAGGGGGGCCCAAAAGCCCATGGGTCAGCCTGGGGGTTGGGGACCTTTGGTTTAAAGTACATGCTCATAATCATTCAGAAGTTCTGGAAGGTTCTGATGCAACTCTCCTTTATAAGTTGGCAGAGTTGGGTTCTCTTACTAAATGTGCAAATGTTGAGCTGGATGAGTCTTTGAGCTTTTTCTTTCTGTAAATGTGAGCTGGGTGTGACCTTTGGATGAAATGGGAGCTGAAGGGAACAATACCAGTTCTTAATGTGAGGGGCGTGTTGGCTATTGAAATGGCTAGGATTTACTTTTGTGACTCAGCCTGCTAGGGGGAGGAAACCAAGCCCAAAGATTTGATTATTATTATTATTATTTTTTTACTGAATTGCTGTAATTTAGAAGTACATTTAAGAAGTTTTATAAGAAAGTAAGCAAGAACAAAGTCCAAAGCAAACTGCACACATTTGAGTCAGAATCTATAGCTTATTCATGATTCTGCTGAAATATCCCAGACTACTGGAAACATAATTTAGTACTTTTCCATTCCAATTTAAAACGTTCTGTGATCTCCCAGGGCTCTGACCAACTGACCTGAGTGTGAAAAACATGACTCAGTAGCATTTCTTTGCATAGTCACTCTATTAAAATGAAGTTGTCACCTACTTCACCAGGTCACGAGGTGGGAGAAATCATTGGAGCTGGTCGTGGATTCAAGCGCTTGGCAAATGTTATAAAAATCTCCCTGCAAATGTAACTTTGCTTCTCTTACTCCATGATCTAAGGATTCAGAGGGAGGAACCTGGGGGGGGGTGGGGGAAGGACACGAGACTAATGTGGATACAGCAAAACAAAACCAGAGGCACTGGTGTCCCCTTCATAAAGGCTGCAAGCCTCGAGTGGACCTTGGTTACTGAAACCTGAATCTTCGGTTCCTCTTTCATGGTGTTGGTGTGAGTAAATAGTAAATTCGTTTTCAACTTAAGATTAGATAACTTGTATTACTGACACCAACTTCATCTTAGCCCCCAGTTTTCTTTGTTTTTTTTTTTGTTGTTTTTTTTTTTTTTGGAGAGGTTTTCATTATAGGGCGTGTGCGCTCGCCAGACATACAGAGAGAGACAGAGAGACAGAAAGCGAGAAATCACCCCCCAGAGGGGATGGTCACGCCGCAATCCCTTCTCCTCCATTCTCCTCTCAGGATCTTGGGCACGCACGCACACGCGCCCGGCGTGAGTTTTAAACCACTGGGTCCGGGACGCGAACCGCAGTTGACTACGTGGGAGTCCAGCGACATAGCCATTACGCTAACTGCTGGTTCCCTTAGCCCCCAGTTTTAATAGAATAAGGAATCAATTTCTTAGCAGGCCATATTGAATAGCTTAGCTTCAGAAAGTTTTAGCACCGAATTATACATGGTGACACTTTAATAGTGAGTGCAATGTACCTCAAGAGCCAGCCTGTGGGAGTCTGGCAGCTAGAAAGCCCCATGGCTTCAGTTTTTCCAGATTGTGTACCCTTCCATCAAATAGCAATTCCTTTGCCTTGAAAAACTCTTTTAAATAAGGAAAATGTTCACTCGCGTTCTAAGTTGTTTAGTAGCAAATTCATTATTTTCCTCCTTAACGAGACTGAAAAAATGGTCTCAGGGTCTGAGTGGACTGCCCAGTTCTTCTTTGAATGGCCACAAACCAAATCTGGGCACCATAATGATGGCATGACCCTGGCATGCCTGATATTTTTGTGAGGGGAATGCCATTATTATGGTGACCATATTTTCCAAATAAAAAGTTGGGAACTTTTGATTCAGAGGAAACAGGAGCAGGATGTTTGAAATGGAGACTGACACAGGAAATCTAGAATGAATGGTCTTGATAGCTATTGACCAAAATAGAAAAGACAGAGAACGTGAGGGAACCAGTGCAGATCTAATTTGTTGTTGGAAAAGTCAGGAGCCTGAATGTGAATAGTTTGATAATGTTGGCAAAGAACCATTGTCCCCTTACAAAGACAGCACATGAGAAGCCCAGAAAACCCAGTGAGTGTTTTCTCCAGAGTTTTTGTTTTTCTATATTTTTACCAAATACATTCGGTAACTACCATGCTTTGAAAGTATGAAACTAATGAAATGGATTTATTGTAAACCCCAGGACATACTCAGCTAAATAAGGGTCGTTGCTTTCCAAGGGCTCACCTTGAAAGGCTGCCCTCATTTCTCATTTCCCATGTGTGCTGCCATCATGCAAAGTATGTTCATCCGTTGAATTGGATTGAAATTTTAGAAACAGTCCATTCAAATACCCTGGTATTGCTAATTGGGTCATTATAGACTTGTGACCATAAAGGATAGGACTGGTGTTATTGAGCTTTTTTTTTTTTTTTTTTTTTTTTTTTGAGAGGTTTTTGCTATAGGGCGCGTGCGCTCGCCAGACAGACAGAGAGAGACATAGAGACAGAAAGCGAGAAATCACCCCCCAGAGGGAATGGTCACGCCGCAATCCCTTCTCCTCCATTCTCCTCTCGGGATCTTGGGCATGCACATGCGCCCGGCGTGAGTTTTAAGCCACCGGGTCCGGGACGCGAACCATAGTCGACTACATGGGAGTCCAGCGACATAGCCATTACGCCAACTGCTGGTTCCCTATTAACCATCTTATAAAGTGACTAGACATGAGAAGTAATGTTCTAGAAATGTTTCAAGCAAATGTAAACTTGCAAGTTTTGCATACAACACACACTGGAACACAGACTTGGCCATTGCTTTCGAGTCTTGCCCAGCACGTTCCTTCAGTGTCGATGGTCAGTTCAGAGGCACCCACAAACCATAATGCACCTGTGGTTTAGACTGAGCCTCATGGGCACAAAGTTTGTTCCAGAGGGTGAATTGGAATTTAGCCCCCCTCCCCTTGTCCCTTGGCCAGGTGCCCTTCCACAACACACTCCACACCCAACTGTACATGGGAATGCTGGTAATGCCACATGGAACACAATCAGGAAAGCTTATTTTTCTCTTGGATTCATTTATTCTCTATACAGTGGAGTCTGTTGAGTTACAACAGCCCCCAATATAAAGAAATTAAATTAATTCACGTGACAACTTGTCTCAGTGAATGTAACATAAGTTTTCGGTTACTTTATAAACTATAGAATTTTTGAGCCATAATCCTCATCTTCTATGATCTTATTTCTCTCATTTTGTGGATAAAGTGGCTTAAGGCCCTAGGCAGGTGAAGTCACTTGATTATGTTCACACACTTAATGATGGAAGACCCAGAATTAGAATCTGGATCTTTATAGACTGCCTCCTCATCTCTAAAATAGGATAAAAACATGTTTCTGATAGCGCTGTCACATAGTAGATGCTCTTTTAATGACAGTTGTTTCTGGACCCTAAGGCCTTTAGATTCCTGGGGTTCCTAAGACAAATCACTGGCCCAGGGAGAGTCATAGATGGTGGAGGCAGACACGGTGTGCTCTATCTTATTTCTTCACCATCTTCCCAGATTGTAAATACCTTGCTTGGTGCACAGTTTACCGGGTTTGTCCTGCCTGCTCTGGTCATTCTGGTTTTCACGGCTCATCCTGTCTTCAGCTCTTTGAAAAGTTGGCCCACCTTGTTGCAATAATATTGTCAGTTCTTTAAGTTCTCAGAGATGCACTTTTAATTTGAATATGGTCAGGATTTGTGAGTTCATTTCTCCCCTTAGTCTAGTTTCTTTCCATCCTTTCCTTGGCAGGTGGTTCTCTTTGGTTAATGACTGTAAGTTCTTCAAAGCATACAGAGCAGCCTTGGGATCCTCCTAGTCTCTCAGGAGGATATTTTCCTGTGTTCTTTCCCCTTATTTATGGGAAGTACAGCCAAATGTGAGACACTGGGCCCAGCAGGAGGGCCAGACCTGGCCCAGGAAGAGCCCATATGATTTGGGCTGTGAGGAATCAAGCCAGGAATCCCAGGCTCATAAAACATCATCACTGGAAAGGATTTAGAGATCATCAAGTCCAACCCTTCATTTCAAAAAGTAGGAGACCGAGACTCAAGGAGAGACAATGGCCTCGCCCAGGTCTGGGCAGCTATCAGTTCCAGAGCCAGGCCTGGAACCAAGGCTGCTGTCAGGCCAACTTTCCTGCTCTGTGACAGGATGCCAAATACTGTTTCTGACCATGGATATGGAGCTGGACGGATTGAATTATAACAGCTTCGTTAGTGATGGCATAAGGCTCCGTATGTCTATGCTTGGGAGCTAGTCTGCCTGGGTACAAATTCTGACCCTGTACTACTTGCTCTGTGACCTAATATAAAATAATTAACCTCTCTGAGTCTGTATTTTGTTTTAAGGTGGGGGTAATAATTTAACCTACCTCGTAGGGTTGATGTGGAGATTCATATATATTTATATGTTAAATGCTAACATATGTTAACCAAAATGTTCTAAATTCTTAAGCATTTAGAATAGTACCTGGCACTGTAGAATTGTTTTTCTTTGATTCTGAAGTCTCAATTTTTAACCACAATATTGTATTATTTCCTGTAAACCCAGATTTCTCCCTAGAGACCCTGACAGAATAACAATAAACTGTGGAATGTAGTCAGTCTCTTAAGCACTGTAATAGTGGCAGGAGGACTTGTGTAGTCTGAGACAGCTCCACAGATATCGTCTTCCTGCCAGGGCTAGAATTGCATAGAATTGCACTGCTTCCACCAGTGAAGAAGTAAAATGTTCCATTGTAAGAAAACTGATCACCTCCTCAGGAGGCCATGTGACTTACTGCAAATGAAATGCTGATTTCAAAGGTCCTTTGCCATTTTGTTTTAGCCATCATTGTATTACTTAACATAAACTTTTAAATGATGTAGTTGCTCTCAGTGGAATAGAAACTTAAAGCACCTATTGTGAAAATTCCCTTCTAGACCTTGCAAAAAGTTGTTGACATCTTTTTGTGAATCAGAGAGGACCAGTGTGTTTGTTTATTCATATGTTTACGTAGTTAGTGATTTTTCAGCATTACAATAGGCACCCATAAACTTACCAACCAAAAGTAGAACTAGGACCTGGACAAGCCCTACATCTAGTCAGATGGTCCCCTCTCTTGGCCATCCCAAGCCTCTGCCCACCCTTCCCTACCGAAGTACCATCCTGAATCATATCCTTGCTTTTCTTTTTATACAGTGCTCTTACATCTTCATGTATCAAGGACTATTCATTTCCACTAATTGCCACTCAATTGTATGCTTTAAAATAGTTATCATATGAATTCACCTTAATAAAAAAACCCTACAACTTTTTAATTTTAGTTGTTTGAAACTTTTATACAGCCACATTTCATGTAGTCTTTTGGGACTTTTTAAACACATTATATTTTTGACTTTATTTATTCTGTTTATATGTTGCTGTAGTTTATTTGCTTTGATTGCTGTATAATGTTCTTCTGTATGAATATATCATAGTTTATTCATGCATTCTCTAGTCAATGGATACTGAGATTATTTCCATGGTTTTACTCCTTTAAATAGTCCTTCCATGGGCATTTTTGTACATGTTCCTTGGTATATGTGTCCAAAATTTTCTTTGAATATATATATAACTAGGAGCCGAATTGCTGTATAGGGCATATGAATGTTCAAATTTGGGTGACAGTAGTAAAGTGTTCTCTAAAGTGGTTGGACCAGTTTACACACCTTCTCCCTTCTCCCACCAGTGATGTATACAGGAGTCTTTAGATCTACTTCTGCTAATATTTGATATTTTCAACTTACTTTACCAGTCACATGAATTAAAAAATATTTATCTGAGGTTAAGTTTACATTTTCCTGATCACTGATGTTTAACATAGCTTCATGTTTTCTTGGGCATATTTCATAGAAATATAAAATTAAAATATGAGTATATTTTGGTGCAAGAAGATTTGAAATCTATGCACAGTTTTTTCATGATTTGTGTTTTCCATGAACTTTTTGAAGACTATTTCACGCCCCCCCCCACATTCCCCTTTTTTTTTTTTTTCGCTATTAAATGCCTCTGTTTTTGGTCTAGTTTTATTAAGTTATTTGTACTTTGTATTGATTTATAAGACTTTCTAAAAATAGTAAGTAAAATATTATATTTTTTGTTTATGTATATTGCTAATATTTTCTCCCTTTTTTAAATTCCCAGTTTTAAATTTCCTTTTATGGGGTAAGATTTGTTTTTGATAAATGCAATTCTTAATTTTTATTGTCAAATATGTTGAAGTTTTATATTATAATCAGTGCTTTTGTTTTGAAATGTTTTCTCTACCCCAAACCTAAAATACCCCAAACCTAAAATATTCACTTAATTTTTCTGCTAGGAAAGTTAGTGTTATTTTTGACTTCTACTTTCCTGATTGAAATCTTCAATTTTTGTAAATGATATGAGCAGAGATCTATTTTCCTCTTTTCCTGCATCAATATCCACATTTCAGCTCTTAGCTGACTTGCCATCCTCCCATCTCATCGAAAATTTCGTACATGTGCAGATCTTTTCTGACCTCCCCCCCAAAACCAGTCCATTGATTAATTTATCCATCAATGGGCCAGTAACATTAGGACGTCCTAACAACTTATTTTCAGAAGTGTCCTTACTATTCTTGGCCCTTTACTCTTTTTTCCTTTTAAAATTATTATTGAAGTTTCATACACCTACAGAACAACCCTCAAACCATTCAAAGTGTACCGATCAAAGGATTTCACCAAGTAAATAAAGTGATCTTACCAATACCAAAATCAACAAATGCAACATTAACACCCCGAAAGCCTTCCTGTATCCCCCTTCCACTCCTTCTTTCTCTTTCTCCCTTCCATGATAGTAACTGGCTCTGTCTTCTAACACCATGGATGCATTCGGCCTATTTTTGAACTATGCGTGAATGAATTCATATTAGTTACTATTTTGTCTGTCTCCTTTGACCCAGCATAGTATCTGAGAGGTTTATCCATGGTGTTCCACATAGCTGTAGTTTGTATGTTCTCGTTGCTATTTCCTTTTCAATTTTGTGAATATCCTACTCTTTATCCATTTCCCTGTTAACAGGCATTTGGGTTGTTCCCAGTTGGGGCTGTAAGGAACAAGGAACAGTGTCATTCTGTTCCTTGCCAGCCTCTAAGCCCTTACCTGAACTGGCTCCCTCTTCCTGCCATGCCCCTGTTTACTCCCGTACTTGTGTTCCTGGCCCTTTCACAAAGCTGTAATAAGTATGCCCCCTCCCTTTCGTGCAGCTTTAGATTACCTCATCTATCAGATTCTCCTCTGTCAGGGCATCTAACCTAGTAGCTTATGACTTGAACTCCAAGTATAATGCTAAAAAGATTTTTTGTAAAAAAGTGTGAAAAAAATTCTATTCCTAATTATTATCTACCAAATATGAACTAATAGAGTCTAACTACTTTACCAAGAAGGAATTTGAGAAGTTTTTCTTAAACTTGTGAACACCACACTCATGTGTATACAAGGCAAGGTGGGGAGTTAAAAGCTTCTGAGACTTGGTTCAATTCAAAGAGACGACTGGCATCACCGATTTCCCTTCTGTCCTTCCTCAAGAGAGCGTAGAGGCCAGGTCCACAGCATGATGTGATGGAGAAAATGATCAAGGTCATTAAGGACTTACCTGCTTCTGCCCTTAACTGTTGCTAGTTTATGGGATAGGACACTTGAAGAAGTTGAAGAAGAGTATTAAGATTTAGTTTGTTTTAATGATGTCAGAGGACTAGGCAATGGAAACTTGTTGACAAAATCTCCTTAACTATTTTTTCAGATTAAGGATTCTGGAGATCAAAAGGTTCTGTGAAAGAGGAATAGTTAGAAATTACTAATGGGATAAGACATCTGAGAATACAGAATTAGAAAATGTTAAGGTAAACGTAAAATCCAAACCAAACATATAAGGCATTTTGAGGTACTTAGAAGAAATGGATATCACTAGAGATTCTCAGTCTTTTGTAAGAACAAGAACCATGCTTTAAGATTTTGCCATCTGGGGGCCAGTAAGTGGTGTAGTGGTTAAAGGGCTCCTACATGGCTGAGCACAGTTTGAGTTCTAGATCCGGCACCTTGAAACTTGCACTGGGTGCATGTGCATGCATGCCCAAATCCCAAGAGGAAAATGGAGGAGAAAGAATTGTGATGTGGCCGTCCCCTTACTTTCTTTCTGCTTCCTCTTCAATGAGCACATGTCCCCTATGTCAAAAATGGCGCTCAAAAAAAAAAAAAAAATGATTTTGTCATCTGTCCTGGTCTAGTTAGTTAATCAAATAACATTTGCTTCATTGTTGTATTCATTATAAGAGAAACTTATCAATCTGAAAAAAAAATGCTCATCAAAAGGATACCTCATTCTATATATTTTCAAGATAAGTATATACATCCCAGAACTAGCTGAAGACTTCTGATTATGTGGTCAAACCCTGGCGTATGTTGATGGTCACTGGGTAGTTTAAAGGCACATTCTTTATCTTAGAACTGAAACTTAAAGTCACTATTAGTAACATAAACCTGGATTCAGAATGAAAATGTCCTGGGTATGAATTTCTGAGGATGGTTAAGCCTGTTGAACTTGATTAAAATTGAACATGACGAGGAAACTGCGCACAGATTGGCTTTTAATCTTCTGTCTCCTTTCTTGGATATCTTGTTTGTATTTTTTAAAAATCTTATCTCTTTAACTAGACTTTAAGTTAGTAAAAAGATATGTGTGTGCGTGTGTGTGTGTGTGTGTGTGTGTGTGTGTAATACATGCTCCCGGCAAATGAAAATTGATACGTACACTTTAAAAAGTGATCCCTTCGTCCTTCCCTAGTCTCTCCCAGCCCCTGTCCCACTCCCCTAAGTTTACAGTTTGTTGATTTGGGTTCCAGATCATTTTCTGCAAATTCTGTCTTGATGTGAAGCATCTTGAGAGCGTGGACTTCTTGTTTAAATTGATAACCCTTTCTATCCTGAATATGGCTTTGTGCAATGCAGGTTCACACTACGTTCTTATTTGACTAATTGATTAAACAGGGATAGGAAGGGAGAATGCTCATATGGAAACCTAGAGGCTTATGAGAAACCAAAAGCAGTGTTCTCCAAGTTCAGTTCAGTTGCACTTGACTAGAAGTATTGCTTAAAATCTGAAGGGGCAGGCACTCTGATTGCTATTTTCTTTTTTCTCCTTTCCTTTAAATACCACCTCTTAATGAGATAAAAATAAGTTCTCGAGGAAAGATAATAGTGTCTTCCTCTCCCCATCTTCCTTTCTTAAGTATGCAGGGTGGGGAGCCTGGGGACTACAGGAAAGGTGCCCTAGGAGTAGATCAGTCTGTTCCTTTATATCACCCGACTGTAAAATTTGCTACGGAGGACCCAGCAGATGGTGTAATGGTTGCATTGCTGGACTCCCACGTAGTCGACCATGGTTCAAGTCCCAGAACCGGCAGCTTAAAATTCACGCTGGGTGCATGTGCATGCGTGCCCCAAATCCCAAGAGAACAGAGGAGAGGAGATTGCGGCATGGCTGTCCCCCTTCTGGGGTGATTTCTTGCTTTCTGTCTCTCTGTCTCTCCCTGTCTCTCTGGCAAGCACACATGCCCTATAGAAAAAAATCTCAAAAAAACTTGCTATGGAATATTTTTCTTAGTAATTTATTTTACAGATGTTTTTGGAGAAAGTTGAAATTTTGCTGTTAAAAACACATCTAAACCCCACGTTTCAATTTAAACCTGTTTTATTTTGTTAAGCACAAAGGCAGGGAACTCTTTCCCTCTTCCTTTTTTTTAAAAAAAAAATTATAAAGTATAGTCCAAAGTGTCTTTTTCATTTTGTACTGAAAAATTAATTATTGCTTTGGGAATAAAGATAGTGAGCAACATGTCTCATTCCTAGTTAACCAGTAGTTAGGTGCCTTTAAATATAAAGAACAATGACTTTTGAAGATTAAAAATATATATAGTTTTAAGGTGTGATTCATATTATTTCCCCATGGTTTCATTTTTATTTTATTATTCTGTGACTCCATGACTAAATATTTATTTGGTGCTTGCAAATTGAAAAGGTCTGGACTGGAATAAGCATTTGCCGTTTCTGATTAATTGCTTTGGCTATGCTTCGAAATCCTCCTGGTGAACCTGAAGTGTACTGTCCCAAGGAGCACTTTCTGAAGGGAAAACTTTTGGAAGGCTTTCCTTTTTTTGAGTTTTCATAATAGTGGAATGTGTTATACAGCAGCCCAGCGAGCAGTTAAGATCTGGGCTCTGGAAGGAGTCCCGTCTCCACCATTAACTAGCGGTGGAGCCTTCAGCAATTTACTTGATCTCCCTAAACCTCACTTTTTCTCACCTGTAAAATGAGAATAATGAAAATAACACCTAATCCAGAGAGTCATGAAGACTGGCCATCCCAAAAAGCACCAAACATGGCACATACAAATTGTTTGACACATTTTAACTGCTGCTATTATCATTAGGATCTCTATGACTGCTGCTAGAAATACAGAATTACGGAGTGCTGTAGTAGTGGAAAGAGCTTTTTACCTCTGAGCAAATGCGCTACACATTTCCAGTCTTTATTTGTTAGCGCACAAGATGTTTTTACTCTGCTCAATGGTTGCTGTTTATGGCCATTGGTTGTTTCTCCTAGATTGTAAGTCTCCTGGCCAAAATGACCAGTTTTTTCTATATGAGAGGACTTCAGAAAGTTTGTAGGAAAATGGAATTAAAGTACGAGCTTGCTTTAGTGCCCCCTCCCCCCAAAAAAGGAATCCATGCATAATTTTTTCATAATATTCATTTCCAGGAACATTTTGAAGACCCCCACCCCCAGGCCCTTGAGAGAGGTTTATTGAATTGCACTGGGAAATTATAAGTGGAAGATGGGATCCAGCCTGCACCACACTGAGGGCTGTGCCTTAGAAATAGCCCCACAGTTGTTGAATGAGGGCCTGGGCTAGAGCTTGGGATTTCACATTCCAATCAGGAATCAGAGCTGCCAAGGTCTAGTTGCAATGGTAAGAGCCAGCCATCCAGTCTCTGAATGAAGTTGAAAAGCAGAGCAGATTTGGAAAACAGAAGTTAGTTTGCTTTCCAGGGTGGCCAGATTCGTTTCTCTCTATTTTTTATTTTGACTAAATGTTTTAAGTTATAAAAAGTAAATGGTCAGAACCAGATTCAGATTTGTAAACGTGCAGACTTCAGGTTGAAGAAACAGGCAGTGAGAATGTCAGTACAATTATCAACTCATCAAGGGAAAAATGCATTTCTGAGGTCTTGGTACAAGATTAAGAAAGTCACCCCACAAGGGGTAGGAACAGCCAGCCCCATGAGCTTCGGCTGGGATGAAGTCCATGCTGTTGGTCTTTCCAGCCAACAAGCATGAAATCGAACCTGAGCCAACTGAAGAAATGCAAGTTATCCATACAGAACTGTAAATGAAGAGGTGACAGATCCTCCTGCTAAGCTCTGGGCTCCAGCCATGGTTTGGAGAAAGAGAAACCAGCATTAATTTCAGAACCACAGTTGCTCGCATTCTCCTCTGATGGTCAGCGCTATCTTCACCTCAGCTCATCTTTATGAAGTCTTCAGTTTCTGTATCCCCCAGAAACCTCTGCTTTCCTGGGGTTTCAGTTAAGAATTCCAGATGCCTCTGTTGTTCTTCTCAAACACCACAGTGGTTAGTAACGTTGACCGAAATCCCCTGGGTGCCAAGTGTTGTATGGGAGGCTGTCTGATCATGGCCTTTGTTGGCATCTTGAGGTGCTCTCACTTGTAAAGCCCTTCCCCATACATTCTAAACTATTTTAAATCTAACTTTTGCTCTATGTTTTTGAGGGAATGTTTATCATTTTGAATTTTTAAAGTAATACATTGTTTATTTGGTTTCTATGATTTTGACTTTTTCTATACAACCACATAGAATGAATTTGTAGTTAACTAGTTTATATAATGTTACCTTTGGGGACATTGTAGTTTCTTTCATATTTCACTTATTCATTATGTCTTTGGATCTTAGTCATATTTTTTTTAAAGACAAGGTCTTGCTGTGTTATTGGTCCTCCTTTCTCAGCCTCCTAGCTGGGACTATAGGCACATGACACCATACCTGATTTTTTTCAAATAAGGTCTCACAATGTTGCCCTGGCCAGCCTTGAGCTTGGGATCCTCCTGCCTCAGCTTCCCAAGTCTCTGGATTATAGGCACATGCCATTGCACCTGTCATTGAGGTTGGACCAAGAATGGGACATGGACCTCCCGTGTGGTTCCAGCCTATGGAGAACAGCCTCTTAGCAGCATGTGCCACCATGGCTAGGCCAATTCTTAGTCAGTTTTTTGCTAGCCCTTAAAAATTTTTTTAGCTGTAGGAATATTTTGACGAACAAGGCAAGATAAACACAGTTTCTCCTATGGAGGGGAAGTAAAGGACACCACATCTAGGCCTGGTCCATTAACCAAACCTCCAGGTAGATCCTCTATTCCATCTCTCTTCTCATCCACCTGCTGGAAGTGAAGAATTGGAAGAGCCAGAGGGCAAGATGAGAGGAGCCCAGTTTCTGAATCTGAGCACCCATAGCTGACTAAGGAGAAATAAAGTACTTTGGGAGGCCTCTGAGAATGCAGGGTTTCTGTCTCACAGTAGTTAGAATTACCTTAGCCATTAATACCATGCCATTGTAATGCTTTTCCTCTGGTGGGGCGAATAGACCAAAATGAAATAACTACTCAAATTATTCTGATGAAATTAAAATAGCCTGCACAATAAGAGAATGCAAAGACAAGGCTAAATAGAGTACAGAGTCAATTTTAAGGAGCTGAAATTTGAACTGTGACCTGAAAGGGGAAAATAAATTACTTTATTATGAAAAGAGGCAGTATAATAATGAGGATAATGATGTATCATTGGTTAATTCTGAGTGATGAGTGAGTTAGTGTTACATTGTAAATAAGCTAATAACTATATACATAAATTAATAAAATGCCTAGCATATTGCCTGGATAGTAATAAAGGTTTATTATTTTTGTTGTCTTTCTTTTCAGTTTTACTTTCTAGGTTCTTATTCCAGCTCTGCCTCTCCTACTTGTACCCTTAGAGAATGACCTAATTTCTCTAATCCTCAGTTTCCTCACCCAAGATTAGTCCTGCAAAGTTTTGTTTTGATTTGTTTGAGCAAGGCATTTCATGAAAAGCAAGTCACAGTAGTCTAACTTCTGTGAGATGTGACCTGAGGCATAATTGTTAAATTTTTTTCTGCCCTTTTCCCAACTTTTCACATTTGGGAAATATCGCATTTCCTATTCCTGCTCCCTCCGTGCCCTTTTGGAAAGTCCTAGAACACATGGGCCTATGAAAGTTCTTGAGTAAAGAATTTGTTTTCATTGGTAGACCGAGTTTTCCCTGATCACAGGATGAGCATGCTATGGGCAATGTGGATTCATTCATCTTTCTCCCTTCATTTATCAGATTAAGCAGAGGTGAGTGGGTCATCTACAAGTTGATCAATGACCAAGATCCTGAAGGCATGAGTTCTGGTGGCCTAAAACAAATCACCTAACTTTTTCAGGATACAAGTTCTCCTTTGGTAAAAGGATGAAGAATTCATTACACTTTAAAGTCTCAGTTCTAACATTGCAGTGTTCTGCCATTTACTTTACGATAGAAGTGCAAAGGAAATTTTTTTCTCAGTAATAGGACCTTGCCAAAAAATAAAATAATAACAAAAACCGTAACAAAAAAATTAAAATCATCTGTTAGATCTTTAATGAACAATTGGATCGTAGGAATCACTCCTCATGAACTTTGGAAAAGTCACACAGCATGAACTTACGCACGTATGGTCACATAGCTTGTGCTGATCCGTCTAAATGAGATTCAGGAGCATATGTCTATGTATCAGACTTACAAGGTCGGTGACAAATGCAAGGGAAAGAGGGAAAAAAATTCGAACAGACATAGTCATAATGGAAAAGGAGAAAATGAGACATGTGAAAAGGAATGAGTTGTGAGTGTTGAATGACATGGAATTACAATTCTTATTATTGGAAATGAAACTACATACAGTCTATAACTGATAAATCTGGCTAGAATTTTTTATTATATAGAGAAGAATAAAGACATATAAGAGATAAAAGAGGACGTAGGAAATAAGATCAGCTTGCTCTAAATGTCTGTTTCTTAGTTTTGTGAGCTTGGCAGGACTTTACTTCCCTGAGCCTTGGAGACATGACTACTCTTGTGGCTTGCCTTACAAGAAAATTACAAGGATTAGTGCATTTATATTGAACTCCTGGACTCTCTGATTGCAAAGTAGGAAATTTTTTTGCAGCTGCGATGCATTAATGTTAGAATGAACCGAGGCACAATTGTCAGATTTAAATTTTTTTTTCTGCCCCTTTTCAACTTTCATGAAAAATTTCAGTGGTTCTTAGTCTGTTATGAGATTGAGGAAACGGCATAAAACCTGTTTCCTCAGGGTTTAGTGCAGAGGAAACCATGGGGGCAAGGACACTAGATGCTCAGCATGGCAAGTTCCAAGCAAAACCTGTTTTTATTTTTTGTGTGTGTGTTTGATTACTTACTTATGTTTCCATCTAAGCAAACTCTCCACAAAACTTGTTTCTCACTATGATAAGCTGGAGAAACCAACTGTGTAAGATTATAACAGATAAATGGTGCAAATGAAGCTGTCCTATTGGAGTTGAAAAGATTAGCTTCAGCAGGTGATCTCTAAATGATAGTCCCCCCAGGAGTCTACAGACATGGAAAAGACAATAGCAAATCGACACCACCAACACACCCTGATGTCCTGTTCCCTTTCATCTCCTCATCTTACATTAAAATGTACTGAGGGGGCCAGCCAGGTGGCGTGGTGATCAAGCTGCTGGATCCCACATGGCCAACTGCACAGTTCAACCTGGCAACTTAAAAGTCAGACTTGGGTTCCTGTATAGGTATATATCAACTGTGCTAGCTATTGGATATATTTAGACTAATTAAGTTCATTAGCAAATCAATTGAATGGGGGGGAAGGCATAGAAAGCAACCATGGATACCAGAGACAATGTGGGAGGAGGGCGGGACATGGCAGAGGGTGAGGGATAAGGAATCAAGGATGGCAAAACAAAAAACAAAGTATACAAGACATAAGAATTGGAAAATTATTTGCTGAAAACATGTATGTTGATGTGCTTGATTGAGCCAATACACAGTGTATTTTGGATGGAAAATTTATTTGTATGCTGTAATGATGTATAGTGAATTAATGTAAAAAATAAATAAATTTAAAGAAAAAAAAAAGACACCCCAGCCGTGTATGCATGCATGCTCGAAATCCTGAGAGAAGAATGCAGATGGGGTTATTGCATGGCCATCCCCCTGGGGGGTGATTTTCTTCCCTAAGTTTCTCTCTCTCTCTGGTGAGTACATGTGTCCTATAACAAATTAAATATATATATATATATACATATATATATATATATGTATGTATATTTATGTATACATACACACACACACACACACACACACACAGGCCCAGGCTCTTAAGTAAGATGTCCAGGACAGATGAAAAACAGTGATTAACGTGTCACTAAACAACAGCTGGATATTTTTATGATGTGCTTAATTGGCCAAAGGAAAACTGGCTTTTATACGCAGTTGTCTCTAAGTTATAGCGCCCTGAAAGTTCAAGTACAAAAATTTGTTTTTGCTTTTACGTACTTCCAGTGACACCATTGGAAAGATAGCTCTTGTGAGGAGTCAGCATAACAGAGAGCAAAGACTGCCTGAGGTTGGATCTAGGCTCTAACTCTTAGCTGTGTGCCTTCAGGCAAGTTTCTTGATCCTTTTGTGCCTCAGTTTCCAAATCTTTAAAATGGCAGGATAGCGGTGTCTGCCTTACACTGTAAGGAGGAAAAGCGTTAGTAAGTGTGGGACATTAAGAACTACCTGATAGATGGAGTGACCTCTAGCTATGGTTTCGCTATTTCATTTGCTTTGTGGTTATGAATGTGAGTTCCTAACACAGGTGGCCTGAATTTGTGTCCCTGCTCTTTTCCTTCTAAACTGACTTTACACAAGTTACTTGATTTTTCAGTCCTTATATCTGTTAAATAGTTAAGTTTATTGCATTTACTTTATGGGGCTCATGTGAGAATTAAATGAGAATTTGCAGAGCACGTGATAATTTCCATAGTGCCTGGTACGTATTCAACACTTCATACATGTTAGCGTTTGATTTCTTGCTCTTTTAGACCTCAAGCTGAATGCTGGAAAATCTGAGGGTGACAGTTCTGGGAGCTTATCTCCACCTTCCATCTTCCAAGAAGATCCTTCCCAGATTTCATGTTGGCCACTGAACAAAACAGTCATTTTTTGTCTTTTGAACCCACCCTCCAGACCATGGTGTTCTATGGCAGGTCTTGGCAACACATCAGGTTCCAGGAAAGTACATGACTCATTGTGGGACTCTTGACTCTGGACTTTTGAACTTCATAAAAACATGAGATTCTGCTCACAATTCTTCCAACTAGCCATCTTCCCTGATATTCTCCTCCTTTCATCTCCTCATGTCACCTGCTACCCCTTCCCCTTCTGCTCCTTTCCCATTGTGTCCTTGGTCTCTGTGCCCAATCCTCCTGCTGCCTTTGGTTCAATCCCCTAAACATAACCATCCCTTTCCCACCTGGGTTCTCTCCACCCACTCCCTTCCCCCTGTCTTTTTCCTCCTGCTCTCTCCAGAACACCTGCTCTGCTGTGAGCAAAGCCTGTGCCTCTGCCTTACTCAGTTTCAGTCTTTTTCTTTCTTTCTTTCTTTCATGAGTGAGAAAGACAAAAAAGAGAGAGACAACACCACTGACAGGATCCTGATTCTATGATCCACCCCCAGGCTCAGCCAGCCACATGCACATGCCTAGTGTACTCAGTGAGGTATAAGGACTTCCTGGAACCTTCCCATGTGGGTCAGCCTTACAGAGTGTCACATTTTCCTGCTGTGCCACTGTCTGATCCTTAGAATTTTGTTCTTAACTGAAGACATCTCATAGTCCACTGTTGTTGTTTGTGGAAGTCCCATCTTCTGTGCTGGACAAGGAGGGAATTTGGCTTTCTTACTGCTGTGTACCAGAAGTGGACAATAAATTGCCACCTTCTTCCTGACTCTCATGGGGTGTCCATGTCCTTGCTGTGGTACTGTCAGGTCTCATTTCTACCATCCTAGACTGAACACCTAGAATAGAGTCTGGCACATGGTAGGCATTCCCATATGTGCCTAGTGAACAGAATAATATATTTTGTCTACTCTGACCTTGCTTTTTCATCCTTATTTATTGATTTACTGTATAGACATATATAGAAGTGCTGGGATGGTTCACCAGCAGGAGTACAGTGGTGGGCAAGGAGATGTGATCCCTTCTCTCTTGAAACATGCAATTTTTGAGGGAAGATATAATGCATCAAAAATTAATTATAGGGCCAACCAGTGACATGGTGATTAAGGCAACTGGATCCTACATAGCTGACTACGTGGCTAGAATCTGAGGCCTGGCCACCTAAGAAATATGCCAGGCCCATGTGTGTGCATGCCCAAAATTCCAAGAGGAGAAATAGAGGAGAAGAGATTGCAGCATGGCCATCTCCCTGGAGATGCTTTCTTATCTCCCCCCCACACTCTTTTTCTCTATGTCTATCTCTGGTGAGTGCACACTCCCATAGCAAATTTAAAAAATAATTAGTCATAATTGCGATAGTTGTTTGAGGAAAAATTTGCAGAGTTTAATGGGGCCTCATGTATGGAGGTGAGGATAGTCAGTGAGGGCTTTTATTAGTAAATACAACTCTATTCTATACTGGGAGAAGCAATAGCAATTAATTAAGTCAAGAGAACTGGGAAGAGGAGGACAAGGAAGAAGAGGAGGAGGACCAGGAGAGGAAAGAGAGCGTTCCAGGTTGAGCCAGTAGCATGTTCTAAGGTCCTGAGACAGAAAAGTGTTCAGTGCACACTGAAGGGGCTGAAAGAAGACCACAGGTGCAGGAGTAGGGGCAGCAGATGAGGGTACTGACAGGTGGGAAAGGGTCAGGCCTGGGGACTTCAACATTCATTTTGTTGACCCTTGACATTCCTTAAGATCATGGTTGTCAACACTACACGTGCCTCCTTGACCTGAGTTTTTTTACATCATACATTTCTAACACTATGAAAACTCTCTCTGCCTGACTCTGACTCATAGTGATCACAGTGATGAGACTGGAGGCAAGACTCATGGCAAGGCAGACTAGTTGAGTGACTAAGAACATGAGTCTTGCAGTGGTTCAAATTCTAGCTGCTGCTTCTTACTGGATGATCTTGAGAAAGATCATCCTCTCTGAGCTTTCATCTGAAAAAAAAAAGAGTAATAAAAGCTCTTCCATGTGGATTTGGCAAAAAGTAAATAAACAGATGCAGTAAAAGCACTGAGTGCAAGCTTGGGTTATCTGAGTTGTTTATCACATGGCCAGTTGTACTTGTTGAAAGATAAGGAGATTCAACCTACACAGTAGCCCCAGATTTTTCTCTGCTGCTTCTTGATCTTCCCTGGCACAGCCTTGACCAATAACTGGGATAAGAGTTCAGTTTTTTTGTTGTGTTATTCTGTGACTTTTTTGCTGGTTTGCTTTTGCCGTAAGTTGCATGCATCCACTGGAGAGAGACAGAGACACAGAGAGAGAGAAAGTGAGAAATCACCCCCAGGGAGGATGATCATACCTCAGTCCCATCTCCTCCATTCTCCTCCTGGGATTGTGGGCACACACACACACACGGCACGATTTTTAAGCCACCAGATCCAGGACTCAATCCGCTATTACCCATGTGGGAACCTAGCGCCTTAACCACCATGCCACCTGCTGACCCTCTGTGACTTCTTTCTTAAGTTGTGATTCAAACACTTATTTTTCATTCCTTGTTCCACTCTCAAGAGCATTTGACATCCCTGTTTAGGCCTGGCCTCTTCTTTTCACTTAGCATTCTTTAGGGAAACTCTGTCTTTACACCTTTCACCACGTTGACTCTGTCATTCCTCATGTTTTTATTTCCCACCCAGACTTCCCAACCCTTGCCTTTACTTGTCCTGAATTCTGGACCTCCGTCTTCCCTGGTTATTGGTGTCTGGTTGTCTTATTTCAGCTATTCATTAATCTGGTCCCAGACTCTCAGATCACACTGGGTAGGTGATTTCATACATTCCTTTCCCTCCCTTTGACCTCCTGGCTCCAGAGCCACAGTTCATGTGTGACACTTGCTATCTGGAGAAACTTACACCATGTTTTCAATCCAACACCCAGACTCACAACCCTTTCCTGGCCTCATGTCCCTGTATAAAACCTCGTGCTGTTGCTGCCTTTATTCCTTCCTGGATTAGAAACATGACCCTTGGGTTCCCGTCACCAATTCTGACTCAGCATATTGAAAACAGAATTCACCTCTTCATGCCTTGTTCCCTCTATACCTTGGTCAGGTTGTGGTGTAGAACTTAATTGCATCATATTTGCCTGCCCTGTGAAGTTATGAAATCTCAGAAGACTAATGTTTCTTAATTATTTTGCTCTCTCCAGAATCTCAGGCTCTGCAAAATAAAGAAAACCTTTAAGTGTGGTTTTCAAAATCAATAGGAAATTGTCATTCTGACATTAAAGATAAGATCAACTTGCACCACCAGGGAAAAATAGGACCATTGGGTGCCAGAAGGCAGCAGGTACCATGGGACAATTCCAAATATTTCAATTATTTGGAAGAAGGTTCTATTGTCAGCTGCTAGAGTCAATGAGGCAACATCCTTCTGTGCCTGGGGAGAACTTTCTAGGTATCATTATGGCAAAAAGGAAAAAAAAAGAAAGAAAAGAATGTGTTCACAACCTTCCCCACACCTTGAACATGTCTCTGACTTTCCAGTGTTCTGTTGCATTCTTCCTAAGAGGCAGTATTCTAGTTTTCTGGAGAGGAGCTAGGCTCATCTACAGAATAACAGATGCCAGGGGGTGGGGAAAGGGGAAGCACAGAAATCACAAGAGCCATGTATGGAGATAGTGAACTTGGAGGAGGTCATCTCGCAGAGAGTACTTGGAGCAGCTGATGAGTGAAAAGGAATTGGAGCAGGAAGGGGTGAAGGGGCTCTTCTGATGTCCTTTATGAAAAAAATATAGTTGACTTGGGTATAAAATTTCTGTCTTTTTAAAAAATTACTTTGTCCCTTGCATCCTGCATAATGTTGGCTCTCAAATATATCTGTCGAATTACTATTTAAGAAATATTTGTGACTACTGAAATTGTAGCATATAACAAATGATAGCCAGACTTGCCGAATTCACACCATTCACAGTATCATGTGTGTGTGGGGGGCACAGTCTTTTGAAAGCCTAAGTCTAGTATGAGGATGGATTGTTTAGAGAGAAGCAGAGGAACTCATACCAACCCGCCCTCACTTCACAGAGATGACCATGTCCTGTGCAAGGGGCTGGTTCAGGACCAAGGACAGCGCTTCACCATGCTTCCTCCCTCAGGGTTTCTTGCTGCCACTCCCATATTTGTGTATGATTTCAACATCTCGGGCCCCTGTCCTTCCATTACTCCTGCTCTGCAATCCTCCCAAATGGGGTGACCCAACTACTTCTTTCTCCATTCCTAGATACGACAGCTAAGTATTGCTGGAGAGGAGTGACAAAAAGGTTGCTTAAATGACACACAATTTCAGGATTGTGTGTCTCTGCGGCACCAAGCAGTCCTAAAATGTCCCTTGTCCTTACTCTCTACCTTGTGCCCCCTCATGGCTACTCCAAACTCACCTCGCTCTTGCCTTTCACACCTTTGTCTTTCTCTCAGTCTTAGTTGATTACTCTTAACACTACCTCCTACTTCCCTGAGAAGTTGAAGTTGCAAGATGGGATATCCTCTTGCTTCCTTCTTACATTCACTTTGCCTTGTCCATTATCAAAGGAAAAGATGTCCTATGGTCTCTTCAAAAGAGATTCCCTATCTCTGCCTCTCTGAAGGTTGAGGAGATTTAGGTCCTCCAGGGTCTGAACTTGTTTTGTCATTTTCACACTGTCTCTGGATCACTTTGGATCATGCCCAGCAAACAGGTCTGTGTCTCCAGACAACTGTGGGGTTCCATCAAAATCCTATGGAGTTTTATTTAAGGCATAGGTTGAAGGACCCAACTCCCAGCCTACTGAGTTAGTCTTTAGTCATGAGGCTCTAAAATTTATATATTGAACAAGGGTTCTTGTCTGGGAAGTGCTAGTAAAAGTTCTGCCTTTGTTCTTGCTGCTCCCAAACCATTTACCCAGAAAGACCTCTCCAAAAAGCAAACCTGATTATGTCATTCGCTTTCAAAAGTCACTTAAATTGTTTTTAATAAGTCAAGCTTAAGGCAAGACATCGTGGCATATCAAAATGGACAATTCGAAGAGAGTTTAGTGAAGGCTGTATTTACAAAGGTGTGGCATGGGTGGGACACAAATGAGTGCCTGGCCGGTACCTTCGGGCTATAGCAGAGGGCCTGGGGAGGTAAGAGGACAGAGTGATTACTTGTCCAGAGAGATATGGCTGCCTTACCAGATGTGTAACTACTGGAGAGAGGTCCCTAGCCTGCAACAAGTGGCAGGAAAGGACAGGGAAAAATAAATCCCCTTCTGCTTCTTCCTTCTGAACCCATGTTAGTGCTCCCCATGGCAAGGTGAGGGAGCCTGTGCTCCGATCCATGCTGGCCAACCTCCAGGCCCGAGCAGGTGGAGAAAGAAGGAGTGGAGGTCTTGTGGGAGGGAGGATGAAAATTACACAGAAATTATACAGCATGGTTCTAACCAGTGCTCCTATGTGGGAGTCAAACTCTTATGGTGACACGTAATGTCCTTCCATGAGGTTTCACCTCCTGCCTCGCCGCTCCCATCTCCCCCACCCCCACCGCAGCCCCTATGCAGATGGCATGGGCTCTGGGCAGTCCAGGGCTTATCTTTGCTCGTGTCTTCCATCCATCCCTTTGTTTTTGTGCAGCCTCTCGAGTCCGGAATGTCCACTCTACTAATTCATACTGTCTATCGATGCTTTATAATTGTCCCCAAACAAAAATGCAGTAAGCCATCTTTAGGAAACTTGCATAACTCAGAGAACCTGAGATTGAATGCCATTTGAGATCAAGACCTGAAGCAGAAATTGTACATGGGAATAATAAGTGAGAGCTGGAGAACTGGGATGGGAAAATGGGATAGGAAGAAAGTTCTAGATCAGAATTCAAGTTCATATCCAAAGAGCTGGGACTTAAGAACCATCATTTTGGAGGCAGAAGTTAGACATTTGCAATGAAATGTTTTTTATACCATCTGATGCAATCCTGCTTCTTTTTGTAGCCATGACTTGAATAAAGAGACAAAGCGTAGCTATGATTTAAGGAGTATGCCTTTCAGGATGTGGAGTGAAATCTAACCAAAGCCAGTCCACAACAGCTCTCTGGGGCTTCCGTTCTATAAGGGCCGCTGTAATGTTACCAGAATGTAGAGGAAATGGAGTGCCAGTTCTGTTGTTGTCCTGTAGGTAACTACTGAAATGACAGGAAAGGGGAATTTGCCCTTTCCCATGAGGGTGTGTACAAGCTGTATTCTGGTGCCTGTGGCATCGGCATCATCCCCCCAATTGGTCAGAGTCACCAATAGGCACTGTCAACCAGTTATGAAACTCAAAAATGCATGATATGATAATGACTTATCTTCTTATCCAAAGTGTACACAGTTATGATGCCTGGCTTAGAAAAACAACGCATGCAGTCGATCAGTAATACATCTCTTATTTTTAACCATAAAGAGTGCCATGTGCATTTTCTTGTTAATGGAGGATCAGTTTTGGTTCTTGCTCCAGCAAACAAATGTTCAATGACTATATTAAGAGCTTCAAAGCGATGCCCAAATGCCTGATACTCCTCTCCCCGAGCCTCCACCCCTACTAATGGCTTCACCTGAAGGAGGAGAAGGTAGGCATCTGCTTCCTCAGGAACATTAATCCCCCAGTGCAGGCCAGTTTGCGCTCTTCCAGCTGGTTCCTTCTCTCCCTTTCTCTTATCACTTTCTCGGTTTAGGCTCTAATTGCCCAATCACTAGGTCAGTTGCCCACTTGGCATTTTCAACAAGTTAATCCTTGGCATGGAGATAGGCTTTTCTAAGCAAGACTCCCACAACTGGATATCCCTACACATTAAACATCTCTGATTGTTCCTGATATTCACTTTCACTGGGGAAGCTTCCACTCTGCTCCTCATGGACAAATCTGAGCTCATTATTGCATGCCTTCAAGCCCTGTCTCCCAAACTCCTATCCTGTCCCCAGTTCCAATTCCTTTTCTCTTTTATCTTCAAATCCTACCCACCTCAAGACCCTTTCTCTGCAAATTCTTCCTTGATTCTACTGGCCAATAGTAATCACTTTCTCCTAATGATGACCTTGTACCTGCTGTGCACCAGGCACAAAACTAAACACATTACCTCCATGCACACACTTAATCTTGCCAACACAGCTGGGAGGATAGTGTCATCCCCATTTCTCAGATGAACAAAGGGAGGCTCGGAGGCTGAGCAGCAGGCTCAAGATCAGAAAGCTAGAGAGTGCGGGAGCTAGTCTTGGACTCACTGTTAAAGCTGTGATACTGATGCCTACCCCACTAGGATGTGGGCGTCCAGCTTGAGTGTGTCCCGTGCACAGACTTGAAGGTCAGGAGGGGTGCCACACTTGCATCCTGCTTCCCTGCGCCTCTCACTTCTTGAAGCCACCCTGGCTTGGATTTTCTCTTCTGTGCCAGTGTCATCACTTTGAGCTGGCTAGTGGCTCTTTCTCTCTCATCTTCCTCTGGGAAAAGGAGTCCATTGCCTAACTCTTCCTCCCTGCTTTTCCCATTCCACCCTCTGCCCTTTCCACCTCCGGCAGACTTCCCCACAAACTATGCACACACATCTTAAAATCTCTTCCTTTCTTCCTCTCTCTGTCCACCACCCTTGCCTGGTTACAGCAGAATGTTGCCTCATTGCTTCCCTTTCATTACTCTTATTTTGGCCTTTCCCCTCACTTTTGACTCTGTTTTCTTAAAAATTGCCACAGGGTGGATGTGCTCCCCAGAGAGAGAGAGAGGGAGGGAGAGAGAGAGAGAGACGGAGAACCCTGCACCCCACTGCCAGTGTGGTATTGTCACACCACAATCCTCTTTCCTCCATTTCTTTGGAACTTGGCATGCACACACACTTGGTGTGTTTTTCAAGGTGCTGAGGCTGGGATTCAAATCATGTATTCCCCAGGTCCCTGTATGCTGAACTATAGGTCGGCCTCTGGTCTTCCTATTCCTGTTTCCTCTTTTACTTTTCTTTCTCTTTCACCCACTTCATTCTCTGGAGGAGCTTTGAAAAACCTCTGTCTGATAACTGTGTAAGAGAGCCTTGCTCCGGGTCACTACTCAGGAGGCCAGAGTCATTCTGCCTGGATTGGACATCCTGCTCCACCGCTTCTCACCTTGGACAAATGGCCCAAACTCTCCTCCCAATTTCCTCCTCTGTAAAATGGCCAGGAGGCTGGAATGTGGTATTTCTTTAATGGTTGACTGTTAATATTGTTTGGTCATGCAGTTGAAAGTTTCTTGCGGACCCATAGTCTCCACCTTTCGTGTCCTGTTTCTAACACTTCACCCCCGTGACCCCTCTCATTTATCTGCTTGGCCGCTGTAGATATTTAGTTTGTGGTCTACACAGACCAAAGCGTAGAAATGCTTCAGAAAGTCTCCACCAAATTTTATTGATTTTGTTATTCTTGTGCACATAAACCTTTTCTCAAGCATCAACATTGGTCCTTATTTTGCTACATTTAATTCCTAGAAGTGCAGTTACAGTTTTTCTGTCTTCATTTCTTATGCAAGGACAGGGTTAGGTTAATGCGACAAGATGCTACCAGGTGCCTCCTCTGTGGACTCTCCCCAGAAGTTCCCACTCGTCCATGCAGATACATCGATCTTCGGGATGACTGAAGATCCTGGAGTGCTGATGGCAGAGAGAGTGTCCACCTTCCTCTCAGTAATAACTTGGACTCTTCTGGCACTTCCAGCTTCAGAGTTTCCTCTGCCAGGTGGATTTCTTTTTTGCTCTCCCTGGCCCCCATTTCCCACCCCAGGGACCATTGAACTCTCCTGCCTCCTGTCTTCATCTTTCCATATCCAGTTTCCCAGCCCAAACTTTGAGCATTTCCTAGGAGTGTAATGTCCAGCCCTTATCCCCAAGCAGTTCATCATAATTTATCTTGAAATGAACATTCTGCCAGGCATGTTTTCCATATCACTGCTTAGGTTTGCACAGACTAAGACCTCTAATGAACAATTCTACTACCTTTTTTATGGGCAAGCACATTCTGAATTCCAAATAACTGCCTGGTTTGTAAATGATGTATTTAAAGACATATGGAGCTCAGCGAGGACTGGAAATTGCCAGGGATGGCTTCATGGGGAGTAGGTCTTGAGTTAGTCCTGGAGGGATGTGTAGAAGGA
This sequence comes from Tupaia tana, assembly GCA_026018925.1. Classification (NCBI taxonomy): domain Eukaryota; kingdom Metazoa; phylum Chordata; class Mammalia; order Scandentia; family Tupaiidae; genus Tupaia; species Tupaia tana. The sequence goes on from JAKSZU010000010.1 coordinate 80,320,739, forward strand.
GGTCAGCAAGAGAATTATTCCAGAAGGAAGAGTGAAGGCACAGAAGCAGCCTTGAGAGGGGACAGTGAAGAGGAGTTGTGTGGAGAAAACATGTTGGGAGGGTTTTTATTGCTCGACAAATAGAAGCCAATTTAATTCATTCCCCCTCTCCTTCCACTTAATGTTCTAAGTCAGGGAAAGCAACACTGAAACCTCTGCTCCCATTGCCATCTTTCATGGCAGCTATTTTTAATAATCATGACACTTTTGTTTTGGGTAGGTCCCAGCATGGCCTAAAAATCCTTTAGAATGCAGCAACCCAAGCAGGAAATTGGAGTTGGCATGCATTGGGAGATCCATTTGCTATTGGTGTTCTAGGTTTATTTAAGTGGGAGTTTTTGTCTCTCAAAGTGACTGTTTCATGAGTAACTTTATTAAATAAAAAATGTAAATAACCTTTTCTTTTCTTTTTTTGGAATAACCCTTTTTTTTCTTAAGAGAGTTTTTTTGCTATAAGGCACATGCACTTGCTGGAGAGACAGAAAGAGACAGAGAGAGACAGAAAGCAAGAAGTCACCAGGGGAATGACCATCCTGCAGTCTCTCCTCCTCTATTCTCCTCTCAGGATTTTGGACACTCCTGCACACGCTCCCAGTGTCAATTTTAAGCTGCCAGGTCCAGGACTCGAACCACAGCTGACTGTAGGAGTCTAGCAATGTAACCATTATGCCATCTGCTGATTCCATAAATAACCCTTTTAACAGCATTAATATAGGTGTTCAAGTATTGAGCTGTCAAAAAAGCCATGATGTATTTTTCTATGCAAAAATGCATCATGACTTTTGTGATGAACCAATACATTATGATATTGATTTGTTATTGTTGTTGTTTTGATTCTTTTTTCTTCTTCTTCTTTTATTTATTTATTTTTATTTTTTGCACTTACCAGAGAGAAAAAAAGTGCCTCCCAGTGGAGCATGGTCATGCCACAATCCCTTCTCCTTTACTTCTCCATCCCTTCAGGACCTTGGGTATGCCACATCTGTGCTCAGCGTGTTCTCTAAGTCATTAGGGCCAGGACTCAGCCAGGTGGGATTCAGCTCCTTAAACCACCTAGCCACAGGGTTGTTGATATTGTCTTGATAGGATATAAATTTCATAGTGACACAACTATTTAACTATGTTTAAATATGTGTGCTTTTAGCAGATGGCATTGGTCCAGTTAGTGATGTTAATTGCTTTCTTTCCTCAGATCTTAATTGTGTATTCACCCCTTTTTTTAGAGCTTAGGATTGATTTTTTTAAAGAATAATTTTTATATACTAAGTGTGGTAGCTCTATTAATGAATTTTACTCATTCTTATCCAATAGACAATTTATTTGGTTGTTGGAAAAGTCATGATGCATTTTTTTGCATAGAGAAAATACGTCATGGCTTTTCCAACGACTCAATACATCTCGACAATAGGGGTCTATACATAATGTTTCAGTAAGAAAGATTTTAAGTGCCCGGGCCATTCTTGCTCCTGCAGGCTGCCTTCTCTGCCTGCCTTTCCCCCCCTTCTTCTCTTGGCCTAATTTTTACCTCTTAAGAACTAGAGCATAAATCATCTGTCCCCTGAGATCTTTCCGGAACCTCCACACCCACCATGAGAATCAGTCTGTCCTCGGTTCTGCACACTGTTTATGCACCATCAGTGGAAAGGTTTGTTGGGGACATGCCCGCCTCTCTGGCTAGACCTGGAGCCCCTGAGGGCGGCCCTGTGCCTTGCTTACCTTCTCTTCCCCATCCTCTCATGCAGCAGGCACCAGCTGCATCCTTTCTGAATGACTGACCCTAATGAGGTGTTCTTGATAACAGCCATAAATCATTGTGCAGTACAAGGCTAGTGGAATTTTCATTCTATTTGAGTATATTAATGTTCATGTGGGTTTACTTGATGAAGCATAACCTGTGGGTGAAAGCATTAACGTGGAGTCATGATTTCTAGCTGAGCCTGCCCTCATCTGAGTGGAGGGAGGGTTTTGGATCCTAGAACCGGAAACACACATGCTGTGAAGCAAATAGGCCGGGCCTCTGTTAGGGCAACAGTTGATATCCTCTTCCTGAGTGTGGGGGGCGGGGGGAAGCTGGGGCTTGGGGAGGCCTGCACCGTGCCCTGGAGTGAGGGAGTGACATTCAGAATGTGTCCTGCCAGTCACATTCCCTTCCGCTTGAGTCTTACCCTTTGCCTCAGTTTTGCATATGGGAGATGGTGGAAAGCCAGTGGAATTATTGTGTAATAAAAGTAACTCCCATTTATTTCCTATGAGACAAATACCTGCTGAATATGTGAGCTCATTTAATCCTCATGACAGCCCTAGGAGATGGCAACATCAGGATCCCCACTTTACAGGGGAGGGCACTGCATTCTGGAGAGGTTGGTGACATGCACAAGGCCAACTGCCAGCCAGTGACAAAGATGAAGATCAATGGTCTCTCTGACCACAGAGCCCGTGTTTTCATTTTTATTTTTTAACCTTCATGCTAAGCTATCTTTGTGGTAGCTTTGGAGAGCCTCAACAAAGAGCTTGATGAATAAAAGGGGCAAGGAATATGTTTATTAAACAGAGCGCTCAGTGGGAAGTTAGCAAAGAAACTGGGTTTTCTGAGAGATTTCTTAGCCCAGAGTAAAGACACACTGTGAAGACCGCAGGGTTGATTGGATCGCTAGCTCAAGGTCTTTTGAATCTAATTACACGTACTTCCCATCGGGTCACAGTGATGCTGGGACACCCCAGCACAGACTTCAGGTGCCGTGCCACAGTTCCTGAGGACAGAGGTCTTTAAGGGGAGGGGGTCAGGCGAGCCAGTGTTGGAGGGCTGTTCTGAACTGTGCACTGTGGTCTTTTTTCCTACCAGTAGGTGGAAACAGAACTGAATCTTTCAGCACTTGCTCTTTCAGCTGAATCCTGGCAGGATTCCTTTCATTTCTGCCTCAAAGGGAAAAAAAAATGAGAAGTTCAGAGTGTGCAGTTAGAAGATCATACTCTGCGGTCTGACTGGAATACTTCCAATCTGATGGTCAGATAGTGGTGTTAGTCCAGGGAAGACGTGGGTGCTGGAGCCGCCGCTGGCAGCCCTGGGTGGGGGGGACTCCACCAGACACCCACCTCAAATGGAGGCTTTTCCTGTCCTGACCACACATTCTTTTCCAAGACTTACCCCCCTAGCTTTAAACCCATACCCTTGGGGCCAGTAGGTGGCGTGGTGGTTAAGGCACTGGACATTCCCACACGGCAGACCATGGTTCAAGTCCCAGACCTGGTGTCTTGCTCTGTTACTTTCCTTCTTTCTCTCTATGTCTCTTTCTGGTCAAATCAAAATAAATGAGTGAATAAGTAAAATTAAATAAGTAATTATATAAAAATGAAGTAAACCCATATCCTTACTTTTAAATTATGAAAATGTTTCTTTTCAAAAACAGCACTTCTGAAATAAAAATGTGCCACATAGAGGGGAGTGTGAGGAAAGACATTAAGGAGAAAAATAGAGAGGCAAGACATTTATGGGACAAAGAAATGGGTTATTATTATCTGTTGAAGATTACGTGTATAGTGTTCCCACCTGGACTAGTGAGAAATGTTGGAATATTCACTTTACAAGCTAAGTGACATATGTAATGAATGTATAAAAGAAATAGAAATAAAAAAATATTTTAAGGGACTAGCAGTTGGTGTAATGGCTACATCGCTGGACTCCCATATAGTCGACTGTGGTTCAAGTCCCGGACCCGGTGGCTTAAACTCACACCGGACATGTGTGTGTATGTGCCCAAGATCCTGAGAGAATAGAGGAGCAGGGATTATGACGTAGCCATCCCCCTGGGGAGTGATTTCTTGCTTTCTGTCTTTCTGTCTTTCTCTGTCTTTCTGGCGAGCGCACGTGCCCTATAGCAAAATGCTCTCCAAAAGAAAAAATTTTTTTAAATGCGCCACATAGAAACAGCACATAAATGGGTAAAGTGGGAGAGGAATGCCTTCCACCCTGGGCCCCGTCTTCACAGTGTACTTGCTAGCAGTTTTTTGCATAGCGATCAATACTACTTCTGGAACTTTTGCCACCCTATATCTCCACTGAACTAAAGTTGGCAGCACATAATAACTGTTCTTTTGCCTCTTGCTCTTTGCACTTATCATTGTGTCAGGGCTACCAGTGAATTTGATTAGCTCTGATGGCTCTCACCTGGGGACAGTTTTGTCCTCCAGGTGACAACACTTGGCCATGTCTGAAGACATTTCTGGTTGTTACTACTGGGGTGGGGGAGCGCTCCTGCACCTGATGGGTAAAAGCCAGAGATGCTGCTAAACGTCCTACAGCACAGAGGACAGCCTTCAAAGGACAAGGACAAAGCAGTATCAGCCCTAACATCTAATGCCAAGATTGAGAAAGCCTTTGCTAGGAAACTTCATTCTTTGCGATGAGTCCATGGTATTCTACAATATGAATTTCCTATCCTTTTTTTAAAATTTTATGTTCTTTTATACATTCCATTACGTTATTTAGCTTATATAGTGACTATTCCAACATCTGTACATTTCTCCCTAGTTCAGTTGATAATACTCTTTATGAACTTATCTTTTTTTTTCCCCTTTCTTTCTTTCTAGAAGTTTTTGCCTTAGGGCGTGTGCGCTCATCAGAGAAAGAGAGAGAGAGAGACAGAAATAGTGAGAGAGAAAGTGAGAAATCACTCCCCAGGGGGATGGCCATGGCACAGTCCCTTCTCCTCCATTCTCCTTCTGGGATCTTGGGCATGCATGCACATGCACCCTGCATGAGTTTCAAACCACAAGGTCCAGGACTTGAACTGCTTACAGTCACGTGGGACTCCAGCAACATAACTGCTACACCATCTGCTTTGCCCTGTGGACCATTTTCTACTGCTAGTCATTGCAGGTTTTTTTCCCAACTCACTACTCTTAACAGCAATGTTGCAGTGAACATCGTTCAACGTCTTTGTTAAATAATTTATGTTTTATTTCTGAAAGATAAAGACACCAAAGTAAAATGTCTGAGTATAGGGTATTGTTAAATTTTTAAAAATGTATTGTTTCGATCTATTTTTTCTTTATACTTGATAAAGCACATGCATGCACACGTGAGAGAGAGAGAGATTGAGAGAGGAGCATAAGATCAGATCAGATCACGATTCCCACCCACCCCGCCCCCAGTCCTCCAGCACATCAAAGTCTTGGGCACTCCCTCATGGTCCCGCATGTTTCCAGCTGACCGGGCTGTGGATTCAAATGGTGGTAGGCATGTGGGATCCAGCTTCTCACAAGAAAACCCTGTGCCATACTGTGGTGCTACTTTGCTTTCATTTATTCCGTTTAATGTATTTAGATATTTTGTTGAAGAAATATTTGATTATGGGCTACTGTCTCCATTCCTGGTAGAAGCACCTCATTGGTTGGGACCAGCAGTTAGCGTAATGGCTATGTCGCTGGACTCCCACGTAGTCGACCACGGTTCGTGTCCCGGACCCGGTGGCTTGAAACTCACGCCAGGCGCGTGTGCGTGCGTGCCCAAGATCCCGAGAGGAGAATGGAGGAGAAGGGATTGTGGCGTGACCATCCCCCCGGGGGGTGACTTCTCGCTTTCTGTCTCTATGTCTCTCTCTGTCTGTCTGGCGAGCGCACATGCCATATAGCGAAAACCTCTAAAAAAAAAAAGAAGCACCTCACTGTTTTTTGTTTGTTTGTTTGTTTGTTTTTATTTGGGAAATAATGGAATCCTAAAGCTCTTTTAGTATTTCAATAAGCATAGCCATTTGATAAGTCTCCTGTATTAGAAGAACAGTTTGCCCTAGGAATTTCTACTGTAGTGATGTCCTTATAATCCTCACATGTTGGAATGAGCAGATAATGGTGTCTTCAGTGATTCTGTTTGAAGCATCCCAACCTCCCTTTAGAGATGATTTTAATCCTATAAAGAAAAGTTACTTATTTTCAGGTCATACTTTTTGCCACTGCTTTGGGTTTCTCCATGCAACTTAGCTCCTAGGAAAATGTGAAACATGGCCTCGAAAAGCACGTGTTGCTAATTATTTAAACTGCTGGCAATGGTTGTAACATGTTGCGTTCTTACAGTGTCTCATGCTTGACAAACATTATTAAATATGATGTTCACAATGATGCCTCTAGGTGGTAACCTTTTCCTTTTTTTAAAAGTTTATTCATTTATTTTCTCTAGGAGAGAGACAGAGACAGAGGAGAGAGACAGACATCCCCACTGTCATGTAACAATCCAGCCCAGGTCTCAGCTAGCTCAGATTACAGGCATATGTGTGCTCAGAGAGATCCCAGGATGGGAACTTAAGACCTTTCCCATGTGAGTCCAGTCATACTAGCACTGCTCCACTGCCTGTCCTGGGAGGCAGTGTTTTAATCTTTGTTTACTTACGGGAATGACTTCAGGAAGTTGAAGACTCGTGCAAAAAAATATTATCTAGGAAGAGACGGAACTTAAGCCTGTACTTGTATGTGTTCTGTCCCCTCTCACCCTATGTTATTCCAGTTCACTCCCCCGCTGTAGGCAGAGTTTTAGTATTTCCATATTGGTGACCATTGAACAATTTTTGAGAAATCAAAAAAAAAAAAAAAAATTAGTTCCAAATTGCTTTTTCTCAAGGGGCTGCACTTGGACTTGAGAGCAAATAGGCAAATGTCACTCCAGTCAAGTGGATGCTTTTATCGCAACATTAAGAGAAAATCAGAGCAAATCTAAGAGCTCTCCCACTGGAGGACTCCCACATATGCGCATTATTTGAAAGGAGAAAACACCAGTGTCCTCCCTAGAGTCTGGATTTGATGTGATATTAGGGAAAAGCTTTCAGTTATATTTATTTCTCTTGGTTTAATCCCAAGACAATGTCATTTTCCATTATGAAAATTGCAGGTGTAAAATATAGTATCTTCTGCTCTCTGTGGCAGAGACAATCTGAGAAGCCTCAGGAGAAATTATTGTCCCAAGCCAACTGGAATTTCTTATTCCTGATTTTTTTGTGTATGCCCAGCTTAGGTTAGTCTCCCCAAAAGGTGCTATTAGTTTTTTTTTATTATTTTGGCTGCTGCTTACATGATCTGCCATGTGGCTGCCTCTTGGCTCTAGGGGTTTCTCAAAAAAATAATGTGTGAGGAACATTGCCATTTTTCGTCAGAGTCTCCAGTGCTCCTCCCCCGCAATGTCGTCTCATTTCACTCTGTTGAGTTGTTTAAAAGTTTAAAGTGCATAACTGATTTTACCATAGTGAACGATATACTCTGTGTACAGACCAGTTAAATACTCCTGTTATTTCTTTGCTTACTAGGCTTCAATTCTTGCTTTTAGATGTCTTTTAACTTTTCCCCCACAGTCCTTCAGACTTGGTGAGTTCTCTGTTTTTTTGAGGAAGATATAAATACACTGCTCTTGAGCCCTCATTTAAATGCCCTTTGTCACAGCATCCCATATCTCACAGTTCTGAACTCCCAAAGGTCTATGCCTCAGGGCCTTTGCTCATGCTAGTCTCTCTGTCTAGGACGCACTGCACTGCCTACCATCTTCTCTTCTACTTGCAGATTAACTTCAGTTCACATCTTCAGAGAAGGCTTCTCAGTCCACCACAGCCACAGACCACCTAGCCAAGATCACCTGGTAGTGTGATTATTTCAGGAGCCTGTCCATATCAAGAGATTGGACATGCTATTAGGCCAGGGGCCAAGTAAAACCTAACAGTACAGTAATTGTTTGTATAAGGCCTGCATTTCTCTGGATTCCCCATCAGCTACTCTGCTTTTAGACCTTATTTTCCAGACCAACATTTTCTCTAAAATATATATATCCCTTCACACTGCTCACCTGTCCTTTCTGCTGGCCCCATCTGTGTGTCTTCATACTGTCTCTCTTTAGGGAACTCTGATTCCCATTCCAGGCCCAGGCAGCACTCAAAAAAAAAAAAAAAAAAAAAAAAAAAATTACTCACCTAGGCATTTCTCTATCCTCTTGTCTCCCCTCAATACCAACAGGTTGTGTTGGATTAGTTTGTTTGCTTGTGTTTATTTATTGTGGATATTTTAAGCATGCCAAGAAAGCAGATACAAGCTTCTGACAAATAGCCATGTGTTCACTACTCAGACTTGCAAATGTCAACATTTGCCATGTTTGGCTCAGATTTTTTTATTTTTAAGAATTGTTGCAGGGCTGACTCAGTGATAATGTATTGCTCAAGTGAAGCTGGACCCATATGGAAGATTGCAGGTTTGGTTCCTTGGTCGACCTGTACTCTCTGGGCACCCATGATCCTAACTGTTTGGGATACCTGGGAGTGTTGGGTGAGAGGAATCAGCTTGAGATCCTGTTGAGAGTGATTTTCTTTTTATCACTCCCAATTTCTCTTTTAAGAAATAAACTTTAAGAAAGATAGACAGAAAAAATGTTATAGAGATAGTTAAGGCTCCACACTTTCCTCAAAGGTAACCACTATGTAGATAATTGCCTAAGTGAACCTTGGCCATCCTGTAAGTCTTATAGTGGGACATGTTATCTCACTCTTGTTTTCATTTATATTCCCCTGATACTAGTAAGGTTGAGCATTTTATGTTTACTGATTCCTTAGGCTACTTCTACAAATGGTCTGTTTTTATGTTTTGCTACTTATCTACTTGATTTTATCTTTCATACTGGTTTGTAAAGTTCTCTCTGTATTTAGATTCTTCCTTTAAATTTTAATGTGATCAAATTAATTAGGATTTTTTCTGCATTTTCTAGTTTGACTAACAAATCCTTCTCTGCCCTGAGACTGTAAAGATAATCTCCTCAGTATGCTTTTCTCTTCACATTTTGATCTTTCATTGATGTTGAATTAATTTTTGTAATTATATAGAAATCTAATTTATCTTAATCAAGCTGCTACATACAGTTCAGTATATTTCTTCCTTTACTTATACCTCTGACTTGGTTTTCTTGTCTTATGCTGTCTACTACCTCCAATGTGGTATTAAATGGAAGCATTCTTAGAAATTTGCTAAATCTTACTAAATTTGAAACATTAATAACCAATCATGTAAGAGTTATCTCAGCTTTATAGAGGAGATGACTGAAACTTAGAGTGGTTAAGTAACCTTTATAGAATCATACAGCTAGTAAGTAACAACAGAGCCTAGATTCAAACCCAGGTCTGAGAGACTTCAAAGTTTAACTGTTTACACTGCCTCTTGGTCACATATAACTTGGGGGAAAGATACCCCTTTCCATCATGCCTGCTCCTACCCAGATCCTTTCATTCTAATCAGAAAGAAAATTATATTGAAGTGATTCCAGAAAAGCACTTCCAGTGTATCTGAACAATACTAATAGACTTTGTTTGGTTTAGACCTGCCAAGTGTAGATTAAAAAACCTTATAAATATGAAATAGTTCTTATTCTAGATGGCAAAAGCATTCACTCAATATAATTGTGTCTTGGTGAAGCTAAGGAATAGGGAAGGAAGATTCATAGTAAGTTAACATTCTGACAACTTTTAACAAGTAATTGAAATATCTTCCCTCCTTTTCTTTTTTCCTGCATTCCCATTTGCCTTCCCAGCCTCTGTCCATAAAAAAGCTGAGGCAGCTTGCAAAGCTCTACCCAAAACAAGGTAAAATAAGAAGATCAGGGTAAAGAGAAAATAAATGTGATAAAATAAGGAATGATTCTTGCCTTAGTGTCATTTGTTATAGTTTGGCCACAACATAACCCTAAGCTTCCTAGCAACCAGAGCAAAGAAAACCTGTCCAGCTTACACGACTCACAGTGGGTATGGCATGAAAATAGAATTGTTGCTAAGGGGATGCTCAACATAACGCTGAGGCTGGAGAGAAGCCTCTGCCCCTCATGCAAGGGCCCTCCATGATGCCATGGGCAGAGCTCACAGCATCTCCTTGTTGGGAAGTGCCCCTTGCCTGGACTACAGTCCCCTACTCAATCTCATGCTCCTCAAGGGAATAAGCACTGTATCTATTTTATTCATCTACATATACCAGAGGCCAGCACAGCACCTGACACAGTAGGTGCTCATGTATGTTTGTGAATGAATGAGTGTTATTTTTGATGTCCATCAATAAAAGCCAATGGCTGAATACAAGATCAATATACAGAAATCTATTGTACACTACTAATGGGCAATCTGGAAATGAAGGGTTTTTTAATGTATTTTTTTAAAGGTTTTTGCTACAGGACGTGTGCACTTCCTAGAAAGACAGAGAGAGAGAGAGAGAGAGAGACAAAAAGCGAGAAATCACCCCTCAAGGGGGATATACCATGCCAGAATCCCTTCTCCATTCTCCTCTCAGGATCTTGGGCACACAGGCACACATGCCTGGCGTGAGTTTAAGCCACCAGGTCTGCGACTTGAACCAAGGTCGACTATATGGGAGTCCAGTGACGTAGCCATTATACCATCTGCTGGTCCCGGGAAATTAAGTTGTTAAAAATTCTATTTACAATGCAAGGGTGGTTCAACATATGCAAGACCGTAAGCATAATATACCATATTAACATAAAGAAAGATAAAAATTATATGATTATTTCAATTGATGCAGAGAAAGCATTTGACAAAATATAACCCCTTCATGATTAAGACTCTTAACAAGATTGGTATAGAAGGGTAATTTCTCAACACAATAAAAGCCATCTGTGAAAAACCCATAGCTAACATCAAACTGGTATAAGACAAGGATGCCCATGTTCTCCACTCCTTTTCAATATAGTGCTAGAAGTGTTAGCAAATGCGATCAGAAAACAGAATAATATAAAAGGCATTCGAATAGACAAAGAGTTGAAAATATCTTAATTTGCATATGACACGATGGTATACTTAGAAGACCCAAAGGTTTCTGTGAAAAAACTTCTCAAAGTATTAATGAATACAGTGAAGTGGCAGGATACAAAATTAACATCCAAAATCTATAGTATTTCTATATATGAACAAGTTGACCGAGGTAGAACTGAAGAAAGGAATCTCTTTTACCATAGCCACAAAATGTATAAGATACCTAGGGAAAAACTTAACCAAGGAAGTCAAAGACATTTACAAAGAAAACTGTGTAAATCTTTAAAAAGATATTGAAGATGACACAAAAAGTGGAAGGACATCTCATTTTTCCTGGATTGGAGGAATTAATATAATCAACATTGCAATTCTACCCAAATTAATCTACATATTAATGTAATTCTAATCAAATTGCCAGAGACATTCTCCACAGATATAGAAAAGATGATCATAGAATTTATCTGGAATCATAAAAGACCTCATATTGCCAAAACAATCCTGTGCAAGAAGAGTGGAGGGAGTGGCATTTCACTCTTTGACCCCAAAATGTACTATAAAGCTGTGATAGTCAAAACAGCATGGTCTTGGCCCAAAAATAGACAGGTTGACCAATGGAATAGAGACCCCAGAAATAATCCCCCAAACTTATAGCCAAATGATTTTTGACAATGATACCAGTCAATCCAGTGGGAAAAGGAAAACTTCTTTAGCAAATGGTGCTGGAAAAACTGGGTATCCACCTGCAGAAAGATGAAAGTGGATCCCCATCTTTCACCATTAACAAAAATCAACTCAAAATGGATCAAAGATCTGAACCTAAAGCTTCAAACTATAAAACTAGTTTGAGGAAAATACTGGGGAAACTCTGGGAGAATTGGGGTAGGCAAAGACTTCTTAAATAAGACTCCCAAAACACAGGCAGTAATCCCCAAAATAGACAAGTGGGATTACATTAGATAAAGAAGTTTCTTCACGGCAAAGGACACAGTAATTAGTGTGAATTGACAACCCTCGGAATGGGAAAATTTTTTTGTGAACTATGCCTCAGAAAAGGGACTGATAATCAGAATTCACAGGGAACTAAAGTGGCTTACCCAGAAAGAAAATGATTAACTCAATTAAAAATGAGGAAATTAGCTGAACAAAAAACTCCCTAAGGAAGACATATGAACAGCCAAAAAGCATACAAGGAAATGCTCAACATCCCTCATCATAAGGGAGATGCAGATTAAAACCACGATGAGATACCACCTACCCCTGTCAGAATGGTGACAATTAAAAATACAAAAAATGATAAAAGAGGAACTCTCTGACATTGTTGGTGGGAATGTAAATTGGTCCAGCCACTATGGAAGACAATGTGGAGATTCCTCAAAGACCTACAAATATAACTACCATATGATCCAGCAGTTCCACTCCTGAGTGTCTGCCCAAAGGACAGGAGGATGCTCAGTTGGAAAACCGCTTGCACATCAGTGTTTCTTATGGTCTTATTCATGATTGCTAAGACATGGATCCAACCCAAATGTCCATGAAACAGATGAATGAAGTGGAAAAGTGTGGCACATATAATCTTTTTTATTTTTATTTTTGGAGAGATTTTTGCTATAGGGCGCATGCGCTCACCAGAAAGAAAAAGAGAGATAGAAAGTGAAAAATCACCCCCCAGGGGGGATGGCCACACCGCAATCCCTACTCTTCCATTCTCCTCTCAAAATCTTGGGCACAGACACACACGCGACCAGCGTGAGTCTAAGCCACCAGGTCTGGGACTCAAACCACAGTTGGCTACATGGGAGTTCAGCAACATAGCCATTACGCTAACTGCTGGTCCTGGCACATATATTCTATGGATTACTATGCAGCCATAAAAAACAAGACCCTGGCATTTGATAGAAAGTGGTTGAATATGGAAGATTTATTGCTGAGCAAAGCAAGCCAGGCTATGAAAGAGAGACATTGTATGTCTCAACTTAATATATACTGACTGTCTGCACTCTGTGGTAGAGATTGAAAGATTGGAGGACATAAAAGCAGTGAAAATAGTTATGGACACTGGAGACAATGTGGAAGGAGAGTGGGAGAGGGGAAGAGTATAGGAAAAGAAATCAGTGAGGAAAAAATAGAGATGCAAGACATTTGTAGGACACAGAAATGGTTTATTACCTGTTGATAATAACATGTATAGTATTCTCTACTGTACTGGTCTGAGGTATATTTCATGTTGGGTAAATTCTCTTTACAAGCCAAATGATGTATAGTGCTCAAATGTTTAAATAACAATAATAATTAAATAAAAATTTTAAAAATTCCATTTACAGTATCGCCAAAAAGAATAAAATACTTAGGAATAAATTTAATGAAAGAGGTCCAAGACTTATGTACTGAAAACTACAGGATATTGGGGGAAGTTGGTGGCATAACTTTTGAGCAAATTTATTGAAGCAATTTTATGTGAAGTAAAAATACTGGGATTTTAGGTATGTGGCTGTGATCATCTGACTTGATTGAAGGCTATAATTTAAATTTTTAAGAGGAATACGTGGGCCAGACATACATTTGGCAATTCTCTGTGATTATTATTTTTTGCAACCAAGCTCCTAACAGGAAGGAATAGCAGAGGATTGAAGTTGAATTTCTTGGTCAGGAATCTGAAGTGTAGACATTACATATTTCCAGACAAGGGTGCTACGAAGAATTTAGATGAATCCATAATACAGAGCACCATAATTGCCTTATGAACTGCAGTACATATTGTGTAAAATAACATAAAAAATGTATATGGAAAAGGAGAAACTGCCACAAGTGTTTAGTATCATCTAATTCATATTAAGGACCCTTAATATGATTTCAACCATTAAGCTGTATTCTGAGGTCTGAAGCTACATTTGTTGTCAGTAGCTATTTTTTATCTGACTCCCACTTTTCTAAACAATTTCACTGATGTAATTGTATATAATGCCCCACAACTCTATAAAGGAGGTACTGCGATTATCTCATTTTACAAAAGCAGAAACTGAAGACAAGGGAGGTTAAGCCACTTGCTTAAGCATCACACTCTAGCATGTGACCGAGCCAGAAACTGTACCCAGGTCTGGGCACTCAACCACCTTGCTATGCTGTCGCTCTTATTTTGGGCCAAATGACAGCAAACATAAGTTCCCTGTGATGGCCAGAGTGATTTTCTCCATTATGTGGGGTGTGTGGATATTCTTTGAGGGCTTCGTTTTGATGGCTTTAGGGTGCCACAACTAAAGGATTGTCCTGCCATTAAGACCATCTTTCCAGAGAACCTCCAAGAACTATAGGATTACTTGAACCTGTTGGTATGACATTTGCCAAGGTGTGACCTCTTGGACATAAGTGTGATCGCCAGGACTGTGTTCCTGCCTACCAAAGACTTTCGTACTATAAAGGTATCTGAAACTTCGTAGGTTTTAGAGTCAATCAATATAGTTCAAATCTCAGTTTAATAATAGAACTTTCCCCATAGATTGTTGGAAGGCTTCAAGGAGGAGAACACACACTTAAGGCACTTAGAAAGCTGTTTAAAAAGATACCTGCTAAAACACATAGCCTTTTTTTTCAAAATATATCTTCTATTTTTTTTCATTCAATCCCTGCATATCATTAGAACATGCACAATTAATTTTTCCAGCATGAATATACTGTATATTAGTTCAAAGATATTACCATACACATTATTATCAACAGACTACTTTCTATTTTTGTGTCTCTTTAATGCTTCTTTCTTTTTTCCCTGGATTCCCTCTCTCTCACCCTCCATTTCTCACCCTCCTCCCACACTGTCTCCAGTATACACAATTGCTCTCCATGCTTATACCTTACAGTCTTTCAGTTTCTGCCACGGAGTGCAGAACATTTGGTATTGAATGGGGATATACAATGCCTCTCTTTCATAGTCTGGTTTTCTTCACTTAGCAATAAATCTTCCATATTCACCAACTTTCTATCAAATCCCAGGGTCTTTTCTTTTTTTTTTTAATGGCTGAGTCATATTCCATAGTGTATATATGCCACACTTCTTCAATTCATTCATTATTCGTGAACATTTGGGTTGGTTCCATACCTTAGCAATTGTGAGACCCTTGGAAGTTCTGTAGACTGGACTTTGAAAAGTTTAGAACTTTTTCTTTTTTCTTTTTTTTTAGTTTTTGCTATAGAGTGCATACAGAGAGAGAAAGAGAAAGAAAGAGAAGGTATGTAATAAATCATTCCCTGGGGCAATGGTCATGCCACAATCCCTTTTCCTGCATTCTCCTGTTGGAATTTTGGGCACATGTGCACTCACTGTGATTTTTCAAGCTGAGGGGTCAGGGACTCAAACTATGAAGCCAGACATGTGGAATCCAATGCCTTAACTTCTATGCTACCTGATGTCCCTAAAAATGTAAACATTAAACATCTTTTCTAAATTGTTAGAGGGCACATGAGCTTGCCAGAGAGATACAGAGACAGAGAGATAAACCACCCCCAACAAAATGTGGTCACACCACAATCTCTTCTCCTTTGTCTTGTTGGGATTTTGAGCACACATGCACATGTGCTTTTCCAATCCATGGAGGATTTGAAACGCATAGTTGGCCATGTGGGATGTGGCTCCCTTAACCACTAGGCTATGGGACTGGCCCTTAAATTAATTTCTATCCAAACTTAAAGAAACAAGATTCCCACAATATGAAGGAAGCTGCCACAGATTTGCCTTTTCCCATGGGGAAAAAGGGCTGAGCAAAGCTTCTTTATGTTTGTGGACAAAATGAAGGGAGAGGGTAGGAGTTTGGGGTAGGGGAGGAAAACTGGACTGGAAGCTGACTCTGGATCCTCAGGTAACCATCTCTTGAACTCTCAGGCCACTCTTTTCCACTTCTGTAAAACCAAGGGGCTGGACTCAAAGTTTTAACATGACATTTTGTGAAACCATAAATGCCTGCCTTGGGCTACAGTTTAACGTGCACCCTCAGCATTTATGAAGGGACCATGTTAAGTCTGAGCCATTGGAAAGATGTCTCTGTGTCTTTTATGCAAGCTGGGGGAAGGTGTTGTCTTTTATGTTACCCACTGCCCATATATCCCAACTTAAAAATTCCTCTTAAAACTTGGAGCTAGGAAACAGTTTCCCTGCTTGAACCTTTACACTCTTTCTAATTGGACGACATCAGGGATATACCTCGGGGTGTTTCTCTTATTGTTGCCTTTGCCAGGAACCTCAGCTAATTGCAGTGGTCAGTAGTCATGACTTGCCTCAAACAATTTAGGTCTCCAAATCTTAGAACTGGATGTTGTCTAATTTGATGTACTTTAATGTAGAAACCACATCAAATCTTTTTGGCTACAACAGGATACATAATTTGTGCAGACTAGAATAATAAATAGATGCAGAAATGCAAGAATACTTACCACTGTCAGCTGCACCCACTGTATGCCTCCTTCTGTACTCTCAGCTAGTCCGAAATAACAGAAACAACTGAGATGTATTAAGGGCCTGCTCTGGACCAGGCACTGTTCTAAATTCTTTATATTTATTTTCTCACTCAACAGCCTTATTGTTGATTGAGATAATCATTGAAAACTGGGGGAAGTGAGGCAAGTTGAGTCACCTGGCAAGGTCTCACAGCTGACAAGATACACCATCTCCTTCCCTCACTCCTAGTGACTCCTGAGACAGAGGAGTCACTTTAGACTCAAAAAGTTCCTTTGGACTTGGAGATCCTGGTGGCAAAGAGGCTTTGGCCCCTCTGGTATTGGCTTGTTTATGTAGCTAATTAGTAAGACAAGAACAACCAGGAAAACTCACCAGGAGGGTAAGAGGAGAATTGAATACCATAGAAGACTGGAGAAGCCTCTCTGATCTCCGAGTATCCTGCCATCTACTCTGTATATTGACTTACTGGTTTGAGGAGTCTGGGGAGTCTGAGAGATGTCAACCTATTTTTTTAGCAGGTGTATGGAAGTAGGGGTGTGCATGAGGAGTTCTTTCTGGAACATCCCAGGTTCTTATAGACTTAGGTCTGTTAGGAAGTTCTGTATGTCTGTTGGGGTCCCCTACTTACCTTCAGTGAGACTGTAGAAACATCCCACAGGGACTGCCCAGCTCCCAGAGCTGGCATCAAAGGAGGAGCCAGTCAACTGTCAATTCTAAACAGTCCCCGGAGGTGGCATCATTAGTGTCCTGTGCTCATTCTCAGCACTGAATGTAGCAAGGGCCATGAGTAGGTGCAGGATGGGAAATTGTGGTGGCCTAACACAGCCAGGCTGGTGCCCAGGGCCTGGCCTGTAGACAGACTGGGCAAGTATAGTCTTTTTTTAATATTATGGCCACAGAGAAGAGGAGAAGTATTTTAAACAGCATGCTATCAGGCTCAGCTAAAACTGTGCCCACCATCAATATGCAGACATCAAAGTGTGCAAATGAAAAGATAATGTTTAAAATCAACCTAGAATTTGTACATTCCACAGTATCTTAACAGTCATTCAACACATACATATTGAGCCTTTTCCCGTGCAGAATACAGTGTCAGACGCTGGGGGGCATAGCCATGAGCAAGCTGCTCGGGGGCTGCTGGTAGGAAGCTCCCGGCGAGTGGGTAGATGCGTGATTCTGCAGGCGTTGTGGGCAAGTGCCGAGTAGAGAAAGCCTTGCCTTTTGGAATCGCTTTGGGTGGCTCTGTCTTTAATCTGGAGATAGTATCAGTGCTCAAAACATTTTGCCTTTTAGAAATTGCCTTTGGAGCGGGTCTGGGCCACACAGGCAAATGCATCTCACTGTTTTCTTTTATAGCCACACCTCGCTCGTGACCAAACATGGTATTGCCCAGCTTGATGACCCACTTTATTCCCCAGCCTTGGCTCTGATTGGCTTGCCTGAGTCAAAATGACATCTGCCTTCAAAGGATGATAGAGACCACCACTGAGCATGTTAGCGGTAACTTGGGTAACTGTGTAATAGGCTCGTACTTGTCCATGCTCCTGCTCTTTTATTTCTGTCATAACACTTTTCTTGGTCTTGGGGCACAGTTGCCTCCTTCTGCCTCCGTTTTCTCCACTAGGATGGGAGCCTTGGAGGGCAGGATCCTATGTCTGCACCCTCTGCAGTGTCCACCATGGAACAGATGCTATTCACTAAAGTTGGGACGGGCTCTGGAATCTATCAGGCCTGGCTCTAGTCCCTATTTGTCCCCCTTACCAGATGTGTGGCCTTATGCAATTCACTGATTCCCTCTGATTCTGTATTCCTTCACTGTGGAATATGCATAGTAGTATTTGCCGCATCCGGGTGCTTATAAGGACACATAAGTTTATGCAATTCCCTAAGCATGGTGCCTAAATGGGAGTGACTATTATCATTGTCATATTGGAGTGAATTTTCATTTGGATGCATAAGCTATGATTTTTTTAAAAAATTAAAAATTCACCCAGCAATCGCATCATTTAAAATCATTTGTCATAGAAAAATCCATGCAGGAAGGAAACCTAGAGTTTGTCACCCTAATTGTGTTGAGGTTTAGAAAGGGAAGTGGATTGGCTAAGGTCACACAAACAGTTCGTGGTAAAACTGTGCCAGGCCAGAGCTTCTTCCATGTGGCATTTGATTCTGGCCCCTGCACTTGGAGTCTGCCTTTCTTGCAAAGGTCTGACATGTAGGGCAGGAGCTCCAGGTCCTGGTGCTCGTGGGTAACAATAGCTAAGGATTTAGGGTTTGCACTTGGGAGCTAAAAGCACATGCCACCACGCCTTTGTGCAGTCACACCTTGTCCTTCTGCAGGGTGCTGAGCCTGTTCTGGTTGTGCAGCTCACAGAGCTGGCAGGAGCAATGCGTTCTGGTGGTTAAGAGCAGGCCAGAGAAACCTGGTACCACTGCCCACCAGCTTGCCACGACTTAACCTCTCTGGGCTGTGGTTTCTTCACCTGCAGAACTGGAACAATAATAGTATCTACCTTTTATGGTTTGAAGGTTCAGTGAGATAATGCGTGAAAGTGCTTAGCACATTGTCTGGTGCATGGTAACACCTTTTAAAGTTTAATATGATGATCAGCAAAACATCTAGAACAGTCTGCCTCTGGCATCCCTCAAGCTAGCCTTCGAATTGGCCTTGAAGCCTTACCAGGTATCTCTCCCAAGCAGGTGCTGTTGACAAACTCCTTCCCCTTTCTTTATCTCCTTCTCATCCAGCAGCGTTGTGGCTTCTCAGATCTCCCTTCTCACTCCAAACAGGGGCCATAAATCCTGAAGTTATCAATAGCAGTTGCTCATCAGGAATGTGGTGGAAACCCCTGGCATTTCTGGTTCATTAACAGTTATAGGGAAAACCGCAGCAAAAGACCAGACCAGACCTCTGGCTTAAAACAACACTGCCTTCCTCAGAGCTGCCTTTACTTTTAAGACATTTACACCTTTAGAGGTGTAGATTCTGCAGCACAGCAGGAGCCCAAATCCCTGGAGGGGTGCCTTCTATCATTGCCCCCTTGATACCAGACTCTTTGTCCATGAATACACCTTGAGTTCTGTTTGCTACCTTTTTTTTTTTTTTTCAACTTGGCTGTGGGTAATTAGAAAGTTCTGAATTCTTGTTTGAAACATGATACTCAATGAAACTAGAACAATCCAAATAACCCTAATTTTACAGACACCAGATTAATAAAAGCCAAGAGTGATCCTTTTTCATGTAAAAAAAAGTTGTGTTTCACAGCGGTTCCTGCAATGCCCTGACTCTGGATCACAGCCCTCCCTCGAATCTGGATATTACATCATTTCATTTCTGCTAATGTAAACACTCATCACCCTGCATGTTGCAGGGTTTTACACTACGGTTTGAGATTGGGTCGTTGTGGTGATTAATGGTTTCAGAAGGAAGTGCAGCAGGAAGAGGCTTTGCAGGAATGGAAGAGGTGAGGCTGCTCCATGTGAGATTCTGCAAAGGGATTAAGATTTGGCACAGGCTTGGTTTCTGTGCAGCCTCTTAGGCAGAGAGCCCCAGGAGAGGGAAGCAGGCTGTCTGTCAGCTGTGGCTTTGCACGCTCTCAGCCTGCCTTGAAGGTTGTTTGGCTCGTCCCTCCCTTCGAAGTACCCAGTTCTACCTTGTTAAAGGATGGACATGGATGCTAGAGGCTTAATGAAGAGCAGGTAAGAAGTCTCCGATGTTCTCGATGCATAGAATCCAGAGGAATGTTCCTTTCCTAGCACCATCGTGCAGTTAACCCAAATCCAATTCCTCTGAGACGTTTTATAAAGAGAATCTGAGAAGTTCCTCTCCTTGTTGAGAAAGTTTTTTAAATGTTTTAATTCCAAATGCTTCACTATAGGATGCAATTTTTCTTCTCTGAAATCACAGCTTTGAGATTACTTTCTTGTATTTTATTCTACAAGATCTTGAAAAAGATCCTGAGTGTTTATAAGGTGTTTTTGTTCCTTTTATCATGGCCTATGGTGTATTATGTATCAAGATTTAGTTTAATGAAAACGTCTAAGTTATGGTAGTCTTCAGGATAGCAGCTTTTGAATAAGGTGTTCTTTTTGTAGATTTGATGTGTTTTGGTTTCTGTGAATATGATATTGGTAAGGCATATGGTGAAGTATAATTAATTTTTAAGAGGAAAAAACTTTACTTAGGAGCTCAATGCAAACATGTTTGAAAGCATCCCTAACTGAAATGAGCTACATGTTTTTTGGTGTTCCAAATATACTTGCTTTTAAAAATGTCAGTGTAGAAGTTCATAGTTTTTGGGAAAGGTGATGCAGTTCATTTGAGTGGTTATTTATTCACAAAGACCTTTAATAAAATTAGCTCAAGAAGAGATCATTGAAAGAACAGTTTTCTGCTCACCGTCAACTCAATTCCAAATTCTGTTCCTTTTCTTAAAAAAAAAATCTAGAGTTAAAAATAACCCAGAATAAAACTTGAAAACTGTTTTGTTTCTCTGTATTTGGCTAACTTCATCGCAAAGGACTGTGTTTAAGGAATTCAAGCTATGAAGACTACTCTTGAAATGGCTCACACAATTCCATCTGCACATTTCTATAACCCCCTTCAAGAGCATACAATGTTTTCTGAGTATTTGGATGAACGTTTCCAATTGAGTATCATTCCCTTTATAGCCCTGAGAGATGGATAAAAACCCTAGGAAAACAACATGAGAAAGTGTGTCCATTTCCTGACACAAGCTCATTTTTCGTGTGTCCAAAGTAGTGTGGAAAAGGGGGCATTTGGCACACTTCATTGCAGTGAGGGTGTTGGCGTCCTGGTAAGAGCAAACATCTGTGGTGGTTGTAGCAGGTGGATAGATGCAGGGTCTCCTGATCACTTCAATTTACTGAAAAGAAAACGTTCTCATTCAGTGCAGGGGACTCTGTCTCGCTTTGGTTAGTGAGAGGAGGTCTGTGCATCCAGTTGTTCTTACTGTTTTTGTTTGATGAGCCCTTTTAGTTCACATAGCCTTCTGTTTTTCTCTTGGGAAGCAGACTGGCGTTTATTTTGTATGACTTTAATCTAGCGTTTTAACTACTGTATTTCCACATAGTACAAAGTTGGTTGGTTAATAGTAAGGCTAGCTTGAAGCCCCGTTTGAGAAGGTGTAAGAGCAGCTATAATCTTTAGGAAAAGAAAATCATTCCGAGGTTAAAACACATGAACTTTTAATTCTGTTGCATTTATTCTCTTCTTCTTATTGAAAAATCTGTAAACAAGCTGTTGTTACAAATCTTTTCATAATTGAGCTTTTAAACAAGTGATGATACGCAGTGTGAAAACAGTAAACCCTGATGTTGTCCTGACTTTATTCCTTGTCATATTGATATCATAAGAAATATTTTTTTGTTTGCAAATATTTTTAGAAGACAGAAATGCAATTTTGTTAGCATATTATCCTATCCTCATCTGATCTTTTTTCTACCTGTCATTCTGATGAGAGGGACAATTCTACAGGTAAATAGTCGAGGAATAATTGCCAGGAATATCCGGGAACACTTGCCATGAGCTATCCTTTCCATCTTACTGTGTTTTTGATAAAGGCTCTTTTGTTTTGTTTTGTTTTGTTTTTATTTCTATTGAAATTGTAAGATACACATGGTTGAAAAAATTTAAACAGTACAGAAAAGTAAACAATGAAATGTCTCTTCCATGGAGTCTTTGAGGGCATTTTTTCCCCCAAGTTTCATTTATTTCTTCCATGAACAAGAGAGAGAAAGACAGCATCTGCAATAGGGCCCTGAGGGCAGGGTCTACCCACAACCCCAGTCTGCCCTGGATCATGGGTATGCATGTGCCTGGTGTGCTTAGGGAGGTCTCTGGACATGAATCTAGAATGTTCCCAAGTGCATCAGCCTTGTAGAGCATCACATTTCACCACGGCACCACTTTTCCATCCCAGAGAGGATTTTGTAAAGGAGTAAACAGTGCTTTAGAACTGTGCTTCTCAGACTTTACCATGAATTAACAATGGCTGCAGAATTGGTTAAACACATACTGCTGGGCTGTACCTCAGATAGCTCCAGACACGGACAGAGTTGTGAGCCATTATATACTCATAGCTATAGTCCACTGTATCCAAGAGACAGGTGAAATTTGGGAGGATCAGAAATCAGGGTCATGAAACAGATTATTAGAGTAGTGGAGAAATCCAAGGAGCTTCAGCATAAAAATGCCATCAGGAAATGCCCAATGCATGGAAATAGTCCATAGTTAATGAAAATATGGCAATAGAAAGGGGTTATAGGCCTCCTGACAAGGATAATGAGATTGAGCTGGAAACTGGAATAGAGCTGGCCAAGCTAAAAAAGATCAGGCCAATTAGTAATAATGAGGGTGTTTACTTGCTTGTAGATTGGCAAAATACCTCCCTGGGATGAATTAGGACAAATGATCATTTCCTGTGCTAAAGATTTTACAGAAGAAAAGGAAGAGAAGCACTGTAGAAGGTGTAGGGGAGTTTCTGGGTGTGAGCCCCTGTGATTTAATGACCCTGACAAGTGTAAGATTAACAGTCTATGTAAGAGTGGAAAACCGAGGTAATGTACACATGACAGGGACTAAGAAAAACGTGAACTGCAATTATGAAAAAAAAATATCCAATAGACCTCAAGAATATTTCAACTGATTTTGTAGAAATGTTAACTATCAAATACTTTGGGGGAAGCACAAAATGTGACCAAATTCAAAAAATCATTTTGGGAGATGTGGTTGAGAAGAACTACCGCAATATTTTTGTGCAATAAGATAAGAATAAACAACCATTTACTACACTCATTCGTTTCAGGCATTGTGTAAAACTCCCTATATTCCTTGATTCATTTACACTTAGAGCTCTGGAGGTGGAATTATTATCTGGGATAATACGTAATTGTTATTTACAGATGTAGCTTAAAGTGGACTGCTCCAGGCAAAGGTACTTTACAAGGAAGAGCCGTCTTTGAAGAAATAGAAAGTAAATTCAGTTGTAAAAATAAAAACCTACCTGGCAACTCTGAGATAAAACTTCACACGTAATTTAAGGAGCATCCTATAAAAAACTGATATTAAAGCAAAAATTAGAGGCACTTTTAAAATAACTAAAGAGAAGGAACCAGCCAGAAGCCTGGTACAGCATTTGTAGATGATCAGAATGCTATGACGATGCTCAGTGAATGAATGTAGTGAATGAATGTAAAACAAATTAATTAAAAAAAGAAATGAAAAAAAGAATATTCCTTGGTGGGTATGGAAAGGAGCCAAGAGGCAGGAAAAAAAAAACTATTTACCTTGGTCTTTTCAGAAAAAAAAAAATCAAAATAAATAATATTTTCAGATTGTCTTTAGAAACAGAGGTACTAGATCAAGAAGTAGTTGATGCACAGAGTGTTCTAGACCGCGACGATGACACACTAGATGTGAATAATTCACAGAGGCAGGTTGGCCTTCACCCAGGACTGCTATAGGGATTCAAGAGTGAAATCATGGGGCTCTTAGTGAAAGCAAGAGTTTAGTTTTTTCCTTCAAAGTCCAGTAATCCCCTAAAACTCAGTTGCTTGGTAAAATTGCCTCGCTCCATTTCTCTCTACACTATTATCTGAATATAAATTATAACCTATATGTAAAATCTAAATACAATATGTTTTACACATTAGAGAAACACTATTGTGTCACTGTCTTGAAAGTCTTTGTTGAACATTTCATTCTTGAAATTGCTAAGCGTGACCAGCTCCTGGCAGTCTTGTTAAATAAGCTTATCATAATTCATGTGAACTCAGTAGCAAAAGTGCAGAGAAGCAAACAGGCAGTGGCTCCGTTTTTGAGCAAGTATTCATCAGCCGGTGCTGCTTCGCTAACGAGAGAGAGGATCTCTGCAGCCTCAGAAATGGACGCTCCATCTTTGTTATTAATTCAGTCAACGCCATGAGGAAGACTAGTTTACATTTGTGCCTCTCTCTGCACAGGCCCGCTGCCTGCTTTGCCATGTGGGCTGCTCTGGGTCGTCTCTGGCTTCTCTACTTTCAGGTGGTCTTGACTCCCTCGAGCGCTGAAGCCCAGGTGCAGGGGTCTCTGCTGTGCTGCAGGTGGCCCCAGAAGGAGTAGAATGGCGAGGGAGGCTGGACTGCAGTCAGAGCAGAGTTAGGATTTGTGCCGGGCAAGGCAGAGAGCCCAGGACAGAGCTTAGCAAACGCTTAGCAGGAGTAAACATGGGATATGGAGCAGGGCTGGTTATTCAGTCACATACAGGTGTGTATCGAGCTCCCAGAATGTGCCAGGCAATGTACTGGGGATACAAAAGCGAATAGCCAGTCATTGTGAGAAAGAGACACGGTATATGATTGGAGTGGAAAGGGCCTGTCTACCTTGGCCCTGGTGGCATGTGAGGTCTGATACCAAATTGTTGTGGGGGCTGTCCTCTGCACTACAAGGTACTTAATAGCACCCCTGGCTTCTACCCGCTAGATGCCAGTAGCACTCCCCCACTTAGCCAGCTGTAGCAACCCAAATGTCTCCAGACATTGCTCAACGTCCGGTGGAAGCAAAATGCCCCTATTGAGGACCACTGACAAGGGACCCAAGAAAGACCAGGCCTTTATGGGAATTCCCAGCAGGTGCCCCAACGCAACCCTGGCAGTAAAGGTGGGCTTCCTGGAGGAGGTCATATCTGAGAGGATACCTACAGTGTGATTAGCCCTCAGATGAAAAATTGGAGGAAGATTGAGGAGAAATGTTGCAGGCAGAGAGCAGCTGGGCCTGGAAAGGAGGGAAGAAGCCCTGGGTCAGCATGGGTAGTTACTTTGTAGGCAGTGGACGCTCCTTTGGGTGCCAGCCTCATCTGTGCCCAGCAGGCAGCTTTTGCACCAAGTGTCCGGCAGCAGCTTGCATCTCTTCCGTGCTCACTCACCCACAGGTAGCTGCTACCAGATGAGGAGTGATGTTG
Source organism: Tupaia tana (assembly GCA_026018925.1). Classification (NCBI taxonomy): domain Eukaryota; kingdom Metazoa; phylum Chordata; class Mammalia; order Scandentia; family Tupaiidae; genus Tupaia; species Tupaia tana. Next base: position 80,345,950 of record JAKSZU010000010.1, read on the forward strand.
GTGTACAGATGTTGAAGCCTAGTGATTTGGGGAGCAAAAAGAGAAGAAACAGGTAGTTAATCCCCTTCTTGGTGAATTTGCCATAGAGGTAGAATTTCTTACTAAACTCTAAACTCCCCTCTTTGGCCCAAATGTCTATTTTTGATCAGCTAAATCTAGCAAATTAAACCAGGTATCAAAAAACTTCTTTTCTTACATGATTCCCCCATGATTGTTTCCAATTGGTAGCAACTACAGATGGCTCCAGGAATGATTAACAAAGGAATACACTTTAATCCTCCTTGAAATGCCTCTCTTTTCCTCCTCTATTCCCTCTGTAACTGGCTTCTTTCCTGAGAGACCGGTTTATGTTTCTGCCAGCAGAGGCCTGTGTGCCACGGGCTGGGTGTACCTCGGGAGGTGGGCATCACAAATGCATTTGGGAAAGATCGCGTTGTCTTCCCGTGGGAGGATCCCTTCTGCAGCATGCCTCTTCCCGTTGGCTCTTTGATCACACTGTGCCTCGTGGGCCCTTCTGTTCTTATAGAACAATAACTGACACTGAGCACATGCTGTGTGCCAGCAGCCACGGGCAAGGGGAGAGAGGCAGGGACATAATTAGTCCTGGCACCATACTGGCCACATCCATGTCACATAGTTCACTTATTGCCCTCAGAAAACCCTGCTCGGTGGGTGGTACCACCTTCACTTTCCAGACGGGGACCAGGCCTGACTTCATACAGCTACAGCTGGCATTTGAGCCCATGTTCCCTTTACCTCCATAATCTGGAGAAACCCTCAGGCCTGTGGTCCTTATGGTGGCCCAGATTCCAAGCCATTAGGACCTTAAGGTGGCCCAGATCCCAAGCCATTAGGCCAGGCTTCAGCAGGGGTCTTCCCAGGCCATGAGAGAGATCTGGAGTTGAGTGACCTCCAGGTCCAAAAGCGAGATTGTCACCTCCAGTTGTTTTGGGACTTCTGATCAGACCATCTTTATTTGGCCCATCTTTCCCTGCTTTGTTTTTTGAGATAGCTTCATACACAGGGCGGGTCAGCATGGAATGATGCTTAAGAGAGAAAGAGAGAGAGAAAGAGAAAGAGAAGAAAGAAGAGAGAAGGAAGAAGAAAGAAAGAAAGAAAGAGAAAAAAAGAAAAGAGGAAAGGAAAGGGAGAAAGAAAAAAAAAAGAAAAGAAAGAAAAAGAAAGAAAGAAAGAAAAAGAAAGAAAGGGAGAAAAAAGAAAGAAAAAGAGAAAGGAAGGAAGGAAGAAAGAAGAGAAAGGAAAAAAAAAACCCTATTAATGTAGTACAGGAATCAGCAAACTATATCTGGGGGCCAAATCTGGCCTGCTGCCTAGTTTGACTAACCTGTAAGCTTAGAATGGTTTTTAAATTTTTAAGTGGTTAAAAAAATCAAAAGAATAATGTTTTATAATATGAAAATTATATGAAATTTGTGTTCCTAAATAAACTTTTATTAGAACAGGAAAAAAAAAAAAAAAAAAAAAAAAAAAGCCCAGGACGAGTATTAGGAGATTTAGATTTTAGGCACCATGGCCTTTCACTTTCTACTTTTGCCTTGAGTGTGTTGCTTGCCTAACTGGCTCATTCGCAAAATGATAAACCAGCTGAAAACCCTACCTGACTGTCTGGTTGCCTGTGATGTGAAATAATGATGGTTACAAAAGCATACTGAAATGTGTATCCCTTACTACCTCGTTGTAAAGCCATAGAGTAGAAGGGAAGTGACCTGTTGAATCAGTCCCTAGTCAGACATGTTTCTTGAACACAGGACAGAGTGGGACTGCATGAGGAAGTGAGCTCCAGAGAGCATCTTCATATTGGTGAGTCTAATTTCCCTATCAGGCAAGCAGCTGGAACCTGTAATAGAGGAGAACTTTTGTACTTAGGTACTATGACATTTTAGGCACGAGGCATTATGGCTTTTATTTTTAAAACAGTATGTCTATGCTTTATGGCAGAAACGGCAAGATTGGAAAATCTAATAGCAGAGACAGCAAGTGCTGGTACCAGAGACTATGTAGTTAGGGACGGGAAAGAGGGATGCAGGGGCAAAAAAGAACATTTGACAGACACAAGAATGGAGAGTTACTGTGTACAGTAATTATCTTTGACATGCTTGACATGCAATGCATTTATACTTTGAGAACTCATGTTGTATGTTGTAAAAACATATGATTAAATATAAATAAAATAAAGAGAAAGTACCAAGAAAATGCTGACTGCAAGTACCCCACTGATCACCCACCACCCTTCTCCGTTGATGTAAAACCATGGATCAGAAACGTTGATGTGATCAAGTTCACAGAGGTCAGAGGGAAGCTAAGACTGTTGGACCTGTAAGTTAGGATTTTTTTAGACTGTGCATCTAGAATATCTTTTATTTAGATTTTCAAATAACCTTTGATCAGGTCTACTTATAAAGGATCTTAAGATTTAGTCATGATGGGATTGGGGTATACTATGTTGAAAATAGTCAATCCTGAGCGAGCAAATGGTGTGGTGGTTAAGGTGCTAGATTCTCACATGGCCGACTGCAGCTTGAGTTCTGGACCTGGCGGCTTGTTTTCTCACTTTATATCTCTCTCTGTCTGTCTCTCTGTCTCTGGTGAGTGTACATGCCTATAACAAATTTTAAAACTAATAAATAATAAGTATAAATAAATAATTCTTTTGAAAATATTTTAAAATAACATTAAGAAAGAAAAAGGGAAAGAAAGAAAGAAAGAAAGAAAGAAAGAGAAAGGAAGAAAGTAAAAGGAAGAAAAGAAAGAAAAAAAAGAAAAGAAAAAAAAAGAAAAGAAAAGAAAAGAAAAGAAAAGAAAGGAGTTGGACCTGAAGATAGCACCTCATGTTCAGGCATCCATAGAAGGAAAAGTGAAGTGAGAACTGATTTTTCCCCACAAAATTTGTTCTTTAATGAATCTATACATTCAACTAATACTTTCTGAGTCTTCACAACAGTGCACCAGGAACTACGAAGTGCTGGGATACAGGGGTGGGCAGACCATACTTCTTTTTTTTTGAGCTTCCAGTCTAGTTGAAATTAGACTTACTCTATCATGATTAGGGACAGTACACTGGGGACTGTCGTAATAAGACAGCCCAGCTGTAGGAACTCCTGAGAGGGCCAAATAAGTGGACAAGGACTAACAGGTTTTAAAATAGGCTCTTCCAAATAACAGCATCATGGGTAGCAGTGTGGGGTTTTGGAAAATCTGTATGGAAAGGAGAAAGGTCAAAGGAGGGAGACCCGACAGGAGGTGCTGAGGCTTTAGAGGAGCTGGAGAAGGTGGTAGAGAGGACAGGTGGTCCATCTGTGTCATTTCAAAGTTTCACTGACTCCCTAACCTAGAGGTTGAAGGAGAAGAAAGAGAAAGGTGATGCTGAGGTTTCTAGCCTCCAAGCAAACATGGAATAGAGTAGCAGTGCAGAGCTGAGACAGAGACAGTGAACATGATTGGGAGAAGTGACAAGGTCAGTTTGGGGCAGGCTGATGGGCCCGGGTGAGCTGTCTTCACGACAGGTGCTTACCCCTCACTTGGAAGAGTATGTTAGGAGCTTTAGAAAGAGGGTGATGACTTTTCATGTCATCAAGGAGACAACTAACTCTGTTGAGAGAAAAGTAGTTGCAGTCACCATGCATTCCTTTTAAAATAAAACTTACTGTGCAAATTTTCAAACAGAGAATAGCAAAATGAAAACCCATTTACCCATCACCTAACTTCAACATTTATAGACATTGCCCGTATTATTTCATCAGACTCCTCCCAGGCACGTTTTCCCCTCCCAATGAAATAAACCACAGATTTCATATAATTTCATGCATTAATACTTCATTTTATATTTTTAACAGGTAAAGACTTTTTAAAAGACGTTAACTATAATTTTATCATAGCATAGTAAATAATTTCAAATGATTATTTAATACCACGCCTATCTTCACATTCCCTTGGTTGTCCCTAAAATGGCTTTTCTTTTCATTGCCAGAGGGCATATGTGCTCACTAGAGAGAAAGAGAAGAAGAGAGAGAAGGAGAAACAGCACCCCCAGTGAGATGTGTTCAAATCATAGTCCCCTTCCTCCATTTCTCCATCCCATCAGGATTGGGGCATGCATGCATATGTACCCAGCATGGGTTTTTTTTTTTTTTTTTTGGAGAGGTTTTTTCGCTATAGGGCGCGTGTGCTCGCCAGACAGACAGAGAGAGACATAGAGACAGAAAGCAAGAAATCACCCCCCAGGGGGGATGGTCACGCCGCTATCCCTTCTCCTCCATTCTCCTCTCGGGATCTTGGGCACACACGCACACGCGCCCGGCGTGAGTTGTAAGCCACCGGGTCCAAGACGCGAACCTCGGTCGACTATGTGGGAGTCCAGCGACATAGCCATTACGCTAACTGCTGGTTCCCCCCAGCATGGTTTGTAAGCCACCAGGCGGTATTTGAACTCCAGGTGGCCATACGGGATCCAGTTCACATCACTTAATCTATAGGGCCAGCCCCAAAAATGTCTTTTTTTTTTTTTGGAGAGGTTTTTGCTATAGGGCGTGTGTGCTCGCCAGAAAGACAGAGACAGACAGAGAGATAGAAAGCAAGAAATCACCCCCTCAAGGGGGATGGCCACGCCGCAATCCCTTCTCCTCCATTCTACTCTCAGGATCTGGGGCATGCACGCACACGCGCCCGGTGTGAGTTTAAGCCACTGGGTCTGGGATTCGAACCATGGTCAACTACAGGGGAGTTCAGCGACATAGCCATTACACTAACTGCTGGTCCTCCAAAATATCTTTTACTATTTGGTTTTTGGAACAGGAATCAAATAAGATCTAAATTACATTTGACTGACATATCTCTTAAACCTTTTAACCTCTAACAGTCCCCTCTTTGTATACAACATTCACTTATTGAAGAAGTCACGACAGTTGTCCTGTAGTACGTTCAGCCTTTTCTAGACCATCTTGAATAACTGTTGGAGATGTACTTCTTACGACTACAATGGGCATGACGTTGTAAGGTCACTCTGCTGCTGGCTTTCTTGTGTCCCGTGTGCTTTGTGAATGCTTAGTCATGGTGGCAGACGAGGCTGATGGCTCTGAAGAGGGAGCCGGGTGCTAGGCTGAGCAAGGGCGGCAGGTGTTTCCTTTACGAGTGGCATGCTGAGAGCATAGCATGTGCGACACGTTGCCGGGATGTTTCGGAATGCAGGGAAAGTGGGAGTACCTCTGCTTGGCTGTGAGAGCTTATTGTGCAGTTTCAAGGAAGATTTCATGAAACAGATTAACATAGGCAGTTTGGTGTTGGGAGGTCAAGGAAATCGGCACTTGGCTCAAAGCCCAGCCTTGACACTTAACAGCTGTGTGATCGTGAACAAGTCACTTCACATTTCTGAACCTCATTCCTCATCTTTCAAGCAGGGAGGAACAACTCTTGTCTACTTCAGGATTTTGTGAAAAGCAGGCAGTGTGGACCTTGGAGTGAGTCAACCGGGAGCTGATTCCCAGCCCTGCTTCCTTCTGAGGGTATTAAGAACCTGCAGGCCCTGGGCACTGTCCTCTGTGCCAGTCCTGTGCTCAGCAGTCCACACACATCACTTCATTTCAGGCCTCTCAGCAGCCCTGATTTATAGACCACGAAACTGAGGTTTAGAGAAACTGTGTGTGCACGTTTATCTACTTAAGGAATCAGGATCTGAAGCCAGACAGACTAATTGAGAGCTCCAACTTGAAATAGTTTGGAACTATTATTTTCCCAGACAGGTTCATCAAGGTTCAATATTCTTGCCTGTAAAGAGAAAGACTTTTTTATACAATTATCATGAAAATTAAATAGGACAAAATATACCCAACACATAGCAAATGCTCAGAAGTATTGTATTTGTCATTGTTATAAGATAATAATAAATTCTCATGTCAATGGTTGGACAATTTCGTGAAGTTGGCAAATTGTACACCACCATCTATCAACATGATAGGAGTGTGGAAATGGAGAAGTTAACTTGCATTGGAGTCCCTATGGTCAGGGGGCAGGTAGGACCCAGTGGGTCTTTGACCACCATGGAAGGTGAAAGTACATTCCAGGAAAGGTAGCAACCCAAGCAGGGAGTCTCTCTGAGCCTTTAAACTTCTTAGCTGTCTTGTTAATACAAGTGAATATTTAAATGGTCAAGGAAAACACACACTTGTAGGAGAGAGTGGTCCCTTTGAGAAGGCTGTGTGGGAAATTTTTTTAAAAGGCCACAATGAGGAGCCCACTTTTTTGGGTGCGTTTCAGTACAATCTCTATCCGCTTCTGTGGTCTCAGCAATTAGTGAACTTCTTTGCATTTCATTTTTTGCCCCAAGATAGAATGGAAATCATCAAGGACTTATATATCCTAAGGTTGTTTGGGGCTAATATAGGGAAAGACAACACCAGAAAGACACAGAGCAGAACCCAGAGAAGCCATGTCAGGAACTGGAGTTACTCAACTCCCACTTCCATGTCTTCCCGTCTATAGGGGTTGTAGTCTTCCTCTTCCCTGATACCTCTGAAGGGCAGCCAGGACTCGGGACCACAGAAGCAGGCCAGGCAGCTAATATGACAGAGTGAGGATGCCCTCCAGGGCTCACTCCATTCTGCAGAAGCAGGACTCTGGATGAGGAAAGATGAGCATCCAGAGGAGAGGCTTGGAAGCGTTCCCCTGGGCCAGTTCATGTATTTTCTCCATATTTCCTTGAGTAAGAAGTTCATTCCCAGTTTTTTAAAAAATAAAGAAGAGGGCCATGTGATCCAAAAATAATGAAGTCATTTGTCTTTGGGATCTTTTCTGCCCCTGGGACTCTTTCCTTCTTTTGGTGCCCAGGCAGTGGGTGCCTTGGTGTCTGCAGGTAGGAAAGATCTTCGAGGGCACTGACACTTCGGTGTGAGTTCATCGTGTCTACTCTCCCCTTGTGCTGTGTGCAGAACACCAGGGAAACAGATGCAAATTGGCATGGTCTATAGCAAGACTAGTGAGCCATTGCAGCTCAGAAGGGAGTAAATGACACAGGGGACATGGGGGAATTCCCTGCCTGGAATTGAAGGCTCAGGTGGCCCTTCCTGGGGAAAGTAAAGACTGAGTGCAACTTAGCCTTAGTCTCTGGGAAGAGGAAACAGCATTTACAGAAGCCCAGAGGGAGAGAGAGGAATGAGGCCATGGTGGGTTTGGGACCCCTGTGGGACGCTGTCTCTGTAGGACTCCCCATAGAGGAAGCAAGTCATTATCTGTTGGAAGCCCAGCCTCAGAGAATGTGGGCCTGGCTTAGTGAGCAAATGGGCCATGAGAGCCGCAGAGTAGAAGGAGCACGTCCTGGGAGTCACTGACCTGATGCCACCCACATGACCAGTACATGGCTCGGCCCCTGGGGCCTCGGTTTTCTCATGAATGAAACAAGGACGCTACAAAGTCCTTTTAGATCCTTAGTTCTCTGGCTTTCTGAAATTATTTTTAAAGCTGAGGGGAAAAAAAAAATCATGTAACTACTGAAAACAGATTTCAGTCCTTATTAGGTTGCAGAATGGGAACAGGGACAGAACCTGGTATTGAGAAAGAATTCAAAGAAACATTTGAGAAGAGGCATCTTTGATATTGAATAGATAAAGACTTTATGGCAACCCTGGTGGATGTTGGGCTTGAGTTACCAACAAATAAGAAATGAATCACAGGAGGCATCTCGGGAACAGGAGAAAACTGTCCTCAGAAGCAAACGGGTATTTGAAAACAAGAGGCTAGGTACACGTGGTGGACAGAGGCTGGCAAGGGAGGACCAGCCAGGGTGACAGTGGCAGCCAGCGTAAACTGAGAGGCCGCTCTCTGAGGGGCTCCCTGCTGTCAGGGCTGCAGCGGAGGTTGTGGGCACAGAGGAGGATGTCGCTCCCTGATCAGCGTGGGCGCTGGAGGGGTCTGGCAGGAAGGCAGTCGTGGATCTGAGAGAACTCTATGGGCCAGGTGGCACTGACCGTCTTCGTGGTGATTGGTGTGCATGCCACGGGAGATGTTGCTGGGGACTCTGAAGCTGTGGCCACTGAGTGATGGTGGCCCAGAGGAGCACCTGGCTGCTCTGCCTGCTGAGAAGTCCTGAGGAAGACGGTCAGGCAGGAGCAGAGGGCCGCCTCTCTCTCCTATGCCATTATGACAGGAGCCAGATGTGCAGAATCAGTGTCTCCATCCTCATTGTCACTGTTATCACAGCAGCAACAATATGCATGTGTTAAACGCCAAACATGAGGCTCGACCCGTTATTCACATTATTTCCAGACCGCACCACAACCCACCGAGAGGCCGTTATTTTCTGTCCACATTTTGTCTTGTATCCTAATAGTCTCCAAAAGGTTGATTCTTGAAACTAGTAAATTGTGAGGATTCCCCCCCAAGTTTATTTCGTTTTTATGTCACAGGACACAATATGAAGTGTGTTTTCCAATCCCAAGCACCTGTAGCGACTTGCCAGGCTTGTATTACTATGTAAAACATAAGCCAGCCCGAGGACTTTAATTTTTAGATGTTTATTTTATTGAATGTAAAAATGATGTCTTCTTTGATAACTGCTGAAGGCTGATTACCCTCCCTCTTGGTTTTGGCCCATGGCCAGCCCCTTCATGTCACAAATGAAGACAACATAGTCCAGAACTCTTAAGTGACCTGTCCAAGGTCACTCAGCTAGTTACCGGAAGGGCCAAGGCCAAGACCTGCATGCCCGCCCCCCACACTGGCTCTCCTGACCGAATCCTCCCCACCCTGCCCTGGGCTGCACTCCTACGCCTCCACCCACAAGCTTGGTGGGAGGTAGGAGAAGCCCCACACGTTCCCAGAGACTGTCCAGGGGAAGAAAGAACAGAACAGGCAGCTCTTTGACTAAAGCATCCTGACGTGAAATACTGCTGAAAGCCCTGGAATTTCTTCTAGTGAATAATAGGTAACCACTCAGACTTATTTTAAAATAGCTGCTTTGTTTTGAAATTAAAAAAAAAAAAAAAAAAGAAGAAGAAGAAAAATCGTGGAAGCGGCAGAAGGCATGTTTTAAAAGGATTCTCGCTGGGGATTTTAAAGACCAATATAAAAACCAGCTAATAAACTGCCCATCATAATCCAAAGATACCCAAGTCCTCGCTGGGGCACAGGAACACTTGGTACCGTGAAACCTGTTTAATGAGCACTGACTGCCAGGCATCGTGCTAATAAGCTTTGAGTGTTCCCAAGGATTCCTCACAACCACCCGCTAAGATAAATGCTGCTATTGTCATTGTCACCACTTTCCCCATATGCAAACTGAGGCTTAGAGAAGTTAAGATTTTTCTCATAGTTGTAAGATAGTGAGTGGCGAAGCTGGGGCTTGAACCAGAGCCTGACGCCAGTGTTTGTGTGCTTCATTTCTTATGTTACCAAACACTCCGAGGACGTGTCTGTATCCAAGGGAGTGGCAGCAGCCCTTTGGCTGGCCCACAGGGGAGCAATTTTGCTAAAAACAAATCATCCCAGGCACTCTGAATAACAGGTCTTCATCCAGAAAAGAGCACCCAAAACATCACTTGTCAGGACCCTTCCTTTCCTTTAGATTCACATCCGCATCATTTTTCAGCCCCAGTAATTGAGGCTCGAGAAATTTGCTTTAGGTAATCACTCTGAGCTTTTGGAGCACTTGCCTCCTGAGCTGTTAGGCTCTCTCCCACCATGACTTTGCTTGCACGCGCACACACACGCGCGCGCGCGCACACACACACACACACACACACTACATCTTACACACCAGATCAGCTAAGAATAAAATGCTTTCAAATAACTCAGGCAAACAGGTGGTTGAACTGACAGGCTCTGAGGCTGGTGGGCACTCCGCCAGGGCATTCTCATTCCATCCACCAACAAACTTGAATCTCCTTTATAAAGAGGAGAGTCGTTTTGATTTCAGCCACCCTTGCAGGAAGGTTTTTGGTGCGAATTCCTCTTGGCCTTTCCTAAGTAAAAATGAAGAACAGCTGGTCCTCGTCTGGTCTAATGTATGGTTTTCCGTGGTGCTTTCATGAGCCGAACAGGATGAACAGAAAGGAGGTGTCCTGTAGGAGAGTCAGTGTGCGACCTCTCTCAGCTGCCTGTGTTGCTGTTAGCAACTAAGGTTTATATTTTATAAACACATACGTAGTGTTTACTATACAGCAGGCACTGTTCTAAACAGTGGACAAATAGTGGCATCCTCATCACAGCCCTAGGAGGGGGAAACTGAAGCAGAAAGCAGTTAAGTGACTTGCCCGGAGTCACAGTCGGTGAGTGGCAGAGATGACATCAGGTAGCCTGGCTTCAGTATCTCTGACTCGTGGGTCGTAGAAAACTACAGTTTTTCTAACTTAAAATTGATTATCTGCATGCCAGATTTTCTCTCACACAGAGAGTAAGCCTGAAGTTCATGTATTCCCCGACCCTGGGGGACAAAAAAGAGCCTAGCTAGAACAAGCAATGGGAAATGAATCAGAGCTGTTTATTCTGGTGGTTTATTTTGTGAGACTGATTTCTCAAATGAAAGAACAAATGAAACATGGCCTTTTGCAGCTTCCGTTTGCCACTTTGATATTCTATGATTTATTTGTATGTTTTTGATCTTTTAAGCCATCTAATTTAAATACCTACAGATTCAGATATTGTGATTTATAACTGGCTTCAGCCCCCTGTCTGTATCTGGCAAAATAGACTCAATGGCATTTCACCTTTTGTGCATTTGACCTCTCTAAAAATAAAGGTCACATGGATGCTTATATTCCTTATAGAACAGATGGTGGTTTTACTAGACGAGTGTGGCTTATACTTTCGAGCAGCTGCACGTATGGAATGAAATTATTTGAGTAACCTATTTTCAGACCTTGACACATACATTTGGCTTAAAATTCAACATGGGCTTTCTCAAAAAGGAAGCAAATGTAAACAGCCTTCTCACACATTATCCTACACATCTGAATCCTATGTTTTAAGAGTTCTCTTTTGACTGTGAAATAAGATATGTTAGTAATTGGAAAGGAAATCCTAGTTATTCACCTTTGTGACAACATGAGAATATAGAATGTTACAGTCAACAAGAGCCCTAGAGGTTGTCAAGGATGACCTTCTCATTGTATAAGAGGCTTCTGAGGCCCAGAGAGTTGCATTTTCCTGGGTCTCTCCACTTGGTGGTGATGCACAGGGACTGGAATCAGTCTGCCTTCAGGCTAGCTGAGTTGGCCAAGGCTGCAATGAACTCTGAAAGGTGGTATTCCCTGGCTCTCGGGCCACCACAGCTCCCCATCTGACGCCTCTAGCCTCAGTCACAGCTCAGACAAGCAGGGATGCCCTGCCCGTTATCTTTGGCCTTAGACATCTCTTCCAGGAGTTAGGCCTGATTCCCTTTGTATATAGAGCCCTTATCACTGTTCACCCAAACAATGGGCTGGTGACCCCCAGTCTTTTTTTTTATCATCTCCCCCAAACATAAACACAGCACTTTTAAGACATGCCCATCATGTCCCAAAGCCAGTCTTGATTACCTTGACCTTTTTCTAAACTGTGGTCATCAACCATTTCATTCACCAGTGTATCCTAACCATCTATAGAATGGTGTCAGTACATAGAAAGCACTCGATAAGTATTTGTTGAATGAATGAAAGGCTTTTTACCTCCTTCTGCATGAATTAATTCTTACCCCATAGTCTGGCATTCAAAGCTCTTTATCACCTGTCACTAATATTTTCCCATTTACCCACTTTCTCCCTTTAGCGATCAGGTAATTAAACATAATTGCTCTTTTTTAGGCTAAAAATTGAGCATTTACCAATAAATACTTGACTGAGTTTATATGGTAAGGCTTTTCTAACCTCTTTATGAATATTAACTCATGTCATTGGCATGAAAACTTTATAAATTTGGTACTGCCATTATTACATTTTACAAATGAGGAAACTGAGTCATAGAGAGGTTAAGTTACCCCTCTAAGGTCAACATTGCTAAAATAAGGCAGAACTGGGATTCAAACTCAAGTAGGTTGGGTCCATGGCCCATGCCCATAACCACTGTGCCATGGCTAGCTCTCCTGTTAACTTATTTTTAATTACAAATGTAAATAATCTATTATAGAAGTATGAAAAGTAGCATCAGTAATCTGATGTAATCCCACTTGTCTATTGTCTATTGTCTATTTTTGGGATTATTGACTGTGCTTTTGGGGGGTCTTATTTAAGAAGTCTTTGCCCACCCCAATGTCTCTCATAGTTTACCCAGTGTTTTCCAGCAGTAATTTTATAGTTTGAAGTCTTAGGTTTAGATCTTTGATCCACTTTGAGTTGATTTTTGTCAATGGTGAGAGGTAGGGGTTCAGGTTCATCTTTCTGCAGGTGGATGTCCAGTTTTTCCAGCACCATTTGCTAAAGAGGCTTTCATTTTCCCACTGGATTGACTGGTACCCTTTGTCAAAAATCAGTTGGCGGGAACCAGCAGTTAGCGTAATGGCTATGTCGCTGGACTCCCACGTAGTCGACCGCGGTTCGCGTATCGAACCCGGTGGCTTACAACTCACGCTGGGCGCATGTGCGTGCGTGCCCAGGATCCCGAGAGGAGAGTGGAGGAGAGGGGATGGCGGCGTGACCATCCCCCCGGGGGGTGATTTCTCGCTTTCTGTCTCTATGTCTCTCTCTGTCTGTCTGGCGAGCGCACGCGCCCTATAGCGAAAAACCTCTCCAAAAAAAGAAAAAAAGAAAATCAGTTGGCTATATGTTTGGGAGTTTATTTCTGAGGTCTCTATTCTGTTCCATTGGTCCACCTGTTTCTGTGCCATACCATGTTGTTTTGATTATCACAGCTTTGTAGTATATTTTCAGGTCAGGGAGTGAGATGCTGCCCACTCCACTCTTCTTGTGCATGATTGCTTTGGCAATATGAGACCTTTTATGATTCCAGACAAATTGTATGATTGTCTTTTCTGGATCTGTGAAGAATGTCTCTGGCACTTTGATTGGGATTGCGTTAAATATGTAGATTAATTTGGGTATTGCCATTTTGATTATATTAATTCTTCCAATCCAGGAACATGGAATGTCCTTCCACTTTTTTGTGTCATTTTCCACTTCATTTTTTTAGCTTCTCATAGTTTTCCTTATGGAGGTCTTTAACTTCTTTGGTTAGATTTATTTCTAGGTATATTTTACTTTTTGTGGCTATGGTAAATGGAAATACTTTTTTCAGTTCTATCTCAGTCTGCCTGCTGTTTGTATATAGAAATGCTATAGATTTCTGTATGTTGATTTTGTATCCTGCAACTTTACTGTATTCATGTATTACTTTCAGGAATTTTTTCATGGATACCATTGTGTCTTCTATGTATACTTATGTATTCTTATATGTAATCATGTCATCTGCAAATAGAGATAATTTCACCTCTTTTCCTATTTGAATGCCTTTTATTTATTCTCTTTTCTGATTTCATCAGTGAGGACTTCCAGTACTATATTGAGTGGGGAAAGTGGACATCCTTGTCTTGTACCAATTTTTAGTGCAAAGGCTTTCAGCTTTTCCCCATTCGGGATGTTGTTAGCTATGGGTTTTTCATAGGTAGCTTTTATTGCGTTGAGAAATGGCCCTTCTATGCCAATTTTGCTGAGAGTTTTCATAATGAAAGGATGTTGTATTTTATTGAATGCTTTTTCTGCATCAATTGATAAGATCATATAGTTTTTATCTTTCTTTCTGTTAATCTGGTGTATTACATTTATGGTTTTACATATGTTGAACCAACCTTGCATCCCTGGAATAAAGTCTACCTGGTCGTGATGTATAATCTTTTTTATATGTTGTTGGATATGATTTGCTAATATCTTATTGAGAATTTTTGCATCTATATTCATCAGCAGTATTGGTCTATAGTTTTCCTTCCTTGTCCTGTCCTTGTCTGTTTTAAGGATAAGGGTGATTGAGGATTTATAGAATGAATTTGGGAGAGTTCCACTCTTTTGGATATTTAGAAATAACTTGAACAGAATGGGGGTTAACTCTTCTTTAAACATTTTATAGAATTCAGAGGTGAAGCCATCAGGATCAGGCTTTTCTTTATTGGGAGGTTATTTATTACTGATTCAATCTCCTGGACTTACTGTATTTTTCAATCTTTTCATGCTAGTACATATATTGCTACATCATTCTTTTTCACTGTTGCCTGGTATTCCACTACGTGGATTCCCCATTATTTATTTCGTCAGTCCTTGTGAATGAACACTTAGGCTAGTGCCAAGATTTTCCCCTTAGGAACAATGCTGGAATGAATATCTTGGTGCAACCGTGTGTGCAATGTTAAATATTTCTATAGTTCAGATCTCTGAAAATGAATTTGCTGAGTGTAAAGAGTATGCACACTCAAAACTGGGATGGGTACCGATGGTTGATCCTCTTAAAAAGTTATGCCCATTTTTCATAAATACTGTCTTGAGATTCCCTGCGATTTTTTGTCCCTCTGCACAAATTCAGGAAGTACTGCCAGCTCCCATCCTAGCAATTCCAACATCTCAGTTTTTCCACTTGTCATGCCTCTTGAGTAAAGTAAGCTTCTCTTCCCATGCTGCTCGGCTACATCCAGTCGTCCCTGCTCACTCACCCACGTTTCTCTCTTTCACTTGTTCTGTCCCTCCTCCTTCGCTCCCTGCCCCTCTTTTCCTCCCAACTTCCTCACCCACACCCACCCCTTCCCCATAATCATTAGCTATGCAAATGATAATGGAGATTATTATACAGACCAAGGTGTCTTTGGTATAATATTAATATGAAAGAGAGTTAGGGGCCACTTAGAGAAGAGGAAGCTGTGTGTTCCTAGCTGCAGTGACGCTTAGACATTGCCAGCTGGGGTTCATGTGGCAGTGTTACTATCTGGCTGTGTGCGTAAAGAGGGTCCCATAATGTCCCCCTTACTTAGGGCACAGCCATGAGTGTGGTTTTAAAAAGCAGGATTATGATGGAAGGCAAAGCCAAACAAGAACCCTTTAAATGACAAGGCGGTAGGAGCAGGGACAGAGGCATGATGTTCACTGACCTCCTTGATGCCACTTCCCTTGCTCGGTGCTTTACATACATTTGTGCATGTAATCCCGCAGTGAGAACAGACTAAACAGATTCAGAGTGTTCTGTCTGGAGAGGAGGAGGATGTGAGCAAAGCCTGTCAAGTCAGAAACAGTTCTAGCGTAACTTCTACAAAGATACTTTTTGATGTTAGAGCAGAATGAATTTAGGACCAGAGAAAGCTACTAAGTGGTCCTTCCAAAAGTGGCATGTCTATAGGAGGCTCTGTAGCCAAGTGTGGTATGGGTGGACAGGTGGAATCGATTTTTTGAAAAGTATTAAGAAAACTGCATGATAATGAATTGCCACTGGCTCAGGTAGTAAGAGCACTTAGGTGCTCAGCCATTTGTTGCTGTCAAGAAGTCCAACCATCGCACAACCCTAGGGCCCATGAAGGTATCTCAGGAGTGTGAGGAGGGCATTCCGGGCTGCCTTTATTTCTCTTTAAACCAGAATCACTCCATCCTTTTCCTCTCATAAGTTCTGGGCTTCCATATATTTCCCGTGGGGAAACAAAAAGTTCTGTTATTTAAAATAAGAAAAAAAATACATACAAATCATTGCATTAGACATTTGATTCCACTGTTGGGGATAAGCCCTGGCCTGGGGTCTAACCCACTGTGGAAATTTTTACCCACAAACCAAGGTTCCACCATTGCTTTTCTCACTTCCATAGTACAGACCAGAGTTCTCCAACCTTATCATCCGGCTCTGATCCCAGCTCCCGGGCGGGGCAGGGCAGAGAAGAGAAGGCAAGTGCAGGAGCAGGATCTGCTGGTACTGGAAGGAGCATCCCAGCCCATTGGTAAGACTTCCTGGCCTCCACCCAACCCACCCCAGGCAAGGCAGGAGCCCGTGTGCTCCTGCAGTGTGCTGTCTCCACATGCTTTACCCACGTGTACCCCCAGAGGAAGCATCAGGAAGGCCCAGCGCCCCAGCCTCAGCCCTGGCTCACAGACTTATCCCTGCTTCATGCTGTCACTGAGCTACTTATTTTATTTTTAACATACATACATTTATTTATTATTTATTTATTTATTCTAAGAGAGAAAGACAGGCAGCCTCAATAGAGTCTTCACACTACGCTCCACCCTCAGCCTCAGTCAGCCCAGCTCATGGGCACACATGTGCACCAGCATGTACAGGGAGGCCTCAGGATGCAAACTCAGGGCCTTCCCCTGGAGTCCAGCACTGCAAAGTGTAAACTCACCTGCCCCCCCCCCCCCCCCCCCGCACTGCTTATTCAGCCCCTTGCCTGGTTTTTCTCATAAACTCTGAGTCAGAAGACAGGTGTTGAGTCTCCACTTACCCATTTTGCTGCAAAATAATCACACATATAGAAAAAGTTTTATACACAAATAAATATATCACGACAGCTTTTATCATTGTAAAAACCTGAAAACTGAAATTCACACCAGTAAGGGAATGGTTCATTACACTGTGATTTGATCGTGGCGAGGAATCTCACCTAGCAATGCAAGTGAAGCTGAAGAGCATCTAGGAATGTGGAACTGTTTGTTCTATTCGGGCTGTGCTTTATTAGCACATTGTGTAGAAAAAGCAGGGCGTCAATTGTACATAATTTGATCACAGCCATATGGTATAAAAATACACAGTGACAATAGCATCACTTGTGATCCTTTGCTTTTCTTTATTTTCTACACTGAGTATGAATTTTGATAAGTAGAGGGGGGAAATGATTTTTTACTGAAGACAGAAGCATTATCCTCTCTTGATCATTTTCAGTGTGATTCTATTGGTAGTTCTGCAGAAGGTTCTCCAGATTTCTCGGAAACAGTGGTCCTCTGCTTCAACCAGTGGCGAGAGCAGCCCTGTGCCCTGTAGGATGTTCACCAGCATCATGGGCCTCACGCAGGAGGTGCAAGTAGGATGACAATCAAAAATGTCTCCACACATTGCTGTGTGTCTTCTGGGGCAAAAACCATCCCTAGTGGAGAACAACGGTTTTAGAATCATGTGTTGCTACTTTCCCAAAGACCCACTGTCCCGAGGACCCAGCAAAGGGCAACTGTGGCTGTTGTGTTGTGCACAGTAAAGGAATATGCAGAAATCTGGAATCCTTTACTTATTTGTGAACAGCATGTTTGTCAAAGAGGTGTTTGTTATCAGAAAAGGGTAGCAATGGGAAGCAGGCTCCTGCTAGCTGCAGGGTGGGAGTCAGGGGGTGGAATTCAGCCACCCGTGGGCAAACGTGGAGCCAGGAAGGGATCCAGGATACAATGAAGAACGTAAAGACTGAGACACAAGCAGATCTGGTCACAGGAAGGGAGTAGAAGTTGAATTCCCAGCCTGAGATGGGAATGAAAGCAGAATGCAGTTGACTAGACATTGTGGAGCCTGCACCAGAGAACTAAAGCTCCTTAAATTCCTCCTGACAGGGAACAGGGTTGTCCTCAGAGGCTGGCACTGCACTCGGCCTGCTGGCAGGAACAGCAGGGCCTCGATGAGGAGGTGGAAGGGTGGGTGGCTAGAGGGCCCCCGCAGGGTGCTGGCCCCTCTGAGTGAGACTGTGCAGCGCCTGTGGTCTAGACCAAGACCTTTATACTGGTTGTGGAAGGCAGGAAGGAAGTGGAACCAGTTTGCCTATAGGAAAGATCTCTCGAATTGGATCAAAGAATGTGTACTTTGTGCATTTTGATGCATAGTAGTCAGTGGCCTCCCAAAAATGACAGGATGGGTAAAATAATAATTTGGGCATCTTATAATGCTCAAATAATACGTGTGTTATTTTAATATTTATAGAGGTTCAGGGCTATTGCAGTTTTACTTCCGTGTCAGAGATACCATTTATCTGAGGCTTGGTCAGGAACACAATCCTAATCATAAAATGTTTCCTATAGAAAAATATATCTTGCTTTATGACAATTTACTATACGACATGCTTTGTAAAAATAGTATGTGGCACAAAGCAGAGGCTATCTATGAAGTTGGTGTTTGTTTTATTTGTTTGTGAATTTTTATGCTTCTATCTCCCTTAATGGCTATTTCCTTTCCATTCTCTACTAGAGATACATACTGAGTAAGGCTTAAAATATTGTTTTTGAAAAAAAAAAATATGTGAAGCACCAGTAAGATGAGTGTGTGATTGATAAGAGAGTGGTTTAGAGTATTATATGCATCTCTTATTTCATTAAATAAATACATTCAATTAGGTCAAGTGATATGAAATTTCCATCTTTATAGGTCCCAAACAGCCAAATATCAGCAATTTCATATGGTTCAGCCTAGTGGTAGTGCTGGCTATACTGAACATTTTTGTGAAATGAATATTAGTTTTTATTGCTTTCTTGAAACTTCAGAGATTCATTTCCCTGAAGACAGAGTTGAAAACATTGGCTGTGGACTACTCTTGGCATGGCTGGAATTCAGCAAGTTATTCTTACTTAGAATTCTTGTTTCCATTGGAACAAGAGTTCTCAAACCTGGCTACTCAAAGAATAACTTTCGGGAGGAGCAGCTGGTGGCATGGAGGTTAAAGCACATGACCAACCTCGGGTTCGAGTCCCAGACTTGGCAGCTTGAACATCACGTTGGACGGACCAGCAGATAGCATAATGGTTACATTGCTAGACTCCCATGTTGTTGACCGCAATTCGAGTGACAGACCTGGTGGCTTAAAACATGCTGTGCACATGTGCGTGTGTGCCCAAGATCCTGGGAAGAGAATGAAGGAGAAGGGATTGTGGTGTGGCCATCCCCCCTGGGGGCTGATTTCTTGCTTTCTGTCTTTCTGTCTCTTTGGTGAGTGGATGTGCCTTAAAGCAAAAATCTCTCTCAAGAAAAAGAGAAAGAAAGAAAATCATGTTGGGTATGTGCCCAAAATCCCGAGAGGAGAATGTAGGAGAAGGACTGTGTTTTGTCCATCCCCCACCGGGCTGCAGGGAGGAAGGGTTGATTTCTCACTTTCTCTCTCTCTGGTGAGCACATGTGCCCTATGGCAAAAACCTTAAAAAACAAAAAAGGCAGGGAATTAGATAAAATGTCTAGAATAGGCAAATCAGTAGACAAAGTAGAATAGTTACCTAGGGCTAGGGAGATTGGAGGAAATGAGAAATGGCAGTGAAGGGGTATGAGACTTATTTTTGAGGTGATTAAAGTGATCTAAAATTGATTATGGTGATGACTGTACAACTTTGTGAATATATTAAAAACATTGATTTATACACTTTCAATGGGTGAATTTTATGGAACATGAATTATGTCTTCATAAAGCTGCTGTTTAATAAAAGTTTTTAAACCACAGCTATCTTTTGTTGGAGAACTTAACACTGAATGAGTGGATTAGAACCAGCAAGAAGGTACTCAGCGTGGTACATCCATTCCTTTCAAAACTGGCAGAGCTTAAATGGGGACAATAACTGAAAGAAAGGAAGTAAGTCCTGCTTGGAGGTATTGAGTTATCACCTTATTCCACATGGCACCTGAGTGTTCTGAGGGGTGCAGCTATTCTGGATCATGGGGTGGCAGTGAGGAAAGAATTAGAACTTTCATAGAATTCGCCACGCCCCAGGTGCTGCTCTAGCAGTATGTGTGTTCGTTCATTTAATTATCACATAGTTATCCCCATTTTGCCACATTGAAACTGGGACACAGAGAAGGTCCCTGTCATGAGGTCATACAGCTAGCTAGGTTGTGACATTAAGGCTGCCTTAAAGAGTGGGAAGGATTCTGATAGGTTGTGAAGCCTAGGCCATGTGAGGTGACAGCAGGCTCAGAGGCTTGGTGTTGAGGGCTCCACTGGAGTAGTAATGGAGGATGAGGCTGGAAGGACAGACGAGGAAAGGTCTCAGTGGAAGCTCCTGCTCACACTGAGGAATTGAAATGCAGTGGGTGGACATCACTGAAGATAACCAAAACAGAGCAAGGCTTCAGAATACCACTTGTGGTTTTCTAAATGTGATTACATACATGTCTGAGTGGGTGTCTCCAGACCTGTTCCTGCATCTCACCTGAAGTGTGGGTGCCACACCGCAAGACCGCCATCACACCTGGCCCCAAGACCTGACCACTGGGAGTGGTCACCAAAAGAGAAGTCACAGTGACCCAGGGGACCTGAAAATCCCTCACAGGACCTGCCTTAGGACCTTAAATTCTTTGCAATAATCACAAAGTCCAAGCCCAGCCTGTTGTTCCAAACCTGGAATGTTTAGAACATCTGACCTCAAACTTCCTGGACTACAAGGTGAACCCCTCAGAGGAGAAAGAAAAGCCTGTTCACTCTGGACCTCTTCATTCTCCCCAAAGGCGGGGTGGGGTGGATTGGGTTTCCCAGCTTCCCTCCACCATTCTGGATGGGATAAATGGGGATGGACAGCAATGTGGTGGGGGGCAGAAGAGGAAGGGAGACATCGGAGGCTGTGTCACCCCCCAGCTGACAGCCTGCTCTCTAATCTACGTGTTGTACTTCAATGCCAACAAATCCATATTCCTAGGAACACACTCCCCTGATCACCCCATCTTGCTTTGTCCCTCTCAGGACTCCATTTGTTCATGAAGATTTTCCCTTGATCTCGTTCTGTTTTGACTTCCTGTTATCGTTGGATTTTATTCCAAGCCTTGTTGCATTTCAACTTCTAGTTAGCTTTGCATAATGGTGTGAACTCCCCATTATGTCCACTTTACCAAGAATTTACAGCATAGCTGATCTTCCCTTATTCTCTAGTCCCCTAGACCTTATAATAGGGTAATCCTGTTCACCCTGTCTACATGTTTACCCTTGCATGATTATAGGCACCCAGTGGCTGTTCCCTTTCCCGTGAGGTCAGCAGGTCCCTGGTGCTGCTGGCCTTCTCTGAACTCAGGAGTCCCGATTGCCTGAACCTCTTTCTTCTTACTTACCCCTTCCTCGTCCAATTAGTTAATGTTCCCTCCAAACTGCCCTGCCTTCCCAGTCACCCCTGGTCATGTGAGAGACACTCAGTGAAGCGGAGGTGAGTCATTGATTAACTGTGAACACTTCACAGAGCAGAGATGAAGGGTGATAATTGGGTCTGATGTCCAAAACCAGGGTGAGCAGCAGGTGTCTCTGGAGCACAGTCACTCAGCCATGCGGTCCTTGATCCCTCCTCTTGCCCCTGCCCCTCTTGCCGTCCTTCACTTCATATTGAGCTTTCCATGATGCTCCTCTCCCCAAATTTCTCCCTGCCACACACACTCGCTCCAGTTCCTTACCTGCGTACAGTGTAGATTTCATTTATCCTCATATTTGTCATCCTGGAAGAACTTGGCTTTTCTTATTTTCAATGCCTCATGTCTGAAAATAATAGTAACTGTTATTATTTTGTTTTCTGTGTGTGGCTTCTGATTGATTTTGGAAGTGGGAAAAGGATCTATGGTATTGATAGAAAAAGATAGCTATATCTGCCTTAAGAATTCTTAGGTGGTGCTAGACAGTGAAATACACTACTCTGCAAAGATGACTCAGGTGGGAAGGTTTCAGGTCCATGTCTGGAGTCTTCCCTGAATCTGCTGGGCATGTGCGTGCCCAAATCTGGGGCTGGCTGAGGCTGTATGCAGGTGGATGACTGTGAAGATTCTATTGAGGATGTTGTCTCTTTCTCTTTGTTCTTTCACTCATGGAAGAAATAAATAAATAAACTTTAAAAAATAGAATTCTTAGGGCTATGTGCAGGGTAAAGCATAGAGGAGTTGGTGGTGAGTCCTGTCACAGAACTGATAGAACCCTAACTCACCCATCAGGGATAGCCTTGCCCTCTTTCCTAACAGAATATGTTCTACCTCCTAAAAGATTTTGCATTTGCTTTTCCACGACTGCAAAGTGAAGAATTAAAAAGGAGCAATTTGAAGGGAGCGCATTAAAGGATGGTATCATCTCTGAATTTGGACTTCCTAGACCCTGTTTCCCAGCTGTTCCCTTTTCATTCCCCATACCTCTTTCTGCCTCCTATTTGGTAGAACATCGTGGTCCTGCTGGATCATGACTAAGTGGGTGCTGGTCATCGGTGGTCTGTTCATCCCCACAGCAGGACATTTCTCCTCCCTTTATGAGTTCAACAAATAAAGCTCCTTTTCTCTCTCCTTCACACTCATGAAAAATGGCCAAGCAAGGTTGGTCTTCTAGTGAGGACAGAAGATTTGGAGAGAAGAAAGAATATGGGAAATAAGCTTTCTGGTGAATGAAGAGTGGTCTGATTTGGGGGCCATAACTGATAGAATCCTTCAGCTGAACTCATGTGTACCCCCCTGGAAAGGCACAGAGCAGCGGCAGAAATGACATGAATTTAAACAGTAATGTAGCCATCAGAAGCCTTCCAGCTCAGCACCACATTCACTAGGCATCTTTAGCCCCTATCCACTCCACCGGGAGTGAGTCTCAGTGATCCTCTCCCCCCTACCCAGCCCACCTAGTCTTGGATAATGCCAAATGCTGGTTACATTGACTTCATTTGCCCCATACCTTTGATATTATTGGCAATGTCTGGTTAGTGCAGATGCCATGGGCCAGCTAAGTGTAATTCAAGGAATAATTCAAGAGTTCTGACTATATGCCACACGATATACCAAGGATCATAGAGGACACAAAGGTGAGAAAAATCCTTGGAACTCACCCAAGTGGTGGATTTCAGTGGGCTGGTTATGGCTGTAGTTAATACGTACACTGTTGTCAACACTGCCTTCTGTTATGTGTAGTCATGTTGGCAGAATGTCCTTTATAACCTCTTTAAAAATAATGATTGCACCCAATTATTTAGGGTTCCCAAATTGAGAGGGACAACGGTATTTAAATTGCTGCAAGAAACCCAGAGCATCTGGAGACTGTGAAAGCTCTTAAGTCTACTTTTTATACAATAGAGCTTCATACCATTATTCTATATATAATCTTTTCACCAAAACACTGTCGCCTGATTCTTTCAACAAAAGACTTCTTTGTTTTGATAGCCAAGAAAAACCTTAAGCTCAGTAGAGACAACAGAACAGACTTTTAAATTACAAAATGTAAGGGCTAAAATGCCATATTTTTGGAATGTAAATTGGAAGGTTTTTTTTAAAAAAGTTTTGTTAACTTGAAAAAAAAGTTATGTTTTGTTGTTAAGCTTAAGTTTTTATCTTAAGTTTTTGTAAGTTTTAAAATTTCAATCAATTTTATTTTATAATTTCCATGGAGTTCGTTGGAACAGAGCTCAGGGTGGCCATCTTTCCTGTCTGACTATAGAGTAGGAACAGACAAGGTGGAAAGTGATGACTTTCTCATACCCCCTGAGCCTTATGAGGCTCAAATATGATGTCTTTGACCTCCAGTCTCTCAGTATGACCCTAGTCTTGGACATTTGCACTCAAACAGCACATAGCTAAGAGTCGGTGTTATAGGACAGAAGTACTTTGGGGATACATAGAGTCCCTGACTCACCCTATGAATTTGAGTACAATTTTAATGCCAAGACCTGTTTATTTATTTTTTGTAGTTCCCCCGTATTTTGTAACCTTCTTGAAGGTTTAACTTTCTTCTGCAACCTTCCAAAGATGATGTTTCCTTCAAAACATCCCAACTCTTTCATGAATCATTCCTTGAATTGATTTCATTTATACTTCCAACTAGATAGGAAAAGTCCTAAGTCCCCACCCATCTGAAATGCCTCTGAACATACTTACATTGTGAGTGCAAGCAAAGTAGGTAGTCTCCCTCCTATTCCAGGCTGACAGGGAATGTGTGTTTTGTCTCTTCTTTTGGTTTTGTTAATAACAGGGAAAACTGTCAAGTTATAAGAAATCTTAGAAGTTGGGCTGGCCCCAATGCCTAGTAGTTAAGGGAGCTGGATCCCACAGGGCAGACAGCAATTTGAAGCCCAGCCCCATGGCATCCAAGACATGCCGGGCATGTGTGCACATGTGCCCCATATTCCAACAGGATAGAGAAATAGAGGAGAAGGGATTGAAGCATGGCCATGCTTCATTAGGGGGTGCTTCCTCCCTCTGCGTCTCTTTCTGTAGCTATTTCTGGGAAGTGCACATGCCATCTAGCATTTTAAAAAAAGAAATCTTAGAAGTGATCATCTCTGCCTGGTTGGTACCTTAAGGGTAAAATCTCAGAAGTGATCATCTCTGCCTGATTGGTACCTTAAGGGTATAGACTGTCTTATTCAAGGTGGCATCTACAGTGCTTAGCACAACACCTTTGGAAGTCAGTGGGCGGTCTCAGCATAGAAAATGTACCCTCCAGATGTACTTCCCAGGTAGTTTTCTTGAAAAATATTTGTGAGCAGAAGCATTTCTGGACTAGACTTGTGTTCACTTGTTAGTACATATAAGGACCCTGTCTATCTGCCCAGACTATTGCTCCATCTCTTTGTTTCAACCATATGGAGATATTTTGCACATACTGTTTCCTCTCCTTAGAACACGTCCTCCCTCCTAGTCCTTCTCTGCTTTGCCTGGCTAACTCTTACTGTCTTTAGGTTGTGTCTTAGGTGTCTCTCCTTGAAGAAAACTTCCGTGGTCTTGTAAGATTCTCCATGTTTTTGAAGCACTCTGTGCTCACACCATTGCAGAGTTGCGTGTGATACAATAATTGCCCATTACCTTACATACCTTTCTTGATATGTGATAACTTTCTTAAGGACAAAAGCTGTTTTATTCATCATTTTTGTCTCCAACTTCTGGCAAGCTATTTGGCACAAAGTAGACATTCAGTAAATATTTGTTGAGTGAATGAATGAACAAAGTCCAAACAAAGAAGTCATTCTTGGGCATAGATTTCTTAACCTTCAGAAATTACAGTGCACCGAGAGACTTTGTCTATGTCTGCACTGGATGTCAGTCCAAACTCCTTGGAGGGTTCCCCAATGGATACCTCTTCCTGACTCCCTGTTGTTACTTAGGTCTTCCCAGAGTTCACCCTTTTCTAGGGGTATAGCCCCAGATTTTCCCTCCCAGGCTCCATGTCCTCCTGACCGGTCTGAGTTTGGTGACAACTCAAGAAACCCATGACTGTCTATTCCATTAGCTTGGCCTGTGTGTATTCACTAACTGTTGTTACATCTGGTTCTGTCCTTGGGCGAGAACTGAAAGACTATATTGCTCTTCCCCAATGTCTCTCAAGTCTCACTGGTAGGCATGAGGCTCTGAAGTGGGTTCCATCCTTTCTATAGAAGCTCAATTAATCAGGACCAGATGCCAACTTATGTTGGGTCCTGCTTCTAAGAAATGGTCCAAATTTGACTTGCCTCTTTCTTGGGGCTTTGGGAGAAGACTATTCCTACCTTCTTCTAGTGACTGTTCACTTAGCTTCCATTGAAGGAGATATCACTAAGAATTCAATCCCTGTAGTTTTCCAATAGAAGAAATACAAAGCATTTAATAGTGATAAACAACTATCCACTAATAATTACAAAAGCATCTTTGCTTGCACTTCTCTCTTACCCCCTTCCTTTGTCCCTAGAACTGAAATACAAAGGATCAAGATCAAGGAGTGAAAAGAGGGCCACACAGTGGTGAGTGGTAAAACACAATGCTCTGCAAGGCTGACACACACAGGAAGGCTCTATGTTCAAGTCTAGAGACCTCCCTGAGTATACTGGCACATCTGTGTCCATGATCCAAGCCGGCTGAAATGGGAGGTGAATTGCAGCATCAATAACCTGTTGGGAGTGCCATCTCTCTTGTGCTCTTCTCTCTCCCTCTCTCCCTCTCTCTCTCAGAGAAGGGGATAGATAGATAAATAAACCTGAAAACAAAAGAGTCAAAAGAAATGAAACAATGAGGAGAGAGATGGACAATGGGAATAAAGGGATGAGATGAAGGAGGGATAGGAAGATCAGGACAGAGCAGGGACAAACTGGATGGGATTTTTTCAAAAGAAAGCAAAATAGAGACTATACAGTAGGGCCAGGCAATCTTAAGAGTGAAGAAACCAGGAGACCAAGAGGAAGTTGGGGAAATCACCTTGTAGAACAACCTAGAGGGACAAAGAGAACAGAGAAGTGAGGGAAAGGAAGAAAGCTAGAGTGAGAGAATGGACTTACAACTCCCATATCAACCCAGAGGATTAATGACAAGGGCCTATTTATTAAATACTGCATATGTGCTGGGATTTTGCCTTTATAGCACAGTGAGCTCACTACTCCAAAATGGAATCTAGAGTTTGGTTGTTTGTGGAGTTGTGTACTAGAAAACACTCAGCCATCTCCATGTGAGTTCTCAAGCAAGAGGCCGGGAGAGGGCTGTTCTCCCCACCTCTAGTCCCAGCCCAGAAAGGTAGCACCTGGCCAGCCACAGAGGCAAGTTCATGTACCCCAACAAGGGGAGCAAGTAAAACAGAAGAAAATTTAACTCTGAGCACAGGAGAGGCTCCAGTTTCTTGGAAATGCTAGTGAATGACTAAGAGAGCTGGGGGTGGGTGCTAATAACCTTTAGGGTGTCAAGTTGAGATTCTTCAGGCCAGCAGCCTGGTCTTGGGGCTCTGGAGATTCAGGCATTAATGCTGTTTTGACCACCTGGCTACTTAGAGCTGGTGAAGTTGAAGACAATTCACAGCTATCTATTCTCATCAACCCTTACTTAGAATAACCCTGTGATAATCTCCATTAAAGAGACGGTGGGTGCTATTGGGTGGTGGCAGTAAGAGGCCAACATGATCGGAGCGTTACCGACCATCCTCTTTCCACAAAGGCCACCACCCTGCTCTTCCATCTCTGGTTGCCAAAGCAATGTTCTAGGTGGTCATTTTCAACCTCAGCCCATCTGTAGGCAGACAAGACATTGAGAGTCCAGAGAGAAATGCAGTGTTGGCCCAGAAGCCATGGGCCGAAAGGGGCCCCGGGGAGCCATGAAGATAGAGGACAACACTGGTCCTTTCCAGCTGGGCACAGAGCAGTGGCAAGATACTGGGACAAGGCGAGTGAGCAGGAATTCCAGCAGGCACAGGAAGCAAACATCCTGGCCTCATAGATTGACCTTAGCCCCTTTTACGTGTTGTGGACACACAGCAGCTTGTAGCCCTAGGACGTCAGGAACCTTCTGTCCTTCATAGCTACACACGTGCACAGCTTAGTGGAAACACTGCCCCTGAGCCTCTGAGCCAGGGATCGCAGTCTGTGGGATTTGTGGAAGTTTGTTTTTGTCTTGCAGGGGCTTTGTCCCCATGTGATTCATTAATTGACCCACTGCTCCTTAGAGCTGCAAGGAGCCTGGTAGTTCAGGCCATTAAATCCCTTCTGTCAGCCTAATTCATGGCCTGACATCACAAGCCTAACAACATAATCCATTTGTCCTGATTTGATTTTTTCTCTTCAAGAGGCTTCCTTGGCAGCCAGGTTTTCTCATTACGATATGATTCATCTGGATGGTAATTCCCATTAGAATTAGTATCTCAGACGTGATTCATCTTTGGAAATATTAAGCTGGATGCATCATTTACAGAATGGCCTGTTACACTCACAGCCACAGAGAACTTCTGCAAGAGATGTCCTTTCATTCAGCCAGTGTGTGTTGAGTTCTGCCCTGTACAGGACTCTAGGCTAGGAGGTTGAGAGAATATGGAGATGAAAAGACCCTTGGCCCTGCCCTCAGTAGCTTCTACTCTAGAAGAGAGACGATGTGTACCTAAGTGTTTATGAAATGGATCATAAGAAAAGTACAATTAGAAGTTAAAGATAATATAAAGGGGCTTCAAAAAACGTGAGAAAAATGGAATTGAAGTATAAATTTACTTTGGTGCAAAAATTTTTTGAAATCCATGCATAGTTTTTTGTTTTGTTTTGTTTTTAGTACTACACATTTCCATGAGTTGTGTGTGTGTGTGTGTGTTTATATGTGTGTGTGTGTGTGTTTATATGTGTGTGTGTTTATATGTGTGTGTGTTTATATGTGTGTGTTTATATGTGTGTGTTTATATATATGTGTGTGTGTGTTTATATGTGTGTGTGTGTTTATGTGTGTGTGTGTTTATATGTGTGTGTGTTTATATGTGTGTGTGTTTATATATGTGTGTGTGTTTATATGTGTGTGTGTTTATATGTGTGTGTGTTTATATATGTGTGTGTGTGTTTATATGTGTGTGTGTTTATATGTGTGTGTGTTTATATATGTGTGTGTGTGTTTATATGTGTGTGTGTTTATGTGTGTGTGTGTTTATGTGTGTGTGTGTGTGTTTATATGTGTGTGTGTGTGTGTATGTGTTTATATGTGTGTGTGTGTTTTAGGCTTTTGCCATAGTGCACTTGCCAGAGAGAGATAGAGAACGAAAGTGAGAAATCACTCCCTAGGGGGCATGGCCATGCTGCATTCCCTTGTCCATCCTCCTCTCAGGATTTTGGGCATTTGCACACAATTGCCCAGTGTGATTTTCAGTTTGCCAAGTCCAGGACTCACACTGCAGTCGGCCCTGTGGGATTCAAGCATTTTAACGACCATGCCACCTGCTGGCCCTTCCATGAGCTTTTTCTTTTTTTTTTTTTTTTGAGAGGTTTTTGCTATAGGGCGCGTGCGTTCGCCAGACAGACAGAGAGAGACATAGAGACAGAAAGCGAGAAATCACCCCCCGGGGGGATGGTCACGCTGCAATCCCTTCTCCTCCATTCTCCTCTCGGGATCTTGGGCACGCACGCACACGCGCCCAGCGTGAGTTTTAAGCCACCGGGTCCGGGATGCAAACCGCGGTCGACTACGTGGGAGTCCAGCGACATAGCCATTACACTAACTGCTGGTTCCCCCATGAGCTTTTTGAAGCGTCCCTTATATGTTCTCCTTAGGGCCTAAGGTAGTGGTTTTCATAATTTAGGAGGAATTAGAATCACCTGGAGAGCATGTTAACACACAAATTTCTAAGTACCAGTCCCAGAGTTTCTGATTCAATAAGTCTAGGATGGAGCCCAAGAATGTGAATTTCTAGCACCATCCTGGATGACGATGACAGTGCTGGCCTGAGGACCACACCTTAATTCCCATGGCTCTACAACTTCTGTTGCTTCACTTTCTCTCTGTCACCTGCGATGTGCTAAGCAGTGTGACCTGTGCCGGGAACAGTGTTGAATAAGACATGGTCCCTGCCCCACTGGGAATTCACGGCCTGGAAAGGTAGACGGTGATTCCCATACACACAGGAAGTGCCACTGTAGAATTTTACATGGCTGCAGTAGGAGCACAGAAAAGCACACGATTATTTCTCTCCTACGTCTTCTTAGATGTTTCCCATAGAAATGAAGGTTCTACGTACTGTCTGTAGAAGCAGTGGCACAGCTCTGGTTAATTGGCCTGCCCTTAGCAAAGTCTTTATTTCTGGCCCTCTGAAGTTCTGTTTGGTCAGTGTCTCGTGCATGGTCTGAATACTCTCAGTGGAATGGAATTCTCCACACAGGCTCTTGAATGGAATGTGGAGTCAAGAACAGAGGAAACAGCAGCCTGCTACCAAATCCTCCTCCCCATCCCCGCCAGCCAGGTCTTCAAACTGCCACAGCTGCCACTGCCCTCCAACAGCCTGTCACTGGTTTTGTTGATTCTTTAGGAAATTTGGCAGTTCAGTAAGTTCATATCATTGCATTGTGTTGACACACACACACGCCCATCAGAAATGAAACTTCCTCTAGACAACTACTGCTAAATTCCAGAAATTAGGAAAGGGGCCCCTGAGACTAGTGAAATGGGTTTCCAAATCATACCACAGAGCTTTTACATTTCCTGCCATGAGAGGAGTCCCTGCATTGTTGCTTGCCTGTTAACACAGAGTTAAAATAAATGCGCTTGTTTTTCTAGTTCAGGGCACTTTAAGGACCACATTATGGGGAGAATGATGATGCTATTAGAAGTAGGTATATAGTCACTAGTGACAATTGACAGCTGACATTGAAGGAGAATACTGGTAAGAGGGATGGGAAAAGGAGAGCCAAACAGTGCTAGAGAATAATAATGATCAAAATGATAATTAAAATTAAGGTTAATTAATACTATCATTACCCACCTAAGAAGGAGAGGAAGTATAGCTCACAGAACATTAGCACTAAGGTGAACCTTGGAGATAATGTTGACTGAGCTTGTCTTGTTAAAGATAAGAAAATTGGGACCAGCAGTTGGCATAATGGCTATATCGCTGGACTCCCATATAGTCGACCGCAGTTCGAGTCCTGGACCCGGTGACTTAAATTCACGCTGGGCACGTGTGCGTGCGTGCCCAAGATCACGAGAGGAGAATGGAGAAGAAGGGATTGTGGCATGGCCATCCCCCGGGGGTGATTTCTCGCTTTCTGTCTCTCTCTCTTTCTGGTGAGTGCCCGTGCCCTATAGCAAAAAAAAAAAAAAAAAAAAAAAAAAGACAAGAAAATTATGAGGTGAGTCAGAGGAGGTGTAAGAGGTAAGAGAATTGGGAGAGGAGGGTTTCAGTCATTTCCCCATCAACACATAGTTATTAAACAGACTATGGGCCTCTCTAGGACAAAGCCTTTTTAAACATTGTTCTATTGTTCTTAAGCATCTATCATAATCTATATAACTGCAACTTAGTATTTGTTGAATTGAACTGAATTAGGAGAGTCAATACAGGATTTTACTTGCTGTTTTTTAAACCCAGTGATTCTTCCAAATCATTTTCATGAGAAATTAATATAGCATGCTCTCAACCATAGACCAAGCATCAAATGATAATGACATGATGTTAAACTATTGGTGAATCTCTCAGGCCTGGCCACGTTTGGTTAGTAGGAATTAAAGCCTTATTTGGCCACAGCTATTTTGAATACTTTGTAAGCATTCGATGCCATTTTAGGTATTTAGCAAACATAAATGACAATGCAATATCAGCTGTGGTTCAGATGAACCTAGTGGATTCATGGCCAAAAAATCTGAACTAGCCAAGTGTTTGGTGAGCATGTAAGATAGAGAGATTCATTCATTCAATCAAGAACAATTTGTGGAGGAGCTATAATGCCAAGTATCATTCTAAACACTGGAGATATAGCAATGAAAGAAAAGAAAGTCCTCATGAAGCTGACATTCTAGTGGGAGGAGATAGCCAGTAAAGAGACAGAGAGAGATGGAGGCATCATTACAGTTACCCACCTCTTGAAAATGTTCTCTTTGACGTCTGTAGTAGAATTCTCTAATGGCTCAGTTGGTAGTTGGCTACATTGGCTTAGACTTACAGAGTCCTGATGGTAAGTCTAGCTCTGTTTATATTAGTTCCTTTATTTCTGTTTTTGTTTTTTGCAATAGGGCCCATGTGCTTGCCAGAGAGCCATTGAGAGACAGAGTGAGGGAAAGTGAGAAATCACCGTGTCTCCTCCCCACCCCCCCACCCACAGGGTTGGCCAATTCTGTATTTCCTTCTCCTCCATTCTCTCAGGATTCTAGGCATGGTTGATATGGTTTTTCAAGCCACCAGGTCTGGGACTCAAACCATGATCAGCCATGTGGGATCCAGTGCCTTAACCATCATGCCACCTGCTGGCCCAGTTCCTTATCTTTTTAAATTTTTTATTTCATTAATTTATGTCTCTTAAGAGCATTCATGCAAGTGGGAGAGGGAAGAAAGATTGACAAAACAGGGTCCTGATGCTTCAGTCCATCCCCAGTTTTCAGTCAGCCCCAGGTCATGGTCAAGTGTGTGTTCAGCATACTCAGGGAGGTCTCCTGACTTGAACCAGGAACCTTCCCATGTGGGATTGCCTCATACAGCATTGAATTTTACCATTGCACCACCATCTGCCCCTAAGTTACTTATCTTTAAATGCTGATAACAATAAGACCTCTTCATAGAGCTGTTCTTGGGTTTACATCAAATCATATCTTAATAAGTAGTTCATTTTAATGACCCAATAACTGTTGCAGTTATTATTGAGTCAAGGGACTCAAGCCATCTTCCTGTTGAACAATTTCAGAAGATATGCCATCAGATCTTAGAAAAGCATGATTTGCCATAACTCTGATCCCAGAAAGACAGCTTTGAAACAAAATACTATTGACTCCCTTTGACAGTACCCTTGAGTTGTCATGTTAAGACAAAACCATTCCTGGCTGTGTAGAGGAAGCAGCTTTCTTCTTAGATGAGTGTGTGTATGTGGTATGTCTGGCTGCTTCATGCCTTTTAGGCACTAAAGTCTTTGGCTTGGTCTCCATCTGAACTACCCCAGCTCTCTTTAGTCTCAGTATGTTTGGTTTGTTTTGTTTTTAGTCTGAACTCCATGTCCCAGTGCCGGTTTCTACAAGGCTTTCTTGAGTCACGAGAAACTGAAAATGTTTTTAGAGTATTTTTGCAGATGTTGTCTGAACATTGCTTGGCTTCAGGTAACTTCATGATATCAAGGTCATTTTGCTCTGACCACTCTCGGCCATGTCATCCTATAGCACCTCCCATGACGGGAGGGGTGTAATTCCATAGAGAGGATCCATTTGCCCTTTATAGTGGTTGTTAAACCCAGGAGCCATGAGGAGTGCTGATGTCAGGGTTCATCTATCTCTATATAAATCATAAATATCTAAGAACTTAACAAAGGCCAGATGTAGAAACATTGACGTGTTTCCTTTGCTCCCTTCCAACAACTTCAATAAGCCCTGCAGCATCTACATCCAAAATATATCTAGAGTGTATGTAGAAGTCTGCAATTCAGTCTACTTGTTCACCAACTGTCTTCTCCACTAACATGAAGCTCTTCTTGCTTAGTTAGGACTCCAGCAATTGGACTTGGCGCAGTGTATGCTCAATAAATGTAATTCAATTGTTGAATGAATGAATGAACACATATTTATTCAATGAGCTTGGATGCCATGTTGAGATATGTTGATTTGATCTCAAAAAAGATACTGGTCTACTTTTCAGTACCTTCTATCACTATATTAATCAAGTAAGATCATGTTTATATATTTTTAAATTTTGTAACTTAAAACTATAACTCTTCATATAAAGGAAACATACTTAATTATTCATTAGTTGTAATTTGACTAATTTCTAAATTAAT
Organism: Tupaia tana; assembly: GCA_026018925.1. NCBI lineage: Eukaryota > Metazoa > Chordata > Mammalia > Scandentia > Tupaiidae > Tupaia > Tupaia tana. The sequence goes on from JAKSZU010000010.1 coordinate 80,378,943, forward strand.
TTGGGATGACCATGAAAGAAAATGTCATACATAAAATAGTAACAATAAGAGTATAAACGTCACTCAAACCTCTTGCCAAATAACAATGTTATCTTAAAACCCAATGGGCTGGGGACCAGCAGTTTAGTGTAATGGCTATGTCGCTGGACTACCATGTAGTCAACCGGGGTTTGTGTCCTGGACCCGGTGGCTTAAAACTCACGCCGGGTGCGTGTGCATGCGTGCCCAAGATCCCGAGAGGAGAATGGAGGAGAAGGGATTGCGGCGTGGCCATCCCCCCTGGGGGGTGATTTCTTGCTTTCTATCTCTCTGTCTCTCTGTGTCTGTCTGGCGAGCGCACGCGCCCTATAGCAAAAAAAAAAAAAAAAAAAAAAAAAAAAAAAAAAACTCTCCAAAAAAAAAGTTGTATACTAAGATGACTAAAGCTGGACATAGAATTGGTGAGAACTGGGTTTCAATCCTGGCTTAGTCTCTGTTTAAGGCTGACTATATTTATTCACCTCTCTAGGCTTGCTTTCTACATCTGCAAAATTAGTCAACCTCATTCAGTTGTTATATAATTAAAATACTGATCATTGTGCCCAACACAATCATCACTGTGTCAGTTAACTTTTGATTTGTAACAGAGTATTCCCACAATTTAGTGACTTGCCAACAATGATTTATTTAGCTCATGATTCTGAGAATTGGCTAGGTCATTCTAATCCATATCAACTAATCTATGCTGTGCTCTCTCATGCATCTGTAGCGTGGTTGGACTGGCAAATAGTGGTCTGGGATCTAGGATGGCCTCGCATGTGTCTGACTATTGGCTGTCCATCAGCCGGGGAGACAAAAGTGATGGGGCTGTGGTCTCTCATCCTCTAGCTAGCTCTGGCTTTTTCGTATGGTAGTTGTTGTAGAGTTTTCAAAAGCAGAAAAAAAGAACAAGGCCAATGCACAAGTATTTTTTTAAAAATTCTGTTTGAATCATATTTGCCGAATTCCCATTGTTTAAGCAAACCACAATACCAGCCCAGAGTCAGTGAGGGAAATAGCTTATGGCCATCTTTAAAAATATTTGCTATAGGGACCATGGGCTTGCTGAGAAGAGTGATAAGGAAAGTGAGAAGTCACCTCAGAGGGATAGCCAGGCTTCAATCCCTTCTCCATTTTCCTCTTGGGATTTTAGGCACACACACACACACACACACACACACACACACACACACATGCCCAGCATATTTTTCAAGTCTGGAACTTGAACTGTGCAATCAACCATGTGGGATCTAACCACATTAACTACCACACAATTGGCTGGCCCAATGGTCATTTTTGTAGTCTTTCACAGTCATCATCACCATCATCATAAAAGCCAGTATTTATTGAGCATTTACTAAGGCCAGGTCTGTTTTAATTGCATTATGTGTATCGGAGATTATAATTCTAGTCATAACCTTATGAGGCAGACATTCTATCTCCACATTGGAGAAAAAGAAATTGAGGCACAGAATGGAAAAGCAACTAATTCAGGGACACACAGATGGAAAACATGGGAGCTAAGATTCAAACACTCCAAAGCTACACTTGTAATGACAGTTTCATCCTGCTTCCTCCTCCAACAATCTTAGGATTTTCCATTATTTTTTTAATAAGTGGTTCATTTAGTAAAGGTCTTTCTTTCCTTGGCCAATTATTAATGCCACCAAAGGAGGTACCTCTATTTCCATCCTACTCTAAGCTCTTTGTTATCTCTCTATCTCCTTTACTAGACTGTGAACTCTTTGGTGGAAGAAACTGTCACATTTATCTAGACCTGACACAGTGACTGGCATATTAATACCTAATAACTCTTTATTGGTTGGATGAATGAATGACAAGTCAATCAAGGCCAGGTGCTCAAGGTGGCATGATAGAGACAACCCAATGCAGTAAATCTTTGTTTCACCATCAGAAAACTAAACTACCTCATCCCATGTTGTGTTTCCCCGTTACTTATACACTATCCAGAAGTCTCTGACTTTTCAGAATGTTTGACAAAACCCAAAGCCTTCCTGCAATAATGTCAGACCTCCTCATTTTCAGGCTTCATCTTCCAAATTAGATTATGAGATCCTGTGGCACACAGGTGTGTCCACCATTTACACTTGCCCCACATCTTCTGATGCAGTGCCTTGCAGAGAGCAGGGTCTGTCCATGTGCACACTGAACAGTTGCATTGGAATGGGTTGGAAGCACATTGAGAACCTCTTAATAATCTAATCTTTTGGGGATCATTCTTGGCTAAAGAAGAGGAAATCATGACAATGACAGAGACAGGGCAGGAAGTGTGGGCAGGATCTGTGAACTCAATGAATATGGGAGGTGTGAGAGACGAAGAGAAAAAAGGATTTAGACTTTGATTTTAATACATAGATTAAAGAATTATGCCCAAGAGAGAGATTGAGAAGCTCTACTTCCCTGTAATCCTTTCATCCTCACTTCAGTTTCAGGATAGAGAAGAGATTCCTTGTGAATATCAGGCTGAAGCCTTCCACAGAGGCTTACAGATATGGCATGGTCACTCAAGAGAGTCCAAAAGGACAAAAAGGGAAGGTCTGGATCTGCCCCTCTTCAGAAGAGCTTTGTTCTGTTGAAGAGGAGGAGACATTTGAGCTGAATGTATTTTTGGCTGGTACAATGCGTAAGTGCTCTGTTTGATAGCAGGGTTGTTCAAAGGGCCTATTTCATAACTACACATCACTTTTCCAAATAATTGGTGTCTGTGGAATGTTCAGGTTAATGCACGAGTCCAGGGCTCAAAACTGTTTGCACTTAGAATGACTGAGGTTTCTTTCTTAATAAGTCATCTTGGCAGTTTGTCAACAAGTTAATTTGTGTTCCTAAGAAACTAGATTAATACTTCCTGTACTTTGTGCTATTCGCAGATCTACAACACAGTGAAAAGGGGAGAAGAAACAGAAAATACCATTGGGTCTCTTCTTCATTTCTTCACGAAGCTCCCAGCCTCTGAGACAGCCCATGGCAGGATTAGTGCTGGTCCATGCTTGAAGCAATGTGTCCCAGATACCGTTTGTGAGTTTCGTGCCACCGTCCAAAGGACTTCCCTATCTCAGTATATCACCGGTTCTCTCCTAGAAGCGACCACATCTTTAGGAGCAAGAAGTGGCCTTCTCAGTTCTTTTGGAGGATCCACTGGACGAATGATGCTGAAAGGTAATGTCTGAAATTTCACCTTTAACTTTTCTCCTTTGACTGCAGAGGAAAATATAAATTAACATTTATGCATCTCTTGATGGAAAATTGAGTTCACTTCTCATTGACTTCCTATAAAAGTAGCTACTTTAAGAGAATTTAGAAAGGTAGTTCCCTATTAAGTCTTCCAAGGTGTAAACATTCCAAATAATTAGCACTAACATTTTGAAATTTCTTTTTCTTTTTTTTCTTATAAATTTGTGAGAATTACTTTATTTTTATTTTTTACACTTATTGAAGACCCCCCTTTTTTTAAGGGTCCAGCACTTTATTTTTCTCATTCATTTTTTCCCTACATTTTATTGCTTCACAAAATATATTAAACTAAAACTATGAACAAAGCTAGAATCTAGTTACAAGTGCACTGTAATTTTCTTCTGAAACATTTTAAGTTAATTAATTCACATGCATTCATTCCCTGAGCATTGTCACAGCATACAAAATGTGATTTCCCATCCAAAATATACTGCATAGTGGCTTAATCATACATGTTATCATCATTAATTTTCCATTTCTAGTTTCATATATTTACATGTATATATTTATTTTACGCCTATTTCTCACCCTCTGCCATTTCCCACCCTCCTCTCACACTATCTTAGGTGTCTACAGTTGTTTTCCATTCCTTTCCCCCCACATTTTATAGATTCACAAAATTTCTTAAGTAATCTAACTACTTTCAATAGCAAGTTTAGCTGGTATGTACATATCAATGAGTACATGTCTGACTTTAGGTGTGAAACTCTGAGTAGCATGAATATACTATAAGGTAGCACCTAGCTGATGCTATAAAGTGTACTATGGTCATTAAATAGGTATTTTTAAATATATTTTTTAATTTCAAGAAGAGCAGTTTTAGCTTCAGTAAATCAGAGAAATGCTAGGGAACCTAACTTAAAACTTAAAGCCAGGAAACAGGTTAGGATTCTGTTCAAATACTAGGTACGTGAACCTATCGACAGCTCAAGACAGGACAAAAATCCTTAAAATTGAAAAACAAAGCCTAGAAGAAAATCAGCAATGTTTTAGTCAAAAGTCATAAAATGCTATTTCACCAGTTCAGTCTTATGTACTTAATCTATCTTCTGTTGTGGTCAGATCTTCCCAATTAAATTCTAGGATATAATATTCAACTCTAGACATGTCTCTACATTTAAGTTGGCCATTTTCTTAGTTTTTGAACTCTCATTTCTGTGTGTCTATATTTAATTTTCCTAGTATAGCACTCCCTTGAGAACTTCTTAGAGATCTGGTCTGGTGTTGGCAAATTCCTTCAGGTTTTGCTTATCTGAGAATATTCTTGTCTTTTCTTTCCATATGAAGGATAATTTTGCCAGGTACAGTATTCTTGGTTGCAATTGCTTTTCCCTTAACACTTTGAATATATTTTCCCATTCTTTCCTCGCTCACGTTGTTTCCGATGAGAGGACCCCTGTTAGCCTGATGGAATATCCTTTGTAGGTAACCTGGCATTTCTCTCTTGGCAATCTCAGTATCTTGTCTTTGTCTGTGGTTTTGGTCAATCTGGATATAATGTGTCTTGGAGAAGATCTTCTTGGGTTGATTCTATTTGGGGTCCTTTGTATTTGTTGGGACTGGATCTTTGAGTGCCTCTTTAGGTTTGGAAAGTTTTCTTGAAGGATTTCATGGAATAAATTTCAATGCCTTTATGAATCTCCTTGCCTTCTGGGATACCAATTATCCGGATGTTTGGACGTTTTATGGTATCTAATATTTCTCATATATTATTCTCATTTTTTTTTGGCCACTTTCTCAGTCTTCATGGTGGATTTTTCTAGGCCAACTATTCTATCTTCTACATCTGAGATTCAATTTTCTGTATGATCTAGTCTGCTTTTAATATTTTCAGGGGAGATTTTAACTTCCTGTATTATAACCTTCATCCTTAACAGGTCCATTTGATTCTTTTTTAGAGTGTGTATTTCCTCTTTTAGATCTTGCAAGAATTTCCTCTCCTCCTGGAACTCATCATCCCCCTTTTCCTGCCTCTTCTGCAGTTGTATCTCTTCTCATCCATCTCTGTAAACTTTGTCATTATGGATATTCTAAATTCCTTATCAGACATTTCCATGAGTTTCATTATACTATCCGAGGATGAAGAGGTGTCACTCTTTTCCCTTGGAGGAAAGGTATTGTCTTACTTTCCCATATTTCTTGTGATCCTGAGGTGATTTCTAGTCATCTGATGGATGGCGCATTTCTTCCTAATTCTTGATGTTCAAACTGAGCATTCAGAGGCGAGCAGAAGGAGGTGATCAGCAATCTCTCTTCTGTTCCATGTTCACTCTTTGTTCATCAGATTCAAGGTGAAGAGAAGAATATTCTGACCCTAATCATATTCAGATGTTTTGAAACTGTTCATTTGGACCTGTCTAGACACTGTGCATAGAGGCTGATCAGCTAAATGAATAAAGACAAATAAAAAAGGAAAAGAATTAAGAGGAAAGAAGAAAAAATAAAATGAAAAACAAGAAAGAAAAAAAGAGGATAAAAAACCCGTAAGATTATAATTTTAAAAAGCAAAAAATGAAAACCACACGGTGCGAAACCAGTGTGTCACAGCTGAAGTAGGGTATCCATGTCAGTATAGGCCTGGCTTGGGTGTACCTTTCCTAAATGAAGTGAGAAAAGGCACCAATTAACACAATAAAGGAGAGGCTTGAGAGCCCAGAGAATACTTTACCTTAAAAAAAAATTTTTTTTTAAATTTAAAGTCACAGGGAGACACAGCGAGACAGAGAGAGACAGGCAGAAATGGAGATAAAGAGACACAGAGCTATCTCTACCCACTAGAAATGAGTCTGGAGGGAGAAGTCTCAGCAGAAAATTTTTATTTTTGGTCAAGGAAACCAATATTTCACAGCTGAGGTAGGGTATCCATCACAGTATATCTGAATTTCTTTTTCAAAAACAGTAAATTATTAAAGTGGTTTCTTTATTTTAAATTTTTGTTACTTTTTATTTCATAATCATAAACTTAACTTTGCAATTCAGCTAAATTTGGAGGGGAATAAGGAAAATATGGAACCCAAAAAACTGCAGCGAGAGCACAGGTTACAGGACATAGCGAGCAGATGGGGTGGAGGAGTGCTCTCCTGAGCTACAGAAGGAATGGTCTGGTGGTTAGAGGAAACAAGTCAAATTCATTAGAGTTGTCCACAGTCAGCAATGGTATCTTTAATTAAAAAAAATATATATTATTCAGAGGCTGTTCTGTAGCACAGTGGTTAAGTACTACTAGAGGGAGTTGGATCTCACATAGTCAACCACAGTTCGAATCCCAGCCACAGTGATTTGATAAATATACCAGGCATGTATGTGTCCATGCCAAAAATCCTGATGAACAGAGAAATAGAGAATAAAGAATTGCGTGTAACTCTGCCCAGTGTGTTTGTGGGATGCTTTCTTTCTCTCTAACAAGTGCATGCACCCTCTGAAAAATTTTTTAAAAAAAAAAAAGAAAAACAAATGTAGCTCTGCTATAGCCTTGAAATAGGCAACATTTCCTATAAACATTTTTATTCAGGCAGGTGTTTTCTCCTAATGGTAGTCTATAATGAAGATCAATTACTGTGGTAAGATGCTAGTAAACAAGTATGGTCATGTAATCACATTAAAATCCACCAGCTTCTGGAGCAAAGCGACACATAGAGCCCCTTCATACACAGAAATCAGTAAGTTTCTATTAACCAGAAAAGCAAAGCCAAGGACCACCTTCAAACTATTACCATTTTAAAGGGCAAGATAGGCAGGCATTTCACTAACAAATGAAAGCCAATGGAAAATGGAGTCCCTCAGCATCTGAGCTTCCCATCTATTTCCCATGAGTAACAGGCAGGAAGGTCAGAAATGGCAGTGCACCAAAGAACCACGGCACTGCACAGCTGTCACAGCCGCCTGGCAGCCTTCCCTGGCAGGAAGCTGCCAGGCCAGACAGGGACCATCCAGAGCCACGTTCCACTGCCTGGGGGCTGCCAAGAGTTTAATGTGACATCCGGCCATTCATCTCAAGGAGAGGAACAATAATATTATCTCTCCACAGCGTGCCCAGAGACCCAGGGCTAGCAGGCTAGTGACCTTCCTCCTTGATCCCCAATCTCCTCCATCCCACCCCCACACACCCCAATGAGCAGGCCTAAGAGAAATGTCACTATCTCTCTGTGTACTGGTTGGGTGCCATATTGGTTTGTTTTCTGGAGTCACCTTAACTTCTGGGGATTGGTTATAAATTGTGAATGGAGATAAATACAAAACGTGGGGACAGTAATCCAAGAGATTAATGGGGGGTGGGGGGAGACTTGGTTTCATGTTTTTCATCCCTCCAAACCCTAGTGGGTGCTAGGTGCTGAGAAAAGAATAAAACCTGATTCCTGCCCTCACGGAGCTTAGAGTCTCTGGGCGATAATCAGTTTTTACTGCGCATAGGATTCAAGGTTCTCCATTTTGATGTAGCTCTCAGAGATTGCCAAGGCTTGCTTTACCCAAGCAGTTGGGCTGAGATTGGCATGTGGAACTGGCATCACTCTGGTGCTTGTGACTGTGTGCCAGAACCTCATCCTGCAAGCTGAGCAACATTGTACCTAACCGCATGTAGGTGTTCTGGGAAATCCTAATGAAGTGTATTGTATGTCAGTTTGCTTGCCTTTAAGGTGAGCAAACTGACATTCCTAATGAGGAAGCCAGATTTGCACACACTGTGTACTCAGAGAACAATATGAAACTGCAAACGGTTAAGTACCAAACAATGTGGAAATGGCTCTAAATGGTCAAAGAATTTCAAAAGGAAATTAATGTTGGAACCAGCAGTTAGTGTAATGGCTATGTCGCTGGACTCCCACGTAGTCGACCGCGGTTCATGTCCCGGACCCAGTGGCTTAAAACTCACGCTGGGCGTGTATGCGTGCGTGACCAAGATCCCAACAGGAGAATGGAGGAGAAGGGATTGCGGCGTGACCATCCCCCCTGGGGGGTGATTTCTTGCTTTCTGTCCCTATGTCTCTCTCTCTCTCTCTCTGTCTGGCGAGCGCACGCGCCCTATAGCGAAAAACCTCTCCAAAAAAAAAAAAAAAAGGAAATTAATGTTCTATATGATGAATGGCTTGTGCTGAAACATGAGATCTCAAACAAACCAATAAAAGTCAATAAAAACTGCTTTATTTCCTCTCCATTAATTTCCAACCAACCAATGTAGGCTCCCTAGCCAAGGCAGGCACACCTCCAATCTTCCAGACTCATGTAGAGAAAAAGGGAGGCTGCTAGTTAGTGTATGTATTGCCCTGATGATAACTTGAGCTTGGTTGCTATTTGCACTTCCCTGTTCAGAATAGAATCCCATAGGTCAACATTCCCAGCTCTGAGATTTCCTGGGTTGTTAGTTAACGTGCTGTCTTCAAGCCAGCATTTTGTACAGGAGTTGGGAGTTTCTTTGATTTTGTATTTTGCAGTTCTTTAATGATTTCTCATAACCTTCTGTAAGGAGTTCTTGCTGAATAATGCAATCAACTGGTTGTCTTCTGCTCCAGGGTGATTTATGTAGCTTCTAACTTGCTCTCTTAGAAGCCTTTTTCCAATATCATGTTGAACAGAAATCATATCCTAGACCCAACATTAAGAAGACTGTCCAAAACTAGTTCTATGATCATGAGTGACTTTATTCATGTCATTTGTGTACCCAAGCAACCTTCCTATGAGGTTGATGAGATTATGGATGAGGCATAAAGAGTCCTTCATGGTCACAGAAAGAATAAAATGATTTTACCTGCTAATATTAATAATACTGCCGTGTTCTGGAACACATTATGAGAAAACTGCATGGATTTCAAATATTTTACACCAAAATAAATTTATACTTTAATTTAAAAACAAACGAACAAAAAACACCTTTTTCAACTTCAGCGCCCTTTCCGATGGGGTTTTCAAAGTCTTTATATGCCATAAAACATACCCTTTCTGGACATGCCATGGAAGAAAATATATCAATAAACCAGATGGGTTTCTCACCACAAAATGACAAGTGTGTGAGGTAAAGCAAATAGTAATTAGCTCAATAAAGATATTTCACATCCTATACATATTTCAAAACATTATGTTGCATATGATAAAGGTGAAGGGTCTTCAGAGGTTTCATAGAAAATACATATGAAAAAATCATGCTGGATTTCAACTTCATTTATACCAAAAATAGACAGACTTTCCATTTTTCCACAAACTTTTAGAAGTCCTCTTTAATCTTTATTCTAACATTTTAAAAGTAAATTAATTTCAGGGATCAGCAGTTAGCGTAATGGCTATGTCACTGGACTCCCGTGTGGTCGACTGCGGTTCGCGTCCTGGACCCAGTAGCTTAAAACTCATGCGGGGCGCGTGTGTGTGCGTGCCCAAGATCCCGAGAGGAGAATGGAGGAAAAGGGATTGCTGCGTGGCCATCCCCCCTGGGGGGTGATCGAGTGCACGCGCCCTATAACAAAAACCTCTCCAAAAAAAAAAGTAAATTAATTTCAAAAAAGAAAAAAAAAAAAAGATGTGTCTTTGTAGTCACAGTGTTCACCAAATCCGTAGGATCAGCATATTGGCTAGTGGGTCTTGAGCTCCGGTGGCCATATGCTCTGCTGTGGCACCTGGAGGACGGGCTAGCTTCTGTGATCTGGTGTCTGCTTCTTTTTTGTTCAGTAGACGTTGTCTTGTATAGATTTGACCAACAGCTTTCAGCTTTGAATCACTCGTGAAACTCTCTGGGGAAGTGTTATATATGTATATTACGCACTCAGTATCCACTTTATAAATGGGCTGTGTTCTAGAAGTTCCTGTCTCAGGAGCTGTATGGAACTTAGAATACTTTCCTGCAGAGGTGGTATAAGTCACTGTGATTTGATTCTCAGACTCTAGTCCTCAAAAACCTTTTTAACCCCATCACACAGTTGAAATCTGTACACTTCCCATGGAATAAAAAGGAAAACAGTGTCATTGAAATACTGAGAATCAAGCCTTCAAGAGAAAAGCAGTACAAGTGAGTTAAAAGACATTTCTTATTGAAGGGAAATAATTTGATTTAAAATGATTAAGAAATTAAAATTCCGTATGGAGATTTTAAAAAGAATGTTTAGCCATTTTAGAGATTTTAGAAGTTGGCAGCTGTAGTTCTCTGTTGTTGGTGGTTATATTTCAAAACTCATACCTATAGGAACAAGTCAGAAAATTATCCCAGTGACTTTTTCCTTTTCTTTGTTTTTTGTTTGTTTGTTTTCTTAAAGTGGAACACTTATGAATAGAATGAAGATGGGCAGAAGTAGGCAGTGCAAGATTTTTATTTTTTTTTCCCCCAGAGGAAATGGGAAAGGAAAAAGGTCAAAAGAATGACCTCTTTCATGGGAGAAATCATGTTTGAAGTGTATTAAATGGAATTGGGAAAAGCAGAGAAAAAGGAGGGGAAAGTGTATGATTCTACTTACATGAGGGACTTTGAATGGTCAAAAATCATAGAGGCAGAAAGTAGGGCCTGGGGCTGGGAGAGTAGGAGTTTATGTTTCATGGGTGTAGAGTTTCAGTTTTACAAGATGAAAAGTGTTCTGAAGGTGGATGGTGGTGATGATTGCATGCCATTGTGAGTATATTTATAACACTGAACTGTACACTTAACATATTTAGATGGTAGATTTTGTGTTATATGTATTTTAGCACAATAAAAAAATAATGGGGGGTGGACAGTAGGGGGAAAAACAAGCACCCAAAGGAGGAGCATACTATGTAGATCTTTTATCCTAGATCTATTAAGAGGTTAGAAAGAACTGAGGAATTTGTCTTCTGGAAGTGATTATAATTATTAGAAAAAGACTTACAGCAGCCTGCAGTAGGGTAAGAATAGAAGATGTCCAACCAATTGATCATTGTTCAAAAGTCAGGAAGTAGTAACTCAAGACTAGACCGACCAGACTTCTGTAGCCTTGTGGCTTTTTCACAGCCTACAGATGGTCCAGCAAGACAGCCAACAATCAAGACACAACCATGCCTGGTTTTCTGCCTGCAGGGCTACCAGGAATGGTCTATTAAATTGAGTTTGCCAGATAATGAGAGACATTTTCAGATTTGGAACGTTGATCAGCAAGGATGTGGCCTTGTTATAAGGGTGTGCTATCTCAAAGTGCAAGAATGGAGAACTTCCTCCATCTAGTATACTTACACTTTCACTATTTTGATACAATTAAGATCTTTCTACCTCTCACCCCATCCCTGTCTCCCTCTCCCCATTAACTTGATTAGAATTTTAAGACTAACACTTTGTAGCAGTGGCAGTCAAAAGAATTATTGAATTCAATAATCAGGAATAAAATTTCAAGTTTATCACTTGCTTTTTTTCCCCCAATATTTTACGTACCAAAAATTATGAAAACAAGATCAATAAAAAAAGAGAGAGAAAAATGAGATGGTTGATAGTAAGTATTGAAATAGCAAAGTTGGGAAACTAAGATAATTAGAGCATTTTTCAGATAGTGACACTACATTTTTAAATATGAATATTATACCAGCCAATATAATAAATTTAATGCATTAAACTTAATTTTTTCTTTTCAAATTGTTGCTCAGTAAAGTTTGTAAATTTAAAGATTAACTATTACATATAACCAGAACAAAACTTAGGTATTTGTATTTAAATTATGTAGTAGAAAAGAAAACTCCTCTGTTCATTTTTAACCATTTTGAGTATGTATGTAGAACTGTATTAAAGTTTACATATAGGCTATAAATAGAATATGATGAGTATGCAGGAAAACTATTAACAATCACATATAGGCTGTAAATAGAATATTACGTGTATGCAAAAGAACTGTATTAAAGGTCACATGTGGGATGTAAGCAGAATATTGTGAATAAGCAAACAAAAACATCATTGCATATTTAATATTCTTATTTGAAATAGGGAATATTTTGTTTCTGATAGAAAAGTCTAATGAATATTCAACTTTTTTTCAGTGCAACAAGTATATTCCATTTGTCTTTTCTAAAGTTAAGAACTTTGCCTATAAAAGCAAGAAGTCAAGGCAGGAGTATACACACAATGTATGACTACAACTCATAAATAATTTAGTTTATAAAGGCTGTCTTTGCTGACTTCCTCATAATCTAAACAATTACCCTTTGCATGCCTACCAGGCAGGGAAGGCATGTACATAGTTCTAATTCCAAGATTTAAGTTTATTTAAAGAAATACTTGACTTACTAGTTTTGTGACCTTGAAATTATTTCCTTGGTGTTTAAAAGTATGCTTTAATGCGATGTTGGATGGGTTCAGTTATTCAACTGAAAAGTATCTATTAGCTGCCAACTATGGCCTAGAGCCATGTCACCTATGGGAAAAATGCAAAAGGTCATGTCTGGAAGTCTTCAACTTGTAAAATAATATTTCTCACCCAGAGAAAATACAATTTTGGGATTCAGGTCTACCAAAGTAGCCCTTACTACCTAAAAAAAAACTCAGAAAGTGTTGGACTGATGACAAACAGTGGTACCAGTAGGTCTTAGGGCCAAGAAATTTGGTGGGCACAGGAAAAATAAACCCTCTGCCTTGGGGTCTAGCCATGGTGACACAAGCAATAGGGTTCTTCTGCAGAAAGGCTGGAGTCATAGGGAAGGCCTGGGTTCAGATCCTGGACCAACCTAACTAGGTCAGGCGCAGTAGAGTGCACCTGTACTCCCAGCTAACCCAGAGGCTGGAACAGCAGGATTACAACATGGCAAGACCCTGTCAAAAATCTATCTCTCTGTCTCTGTCTCTGTCTCTCTCATAAAGAAAGAAACAAAGCAAGCAAGCAAGCAAAACACTTCTTGGGGCCACAGATGGTCAGGTACCAACCAGGAGTGTGATTCTACACCCAGGTGTAACCAAAAGATGTGACTCCATACCAGTTGTGACTGAAGAATGTGACCCTGAGCAGATGTGACCTAAACATGGCACTCCGTGCCAAGGTGTTAATATATCCAGTTTGTGCTGGGAGACAGAGTCCGTTCAAAATGAGAAAGGGAGAGAGGAGGAAAGGAAGGAAGCCCCGAAGGGAGGGAAGAAAAGAGAGAGGGAGGAAAAACTGTGTAATTAAGGGCTGATTAAGTCCTAGTTAATGAATTAGAATGGTGGTGGTGAGGACAGCAGTGCCAGACAGGCACTTGGGATTTCCATGTTTGAGCTCATCATAAAAATGCCAGTTCCTGGCTACAGAAACTCAGAATGGTCTGTATTCCAAAAATTCATTTGTAAGAGAGTTAGTATTAACAACAATTAGATTCCAAGTCTTCCCCCCAAAATTTGCTGAATATTTAAAGTTTAAAAAAAAAAAAAGTCCCAAAAGGTGTCTTTTTTCATGTTGGTAATTGAGTGTTTCTGAAAAACAAACTAGAATAAGAAATTGTCATGTTTACCCTGAAAGAGGCAGATATAGTTAGTGAAAGATAAAGAGCAGGTGGATTAGCCTGGGTGAGTCCAAACATACATACGAATTAGAGGGTAAGATTAATGGATAAGGAGAGGGGTTTAAGAATAGTTTCTAAAGGAGAAATGGTTACCAATAGAAAAACAAAAATGAAAAACACAATTTATAATAATTGGGAGAATGAGCAAATTCCTCAATACTTATCAAGGTGATTGAATATATTTTTTTAAAAAAGGGACTATATAGGGGCCAGCAGATGACATAATGGTTACATTGCTAGACTCCCACATAGTTGACTGTGTTTTGAGTCCCAGCCCAGCTGCTTAAAACTCATGCTGGGAGCGTGTGTGTGCATGCTTAGAATCCCCAGAGGAGACTGGAGGAGAAGGGATTGCAGCCGGGCCATCCCCCTTCACTCCGGGGGATGATTTCTCACTTTCTATTTCTTTGTCTCACTCTCTTTCCAGTGAGCGCACATGCCCTATAGCAAAAATCTAAATAAATAACTAAATAGAGATAAAAATAATTTTTAGAGTAACCTCCAAAGAATAGATACAGAAACATGCAAAAGTGGTTATCTCTAAGAGAAGACTTTTGCTGTCCTCTTGGACGTATCTGTGCTGCTTATTAGCAGTGCATACATACTCCGTTTACCATTTTCCAAAGGAGGCATTCGGACCCAGTGTGACGTTCTGACGGGTCAAGCGCCGTGTTTCCAATGCTCTTGTTGTTGTCCCCATAATGAAGACCTTGTTACCTCACGTTCAAATGAAGAAGACCTAAGAGGGGACAACCAGAGACTTTGCTGAAGTATGGGTAGACGGGCTTAGAAAGAATACAGAAAGTGGGACCAGCAGTTGGTGCAATGGCTATATCGCTGGACTCCCATATAGTTGACCACGGTTCGAGTCCCAGACCTGATGGTTTAAACTCAAACCGGGCACATGTGCGTGCGTACCCAAGATCCCAAGAGGAAACTGAAGGAGAAGGGATTGTGGCATGGCCATCCCCTTCCGGGGTGGGTGATTTCTCACTTTCTGTCTCTCTGTCTGTCTCTGTCTTTCTGGTGAGTACACGTGCCCTATAGCAAAAACCTCTCCAAAATAAAAAGAAAAGAATATGGAAAGTGTTATTTTAGGCTCTTTGTCCTATTAAGAATTTCAGGTTCTGATTTGCTTCATGATTAAAAGAAATTGAACGTGAGCAGTCTGTCTTGGGTCTGAGTTTAGACTTTAACATAGGTGAATGAGTGACTTTTTATTTTTTCATTTTTGTCTTCCGTGAGAGAGAGAGAGAGAGACAGATAGACAGGCAGAGACAGGCAGCACCAACAGAGTCCTTGTGCAGCTGTCCACCCCCAGTCTCAGCCAGATCATGGCTCCAGGAGTTCCTGGGACACAATTCAAAACCGCTCCCATTTGGATCCAGTTGCATTAGCTCTATGCTACCACCTGGGCCCTTGAATAGGTGACTTTATTTTTTGAGGCTTTAGTTTCAACCTCAATAAAATGAGAATAATAGCAAGGACTTCATAGGTTTGTTGTGAGGATTAAGTATCATAATATATACAAAGAACTTAGTACTTATCTGGTACCTAAATGTGCTCAATAAATCTGAGGATGATGATGGTGATGGTGGTGATGGTGGTGGTGGTAAAGACGATGGCTGCATCCTTTAAATAGCACCTTGAAATCCCAGCTGTCCACTGCTGTTAGTTGAGAGGCTTTGCATGAGCTCAATTGTAATTGCCCACGACATGACAAGTACCCTCCAAGCTTTCCTGGCTGCAGTCCCTAAGCATTATGGGACCCCTGAGAGGAAGTATCTAGTGGCTGGAGAGTGCCCCCATGTAATTCCTTTAGGTTTTCCTTTGTTCCCATATATTAGGCCATTCATTTAATTAACATATTTGTTGAGCATCTACTGTGTGCCAAGGATAAAACACTAAATTAGATGGAGTACATTCTTTAAAAGACTTTACAGCTCTTGGGAACCAGCAGTTAGCGTAATGGCTATATCGCTGGACTCCCACATAGTCGACCGCGGTTCGCGTCCCGGACCCGGTGGCTTAGAACTCACGCCGGGCGCGTGTGCGTGCGTGCCCAAGATCCCAAGAGGAGAATGGAGGAGAAGGGATTGCGGTGTGACCATCCCCTCTGGGGGGTGATTTCTTGCTTTCTGTCTCTATGTTTCTGTCTGTCTGGCGAGCGCACGCGCCCTATAGCAAAAAACCTCTCCAAAAAAAAAAAAAAAAAGACTTTACAGCTCTTGATAGAGATGGATAAACAAGCATGCAGTGTTAGGACAATTATAGATGTTGGCTCAAATAAGCACAGGATATAGGGGCCCAGAGGAAAGTCCCTGTACCATCTCGAGCGAAATCTGGGGTTTGTGAAACCAGTTAGGAGCCTGGATAAATGTGAACAGGAGTGTAATTAAGGAAAACAAGCCTGACCTCTTATTTTGAAGTGTGTATTGTTTCTATTCAGTTCTCTGCTAATACCATCTCTATCTCTCCAGAGTAAGCATTTACTATAGATATTGAGAGCATTGTCTGAAAACCTATGATCGATAAAAAAAAAAAATTCATGTTCAAGATAGAATCTGAACATTTTTTATGAAGATGAATTACTCTTTACAATAAAAGTAAGTGAGATTTTTGTTTTCAGTACATGAAACTAGTCTTTTTGAGTGTCTCTAAGTTGTTTATTGTTTTAAAGGACTAAACTTCACTTAAATGAACTATGGAAATTCCTGTCCATGGGAACTTTTATAGAATATAATAGAATATGGCCATAATCTGTTTATAATAACATGAGGGTCAGTAGCAAATATTTAAGAGGAAAAAAGACGATCTCAACACAGTCTGAGTCATTATTTAAAATTCTGTTGGACTGGAGTCTTTAAACCAAGAAATAATAAAGAAGTTGACAGTACAGTTAAAGTAATAAAAAGATATTTTTAAGGGCGTGTTTAGTTTTGATTGTTTGACTTCAAGTAGAAGATATTTTACAGTCTTTAGAAAAGTATTATATAAAATGTTTTGACAACTAAAAAATCGTATTTTTAACTTCATATTTCATTATGACAGCAAACTTTTCAAAGTTTATTTATTTATTTTTTCCATTAATAAGAGAGGAGGAGAGAAAGAGACAGCACCTTCAACAGGGTCTTTCTTTTTTTCTGGAGAGAGATTTTTTGCTATAGGGCACGTGCGCTCACCAGAGAGACAGAGAGATAGAAAGCGAGAAATCACCCCTCAGTGGGGGTGGCCACCCCACGATTCCTCCTCTGTTATTCTCTCAGGGTTTTGAGCATGCATGCACTTGCACATGAGTTTCAAGTCACCAGGTCCAGAACTCGAACCACAGTCAGCAATGTGGGAAGCTATCACCTTAACCATTATACCACCTGCTGGCCCCCCTCAACAGGGTCTTGATGCTGTAAAACACCAGCAGCCCCAACCAGTCCAGCATCCTCAGGGAGGCCTCTGAATGCGAACCCAGGACCTTCTCATGCAGGTCAGCCTGGTGCGCTTTACCACTGTACCACCCAGAGTCACATTTTGCCAGAATTATTTAAAACTTATTTCATACAGACAGTGTGCATGATCTGAGAACACAGAGGAGGACAGAGAATACAAAAACTTTCAGAGACCCTGGCAACTCACAAGATCTGGACTGACTGATTACCAGGGCTAGAACTAAAATCTCTAACTCGAATTGACCAGCTATTAAGGACCCTGATTCCCAAACCCATGTTCTTAACCACGGGAAACATTCCTGTATTATATCCCACTCAGAGTTCCTGTGTTCTGACTTACAACAGGTATATAAAGAGAAATACCAGTTGAGGATCAAGTAATCATAAAAATAAATGACAAATTGGAACCACAGTATTTGCTACAAGGCAGATCGACAGGGTTGTATGAGACTCTCTCAAAGAGGGATTTGATGTCTTCCTAACAGTGATGTTGGAGGGGAGGACTAAAGACCCTATCTATGGCAACTAAGAAGAGGGCCTGGAGGAGTGTATAGTGCACTTGAGGTTTGGGTGGAGAGTAGAGATCTCTAAGATTCATTAGGAGCCAGACCGTGGTGCAGCAGTGAAGTGCAGCACTCTGAGAGCCTGGTCCACATGGGAAGGTTCTGGGTTCACATCCAGAGGTCTACCTAAGTATGCCAGGCCGGCACATGCCCAAATCCAGGCTGGCTAAATCTGGGTTAGTTCTTGGCATCAAGAACCTGTTGAGGGACTGTCTCTCTAACTCATGGAAAAAAATAAATAAACATTAAAAATTAATAAGTAAAGGATTTATTATGCCAAGGAAGTCTGGAGAAGTCAGACACCACACACTGACAGGTTTTAGATGCCACGGTGTACCCGGGACCATGACAGGCAGTTTTTAAGTAGTGTCTGATTTAAGTTTCAGATTTTTACATGTGAAGAAATTGAGGCACAGTGGGGCAAAACAGATCATCCAAGCTCTTGTTAAGGGCTCCAGCAGCAATGGAAAGCCCATAAGAAGGGTTTAAACCGAATAAATTAAAAATAAATACACTAAAATAAAATGAGCTAGAGATGACTTCCAACCTGTGCTGTCCCTTCCAGCCCTCTTTGCATCCAAAATAAAAATATTTACACATGAGACTGTCATGGATATTGTATCTGAAAGGAATGGTTATTCTGAAAGAAAGACAGATGGCATTAGCTGAAGGGCTGTGTAATTGTTTTGCGGAGGTGGGGAAGGGAGGGATAGCCAGTAGATCAGCTCTCTCTGCTTCCTGGGAAACATATTCCAAGAAGTTGGACTTAGAAGAGAGGCATAGGGGCCAGCAAGTAGTGTGCTGGTTGAGGTGCTGGACTCCCAAATGGCTGACTGTGGTTCAAGTCCTGGACCTGACCAGTTGCTTTCTCATTTTCTCTCTTTCTCTCTCTGACTCGCTCGCTCTCGCTCTCGCTCTCACTCTCTTTCTCTCTCCCTCCCTTTCTCGTGAGCACATGTGCACTGTAGCACATTGAAAAATAATAATGATGAAAAATAAAATTAAATGAATAATTCTTTAAAAGAAAAAATGAGGGGCTGCAGTGTGGGCTGGAAAGAGGGATTGAAGACCCTCCCTCTCCAGGCCCAGAGCTACGTTTCATGTTTTGCTTCCCCACAGTGAACTCACTGAGCCCTGGGCACCATAACAGTGTTCACGTAAAGCCCTGGAAAGCTAAACTGGGCTCCTCATGGACCAAGTCCAGGCCATATGTATTTTTTCTTTGACAGCTGCACTATTTTAAAAATTGGAAAATTTTGCATTAAATTGTAAAATTCTGGTTTCTTTGGCAACCTGGGCCACCCTCCCCTCTTGCCCCAGGGCCTGGCCCTGACACACACTAGCCCACTAGGTAAGACATACCTGCTCCACAGCTCATACCCCAGGCCCCAGCTCAGGGTGGTCTCCCTCCTAGCTCCACTGTGTTTTCTCACTGCCTGTTCCTGTGGGCATCTCCATTTATGACCCCTGGGTGGTATTCTGAGATTCACACATGTTACTGAGCACTCAGTATAAGGACTGAGGAGGCCAGAGTGGGAACTGGGGCAAAGGGGAGGATTCCACACACACGCGGGTCACCTTGGAACAGGTTTCTGATTGGGGTTTCCCTGGGAGGTTACAGGAGACACTCCAGGCAGGAATGAGATGAAGCACCAGAATAAGGGTATATGGCGCCTGGAGAGCAGTGAATATTTGGACCTAAATTGTTGGACAGCCATTGTAGGCTGTAAGCAGGTAGAATGTTAGGGACCTCAGACCATGAGTGACATGTTAGGCTCAATAGCCTGGAGGCGCTCTCTATGTGAAGGAGGGTGGCAGTTACAAA
Organism: Tupaia tana; assembly: GCA_026018925.1. Taxonomy (NCBI): domain Eukaryota; kingdom Metazoa; phylum Chordata; class Mammalia; order Scandentia; family Tupaiidae; genus Tupaia; species Tupaia tana. The sequence continues at coordinate 80,398,487 of JAKSZU010000010.1, forward strand.
CCCAAGCCATTATTCCTGGGTTAGGAATTGGTGTGCTCAAAATACAGGGCCAGCAGCCCGCGCGAGGCCACTTGGTTTTCATTGGCGCGAGACACTGCTTACAGAGAAAGGACTAGTCTTGAAAACCTAACATCACCGGGGGAAAAAAAATGAAATGTAATAAAAATCACAGTCAGTTAAGAATGGAGGCATTTTTACTACAACACAGCACCATTGTAAAAAAGCTCCGTGCTCGTGCCAGGGGTAGACGCTGCTACACGTCTCCCCTGAGTCAGGGCATTCGAGGGCTCTTGGCCTGCTCGGCTCAGCCAGAGCGGCTGGGAGTGAGGCCTCCTCGGGGCTTACATAAAGCATAGATCTTGCCCAAATGTGGAAAACCTTTAGGGACATTAAAACCATTAGGGATCCGTAGCCTTGACTTGAACCAAGCAGAATAAACAAACCCCTGCCCAAACTGGAACTCACTGGACGCCTTTCAGAGTTTTCCAAGGGGAAGGCTGGAGGCCTCAAGGGTCTTCGAGTGGGTTAATGTCTTGTTTCAGCCACTTGGCTCGAGTCTGATGAGACTCTCCGTGTGCTTTCCTTTATCATTTTTCTGAAATGTCTTAACACCTCAGTTGCAAGCTCACAAATGGATTGCATTGCAAACCTATAACATATACAATCCTTTCTTTTCTTTTTTACTGCTAATGGATCTTAAAGCCCTAGTTAGACCTTTTGGAAGTGAGTTGCAGATTCAGGAACAGGGTTGGAAAAGTTCCAAGGAGCATTCACATTTTCCATGGACAAGGTCTTGGTAAATTCCCAACCTCAATTTCTATTTTCAATATCTGTTGTCACTTTTCCCAGCTTAATAGTTGAGTTAGTTCTCTATATGCACAGTGTAGAGTGATTTTGTGTCTTTCCCTCTAATAGTTAAGTGGCATCATTTTCTGACTCCTTTTTAATCTCATTTAAAAATTGGGGAGGCAGATTAGAGAATTAATTATGAATGTTCATTCATCAATAGGTGGTCAATTTTGTGCCCACTGTGGGCTGAATGCTATGTTAGACACTGCTGAGGACAGTGGAAAGGGCTGGGTTGGAACGAAATATAGCAATAGCCCAAGTCCCTGATATTTACTATCTATTACAAGGTGGAGATGGAGCCAGCAGGTAGCATGATGGTTAAGGTGCTGGATCCCACATAGGTGACTCCATGGTTCAAGTCCTGGACCCAGCAGCTTGAAAATCACTACTGGTGCATGTGCTTGTGTGCTCAAGATCCTGAGAGGAGAACAGAGGAGAAAGGGTTATGGGGTGGCCTTCCCCCAACCCACCAGGGGTGATTTCTCACTTTCTCTCTCTGTCTCTGTTTCTCTCTGGCAAGCAGCATACTTGCCTTGCAGAGATTAAAAAAAAAAAAAAGGTAGAGATTAGCACAGAGATAGGAAACCAAAGCACAGAGCATCAAGAGTCAAGCCTTAGCAGATGGTTGCACATCCAGAGCTCACAGAAGCACCTCTGAACTAGGTAGGGGGTTCTTACCCTGCCTCCAACCTACCTCTGGGAAATAGAACCATACAGCACAAGGTGGAAAATGGTTACAGAGTGCCTGCTACGGCCCTGACCTGGCTGGAAATGGAAACAATGAAAAAAAGTGCTGTTCTTAACTCTAGGAGTTGATGATTGAGCTGACAGAGACACAGACATGTGACCAATGGCTACCTTGTGCTGTGATAGGATGCAAAGATCAGTGATGAAGAATATGGGGTCTGGTGACAATAGACTTTGGTTCCAGATTGACCACATACAAACTGTCATCTGGGGCAGCTTTCTTAACTCCTTTCATCCTGAGTTTCATTGTCTTCTCAGTAATACGGGGCAATGTAGATACTTGCCTCAGAGATTACAATGAGATAAATAGTGAATGAATCTAAACTGATGAGAACACTATCCAAAAAGAAGTGGAGATAGAGCTCAGGACATTCAGAAATAGTAGCACAAAGGCTTAGCTGCAGGATGGGGTTCAGGATAGGAGCTATCAGGTGAGGTTTGGCAACAGGTAGAAGGCCTGGAGAGCACTGGAGAAATGGAACTGTAAAGGGCCCCAGTCCGGAGCTGCACTGGGCCCTGGGTCAGAAGAACAGGGATCAGGACCAGCAGTTAGCGTAATGGCTATGTCACTGGACTCCCACGTAGTCGACCGTGGTTCGCATCCTGGACCCAGTGGCTTAAAACTCACGCCGGGCACGTGTGCGTGTGTGCCCAAGATTCCGAGAGGAGAATGGAGGAGAAGGGATTGCAGCGTGGCCATCCCCCCTGGGGGGTGATTTCTCGCTTTCTGTCTCTCTGTCTTCTCTCTGTTTGGCAAGTGCACGTGCCCTATAGCAAAAAAAAAAAAAAAAAAAACAAACAAAAAAAAAAAAAAAACCTCTAAAAAAAAAAAAGAATAACAACAGGGATCCAGGGATCTAGGACGGCAGCTCTTCCTGGCTCTTGCCTTGGGGTTTATTTCTCCCAGCCACAATTCCAAGGTGTATCAGTCTGCCAGTACCTCACCTGCCCTGAGGGAATGTCTGTCTTACTAGGTCAGTTGAATCATACACAGGCAAATCCTTTTTTTCTTTCTCTAGCCCAGCTGAGAGAAAATCGACATTTTTTCCATACAAAATTTTCCTTTCAAAAGGAAAGAGACAAGGGAGGGTGAGAGGGTAAGAGGGAAGGGAGGGTGAGAAAAGAGGCCAGAAGAAGGAAAGGACGAGAAGGGGAAGACAAGGAAATATAGATACGCCAAAGCAGACGTGCCCAGCAGACTTGCCTCATTCATCAAAAGCAGGTCTCAGATCAGCCTTGCCAGTGGATCCTGTCTGTAGGGCTTCCAGTTCTTTTTTTCTTTTTAATTTGCCAGAGGGCATGTGTGCTCACAGGAGAAAGATGGAGAGGAAGAAGAAAAGTGAGAAAGCACTCCCCCCCCCCCCCATGGGGGATGATCATTCTGCAGTTCCTTCTCCGTTTCCCCTTCTGGGATTTTGGGCATGGACACACAAGCATCTGGCATGTTTTTCAAGCCCCTGGGTTCAAGACTTGAATTACATAGTCAGCCACGTGGAATCCAGCCTTTTTAACCACTGCACCATTGGTTGGCCCAGGCTTCTAGTTCTTACTCTCTTTCTTGCTTCTGTCCTGAATGTATGGACTTGGAGGATTAAATCAGGTATCTGAGAAGGGTCCGCTTGCACTGCTGCTGTGTCCCTTCCAGAACCTTTTGACCTCTCTATAGAGGTTTCCAGATCTTCAGTCTCTTTGGTTCTGTTTTGTTTTTTGTTTTGTTTTTTTGTTTGTTTGTTTTGTTTTGTTTTGTTTTTTATTCCACCTGGGGTTTAATGGTCAGCCCAAAAGGAGGCTTCAAAGCTTGTTGTGATCAGTTCACCCAGTCTACTTGAATTAGTCTTTGAACCCTGGGGAACTGATCTGAGCCTGTCAAGTTCACAGAAAAGTGATTTCTAAACCCGAATGCTACTGCCCAGTTTCTGAGTGCTACATGCAATTCAGCCGCTGCAAGTAATAGAAACCACAGCAATGACCTCTTACTGAATCAGGCATTACACGCCTGTTCTAAGTGCTTTCCCGACACCAACCCTGTTATAGCAGAAAGTGTGGCCCCAGAAAAAGAAGAATCTCGGGCCTCATCTCAGACCTCATGATCATTTGCATTTTTTTCTAGGAAAAATCCCCAGTTAAAAACCTGGATCAAGTCCTGGCCGTGCCACTCACAAATTATGCAACCTTAATCTTTTCTTCTATGCCTTCTCTCTTCAATCCTTTGATCTTAATGGCTTTCAAGATCACCTTAAAATATACCAGTTCCGGGACCAGCAGTTAGCGTAATGGCTATGTCACTGGACTTCCACGTAGTCGACCGTGGTTCGAGTCCCGGACCCGGTGGCTTAAACTCACGCCGGGCGCGTGTGCGTGCGTGCCCAAGATCCCGAGAGGAGAATGGAGGAGAAGGGATTGCGGCGTGGCCATCCCCCCTGGGGGGTGATTTCTTGCTTTCTATCTCTCTGTCTCTGTCTGTCTGGCGAGCGCACGCGCCCTATAGCAAAAACCTCTCAAAAAAAAAAAAATATATATATATACCAGTTCCTTTTGATTGATCAAATGTTGAGGGATCATATTTGGTACCCACAGACCGTAATTAACAACTATAAAACCTGCTCAGAGCAGCCAGAGAGGAGTTTCCGCTGACGGTTGTTCCTTCAGAGAGAGTAGGGACCAGCCAGTTGGGTTCTCTCAGGTGAAGGATTACAGAGTAATTAGATATGATCCACCAGCTGTCAGAAAATAAAATCTGCTTGTATTTTTTATATTTATATCTGTAACCATAGACAAAAGGGAAATGGCCTTGAAAGAAATAACAGACCAGTGAGTAATTAGGACTTGAATGGAGTAAAGGAGCCACATGTCTTATGTGTATTAATGATCTGTTTCTCTGTTTGCCACGCTCGTATATTTGCAAAATATTAGCACGCTCCTAGGGTTCATGAAAACCTGCCTGGTTCATGTATAAACACACAGGCCTTCCATGAATGGCCCAGTCACCCTGCTGCATGTTTTAGGTATGTCTCATGCAATTCTCAAAACCTCTCAAATACGGTGAGGTAGAATTGTGATCCTCATTTCAAAGATGAGAACACTGAGACTTAGAGACTATAAGCTGGTGCCCCTACAAATGTCAGTCATTTAAGGAGACTGAAAAGGAAATAAGCAGCCAGTGGTTTTATCCCCCCTGTTGTCCTGGCTGTTCTCTTCTGGCTGCAGACTCATCTGCCCCTGTCCTAAGAGCCCTGTGTTAAGTTTAGAAGGTGCCCCTGTTTTAGCAGGCTGATAGAGGATGACATGGTGATCCCACCTTGCTTCCAGCCTCAGGGATGTGCCAAAGTATTCAAGTATTCATAAGGTATTTTAGCTGTGAGGAGTCAGGAAAATTGATTTTTATCATTATCTCATGTCTTTAATGATATTTTATGTTCCTTCTAACTGGGAGTTCATTCACAGCAAGTTGACTAGATGGCTCTGAGAAGTTTAGTTATAGGGTTAAGTATCTAGGGAGTGGCTAAGCAAGGATTTGAACGTGGGTCCATCCCACGTCAGAGCCCATGCCGCTAAGCACTCTCCTTTATTAGATATGATCCTTGGGTGTATAGGGTGGTGAGGATCTCTGGTAAGAACAGGGCATCTGCTGTGAATGAAGGTGTCCAGTACTTTTGGACCTGCAGCCCTGGATGGCACTGTGGTAGCTAGCAGCGGTCCAGCAGGGTGGGTCCTGGATCCCAGCCCAGGCTGTCCATGTCCAGCTATGGGAGCCAACACCTCCTTTGTCTTCACTGCTCAGGCTCACCAGAAAGAGGCCAACAGCTGTTCTAGCTCCTATGATGGATTTATGCTAAATCAGAGCCAAACTGACCTCAGGAAGGAAATGCGAGGTCTCTCCCAGACCTGCATAAACCATGTGTCAATACATTTTCTTTCTACATTTTGTTGGACTGGCCCCCATTTTTCTCCTACATCCCGCTGTCACCAGGGATTTTTATCTCACAGGATCAAAGGATCTTTCTGATTCCATAGACTTCGGCCTAAGGGGGGCTTCATAAGGACTCCCCTTGGTCTTTCACAGCACAGGACAATCAGGAGGCTGGTGCAAACATGCATGCAGATGAGAGTTACAGGAAAGCAGTGAGAATAGTAAGGAAGGGACCAGTTGTCCAGACAACTGATGGATGGGTGGATACAAACTCAGCCTAGGACATGAAGGAATAACAAATGTCTTCAAGATTTTGGACCTGGGGATATGAAGGAGGTGCTATAAAAAGAATGTAAAAAGTTAGACCCAGTTTGGCTATCTTGACTTGGAAATGTTGAGACATTCAAGTAGACACTCTCAATAGAAGCATCAAGATTGGATTTGAGTGAGAAGTCAAAACTGGAGTTACACTTGTGCAAACCATCTGCCTAGATGTAATGGTTACAGCTTGAGATGTGTGGGTTTTTTGTTTTTTTTTTTTTCATATGAAAGAGAGATGAGTAGAGGACTGGGGACTGGGAGTTCAGGCTGAGAGTCTACAAGGAGGCCTGACACTAGCATCATGGCTGGAGCATTAAGAAGAAAGCCACAAAGTGTAGTGTCTTGAGCCAGGACTCAAGGAAGAGCCACAGTGTTAGGCTTAAAGTTTTAGATTACCAAGCACCTTCCACCTAACATCTCTATAGTATTTTTAATACACTCAAGTCATAATTTCACCTAACATGTCACTAGCTATCTTGACATAGCTATTTTTTAAGTTTATTTATTTCTTTCAAGGGACAGAAGCACTCTCCACAGAGTCTCTCACTACTACCCTCCTTTAAGCCTTCTTGACAGCCAGAATCAAAGGAACGCACACACTCAGCCTATTTAAGTTTACCCAGAACCAAACCCCAATCTTCCATATGAAACTAGCTTCTCAGAGTGCTGCACTCCTGTCATGCCACCACAGCTGGCCCTAGTACAGCAATTTTTTTTCCTAATTAAAGGTAGGTTTTCCATTGTCAGTAAAGGTCTTCTTAAAGCATCAAACATACTTCAAAAAACTCATTAAGTACGTAATTAAATATAAAACAGTTCCTGTTTAGCTTTCACCATTATTAGATTGTATATATCACATAGGTTGAAACTACATGGTAAACACTTGACTAGTACTTGACTTGCAATAGCATTTGGTCAACAGGTGGAATGCTGCAAACCCAAGACCTTACTGGTTGTGGTACTATTTCAGTTGAAAGGGAGAAATGAACAATTTTGAGTTTGCACATAAATTAAACTCTGATACCCAAACTACAAGAAATGGTTAAAAGGGGACCTGCAGTTAGTGTAATGGCTATGTCACTGGACTCCCATGTAGCTGACCATGGTTCAAGTCCTGGACCCAGTGGCTTAAACTCACGCTGGGTGTGTGTGCGTGTGTGCCCAAGATCCCAAGAGGAGAAGGGATTGTGGCGTGGCCATCCCCCTGGGGGGTGATTTCTCACTTTCTGTCTCTGTCTCTCTCTGTCTTTCTGGTGAGTACACGCACCTATAGCATAAACCTCTCTAAAAACAAAAAAGAAATGTTTAAAAACATAAATTCTGGAGTCATCTGGATCTAGTTCAGAATTCTGGTCTTACTACTAACTACCTGTGTGTTAGGCAACCTCTTTGAGTTTCCTCAGCCATAAAATGGAATTAGACCACAAACTTGCTGCTAGGACTAAATAAGATACATAAAATTTTTGCAGATAATATGCTTAACTGAGTAGCAAGTTCAGTAATTGTTAGCAAATAGTATCTGTACCATTATTATTGCCTTTTATGGTGAAAGAAGTCTCCAGGTTTGTATGTGGTTTTCTCATTAAATTAAGTGACTTTGACCAACCCAAAATTTGGTACAGCTCATTTCTATAATATGTTCTAAATATGTTCTAAGCCTAAAATATCTTACACTAGTTTTCTTTTAAGTCATTGAGTTATTTTAATTGGTACTCATATTGTCAAGGGCTGAAAATGTGATTATAACAGCAAACAACAATAAAGAATGCATGCTCAACTTTAATTTTTAAAGAAAACATTTTCTTTCTTTAAAACAAATATAATTTTTAAAAATATCAAAGTGTTTGGAATTTGAAGTCATGGTTACAGTCACGTCTCGGTTTGCCATCTGTTCTTGTCCAATGTCAAATTAGAGTCAGAATTGCAAATAGATTATAAATGTCTGTGGGTCTTCTACAAAGCTTATCTTAGTTAGAGTGTAATTAAACATGTAATATATTCACATAACAATGAATGTAGAGGTAAACATATGAAAATCAATCTATTCTACCAAATGAATTGAATATTGGACAAAAGCCACACAATCATCTCAGCTGACACAGAAAAAGAATTTGACAAAACCCAACACTCTTTTATAAAAAAGACACTCAACATAATAGGAATAGAAGGGAACTTCCCAATCTCAAGGTGGAAAGGTGCAGTTAGGCAAAATCCTCAGCTAATATCATGCATAAGGGCGAAAAACCAAAAGCTTTCCACCTAAGATCAAGAATCAGATAAAGATCTTCACTCTTGTCACTTCACCTCAGCATTGTTCCAAAGGTTCTAGTCAGAGCCATTAGTCAAGCAAAAGAAAGAAGGGGCATCCAGATCATAAAAGAAAAAGTAAAACTATCTCTGTTATCAGATGACTTGAAAATCCTCATATGTAAAAAATCCTAATGAATCTGCTAAAACGCTATTAGAACTAGTGAATGAGCTCAACGAGGTTGGAGGACACAAGAACAGTTGTATACGCAAGCCATGAACAGTCTAAAAGTCAAATTAAGAAAACAATTTCACTTACAATAGCATGAAAAGTAATAAAATACTTAAGAATAATTTAACAAAAGATGTGTAAGAGTTGTATATTGAGAACTGTGAAACATTGTTGAAAAATGTTGTAAAAGTCCTAAATAAGTGAAAAGACATCTTTCCTGGATTGAAAGACTTAATAGTATTAATAGGATGGCAATACTTCTCCCAAGTAATCTAAAGTTATCAATATCCTAGCTGTCTTTTTTTTTTTTTTTTTTTTTTTTTTTTGTAGAAATTAATGAGCTGATCCTGAAATTCTTATGGAATTTTAAGGGACCTAGAATAACCAAAACAATAATAAAAAAAAAAAACTTCTGATTTCAAAACTTACGGGACCAGCAGTTAGCATAATGGCTATGTCGCTGGACTCCCATGTAGTCGACCACGGTTCGAGTCCCGGACCCGGTGGCTTAAAACTCACGCTGGGCACGTGTGCATGCGTGCCCAAGATCCTGAGAGGAGAATGGAGGAGAAGGGATTGCGGCGTGATTTCTCGCTTTCTGTCTCTATGTCTCTCTCTGTCTGTCTGGCGAGCGCACGCGCCCTATAGCAAAAACCTCTCCAAAATAAAAAAAAGGAAAAAAACTATTACCTCTATACTCTCAATGCTTTGGACACTAAATTTGTGGGCTTTTCTATACCAACAACCAGTTCTCTTGCTCAAAGAAGTCCTATAATTCAATTCTGACACTGTCTACCTGAGGTTAGCATCAGACCCGAGAAGTTAAGGGCTCAGTCCCACAAGACTGCCCCCACTTCAGACGCCAGTCATAAGCCCCAGGCTTGTGACCAAATTGGCCACAAACAGGGGTTTTTATGACCCTCCCCTGATTTGCTATAGTAGCTCACAGAACTCAAAGAAACCCTACTTTGTTTACTAGTCGATGGTAAAAGATGTAAATTAACAGCCAGATAAGATACATAAGGCAAGGTATGGGTGTGTGGGGGGGTGATTTCCAGGTCCTCCCTGGGTGTACCACCTTCCCAGGGCTACCATGTGTTTCATCCAGAAGCTCCACAAACCCTGTAGTTTATGGTTTTTATGAAAACTTTACATAGGCATGATCAATTAATAATGCAGTCTTCAGTTTCCCTCCCCAGGGTGGGAACATGAGGCTGAAAGTTTGAAGTTTTTCATCATAGCTTGTTCTTTCTGATGTTCAACGCCCTTCTAAAGTTCTCCAGGAACCCACCAAGTCACCTCATTAGAACAAAATACACCTTATCACCCAGGACACTCCAAGGGATTTAGGAACTTTGGGTCAGGAACCAGGGTCAAAGGCCAAGTTTTAGAACAAAAGATGCCCTGAGTTAAGAACAATGGTATATGTCTGTATGTGGTTATTTTGGGGGAGGGGGGGGGCTTTTTTTAAATTGGAGAATCTGTAACTACAATATATGGCAAAATTATATTTTTTATATGAAGAAATGAGGTGTAGGTGGAGCATCCCTAATCCAAAAATTCAAAATTCTAAATGTTTTAAAATCAAAAACATTTTGAGCACCAATATGGCAGCACACATGGAAAATTCCGCAGCTGTCCTCATGTGACAGGTCACAGTCAAAATGTTCAGTACAAAAATATTGTATAAAATTACCTTGAGAAGGGTCAGCAGGTAGTGGGGTGGTTAAGCCACTGGACTCCTACACAGATGGCAGCAGTTTAAGTCCCAGACCCAGTGGCTTAAAAATCACACCGTGTGTGTGCGTGCACACCCAAAATCTCAAGAGGAAAATGGATGGGAAGGGATTGAGGTGTGGCCATCCCTCCTCGGGGAATGATTTTTCACTTTCCCTTTCTGTCTCTCTCTGTCTCTATGGCAAAAACATAAAAAAAATAATAATAATAGTAAAACAAAATTACCTTTAGCCTATATGTTTAATGTGTATATGAAACTTATATGAATTTTGTGTTTAGATTTGGGTGTCATTCCTAAGATATCTTATTATATATATGAAAATATTCCAAAATCAAAAAAATATATATGAAATTCAAAACTCTTCTGGCCCCAAGCATTTCAGAAAGGGATACTCAACCTATATCACTTGGGATCTTTAAAAAATATTTTTTTATTATGGTGGGCACCACACCAGAGGGTGCAAGTGCAGGTTATAAAAACAAGGCAAAACTTTCCATGGTCTGTGATGGTTTGATATATGACTAAATCTCCCAGTCTGCCTTCTAAGATGAAAGGCCTTGAAATTCCTTCTTCTGCTTTCTTTTCTTTTTTTTTTTTTTCTTTTTAATTTGCTGTAGGGCATATGTGCTTGCTGGAGAGAGGCAGCGACAGAGACAGGTAAAGTGAGAAAGCACCCCCCGGGGGATGACAGTATTGCAGTTTCTTCTCCTGTCAGGATTTTGGGCATGCACACATGCCTGGCATGTTTGTCAAGCTGCTGGGTCCAGGATTCAAACTGCACCATTGGCCATATGGGATCCAGCACCTTAACCACCTTGCCACCTGCTGGTCCTTTTGGGAAGAAAAAATGGCATTTTAATTTCATTCCTGGCCACATTTACTTATGGGTGTGCACAAATGTCGAGCACTTTACAACCTCTCCATCCTTGGAGTCAAACTGGACCTCACCACTCGCATTCCCTGTTCTACACCAATTTTCACTCAATACCTTCTTCCTTTTGCAAATGATGAATTAATGATGCTGACTAAATGAGAGCTGAATACATAGTAAATATTTGCATGTGTTTTCTCGTTTTGATTTATCCATCATTACCATGACATTGGTCATGCAGCAAGTCAGTGACTGAGCTGAGCTATGACTCCATGTCTGTTACCCCCAAGACCTCACTCATAACCACTGGATTCAAATCTCTACTTCATTGTTTTCTGCTCTGGGGAATCTGGCCCTGAAATTTCCAGCACCTGACATTCCTTTTTTTTTTTTTTTTTTTTTTTTTTTTGGAGAATTTTTGTTTGTTTGTTTGTTTGTTTGTTTGTTTGTTTTTGCTATAGGGCGTGTGCATGGGCTCACCAGACGGACAGAAAGACAGAAAGGGAGAAATCACCCCCCAGGGGAGATGGCCACACCGCAATCCCTTCTCCTCCATTCTCCTCTCAGGATCTTGGGCACATACGCACATGTGCCTGGCGTGAGTTTTAAGCCACCTGGTCCAGGACGCGAACCGCAGTTGACTACATGGGAGTCCAGTGACATAGCCATTACACTAGCTGCTGGTCCCCAGCACCTGAGATTCTAACCCCACCGTATAAGGGAGTCAGTGAAGTAGAGAGGAATACACTGGAAGTCAAGATCCTTGAGCTCTAGTCCAGCTTTGCCACTAGTCAGCAGTGTGACCTTGGGCAAGAAGCTTGACCTCTCAGGGTCATGATTTCCTGGTCTGTAGAGTGAAAATTCATCCCAACTCACCCTGTAGTTCCTTCCAGCTTGAGCATTCAGCCCAAGACCTGCCCTATTTACCTACTTCTGAGAAATGTCTGGTTGTTGGTTGTGTGCACAGTCTAAAAGAAGGAAAAGCTTCAAGTCAGTGTAGAGTAGTGTTATAGAGAGACTGAGTGTGGTATCAGACAGATGTGGCACTGGTTCTCCCACTCCTCTCAGTGTGATACTGAGCATGTTACTCAACCTGCATCCCCATCTGCTAATGGGAATAATGTCAATTACAGCATAGAGGGCTATGCTGTCTGCAGAGTGGTTGTGAGGATCAAGAGAACTCTCTGCAGAGAGCCTAGTGCAAGTCATGGTAAGTACTGGGGGTGGTTGTTATACATTATTAATATTATACTTTACTTATAATAATTATTATTATTTATCATTATTTTTATCATTATTATTACAGCATAGAGCCCAAGAATTTTTCCAGGGTAATTACTGTATATTTCATTAGCTCATCCAGGTCTGACTCTGGAGTTCAGGTGGACTGAGTGATCTCAGTTCTACAACTCCCCATATCTACTAAGTCAGCTATCCTCCAGGACTATACTTCTGGGGAAAAGGGAATCAGATTGTCACAAATAACACTGCAGGATCTCCCTCCTGTTACCTTGAGTCAGTAATATCATTTCCCATCACTGTCGGGATTTGGGGCATGTATGCACATGCACCCAGCATGTTTTTCAAGCTGCCAAGACAGATTCAAACGATAGTGAGCCATGTGGGATCCATCTCCCTTAACCACTAGACTTTGGGGCCGGCTCACACACATTTTTTGTTAGCGAGAATTCAGTTTTCTTCCTGCTCTGAGGCTCTTCAGTCCAATAGATTGTTTTATCTGAATATGTCTTAACTCTCAGTTTAGACTTACTGATTTTTTTCTTTTTTACTGGCTTAGAAATAATAAGCTGCATTGATTTAGTGAACTCATCCTTTTCCCGTAATATGGAGGACAAATCACACATTTGTCACAAGATTGATCTTGCTACTTTGAAAACCAAAAACAGATAATGAGAAAAAAATCACCAGTTAACTCACCTTTTTCTAAACTTCCCTGTTGAAAGCAATTTTCAGCTCTGTTTGAGATTTAGTTTCTAAGCCAACTCTGAATCTTTTATGAAAAGAAATCAATGTTCTCTTTCTGTCTTGTTTTATATAATTGGAATTATACCACAAAATGACTATTAAATGTGTATAAAGTTAATTCAAGTCAAAAGAACATAAATGTAGTAAATATAAGTTTTTTCCTACTTTCTTCCAGAGACAGTGTAAGAGGAGAGTGGGAAATGGCAGAGAGTGAGGAATAGGGAGGAAAAATATATATTTATTTTTATACACACACACACACACACACACACACACACACATATATATGAAACAAACAATGGAAAATTATTGGTTGACAATAACACATATGACTAAGCCACTATACAGTGTATTCTGGATGGGAAATTGCATGTTGTATACTGTGATGATATTCAATGAATGAGTGTAAAATTAATTAATTAAAAATAAATTAAATTAAGGGAACCAGCAGTTAGCGTAATGGCTATGTCTCTGGACTCCCACATGGTCAACCGCGGTTTGTGTCCCAGACCCGGTGGTTTAAAACTCATGCCGGGCGCGTGTGCGTGCATGCCCAAGATCCCGAGAGGAGAATGGAGGAGAAGGGATTGCGGCGTGGCCATCCCCCCTGGGGGGTGATTTCTCACTTTCTGTCTCTCTGTCTCTCTCTGTCTGGCTGGCGAGCGCACGCGCCCTATAGCGAAAATCTCTCCAAAAAAATTACTTACTTAATTAATTAATTAATTTAATAAATTAAAAATAAATAATGTTGCAATATTTATTAGAAAAAAATCTAAATGACCTAAATTATACAGCCCCAAAGTACCCAAGTGGGCAGAAGATAAGAGTCTAAAACTCAGTCAGCATTTTTCCCTGTAAGTATTCACCAAATAATGTGGGGTACAGTGTTTTGGGGGATCTCCCTTCCCCAGGGTTAGCACTTTTAAAAATACTACTTTTACAAATTCTGATCCCACCCAAGACCCTTGGGCTTGGGTTAGAGTCCAGCAATAGTTACTACTTACCACTCACTTTTTTTGTTTTTTGATTCCTATCAAAAGTAAAAGTACCTGGTATTTCCTGATTTGACTTACATGAAATTTGGGGTTTTGTTCTCTGGATGAATTTTCCAAATATCATTTTGATCTAGTTCTTAAACTACTGTTAAATGTGCATTGCAAAAAAAATAAATAAATAAAATAAAGCAAACCAGATCTGTGTAGTATATTAGTTTGGTGTCTACTAGGCAGATGTGCAAATGTATACCTACATTTATAATATTTGTGGACTGTCCCTAAGAAGGGTAGCTCAGAGACAAAATGCAATTTCCCATCCAGAATACACTGTATAGTGGCTTAATCATACATGCTATCGTCAACCAATAATTTTCCATTTCTTGTTTCATATATATATATGTGTGTGTGTGTGTGTGTGTGTGTGTGTGTGTGTGTATAAAAATACATATATATTTTTCCTCCCTATTTCTCACTCTCTGCCATTTCCCACCCTCCTCTTACACTGTCTCTGGAAGAAAGTAGGAAAGAACTTATATTTACTACATTTATGTTCTTTTGACTTGAATTAACTCAATAGGTGATCACTAGGAAAGAATGAATATGAGGAGGGCTGTAAGAGAATGCTCCAACTTCTAGAGCAGCAGCTCTCAAGGGAAGATGTGGCCTGGATTATTCTACCTTGAATTGAGGTGATGCCTCAGTCCACACTAAGAGGCAAAAAAGAGAATAAAAATTTAAAAAGATATATAGTGACTGAATTTTTAAAAAATAAAATACTAAAAACAAAAATGAAAATGCTGAGTAGTGGGGCAAGATGGCAGGTGAAGCAGAAACAGGAGATAGTAAGAGGTTAGCAAGAGTGAGAAAAGTAGGAAATACTTTTAACAGCCGTTAAAAGTATGGAAAATAGAGAACAAAATCATGTCCCTAGAAGACTTATAGGATGTTTCTTTGTGGTGCATGCTATAAAATCCCTGATAATGTTGCCAGAGGGAACATTATTTGGGGATAATGATTTATCCCCAAATAATTTGGCTCATGTTTTGAAATTTGGTCCCCAGTGTAACAGCATTGGAAACTGGTGAGATCTTTAAGAGGTAAGATCTACTGTCACGGAGGATAAATGCTATCTCAAGAGACAGAGTGAGTTCAACCTCTCATGAGAAGGTATCAGTCCCTATTAGAGCGGGTTGTTATAAAAAGAAAATGAATTCCCCAAATCTTTGTCTTTCTGTATGCATCCACTATCCTTGGTGAATGTCAGCCATATTGACATAGCAAACCTGTGGCCAACCCCATGCTTTTAGACTTTTCAGCTACCCAAATTATCAAATAAATGGCTATTCTTTTGTAAATCACCCAGTTTCAGGTATTCCCTTTTATTTCTTTTTTTTCTTCTTTTTTATTTATGATACAGCATGTGCATGTATATGAGAGTGAGAAAGAGGGAAAGAAAGAGAGATGAGCACTTTTTATAAGGTCTGATCACCTCTTGATCCCCTTCTCCAGTCCTCCAGCCTGTTGGATCCTGAGCACCCAGTGTGTCTTAGGCTAAAATATGTTAACATATTTTAGTATATTATCTATTTTCTTATATATTAGATAAGCAGCTATTCTGTAGGATCTGGGAGTTACTTTTCTTTTCTTTGCAGAGTGTTATCGTTTGAATCATGTCGTAGAGTTGGTTGCTTCTGGGAAGAGTTTCTATATGTGGTCAATTCTGTTGTACATAAACTATCAGTATCTACGAACTGTAGTCTGCCCCTGTTATCAGGCCATATTCTGAATTTCAGAAAATCAAGTCATTTCTAAATTATTCAGAAAGTTGGAGAGTAATGCCATGTAGGCTAGATTTTAGCATCTGCCTGATTTTAAAAATTAAAAAAAAAAAAAATGAGTGTAGAAAGGACTGAATATAAGTTGGTAGTTCTTTTTTTTTCTTTTCTTTTTTTTCTTTTTGGCAGTTGATTTATGGTAGTTTGATCCAAAAGATGGGATAAAACTTAAAATTAATTTTTTACTCAACTCACTTACTTTTCAGAATCAGAGAAAAGTGATCATTCAGTTATTAAGGATTTTATAGGAAAGATAAAACAAAGTTCTGTGGTGAACAATGTTGCTCAAACAGTAAAGCTTTAAAACATCAAGGCTTTCTCTTCACAATTGTTTTTAGATTGCCACTGAAAGCATCTTCTAAAAGGAAACAGCTCACTTAATTAAATAGTGTCTTAGCCCATTTCATGTTACAGTAACAGAATACCTGAGACTGGGTACTTTATTAAGAAAAAGGGTTTGTGTAGCTCCTGATTCTGCAGGATGGGAGGTTCAAGACTGAGTGGCAGCACCTGGTAGCAAACTCCATACTGCATTAAAATATGATAGGGAAATAGGAGGACTAGTGCATGTGAAAGGGCAAAACTTGAGGCTAAGTCACTTTATAACATTTGCTTTTGAAGTAACTAATCAAGTCCTGTGAGAGTAAGAACTCAGTTAACACTGTGAGAACAGTATAGATCTACTCATGAAAATGGAGCATCCTTGGCTCCAACACTCCCCATTAGGTCCCACGTCTTAAAGGTTAACCCTCCCAACATTGCTACACTGGGATTAAGCTTCAGCATGAATTTTGGTGGGGACAAACCCACATCAAAACCATAGCAAATAACAAATACCATTTTAAAAAAATTCCTGAGCTGTACTGCAAAGGTGTTTGAGCTGCTTGGAGAGGATGAGTAGAGGTGAGAACACCAGAGATGCCCGGTCAACATGGTGATCAAAGAATTAGAAGCTCTGACAGACCTGATTTCCATTTTTCTGTCCCACATCCTTATTGACTTATTAATTTGGACAGAGCATGTGGCTTGATTTTTTTGAGCAGAATATATGGTCACTGTACTTACAGAGGAAAAAATTAGTCTGTAGACTACCCTGTAGAGAAGGTACATAATGAAAGGAAGCGTAGGATTTAGAGATTAGGTAGAAGGGAAGCCTTATTTATTTATTTTTTTGAAGGATAAATGAAAATAGAGGAATTAGGACAAGTGAAAATTTTTCTGCCCAGACTTTACCCTCCTGCCCCCCCAGATCTAGCCAGGTTAGAGCACCCCCTTTATTCTGTCTTTCTCCATTTCTCTCTCTCTCTCTTTATTTTTCATTTATTTTTTATTTTCAAACTTTTTAGCTCTCTGATGCTCGTTTACCTTGCTAATTCTTACCTTTCTCCCCTCCCACACAGGACAAGCCAATCACCAGCCATCTATATTTGAGTTCTGAATGACCCATTTTGTGTGGCTAGCATGTCACATGGTTTTTATTTTTTGCTTTAAAAAATATTTTTCTCTCTTGTTTTTCAATTTTTTTCTCTCTTTTATCTTTGCTTTCTTTTCCTTTTTCTTTTACCTTTCTCACTTTTCTGCTCAGCCTCCACACACTGAGTTTCTAAGCAGGACTAGGTGCACAGTAGCCAATAATCTGAATACTTTTAGGGTCAAAATAGTCCTTTGGGACCAGCAGTTAGCGTAATGGCTATGTCGCTGGACTCCCATGTAGTTGACCGTGGTTGGAGTCCCGGACCCGGTGGCTTAAACTCACACTGGGCGTGTGTGCGTGCGTGCCCAAGATCCCAAGAGGAGAATGGAGGAGAAGGGATTGTGGCTTGGCCATCCGCCCTGGGAGGTGATTTCTCGCTTTCTATCTCTCTGTCTCTGTCTGCCTGGTGAGCACACACGCCCTATAGCAAAAACCTCTTCAAAAAAAAAAAAAAAATAGCCCTCAATTTCCATGGAATCTGCTGCACAAAGAGAGAAAAATGGTGCTCTTAGAGATTGCAGATTACCTCCTCCTGCATGTCTCTGAATGCTCAGATTTACTCCAAACACTAGGGGAAAAAAAACGTATAATCCATCAGATGACCAGAAACCACCACAAAGGTACAAGAAATATGAGAAGCCAAGAAAATATCTCTTCCCTAAGGGAATAGACTAACTCCTCATCCTCCACAGACAATACAAGGGAATTCGTGAAAATGTCATATAAAGACTTTAAAATATTCATAGTGACAAAGCTAACAGGGATACAAGAGAAGAGAGACAGTGAACTACAGAAGATACAGGAGGAAAGAGACAATGAGTTCCAGGAGGTGAGGAAGTTCTTGCACGATCCTGAAAGAGGAAATACACACCATAAAAAAGAATCAAACAGAATTGTTAAAGATGAAGGCTGTAATACAAGAAATCAGAACCTCCCTTGAAAGTATTAAAAGCAGATTAGATCATGCAGAAGATCAAATCTCATATATAGAAGATAGAACCTCTGACCTAGAAAAATTCACCAAAAAGACTGAGAAAATAAACCCCCCAAAATGAGAATAATATACAAATAGTACTAGATACCATTAAATACCCAAACATCCAGATCATTGCTATCCCAGAAGGTGAAGAAATAACTAAGAACAATGATAATCTGTTCCATGAAATACTGGAAGAAAACTTTGCAAACTTAGAGAGGCATTCAGATAATCAGACCCAAGAAATACAAAGGACCCCACATAGAATCAACCCAAGAAGATCTTCTCCAGGGCACATTATAGCCAGATTGACCAAAACCCAGATAGAGACAAGATACTAAACTTGGCCAGAGAGAAATGTCAAGTTGCTTTCAAAGGTTATCCTATCAGGCTAACATTGAACCTCTCATCAGAACCAATGCAAGAAAGAGAAAATGGGAAACTATATTCAAAGTGTTAATTGTAAAACTATTTCAGCCAAGAATATTATACCCAGGAAGATTATCCTTCATACGGGAAGAAAAGACAAAAATATTCTCAGTAAACAAAACCTGAAAGAATTTACCAACATTAGGCCAGCTCTCCAAGGTGTGCTGAAGGGAGTGCTATACCAGGAAAACTAGTCGGACACACAGAAATAAGAGTACAAAAAAACAACCAAGAAAATAGCCAGCCTAATGGTAGGGACGATTCCAGAGTTGAATGTTAACTTTCAGAATTTAAATGGAAAGATTGGACCATAGTAACACTGCAAATTCAGTAGAAGAGAGATTAATTACATGAGACTGAACTGGTGAAACAGAATTTTATGATTTTTGTCTTCTCTTGAGCTGTTGATAGGGTCATCTACCTACTATTTGAACTGAATCCTAATGTTTTTCCTGACTTTAAGTCTTAAGCAAATTTCTCTTATTTTTTTTATTTTGATTTATTAAAACTAAAACTTTTTTTGAAATTAAAAATACATTAAAAAATAGCTATTTAATGACTGCAGTAAGCTATATAGCCCCAGCTAAGTAATACTTTATAGTATGTTCATTCTACTCACTGAAGTTATTATTTCTTTTAATTTTTTTATTTTAATTTCTTTTATACATTCAATCACATTATTATTTGGCTTACAAAATGGATATTTCAACAGGTGAACATTTCTCCCTAGTACAGTTGATAAAACTACAAAGTATCTTCAACAGATAATACCACATTTCTTTGTGCCATTAATGCTTTGCCTCCCTATTTTTCATCCTAATGTCCTTCCTCAGATCCTTCTCTTTCACACACACTATTTCTGGTATTTACATCTATATTCTGTGTTTCTATATCCTTTAGTCAATTAGTTTCAGTCATAGAGTGCGGACATTCAGTATATATTAAGTGGGGACATACAGTGCCTCTCCTTCATTCTTAAAGTCAGACATGTGTTCAGAGATATGTATATATCAGCTGTGCTTGCTACTGAAAGTATTTAAATTAGTGAGTCAATTAAATGTGAAAAAAAAAAAAAAGCCGGGAAAGCAACTGTAGATACCAGAGACAGTTTGGGAGGAGGGTGAGAAATGGCAGAGGGTGGGGAACCAGCAGTTAGTGTAATGGCTATGTCGCTGGACTCCCACGTAGTCAACCGCGGTTCACGTCCTGGACCCAGTGGCTTAAAACTCACTCCAGGCGCATGTGCGTGCGTGCCCAAGATCCCGAGAGGAGAATGGAGGAGAAGGGATTGCGGCGTGACCATCCCCCCTGGGGGGTGATTTCTCGCTTTCTGTCTCTATGTCTCTCTCTGTCTGTCTGGCGAGTGCACGCGCCCTATAGCAAAAACCTCTCCAAAAAAAAAAAAAAAGAAAGATAAAGAAATGGCAGAGGGTGAGAGATAGAGAACCAAGGGAAAAAGAAGAATAAAAGCAAAATATATAAGAAACAAGAAATGAAAACTTATTTGTAGAGAATAACAAGTATGGTAATATCCTTGATTGAGCCAATATACAGTGTATTCTGGATATAAATTTAAAAAAATAAAATAAAGGATAAAGGATTCTGAACATTTATATAGGCATAAAATTCAATGGAAAGAAAAGGATTGAGGGTGGAGGTAACCACTGAGGCAAGTTCTGGGGAAAACAAGGGTAGGTTTGATCACAAATCTAGGTGGGTCTTGGAGAGAAGACACATGTCATTCTCAGAGAAGGAAGAGAAGAGAAAAGAAATAGAGGCATCTGAACTGAAGTTATTCCTGACATACAGCCTTCATTGGTTTGGCATAGGAAGCCAAGGAATGAGTGAACACCTGTAAGGAAAGGAAAAGTGAGCTTGGGCGTGTGAGAAAAATAGAAAAGCTACACTGGCAAGGAAAGAGAGACAATGATTTGTTTAGGGAAAAATAAAATAAATTCTTGTCAACTTGGAAGCCACCCTGAGAGCCTAGCTGAAGTTAGATAAGAGGAATTTGCAATGGCCCTATCACTAAGTAGCACAATTTTCAGCATCATCAGATAGTGGCCAGAAGCCATGGATGGTTTGAGTTTGCCCAGGATAAAGGATTAAGTAGTGCATGTTGTGGGAAGTCAAGGTAATTTGTGAGGGAACATTCATCTGGCAGGTGTCCTGTTAAAATGCTGACCATGGCAACAGACCAAGGCCAAAAAATTAGAAATCTGCTGAAAACAGAGATTTATTGGAGAGTAAAGAAGGGAAGGAGCTCAGATCCAGGGATGATGACTTCATAGTTCAATAATACAGAGATGGAGACGTTTGAAGTGGTAATTTTGAAGTTTTATGCAATAGAGATTAAAAATAATGAACACTAAGGTCTGAATGTAAAGGAAATCATCCTTATGAACTTCATTGCCCAGTGTCCAGGTTCAAAGATGGGTAGAAAGCGAGTAATACAATTTCATCAGAAGACAGACGTGTTTTATTTTAGTGAGGGATCACTGTGCGGTTTTCAGAAAAGTCAGTGATGTAAGAAAGATTCTGGGTAAGTAGAATATGGTTCCACCCATGAATCACCTCTTGAAGTGTAAAGGAGAATAGACGAGGGAGAAACTTTAGGGAAGAACAGCTGTGAATTGGATGGATATTTTGGACCTGAAGGAAGTATTTCCTGAAGCAGTTCAAGAAACTCAAGTTACACAAATGATATTGTAGATATTAGGTGAAGTGTGGCTGACTTGTTCCATTTTCTGTAGCTAACAACTGAATGCCACCAACCAGATCATTTATAAAGAATAGAGGCTTATTTTGCTTATGCTTATGGACGTCCAGGTTCAAAGAGCCACATCTGGTGGAAATCTTCTTGTTGGTAAGGACTCTGAAAGTCTTTGGGTGGTGCAGGGCATCCGTTGGTGAGAGGGCATAAGTTTGTGTCTGCATCTGAATCTGTGTCTCACCTCTTCTCCTTACAAACTCACCACTTTTCAATGATGAGAATCCTACTCTAATGACCTTATCTGATCCTAGTCACCGCCCAGAGGCTCCACCTTTTAATCCCACAGAGTAAATTTCTGCCCTCTTTTTTTTTTTTCTTTAAGGTTTTTGCCATTGGGCATGTGCACTGGCTGAAGAGAAATAGAGACGGGGTAGAGAAAGTGAGAAATCACCCCCTCCCCAGGAGGGCTGGCCATGCTGCAATCTCTCCTCTATTCTCCTCCTGGAATCTTGGGCACACACACACACACACACACACATGCCCAGCATGTTTTAAGTCTCCAGATCAGGGGTTCAGACCATGGTCGACTATATAGGAGTCCAGCAATGTAACCATTACACCATCTGCGGGTCCTACCATGAAATTTTAAAACCGTGTGTGCAGAGGGTCCCTGGGTCCCCAGGTCTCCTGCATGTTTCCACATGATATACATGCACATGTACATGCTTCCTCACCCCCACAGCCTTCTTCCCAATTTCATTTCAATAGGCTATTCTCACAGCCCCCACATTTATTTCACTCTGATGATTAAGAAGTAGGATAAGGGGGCCAGCAGGTGACATGGTGGTTGAGGTGCTGGGCTTCCACATGACTGACCACAGTTCGAGTTCCAGTCCTGGAAACTTGCTTTCTCATTTTCCCTCTCTCTCTCTATGGTCAAATTTAAAATAAAATAATAATAATAAATAAATAAAATTCAATAAATAGTTCTTTTTAAAAAAAAAAAAAGATATGGAAGCAAATGGTACTCTACGAAGTGTCATAGTAAACTTGTTAGGAAATGATAGGCTAGATTTGTGTTGCTTCTGAAAATGAAAACCTAAACCATCCCACCTCATAGGGAAGACAGGTCAGATATCAGAAAGATCTCCATAACTAGCAGGATAGTACAGAACTATTCGCCAAGTGAAAGGCTCGGTTAAGAAACCTATGATATTTTTAATGGTCCTCAAGTACTGTAAATATCTGTCATAGAGGACCCCAGCCTCGATCTAACTATGACTTCTGCTGCTTTATCTCAGAACGTCAGCCAGGCACCTCTATGGCCAGTTCCAACGCCCTCCCTTCAAGTTCAGCTGGGATCAGCAAGGAGCTCATTGATCTGCAGCCCCTCATTCAGTTCCCAGAGGAAGTGGCCAGCATCCTGACAGAGCAGGAGCAGAACATTTACCGGAGGGTCTTACCGGTTGACTACCTTTGCTTCTTAACCCGGGACTTGGGCACTCCAGAATGCCAGAGATCTCTGCCCAGCCTCAAAGCATCCATCTCGGCCTCAGTTCTTACCTCCCAGAATGGAGAGCACAATGCCCTTGAAGATCTTGTGATGAGATTCAATGAGGTAAGAAGCCATTTTGGGATTTTTTTTTGTATTTAATTCACCAGCAAGTGATTTTTAAACATAGTTGTCCTTTTAGGTGTGTGTGTTACTGATATCTCATTTACCTCTTCTGTGATGGCTGTTTTTCTTTCCAGGCAGAGAGATAGACAGTCACATTGTTACACTCCCTCTCACTGCCCCGCAGCTTGCCCTGCAGTCTAATGATCTAATTTCCATTCTCCATCTTTACCAAATCCACCAGGCCTCCATTTGGACAACCAGATGTTCAGTCTTCAATTCCCTTCTGTTTTAAGACTAGAAGTCTCAAATGTGAGTTTTGACAGCATGATCCCTGGCCACCTGGGTCCTGCCACCCTCTCTTCCATGATCAGACCCCCTCTACAGAAACTTAAAAACCCACACACAGGTGAGGAGCAAGGAGGAACAGATTGCTGAAGGACAGTGAACCACCCTACTCCTCTGTCTTCATCCCCTGAAGAACCTTAGCCCCTGGAAGTCACTCCAGAGCTTCTGAGACCAAACCAGAAGCCACCTCTGAAGGGGACAGATGTGACCAGATTTCAGGAGCACTGGGATGGAACCATCTCTGGGTTCACTGGGCTTGCTGGGCTCGATGGGAAGTAATGGGCCAATGCCTGATGTCCCTGCAGCCCTGGGGCAAGGAGAAGGGACAGGAAGGAGAAGTGGGTCTTCATGCATTGCCAGGGTCTGGGCAAGCTATACCCTTGGGCATAAGGGGCACTTTCTCTCCATAGTGTATTCCTATACCCACACTTTGCTAGACTACATCTTACTTGTTTTAGACTTAATTTCTTTTGCTTTGAATATTATCACAACATTCAAATCTGTGTATTTTTTTTCCTTTTTATTTAAATTTATTTGTTTACATTCATTCACTGTACATCATTACAGCATACAAAATGAGATTTTCCATCCAGAGTACACTGTATATTGTCTCAATCAAGCACATCAACATACATGTTACGGTCAACAAATAATTTTCCATTTCTTGTTTCCTGTATGTTTTGCTTTTTCCCCCCCATCCTTGATTCCTATATTTTACCCTCAGCCATCTCCCACTCTCTTCCCACACTGTCTCTGGTATCTATGTTTACTTTCTATACTGTTTCCCCCCCCCCTTTTTTATTGAATTACTAAAGATCGTAATTAATCTAAATATTTTCATAGCAAACACAGGTGATATATACATTTCCATGAACACAAGTCTAACTTTAGGCATCCTATAAAGTAGCACCTAGCTGGGGCTATATATCTTAACTGCAATCATCGAATGGATTTTTTTTCTGAAACTTTTCTTTTTTTTGTAACTTAATTTACATCCTTTCCCTAAGCATCATCACAGCATACAAAATGTGATTTCCCATTCAGAATATACTGCATAGTGACTTAATCATGCATATTATTATCCAAAATTTTCCATTTATGCTTCCTAGAAATTTTACCCCTCTTTCTGACCCTCTGTCCTTTCCCACCCTCTTCTCCCACTGTCTCTGGTGTCTACAATTGTCTTCTATTCCTTTTCCACCCACATTGTATTGATCACACAATTTCTTAAATAATCTAACTACTTTCAATGGTAAGTTCATATGGTACTATTAAGAAAATCAGTTTTAACTTACAGAAATGCTAAGGAACTTCTCTTAAAGCCAGGAAACAGGTTAGGATTCTGTTCAAATGGTAGGTGCATGAACCTATCAGTCTCATGTACTTTATCTTCTGTTCTGGTTCCATTTTGTGGTCCTGCGGTGATTTCTTGTCATCTTATGGATGGTGTGTTTCTTTCGAATTCTTGAAGTTCAATCTGAGTGTTCAGGAGAAAGCAGAAAGAGGTGATCTGGAATCTCTTTGCTGTTCTGTTGTGATCGCTGGTGCAGCAGATTCAGTAGATATTGAGGAATATGTTAACCCTAATAGTATTTCGATGTTTAGCTACAGTGCCCTTAGATCCATCTAGAAATACATTGAAGGGATATTGAAGAGTGGAGAGACAAGAAAAAAGAAAATGAAAGAGAGAGAGAGAAACAATGACAAAGAAAGAGAAAAAAGACAAAAATACCCAAAAATTGTAATTATTGTTTTTATTAAAAAAATTTTTTAAAAACCCGAAAAATAGAAATGACTACTTTGCAGGAGCCATGAGGAATCCTCTTCTGAAGGAAGGCCTCAACTCTCCTGCCTAGGCAGAAGGGCCAGAGGGGATTATTAACAAAACAAAAGGTGGAGCTGGGAGCAAGAGAAAAACTTTACCTTTAAAAAAATCGTAAAAAGGAAAAATTACAATAAAATGAGAGGACAGAAGTAGAGAGAGACAAAGACAGAGACACAGAGACAGATAGAAGGCCAGAGGGTCTCCCTACCATGCTAGCTTTGTTTGCTGGAGGCTGAATTATCAGTAGAAAATCTTCATTTTTCCTGTCCCCTGAAATGACTACTTTGCAGGAGCCATGAGGAATCCTCTTCTCCGAATCTGTGTATTTATTGATTGAACTCCACAAATAACAGTTATTTCTTATTTTAATCATTGAGTCAAGTCTACTTAAATACTAAGAAAATACTCCCTTTCTGGGTCATACACACACACACACACACACACACACACACATCATATAGAGGATCAATCAACCTTTGTTACTTCAACACTTTCTAACTATAGCAGCCACTTAGTGCACTCCATAGCTTGCCAATCAAGATCCTGATGATAGTTGTAAACATCAGTAACCATGACAAGGCCCCGTGAATGCAGAAACGTTAGAGGCCAGCTCAAGAATTTCTGTGTCTGGATGTGCTCTGAGCACTCCTCCTCAAAGAGAGATCCATTATCATAGAAATAGTTCTCATCCATCCAGGGCTGTCACACTAGCCATTTATGTAGTCCACTTACTTGTTTCTCACAACAACCTTACCACTTGGATATTGTCACTAGCCCCATCTTACCAATGGGTATGAGGAGACAAAGTCATTTCCCAAGGTTACACAGGTGGTAGGTACTAATTGTGAGATGCTAACACACACACACAGTCAAGCTTCAGAGCCTGGGCTTCAAACACTCAGGCATTGGGCTCATGGTGGTGTATACTAAAACTGCAGATTCCTGGCCTCTCCTCAAACTGGTAAGACACAGCATCTAGCAGTCCACGTGAAAGCTTACAACCCACACTGTCCTAAAGTTGTTTTCTAAAATAAATCTCCCAATGTTCTTGATTTTCCTTACCGATAAAAATAGGGTGGAAAATGAAAGTTCCCGTAAATTGAGTGATTTTATTAGTGGATTTTACTGTATTTGTGAATCATTTTAAACCTCTAGATATACCCACTCTCATATCCTTGGTACCCTAAGCTTCCATGCCTACTCACTCTTACATCCTTTGGACCCTAGTCTTGTCTTTCTTTTTTTCTTTTTTCTTTTCTTTTTCTTTTTTTTTAGTTCTACCTTGAACTTAAAAGTGAATTGCTAAAAGTATTAAAATCTAATTTTAAGTTAAACTTGAATTTCTTCCATCATTGCCATCAGCCTGGGAGTCCAAGATGAACCAGTGATTTCACTAATTCCGATTTAGTGATATGACCCATAGCTGAGTTGAGGCATGCTTTGGACTATCTCTGAAAATAGTTTAGCTAAGCAACTTCAAAATGTAAACAAGATTTCTGGGAAAATACTTAAACTACTTAAGAGAACAGTCTGTTTTCAAGTATTCTCAAGCATCTATTTCCATACAAATTATGGGTTAAAAATCAGCTTTATGTAACCATTACGAGCAGATGTCAAATTATCTCCACTAGGCAGCACTGGGATAGCTATATTCTAGTTGTCTTAGATACCTTAAGGTAGAAAGCCTCAATACATTCAAAGAGAATTAAATTCAGATCTCCACCTATTTAGAATGACCTTTACCTGTTGTAAAGAAAAGGAAAAAAAGAAGCTTGCATTTATCTATTAGGTTTTCAAGAAAGTCATGACGTGACGTATGTTTCTGTTTTTCTATGCAAAAATGCATCATGATTTTCCCAGTGACCTAATAGTAGGTGCTCTGAGCTGGACATTTTCACATGTTTAAATCCCATTTAATCCTCATGATAGTTGCCATTATTTCCATTTTACAGATAAAGAAATTGAAGCTTGACAACAATATTAATAATGATAGGGACTGGCAGGTGGCATGGTGGTTAAGGGCATGGAACTCCCACATGGTTGACTATGGTTTGAGTCCCAGACCTGGCAGCTTGCTTCCTCTCTCTCTCTCTCTGTCCCTCTCTGGTCAAATTAAAATAAATAAATAAAGTTAAATAAAATAATTCTTAAAAAAAAGAATGATAGTGTCAGATCATGATCCATAGAGTAAAATAATTATTTTGAGTTCATACTGATATAAACAAATAGTGAGTATTTGTTTATATTCAATAATACAAATAAATGAATTTATTAGTAGATTTTCCTCATCAGTGTGTGGGACAGGAAGAGGAACAGCTCTTATAAAATAATTCCAATTAATAAATGTGGAAGGAATGAGAGAAACAGAAAACCACCATTAGGATAGTACATTAAGGAGCCAGCAGGTGGCATGGTGGTTAAGGTACTGGACTTCCACATGACTGACCACTGTTTGAGTCCTGGACCCAGTGGCTTGAAAATCACACCAGCATGTGTGAATGCATTCCACAGATCCAGAGAGGAGAATGGAAGGGAAGGGATTGCTGCATGGCCATCCACCCTGGGGGATGATATTTTACTTTCCTCTCTGTCTTCAGCCCTTCATGCCCTTGGCAAAAACCTCTTTTAAAAAAAAAAATACAGTAATAATTGTTAGAGGCAAGTACCACTGATGGATTCGAAAATATTTGGGTAAAAGCAAGTGTGATGACAAAGAGGCTATTTGCAGTTTCTAAGCATCTCTCAACAAGATGTTTATTAAGTATAAAGGAAAAAGAAGAACAGAGGAGAAACTCAGGAGTCACAGTCTTAGTGAAATGATCAAGGTTAACATGGCCTATAAGAAGACACATCAAGGTATACCTCCTGATAAGATGCACTGAGAAAGACATGACATCATTTCTATGGCAAAGCATACCCTGAATCTAATAATGAAAAGACATCCAGTAATCTGAAATTGAGGGACAGTCTGGTCTCCAAAAGAGTCAAGGCCTTGAATGGTAAGAAAAACTGAGAAACTGTCCAAGATTAGGAGAAACTAGGAGACATGACAACTAAATGAAGTGTGAGATCCTATGGATCTGGACTAGAAAGAATTATATTAATGGAAGAACTGGGGAAAGTCTAATATGGCTTTCTTTTAGTTAGTATTATTGTATCAATGTTACCATTTCCTGACTTTGATCACTGAGCTATGATTACAAAAGATGTTAGCATTAGAGGAACCTGAAAGGGTATACAGGAACTCTCTGTACTATTTTTATAACTTTTCTGTAAGTCTAAAATTACCTCAAAATAAAAGTTAAAGAAAAAAAAGAAAAAGGTGGTGAGCTCAGAAAAGTCAAGTCATTTGACCAAGGTCATGCTGTACCCAAGTGGATATCAGAATCCAGATCTCTCTGTCTTCAAAATCTGACTCTTCTTAGCCAATCTCCTCTTTGCTTGTTAAATCTTCAAGTTCAAGTTTGTAGTAAAACCAGAATTGCTGATTTCAAGTCTGATTAGTTTTTGGTCTCCTTTCCTCTTTTGCCTTCTCTTTCTACTTCATGCCTACATCTCCCGTTACCTATCCTCCTTCTCTTCCTGCTTGCATTTTTATCCAGTTTCCTTCTATCTGGGCTTCTCTCATCACTGCCTCATTCCTGCTTTCATTCCCTCAAGACATACCGTGACTACTGCTGTGCTTCAGTCATCTCTTTTCCATTGGTGTGTCAAATGTATATTTTTTAAAATAATAAATTAGCAATATATGATGAAAATTGACATTATTAGCCCATACATTGGTTCTAACAATGTTGGATATATGAAATAAGTGAGTTTTCCTCAGTGGAAGAAAGAAGGGGCAAGATATACATATATATATATATATATATATATATATATATATACACACACACACACACCATATATATATATATAGAGAGAGAGAGAGAGAGAGATACACATATTATATTATATTATATATTATATAATATACACATATTATATAATATACACATATTATATAATATACACATATTATAATATGTGTATGTATATGTGTATATATACAACACATTTATTCATGTAGTTAATCATTCAGTTCGCATTTATTCAGCACTTCCTAGAAGCAGGGCACTAAGGACAGTAAATACCAGTTCTGCAGCTGCCAGAAGCTACTAGACAGGCACAGACACATATAACTACCAAAAAAGGCAGAAAGGTTACTCAGTGTGTGGGGCACAGACAGTGAGGGCTGAGGTGTCTAGGTGGGTGATCAGAGCTCTTCTGCTGAGCTCGAAAGCCTAGGGCTGGGCTTCAAGGGATGAGAATAATGGAGAGGAAAGATAACTGAGTAGGAAGGATATTCCAGACAACACTTTTTGTCGCAAGCAAGACTCATGCTTTAGGGAGTCAGTTTGCACTCAGTTGCCCGCTGATCACGATCATGAGCTAGGAGCTTCCCATACGCTAACAACTTTTGGCACAATAACTGCACTCCAGTGTGGAGAAAGAGAAGAAAATTCCTGATGACCTTTGGCAATGTTGCATGATACATATTTGTTCTTAGGAAAGTATGGTTAAAATGCACTTCAAAGGATGACCATGAAATAACTGAAAGTTTTAGCTTACATTAAGGAAGGCCAGGAGATAAATTATTTGAAATTGGTCTAGATTGTGGCTTGGAAGCAATGTTTCTCCCCATTCTTCCTCCTGCTCTGCAAGACTGTGGTGCAACTAGAAAAGCTACGTAAGGCAATTTCTCTTTGTCTTTGAAAATAAACATATACAAAAGTTCGGTTCTCAAGCAGGTGATGGTCAAGCTCTATATTGGGGTAGGCATGGTCCTGCATTGTTTTATTTAACAGATCTTCCTGAATCCTCTTAATCTGGACACTTCTCTCTAGTCACATTCTTGATCTAAAATTCTAAGAAGCCAGTGTTCTGCTCTCTCCTTTTTGGTTGAGCAAACTCACTTTCTGCCCACCCATGAAATCTCTTGCTTTTACAGTCTAAAATCATGTTGTTCTTCTCTCTCCCCTTTTTCTTCTTCGACTCAGCTCCTGTCTCCAGCCCATTTCTTTTTTAATTGTCAGCAAACACATGCACTTGCCAGAGAGAGACAGAGAGACAGGCAGAGGGGGAGAAAGCACCCCCCAGAGAGAGAAAGCGGTGTGGTCATGCCACAATCCCTTCTCCTCCATTTCTCGAGCCAGGAAGGACTTTGAGCGTGCATGCATGTGTGCCTGCCACAGTTGTCAAGCTGCTGGGGCCAGCGTGCAAACTTCCATCAGCCGTGTGGGATCTGGTTCCTGTAACCAGAAATCTCCCCAGGGGGTAATTTCTCGCTTTTCCTCTCTCCCTCTCTCTTTCTGTCCCTGTAGCAAAAATTTAACAGAATAAAAAGCTCCATGAGATGATTCTAATGCCACCAATGGTTGTGAATTAGTGCTTGAGGACATCACTCACACCTATTCAAAAGCAAATAGGAGGGACCAGCAGATGGCATAATGGCTATGTCGCTGGACTCCCATGTAGCCAACCACGGTTCAAGTCCTGGACCTGGTGGTTTAAACTCACAGCAGGCGCGTGTGTGTGCGTGCCCAGGATCCCAAGAGGAGAATGAAGAAGAAGGGATTGCAGCATGGCCATCCTTCCTGAGGGATGATTTCTCGCTTTCTGTCTCTCTGTCTTTTTCTGGGGAGCACATGCGCCCTATAGCAAAAACCTCTCCAAAAAAAAAAAAAAAAAAAAAAAAGCAAATAGGAAAATGATTCCCATCTTCGGAGTCATCTATTAGTGCAGAGAGTCGACTATGGAGCTGGCCCTAGCCCACATTCCTTTTGATCTTACTTTATTTATTGATCTTAGAATAAACTTCCAAGCCATTTATATTTTCTAGAAAATACAAAGAAGCATTTTGGGTCATTTTCCCAAAGAAATTGCATACTTTAGCACATGCAGCTTAGAAGTGATGAGAGACAGAGACTAAGTTCATCCTACTCTGTTCACTCCTGTCCCCTTTTCTCAATAAGCACCATGGTGGAACATGGATGAGGATGAGGGATTCTGGGATCACAGTTCCAAGTCATTAGTGGTCAAACCTTGTGCTTCCTAAGCACAGCCTCTGCTCTCCTCACCCTGTGATGATCACTGGGCTGGAATTACTCATCCTCTGCATCCATATGCATCAGGCCTTTGGGATCTGTCACCGGAGTGACCTGTCACTGCCCACAACCACTGCCAGCACTTTTTTGTGTAATAGATATTGATATCTCTGGCTAGGGAGTGATTTTTGGTTTTAAGAGGCCACTAGTAGGTTCGCATTTTCCTATGCTCTGAAAGGACAGTTCTTGATTATTGAGTGGTTCTTAACAAAACCATCGTTTTGTGCTCCTCTTTCAGACCAGCTGATCCAAGGGCAGGTCACGAGATATAAACTGAGGCTCATGATGAGACTAACCTCAACCACCCCTGCATGGCTTCTGCTGTCTCTTTGCCCCACCCCCCCCACCATCACCACCACTTCCATGTGGTCAACCTGAGCCTTTATCAGCCATCTTCAAGCCTCACAAATGTGGACAGCCCAAAATGACTCTCAGTTGTTGCTTGTTCCTTCCATCTGGTGGGTTTCACCAAATGTCAATTCAAAAGTTTAAAGACTTTCCATAAAGAATGCCGAGCTCTCACTTAACACCCTGGGAAAGAATAGCAAGAGTAACTAAACTATGATCAGAGAGTGGCTGGAGGCGAGTCCTTTCAGCCAGAATCCCTTCTAGAGTCACAAGTGACGATTATCACCTTGGCAGATTCCAACAAGTGAAAGTCTATCTAGTCTAGTTAAGGAAAGACCATTCCAGCAAAGTAAGCAGAAAGCATAGCATAAGGTAATGGTCTGGAACAAGAGCAATGTCATATCTAAATATAGAGGGACTTCAACAATTCATGGAAGGATGGAATTAAAATACAAGTTTGTTTCGGTGCAGAATTTTTTTGAAATCCATGCATAGTTTTTTCATAATATATTTTCCATAAACTTTTGGAAGACTCCTTGTATGTTTCTTCCCTTGAAATGTTCGGGGGAAAAAATACTGGCTTGGAATTTGTATATTCAACCATGTTAAGAAAGGTTTTCTCCTGTCTTATAAAAGCATACAGTCAAACAAATGATCTGTTCAGGGCTGCTGTACAAACTTTAAATTTTGCTATAGAGTGTGTGCTTTTGCCAGAGAGAGAGAGGGAGAGAGAGAAAGGGAAAGTGAGAAATCACTCCCCGGGGGGCATGGCCATGCCACAGTCTCTTCTCCTTCAGTTCCCTCTTGGGATTTGGGGTACATATGCTTGTCTTCTGTAATTTTTTAGCCGCCAGGTCTGCTCCATTAGATGATTCTGATTCCACTGATGGTGCTTCAGGGCATCACTCATACCAGTGCTCAAACTGAAAAGAGAGCCATATTCAAAAGCAAATAGGAAAATAATTTCTATCCTTGGAGTCATCCATTAGTGCAAAGGGTTGAGAACTACCCAAAGTAAATTTAAGTAAATGTGTGGCTTGTTTTCCTTTCCTTTTTTTTCTCTTCTTCTTTCCCTCCCTCTCTCTTGCCCTCCTTCCCTCCTTTCCTTCCTCCCTCCTTTCTTCTGTATTTTTATTTTCTCTTTGGTTATCATGCTATAGTGGAGAACTTAGTTTTTGTTTGTTTTAGTTTACTGTAGAGTGTGTGTGCCCGCCAGAGAGATTTTTGCTATGGGGTGCATGCACTCGCCAGGAAGACAGAAAGCAGGAAATCACCCCCACGGGGGCTGGGGGGGACTAAGATAATTAAAATAGGCTATCACAGTAACAAAAGTTTGAGTATTTAAGGTTTTAAAACCAAGTCCTGGGGCAAGCCAGTGACATGGTGTTTAAGGTTTAAGGTGCTGGACTCCCACATGGCTAACTACAGTTTGAGTCCTGGACCTGGTGGCTTGAAAATCACTCTGGGCATGTGTGCCCAGTATCCCAGGAGGAGAAGGGATTGCAGAGTGGCCATCCCTCCGGGGGAGGGGGTGATTTCTCACTTTTGCGCGCTCTCTCTCTCTCTCTCTCTCTCTCTCTCTCTCTCTCTCCCTCCCTCCCTGGAGCTAGCCACCACCACCACAGCTCTTACGGCCAGTACTCCTCATGCTGCATTCCCTACCATCAGCCCTCCATCCAGCAGCCAGGGTGGTGGTTTTTATAGACATAAAGGTCAACCCCTGCTGAAATGCCCCCGCTGGCTTCACTTCACATTAGAAATAAAATCCAAAATGGCAAGACCCTGCCTGCTTCTCCTACTCAACTCTAGACCACCCACTCTCTGGCTTGTCCCAGCCACAGACCTTTATCCTGTTCCTGAACATGGCTACTGTCCCGTTTTGGTACAATCTTAGCTGAAAGGTCAGGGAAGCCAAGGGGGCCAGGTGGTGGTGCAGTGGTAATGCACCCAGACCCACATTGGAAAGGTCCTGAGCCAGCTTCTGGGACCCCCTGAGTGTGTCCGGCATGTGCTTGTGCCTGTGGCTGAGGCATGGGGCTGATCATGATGTGAAGGCCCTGTTGGGAATGCCTGTTTCTCTCTCATTTCTGTCTCTCTCTCTGTCTATCTCTTGATCTCTCTGTCTCTGTCTTTCCTTTGCAGGAGGAATAAATAAATAATTAAACTTTAAGTAAGGAAAATCTTTGATTTGTTTATTTTTGTGTCTATCTCTTTGGACGAGAAACTTTTCTGACTCGTTCATTGCTCTATCTCTTTATTAATTGCCAGAGGGTGCAAGCACTCAAGAAAGGGATAGGGAGAGGGAGAAGGCACCCCCACCAGGGACATGATCATGCCACAATCTCTTCTCTTTCGTGTCTCCATCCTGTGAGGATTTGGGACACTCAAGCACATATGCCCAGTGTGTTTCTTAAAGTCCTTGTGGCCAAGAGGAGAACCATGGACAGCCATTTGAGATCTGGCTCCCTTAGCCCTTAACAAGAGATTGTTCTTTCTCTTGTTCTTTGCACAGTACCAGCTACACATTAGATGCCCAATAAATGAGTGTTTAATTAATGTATAATGCTAATTGGTGTTAATTACTTATTAAAATAGGTACTATTAGAAATACAAAGACAATCAAGACATAGCCCTTTGAGAAATATAAGACATAGCATATTGAATAAACATACACATGGAGAGAGGAAGCAATGCTCAGCATTAACTGTTGTGTAAGAGCCCATAGCTTGAGAACTGCCATGAGTTAAATAGAAAGAGTAATTCTACTGCTAAGTCTGAGGTTGAGCCCAGGATCTGTCACTTACTGTGGGACCTTGGGCAAGTAAGTGATGGAGACTGATTTCAGGTTCATCTTTATCTATAGAATGGGATAACTTTATCACCTTCCTGTGGTTATTTGGATATATTAGACAATGTAT
This sequence comes from Tupaia tana, assembly GCA_026018925.1. NCBI lineage: Eukaryota > Metazoa > Chordata > Mammalia > Scandentia > Tupaiidae > Tupaia > Tupaia tana. Next base: position 80,433,010 of record JAKSZU010000010.1, read on the forward strand.
GTAAAACTACCAAATGCAAGATAGGTTCTCAATAAAGGGTAACTAGTGTGATTCATGCCAAATGAAAGACAAAGATTGTGCATATCGTGAGAATTGAAGAGAAGTATATCCCCCTTGAGGATGGCCAAAGACTTCAGAGCCTTGGAGGTCTGGAAGACTTTTTCCAGGCAGAGTTACAAACTTTTAGCATTGATGAGGTTTCAGAGGTCATGTCATGTACTCACATCCTTCACCAAATGTGGAAATCCCTCCCTTGCAGCTTCTTAACTGCCTTTTGATTTAAAAAAGAAAAAACAAAAACAACAACAACAAAAACACTTTTAAAGATAGACTTCATTTTACAAGCCCATTATCATAATGGGGCTCCATTTGCATTTGTTCTATAATTCTTTCTTAAACCAAAGAAATCTTCCTCTTTGTAAACTCCACCGTTGATCCCCACAGTAATAACAGACATTATGTCTTCCTTAGGTTTAGTTCTCTTGAGCCTGAAAATATCTTCAATACTTAGAACATTTTTTAATGTGTAAAAATGAGGCTTCCTAATCTGTTCTGAACATTGAGACTCTTTTCCTGCAGTTGGGTCATTTTCCTGCTCATAATGCCTGCTAGGTTGAATACTTTTTCTGTCAACTGTGTCTAATTATTAGCCCAGCTGATGGTCAACTAAATCCCTAGACTTTTAGCATGCATATAAATAGTATCAAGCTAATCCTCTATGTTGTTTTGTTTGTTGTTTTTTCACACAAGTATAATATTTTATAAGTAAGTCTACTAAATTTTAATTTGGGGGTGTTCAAGCCTGTCAAACAATTCTGAAACTTAATTTAGCTGTGCATCGAAATTGCTACCCCTCCAGATTTTGTTCATACTCAGGTTTGATAAATACATTTCATGTATATTTATTAAAGTTGTTGGTAATAATATCAAATCAAATAGGAATTAATAGAAAGCTGTGTGGCACGTCCCTAGAGACTGCTCATCAGTTTGACTTTGAACTCTTAATTCCCTCTTTGCAAGTGCTTTTAAGCTAGATATAAATCTCCTTAATTTTAAAATCACTCAACAACTGTTTTTCATTCAACCTCCAGGTATAGTTTGAGGCACTCTGTGAACAACTGTCTAAAACTAGTCAATATGCAAGGCAAACTATCCATCACAAGAAAAGAAAAACATTGGTTAATTTAACAGTAACTTGCAGATATCTCATTTTTCATCCATATATTATATATGATGATAATGATGGAGAAATTTATGATGCAACTGCTCTTAATGCTGTAGAAAACTCTTCATATACCTAATGACACCTAGTTTTTATACAATCCTGAGAGGTGGGGCCAGCAAGTGGCGTGGTGGTTAAGGGCCCCGGGGTCCCACATGGCTGACTGCAGTTCAAGTCCTAGACCTGGTGGCTTGCTCTCTCTCTCTCTCTTTCTCTCTCTCTCTCTCTCTGGTCAAGATTGAAAAATAATAATAATAAGTAAATAATTATTTAAAAGAAAAACAATCCTGAGAGGTGAGAATAATGGCTTTATTTTACAAATAAGAAACTGAGAGTCAAAAAAAGTGTGTGTCTCAGTCCATTTTCTGCTGCTATAACAAAATACCACAGACTAGGTCATTTGTAAAGAAAAGACATTTTTTTGTTTGGTTATGGTTCTGGAGGCTGGAAAATCCCAGCTCTAGAGGCTGCCTCTGGCAAGGGCCTTCTCGCTGCATGCTCACATGACAGAAGGCATCACATGGCAAGAAAGAATGAGAGAGAGAGAGAGAAGGGGGAAGCAAGAGCCTAACTTCTTCCTTTTATGATTAACTCCATCCTGTAATAACTAACTCCCATGATCATTCATTCCTGAGGGCAATGCCTCTATGACCTACTCACCTCTTAAAGCCTCACCTCTATACACTGGCATTGGAGATTGAATTTCTGTGGGTTGTGCGTATGCCTTCTGTGGAACACAGTACCCTGGTCTAACACATAAGCCACAGGCTGGGCAGATAAAAATAAGGAACATTTTGTTGCATTTTTATGATGACAGTACATATGGGGACACTCCCAGAAGGCCCTATGTCACAGAAATACTTGGGTACTAAGTGCAGGAAGCCCTGGTACCTGTTACAGAACTCGTGTTGGAAACTCCATAGTAGGGGAGGAGGTGGATCTGGCCCTTAATGCCTTGGCCTTCCAAAATGGGTTGGCCACAAATCCCTCAAGAGCCAGAGAAGGAGGAGAGAATGGGGCAGGATTCAAAGCAGAATAGAGGCTGTGGGCAACAGGGTTTGGGAACCCACTGTTTTGGCACAAGGGTCTGGCCACAGAGACTTAGAAGGTGAGATCTTAATCCCATGATTCAGTTTACATCAGTGTCACGTGAACACAAGTTTCCTTTTCATCACACTTCATACTTTAAAAGTTATGCAGACGCTAAAATTGCATGTAAATCACTAGGGTAGAAAACATGCAGGACAAGCCCTGGACAGAAATGCAGCCAAGAAGCTTGTTGACATTTCCAGGCACCACCCCCTCTTCTGTTCTCTCTCTGTCTTCCCCCTTTCCTAAGTTCCCACAGCCACCGTGATGCCCAGTCTCCTTAAAGGTACAACTTTCCTTCCCTTGAATACCCTAATTCATATTAAAGTTGTGTTACCTTGTTATGAGTCATTTTCTAATTTATAAAATGTCCTCTTTGTTGAAAAGTAAAATTTTGTATTTGTGGCAATTTTTTTATTTGAGTTACTCAACTATTGGCTTGTCAGAAAAATCATGACATATTTTTCAATATTTTTCTATGCAAAAATACATCATGACTTTTCCGACGACCCAGTATGTAAAGTTAACAAATATTCCTTAGAAGTGGAAAAAATTAAAACCTATGTAGTCATAGAGCTTCGGTGTAATATTTTCTCATTTCTTTAATTGCCACAGGTCACATATACTCACCAGAGAGAGAGACAGAGAAGTGGGGTAAAGAAAGAGAGAGAAAGCACCCCCAACGAGGCATGATCACATCACAATCCCTTCTCTTCCATTCCTTCATTCTGCCGGCATTTTGGGCACACACGCATATGCAGTTAGCATGTTTTTGGGATCTGGCTCTCTTAACCACAAAGCATGGGGCTAGTCCTGTTTTCTTAATTTTTAGTTGTAGAAACCAACAGTCAGTTTAGGGGATCTTTTTAATAATAATTATTTATTTTTATTTTATTTATTACTATTACTTTTAAAATTTGTTATAGAGTATACGCGCTTACCAGAAGAGAGAGAAAGAAAAAGTGAGAAAGCAAGCCACCAGGTCTGGGACTCAAACCATGATTGGCCAGTTTGGGAGTCCAGACCCTTACCCACTACACTACCTTGCCAACCCTGGGGGAACATTTCTTAAGTATACTTAATTTAAACCATTCATCAACTAATGTACAGGTTTATACCAACCTTTTGACATATGTAGAGCTCTTCTCGTGCATTATCTCATTTAATCCTACACCACTCAGATTGTGGCCCTCGGATTCCACTCTGTTCTGCCTCCATGTCCTGGGTTCCACTCCTAGCCCCAGCCAACTCCAGATCATGGGTGTGCATTTGCCCATTGTGTTCAGATGCAAATCTGGAACCTTTCCATGTAGGTCAGCCTTGCAGAGGGTTGCTTTCTACCATTATACCACCATCTGACTATCCTTCATAGCATTTTTGATAGACACTCTTAATGTAGCTTCTTCTAAAGCTTGTTAGGTAGACCTCTGATATGCCAATATGCTCAGGAGGAAAAAGAAAGAAAAATCAAAAAAAAAAAAAAGACTTAGGGCCAATAGATTTCAGAAACACCTTTGTACCTCGTGCATTGATATTCCCAATGCATATTGGCATATTGAAGGCTCCAGAGTCCAGCAAAAAAGACATTTTCTTAACTCACCAGCATTTCTCAAATGTATTTAACCTGGAACATTAGTGTCCTGATCTCTCTCCAATTTTGCAGAACACATTACTCCTAAAACTACTGAAGACAAAGACAAGAAACAAAACTAAGAAGTAAAAGAGATACGTGTGAAATATTTAAATGACTCGATAGTTAACATCTATCCCAGCCTCCTTCTGCTCCCCACCCCCTACTGAGGACTTCAGGTCAGTTAGGCTGGACAGCTCCAAGGTGGGTCAAATGAGTGGATGGGAAAGAGGTGAACAGTCAGGGAGGCATTTAAGTGAGAGATCTCACTAGGTCAGACATATTCTGGGGGGATCATGCATGTTGGGTTGAGAGGGATCCTGGGTGCAGGGAGACCCAGCAGGAGAAGCTGCAATGAACTGCAGGAGATGGCAAGGGGCCTGGTTCAGGATGGCAGTGAGGAGTAAGGGGAAGAGCCAATCAGAGCTGTTCAGAAGACAGATCCTAGGAGTTCAGTGACCAGGTGAGTGGGCAGGCTGAAGGAGAGGGGAGGATCAGGATGGATTCATACTTCCCATGCAGGTGTTCGGAATAAGTGGGGTACTGTGACATCATTTGGGCAGTTACAAAGACCATCCAAGGTAGTCAAGAGCATTTCCTTTGATTCAGACATACATTCCTCACCTTGTTACTTCTCAGCAGTACGTCTGGCCAAATTACTCTACTTCTCTGAGCCTATGTCCCCAACTTTAAGAAAGGGCTAAGTAGTTTCCTTAGAGGTTAGTAAGATCATGGATCCTTAGCTCAAGGTAGTTCCTGGCCCATAATAGGTGATCAGCAAACATGAATTTCTGGTTTCCTTGATACCACTGTTATTATCATCATCGTGGTCATCATCCTGTGAGGAAATGTCTGTTTTGGAACATGCAGGTCCTAGAGTGAGAGTAAAGGGAGAGCTTTAAGTGGGCGCCCTCTCAGAAGTGAGAGACAGGACCCTGGAGCTCATAGACTGAAGTGGGGTGCAGATACATTTCTAGAATGGTCCATACTGAGGAATGGGTGAGTCATGAGAACGAATCTGCTTTTTAAGACGTCATGTGTGAGAGAGCTCACAGGCTTTTGGGGTCAAGCTTTGGTAACACCCTCTCTCGTGGTGGATAATCAGATCCAGTGAGAAGGAGAATGTGGGCATCACGGGAGAATCAGGCAGTGTGGGTGATAAAAAAACCAACAGAGAGGAATTTAAATGATGAGCACCACCTTATCCCCACCAAGGAAGTTTAAAAGTATGCTGACAGGGTTCGGAATAGTAGACAGATTGCAGAAAGAACATTCTCTCCTCTTCCCTAAAGTAGGGTCACCTGAAGTGTTATATCTATAGACCAGAGCACAGAGGACCCCCCCCCCCAAAAAAAAAAAAAAAAAAAAACTGTTGTACAACAGTTAAGGACACTCGGGCTGTTTGCCTAGATGAGATATGTTTATAGTGGTCTGGAGAGATTCATTTCCGTATTTGAGGGTTGCCATGGCAATGAGGTTGAGATACAGTTTCTGACTTTAGCAGGCAGAGAACTAGGTCCAGTCATTTCATTTTGGCCTGAAAACAGGCTGCCTCCTGAGGTAGCGAGCTTTTTATAATTGGAGAAATTTTGGACGGAACTTGGCTGCAAAGTTGGGAAGAAACTCCTGGTTCGGATCAGGAGGTTGACTTAAATGGAACCAAATCCACTCCACCACCTTTTGTAGTATACCCTGTGAGCTAAGAACTGTTTTTACATTTCTTAATAAGTTTTTCAAATCAAAGAAGAATGCAAATTTTTAGAGGTTTTTGTTTTGTTTTGTTTTGTTTTGCCTTAGGGCTCATGTACTTGCTGGAGAGAATGAGATACAGACACTGACAAGGAAAGTGAGAAACCACCCCCCATGGGGGATGACCAGCTGTAGTCCCTTCTCCAGTCTCCTCTCGGAATCTTGGGCACACATGCACACACACCCAGCATGATTTTGAAGCCAGCAGGTCCAGGACTCGAATCGCAGTGGGCCATGTGGGAGTTTAGCAACATAAACACTATGCCTTATGCTGGTCCCAAGAATGCTATTTTGTGATAAGTGAAAATTATATGAAATTTCACCATCCGTCCTTCATCGACGTGTCGTTCATTACGGCTTTTGCACTACAATGTCAGAGCTGAGGCGTTGCAACAAAGATCAAACCACTCAGAGAGCCTGAAATACTTATCATCTGGCCCTTTACAGAAAAGCTGGCCAACTCCTAACCAAGGCCATCCATTGGTCATTTTTCAACTGGAAGATTCTGTGAGGGAGAAAAGTGCCTGTGATTTGGGTAGAAGGTCACAGGTCACTTGGAGATGGCCATCACAATAGTGTACACAGATGGAAAACCAGGATGCAGTTATGAGGCACTGTGGAAATGAAATGCTTTTTTGAGAAGGCTGAGAGCAAACACAGGTGAAAATCTGGATGGCCACTCATCAGACCAGCCTGGAATCACACAGGGAAGGTATTTTGTGGGGGACAGGAAGACATATATACTTGTGGCAGAAGACACATGAAAACTTTTCCTGTATATGATGAACCCAATGGTGTTCTTAGTATCTGCTTTATTTTACAGCACAGTTGAAGATATCTGTTGTCATATCTCTCAGCAAGAGGGGATTTTCTAAATGTTCTTGTTTATAAATGCGCAGAAAATTTTTGCACAGAGAGTCATGCTTTTGTTGGCAAAAGAAAGTGAGCACTTGCTGATTTTCTGGCAATCTTAACAAAAATACTGAAGTGTATTTATACTCTGGGGGCCAAAACGAATTTCACAATGACAGTGCTCAGAGACATAATCGGCCTCACTTTCCTCTTCTGCCTCCACTGGGTTTAACAACCTTGTCAAATCCCTTCCTCTGAAATCCACTTCTGCAAGTAAGTTAAAACTAATTCTCCCCACTGTCGTGTAAACATGAGGCGGGCTTCCCTGCTTGGGCTCCCGGGCCGATGGATCACCAACCAACACATGCGATAGGCTGAATCCACAGAGTGAGGTATGAAACTGTCTTTTTTTAAAAAAGCACAATTTTTACTGCACTTTATGGTGTGATTTCTTTATTAGCATCTTGTAACGGTCATAAAAGTCTTTACTTCACACTGTTTTAAAGTGGAATGATATTCACGTGGAACTTCAAGCCAGCCACAAGAACTTACTGTTTTTCCTCCAAGCAAGGCAAAATATCTATTAGATAATCAAATACAGTACCTTTGTGATATCTGTGCTGAAGAACAAGTTGGATATTCTGCTCAAAAGAGAAAGTCCAGGGAACCAGCAGTTAGCGTAATGGCTATGTCGCTGGACTCCCACGTAGTCGACCGCGGTTCATGTCCCAGACCCGGTGGCTTACAACTCACGCCGGGCACGTGTGCATGCGTGCCCAAGATCCCGAGAGGAGAATGGAGGAGAAGGGATTGCGGCGTGACCATCCCCCCTGGGGGGTGATTTCTCGCTTTCTGTCTCTATGTCTCTCTCTGTCTGTCTGGCGAGCGCACGCGCCCTATAGCGAAAAACCTCTCCAAAAAAAAAAAAAAGAAAGAAACTCCAAACAGAACCAACTGTCCTACTCTGGCTAATAGTTTTGCCATACCTCTCTGGGGGAATTATGAAGAACAGTTAACAAGCAGTTACATTCATTCATTTGATTTTTATGGTCATTCTTTTCCCTGTGGCAATACTAAGAATAGCCCTTTGCTTTCTTTTTTATTATTTTTAAAGAATTATTTTATTTGACTATTTATTTATTTACTTACTTACTTATTTACTTATTTTAATTTGACCAGAGAGGCACAGAGTGAGAGAGAGAGCTGGAAAATGAGAAAGTAAGCCGCCAGGTCTGGGACTCAATCCTTGGTTGACCATGTAGGAGTCCAGCACCCTTAACCACTATGCCGCCTGCTGGCCCAGCCCTTTGCTTTTAATATTTTAGTATGCCTTATCACTGACCAAGCAGTGGCCAGGCATTTTAGTCACATTCAAGGGCTGTCTTCTCAATGCAAATGTCCTGTTTTCTCCCCCATGGACCCCTCCATGCCCTTTGTCATACCTGTCAACCCAATAACTCTGCTGCATTCTGCAGGAAGTGACAAAGACTGCACAATCCCAGAGGACACAGTTCCCATGGTGCACAAAAGGACAGCCCTCCAGAGTGCTGACTCTGAAATGTGAGCCCAAATCCCAGTTCCACCATTCACTGTCTGTGTGACCCCAGGCAAGTTTCCTAACTATTCAATTCTGCAGTCTCCTCATCTGTAAAATGAGGCTGATAACAGTCACTTAATGTGGTGATCTTCAAAAAGTTCACAGAAATGTGCATTATCAGAAAACTATGTATGGATTTCTTTTTCTTTCTCTCTTTGTTTCTTTTTTTCTAATTTCCAGAGGATGCATGCACTCATCAGAGAGAGACAGAGAAGAGGGAGAGAGAGAGAGAAAGCATAATCTAATGGGGCATGGTCACATCACAATTCCTTCTCGATTTCTCCATTCTGTCAGGATTGTGTGTATGCATGCATATGAACCCAGCATGATTTTCAAGATGCTGGGCTCTAGATTCAAACATGCAGTCAGCCATGTAGGACCCAGCTCCCTTATCCACCAGGTTACTCATGCAAGGATTTCAAAAGTTTTGTTGGCTGGCTCATGCAGGGATTTCAAAGTTTTGTTGGAGCAAAATAAACTTGTACTTTAATTCTATTTTCCATGAAATTTTTTCAGTCCCCTCAAATACAGAGAAATTACAAGTATAAAAAGTGAAAATTTGGGGGAATGTATTTACCGCGGTGAATGACCTAGAGTCAAGGGCCCAATCAATAACTAATGATGAAGTAACAACTTTAGAAAACCAGTAACTCTGCCTCACTTACTTTTAGAACAGATTAAAAAAAAAAAAGAAAAAAAAAAGCTCTTTGTTTCCAGTACTATCACATTTTAAGATCATCGTTTAGAAGCTATCAAGAAGTTTGGAGGAACAGGGATCACCAAGTTGAGCAGTTCACCTTACTTGTGTGGGCTCTTTGAGTGACTGCAGGTGGTAGAGAGCAGTACAGGACTGATATTAGGATCAGTTCTACCATCTGTGTCTGGATTCACAGAAGGTAGAGAGTGGATCTAAATTTTAAATATATAGTGACTAGCATCCATAAAAGCATTTTTTTTTGAGAGGTTTTTTGCTATAGGGCGCGTGCGCTCGCCAGACAGACAGAGAGAGACAGAGAGGTAGAAAGTGAGAAACCACCCCCCAGGGGGGATGGCCACGCCGCAATCCCTTCTCCTCCATTCTCCTCCGGGGATCTTGGGCACACACACGCGCGCCTGGCGTGAGTTTAAGCCACCGGGTCCGGGACTCGAACCATGGTCGACTACGTGGGAGTCCAGCGACATAGCCATTACGCTAACTGCTGGTCCCCATAAAAGCATTTTTAATGCCTACTATACAATTTTAAAACACTATATGTTCTTCTCTACCTACCCTGCCCCTTTCCTGGCCAAGATTGCCATTACCTTCCTCCCAAGTTGAGAATCACTGACTTAGGGGGAGAGGGTGATAGCTGGTTCACATTCACATTTGAGGGCTCTTCTAGTTCCAAGAGTTTATGATTCAGGGACTAAGTGCCCAAATATTTGAAGATCCCAGTCCTCCTCCTACTCAAGAAAGATGTTCCTATGAAAAGGAACACAATGGAAGATGAGATGGGAACAGAAGTTTGAGTCTAGAGATATTAGCCCGAGAATTGAGGACTTTTATTTATTTGCTTATTTTTAAAAGAGAAATGACATGACGTAACCTCAGCCAGTGACTACTTTCTCTTGGGGGGGGAGGGGGAAGTAGGAAGAAAAGAAATCATAACATATTATTAGCTGTACAACTTTCTGATTTTGACATTTTCTTTCTTAGAAATTCTCAAGAAAACGATTCATACCATCTGCTTGGGGTAATTTTAGGATTTCAGTTAGATAACTCTCAACAATGGATCTGAGGCCCTGACTTCGGGCAATTTCTTCCATATCTGTACTCTGAATCTCAGAAGGGCCAAGGAAATATTTAACAGGATCATCCGTCTGGAATCTTGGTTCTGTTTCTAGCCAGCTGTGTCATGATGACGTTCTCTCGCCTCTCAGCAGCACTCTTCGTCCCATAAGACGAAGAATTAGACCGGAGGTCTCCAATGCCTCCTAAAACTTGGGCTCTAGAGTCTGGTCTCCAGTTTGAATCTGAGCTGCATTGTTTACATGAACCACAGCAAGTTACTAATCCTTTTAAGTCTTCCTTTGCCCATCTGTCAAATGTGGGTAGTACTTTTTCCTAGATAAGGTTGTTGTGATCGCTACATGTCTATTGGCCCTATGATCTTTGACACGTAATGTGTAAGTTGAATCGTCAGTGATACTCATTCCCAAAGTATCACATGTGCACTAGCTCCTTGCTACACTCTTGGGCACTGGGCTTGCGTTCTATGGCCTGGGGGTTACAGCTATTGGCACGTCCTGTGTATTGTAGAATGAAATGTTCTCCTTTTCCATCCCTTTAGATACTGACTTCTTGTCTGAACTATCCTCAGCCTGGTTGTTGTGGCTGGGTGGTGCCCCAAGAACAAGAGCTGCTGCACCCTCAGGCAAGAGTGAGGGGAACCCCTCAGAGTGGGCAGTGGGGGTCTGTAGCCACCCATCATGTGAGAGTTTTAGAGGAAAGGGCCCCACTCAGGCAGTATGAGGTGGGAATCCCCAGCTAGGAACTCCTAATACTTTTGCCCCCAGTACTCTCTCTGCCTGCTGTCTATTTCTAGCAACACTCTTTTTTTTTTTAATAGAGAAAAAATTATAGAACTTTTTTTAGCAGAGAACTTTACATTCTTTTGTCTGTTAGATGTTTGCTTTTTGTTATTGTCTTCTGTTCAATTTCCACAACTTTGTTGAGAAGTCATTCACATACCAAATACACACATTGAAATGCACAGTTCAGTGGTTGTAATGGTCACCACAATTAATTTTAGAATATGTTCATCCCCCCCCAAAAAAAAGAAACCTTATGCCCATTAATAATCGCTCCCCATTCCTTCTCAACTCCAGGCCTGGAAAATACTTATCTAATTTCTGTCCCTGTAGATTTGCCTATTCTGGACATTTCACATTTAAAAAAATCATATAATATGTGACCCTTTGTGTCTGGCTTCAACTTAGTATAATGTTTTTAGAGTTCATCAATGTTGTAGCATAAACAAGTACCTCTGTTCTTTTTATGGCAAAATAGTATTACACTGTGTGTTTATACCACATTTTTCTGTTCATCAGTTGATGACATTTGAGTTGTCTGTGCTTCTTGGCTATTAGTTATAATGCTGCTATGAAGATTTGGTTTAAGATTTTCATGTGAACATGTTATAATTTCTCTTGGGTATATATTGAGTAGAATTGCAGGTCAGATGCTAACTCAATGTTTAACATTTTTGAGGAATTGTTAAACTGTGTTCAAGAGTGCTGCACCATTTCATAATTCTAGCACTGGATGAGGTTCTAATTTCTTTCCATCCTAATCAGCCCTTGCTATTCTCTGTCTTTTCTATTATAGCCCTCCTAGCAGATGTGAAGTGGGATCTCATTGTGATTTTGATTTATTTCTCCAAATGGCTAATGATGTTGGGTATCTTTTCATGTGCTTATATTTATATAATTTCATTGGATAAATCTCTATTACAATCTTTTCTGACAATATAGGATGACATTAAGACATAATCCTGGGCCAGCACGTTGTGTAGTGATTAAGGCACTAGATTCTCACATGGCTGACGGCAGTTCGAGTCTCGGACCTGGTGGCTTGAAACTCACACCAGGCACATGTGCGTACATGCCCAAAATCATGAGAGAAGAATGGAGGAGAAGGGATTGCTGTGGGGGATAGTGTGATTTCTCATGTTCTCTCTCTCGGTCTCTCTCTGTCTCTCTGGTGAGCACACATACCCTATAGCAAAAAAATTTCTTAAAAAAAAAAGACATAGCCCCATTTTTAATTGATTGGCTTCTGCGCCCTAAGTCCTTGAGTATGAATGTATATTCTGGGTAAGGAACATGAGAGCTCTATTTCCAAGTGTGCACAGAAACAGAGGGGTCAGCACTTAGGGTTTTGACTGTAGCTGAGATTATTGGTATAAGCAGGGGAGACAGAAAATAATTGCTCTCCTTGACATGTGTCCCTTCTCAGTAGAAGAATTCTAGACTTGAAAATAGAAAATACAGGTACAATTCTTGGTTCTATTTGGTGACTATGAGCAAGTTGCTTAGTAGATAACTTAGCTTCTTTGAAACTTTCTTTCCACTTTTCTTTTCAATTATTGTCTTCTTTATTTTAAGTTGAAGTGCAGTTTCCATACAGTAAAACTGACTCTTTTTTGGCATTCATTCTGAGTTGTTGACAAATGCTTATGGATGTGTAATGACCACCATCAAGACAGAAGATGTTTTCTTTATTCCCAAAGTTCCCTTTGCCCCTTTGTAACCAGTACTTCCCCTACTTCAAAATTCTGGGAATTACTGATCTGATTTCTTTCTTTATCTTTTTGCCTTTTCCAGAGCATCATACAAATGGCATCTTACAGAAGGTGGCCTTTTAGTCTGGCTTTTTTTATTTAGCAATGATGTATTGGAAATTACATCAGTGTCATTGCTTCCATCAATAAGCTGTTTTGAGTAGGATTTCACTGTATGGGTCTACCACAGTTTATCCATTTACTAATTGAAGAACATTTGAGTTCATTTTAGGGTTTTTTTGCAGTTATGAATTAAACCACACAAAAAAATTCTCGAATGGGTGAATATAGGCTTCTTTTCTCTTGGATAAGTAGTAAGCTATTTTGCAAAGTGGTCGTATCATTTGGCACTCCCAACGATAGCAATTGAGAGTTCTGGTTGCTCTGTATCCTCATCCCCTCTTGCCATTATTGCAAACCTCAGTTTCTTCACTTGTGAGTGCGACAGCTGTCCCTGCCTTACTACTATCTCAGGATTGTTGAGGAAATGGAAATAGAGGCAAACAGCCTAAGCAGGAGTGCATCGTAAATTGGGAAGTGCTGTACCCGAGTCAGAACCACTGCGGCTTATGATGATAACGATCAGACTCAGTGCCATGTAAAACTTGTTTCCCACATGAGCTAAAAGTTTCATTTTCCCCTGCAGCTTGGCAAAGTGAATTATTAGAAGTCTAAAACAGCAAGGGATTTTGCCTTAGATTCATTCTGGAGTTTGTTTTGGCTCAGTTTTCAAACTTTTCACAGAAACAGATAAATGACCAAGATGTAAATCATCAAGTGTGAGTCAGTTCTGTAAAGAAAAATGACCCAGTGTGACGGAAGTCGGCTAGAGTGGAGTCAGCAAGACGGAGTGTGACGTGCTGTGGGAGAAATGAGTATACACCTAACCAGGCAGTGTCCCCAGGGAAAAACATTTCGGGGAACAATGAGGCTTGAAGACTGGCTGTTAAGATGCCCCACTATGGAGGAGGGGGTAAGAAAACTGCCAAAGTACTTTTGTCATGTTAGAAATAAACAAGTCATTAAAAAAGTAAGAAACAAGCCAAAAATCATCTCCTTGACATCAGAATGATCAATGTTTAATGTATTATAGAGATGGTTACATGTAGAGATATTTATAGATATATGCAGGTTAGTATCCATGCATGTACTTCCTCATATTGTCACCTGCAAGGGGATACAGACAGCTGACACTCAGGTAGCAATAAGCACACCTAGTGCCCAGATCTTGGTTTCTAATACCATTCTCCAATAAAAGGAACCATGGCTCCCATTTGAGGATAGAAGCAAAAATATACGGGATAAGCATGGAACATCTAGCAGTGCCACAAAGTAAGGAAGAGTTCAAAGACACAGTGATGGGTATGTCAAAGAAACACAGGAGGGGGAGCAACCAGTGGCATGGTGGTTAAGACAGCTGGGTCCCAGATGGCCATCTACACGGTTGAGTCCTGGGCCAAGTAGCACCATGCCTGGCACGTGCACATGAATGCCCAAAATTCCAAGAGGAGAATGGAGAAGAAGGTATTGTGGCATGGCCACACACACCTCTGAGGATGCTTTCTCTCTGTGAGTGCATACACTCTGTGGCAAATTAAAAAAAGAAAAGACAGAGAGATCAGAGCCAACCACATGAGCTCTCAGTGACTAAAGCTGGAGCAGTTTGAACAACAAAGCAAAGGAGTATTACGTTGTAGATCAACACATAAAACAAATATTCATATATTTACAGATACAATTGGATAAATAACTGGGGGAGAATAGACAGATCTCCTGTGCAAAAGAATCCTAAGTAACTTGTGAGTCAAGTAACTTGTAGAGATCCTCTGGGAGGTGGGACACAACTCCCTCCTGCTGAAGTGGGAGCTGTGAAGAGTGACTGCCTTCCTGAGAGGAGAGTGCAGAAGGGGGAGGAAAAATTAGTAACTTGATGGTGGAGGAACCTGACAAAGGCTGCCTTGGCCAAGGGACGCATCCCCTAGCATTATCAGGGATACATCATGCTGATAGTACGTGCCCTGAGGTATGATGAGAATAGCGTTTTACTTCTGTGATCTTCCTTCCACAAACCCCACACCAGTCTAACCATGAGAACAGCATTACATAATCCCAGCTGAAGGACATGCTACAAAATACCTTCCCTGAACTTCTTAAAAATGTCAAGATCATTAAAACTAAGGAAGATCAGAGAGGCTGTTACAGCCAAGAGGACCCTAAGGGGACACAATGTCTAAATGTAATGTGATCTTCTGGATGGGACCCTGGAACATTAAAAGGGCACCATGTGAAAACCGAGAAATAGTAAAAAATACAATTTAGTTAATAATAACGTATCAATATTATTTTGTTAATTGTGACAAATGTCCCTTGCCACCTGAGACATTAATGAAAGGGAACACTGGGTGCCAGGAATTTGGAAACTCTGTGGTCTGTTGTGGCTGGTTTTCCTTCCTTTTTAAAGAGAGTGCTCAGAGGAGAGAGACAGAAGAGAGGAAGAGAGAGAGAAAGTGAGAAAGTACTCCACGGAGGATGGTCATGCTGCAATCCTGTGTCCTCCATTCTCTCGAGATTTTGGGTACACATACATGCATTGTGTTTTTCAAGCTGCCAGGTCCAGGACTTGAACTGTGCAGTCATGCATGTGAGATCCAGTGCCTTAACCTCTATGCCATTGACTAGACCCATATTGTTGCTATTTTTCTAGAGATCTAAAAATATTCTAAAATATAAAGTTTAATTTTTAAAAAATTATCTCACTTAATAAATAAAGAGAAATAGAAAGACCTAAAAATTTGTTCATTTAGAACACTTTGCCCCCCTGGGAAATTTCCTCTGAACAATTTCAGCTTAATCTTGATAAATTTTTAACCATATGTGTTATTATAGAGGTCAGTGACATTGAATTGTGTGAGCCTCAAGTGAAACATCTATTATAATTTTTTTATTGTTGTTCATTGAGATACTTAAAGAAAAATGTGACTACAGGTATTTTGGGGACATTCCTAAAATTTAAGAAAATACGGAGAAGGAATTGGTTTAAAAAACAAAAATCGTCAGATAATCATTCCGAATATCAGGCACAAAATCAAAGGCCACTCTTTCTGCCAAGTTCAAGACAAAATCCAGCTGGGTTTTAGTTTGTTCTTTTAAATGTTATTTTGTTTTGCTTTTCAAATTAACAAATAAGAGCAATTGTACAAATAAGATCAACTTACAAATGTTGTGGAACCCCATATAGTTTAATGTGACTCCCATGTGTAGACTATGTCCATATAACAAACATCTGGACCATCTAGGTCTGTCAGTCAAGATGTTTTACACCACTGGAAAATTCCCATATTTCTTTTATCAACTTTATTTATTGCTGGCCATGAGTACCCCCCTCCACACCCCCAGAGATGATAGCAATGCCTTTAAAGGCTCTGTAGCAGTTTCATCTTTCATGGCTTTCTAGTGAACTTCCTGTAACAGAAAGCTTCTGCAAGATGTTTTCACATTCAGACCTAGATTGCTGTCTGCAACCAAACCAAGCCAAGAACTTCTCCACCACTCCCATGGAAGCTGAGGCCCCCACCTTTGGGTACCCCCCACAAGTCTCAGGGCTGCTTGTCAGGTGTTTTCTCCTTGGACCCTGCTTAGGCTCTTCACCACATTATATGTTCAGTCAGCCATTTATGACTTGATGACAATGTGAGGGAACCTTGGCCCCTTGGCGATGAGTTACATAATGGCAGAGTCAGACCATCACCAGGTATGATGTTCATTCGTTGATTTGATTCATCCTCATGTAGGCTTGGCTCATCACAGTTTCAGTCTAAAAACTGTCATGTCTGCAGTTACCTCAGCTCCAGGGAGTGAAGTCTGTCCTCTGCTGAGTTTCCGCAGCACCTTCTATTTTGTCCTCTCGGTTTTTGAAATGCTTCTTGCATAGTTGGTTAAGTAAAATAGTTATTGTCTGGCTATGACGGTCACTTCACTCTGACTCACGATGGTAGTCACTGCAGTGCATTGAATACCAAATGAAGTCGGCCCTGCGCTGCATCCTCCGCTCCGTGTGTGAAGCCGGATTAAGTCCTCTGCACGGTCCTAAGGGCATTCCCACTTCATTCATTAGCTGGGAATACTGAAGCTCCTAGCACCAGCAAAACATGTCAGTTCCCCCAGCTGTCAATGAGACAAGCAGGCTCAGAGCGGTCCGTGCCTCCAGAGCCCCTACATGCAGTGTTCCCCAGGAGGGTCATGACTGTCACACACTCCCTTCCAACCATGATGCCTCCTCCGCAGCCACCCAAAATGTTTATTCAAGTTACCATCTCCTGGAGCACCTTGACATTTGCCATATTTTTTGTACCATGAAACGTAAAGTTGTAAATAGGAATTTTTACTTCGTAATGATGTTTTAGGCAGAAATTATTTTATATCCAATCAGTCACTTTCAGTTTAGAGTATAAAACTATCATTTTTTAAAGAATGATTTATTTAATTTTATTTATTTAAATTTGACCAGAGAGAGAAAGTGAAAAAGCAAGCCGCCAGGTCTGGGACTCAAACCACAGTTGGCCATGTGGGAGTCCAGTGCCTTAACTACCACACCACCTACCAGCTCCCAAACTATCATTTTTAAAACTTTAAAATAATTATAGCTTTTTTTAAGTTTATTTATTCTTCCATGAGTGAAAGAGAGGGCACTCCCAACAGAGTCCTAATGCCACAGCCCACCCCCAGGCTCAGCTAGAACCCGATCATGGGTACGCACGAGCCCTGCGTACTCAAGGTGGTCTCCTGATGCGAACCTGAAAGCTTCTCTTGTGGGTCAACATTGCAGAGTGTCACATTTTACTCTTTTACCACCACCCGGTCCCCAGGCCTCTCTTTTTTTTTATGATGCTACATTCCACAATTAAAATTCAATACTCAGGAACACCTTGGTTGCTAAGGATATGTGGTCCATAGTCCTTAATTATGTCTGAAGTCTCACATGGATTTGGTGCATTGCCAGAGCTCAAGTTCCATGAGCGGAAATAAAAAGCTGCAAGAACACAACTCCTTCCTGGCTCCGGTCAGCCTTGCACACGGTGGTGATGAATGGAGAGACGAGCACATAGGCTGCGGCCTCTGCTTCCCTTCCCAAGAGCAAGACAGAAAGAAAAACAAGCAGAGTTAACACTGCAACATTGAAAGGCAGAAGAAATATTAGTCTTCAATGTGAAATCCTATGGAGTAATGGGAAGAGCAGGAACCTTTGAGGTTTAGACTGAAAGTTTCCACTAACTAGCCATTCCACTAAGCAGCAGACCACCTCCCTGGACCTTCTTTCCCTTACCTATGAATTGGAAAATTTCAGCACTGGTTTATTAATGTGTTACTTTATGGTTCCTCTTACTCTTACAAAAGAAAAAAAAAATGTAAGGAAGTTTTTCGATGGTAGAGTGACTGAGAAAAGGATGTGTAGGAAAGGCAAAGGAAACAAATGCCTTTGACTAAAACATGGGTCAGAGCAGAATTCCTGGCAGCCTAGGCAGAAGGCTGAGATGATAGAGGATATATTCTCATTCTCTGAAAAAGAAGAGGGGGAAAGGGAGGGAGGAAAAAGGAGAGGAAAGAGGAAGGAAGAAGGCTAAGAAGCCACAGCGTACCAGACCATCATCAAGTCCAAGCTGCCTCAGAACCCAGAAAGCACTGTGCTGCTTGTGTCCTGTGAAAATGGATGGTGTCATCGAGAACAGTGTTAAGGACAAAAATTTTTGCAGAAACCATCTCCGTTGGTCCATATTTTGTGTTGGTTCTTAATAAAAGGGTGTAATTAAGAAGCATGACTCCAAAGATATAACGTGGGAGGTAAGGCAATCCAGTCCAGGTGTGTCTGTCACTGACCGTCATACTTGGCACAGGATAAAGGCTAAAGCTTGGGTAACCGAAGGACTGAATTCCTGGCATGACCCTCAGGATGTCTTTCTTAAATACTAGTTGCCTTAGCCAAGCTTTTGACAAGCGACATGTTACAGACCATTGAAAACTGAGATTCCTGGCAGGCCCTTTTATACATAATAGTAATCCATGTTTGTGAAAGTCCTCTTCCTTTCTACCACCTTTCCATTGTCCAAGGGACTCTCACCTGTCTACCTGCAGGCAGGGCCAAGAAATTGTATTATTATCATAGCTCATAGTGAGAGAAGGGGAGTTTTATTTCCTACTCTATAAAATGCTATAGACAAGGGATCTTCACAAGGTGCCCATGTAGAAACTATGCATGGTTTTCCAAAACGTCTGCACCAAAATAACCTTGTACTTCAAGTCCATTTTCCACAAATATTTGAAATCCCCTCATATTGTTGGATTATTTTTTACAATAAATATACATTACTCTCAATCATAAAGATTAAACCAGGGACCTGGTGAAAGGAAGAGAGAGAATGGAGACAAAGTACACTTGCATGCAAATAAATTTGAAAAGGTTTTTTTTTTTTTTTTTTGAGAGTTTTCGCTATAGGGCGCGTGCGCTCGCCAGACAGACAGAGAGAGACAGAGAGACAGAAAGCGAGAAATCACTCCCCAGAGGGAATGGTCACACTGCAATCCCTTCTCCTCCATTCTCCTCTCGGGATCTTGAGCACGCATGCAAACGCACCCGGTGTTAGTTTTAAGCCACCGGGTCCGGGACGCGAACCGTGGTCAACTACGTGGGAGTCCAGCGACATAGCCATTACACTAACTGCTGGTTCCCTGAAAAGGTCTTTTTAATGAAAAGAATAAAGTGGGGCAAACAGATTGCATGGTGGTTAAGGCACTAGACTCCCACATGGTCAACTTGAGTTCAAGTCCCAGACCTGGTGGCTTGAAACTCACGCCAGGTGCATGTGCACCCAAAATCCCAGGAGGAGAATGGGGGAGAAGGGATTACAGCATATCCATCCTCCTGGAGGGTGATTTCTCACCCTCTCTCTCTCTTTATCTCCCTCTGTCTCTCTCCGGGGACACACACTGCCTCTGCTAAACACCTTAAAAAAAAAAAAAGAAGAAGAAGAAGGAGAAGAAGGAGAAGGAGAAAGCCATTCGCATCAAGCTCTAGGGCACTCCTGTCACTTGATGTTGCTCCACAAGTACATGTTGAATGGCTACATCCATAGACCATGGGAAAGAAGGCCAGCCAGCAAGAATCTGAAGGTGGGAGTTGCCCACTGGCCACCTCAAATGGGAAGCAAACATACTGAGGCGTCTTTAAGGCACTTTGTTGTGAGTAGGGCAGGTCCTAACGCCCTTTCCAGGATGAGCAGTCCCAAAATGCATCCGCAGATTCCTAAATGGGTTCATCCGTCAACTAGAATGACACGTCAGAGGCAGGCTGCCAGAAAAGACTTTTCTGACCCAGGATGGTTGGAAGCGAGCTCTTCCTCCTGTCATCAGTTGGCCGACACTTTTGGTTACTTCTTGAGGCCATGCCTAGAGAATCTTTCATTTGTTCATTTAGTCACTTGTCCAGAAAAATTGGAATATTTGTTGAGTGCCTACTCTGTGCCAGACACTGTTCCAGGGTTCCTCAGTAAACTAAAGTTCAAACCCACATGGAGCTTATGTCCTATTAATAGTTACAGGTAGACAGATGATAAGGTAAATATTGGGTTGTCAGAAAAGTCATGATGCATTTTCGTATAGAAAAACATAGAAAAAAATATGTCATGATTTTTCTGACAGCCAATGTCTGATATGGTAAATGCTGGGGAGACAAATAAAGCAGGGTACGGGCATGGTGGGGAAGAGTAGCTAGTTCACCCTTAAGTAGAGTACTGAGGGCAGACGTCACTGCGAGGACCCCACCTCCACCCACAGAATCACCATCCACATTTTAACAAGATCTCCAGAGATTTCTATGCCCTTCTAAGATTGAAACTGGCCAAGACCTAGATCAGCAGTTGCAACCAAACACAAGGCTTTATCAGAATCACTTAGAAAAACTTTTTAAGGATACCTACACCTCTCTCCAGATGTACTGAATTAAATGCTAAATAGTGAATTCTGCAATTGGAGTGTGTGTGTGTGTGTGTGTCCACATGCATGCAGTAGAGAGCACATGTATTCTCCAGAGAGAGACAGAGAGAGGGAGAGAAGAAAACAGTCCCCATTGGGAATGGTCACACAGCAATTCCTTCTCCTCCATCTCCCCTGTTTTGAGGATGTTGGGCACACATGCACATGTCCACATATTTCTCAAGTCTCTGGGTCTGGGACTTGAACTGCACAGTTGTCCATGTGGTATCCAGTTGCCTTAACCAGCAGGCCACTGAGCCATCTCAACAACTGGGTATTGTTAAGATTCTACCAGGTGGTTCTGAAACTGAGCTACATTTAAGAGTCACTGTGCTCTAGGTGGTATGGTCATATGCATAAGTGACCAGACCAGGGCTCATTCTACTTGGGCCTCAAAACATGGGTGGGAGAGCCATCCCCAAGACACCTGCTCCACACACCAGGACACGGCCCCAGACTAACTTCAGTGCAGGAGTGGAATGGACATAGATATTGCCGGTTCTTGTTTCAGGAGTTTTCGAGAACATTTAAGTGTATTTGAAAAATACTTTCTAAAGGATTGTTTGTACAAATATCCTCCTCTTGCCAACCATGTTTGGCTTAGACTTTAATCAGATTTAAAATGGTGAACATTCTTTATAAGGCTGTATGTTTCTCTTCTTCCAGGGCATGCAAAACAGGACATCTGCGTTTTATCATTAAAATACTAAAACAGGCCCAACATTTTTAGGAAGTTTTGGCCTGGGCTTGTATGCTACAGGTGTTGGATGTACTTGATAGAAGGCTGGAGTCTAATCACTCAGAGTTAAATTTAAAAAAAAAAAAAAAAAAAAAGTCAGCACCAATTTTGCTTCTGAAAAATATTTGACTAAAACATTTAAATTTTTACTGGTTTTTTATCATGTAGAAATATAGGAAAAAGAAGCCTTTCAGGCAGCTTTATATGGAAATATCTGGTTTTCACATATTCTTTGTCATATAGAATCAGTTCTCATCAACTGCTAGCAGAATATGATTTTGCTCGCTGACTAGTTTCCGTCAGCTCACCTGTAGTACCCCATGGACATGAAAAGCATTGTCCTTCACTTGCCTTCTTTCCCATCCCAGGAAAGACATAAAAACATAGCATTTGAAGCACAAGGCTGGTTGTAATGGAAGCATGTTCTGTGCACAAGTATAAGAAATGATGCTATCCAGCAAAGACCAGTGAAGAACTGAAGAGTGAAAATGTAACAAGTCAGGGATCAGCAGTTAGCATAATGGCTATGCCACTGAACTCCCATGTAGTCAACCGCAGTTTGAGTCCCGGACCCAGTGGCTTAAACTCATGCCGGGCACGTGTGCGTGCGTGCCCAATATCCCGAGAGGAGAATGGAGGAGAAGGGATTGTGGCGTGGCCATCACCCCTGGTGGGGGGGGGGGTGATTTCTCTCTTTCTATCTCTCTTTCTGGCGAGCGCACGTGCCCTATAGTAAAAACCTTTCCCCCCCCAAAAAAAGAAAAAAGAAAATGTAGTAAGTCAGTTTGAAAATCGTAATTTCTAAGTTCAACTGAGTACCACATTAACTGTAGGTGTCTCACAAAACCAAGTCATATCTGGAAGTCATGGAATGCTTTCCTATAAATATTACTACAATTGGCTTACCTTTCTACTGTGCTAACAAGTCTATAAAGCACTTTCACATCATTCCTTTAACCCTGATGCTGTAAGGTATGTGTTTTAAAGTGAAGAACTACTGGCAGCCACATAGCCTAGTAGTTAGTGCGACTGGATCTTACTTGGCCAACCATGGTTCAAATCCTGGTTCTGTTGGCTTGAGAAACACATGTGTGTAGGTGTGCCTATAATCCTTACAGGATGGAGAGATGGAGCAGAAGGGATTGTGGTGTAACCGTACACCGTTTAGGGGTGCTTTCTCCCTTTCCCTCTCTCTGTCTCTCTATCTATGGCAATCACTCATGCCCTTTATAAACTAAAAATAATGGGGCCAGCAGGTGCGTAGTGGTTAAGACACTGGGCTCCCTTGGGACCAGCAGATGGTCTAATGGTGAACTCTCAGGTAGTTGACCGTGGTTTAAGTCCTGGGCCCTGCAGCTTAAAACTCACACCAGGCACATGTGCATGCGTGCCTAAGATCCCGAGAGGAGAATGGAGAAGGGATTACAGAGTGGCCATCCCTCCTAGGGGTGATTTCTCACTTTCTGTCTCTCTGTCTCTCCAGCGAGTGCATGTGCCCTATAGCAAAAACCTCTAAAAAAAATAGACACTGGGCTACCACTTGGCCAACCACGGTTTCAGTCCCGGCCTGGTGGTTTAAAACTCACACCAGGCGTGTGTGCATGCACATGCCCAAAATCCCAAGAGGTGAATGGAGGAGAAAGGATTGTGTAGCCATCCTTCCTGGAGGGAGGGATATTTCTCACTTTCTCTTTCTGACTCTCTATCTCTCCAATGAGCACACACACCCTATAGCAAACAAAAACTCTCAAAAACATTTTTTTAAGTAATAATGTTTTAAAAATGAGAATAAAGCGAAGGCAGTCAGTAAAGATTAAATAATTGGCTCAGTACCACACAATTAATTGTTAGACCTGAGACCTGGATGACCCCCCACATCTAGTACAGAATATTTGTCCAGTCAACACACCAAAAGTATGTTATTTTGTTTTGTTTTGTTTTCTTTGTTAGTTTGTGATGTGTCACCTTCTAATACCTGAACACTAGTTTTTACTTTTTAGTTTCTGTCATCCACACTCTAAGCACCTGCCAAGTAAGTTTTTTTTTGAAGAGATAACTTGAACCAGATGTAAATAAAACATGTCTCCCCTCTGTGGTTAAGACTCACCTTTTGTCTACCAGAAAAGCAAGAATGTATTGAGGTCTCTCTTCCTCTCGCCAGGCTTCTTATAACCCTTAAATTGCCTAACCTCAACAGATCTGTCACTTTTACAGCAGCTGTTAACTCACCCCCCAAACTTCTTTAACTGGCTCCCCTGAAGAAAACGAGCAGCTAGAATCCAGGCATGTGCCCTCTGCTTGCCCTCCCTCCCCCAAAATAAATCCCTTCCTCTGCTGGTCTGGAGTGCACTTCTGCAGTTCGGCCCTCCCAGGCCCAAGGTTTTGAATTTCTGCAGTTCCTCACTTTGGGTTGTGCCCACTGAGCTATTAATCAAGGTCTCAGTGGTGCCTAACCTACAGCCAGTGAACAACCCTCCCCTCTTCCTGGGACGGGCCCCTCAAAGGCCCTGCCTGCTGGCTTCCTCCCCTGCAGAAGAGGTCTTCTTCCTTTGCTTCTCATTCTCCGGCCTCCCCTAATGAAGACAAATAGCAGTTATTTTCTGCCCTATTTTCCTTTGGGCTCCTTTCTATTAAATTGAATTCTGCCCCAAACTCCATTCTCCCAGGTCCTTTCCCTTCCCTTTCATAGCTGGGTCGTCAGGGCACAGCTGGTTTCTCTCCGACTGAAGCTGTTGGGGGGTTCCAGCTCCAGCAGACCTGAAATTCTGCAGGTGGACTCCCCGCCACCCCAGGCCCTGTGCTGGGCACACTTGTTCTCACCATCCTGATTCTTCTCCCTTTTGTTCCTTGGCTTTCCCCTAACTAGGGCCCACTGCCACCATCTCTCAGGCTACTGGAGTGAGTGTCATCACCACCTGCTGCACCCCCAGTTCTTCCTGTCCACATCCAGCCCGGTTAGCTCCCTTCAGGCAGCAGCAGCCAGCTGCCACAGTGTGCCCCTGCTGCGCCTGGGAGCCTGGGTGCAGGATGGTGGCCCAGCCCTGCCACT
Organism: Tupaia tana; assembly: GCA_026018925.1. NCBI lineage: Eukaryota > Metazoa > Chordata > Mammalia > Scandentia > Tupaiidae > Tupaia > Tupaia tana. Next base: position 80,457,284 of record JAKSZU010000010.1, read on the forward strand.
TTAGCTGAGTGACCATCACAAGTCCCCTAACCTCTCTGAACCTTTGTTTCTTCATCTAATAAATGAGAGAGCTGGATTAAATAACCTCTACTGCCTTTTCCACTTCTAAGGTCCTTTGATTCAGTCCTTGTCACTTCATGGCTCAACACCGGGCGCCTCTCTGAGTTATTTCCTCATGACAGCCGTGGCTCCGAAATCGTTGTTGTCCACGTGCCCTCATCTCCTCATTCGAACTATAATAAAATTCTTCCTTTGTGTCTTAGTTTTAGAATTCCTCCCCCCAAGGACCTTTCAGTTTGGGACATATACACCAATTATAAAACCTCACACTGCCAGTTCTGACCATTTCCCCCCTCACAGCCCACTCACCTCAGACCATTTCTAGAGATGAAGCGATGTGTTCTCAGGTTGGCCGGACACAGGTGGGGAGTCTCCAGAACTGCCGGTGAAGACAAACCCTTGCTATGTCCACATCAATCTAAAATGCTCAGAGAGACCCGGGGCCAATATTCCAGAGTTCCTCTCGATGTGTGTGTGTGTGTGTGTGTGTGTGTGTGTGTGTGTGTGTATGTGTCACATGGTCAAAAGAACCTAGGAAACACTGAATATTAGCTTCTTCTTAGAAATTGGTCATGCATATTAGCACATTGAAAGACTCTAAGAACTTCTTTCTGGGAAGTAAGGGAGACAACCTTTATTTATTTCAGCATTTCCTGAGCTTATATGGCCCCTGGCACTCTTCACAAAACATTTAACATCGGGTAGAACATGTTTCCTAGAACACCGTTTGGGAATCATTACCACAAAACATTGCTGACCTATTTTTATCTGGAGTTTTCAGATATACTTGGGTGCTGGAATATTTATCGGACACCTACTATGTGCAGAGCACAGGGGAATAATGCAAAACTGGCAGATCAAGTATTTGCATGTCAAGATTTCAAAATCTAATGCTGCAGAAGGATAGCTATATGAGTACAGGCCAGTCAACAAACAAGACAAATGAGGTCTCCAGGACAGCTTGGACATGTACAGCTGGGCCACCCAGCCACTGTGTGGCTCCTTGAACTGAATCCAGGCTCTCACTCATCAGCCTCAAGTTTGCATTGCTCTACCATGGCAGTTAGCGCTTGCTGGTTTCAAGATCTCAGACTAGGTAGTCGGTGCGGCATATCTAGTGATTTTATCTTGTACTGAACATCCTAGAATTTTTGCCCTTCATGTACAGTTCAGATGGTTTTTACTCAGAAATGGAATCTGTTCTTCCCTGGAAAAGATGGCCTCCTTTTCACAAGCAAGGAAGATGTCAAAATGGCCAATGTCATAGGATGTGTCTTAATCCCACTCTGTCAGCTGTTGTAGCTGCAGTCCAGTGTACCTGGTATTCCCTGGACGAAGGCCCTGGGCTCTCAAGACAGCTGCCCATTCAGAACCTGTTTGTGACCCATCGCTATTTTTCCAGGACCTGCTCCTCCCAAGTCATATCCATGTGTCCGCACTTCCTCAGAGGGCCCTCCCCTGATCCTCTCCCTTACCTCCTGCCTCCCACCCCTCACTGCCGACTTTTAGACCTGCTAGGATGTGTCCTTCTTCAACATTTTTGAAAGTTTATTTAGAATTGGAGTGTCAGATGGACCAGTGGTGGGTGACAATAAGAATTCCTACTGGAGATGTAAATGTAGATCACATGTACCAGCCCTGAATACTGAGCAAGAGACTCAGAGTTTGTGCTGAAGGCTGTTGTGACGCAGTTTGGGGGGAAGTGGAGAGAGCATAATCCAGATACGATTAGAGCTTCTGGAGAAACCACCTTCAGGTGCCTCCCCTCGCCCTCTGCGTCTCTCCTGAGCCCAGGGTCCCCACTGCAAGCATGCTGAACAGAACAAGGAGCTCAGAGGTTTCTCTGCACCCACTTCCTGTGAAGGAGGGTGCCATGCCATGGGAAATACGAGGCCACTGCATCTTTAGGACTGTTACCCAGGTGTGAATAAGTCATGATCTCCGCTGTAAGGAGCTTACAGCTGGGGAATTCGGTCTTGGACAAGGTGTTGTAAAACTCTGTGTGTGTGTGTGTGTGTGTGTGTGTGTGTGCGTGCACATGCACATGTGCACACACTTGTGTTCAACAATTTCATAGACAACTTGTATTACCAAAAAACCATGCATGGATTTCACTTCTTTTTCAACACCAAAATAAACCTGTACTTATATTCCATTTTCTCATGAACTTTTTGAAGTCCCCTTGTATGCGATTGGATAATTATAATAGAAAAAATGATATTTTCTTTCTAGTAAGGAGTCAGGAAGCCTTCAGAGAAGAGATAGTGAGCGAGTTATCCTACGAGGGAAGGTCTTCTCTGCACAAGCCCTCCTCAAGCAAGCACAGCTGCTTCCTGCTCAGCCTCATCCCGGTGAGGAAGCAGGGCTCAGGCGTCCTCTCCTCTGGATTTCTGTGTTCTGCTTCCTGGATTTCAGTCTCTCTGCACCCAGGCGGCCATGTTAGTGGTGGCAGCAGTAGTCTTCGCAGTAACCACACACTGACACTGCGCTGAGTTCTTTAGAGATAATCTCCACTTTCACCCTCACGATAATGAGGTAAACATCATTTCCATGTTATTGAAAGGGAACTGAGGCTCAGAGCATTTAGGGGGTTCGCCTCAGGAATGTGCACAAGGAAGCGGCCGAACTGGGAATGGAACATGGGGTCACCAGCTCCCACGTCATGTTCTGCCTGCTGGACTAACAAGGAGCTCAGAAGGCTCCTCACCCACTTCCTGTGAAGAAGGATGACGCAGCATCCTCCCCCTGGCTTCTCCTTCCTAGCTCCAAACGGGCTACCAGCCCCTTCTCAGGCACGGTGAGGCCAGGAGGGTGACTTCCAGTACAGGACTGGTGAGCAGGTCTGGAGCTTGAGCTCTGACTCAAGGCCTCAGAGTACAGAAAAGGGACACCAGACCTCTGGGCGGGTTCTCAAACTTCAGTGTGTGGCAGAATCACCACAGTTTTTCTGAAATGCAGATTCCTGGGCCTTTGCCTTGAGAGTCTAATTTCTAGGTCTGGGTGAGGTCTTGGCATCTGCACTGGAACACGCACCCTACCACTGCCAGCACTGATGCTGATGTAAGTGCACCTAGGCAGTTACATCAGGGTGTGATGTGTGAGTGTGTGTGTATACGCGTGCTGTGATTTGTGTGTGCATGCATGCCCACACACAAGCTGTTCCAGTAAAGCTCTGTGGAGGACATGCACGTGAACTGCTCAGAAGGATCTTGGACTAGACTGTCGTTGCCTTTGGTAGCTTTCCCCACTTGTGCCCAGCCTTTGCAGTGAGGGTGACCAGATACCCATTATAAGCCATCCTCTTTCTTTGGAAACGTCTGTTCAGAGTATTCTAAAATCTTTTTGGCAGAAAGTCATTTGTCTCTTTTTTCTGGACCTGGGAACGACATAAGAAAGTGTTCAGGCCCTTTCCCAAATATAATCCCTGAGCATTCGGAGGCTGAGAATCCTCCTGCCCACGGCCTCCTGGGACTCTGGATGGCCTGCCTGTTGGCCAGAGGCACTGAGCATCCCCATACTGGAAATGTGGGAAAGATGGTCTCTGTCCTTGAGGTCTTAGGGTCTGCTGGGGCAGTCAGAACAGAACCATGTGAAAGAGTCAGGCGCACAGATGTGACCAAAATAAACCAGACGCAAATCCATGCGGTGGTGAGAATCCGAGTGCAGACTAACTTGGGCCTCAGCCTCCTATGGTAAGTCAAGGGAAAACAGAGAGAAATGGAATGTCAGGTGCCAAGTGAACCATCAGAAAAGCCTTCCCAGAGGAGCTGTCACCCATTTATTCACCCATTGACCAGCTCGCATTAAGACAGTCGAGGCAGATCTCGGCTGGTCACTGGCACCATTACCTACCCATAGTGCAGCAGACCCAGCCTCTGCCTTCCTGAGGAATACATGCTAACTGTGCCCTGAGGCCATACAGAATGCATAGCCCATGGATAAAGACCAGGCGGACGATCAAGGACATTATCTCAAGAGAATGATGTTCTCATCAGATTCCCAAAGGCAGCCGCACTCCTGGCTTTATGGACCAGGGCACATGTGCAAAGGAAGCCCCAGCCTGTTGGCCTGCCCCCTTCTCTTCCCATCCTGGCTCGTGTGCCAGTGTGTAGACACCTCAGGCCTCAGGTTCAGACTCCGTCCACCCTGCTGCCCCTTAGCCAGCCATTGGGCCTAGGAGCTATGATCTACCCTCAGGAGGACTGATCCAGACAAAAGGCCCTTGCAAACTGAAAACAGGCTTGGGCTTTTTATTGATGGGGGATTTGGGAGGCCTGGGTGCGTAAGGGGTGAATCAGCTAGAAGTGTGTGCATAGCCTGAGTGGACATGCTCTCCCACCCCACAGACTTCTCACGTATGGTGAGGGACACAGCTGGACAAGGGCCCAGATGGGGCTTACAAAGCATGGGGCCCAGGCCAGGGATCCCAATTGCAGATCTAGGGCACTTTCACCTAAAGGATAACTAGGAGTTTGGTAAATAACAAGCTGAGGGAAAGGAGAAGCCTTCTTGTGAAGGAATAGTACAAGATCCCTGAGCTGAAAAGAAACCTTCTTGACTTTCCTAAAAACAGGGATAGGGGTGGGAAGAGAGGTTGGAGAATGGGCAGGGGCCTGGTGGGCCAAGGTGAAGATTGAGCTTTACCAAGGACACAGGCAAGACATGGTGGGGGCCAGGGAAAGGTCATTTTGAATGGTCAGGAACATCCCTTGTAAACTGAACTTGTGTGATGCTGATATCTGATGTGGGGCGAGAGAACAAACTGCTCAGCTTGGCTAGGCCAAAGAGTACTGAGAAAGGTGAAAGAAGGATGGAGAAGGTTTGGAGAGGAGCTCTTGTGGGGGTGCTTTGGGCATGATCTGGGGGTTGGGATAATCAGGGGATGCCAGAGCCTTCTGGGGAAAGCTATTAAAGAATCAGGCTGGGGCCCAGATTCTCTCCTTGCTCTGTGTTGACCATCAAAAAATGGCCAAGATCCAGCCTCTGTGGGTCTGTAGTGTATTAAACATAGCGCTGGAAGCCACATGGCAACTGTGGATTCAAATCCCCAACTGGGGGGACCAGCAGTTAGTGTAATGGCTATGTCGCTGGACTCCCATGTAGTCAACCGCGGTTCGAGTCCCGGACCCAGTGGCTTAAACTCACGCCGGGTGCGTATGCGTGCGTGCCCAAGATCCTGAGAGGAGAATGGGGGAGAAGGGATTGCGGCGTGGCCATCCCCCCTGGGGGGGATTTCTCGCTTTCTATCTCTCTGTCTGTCTCTGTCTGTCTGGCGAGCGCACACGCCCTATAGCAAAAACCTCTCCAATAAATAAATAAATGAATGAATGAATGAATGAATGAATGAATGAAAAATCCCCAGCTGGGGGTCCTAGTAACATTTTGAAACACAATGGGTGATTACACATGTGCTCAACATCCTGACAAGCTGGGGGACTAGGAGAAGGGGATTGCAGTGTGGTCAGACCCTGCTGAGGGTGTTTCTCTCTCTCTCTCTCTTTCTGTCTCAGTTTCTCTCTGTCATGCACAATATCATGAATAAAATAAGTAAAAACTTAAAAAGAAAAAAGAAAGGAAGGCCAAATAATCTGCTGTAGGTAACACCTCTGGGTTACACAGGTAAGCATAGAGCACTTGAGGGGTGTACCCTGAGCTTGAGCCATAGTACTTGACATTTATATGATTTTTGTGTTTTTCTGTGTGATAACACAGAAGTTGTCTTGCAGTTGCTTCTGGGTTGGCATGGAATCTCTTTTTCCACTTAGTAAAGATGACCACCTTTTAGATTTGGACAACATTTTGACATTCATCACTGAATCCTCATTTCCTTTCTGTGTTGTTTATATTTTCATAATTAGCAATGATGTTCTCACCACTTAATGGTTATAAAATTATAAATGCATTACTAAGCGGTAATAAGAATTGTCCTTGAAATTTGTAAGCAGATGTTGGTGTGTGTGTGTGTGTGTGTGTGTGTGTGTTTATGATAACAGTGTTTACATAATCTCAACAGTCAGGGGCCCTGGGGACTTATACTCAGCAAAGGAACAGTTGGTTTAAATTAGGTTTCCATGTGAAAGACAGTATTGCTATTTTTTTCCTATGTTGTGGGAAAGTATATAGAAAATGATTTGAATGAAAGGAAATAAGTCTGTATGTATGATCGGAACCGAGACACAAGCCAAGTGATGGTCTCTCTGCTCTGTGAAGCAAGCCTTTCCAGCTAAGCCTTTACTGGACTAGTGAGTCACTGTGTGATACCAAAATAACCTAAAATAACAGTTACTTTCCAGAGACCCTGATTTACCATCAGTTTTGATAGGAAAGGAGCTAAAACCTTGGAAAAAATATCGCCATAGGCTTTAACACCTACTGAGTTGGGTGACTATTTTGACTTTTCAGCCTCTTATTTTTATTTGTAAGGGGAAGGGTTTGAATTTCCAACTCAAAGAGCCAGCAGTGTTATGATTCCAAATGTTTGCTGATGGTTTTCCACTGTAGAAGAGAGCTTACCAAAACCAAATCAGACTAAAGGAAGAATTGCACAGAGCACCAAGGACAGACTCTGCGGGTAAAATAATTTCTTGCTCTAGTTAAGTCAAGATTTTATGAAGGTGATTTTTAACCAGGTTCTCAGATCGGTGATAAGGCATGAAGACAATAGCTGCAGGAGAGGGGCTGGCTCTGGAAGTCCAGAGGTTCCCGGGATGCTCGGGACTAGGGCTTGTCCTAGGGGTCTGATTCAGATCTGTTCTCCTGATACTTCCTGAGGGCCCAGCAAAGCCCAGAGCAGAAGAAGAGCAGGAGTGCATGCTGGGAGCCCCCTGAGCTTGAGCGGGGCTCAGGAGTGGCAGGTGATCACCATGTCTACTTTAGCCTATATCCGAAAGGACAAGGGGAACTTCATGAGGACACAAAGGTAGAACTCGATGCTCTGTGAGGCTGACCCACATGGGAAGATTCCAGAGACCTCCCTGAGCACATCAGGTATGCGCCTGCCCACGATCTGGCGCTGGCGGGAGCTGGGATGAGTCACAGCGCCAACACACCATTGGGAGTGCACTTTCTCTCTTTCTCTCTCAGGAGAAATAAATAAATAAACTTAAAAAAAGAAAGAGGCAAATTATTACTCCTGTGTTCCTGGCTGTACTAGAGTTTAACCTCATTTCTTCACTAACACTCCCCGTTGCTGCTGTTCCCTGTGTTAGTTTCTGTGTAGAGACTGGGAATCGGTGTTGAGCAGCCATCTCTTTCATTCATTTTTCCCCCATTGTTCTAGTCATTTTTTTTTTCCTTAGTATCGTCTCTTTCATTCTAGCTGTCTTTAGCTTCAAATTTAGTGGTTAGGAGGACCCACCCAAAGCCAAGGTTAAAGAAACTTGCCTTTCATAAGATGAAGAAGCACTGGACTAGAAGTCCTAGTTTTGAGAGAAACAAGAATTATTTGACCTTGGAAAGTCATTTCTCCCAGGAGCCATTTTTCTTTCTTGCTTTCTTTCTTTCTTCTCTCTCTCTCTCTCTCTCTCTTTCCCTCCCTCCCTCCCCCTCTCCCTCCCTCCCTCCCCCCCTTCTTTCTTTCCTCCCTCCTTTCTTTCTTTCTTTCTTTCTTTCTTTCTTTCTTTCTTTCTTTCTTTCTTTCTTTCTTTCTTTTCATCTTTCTTTCTGACAGAGCCCCACGATGTTGCCCAGTCTGGCCTCAAACTCACAGATCTCCTTCCTTGGCCTCCTGAGCACTTGAAATTACAGCACACATCACCATGCCCAGCAATATATTCTTTCTTTTTTTTTTTTTAAAGGGGGGGGACTGGTCTATCCCCTGTGGTTGCTACCAGCACACATGCCCTAATTCTTACTATTTTTTATCATCTACTTGAACTTGTTTCCTGTGATCACATGGGATATCATGTTGTTCATGCTTCATTCTCATTCAAGCCAGGGAAGAGATTTGCTCCCCAGGTTTCCACATGTGTCACCCGAGCCTGGCTAAGAGGACCATGTGGGGTCGAGGCCAAGTCTTGGTCTATTAACAACTGAATTTCTCAATCCAGACAGTAGCCAGGCTGGACAAAGTAAATGAACACTAATGCCAGCCCCAGAGTAAAGGTGGCAGCAAAATAACCATAGAGATGACACGGGTGGTTTAGAGGCTATGTCATAGGTGGGGAACAGTCTATGTAGTGGAGAAGCAAGTCACCTTAGAATAACTATAGGCCCCGAGCTGGGAACATTTGAGTTTCTATGTACATTTGGTATTTGGTGAGTATGAAGAGTGCAGCTTCCAGGCAGACACCATAAGTTCAAATCCAGGCTTTGCTATCTATTGGTTGAGGACCTTAGGCAAGTCTCAGAGGATAAGAATAGTCCCTGAGGATGGTCGTGATAAAGGAGGTAACACAGGTAAAGGGCTTAGAGTGCTTCCTGGTGTATCATAAGTGTTATTAAGTATTTGTTCTTATTATTTTGTTGTTTGAGAAACAAAGTAAATAATGCATTTGTAAAAGATTGTTCAAAAATATTTTTGTGGTTTTGATGATGTATTTTACTACTTATAAATATCTTTCATTTATGAGTTAGGTATGCAGATCACATTTATTCTTTTTTTTTTTTTTTTTTTGAGAGGTTTTTGCTATAGGGCGCGTGCGCTCGCCAGACAGACAGAGAGAGACATAGAGACAGAAAGTGAGAAATCACCCCCCAGGGGGGATGGTCACGCCGCAATCCCTTCTCCTCCATTCTCCTGTCGGGATCTTGGGCACGCACACACACGCGCCCGGCGTGAGTTTTAAGCCACCGGGTCCGGGACGCGAACCGCGGTCGACTATGTGGGAGTCCAGCAACACAGCCATTACACTAACTGCTGGTTCCCCACATTTTTTCTTCATGTCCATCTGGTAAATGTATTTCCATTGGAATTATTCTCAGGCCTTATTTTCTTATAATCTCACGGGATTGCATAGATCAAGAGAGATTTTGCAATTTGCCCTTTTCAGCCTCCTTATTTTAAAAATGAAGATGAAGAGGTGCAGAGGGTTAAGTGACTTTCCCAGAATCTCAGGGATGAAGCTCGGTTTCAATCTCTCAGCTGAGTTTTCATTTCCTAATAACAACTGGACTTGAAAAAAAAAAAAAAGGAAAGGAAGTTTCCTTGTGAACAAATACTCACCAAGCTCCATACTTCATAACTGCCTCTCTCTGCATATCCAGGTGAGCTCCTGGGTGACGTGGCTGATCCTCACTGCGGGCTCCATGGAGGAGAAGCGGGAAGTCTTCTCATATCTGGTGCACGTGGCCAAGTGCTGTTGGAACATGGGCAACTACAACGCGGTCATGGAGTTCTTGGCTGGCCTCAGGTATGGTCGGGGTTGTAGCTGTCTGGGCACAGCTTCCTCTTTCCATCAAAGGGCACTGAATGAACTGCTGGGAGCCGTGTTGGCCCCAGCCAGGCGATCGATTGTGATTACTTGGGGAAATGTATCTTCCAGCACCGCAAGCCTTGGGCAAGTCATGATCCTGATTATATGGTCCCATTCTCCTGGTCAAGCTGCGGGAAATTACCACGTTGCATAACCCCATCAACCCCATCACAGACCCCTCTAGTCCCCTTTCTTCCCTGTAAAGCCCCCTGTGATCTACTGCTTTCAGCTCTGCCTTACGAATTGCCTCAGCCCTGTAAGCTCCTGACTGCCAGCTGCCCCTGGAATCACAGTGGTTAGTATTGACCATAAGCAGCTTCCCACAAAGTTGCCTCTCATCATCGTTGAACACTTCCTGTACGTCACACATTGGGCTAATCGTGTTCCATGCAGTGCATCTTTTAATTCTCAAAACTGGGTTTAAGGTAGCTACTATTACTGTTCCCACAACATACAAAAACAAACAAACAAACAAAAAACTAAAGTAATAGAAGTGTAGTCGTTCACCCAAGGTCACCTGGCATGGAAGGCAGGCAAGCCTGACTCCAGAGCCCATGATCTTGACCGCTGTGTGGTCCACTCTAGTTCTTCCTCCGCTGAGTAAGTAAGTAACAGCATGCCATTCTGTCAGTGGAGTCTCCCAGCTTATTCCCTTCAGCCTCAGTTACTTGGCAAAAGTGACTGCCCTCACGCCTGTGGGAGACAGCAAGGTGTGTGAGGAAGATGATCGTGAGTTGTCAAATCAGAACTCAGGGCATCAAATCCTGCCTTCCCCACAGAGTAGCTGTGTGATCTGGGCAAGTTACTTGACCTCACTGGGGCTTGGTTTCTTCCTTTGTTAAATGGCTATCATACTAAAAAGTGCATCTTTCCATAGGATTTGGTGAAATAATGTGAAGTGTTGAGCGTTTGTGCCTGCCATATCTTAGGTCATTGAGAAAGTTATGATGTATTTTTCCATGTAAAAATGCTCATGACTTTCCCGACAACCTAGTAGTAAGGCTCCATAAGGGGAAGCTGGTGGTGGTGGTGGTGGTTGTATTGCTTTTGAGATGCCCCATCCCTATGAGGCCTCTCACTGTAAGAGAATCTTACTTCATAGCATTATTGATTCTTCAGATCTTTACATGGGGATACTGGGTTGGAGGAAGAGATAAAAAATTCCCAAAATCCTTTTGAACTTTCTTAACTAAGAATAAATTCAAATAACCATGTCATTAATATTTAAAATGGTTGCTTAAAAGAAGGAAAAATATTTGAAGAATAGGAGTCTCTAGTCAAATGATTTTGATCCTCTCCATGATAACTCTTCTACAAAGAACCTGTAACATTTCTTAAACGATTAGGGGCCAAACAGTGGCACAGTGGTTACACGTGACACTCTGCAAGGCTGACCTACAGGGGAAGGTTCTGGGTTTACATCCGGACACCTCCCTGAGTACTCTGGGTGCACACATGCCCATGATCTGGGGTTGGCCGAGGCTGCAGTGAATCATAGCATCAAGACCGTAGTGGAGGTGCTGTCCCTCCATTTCTGTCTCTCACATTTATACAAGAAATAAATGAGTAAACCTTAGAGAGAGAGAGAGAGAGCAGGATAATTACCTTGTGGTAAAACAGCTCCATGACATAGTTTAATGATGCTCATCGTTCTGTGTTTGACTGGCTGATTGTTGCTGGCTCTTTGCTGGGGCCTCACTTCCTGTTACTATGTATGTGACTGCCCTATAGCCTGGTAGCTGGCTCCTTCCAAAGTGAATACTACAAGACAACAAGGCAGAAGCTACAATGCCTTTTGAGTCCTAGGCTCAGAAGTCACACTGACACTTCCTCCATACTGTACTGGTCACAGAGGTATAGTTCAGATTTATTGTGGGTGGGAGCTACTCAGAGCAGTAATGCCAGATGGTGTGGACCAGTGATCAGGGTGACCCTGGAGGCAGGCTGTCATATACCATGTCCTAGAGTGTTTTGATTAGAAAATGGCCTTACCATGCATGACCTGGAAAGACCTAGGGTGAATTCGACCTTTGGATCGAGCTTAGTTTGAATTCCAAATCAAACACGGCCAAAAAGGAAATGTCCCTAATGATGTCTGTGTGTGGTAAAATTGTGTGTGACTTTCCTATATCTTGGCAGGTTCTAGATTTTCTACAAAGAAATACAAATTTGGACTCTTAAAAAAAAAAAGCAGCAATGTTTAAAGTAGTATCAATTCTCAATCTAGCAAAATCATAAAAAGAAATAAAAGTATTTAAAGTAGTATGAATTCTCAATCTAACCTTAGTAATTGACCTTCACTAACAAAAGTATTTAGTCTTTTGTCCCCAGGCATGCCAGGACTACTCACTGCATACACAAATGAAGATGTTTAAATAATGAAAACCATGGCTTGTTCATTCATTCACTTAATTTATTTATACCTCTTCTCATTCCCTAAAAAAAGGATTCTTACTGCCTCGTAAGAATTCAGTTGTAGCAACCAGGAGGTGGCTTGGTGTTGAGATGCTGGACTTCCACATGATCAGCCATGGTTTGAGTGTCAGCTCTGGTGACTGGCTTTCTCACCTTCTCTCTCTCTCTCTCTTTCTCTCTCTCTCTCTCTTTCTCTCTCTCTCTTTCTCTCTCTCTCATGAGCACATGTGCCCTATAACAAATTAAAAAATAATAATAATAATTAATCAATAAAAACAATTCAATTGTAGGACAGGATGCACTTAGTGGGATAGAATCAGAAAATAATTTTATTTTTCTGACTTCACTGCTTTTCTCCTTTTTAATGTATTTTATTCATGATAGCGAGCACTTGCACACTTGTGGGGAGGGCACCTTCCCAGGATCTCAGCATGCTGTGATCCCCTTCCCACAACCCTTTCCTGCGCCCTTCAGTGTGCCTGTGCACACACCTGGTATATTCCAGATTGAATAGGAATCCAAACCCTCGGTTGGCCATGTGGCTTCCAACACATGGAAGCTGAGCCCATGCTCCTGAGTTGGGTGAAAGCCCACTGCTTTCCAAACCTGCCCGGTTGGCTCTCCCCCCCCCTCCCCCCAACCCTAGAGTATACATTGGGCCATCTTGCTGGTTTTTCCACTCACCGTTGTTAATAAGCAGCCTCGTTTTCCTATGCTCATGAAGGTGAATGAATCTCAGGCACATTGAGGTTCCTAAGAGTAGCCACTGTGTGATTCCGTTTACGGAATACTTTTGTGTTTAAAGACACAAAAGCAACTCTGTAACTTGCTTAGCAATGTCCACATATGTTGGGAAAGTGTAGAGAATTGAAAGGAAAAGAGAATTCCTAGGTTGGAATTGTGATTCCTTCCAGTAAGAGACGGGGAATGTGTGCTCAGGGAAGAGTCCACTGGAGCGCCAACCATATTGTCAGATGTTTGATTTGGACTGAGAGTTTGGTATGCAGGGCGGTTCTTATGTCATAATCTGTGTCTATTGGATATCTTATATATTCCATAATAATTATTTTTTGGAGAGGTTTTTGCTATAGGGCGCGTGCGCTCGCCAGACAGACAGAGAGAGACAGAGAGACAGAAAGCGAGAAATCACCCCCCAGGGGGGATGGCCACGCCGCAATCCCTTCTCCTCCATTCTCCTCTCAGGATCTTGGGCACGCACGCACATGCGCCCGGTGTGAGTTTTAAGCCACCGGGTCTGGGACGCGAACCGCGGTCGACTACGTGGGAGTCCAGCGACATAGCCATTACACTAACTGCTGGTCCCTCCATAATAATTTTTTAATCCCAAAAATCCAAAGTTCAAGCTCTTGCTCAGTTGAAAGCTTCTTCCCTTCTCCACATCTCACAGCCAAAGCCGTCTTGGAAGTTGGCAGTAGAGCGTAAGGTATGGTGTATCTTTATTCCCTCTTCCCTCCAGTTTAGAATTCTGCACACACAGCAGGTAGGAGAGGGGTAAGGGGAGAAAGAGGTCTTACCTGACCAGGTTGGCTGTGATCCAGCCATAGTGCCCTTGTAGACACCAATGCACTGTGCTTACAGGGTCTCTCCCTGTTACCCCCTCCAACCTCCCCACCCCATCTTCTGGGGACCTCACTCCACCATCACCTGATGGATGCAGCACACCCTGAGGTTGACCACTCCGTCCTCATTCCTCAGGGCCCGACTCCAGAGGTCCTTCCCTCACAGGTTCTTTCTGTGGGGTCCTCTCTGTTGGCAGGCAGGACTTTCAAGATAGCTCAGGTCCAACCTCTTTCCACTTTTTTTTTTTCTTTTTTTTTTTTTTGGAGAGGTTTTCGCTATAGGGCACGTGCACTCGCCAGAAAGACAGAGACAGAGAGATAGAAAGTGAGAAATCACTCCCCAGGGTGGATGGCCATGCCGCAATCCCTTCTCCTCCATTCTCCTCTTGGGATCTTGGGCACACACGTACCCAGTGTGAGTTTAAGCCGCCCAGTCCAGGACTTGAACTGCGGTCAACTACATGGGAGTCCAGCGACATAGCCTATATGCTAACTGCTGGTCCCCTCTTTCCACTCTTGACTCACAGGAAGCAGTCAGCACTCTGCCCTCCCAATTCTGCCAACACAGAACACTCCCACCGGGACATTCCCTCTCACTTTGCTATTAGGCAGCTTTAGCCAGATCCTCATCTGTAGGCAAGAGTCACACCCAGTCCATGTGACCAACTCACTGCCCCAGCTATCATCGGTCAGCATCCCCATGGAGCTTACATCAAGCCACCTGTGCTAGGGGGTGGTTTTCCTTCTTTTCACACAGAGTCCTCCCACAACTCTCTGAAGACATATTCCCAGCCTGTCTGCTCAGATCCCACTCAACTGTGTGGACTGAAGGAAGATGAGAGGGCAAGAAACCATGGAGGGCAGAACAGTTTGGGTCACTCCCTTGTGGCACCCAGACACCTCTCTTTAGAAGGTGGGGTACAATGTAACTGGTTGCTCTTCTTTTTAATTACAAAGGGGGTATGCACTTACTAGAGAGGGGGGAGCACCAACAATCGGGCACGGTCATGCTGCAAACCGCCTCCCATTTATCTGTCTCATCAGGACCCTGGGTATGCTCACACATGCACCTGGCATGTTTTTCAAGCCACTGGACTGGGACTTGAACTGCCGTCAGCCACATGGGTGGCTGTGCACAGTGTTTCACTGCGGTGCTAGAGGACTAGCCCAGTCACTGGTTGTCCTTAACAATGACTTCAAAATAGGAAAGTCCCATTTAACATCCGTTATGCAACAAATAATCCTTTAAGATAACATCCTTCCAAATGGACTGGACAGGGCTGGCTCCATGGCAGAGCCGTAATGTACTGTCCAGAGAAGCCAGATCCCACATGGTGACTGCGAGTTTGAACTTCTCACCTGAACTACACCAGGTCAGCCTGAACAGTACCAGGCACAGGCTCAAGGGGCCAAAATCCAACAGGTTAGATGACTGAAGAAGGGGACCAGACCCTGTGGAGGGTGCTCTTCTCTCTCACACACGCACTACGCTCTCTCACATGTGCACGCACACATTCTATCAATAAAGAAAAGGGGGAGGGGGAATGGACTGGTGACTTAATGTCAAAACTCAATTCAGTAAAAAGCAATTCTGCATTAAAAACCAAAATGGTGGGCTTCATATATATCACTAACGGACTGGCTTAATCCAAGGATAATATTTAAAAGATAAGAGGAGTGGATGGGCCAGGCTTTTGCAGGCCTCTTTCATCGATATTCATACACACCATATTACCCACTACGGCTGCTCTTTGGACTGTGACCGCCAGAAAGGCTCCCTCCAACCTTCTCTGTGTAGCATCCAAAATACACTTATCTTAACATCTGCTCATATTTGTATTTGTCCTATTTAGTTTTGTGTTTCGATTTACAAAAATAATATGTCATTTTGGGGAGTAGAAATCTTAAATCTTAACATGTTTTATGTCCTAAAGAACATTTAGAAGGTAAAAAGAATGAATTTGTATGGAACTTGAACTATTTACTATATATTATTTCTCCTCAGTCTGAAAATAAATGTCCTTTACTTGCAATAGGTCAAGGAAAGTTTTAAAAATGTGGCAGTTTATGGACCAGTCGGACATCGAGACCATGAGGAGCCTGAAGGATGCCATGGCTCAGCACGAGTCTTCCTGCGAGTACAGAAAGGTGGTGACCCGGGCCCTGCACATCCCTGGCTGCAGGGTGGTCCCGTTCTGCGGGGTGTTCCTGAAGGAGCTCTGTGAAGTCCTGGATGGAGCCTCTGGCCTCATGAAGCTTTGCCCGCGGTACAATTCCCAAGAAGAGACTTTAGAGGTGAGGCCCTTCCAGTCCTCCTGACATGAGGAGTCATGGTCGCTGCCTCGTCAAGCACTGCCTGTTGTCACTGGTGCGAGAAGAGCCCGCTTGTTGAGCCCTAGGTTGATGGTTGCTCTGTTGCTTCTGGGTAACAAAGAGGTCTTTGAAAGATCTGGAGAAAACGATGTCTGCTCGCACTGTTTAGAACTTAGCATTGTTGAATTAGGTTTAATGTGACATACTGTAAGTACAAGCAGAAAAGAGTGTTGCTTGCTAACATATTAAAAAAGGTTTTCTCTGGGACCAGCAGATGGTGAAATGGTTACATTGCTGGACTCCCACGTAGTTGACAACAATTCAAGTCCTGGACACAGTGGTTGAAAACTCACACCAGGCGAGCGTGAGTGCGTGCCCAAGATCCCAGGAGAAGGAACGAGTAGGGATTGCAGCATGGCCATCCCCCCTGAGGGGTGATTTCTTGCTTTCTGTCTCTCTGTCTCTTTCTGTCTCTCCAGTGAGTGCATGCACCATATTGTAAACGTCTCTCTTAAAAAAAAAAAAAGGGACCAGCAGTTAGCGTAATGGCTACGTCGCTGAACTCCCATGTAGCCGACCACGGTTCGAGGCCAGGACCCAGTGGCTTAAACTCACGCCGGGTGCATGTGCATGCATGCCCAAGATCTCGAGAGGAGAATGAGAAGGGATTGCGGCGTGGCCATCCCCCTGGGGGGTGATTTCTCACTTTCTATCTCTCTGTCTCTCTCTGTCTTTCTGGCAAGCACACGCACCCTATAGCAAAAACCTCTCCAAAAACCTCTCCAAAAAAGAACACACTAGTGTGTGTGTGTGTGTGCATGCCCAAAATGCCAAGAGGAGAATGAGAAGGGATTGTGGTGTGGCCATCCCCCCTGGGGGATAGTTTATCGCTTTCTGTCTCTCCAGCGCACACACCCTATAATAAAAATCTCTCTTAAAAAAAAAAAAAAAAAAAAAAACGTTTTTCCTAAGAGTCGGATTGAGTACAGAGGATAAAGAAAGTCAAGTGGGTGTATTAACTTTTCCAAATCAGTAGGAAAAAGAGCAGTGGCGGGAAGTCAGTGCTGCCTCCTCTTCATCCTTTATGGGAAGATGCTGGGGAGGCTAGTGTCTCCTCTAAAGCAGCCTCCAGACTCCTGATCCCAGCTTCCTCCATTCTCCCAGGCCCTTGGCTTCTTGCTCCTTATTCCTGAAGTTGAGAATGTGGTATGGGCTTTGAATCAGGGTTTGGGCATTGAGAGAAGGGGTATTGAGAAACTGGGAAAACAAAGATATAATTTCCTTTAAGGTGTTTAAAGATGAAAGATGTTAGTTAACAGACACAAAATCACAGTTAAATAAGAGGAGCAAGTTCTAGTATTATGAAGTACAGTAGGGTAGCCATAGTTAACAACAATTTATTGTATATTTCAGATTAGCTTTAAAAAACAGGGTTTGAAGGCCAACATGTGGCATGGTGATTAAGAAAACTGGATGGTTAGGACCAACGAAGACCTTCGGCCCAGACTTCACCCTCCTGCCCCCAGATCTAGCCAGGAGCCAGCCTCCACATACTGGTTTTTCAAACAGGTCTAGGTGCTCAGTAGCAAATATCTGAAGACTTTTAGGGTCAGATTAATCCTCAATTTCCATTGAATCAGCTGCTCAAAGAGAGAAAAACGATACTGTTTAAAGATTTCAGGTCTCCGCCTGAATTCCTCTGAATGCTCAGATTTTAACTCCAAAAATGAGAAGAAACGTATAATCTATCAGATGACAAGAAGCCACTGCAGAGACACAAGAAATATCAATAATACATTGAATGTTAACTTCCAGGATTTAAACGGAAAGATCAAACCACAGTAACACTGCACATTCAACAGAAGAGAGATTAATTACATAAGACTGAACTGGTGAAATAGAATTTTATGACTTTTGAGTAAAACATTACTGATTTTATTTTTACCATGCTTTTTTTTTCCAAATGTAAGGATTTTGCTTTCTTTTGAGCTGTTGATAGATTCAACAATTTGTTAAAATGTTTTTTCTTCATGTTTTTCTGTTTCTTTGAATGAAAACATAAACTTTTCTCTCTTCCTGGCCCCTCTGGAATTGGAAAATATTTGGGAGTATTCTTATTTTGTGACAGAATGATTATTTGCATAAATTCAATAATACTTGTTGCATTAAATCAAAAATTGAAAATACTTGTTACTGGACAGGGCTTTGACTGGAATGTCATATCTGAAGATTAACAGAAAACTGTGGAACTAAGGTGGATCTCAAGTAAGCCAGCAGAAGCTCTTGGAAAGATGGCCTGGCACCATAAACAGTTCTGCCTGGCAGAGAGGATTAGTGAAGCCATATGAAAGAATCTGTACCATAAAATAACCTGGACTTTTCCAGCCCGGCATTGTAGTCAGTTGAGATTCTAAAAGAGCAGCCACAACCAGAGGATTATCTTGAGGAAGACTTTGAAAGAAGAAAAAGAGACTGATCTTTGCTAGCAGATGGTATATCACAGAATACTTGGTAGGCAGGGCCGAATTGAGAAGGTGTATGTGTGAATTATGTACTGGACATCTGCTTTTCAATAGTTTGAGTAGTTGACATGTAAATATTTTCTCAAAAATTATTTAAAACCAGGACCAGCAGTTAGCGTAATGGCTATGTCGCTGGACTCCCACGTAGTCGACCGCGGTTCGAGTCCCGGACATGGTGGCTTAAACTCACGCCAGGTGCATGTGCATGCGTGCCCAAGATCCCGAGAGGAGAATAGAGGAGAAGGGATTGCGGCGTAGCCATCCCCTCTGGGGGGTGATTTCTTGCTTTCTATCTCTCTGTCTCTCTCTGTATGTCTGGCAAGAGCACGCGCCCTATAGCAAAAACCTCTCCAAAAAAAAAAAAAAATTATTTAAAACCATACTGTCTCTGTTGTTATAGAGTCACAAACAAAATTATAGCAAATATTTCAAACATGATCTTTTAAAATTCAGGTTTTTTACATTTTTAAAATTGTTTATTAACTGTCAAGAACTATGGAGTATGAGCAAAAGTTTTCTGATGTGCAAAATAAATGTTTGTGGGAAAATGTAAAAATAAATAAATAAATGATAATAAAAAATTTTTTCAACCAAGAATATTATACCTGGCAAGATTATCTTTCATATGGAAAAAAAAGATACTCTCAGATAAATAAAACCTGACAGAATTTACCAACATCAGACCAGCTCTTTGAGAAGTGCCAAAGGAAGTGCTAGACCAGGAAAACTAGTCGGACACGTAGAAATAAGAGTCCAAAAAACAACGAAGAGAATGGCCAACCTAGTGGTAGAAAGAAGTCTGGACTTGATTAACTTTCAGAGTTTAAATGGAAAGATCAGACCACAATAACACTGCCAATTCAATAGAAGAGAGATTAAGTACATGAGACTGAACTAGTGGAATAGAATTCTCTTTATTTTAGAGTAAAACATTACTGACTTTCTTCGATGCTTTGATTTCCATATTTAAAGGTTTTTGTCTTGAACTGTTGATCGGTTATCTACCTACTATTTGAACTGAGTCCAAACCTTTCTCCTGGCTTTAAGTTTTAAGCAAATTTCTCTTAACATTTTTTGATTTTCATCTATTATAACTAAAACTGTTTTTCTTGAAATTAAAAAATACATTAAAAAAAGAAAAGAAAGGAAAACTGGATTCTCACATGGCTATCCATGGTTCAAGTCCCAGACCCAGCAGCTTGAAACTCATATTGGGTGTGTGTGTATGCATGACCAAAATCCTGAGAGGAGAATGGAGGAAACAGGAGTACCATGGCTGTCCCCCCTGGGGTATGATTTCTCACTTTCCCTCTCTCTGTCTCTCTCTGTCCCTTTCCTTTCCAGCAAGCACACATACCCTATGGCAAAAAACTGTTCAAAAAATAAAAGAGAGAGAGAGAGTTTGAGCCCAGCAGCATGGTGGTTAAGGTGCTTGATCTCACATGGCCGAGTCCCAGTGACTTGAAAAACATGCCAGGTGCATGTGTATGCATGCCCAAAATTTTGAGAGGAGAAATGGAGAAGATATTGCAGCATGGCCAGTCTCCCCCTATCCCCTTGCACACACACAGCTCTTGGCCCAGCTGTAGCTCTCACTTCCAGTGGAAGAAGCTTCCTCAAAAGTAAGAGCTTAAAAACCCCAGGAGCCAGCCCAGTACCTAGTGGTTAAGGGAACCAGATCTCACCTGCTGACCATTGTTAAAATCTTGACTCCAGCAGCTTGAAAAGCACACAGGGTGCGTGTGCATGCATACCCCAAATGACTACAGAATGGAGAATGAAAAAGGGGTTACAGCATGACAACATATCATTGAAGGGTCCTTTCTCTCTCTCCTCTCACCTTTCTGTCTCTCTCTCTCTCTCTCTCTCTCTCTCTTCCTATGGAGAGTGCTCACACCCTCTGGTGAAACAAAAACAAAGAAGCCACTGTGTTACTGTAGGATATGTTGGCAACAAGGGAAAACATGGCCTTTCGTGAATGTTTCCCTTGGGCCCCAGCCATTTTTTTTTAAAGAATTATTTAATTTAACTTAATTTTGTTTATTTGTTTGCTGTAGGGCACATGTGCATACCAGAGAGAGAGAGAGAGAGAGAAGAAAAGGGCAAAAGCTAGCCGCCAGGTCTGGGACTCAAACCTTAGTCGGCCATGTGGGAGTCCAGGGCCTTAACCATTATGCCACCTACTGGTCTAGGCCCCAGCCATTTTCTCCGGCTCCATAGATTGGTGTACTTTGTCATGGTTTTCCTCAGTTTTTACTACAAGGATAAAATAACTCTGCCCTTCCTCTATAAAGGCTAATCTTCTCCCTAGGGAGCTCTGAAATAATATTACTTGTTATGTTTTAAATTTGAAGTAGAGTGTTGATTCCTAAAGAGACGAAATGTGTCTCAGTGCAAACAAGAGTGAGTTTTGATATTTCATGCTGTGAAATGAAACACTTTTTTCCTGGAGGTTCGTGTTTTCATTCCAATAAAATAGGCACAAATATCATTATTTATTACTGTTATGATTTTGTTTCCCAAGCCAAGTAGGTTATTCAGACATATTATAAACAGTGCAATAGCAAATTCTTAATATATTTTTCTGTAGTTTGTAGCAGATTACAGTGGACAAGATAATTTCTTACAACGAGTGGGACAGAATGGCTTAAAGAATTCAGAGAAAGAGTCGACTGTCAACAGCATCTTTCAGGTCATCAGGAGCTGCAGTCGGAGTCTGGAGACCGAGGAGGACGACAGTTCCAGTGAAGGAAACAGCTCCAGGAAAAATTCCTTAAAGGACAAAACCCGATTGCAGTAAGTTTTTAATTTTAAAAAGAGGAATGCCTATTTATTCTTTTTTCCTTGTTGATTAGACTGTTTCCTATTTCAGTGTAGTTTCACATGGACACCAAATAAAAACTCACCACTTTTATTAAGCCATGCTTCTTTGTCTTCAAATATTACCAATTCTGAATTAGAATTTACCTTTCTGGTTTCTATGCTTTCTTCTAAAATTGCTGCTCACAATTTAACTTCTTGTTATCTGTTATCTTATAATACCTCTAAAAAAAAGAACCTTAGCACTCTCTTGAATGTCTAAAAATAGACTAATTAAATTTGAGGATTGGAGCTATGATCTTTCATTTATTTTATAGTTTCTCTTTTTTTCATTTTCTCTATTTTTAATGATTTTTTGTTTACAGCTAATTATACATTTTTATGGCATACAATATAGTTTTCAATGTATGCACGTAGTGTGTGATAATCAAATAAAGGATATTACTATACTCATAGTTTTCAACAAAGAACCTTACATTCTTGCGTCTTTTAGGCCCTTTTTCCTAAGCTTCTCCCGCCCAGCCCCCACTCCCAAACCCCCTCCCCCCATATAGTCTCTGGTATCAATACTTGTCTTTTCTACTTTTCTGTCTTTGAATCTTTCGATTTCTGCCATAGAGTACAGATGTTAGGTATATATTGACTGTTTGTCTTTCATAGCCTGGCTAGTTTCACTTAGCATTAATTCTTCTACATTCTACTTTATAGAAAATGAGAGTCTCATTGTTCTTTTTGACTGAGTAGTATTTCACTGTGTACATGTGCCATTTTTTTAATCCAGTCATCAGTTGTTGGGCCCTTATGTTGATGCCATATCTTAGCTACTGTAAATAATGCTGTAATAAACATGGATGTCCAAGTGTCTTTCAGACTGAATGTTTTCCTCTCCTTTGGGTAAATATCAAGGAGTGGGATTACTGGGTCATATAGTAGTCCTATTTATAAAGTTTTGAGAATTTTCCACAGTGTCTGTCCTAATGTACATTTCCACCAGTAGTACAGGAGGGTTCCCTTTTCACCAGAGCCTTGCCAGCAGTGGTTGTTATTGACCACAGCCATTCTAACTGGGGTTAAGTGATACCTCATTGTTTTTTTTTTTAAAAACTATTTAATTTTATTAATTGTTATAATTGGGCACATGTGCTCACCAGAGGGAGAGAGAAAGTGGGAAAATGAAAAAGCAAGCTGCCAGGTCTAGGACTTGAACCATAGTTGGCTATTTCGGAGTCCAACACCTTAACCACCATACCATCTGCTGATTTACCTCATTAGGGTTTTGATTTATATTTTGTTTATGATAAGAGATGCTGAACATTTTTCCATCTGTTTTTTGGCCATTCATGTGTCTTCCTTTGGGAGTTGCGTACTCATTTTGTTTGCCCTTCTTCAAA
The DNA here is from genome assembly GCA_026018925.1 of Tupaia tana. NCBI lineage: Eukaryota > Metazoa > Chordata > Mammalia > Scandentia > Tupaiidae > Tupaia > Tupaia tana. Next base: position 80,479,798 of record JAKSZU010000010.1, read on the forward strand.
TTAGATAATTCGATTTTTTGCAGGCGAACTGCTTGAGTTCCCTATATATTCTGGTTATCAGTCCTTTATATGAAGCATAGTTTGCAAATATTTTGTCCCATTCTGTGAATTGTCTCTTCACTCTATTGGTTGCTTCCCTTTCTGTTCAGGAACTTTTTAGATTGATTTAATTCTACTTGTCTATGTTTAGAATTATCTTGCTTTAGGGATTTCATTTAAGAAATCTATTGTCTACTCCAATGTCAAGTGTTTCCCACATGCTTTCAGAAGTAGTTTTATAGTTTGAGACTTTACATTTAAACCTTTGATCCATTTGAGTTTACTCTTGTTAATGGTGATTGGGTCTAGTTTCATTTTTCTGCAAGTGTATATCCAGTTCTTCCAGCACTGTTTGCTGAAAAGACTTACTGTTTTCTACTGGATTGTCTTGTGCCTTTTGTCAAAAATCATTTACTGTGTGTGTAGGAGTTGATTTCTGTATTCTCTATCCTGCTCTATGTATCTGTTTTTGTTCTATTACTATGCTGTCTTGATTATCATCACTTTGTAATATATTTTGAGTTCACGTAGTGAGATACCTCCTACTTTAGTCTTTGTGCACAGTAATGTCTTGGTGACATAGGGTCTTTTATATTTCTGGGCCAATTTTATGATTGTTTTTTCTTATTTCAGTCAAGAATGTCACTGATAATTTGATAGGAATCACAATAAACTTGTAAATTATTTGGGTAGAATTGAAATTTTAATTATATCAATTCTTCCAACCCAAGAACAAAGGATATCTTTCCATTTTTGGCTATCATTTTCAATTTATTTTTTTCAGTTTTTCTTAGTTTTACTTGTAGAAGTCTTTCACTCCTTTGGTTAAATTTATTCCTAGAAGGTTGGATTTATTCATAGGTATTTCTTTGTGTATGTGGCTATTGAAAATTGGATTACTGGGACCAGCAGTTAGTGTAATGGCTATGTCGCTGGACTCCCATGTAGTCGACCGCAGTTCGCGTCCCGGACCCAGTGGCTTAAAACTCATGCCGGGCGCGTGTGCGTGCGTGCCCAAGATCCTGAGAGGAGAATGGAGGAGAAGGGATTGTGGCGTGGCCACCCACCCTGGGGGGTGATTTCTCGCTTTCTGTCTCTCTGTCTCTCTCTGTCTCTCTGGCGAGCGCATGCACCCTATAGCAAAAACCTCTAAAAAAAAAAAGAAAGAAAGAAAGAAAGAAAGAAAGAAAGAAAGAAAGAAAGAAAGAAAATTGGATTACTTTCTTCAGTTCTTCCTCAATCTATTCATTGTTCATGTTTAAAAATTGTATAGATTTTTGTATGTTGATTTGTATCCCACCACCCTACTGATTCATTTATTACTTTTAGGAATTTTTTCATGTATTCGTTTGTATTTTCTATGTATATAACCATGTCATCTGCAAATAGTTATAATTTAGCTTCTTCCTTTCCTATTTGAATGCCTCTTATTTCACCCTTTTGTCTGATTATACTGACTAGAACTTCCAGTACTATGTTGAAAGGAGTGGAGAAACTGGACAGTCTTGTCTTGTTCCAGCTTTTAGTGGGAATGCTTTCAGCTTTTCCCCCATTCAGTGTGATTTTAGTTGGGTTTGTCATACATGGCTCTTATTGTGTTGAAAAATGAAATTTCTGTACCTATTTTTTGAGAGTCTTATGAAAGAATGTTGTATTTTGCCAAATGTTTTTTTCTGCTTCAATTGATATAATATGATTTTATCTTTCTTTCTGTTAATGTGGTATATTACATTCATTGTTTTGTGTATATTAACTGTCTTTGCATCTATAAATTTTTGCTGTTGGTTCAATTCACTAGTATTTTGTTGAGGGCTTTTATATATGTATTCATCACAGATATTTGTGTGTAGTTTTCTTTTTTTTTTTGTTATGCCCTGTCTGCTTTTGGTATCAAGATGATGGAGGCTTCATAGAATGGATTTTGGAGGTTTCTTTCCATGTGGGTATTTATAAATAGTTTGAAGATAGTTGGTGTTAATTGTTTCTCGGAAGTTTTGTAAAATTCAGAAGCAAAGCCATCAGGACCTGGGTTTTTCTTTGTTGGGAGACTATTTATTATTAACTTAATCACACTGATTGTTATTGGTCTAGTCAGGCTTTTTATTTCTTCCTGGTTAAATCTACGTATACTATGTGTCCAGAAATTTGTCCATCTCTTCTAGGTTCTCCAGTTTGTTGGCATATAGTCATTCACAGTATTCTCTCATAATCTTTTACATTTCTGTAATACCTGTTGTGATATCATCCAACTCATTACTGATTTTATTTATCTGGTTCCTTTGTTTTTGTTTTTGTTTGTTTGTTTGGGGGTTTTGGGTTGATTTTTTTGTTGTTGTTGTTGTTAGTCTAACGTTTTTTGTTTTTTGATTTTTTTTAATTCAACCTCACAAAATACTAGCTTTTTATTTTGTCTATTTTTTGTATTGTCCTTTTATTCTCCATTGCATTTATTTCTGCTCTATTCTGTATTGTTTCTCTTCTTCTGGTACTTTTGGAAGGCTTTTGTTGTTGCTTTTCAATTCCTTGAGTTGTGTTGTTATTTACTTGCCATCTCTTTTTTTTTTTTTTTTTTTTTCTTTTGCACACTAATTTCTATCAAATTCCCTCAGCATTAAGGGCTACATTTGCTATGTCCCAAAGATTCTGGAGAGTTGTGTTTTTGTTATCAGTAGTTTGAAGAAATTTTTGAATTTCAGTCTTGATTTCTTCAGTGGTTTTAAAGTCATTCAGGAGTAAATTGTTTCATTTACATGCAATGAGAGACAGAGACAGCAAGAGACAGAGAGAGGAAAAGAGAGAGAAAGAAAGACAAGCACCCCTAAAAGACTCTAGGCCTCAATCTTTGCACCCACCCTTCCACCAACTTTCCCAACCAGTTAGGATCATGGGTGTGCATGCTTAGCATGTACAGAGAACTTGAACTTGCAACCTTTCATATGGATACAGCTTCGTCTAAGCAGCACATTACCACTGTGCTGCTAAACCAGTCCATAAATCAGTGTTTTTAGTGGCATTTCCCAACCTCTTGGTGATCCTAAGTCAGGAGGTTCAAGGAACTCACTTTGAGAAACACTGCTAAGTGAGCTGTTTTAAAGTTAGTCCTACTCATGCAAAGCATCTGCAGCTCTGTATTTGTTCAGTTGCTCCAGCTGCTGTTTATCAGCTGACATGCAGTCTAGGCCGACGTGCCTACCCACAGCCAAATGAACAATGCTGAGCTCAGCGGGCTTGGGGTATCCCTTGCATTTCCCCAAGGCCTTTTGCTCAGTCAAGCCTAACCTCAAACGGCAGAGTATGCCCGATAAAAAAATATTTTTGAACCATCTAAAGCTATTAGGCTGGGATCAGCAGTTGGCATAATGGCTGTGTTGCTGGACTCCCATGTAGTCGACTGCGGTTTGAGTCACAGACCCGGTGGCTTAAAGTCACACCAGGTGCTTGTGCATATGTGCCCAAGATCCCAAGAGGAGAATGGAGGAGAAGGGATTGTGGCATGGCCATCCCCCTGGGGGGTGATTTCTCACTTTCTGTCTCTCTGTCTCTGTCTTTCTGGCGAGCACATGCACCCTATAGCAGAAACCTCTCAAAAAATAAATAAATAAATAAATAAATAAATAAATAAATAAATAAACAAACAAACAAACAAACAAACAAACTATTAGGCTTACCGGCTTGAGATCTTTGCCATGAAAGGTTTTATTTGTAGTCATTACTCATGAGTTATGCATTGCACTTGTCTTGAGTCCTTATGCATGTGTGTGTGTGTGTCCTTTGTTTTCTAAAGCCTTTTCTGGTTTGTGTGTTTGTGTGTGTATATGCCTACATTGAAAGGGATGATGACTTTTTTTTTTTTTTTTTCCAAAATAATTTCTTTGGAGAGGCAGGATTAGATCCTAGGATGAGTTGTGACAGAGAAATGAACTTTTTGTTTCTGAATCTCTAACACATTTTTGAGAGGTTTTTGCTATAGGCCACATGTGCTCACTAGAAAGACAGAGAGAAACAGAGAGACAGAAAGCGAGAAATCACCCCCAGCGGGGATGGCCATGCTGCAATCCCTTCTCATCCATTCTCCTCTTGGGATCTTGGGCATACATGCACAACGCTCAGCGTGAGTTTAAGCCACTGGGTCCAGGACTCAAACCTGGGTAGACTACATGGAAGTCCAGCAACATAGCCATTATGCCAACTACTGGTCCCGAAATTTATAATTTCTAACTGATGGATGATATACTAATTTCTTTGCTGGTAAATCACATCTTTGATCTCTATTTAACACTATTAGTGGTTTTCAAAAGTGTATGGAAATACTTATCATTAAAAACCTCTGCATGGTTGGGCCAGCAGGTGGCACAGAGGGTAAGGTCACTGGATCCCATGCAGCTGACTGCATGGTTCGAGTCCAGGATCCAGCAGCTTAAAAAACACACTGGGCACACATGCATAAATGCCCAAAATCCCAAGAGGAGAATGGAAAAGTGATTATAGAGTAACCACCACCCCTGGGGAGTGATTTCTCACTTTCCCTTCTCTTTCTTTCTCTCAGTCTCTGCCTCTGTCAAGCAAGCACACACACTCTATAGCAAACTTACAAAAAAAAAAAAAAAAAGCAACTATGCTTGACTTAAAAAAATATTTTACACCAGAATAAACTCATACTTTAATTTATTTTCCAAGGACTTTTTTTCTTTCTTTTTTTTTTTTTTGGAGAGGTTTTTTGTTTTTTTGCTGTAGGGCATGTGTGTGCACTCACCAGAAAGACAGAGAGACAGAAAGCGAGAAATCACTTTCTGTCTGGCCACACCACAATCCCTTCTCCTCCACTCTCTAGAGATCTTGGGCACACACGCACATGTGCCTGGCATGAGTTTAAACTACCGGGTCCATCACTCGAACCACAGTTGATTACATGGGAGTCCAGCAACATAGCCATTACGCCAATTGCTGATCCCCCCCAAGGACTTTTTAAAGACCCTTTGTTATTTAGTTTGTAAAGAACTTCTAACATGCACCTTATGTCTTCTTGTAAGCCCACAGAAGACGGCACAGAATTACATAAAATTTACTATGTCATCTACGAGACAAAAGCTACTAGTTTCCTGCTTGAAATGAACTTATTTCATTACAAACAATTGTCAATTTTATTTTGAGCATTAGTCACTAGAAGAATGCTTTTTAATGGAATTATTACCATCTGGCATTAGTTTTTTTCACATGCTTGAATAAAGACTGACACCAAGAGGATCGTGTCCCCGTCTCCTAGCTTATACCATCTCTGGGCAGCAGAAGCAGGCCCTGGAAAAGCCTTACATTTTTCTCTCCAAACAGTTTTCAAAATGCCTATAGTTTTTCAGTGTAAAAGAATGGATTTAGCTCAGAACTTAAATTCAGTCGAATATGGGAAACACCATTTCTCTTGCTAACTTAAAATCAGAAATCCGATATTGAAATATGCTGTATTTCAATAAGTACTGATATATTTGTAGCCAAGTCTTTTCTGCTCTTATAAACAAAACAAAGATAAGAAGCATGACGTGGAGAATGTGGAACTGGTCCCAGAGGGAAGAACAGAAGTGGCACTAAAGAAAGCCCCTCTAGAAGAGCAGCCAAACTGACTTAGCCTAGAAAAGAGGCAGTGTGGAAGGAGTCGGAAGGAATGAAATTCGTTTTCCTATCTTTAGTTACAGCAAGGGCCTTTACCAGCCAGACTGTATGCTGAGTGTTTTCCAAATGTGATCTTCTCTGGTTTTTACAATTACTCCATGAGATGGGGATTATTATTTTTATTTATTTTTTGCCGTTCAATAGATAAGTAAGATGAGACTCAGGAAGGCTGAGTGTTCTCTGAGGTGACACATCAAACAAGGTGTGGAACTGAACATTAAACCCCAGAGGACCCCAGGGGGCATGTACAAAGCAGTTGTGTAACAGGACACTGTACTGATATTCTGTTATAATTGAGAGCAATTCCAGAGGGGTGGAGGTAAGTTAGACACAAAAGTTTTTCTGTCAACTCCAGTTCAAATCCTGGTCTCAGCAACTTGAAACCATGCCTGGTACATGGGCACCCATGCCCAAAATCCCAAAAGGATGGAGAAATGGAAATAGGATTGTGGCATGACCATACTCCATTAGGGGGTGCTTTCTCTCTCTTTCTCTCTGTCTCTCTCTTTCTGGTGAGCACATGTGCCCTCTGGTAATTAAAAGGAGAAAACTTAAAGATATAAAACTTAAAGTGTTGGGACCAGCAGTTAGCGTAATGGCTATGTCGCTGGACTCCCACGTAGTTGACCGTGGCTCGCGTCCCGGACCCGGTGGCTTAATCTCACACCGGGCGCGTGAGCGTGCGTGAGCGTGCGAGTCAAGGAGAGCTGTTCTTGCTTACATGGCAACCATCACTGTATTTCCCAGTGATGTCTTTGAATTAATTGTACTTTACTTTTTAAGAGAGATTTTTCTCAGGCCAGGCAAGTAAGTCTTGCTTTTTCCTGTTTTAGCTCCAATGCATTCAAGTCATGACATTTTTGGTTTTTTGTTTGTTTGTTTTTCAGTTTAATATAAGGTGCATGCACTTACTGGAGAGAGACAGAAAGAGAGAGAGAAAGAAAATACCCTCCTATGGAGGATGACCATGCTGTAATCCCTTTTCCATTTCTCTATCCTGTTGGGATTTAGGGCCTGCACTCACACATACCAGCCATGTTTCTGAAGCCATCAGGTCTGGGACTTGAACCGTGTTGTTGGCCATGTGAGATCCATCCTTTTGAACCACCATGCCCCTGGCTGGCCCTGTGATTTTTTTTTTTTTTGTAGTTTATTTTTTTTCTTTCTTCCATGAGTGAAACAGAGAGACAGCACCCTCAACAGGGTCTAGAGGATGTGATCCACCCCCAGTTTCAGCAAACCCAAGTCACAGGCACACATGCAACTGACGTGTTCTGAGAGGTCTCTGGATATGAACATAGACCCTTCCCATGTGGATCAGCCTCACAGCCTCACAAAGCATACTTTTACCGCCGCATCATTGTTCAGCAATGACTTTGTGCGTGACTTAATTAGAAGGCAAAAAAAAGCTTAGTGATAGATATCTCAGATAGAGTCCCACCTTAGCTAGGCCTCTCCTGAGCTTGGATCACCTTCAACAAGTTACTTCTCCTTTTGAACCTCACTTTCCTCATAGGTAAATAGAGAATAATAAAACTTAGTTTGCAAGTAGGTTAGATTTAGTGCAAAGATGTATAAAAATATTTAATACAGTTCTTGAAACAAGAGGGAAAACTAGTACATAAGAAGATTGTTGTTGGGAACCAGCGGTTGGCGTAATGGCTATGTCGCTGGACTCCCACGTAGTCGACCGCGGTTCGCGTCTCGGACCCGGTGGCTTACAACTCACGCCGGGCGCGTGTGCGTGCATGCCCAAGATCCCGAGAGGAGAATGGAGGAGAAGGGATTGCGGCGTGACCATCCCCCCTGGGGGGTGATTTCTCGCTTTCTGTCTCTCTGTCTCTCTCTGTCTGTCTGGCGAGCGCACGCGCCCTATAGCAAAAAACCTCTCCCAAAAAAAAAAAAAAAAAAGAAGATTGTTGTTGATAATAAATATAGTAGAGTACTCATTTAGTAATTTCGTTCTTATTCCTATAGTCAGTCACCTTGCTAAATATAAGGTTTCAGAATATAGTTATAAACTATCCTCTATGGGCCAACTCAGTGACACAGCAGTAACATGGTGCTCAAGTGAAGCAAGATCTATATGGAAGATTGCGGGTCTAGTTCCCTGGCTGACCTGGACACTTCGGGCACACACACCTATTAGTGTGGCGTGGAAGGCTGGGGTGTGATCAGGGCATGAGGCCCTGTTGAGGATTCTTGTCTTCCTGTTTCTTTCTATGTCTCTCACTCTCGTGAAAGAAATAAAACTTTTTAAAAATTACTTTGTTATTCACTGGGCATATGTCTGTGTATTCCCAAAATCCCAAGAAGAGACTGGAAGAAAAGTATTGTGGCATGGCCATCCTCCCTAGATTTCTCACTTTCCCTCTCTCTGTCTCTCTCTGGTGAATACATGCATCCTATGGCAAAAATATTTTAAAAAAGAAAATACTCCGTGATATTGAGGATTTTATATTTCCTATGCTAATTTGAATCAATGGGATGAAAAACGAAGCCCCATCTCAATGAAAGGCTTTGGCTTGTTCTCACTTCTAATTGTAAGACAGATCACATTTGTGTTTCTTTCCATTAGGTTTATAATCGGAGATTTGCTGGATTCAGAAAATGACATCTTTGAGCAGTCCAAAGAATGCGACTCTCATGGAGCAGATGAACCACAGAAGGCCTTCAACCATGGGACGGAGCTCATCCCTTGGTACGTGCTGTCCATCCCAGCTGACGTGCACCAGTTCCTGCTGCAGGGGGCCACAGTCATCCACTACGACCAGGACACGCACCTCTCAGCCCGCTGCTTCCTTCAGCTTCAGCCTGACAATAGCACTTTGACCTGGATAAAGCCCACCACCGCCTCCCCAGCCAGCACTAAAGCAAAGCTCAGTGTGCTCAGCAACACAGCCGAGCCTGGCAAATTCCCACTACTGGGCAATGCTGGGCTGAGCAGCCTGGTGGAGGGGGTCTTGGATCTGTTTTCAGTGAAGGCTGTGTACATGGGACACCCTGGCATTGATATACACACTGTGTGTGTTCAGAACAAACTGAGTACCATGTTTCTCTCAGAAACTGGTGTGACGTTACTCTATGGGCTTCAGACCACGGACAATAGGTTATTGCACTTTGTGGCACCGAAGCACACGGCTAAAATGCTCTTCAGTGGATTGTTGGAACTCACTAGAGCCGTGAGAAAGATGAAGAGGTTCCCTGACCAAAGACAGCAGTGGCTGCGGAAACAGTATGTCAGCCTCTATCAGGTAAGGGTGCGACCAGCCCTCCTTCCTTACCGCGTGCCAGGTTTATGCTTCCAGCTCCGCCACTTACTCCCTCATGACCTTGGCCAGCTTTGAGTTGACCTCTCAGTGCCTCAGTTCTCTTGCCTATAAAATGGAAATAATACCAATACCTGTTCACAGGGTGGCTGTGAGAAATAACTAAGTTCAGGGACCAATAGTTAGCGTAATGGCTATGTCACTGAACTCCCATGTAGTCGACTATGGTTTGAGCCCGGACCCAGTGGCTTAAACTCACACTGGGCACATGTGCGTGTGTGCCCAAGATCCCGAGAGGAGAAGGAATTGCAGTGTGGCCATCCCCCCTAGGGGGTAATTTCTTGCTTTCTGTCTCTCTGTCTCTCTCTGGTGAGCGTACCCTCCCTATAGCAAAAACCTTTCCAAAAAAAAAGAAATAACTAAGTTCACTTGTGTGACGCCATGATATAAAAAAGACTGTTGGCCATAGTAAGTCCTACTATCATTTTGTAAGGAAATAGTGACTTCAGTCATTATTTGGTCTCACATCAGGAAAGAAAGTAGTTCATGTAAGCATTTTCACACACTCAAGGTTTCAGGGAAAGCATGGTAACCTGAATGCTCTTACTGATTCATGACGAGTTCATACACTGGAGACCTTCCCCTTGGAGATCGACATCCTGATTCATCACCTAACATGGCAGGTGACTCTTGGAGAGTTATTTAACTTAGTGAACATGCATTGCTGCCTAGTTGTAGAACCACTAAGGTTAAAAGAAACTTTCTCAAATCTGGGATAACTCTTACATAGAAGTCTTCCTCACTAGGTTTGTGGTGGCAACAGCCTTTCAAATACAGTTTTGTTTATTGTTTGTTTTTATGGGGGGGGTTTGAGAGAGATTTTTGCTATAGGGCATATGCACTCGCAAGAGAGACAGAGAGAGAGAAAGCAAGAAATAACCCCCCAGGGGATGGCCATGCCACAATCCCTTCTCCATTCTCCACTCAGGATTTTGGGCATGCACACACACGCGCCCAGCATGAGGTTTAAGCCACCTGGTCCAGGGCTTGAACCAAGGTCGACTTCATGAGAGTCCAGCGATGTAACCATTATGCCATCTGTTCGTCCCAGAGTTTTGCACAGTCAGGTGCTTACTCTGAGTGAGTTTTCCATTAGCTATAAATTGTCAGGGGCTTTTTCTTTCACTGCCCATGCTTGCCACAGAGAGAGAGAGAAAGCACCTCCCAGTGGGGTATGGTCATGCTGCAATCATTTTTGCTCCATTTCTCTATCCCGCCAGGATCTGGAGCATATACACACACACAGATACACACACACACACACACAGTGTATTTTTCAATCTGCTGGGCCAGGATTTGAACTGTGATTGGCCATGTGAGATGAAGCTTTCTATGCATGGCATTTAAGTACTGCACTGTAGGGAGGCTATTTTTCTTTTTTAAAACAAAGTTATTATTTACTCCATGAATGAGAGAATCAGAGCTACAAGAACTCCAAAAGGGCCTTTTGATGCCAGTATGCATAGGGAGGTCTCGAGGCTTGAACCCACAACCCATCCTACCTGCCTCACAGGGCATTGCTATTTACTGCTGCGTCATCAGCTGGCCCCCGTCAGATAGTTTTAACCCTCCAGCTACGGGTGGCTACACAGCTGGGTCCACTGAGATAGTGAGAGGAGACATGGGCATAACCAGAGTAGCATGCTCAACGGGGAGGGTACACATCATTTGGAAACTGAGTCATAAACCCCACAAGTGACATTGTCAAAATGGAATTGTCGAATGAGTCCCATCAAAGTATTTTGTTTTTTTTTTTTTTACTCTGTGTGTGTGTGTGTGTGTGTGTGTGTTAACTTGCTACAGGGTGCGTGTGCTCACCAGAGAGAGAGAGAGAGTAAATCCCCCCAGGGGGATGGACATACCATATTTCCCTCTTTCCAATTCTCCTCTCAAGATTTTTTTTTTTTTTTTTGAGAGGTTTTTGCTATAGGGCGCGTGCGCTCGCCAGACAGACAGAGAGAGACAGAGAGATAGAAAGCAGGAAATCACCCCCCAGGGGGGATGGCCACGCCGCAATCCCTTCTCCTCCATTCTCCTCTCAGGATCTTGGGCACGCACGCACACGCGCCCGGCGTGAGTTTAAGCCGCCGAGTCCGGGACTCAAACCGCGGTCGACTACGTGGGAGTCCAGCGACATAGCCATTACGCTAACTGCTGGTCCCTCCTCTCAAGATTTTGAGCATACATGCATACACACCTGGTATATTTCTTAAGCCAGCAGATCCAGGACTCAGCTGCACACGTGGGACCCAACCACCCTAACGACCTCACCACTGGCTGGCCCTGCATTTCTACCTTGATATCAAATTTTATCTTTGTGTGTGTGTGTGTGTGTGTGTGTGTGTGTGTCATAGAACAAATTGAACTATTACCTCCAAGTGTTCAACTAGGGGCTGGATCGGGGGCATAGCAGGAAAACACAATGATGAGGCTGACCACAGGAGAGGTTCTAGGTTTTAATCCAGCAACCTCCCTGAGTGGACCAGGCACATGCGTGCCCTTACGGGGGGGCTGACTGAGCCTGGGGGTATACCATGGTGTTAAGACTCCTTGGAAGTGCCATTTCTCTCTCTCTCCTCTTTCTTCCTTTTTTTTTTTTTTTTCTTTTCTTTTTAGAGAGAGATTTTTGCTGTAGAGTATGTGTGGTCTGTGCCAGAGAGACAGAGATACAGAAAGTGAGAAATCAGAAATCACCCTCCAGGGGAGATTGCCACACTGCAATCCCTGCTCCATTGTCCTCTTAGGATTTGGGGCACATATGCACATGCATCTGCTGGGTCTGGGACTCGAACCGTGGTTGACTATGTGGGAGTCCAGCAACATAACCATTATGCCATCTGCTGATCCCTCTCCTGTCTCTCTTGCTCATAGAAGAGATAAATTAAAATAAGCTTTTAAAAATTGTATTCAAATGGCCAATTTCAGGTACTTTTCATAGTTCTAACGTGTTTACGACAATTAAAAATATCTTCCCCACCAGGAAGTGAGTGGAGGCACATCTAATTTCCCTTCCTTTCCCTCTGCCCACACCAGTGCAGTGATTAGGAGTAGAGATCAGATCGTGCATCACTAATCAATAAGCAGAGAGGCCTGTGTACATGATTATGCAATGCTTCAGAACACAAAGCCAGTTTTAATTACTTCATCTAAAACGGAAAGCAAAATGCTACCTGCTTCCTGTGTATTCCACGGGAGTTTTCGGTGCAGTCAGCTACTCAGAAGAAGGGTCCCAGGATCTGTTACAAATATTGGTTTTTAATTACGATTAGTCCTTGGCCTCCTGGAATCAGGAAAATTAATCAAATGTGGACATAAACCAAAGTCTTCGAGCTCGATTATAACCCCTGTCATAAAGTTGGTGTGGTTTGGTTGTTCATTTGCTTCCTTCTCAAGCTTTTGGCAAAAGTAACCAAATTAACACAGTTAAGCACCCGCTGAGACCTGACAGCAGGTAAAGCCGTAAGAGGCACTGCTGAAGTAGAGACGAGGTGACCTGGGAAGACGCATCCCACCAGCTGCAGGCCCATCTCCTCCCTGCCCTCCATTCATGTGTGAAGGCCCAGCAGCCCCATGTCCCTCAGGCACTTTCTCCAACACTGCTCTGCCTGAGCCGTTTCCAAAGGCAGTCTCCATGCCTTAGAAACAGACACTCAAGACTTCTTTCCAAAAAAAAAAAAAATAGTGAAGGGAAACAGATTCTGGCAATCTTCAGGAGGAGAAAAAGAAAGATCTATTCAAAGGAAGTAGTTTAGCTGGACTTCAAAATGTCTTGTGCAAAAAATTTGTTAGGAAGTACAAGTACATGAATATTTTTTAAGAAATCAATTTTCTAATCTTCAACTTCCACAAGAACTAAAACTGAGAATGTATCTTCACTTTCAGTCGTTCTCCCAAACTAAAAAAAAGGGTAAGGTAGATCCTTTAGCCATCCCCAAAAAGTTTATTATATTGTAAAACAAAAGATCCAAACTATTTTAGTTCCCAGAAAACGTTCTGTATTGATTAAACAAAAGCATCCTGCCTTTTTTTGACCTAATAATATTTCTGTTAAAAGAAAAACTTAAGGGGCCAGCAGGTGGCATGGTAATTAAGCCATTGGACTCCCATGTGGCTGACCGCAGTTTGAGTCTCTCTGGTGAGCACACATGTCCTATAGGAAATTTACTTATTTTCTTTCTTTTTTAAATTATTTATTTATTTTACACACTTTCACTGGACATCACCACAGCATACAAAATGCGATTTTCCAGCCAGAGTACACTGTAGAGTGGCTTAAATATTTAAACATACATGTTACCGTCAACAAATAATTTTCTATTTCTTGTTTCTTGTTATATATATATCTTGTTATATATATATATGTATCTGAAATCACCATATCTTAGCTCTCATGGTGGACTCAGTCTTCTTCTAGCATTTTTTTGCCAAGGTAGATTCTCAGCAGAACATCTTCATTGGTCTTAATCTCTGAAATCACTAGATCTCAGCTCTGCCTATAGGAAATTTAAAATAATAATAATAACAATTGCTAAGTCATAGAAACAACCCAAATGCCCACGAACAGATGAATGGATAGAAAAACTGTGGCACATATACTCTATGGAATACTATTCAGCCATAAAAAAAAAAAACAACAAAACCCTGTCTTTTGACAGGAAATGGATGAATAAAGAAGATTTACTGCTGAGTGAAGCAAGCCAGACTATGAAGGAGAGGCATTGTATGTCCCCACTTAATATATACTGAATGTCCGCACTCTGTGCCTGAAACTAATTGACTGAAGGATATAGAAACACAGTATATAGACATAAATACCAGATATAGTGTGTGTGAAAGAGGAGGGTCTGAGGAATGACATTTAGAAGAAAAATAGGGAGGCAAAGCATTAATGGCACAAAGAAATGTGGTATTATCTGTTGAAGATATTTTATAGTTTTATCAACTGTACTAGGGAGAAATGTTCACCTGTTGAAATATCCATTTTGTAAGCCAAATAATAATGTGATTGAATGTATAAAATAAAATGAAATTTAAAAAAATAAATAAATAAAAATAACAATATACAAAACAAAATAATTCTTTAAGAAAAAAGAAAAGAAAAACTTCAGACAATTTAATTTAGCAGAGTTTAACTGAAGCAAAAAAATATTCAAATTGGGAAGCCCCCAGAATGACTTCAGAGGAACTCTGATAGCCACAGGTGGGGTGACATTAATGTGAAAGAAAGGGAAAGCTAAGTACAAAAGTTGGAAATGAGGGAGTGAGGTAGAGAAATCATTGGATTAATTACAACTTGATGTTTGTCTGCGGGCTGTCTTTGACTGAAGAGTGGCTACTGTCATTGGCTGTAACTTAGCAAATGACTAAGGGAGCAGACTTCCAAATGAGGTTGTGGTTTGCTTACAGGAACTCAAGCAGGAATACAGAGGCCTTCTCAGGCCAATATAGTTTAACACTGTTAAAAGTAAGGCTTAGCGTGAGCCAAATGGCATAGCAGTTAGGTGCTGCTTAGAGAAAGCCAGATCTCACATGGCCAACCAGGGTTCAAGTCTCAGCACCTTCAGCTGGAAAAACATCATGTGTGCTGATGATCTTAAGGGGATGGGGAACTGGAGGAAAAAGGTTTGTGGCATTACCAGCCCCACTGAGGCGCTCTTTTTTTCCCCTCTCAGGTGCATGTGCACCCCCAAAAAAGAGTGCAACTTGACTCATTTTGGGATGTTCTGAAATTAGAAAAAATAAAGCAATAGATGTTAAATGGTGCAGATTCTTTTATGTGCAAACTTTAGTGCATTTGTTAAATTTTTCAAGATGTGTTGTTTGAAAACCCAGAAAGATTGAGAGCAGGTGGCACAGAGGCATTGAATTCCACATGGCCAACTCCACAGTTCAAGTCCTGGATCTGGTGGCTTGAAAATCACACCAGGCACATGTGTATGCATGCCCAAAATCCAGAGAGGGGACTAGAGGAATAGGGATCACAGCATGGCCATCTCTCCAGGGGATGATTTCTCACTTTCTCTCTCTCTCTCTCTCTTTCTCTCTCTCTCATGAGCACATGAGCCCTACAGCAAAAATCTTTAAAAAATAAATAAATAAAAGTCCAGAGAGAAAATTTTTACAAAACTTCTTTCAGATTCAGAGTGTGTTATTCAATAAGGTAAAACTCACTTATTAAATTGTGTCATAAAATATTCATTCCAATTTGGACTCATTCACAGTGACTTGGAAGGAACTCTCTTCAGCAGGCCTGCATCAGGTGAAGTGATCTCCAACCATTTTTATTCTCTGTGTCACTGCATTCAAGAATCCTATTCCAAAGACAGAGATTCTGGTTGGCTTATTTGGATCATGTGCCAATCATTAGTCAAGGGAGGATATTCTACATTGATTGATAGGCCTGCCAGCATTATATCGGGTGGAAAAGAGATCTGGTAAAATTGGGGCATAGTTAGAGAAGGGAGAAGTAGATAATGGACAGGCGTAAGTCACGATGTCCTACCACAAGAGATCATCGAGAACTCAAGTTACTAAGCTTCCTGGGATTCATAACAGGATGAACAAAGTAGAAATTCACAGCTCAAGTCATAAAATAAGACAGTCATTGGAGCCTGCCCCTTGACCTACTGGTTAAGTGAGCCATATGCCACATGGCCCCAATGGCTTGAAAAACATACCACATGCATATGGGCATACCCCAGATCCTGAAGGAATGGAGAAACGGAGAAGGGCATATGGTGTGACCTCTGGGACAGACGTGCTTTCTCCCTCTCCATCTCTCTTTGTCTTTCTCTAGCAAGTACATGTGCTCTCTGGAATTTTAAAAAGAAGAAGAGGAAAGGGGAGAAGAAGAAACAGTCATTGAACATTAGGGTGAAGGAATAAATACACACATAAAGCCCCTTTATTATCTGCATTTGAGCCACAAAGCAAAATCTATTCACAAGCACTTCCCTAAAACTACAAAGAAGGGCTCCCAAGAAGTTTTCAGAGAAGGACCAGCAGTTAGCATAATGGCTATGTCACTGGACTCCCATGTAGTCAGCTCTGGTTCGCGTCCCGGACTGGTGGCTTAAACTCACGCTGGGCACATGTGCGTGCATGCCCAAGATCCCAAGAGGAGAAATGAAGAGAAGGGATTGCGGCGTGGCCATCCCCCCTGGGGGGTGATTTCTCACTTTCTGTCTCTCTGTCCCTCTCTGTCTTCCTGGCGAGCACACGTGTCCTATAGCAAAAACCTCTCCAAAAAAAGAAAGAAAAAAAAAATGTTTTCAGGGAATACAAATAGTAAATAGAAATTAGTTTTAAAGGAGCCCTTTTATACAGTGTGTGAAATATCAGTGTGAAATATCATCGAGGGACCAGCAGATGGTGTGGTGGTTAAGGCTCGAGACTCCCACATGGACAATCACAGTTTGAGTCCCAGATGCAGAGGCTTGAAAAATCACACTGGACACATGTGTTTACTTGCCCAAAATCCCAGGAGGAGAATGGAGGGAAAGGAATTGTGGAGTGGCCATGCCCCCGTGGAGTGATTTCTCATTTTCCCTCCTTCTGTCTCTCTGGCCAGCAAACTTGCCTTATGACAAAAAGAAAAGAAGAAGAAAAAAAAATGTGTGTGTGTGTGTGTGTGTGTGTGTGTGTGTGTGTGTGTATCAATATTGTCTTTAATTCATATGTGACATTTTGTGGTTTGATCCACTGACTCTGACTTAAGGAAGAGTCGTTGACCATGGTTTAATTAATAATTTCCTGCTGGGGACTAGCAGGTGGCGATTTAGGTGCTAGACACTCCCATATGGCTGACCACGTTCAAGTCCCGGACCTGGCAGCTTACTTTCTCAACTTTCCCCTCTTTTTCTCTCTGCATCTCTCTCTGGTCAAACTAAAAAAAAAGAAAAAGAAAAAGAAAAATACTTTCAAGACACCCTAATAAGTCAGACTGCCCCAAAAATCAAACTAGGTGAACCTGTACCTGCATAAGAAGATAACAGATAGACACAACTCGATTTTACTGAAATAGATTCATACCCTGTTCCCCACCCTCACCACCACCACCAAGTCCACCAGTGCCCTAATTTGCAAAGTAAGTCTTAATGGACGTTTCCCCAGTGTTAGTTCTTTAGTATAACCACTGAAACTGGGATGGGAGATTTATTGTTCCCCAGTTGATGTGTTAAAGCACATTGCTGGAATGCAGCCAGGACACAACCAGGACAACAGGGGACATAATGAAATCCCCAGCAGAGTCTAGCATGTTAGAAAACAGAGCCACTTGGGTGGCCAGGTCATTCTTCTTCCGTGGCCACCCAGGCTCTTCCACCTCCAGAGATTTCCTGGGAGCCATTTGTGTGTTACTTCCCCCTGATTGCTGCCTCTTCATGGGTTGAGCATGTGGTTCTCTTACAGGAGGAAGGGCGGTATGAAGGCCCCACCTTGGCTCACGCCGTGGAGTTGTTTGGTGGCAGACGATGGAGCACCCGCAACCCCAGCCCTGGAACCTCAGCAAAGAGTGCCGAGAAGCCCAACATGCAGAGAAACAACACCCTGGGCATAAGCACCGCCAAGAAAAAGAAGAAAATCCTCATGAGGGTAGAGTTGGCTTGTTTATTAAGCACCAACCCTGTCTTCCAAGACTGTTGTACTGTCTGCTGCACCACACACCAGCTTGGGTCACCTGGGCTGGGGACGAGATGAGGTGTGAGACAGTCAATGCAAGGACTTACCATGCACTTTTTGGGTGCCAGGGCCAGGAATCAAGTCAATGCCAGGGGTAAAGACAGGGGCCCTCGACGGACACAAGTACACAGTGCAGTCTAAATAAGAGTCATCTGCACGGTTTACGGAGGCAGAGAGGAGAATACAAGCAGGGAAGTCTTTACAGAGCAGTTGACACATGGGTCTCAAAGAATTTATAGGTGTTTACCCGGTAGATGACACAAGAGAAAGCATCCCTATGGAGGAGACAGTAGGGAAGCACACGCAGTTCTGGGCAGCTGGAACGTGAGCTCCGTAGTGGGCGAGGAAGGGCTGAAGAACAGGAAGCACATTAGGAAGGTCACAGGGTGGTCACCAAAAGCCTACATGTATAACACAGCTTAAAATATATTAGCACCGTTGGGCCAGCCTGTGGAGTGGTGGTTAAGGTGGCTGGATCCCATATGGCTGACTGCATGCCTTGAGTCCCAGACCTGGCAACTTGAAAAATACACTAGGCACATGTACATGCGTGCCCAAAATCCCAAAAGGAGGGAGAGATGGAGAAGAAGGGTTTGTAACATGACCATCCTCCAAGGGAGAAGACTTCTCACTTTCTCCCCCTCTCTCTGTGGAGCACACACACCCTCTAGCAAATTAAATACAGTGAGAGAGACCAACGTCAATGACCAAAACTCAAAGCACCAAGCTCATTAGCTCACTAGACAGTATTTCATTTTTTTTTAAAAAAAAAAAGAAGAAAAGAAAAGAATGTATATTAGCACTGTACACGAGGGACTTCAACAAGTTCATGGAAAAATACAATTTTATTTTTATTTTTCAAGTTCATTTTGCTGTAAAACATTTTTGAAATCCCTGCATAGTTTTTCATAATACTCATTTCCCGAAATATACATGAAGCCCCTCATAATTAAAGATTGCATTAAATAATATACATTATCATTGTAACATGATACTATTACTTCATAGCTACCTAGAAGAAATCCCAGTTTTTGCATGTGAGATGCTATTGATGTTAAAGTTGAACTTTACCTAACAATTCTTTTTTTTCAGTTTCTCTTATACATTCAATCACTATACATCACGTAACTCATAAAGTGAATTCTTCCAACACGAATACACTTCACACCAGTCCAGCTGAGGATACATATTATCATCAACAGACAATAGTCCATTTCTGTGTCCCATAAATGTCTTGCTTCTCTATTCTTCTCCTTAGTATCTTTCCTCACATTCCCCCTTCTTCCACACCTCCTCTCATACTGAATCCTGTATCTGCCACCACTTCCCATGCTTCTATATCCTCTCTTACCATTTCCACCATAGATAGAGTGTGGACAGTCACAATTCTGACTCTGCACAGAGACCCCAGGGGCTGCATGCCTCGTTTTCTCTGCCTCCTCCCCTGTGGAGCACTTTCAAGTGGAGAACAGAGACCGTAAGGAGAGAATGCTTGGTCGGCCTCCACACAGGTCTTCACTGGTTTCAACAGCGGTAGGCAGTACTCAAAGTGGGTAGGTCCGAAAATAGAGGCCTGCCCAAACTGAAGCAGTGATGGGAGAGCAATGGGCTGGGAGCCATGGTGAGTTTTATGTTCCCAGGGTGAAAGTGGAGAGGCGACTGACGACGAGATGGCCACCCGAAAGGCCAAAATGTACAAAGAGTGTCGAAGCCGGAGCGGTTCTGACCCTCAAGATGTTAATGAACAAGAAGAACCAGGTAATGCAGAGAGATTCTTGCTTTTAAATTTTATGGCATAAAAATGTACATTTGGTTTTAAATTGTGTTTTAAGTATCATGGGTGTTTTTTAAATGATCTTGTTAAACTTCCTTATCTCTGTTTTAACCAGATGATAAAATTCGAGAGGTACTTCTGCAAGCGCTGTATGCCTGGAAGAAAATTCTTATTCGTTAATTGTCATTAGTGACAGGGAATATGGGATATAACAAAGAGCAGTTTGATGGATTAGACCAATAATTCTCACCCCTGGCCGGATATTAGAGCTTTCAAAAAAATATACCCTGGCCACATCCAAGACCAACTGATAGCTGCTCTCCAGCTCGGACCTTCCATCTATGTGTTTTTTAAGGTCCTGAGCTGATTCTAATGTTGGCTGGTTGCCAATCCACCAGATTAGTTCTTTCATCAAAACATTTCCATGCTTCTTATAGAGATAGTGTCTGCACAGACTGACGTGCTCAGACATCCAGAAGCATCTTTGGTTTGCATTCGATTTCTGAGAAAATCATTGTGTCTTTTCTGTCTTTTGTCCTCACAGATGCCATCGCTAGCCCTCCGAACCCTCTCCCTTCCAGAAGAGCCCACTCTTTGACCACGGCCGGGTCCCCCAGCTTGGCTGCTGGAACGTCATCTCCCATCAGGCCAGTGTCCTCCCCTGTGCTGTCTTCTTCAAACAAGAGCCCGTCCAGGTGGGGCCTTAACATGATAAAACACAAGGACCCTTCCCATCTCCCAGTGGTGTGGAAGGCCATATTCTCGCTGTTGTCTATGGAAAGACTGCCTCTAATTTGACTTACAGCTAGATTAAAACAAAACAAAACAAATTTTTAATGATCCCGATTTTCCTGATTCTGTACTCCTACTTTCTCATATTAGTGTATGTAGTCCTAATTATTTGAGAGGCCAACCCTTCAATGGTCAGTAGCAGTAACAGAACCCAAGCTGTGACTCCAGCTCTGTACTCTCAAATATAGTAGCCACTAACCATATGTGACTATTTCATTCAAATTTAAATGAATCAAAATGAGGGAGCTAGAGGTTAAGGCAGCTGAATCACATATGACCTTGAGTCCTTGAGAATCATGTTGGGGGTGTGTGAGTGTGTGCCCAAAATCCTGAAAGGATGGAGAAAGGGAGGAGAAGGATTGCAAACTTCATAGGGGTTGCTTTCTCTCTCTGTCTGTCTGTCTCTCTCTCTCTCTCTCTTCCCCTCCAGAAAGTACACAACCACATAGCAAATTAAAAAAAAAGGGGGACTAGAGAGCAGTGCAGTGTTGAGATGCAACATTCTGCAAGGCTGACCCATGTGGGAAATTCTCAGGTTCGAGTCCAGAGACCTCCCTGAGTAGGCTGACCACTCATGTGCCCATGATCCAGGACTGGCTGTGGCTGGAGATGGATTGCAACATCAGAACCCTGTCGGGGGTGCTACCTCTTTTTCTCTCTTACTCTCTCAGGAGAAATAAATAAATAACCTTTTTAAAATAAAATGATATTTCAAATTTAGTTCTTTGAACACAGTAGCCACAGCTCAGGAGCTCTGTAGCCACAAGTGGCTGATGGTTACTATACTGAACAGTGCAGACAGAGGACATGTTTATCACTACGGAAGGTCCATGGGGATAGCACCATTCTAAATGATGAATAAATTAACTTGTAGTGTAAGCTACTTGACCCTTTGGTCAAATATACTTAAAGATTCTCTCATATATAAGTTATATATGTCTGCAGAAATGGATGCAAATATTGTAGCAACTTGGATACATTTAGATAATCTACAGATGGTTTTATAGTACATTATTTTATAAAGTCTATGCAAATTACAAATTTGAAACGATATCTACCACTTCAGAAAAAGAATTAACAGTAAAGTGAAAGCCTTCCAAAGGGAACCAGAATGTTCCTCCATCTCCACACTAAAGTTTAGGAAATACAAAGGTTCCAGGGGCCAGCAGGTGGCATGGTGGTTAAGGCAGCTAGATCCCAAATGGCCAGCTCTGCAGTTCAAGTCCCAAACCCAGCGACTTGAAAACCATGCCAGGCACATGTGTATGAGTACCCAAAATCCAAGAAGAGAATAGCAGAGAGGGATTGCAGTGTGTCTGTCCCCCAAGGGGGTGATTTCTCACTTTCTCTCTCTCTCTGTCTCTCTCCAGTGAGTGACTCGCCCTATCGCAAAAAATCTAAAAAGAAAGAAAAGGGAAGAACAGAAAAAAGAAATGTGGAGACACTTTTCACTTTATCAAACAGAGTAGGAGGAAGACATGGATCTGAGCAGATGTTGGTTTTAGAAATGTTCATTTCATAGACACACACATTCTCCCTCTTGCTCTCTCTCAAAGAAGCTCAAATTTTTTTTTTTTATTGCCAAGGCCACATGCTTTCACCAAAGAGAGAGAGAGAGAAAGCATCCCTCAATAGAGTGTGGTCCCACCACAATTCCCTCTCCTCCACTTCTCCATCCCGTCAGGATTCAAGGCACATGTGCACAGGCACCTGGCATGTTTTCCAAGCCGCAAGAGCCAGGACTTGAACTCCAGTTGGTCATGTGGGTTCTGCCTCCCATGCACAAGTCTTAACTGTTGTACTATGGGGCCAAACTTGAAGCTTGCTATTGATAAGACTCCTATCAGTACAATAAATTATCTTTTAAAAGGAAGAATTCTTCCACAATGTAAGTAATGAACTTATATGCTTTATACATTCAGATTCTATAATTGGTGACAGTGGATCAAAGGTATACGGGAATTTTTTGTACCACTTATGCAACTTATCTAAAAGTTTAGATTTATAACAAAACTAAAGTTACAAAAATTAGAATTCATTACATTATAGGGACCAGCAGATGGTGTAATGGTTACATTGCTGGACTCCCACGTAGTCAACCGTGGTTCGAGTCCTGGACCCAGTGGCTTAAAACTAACTCCACGTGCATGTGCATGCATGCCCAAAATCCCGAGAGGAGAATGGAGGAGAAGGGATTGCAGTGTGGCCATCACTCCAGGGGGCAATTTCTCACTGTCTTCTCTCTATATCTCTGTTGAGTGCACATGTCCTAGTAAAAATAAAAAAGAATGTATTACATTATATTTTCAGCCTATGCAGTATGCCAAGTAAATAAAATAGCCAAATAATTTGGGCTAAGTGCTGCTTTCCTTTATTTCAGTCACTCATGAGCAGGCAAAGGAAGGATAAGGTAAGAGAGAAAAATCCTTTAAAAGAGAAAGAACGTGCCCAGTGCAAGATCAGGGGGCTGCCCATAGGAACACAGTGTTCAGTGCCCACCTAGGGATTCCTAAACAGAAGGCAGTACTCCATGGGAGAAGAAAAACCAGCCTGAATGTGGTTGAAGGAGAAAGCAAACCTGAGCCCTAAGTCTAGCTAGGGAAAGAGTGGACAGACAGCATTGCCTGGAGTCAGAGGGAGGTGGTTCCCTATAGACAGCAGCTGAACCAGCAGCAAGAAGGAAGGAAGACAGGGAACTTACTTGTTTAACTGCAGATGGTGAAGCTACCTTTATCCTCTTCCTGAGTCTTCGCCCTGTGTTTCCTGCACTGCTTAGGGGATCAACAACTCAGTGGTCGTCAGAAAAGTCATGGTGCATATTTCATAGAAAAATGATGTCATGACTTTCCCGACAACCGAATAGAACCTTTGCCTGCATAGTGCTATAAACCTGTCAGTTTCTAATATTCTTCCAGTGATGAGGTGACCTTCAGATGTCAACACAAAATAATTTTCCTTGCGCAAACATTGCTAGCAGAGCTGAGAATCAGCGGTCTATTCATTATAACATTCCCTGTACTTTCTTGTATGTTTGAAAATATTTTTTTTGACAACAAAGAAAGATTCTGTTCATTGATATGGCTAAAAACCATAGTCAAGACATTTCTCATGCTATTCTGCCAGAGAATCAGTATAGAAAATTTTTAAATGTTGTGAAACAGAGAAACCAAATTTTTGACCAAGTTGACTGATATTTCTTTATCGAATAGATACGACTTTGGCAGGTGCAAATATAATTCTAGGCAGAATTGGCTTCTTTCCATTCTGAATATGTTTTCTGACTCACATTTTCCATTAATATTAAAAGCTCTTCCCTGTTTTTAATCTAAGAACTGGCTAAGAAAGGAAGAGGCATAGATGCACTCAAAACTTTTTTTCTTCGATGTGTTTCTATAATTTGAATATAGCAAAGAATGCACAT
This sequence comes from Tupaia tana, assembly GCA_026018925.1. Classification (NCBI taxonomy): domain Eukaryota; kingdom Metazoa; phylum Chordata; class Mammalia; order Scandentia; family Tupaiidae; genus Tupaia; species Tupaia tana. The sequence continues at coordinate 80,503,496 of JAKSZU010000010.1, forward strand.
TATTTCCCACAGGTTACGATTGAGTAATTTGGGCTCTTTTCTTAAATGACTTTTATTCCAAAACACTTAATTTAGGAGGTTCCCCCTCACACACTGATCTATCATTTTAGAACTGTTTTCATTAGCAGAGGAATATTAACCTCAACCTTGTGCCCTTATGAAGTAGGCTGGAAATACAGTGTGTGTTATTTCTCTGACACAATAGAGATTCACTTTGAGAGAAGTCACCAATCTAATAAATACTTCCATAAAGAAAAAGAAAAAAACAGGTAGACCAGATGTTGAAAGTGCACAACATGACGCAGTGTTCTTTGTTGGGATGGCGTGTTTATATCCTCGGTTTGATGATCACATGTGCATGTTTCGAAAAACCATGCTGTACCCCACGAGGTTGTACAATGAGATCTAACCCAGAAATTACAATGAGAAAAATGGAAAGAGGAAACATACAGGAAAACTACTTCAGCCTTAAGTGACTTACAGTCTACTTTTTGGCTCATACGAAAGGACTTCAAAAAGTTCATGGAAAACTGGAATTATAGTATGTGTTCCTTTGGGTGTAAAGATGTTTTGAAATCCATGAACAGTTTTTTCACAGCACTCATTTTCATGAACTTTTTGAAGACCCATCAGATGGCCAGTCCGAGAACGCCTGTTGGGGCAGGAGAACAGAAGGGGCCCACCATTTTGCCCATGGAGGCTCTGTCTTTTTGCAGTGCTTGGAGCAGCAGCAGCTGGCACGGGCGGATCAAAGGAGGGATGAAGGGGTTCCAGAGCTTCATGGTCTCAGACAGTAACATGAGCTTCGTTGAGTTCGTCGAGCTGTTCAAATCATTCAGGTACAGCGTATGCTTCCTTCCCGCCGTTCCTCAGGCCGCATCTTCGTAACAGTGCTGAATGTGAGGCGTTTGCCATTTCTCCTCAGCGTCAGGAGCCGCAAGGACCTGAAGGATCTCTTTGACATCTACGCCGTGCCCTGCAACCGATCTGGCTCCGAGTCTACCCCACTCTACACCAATCTGACAATTGACGAAAACACCAGTGATCTTCAGCCTGACCTCGGTTTGTTTGACATTTTATGATTTCCCTTTGAGACCCTTCCATCTAAAACTGAAGTCCAGCAATCCAGTCAGTCACACCAACTCTCAGTTGTCCTGTAGGGCACACTGTGGAAAACTTTGTTATTTCCTGGTGTCTTCTGATGTCATGACAGCAGGTGCTATTGGCATGTTGGGGCAAGGAAATTCATCACTGTGTGGTTCTACCCTTGCGTTCCAGAATTTTTAAGTAACAGTGGCTTCCAGTCACTCAGAAGAACTCTTTCCCTGACTATTCCCAAGTATAGGTATATGATGTGTCACATCTGAGTTTCTTCCCAGGGCAGAGCTTAGACAAGGAGAGTCTCTACTGATCTCCACAGAGTTCTCTTGTTGAGTATCTGGGACATTTTCCTTGCTGTGTGAACCAGAATGTCTCATTCTTTTCTTCCCTCCCTCCAGCCCTGTTGCCATCACCACCACCACCACCACCACCCATTCATTTTAAGCCTATTATTGTTCTTCACCAGTCTTGCTGGAAAATATAAGCACAAAAAAGCAAAACCAAGAAACTTTCCTCTTTCATGCAGTTGCTTTGTAATTATTTATAAGCTTAGATTCTTAAGCTAAGAAATTAACTGCTGTTCAACTTTACACATAAAATGTGCATAACTATGGACTAGCCAGATAGTTACACTTTTTTTTTTTATTAGACTTGCTACCTGGTAAGCTGAGGCTTCATAGGAGGCTCGGGTTCACTTCCCTGGCCACCATAAAAGCGGGGTGCAGTGGTACAGTGGTGAACTCCTATAGTCCCAGCTACTGAAGACCTGAGGCAGGGGGATCACAAAACAGCAAGAACCTATCTAAAACACCACGCACACACACACACAATCATACACACACACACAACTTTTTTTTTTTAATTTGCCAGAAGGCACATGCACTTGTAGGAGGAGACAATGAAAGAGAGAGAAAGTAAGAAAATACCCCTCATGTGGCATGGTCATGCAGCAATCCCTTCTCCATTTCTCCCTCCTTTCAGGATTCTGGATATGCATGCACACACACCCAGGTCAGGAACATGAACCATAGGGCTGACAGTGTGGGATCTACCCACCTTAACCACCAAGCCACAGAGCAATTTTGAATTACAGAACAATGAACGAAAAGCTCTGAGTTCCCAAAATATCTTCCCCCTGCAACACACACACAAACTTTCTACTATTAGAAATATGATGGTACTTCAAAAAGTTCATGGGAAAATGAAATTGAAGTATGAATTTATTTTAATGCAAAAGAAAAAAAAAACACATTAAAATCCAGGCATAATTTTTGGGGAGATTTTTGCGTTAGGGTATTTGCACTTGCTAGGGAAAGAGAGAGGGAGAGATAATGAGAGGGGAAGTGAGAAATCCCCCGGAGGGATGGCCATGCCACAATCCTCCCTCTTCCATTCTCCTCCTGGAGTCTTGGGCACGTACGCACATGTGCCCAGCATGAGTTTCTAGATACCAGGCCCGAGGCTTGAACTATGGTCAGCATAGAGGAGGTCATCAATGTAACTGCTCTGCCATCTGCTGGCCCCCAGGCATAATGTTTTTATAATGCATATTTTCTATGAATTTTTTAAAGGCCCCTCATTTCTTAGTACATTTGTTACGATGAGTCAATATCGATATATTTTTATTACCTGAAGTCTGTCATTTACAGTAGGGTTCACACTTCATGTTGTACATTCTACAACTGTTGACCAACGTGAAAGGACATACATGTACCATAACAACATCTGCACAATAGTTTCAGTGCCCCCAAAATGCCTCGTACTCCACTTTTTCATCCTTCCCCTCCTCCCTCCAAATCCCTAGCAATCACTGATTTTTTTCCAAAGAATTATTTTATTTAACTTTATTTATTTATTCATTTATTTATTTTTAATTTGACCAGAGAGGGACAGAGAGAGAGAGAGAGAGAGAGAAAGTGAGAAAGCAAGCTGCCAGGTCCGGGACTTGAACCAGCCATGTGGAAGTCCAGCCCCCTTAACCACCATGCCACCTACTGGCCCCACCACTGATGTTTTTACTGTCGCATAGTTTTGCCTTTTCCAGAATGTCACGTGTATGTACCTGGAATCACCCGGTATACAGTCTTTTCAAACTGGCTGCTTTCACTTAGCAACATACATTTCAACTTCTTCCATGTCCTTTTGTAGCTTGGTATTACAGCTTACTTCTTTTTACACTGTTTGTTTATCCATTCACCTACTGAAAACTATCTTGGTTGCTTTCAAATTTTAGCAATTATGAATAAAGCTGCTATAAACATTTGTATGCACATTTTTGTGTGAGCATAAGTTTTAAGTCAGTTGGGCAAAAACTTAAAAGTACAATTGCTGGATCATATGGTAAGTCTGTGTTTTAGCTCTATGAGAAAGTGCCTGACTATCTTCCAAAGTGGCTAAAATTAGACTGGCCATACCAAAGTTGGTGTGACTGTAAAGCAATTGGAACAAAGATGGTGGAGGTGTAAAATGGTATGGCTGTTGGGACCAACAGGTGCTCTGTGGCTGACCACTCCATTTGAGTTCTGGACCTAATGGTTTGGAAAACATGCCAGGCACATATGTGTGCATGCCCAAAATCCCAAGAAGAGAATGGATGAGAAAGAATTGCAGCATAGTCATTCCCTCTGAGAAGTGATTTCTCTCTCTCTCTCTCTCTCTCTCTCTCTCTCTCTCTCTCTCTCTCTCATGCACATGCCCTATAGCAAGAAAAACAAATGAAAAAATGGTACAGCCATTTTGGAAGATTCTTTGGCATTTTCTTACTATACTAAACATACTCTTTCTGTATGATCCAGTAATTTCACTATGGTATTCACTCACATGAGTTGAAAATGTATATTGACACAAAAACCTGCACACAAATGTGTATACTTACTTCTTTTTAGTTTTTGTTTTGTTTTGTTTTGTTTTTTTCTTTTTTGCTATAGTGTGCATGTACTCACCGGAGAGAGAGAGAGAGTAAGAATAAAAATGAGAAATCACCCCCTATGGGAATGGCCATGCCACAGTTCCTTCTCCTCCATTCTCCTCTTGGGATTTTGGGCACACATTCATGCACCCAGCTTGATTTTCAAACCACTGGGCCCAGGAATTGAACCGTGTTCAGCCATATGGGAGTTTAGAGCCTTAACCGCCATTACACACTGGCCCTATAGTTACATTTTTAAAGTAAAGAAAAGATAACTTTACTATAGTTTTTAAGGGTATCTATTCAGTCTCTACAAACATACAAATGTAAAAATATGAAATTATTCTCGAAAACCAAAGTCCAAATTTGACCTCAAGTCCCGAATCAAATCTATAACAGTTCCCATACAATACCAAAGCTCATAGGAATCAAGAGCTCCAATCTAGCTCTTAGTTTCTTTTATTTATTCATTGAATTATTCCCTATTCTCTCTCCACCCCCCATCAGAAACAGGAATAAGTACCCAGTCTGATGGCTTGTTTGGACAGATTAGCACAGAGCTTATTCAGTTTCGTAAGTCTTGGGTACATCACGGTCTCCCACACACGCTCAGTGACAGATCTGACCATGCCACCCATGTACTCTGGTGGTTCTGTTTCAGACTTGTTGACCAGAAATGTCTCGGACTTGGGGTTGTTCATTAAGAGCAAACAGCAGCTCTCAGACAACCAGAGGCAGATATCAGATGCCATTGCTGCTGCAAGTATCGTGACAAATGGCACTGGGATCGAGAGCACATCTCTGGGCATATTTGGGGTTGGCATCCTCCAGCTCAATGACTTCCTGGTGAATTGCCAAGGAGAACACTGCACTTACGACGAAATCCTCAGCATCATCCAGGTTCGTGCTCATTTTGTGTGTGCATGTGTGTGTGATGAACTTACTCTGATAATTTCCTGCCAAGTAGTCACTCTTTCTTATTTTTAAAATTTATTCACATCAAGAAAAAATATGTGTGCAGTCCCCTTCCCCCAGCCCTCCCACGATCGGGATCTTGGGCGCATGAATACCCAGCGTGTTTCCCATGGACTCGGACTCTGATCCTGCACTGGGCCATGTGGCTTCCAGTGCTGTAGTTCACTATATGATCTCCCATGCCACCACAGCTGCACCAATATTTACTAGTCTTCTTTCCAAAGTCTTTGAGTTTTGGGCAGAAGTAGAGGGGTTTTGGTGTTTTTGTTTGTTTGTTTTGAGATACCAAGTATGTAAGTGTTCTTATTTGACATATAATTAATATAAGTCCCAGGCCTTGACCCCGTGTCTCCTATAAAGAAACACTACCTACTTCCTTCTTGTTCTAGCACACGCAACAGAACTAATCTAGATCTTCAACTCCTTTTGCCATTTAACAAATATTAAGTAGCTCCTACTATGTTGGCCCAGTTCCAGGAGCTGGGAATATAGCAGTGAATAAGCAAATGCTTTGACTGTCAATACAGCTTACATCCCAGTGAGTGAGGCAGATGGCAGGCACATAAAGATGTGATGTATGTAATTGTAGGTGACTCTGAGTTATGGAAAAGATGAAGACTGAGGGAGGGAGTGACACAAGAGGGCTGAGGCCAGTAAGCAAAGTTCACTCCCAAGAAGTGGCCTTTGGACTGAGCCCCAAATGAATAAGTCACATGAAGATCTGAGGAAAGAGCATTCCAAACAGGGAGCAGCGAGCTCAAAGGCTGAAACAGAGCTGGCGCAGGATTTATGAGTTGGTGTGATGGCCGTGTGAGCCAGGCAGAGGACGGCTGACGTGCTTCCAGACTCATGCAGGGGCCAAGTCACTAGACTTTTAGGCCATCATGAGGGTGACTTTCTTTTCTTATTTTTTTCCATTTAATCACTGTACATCTCCACAGCATACAAAATGAATCTTCCAAGCATGAATACACTGCACATCAGTCCAGTCAAAGACATTATCATACACATTTTCATCAACAGATAATTTTCTATTTTTGTATTCATTAAATGTTGTACTTTTTTTATTATTATTATTCCCTTCTTCCGGCCCTCCGTTGCCCACCCTTCTCTCACACTGTCTCTAGTATCCACAGTTGCTCTCCATGCTTTTAGACCTCCTAGTCTTTCCGTTTCTGCCATAGGGTGCAGACATTCTGTATATATTAAGTGGGAACATACAATGCCTCTCTTTCATAGTCTGGCTTGCTTCAAATAACAGGGTTGACTTTAGTCAATGGGAAAATAGGAAGCCATTGGAAATTTTTGGCAGGAGAGTAACATGGTTTGATTATGTTTTTAAGAGGATGCTCTGGCCCCATTGGAGCATAAACTGTGCTAGTGAGGCAATGGAAGCAGAGAGACTGGTTGAGAGACTGTCACTGTCATCCAGGCAAGAGACGGTGATGAGTTAGTCTGGAGCACAGCAAGCGTATCGGGGTGGTGAGATCCTTTAGTGTGGCTGTGTTGTGTGCAACAAAATGAGTCTAGATTTTCAACCCTCCTTATCGCCTTACTGGGAATCAGTGGACTAGTTGCCAGCAATTGTATTTTCATCCCATTGCCGATCACTCTTGTAATGTTGTCAAATGGAGACAGTACTAAGTGCTCAGTGTGAATCCTCTCTGCACCTCCCACCAGTCCATGGTAGCTGCCAACTCCAGGTAGCTGCTGTTACTACCCCTGTTTTCACCTGGATAAACTGATACATTTTGCTTTCATGTAAATCAGCCTTATTCTTTTCTCTTGCTCCTCTTTTTCCTCTTAAATAAATATGCTTAGTATAATAAACTCAAGTATAATAAATGTTTTCTTTTGGACTAAAGATGACATTTTACCACTACATTACTAAATTAGCTCAAATATTTGGTTTAGATGTTTCCTGATGAAAACAGAACAGCTCTTTTAAAAATGATGGCTTTTTCCTCTCTCTCTTAGTTTCCTTTACCTAAATAACACTTTTTTTTTTCTATTCCTTACAGAAGTTCGAGCCTAGTATCAGCATGTGTCATCAGGGCCTCATGTCATTTGAAGGATTTGCAAGGTAACCATTGAAATCTCTTTTGCTTGTCCTTTTTTTTGGAGAGGTTTTTGCTATAGGGCGCGTGCGCTCGCCAGACAGACAGAGACAGAGAGACAGAAAGCGAGAAATCACCCCCCAGGGGGGATGGTCACACCGCAATCCCTTCTCCTCCATTCTCCTCTCGGGATCTTGGGCACGCACGCACACGTGCCCGGCGTGAGTTTTAAGCCACTGGGTCCGGGACGCGAACCGCGGTCGACTACGTAGGAGTCCAGCGACATAGCCATTATGCTAACTGCTGGTTCCCTTTTGCTTGTCCTTTAAGAGTTTATATTTTCCCCAGGTAATCTAAAGAAAATGTGTTTCACCTAGATTTCTGATGGATAAAGATAATTTTGCCTCAAAAAATGATGAATCACAGGAGAACATTAAAGAATTACAGCTACCCCTCTCCTACTATTACATTGAATCTTCACACAACACCTACCTCACGGGCCATCAGCTTAAAGGAGAATCTTCAGTAGAACTCTACAGCCAGGTACTGGGAAGGCCACTGGAATGTGGTTTTCATTTAACTTTATTATTTACATAACTCTGAAGTCACCAAAACCTGACCCCAGACTCCTTTGAAGAGCCTGCAGAGTAAACTATTCCATGAGAAATGTGGGGGACCATGACATATGGGAAAACTGTCTGTACATACAGCAGTTATTTTCCTTACTTCTTTTTGTTTTGTTTTCACTCCTGTCTACACTTAACCTTTATTCTCAGCAAGAAAAAAAAAAGTATTTGTTTGAGACTCATAGCTTTTAGATCCTAGTCTGACCTACTCCTACTAAAATTAGATTTTCTCATGGGAAAATTATCTAATCGTTTCACTAAATGCTAAATAAATCAATATATTGTAGTGGGAAAGTATAGTAGAAAATGCGACTTTCTACCAAGTTATTTCCAAAATATTATTTGTTTTGCTTTGCAGTTAGATAATCAATCTATCCCTATGGTAACAAACATAAGGGAAAAAATGTGCACAGAGTGTAGACACGATCCCTGCACACTAAATTCATGGGAATGGTTTTTGAAGCTCAATGGGTCCTCTGGACTAGAAGAAGCATGTCCTCGTGCTCTGAACACGAACTTTCAGTGATCTACATGTCTGTTGTTTCTCTGATATCTACAATGTTCTCAGCTCTGCTGCCTGCTTTCTGAACTTCTAGTAGGGTTTATCAGGGAGGAGCTGGGCAAGACACAGGGAATATAAGTATGTGGTTGTGTGTGCGTGAGTCCAAGCTGGAAAATGATAATTGCACTGTTTATACAACCCCAATGGAAATAAGGATCTTTTGTTCTCCAGAATAGTCCAGATAGTCCTCAAAGCACGGGACAAATTTTTGTCCCAGAGCTTATGTAGCACAGAATGCAGATTTCTACTGCTATCTTCTAAGGGATCTTTATTATGGGAAGAGGTGTCCTTAGAGAAGAGATTTTCCTGACAGGGGTTGTGCTGAGGGACCTAGGCTTTGACGCTGAGATGATAGGAAGGCTCCCATACCCCGCCTCACTTTAGCTGAAGTGTGAATCTTTTACATGCTCTAGACATTGGCCTCCCATTTGCACAGATAGTTCAGGCTGAAAGAAATTTTAAATCATTGTTCTATGGGACAGAAATATATGTGTGTGTAGATACTATATATATTGGATCATCAGAAAAGGCATGACATATTTTTTATATTCTTCTATGCAAAAATACATCGTAACTTTTCTGACAACCCTACATATATATGTATGTACACGTATGTGTTGTATATACATATATATACATGCACACACAGATATATACACACATACATGCGAGTATGTATACACCTGTATGTAAGTGATACTTTCATATCTGTGCATACCTACATACTTTTGTGTGTGTATATTTCTCCCAGGAAAATAAGCAAGGGTCAGTGACTTAGCTTTAATTCCTACTTTATTTCCTGTTAGACTTCAAAGTTCTTAAACTCCATACCATTGCACCCTAAGTAGAAATGATCACAACTTTTGAATAAGGTAGAAGAGTCCCTCAAATAGTTCCCAGATGTGGTTAAACTTACAGGCGGACCCCTTTGACTTCATTTGCAGTCACTCTGCCTCTCCCTCAGCCTTCTGAATGACCTCCTGACATCTCTTTGTCGAGCAGATGGGAAGTGAGAATGAGCCCTGTTCTTCTGACCTGGCATTTCCAGCTCTGCTTTTCCTTTTCAAGCCTTATGTGAAGATCTTAAGGTCACAAAGACTTTGCTAAAGGCTGTTCATCTTTTCATACTGAAAAACCATCTGATCTTATCTGTTGCCAGTTGCTAAACCTTCTTCCCAGTCTGGCAGGGTCGCTACAGAGATGAGGCAGCCTCCTGTTCCAGCTGCCATGATACATAGCAAGCTTCAGCCCAAAGCAATATACTTCTAGATACACTAGCTGCTTAAAGAAGCTGATCACCTTGGGATTCTAGGCCACAGACTGTGCTGTAGTGACAAGAATTTAGCAACTTTTCATATGAAAATATTTTTAAGAGTCATTCCACTGTCTGAGTTTTGCTACAGAAACTCTAGTGACCACTAGCCTCCAGTAATGGATTGCTGTTGGATGGAAATAGTTATGTGGTTTTTAGATCCGGGTCAATTTATCAACCCCTTGGCTTGGGTTACTTTCCCATTATGTGATCATTTTTAAGGTAGTCTACAGAACGAGAGTATGGAGGAAGAGGTTACTCCAAGCAAACATTAGATAGCTGCAACCCAAGCACATACACGAATCAGGAACTCTGCTTTCAGCTTTGCATCCTGAATAGCAAATAGGAGTTATCTCATCTGAATCTTCGATAATGTTTCCTGCAGCATTTTACTGAAGAGGTCACAAGAACATAACAAAGCTTAGGGGGGAAGTGTGCTATGATGGATTATTGATGTCTGCTGTGGCGAAGGAGTTTATGGATTAAATTTACCATCTCTACTCTAGACACCATTCTAGAATTAGATAGTCAAATCCTGGTAACTTTTTGTTTCTACCCTTCTTTCATGGTACCTATTCTTAGCAAAGATCTTTGCTCATAGCTGAATTTAGATCTTAAAAGAGGAGATTGTATCCTGATTAGCTTCATATATGGTTAGCCAGTTCATTAAGGACTCAGTGGACTTACTTCCTCTGGTCTGTGGTATCAGCACTTTCACCTCCATCTACCCAGATAGAGCCTTTGTCTGGCTCTCTGATTTCAAGATGTCTGTTTCAGGAGACCAAAATATGCTCTTGCCATCCATGTTTGCCTTCAATCACTAGTCAGGTAACACTGGTAAACACTCTTTCAACCTTAACCTGCTTACCCTTCTCCACCCCAGATTAACTGTGTCCTTTGGCCAAAATGCAATATTAAGTTTAGTTCGTACACCCTTCTGCTCATCCCCGAATGTGAACATGGACTGCTATGTAGAACCGTGTGCTGGATTTAGCTGAAGGCTTTATCTCCAGGTGCTCATGTAGGGTGGATTCATTCTTTATCACACAGGTCCTCTTGCAAGGCTGTAGGAGTGTGGAGTTGGACTGCTGGGATGGAGATGATGGAATGCCTATCATTTATCATGGACATACACTGACAACCAAGATCCCCTTCAAGGTAATGCTTCATAACTTCCTTTAAATCAAATCACTAGACAGTATCTTCATTGGTCATTTTAATCAGTGGCTCTACCAAATTTTGCATTAGGTCAAGAGCTCAGGGAAAGTAAGAAGCACCCATGCTGTAGGAGAGAGACACACCACAATCCCTTCTCCTCCATATCTCCTTTTCAGATTTTGGGCACACATGCTTGTGCACGTGGCGTGTTTTTCAATCCAGGACTCAAAGCATGGTTGGCCATGTGCATCCACCAGCTGGTCCTACTCCATTCCCTTAGTTTGAAGATACATTTCAAAGATAAACCAACCCCCTTTGGCAGAGTCTGCTGCATGCAGCAGCTTTCTATGGCTATAAGAGCCTTGTCTCTGTCCATCCTGGACAGGTATCTGGACTCTAATGAGCTATATTGGTTCTCATAGGAAGTGGTTGAAGCCATTGATCGAAGCGCCTTCATCAACTCTGACCTCCCGATCATCATATCTATTGAGAACCACTGTTCATTGCCTCAGCAACGAAAAATGGCAGAAATCTTCAAGGTGAGTTCTCAGCTAAGAGGCAGGACGATGTCTTGGCTCTTGTCTTGTAGTTATTGTTGAATTTTACATGGGGCGGTTGTGGACCATGCCACATCTGGGCCTCAGCTATGAAGTGGGTCCCACAGACCTAGGAGATGGTGCCGCTGCCTGAGCATCTGGGCTCTCTCTCCAGTGGTTCCCCTTTCCAGCTGGAGGGAAGTAAGCATCTTTATCCAGTCTCCTGTTGCTTTCCAGAAAGCCATAGGGGATAGGGATAAACCATTTCCCCAACACTTCTGGTATGGCAAGTCAGGGATGCCAGGTTGTCACCTCTCATGTATGTGGAAGAGCTGAAACTGTCTCAAGGCAAGTCAGTCTGATCTCCTCATGGCCCACACTGCAGTACAAGGACCCAAGTGGCAAAGAGCTTAGACTTGCCAGAGCAGCTGCAGTGCTCACAGTCAGCCTTTCTAGCACCAGGGAACCATGGTGCAGTGGGTCTGGGAGCAGGAAGTCCCCCCTACTGCCCCCTCCTCCAGCGGTACAGGTGTTCATGGGAAAGTGGCTCTCAGGGCGAGGGCAAGGCACTGATGTAGAGAAATGGCCCCAAATACTAATGACAACAAAGCTCATCAGCCTTTCATAGTACCTTGGCCTAAGCTCTGGCCTTTTCCTTCTCTTTAAATTAAAAAATAATTAGAACTATAAATGGCTGCATTTTCTACCCACACCCCAGTAGGTCATTCTGTGTCTACCTCCCTCCACACACCTCGAGAGACACACATTCTGCTTCGGAGACCAATGCTCAAAACCTCTCAAAGTCGCAATCCCTTCTCCTCCATTCTCCTTTTGGGATCTTGGGTATGCTTGCACACGTGCCCTGCGTGAGATTTAAGCCACTGGGTCCAGGACTCGAATCACAGTGGACTACATAGGCGTCTAGCAACAGCCATTACACCAACTTCTGCCATTTTTCAGCTTGAGACCAATGCTCAAAACCTCTGTGAGAATGGTGTCTGTGCTTCTTTATGGTTTGTGGGGGCAAACTCTGCCCATTGTCTTTCATCTTTGTCCTTACTCCCTACTCTCTCCAAGGCTTCTGTCCTTCTGACTTTTTATCATCCGACAGACCGTACAAGCCACAGCCTCTAAGTGAATGCCTGTCGTCGTCTGTAGTACATCACACCCAACACCTTTTCCTGTAGAGTTAGAGCTGGCCCCAGCTGCAGTGGCTTCACCGTCACCTCCTGTTCTTCTAAATGCCTCCTTTCCTTCCAGGAAGAAATTGTGGCAGAGGGGGAAAATGACATCTTTCCTAGTGCCTTCTCTTAGGATTTTTAAAACAATTCAACCAGGTTGAAATATCTAGTATACTTGTGAAATATAAATATATCACATATAAATGAAAGGTACTGATTGTGTTTTCATTACTCTTTTTAGACTGTGTTTGGAGAAAAGCTCGTGGCTAAATTCTTATTTGAGACTGATTTCTCAGATGATCCAATGCTTCCGTCACCTGACCAACTTAGGAGGAAAGTGCTTCTTAAAAACAAGAAGCTAAAAGCCCATCAGACACCAGTGGATATCTTAAAGCAAAAGGTACTCCCTTTTGTTAAATAAACTATGAATATGTTATGTGCTTGGAACAAAGAAATTAGGGATATCCTAAGTTTGTTTTGTTTTGTTTGTTTTTTGGAGATATTTTTGCTATAGGGCACGTGTGTTTGCTGGAGAGACAGAGAGACAGAAAGAGAGAAATCCCCCCACCCCAGCCCCCCACCACCAGGGGCGATGGCCACGACTCAATTCTCTCTCTTCTTTTCTCCACTCAGGATTTGGGGCATGCATACACACATGCCCAGCATGAATTTGAGGCTTCTGGGTCCAGGACTCAAACCACGGTCAGCCATGTGGGAGTCCAGCAATGTAACCATTATGCCAGGATATCCTAAGTTGTTGTTTGTTGTTTTGTTTTGTTTTGTTTTTAAGAATTATTTATTTAATTAATTCCATTTGTTATTATTATTTTTCAATTTGACCAGAGAGAGAGAAAGGGAAAGTGAGAAGGGGAGCCTCCAGGTCTGGGACTCTAACCATGGTCAGCCATGTGGAAACCCAGCACCTTTAACCACAATGCCACCTGCCAGCCCTGGGATATCCTAAGTTTTGTTTTGTAGAGGTTTTTACTGTAGGGTACATGCTCTCACCAGAAAGACAGAGAGACAGAAAGCGAGAAATCACCCACCCCGGGGGGATGGCCAAACCACAATCCCTTCTCCTCTTTTCTCCTCTTGGGATCTTGGGCATGCATGCACCCATGCCCAGCGTGAGTTTCAGTCTCCGGGTCTGGGATGCAAACCATAGTCGACTACATGGGAGTCCAGTGACATAACCATTACGCCAACTGCTGGTCACTGATATCCTAAGTTTTTATGTGGCCTGCTGGGAAAGCAGCTTTTGAAGATTGAGTTTCATTAAGTTGCACATTTAGGCTTTGGCTTCCCATTTCATTGACCAATAAGTTCACCCATCCCATTCACATCAATTAATTTGGTGGTATGGTCCCCACATAGAATGCACTTTTATTGTTTAATTTATTCTCAATGGGATGGATGACGTGTGATGTTTGTCTCTGGTACCAGGCGTTGGGGCTGTCAATCCTGCAGCAGTTACTAGGGAGAGCCCCCTTTAGGGAGAGCACCTGGACTGGGGTGTGTAAGGGAAGCCCAGGAGCAGCAGGCCTGGGATCCCAGGAACCCTGCAGCACCTTGCCCCAAGGTGCTTGACCCTATCTCGCCTGCACCCACGTACCTCAAGCCCACCCGGGTAGAGGCTCGGCCCGAGGATCCCTGAGAAGGCTCGGTCCAGGATGCCCAGTCCATGTGCCAGGCCACACCGTCTTATCCTGTAGTTGCCCAAAATATTGGGTTGTTGGGAAAGTCATGATGTATTTTTTTCTACTTTTTAAAAATAATTATTTATTTATTATTACTTTTTAATTGGACCAGAGAAAGATAGAGAGATGGGGTGGTAGGGAGAGGATGAGAAAGTAAGCCATCAGGTCCAGGACTCGAACCACAGTCAGACACATGGGAGTCCAGCGTCTCAACCACCACTCCATCTGCCAGTCCTTCTGTTTTTCCATGCAAAAATGCATCATGACTTTTCTAAGAACTTAATATTTGTCCTATTTAGGACACTGTTGGCGCTAAATCATTGCTTTTGAAACAGAGCAAACAAGAGTTGCTGCGTGAACCTCAGCCCCACAGAGCGCAGAACACAGCTGTTGTGGGAGCAGAAGCCAGAGCTCAAACTAGGTGGAGCCTGGGTTCGTCATTTCTCTCCACCCTCACCTCCAGGCCTCCCGCCCTACCCTAGTCCTGCTTTAGTGGTTTCCAAAGAACAGAAATTCAGTCCAAGGGTCCTATGTACCCAGCAAATTTAGAACCCTTGCCCTAGTCCTTGAATAAGAAAGTGTCAAGTCGAATTGAGTCAAGCGTCCAGTTGCCTTGTGGAACAGTAAATTGGGGCAGTCATGGAACCCTATGAAAGCTTGAGTCTGTGGAGTTCACAGGCAGGGCCAGAGCTGAAAGCCTGAAGGCCGAGCAGAATGACAGTGGAGAAGGCCGTGGGGGGCAACTAGGACACAGAGCTGGCTGCTGGCTGCGGCGCTCTCAGCCGTGTGACCAAGGGACATTCCCGCTTTCTGGGCCTTTTCTTCTTCATCTGTAAAAGGAGAATGTTAGGTAATAAGCACTGGACCTGCTGACACAAACGCTCAGAGAACCTCTTACAAGGTGTGTACTGGGGCCCCTGTCGGAATCACAGACTGCTCTGGAAACACTTCATCCTCCCACATCTCCGTCTCCATATCCAGTGTTTCTTTTTCTTTTCTTTTTTTTTTAAAGAGGTTTTTGCTATAGGGCGCATGTGCTCATCAGAAAGACAGAGAGACAGAAAGCAAGAAATCACCCCCCAGGGTGGGGGATGGCCACGCCACAATCCCTTCTCCTCCGTTCTCCTTTTGAGATCTTGGGATGCACACACACGTGCCCAGCGTGAGATTTAAGCCACTGGGTCCAGGATTCAAACCGCAGTCAACTACATAGAAGTCCAGCAACAGCCATTACGCCAACTGCTGGTCCCTCCAGCGTTTCTTGCCATCCAGGAACTTTCCTGCTTCTCTGTGGGGCCCTCTGGGGCATCTCTTATCTCTTATCTGCAGGAAGTCCCAGGTTGTCCAACCCACAGAGTCTGAGAAGCCCGAAGTCCAGGTCGAGTTGGGGTCTGGCATCCCCCTATCTACTGACCTCAGAAGCCCCGAGGGTTTCAGATGCTCTCAGGATAGGGAAGGACGATGAGGCCAGAAGCTGCAGCATCTTTAAGCTTCTGTTAAGAAAAAAAAGAAATCGGCATTTCCAGAAAGCCCCCAAACCAATCAGCTTTGCCTTAACTTTGCCCTAACTGGGATGGCTCGAGACCATCAAGAATCCTCTAGGCCTGTGGGCATCTCATTCATTATGCTTGAGAATCAAGAATCCAGCATGGAGTGTCATCGTTTCTCAAAACTCAGAAAAAAAGTCTCTCATGTAATTTTTCCTCTCATGCATTTTTTAGGTGACATTAAAACTTGCATCCCAGGGCCAGCACGTGGTGTGGTGACTAAGGTGCTGGACTCCCACATGGCCAACTGCATTTTGAGCCCCAGACTTGGCGGCTTGAAAATCACCAGGCACATGTGCATGCATGCCCAAAGTACCAGGAGGAGAATAGAGAAGGGATTGTAGCGTGGCTGTCCCCCACGGTGTGTGTGTGGGGGGGTGATTTCTCACTTTCCCTTTCTCTTTTTCTGTCTCTGTGGTGAGCTCACACATCCTATGGCAAAAAATTAAAAACAAAAACAAAAAAAAGGAAGGATTCCCAGAGCGCTGACACCGCCGTTGTATCTTCTTCCTGGAAAATGAAGGGGCTATCCCTGCATTGCAGGGTTCTCGTGAGCAGTCAGTGCAATCGCACTTTAAAGCACTTGCAGGCAAGGGCTGGGGACCTGGTTTTTTACCTCAGTAGGTTACTGCAAAGAAAAAGGGTGTCAGCTCTCGGCTGTCTGTCTGGCCACCTCTCCCACACTTCCGAGTCTCAGGGGCTTTGGCATGCCACTCCCTGATGTCGTTATCTGGTTCTTTGGCCGATGTCCTTCCTCCATGCAGTCCTTACATTGTCCTGCCAGAAGGTCTCCCCGGCTCTTTGCACCATCATTCTTAGGACTTGGCCTTACCTGGAGTGCTCGCTGAGTCAAGGCCTTTCTGTTAGTGGAAATGGAATTGCTTTCACGGCTCACTCATGCCCAGAATGGATTTTCCAAAGTTTTGAAGAGTGCAAGTCCTGTGAGACACTCTGAGAAAAGAAGGAAAAGAAGTAAAAACAATCCTGGTTAAATAAGCGTGGGAAATGCTGCACTGGAGCTCTGCAGAATCACAGTGCCCTTTGGCATGTTAGACGCCAGCTCTGTGAAACTGCAGTGGGTGTGTTTCAGTTTGGTTGAGCTGCTGTTTCCAAATTGTCATTGTGTTTTGTGGTTATGTAATTGTCAGTTTTTCCAAAAAAGCTATTAACACCAAGGAGCTTCATGAGAAATTGAGAAATTGAATTCTCTGTTGAGAAATCCCAGCCTAGGTAATATCCAGTTACGTAGAGTAGAGCCTACTATAAAACATGTCACCTGGATATAGCACAATCTAAATTTTATTTGCCTTATTATTTTTATTAAAAAGGTAATATAACCACATCTCAAAAAATTTAGCAAATACCAGAATATTTAAAAGTATATTAACAAAAGTTCTCTTTTTTTAAGACTTATTTATTTAGTTTTATTTATTATTACTATTATTTTTAATTTGCTATGGGGCATGTGTGCTTACCAAAGAGAGAGAGAGAGGGAGAGAGAGAGAAAGAGAAAGCCACCAGGTCTGGGATTCAGACCACAGTCAGCCATGTGAGAGTCCAGCATCCTAACCACTGTGCTGCCTGCTGGCCCTACAGGAGTTTTTAACCTTGGTAATATCCACAGAAAGAATTCAGGATGTCCAGAAATGTAAATGGGAAAAAAATATATTCCTTTTTTACTCACCTTTAGCTGAAGTTTAGCATTTCCTCTGAATATAAATGTGGAGAACATAATAAGAATTTTTTAAAATAATAATAATAAAAACATGTGGGGAACAAGCCCCAGTCAAGTTGGCAGTCTATCTCTGTCACCAGAAGAAATGACAGGTTTTTCATATTACTTCACACTTGTTAATGTCTCCAAGAGTATTTATGTTCATCATATTTTCAAAAACATTCCTTGACCACTGTATGTTTTTCACTGTGTTAACAGAGAAACACATTCTTTTTTTTTTAGATTTTTTTTTTTTTAGATTGCTACAGGGCGCATGTGCTCACTGGAGACAGAGAAAGAGAAGAAAATGGGAAATCACTCCCTAAGGAGATGACCATGCTGCAGTCCCTTCTCCATTCTTTTCTTGGGACTTTGGGCACACATGCACATGTCCCTGATTGTTTTTTTAAGAGATTTTTCTATACGGCACATGCACTTGCTAGAGAGACAGAGACAGAAAGCATGAAATCACCCCCTCGGAAGGATGGCCACGCCTCAATCCCTTCTCTTCCACTCTCTCAGGATCTTGGGCATGCACACACACACGCCTGGCATGAGTTCTAGTCACCAGATCTGGGGCTCGAACTATGGTTGACTCCATAGAAATCCTGTGATGTAACCATTATGCCATCTGCTGGTCCCCCGATATATTTTTCAAGTTGCCAGGTCTGGCACTCAAACCTCACAGCTGGCCGTATGGGGATCCAGCCACCTTAGACTGCATGCCGTCTGTGGACATTTATTTCTTTATTTATTTTATTTAGTCTGCTATAGGGCACATGCGCTTGCTGGAAAGAGATGGGGGGGGTGAGAAATCACCCACCACCCCAGGGTGGGTGGCCATGCCACAATCCCCTCTCTTCCATTGTCTTCTCAGGATTTGGGGCATGTAAGCACACATGCCCAGCATGTTTTTGTTTTTATTTATTTATTTTTTTTAAGGTTTTTGCCATAGGCCATGTGCACTTGCCAGAAAAAGACAAAGGGAGAAAAGTGAAAAATCACCCCCCCACCAGGGAATAGCCACACCACAATCCCTTCTCCTCCACTCTCCTCTTAGAATTTTGGGCATGCATGTACGCGCGCCAGCGTGATTTGTAGGCCATGTAGGAATCCAGTGCCGTAACCACCACACCACCTGCAGGCCTCACCTGTATGTTTTTCAAACTGCCAGTCTGGAATTCAAACAGTGCAGCCAGCCATGTGGGACCCAGTCACCTTAACTATCATGCCACTTTGCTGGCCTGAAACACACGTATTTGAATAGCACGATTTGTTTTTATAGTATTTGACTACTGTATTCAATATTATTTCTTCTCTTTGTAATTATTTTATTTTATATATTTAATACATCATCGTATGAAAAGATTGTATCTCACTCACAGGTCACAGGAGGACCTGTGACACTAAAACAGTCAAGAACCCCTGCCATATTAATATTTTAGTATCTACCTTTTTTATGAATGTCATTTTATATCATTATACTTCATAACAAAAAATGCAGACTCATGTATAGTTATATAAATACATGTACATATCCTCCTGTATACATACTGTGTGCGTGTGTGTGTGTGTGTGTGTGTGTGTGTAGGCACACAGATATCCACAATTTGTGTTCTTTGTACAATAAATATATATAAATTTATATATATCTGAGATATAGATAGATAGATAGATAGATAGAGATATATAGATATCTGATATCTGAACCGTGGGCAGCCATGTGGGAACTAGCTCCCTTAACCATTAGGCTACGGGGCCAGACCTCTTATCAGTTGTTTTATTTCTGTCTCATTTTCTCAAGTGGATATATCATTGTTTACTGACCTCATTCCTCTATTGTTGGATTTGTAGGTCATTTCCTGTTTTTAATTCATGCAAATAGCTTTCCTTGTATTCCAGATGATTTCCCTTTGTGAGGTTCTCAGACCTGTACTGTCTCTGTGTCTCATGACATCACTTTGCAGAATTTCAGTCGAACGTACACATATGACTGCCCTGGTCACACACATCAAGTTTCCTAAAGTTTCTAAGCTTGTTTTGTTAACTTGATTTATGGTTCAGATAAAGTCTGTTGAAAAACTTTAAACCAACAGTTATACTTTTAATCTGTTTGTCCATAGGGATTTCAACATTGTTCTCAAGGGCAGAGGCCGCTGTAGATATTATTTTAAGAAGGGAAAAAAACGTTTGCTTAGCAGAGATTTGTTTTTCAAAAACTGATGGGCCGATTCACTTCTCCAGTCATTTGAGATCAATGCTGGTTCCCCAAAGCACCTCAGATTTCCAGGAGGGTATGCCCCCAGGAAACCTGGGAGGCTGGGGTCCACACACAGATTCCTTGCCGTTGTTTCTAGATACTTCAGGATTCTTCCTGTTGAAATGCTGACATTCACCCACGTGTTGACATTTCATTTCAAGTGAAACTAGATATATTTTTCCTTTCCCAAATGAATAGAAATAGGTGAAGCTACTTTTAATGACTGGAAAGCATTAGGTGGTGGGTGGAAGGTTTACATGCACGTGAAACTGGACACCCACGGTCTTTCATTCCTGCTCTCTTACAGGCTCACCAGTTAGCATCCATGCAAGCACAGGCATATAATGGTGGGAATGCCAACCCCCCACCCACTGGGAACGAGGAAGAGGAAGATGAGGAGGATGAATATGATTATGACTATGAATCTCTCTCTGACGGTAAGAGAAGCAGATCCCAGTGCTTTGTGTAGCATTGCGCTTGGGTAGATTCTACTTGTTTTGGGTTTTTTCCTCCAGGAATAATTCTGGATCCAGCTGTGATGGCAGTCACTAAAACACTGTGCTGCACTGGCTGGGATGGCATGGGAGACCCAGGTCTGGATCCTGTTCCAACCTACAGGCGGGCATGCTGGCATGGACCAGCAATCCCAGTGACTCAGGGAGACTGATGTGGAGGATTGTGACAGGAAAGACACTTTCTTTAAAAAAAAAAATCTGGAGCTTCATAGCCCAACAGTCCATGCTGCGGTTTCTAAGTCCAGTCCAAGAGTTTCTAAATCCAGTCCTTCAACAAGGACCAAGCCCATCCCCGAGGGGGTGCTTTCTCGCCTTCTGTCTCCCGGTCTCTCCAGCAAGCGCACTCTATAACAAAAAAACCTCTCTAAAAAACAAAAGCAAGAGTCAAGCAAAGAGAAGGATTCTGTTAGTCACCACGGCCACCATTCAGGGAAAGAGGAGGGTGCAGAGACAACGCGGTCATTCCTAAAAGGGTTTCTAGAGGAAGAGATGTAATGACAGCAGAGAAACCCATTTCATCCTTCCGCTTCTGCCGAATGGTCTTGGCAGGAATTGTAGAGCGTGGCTGATTTTTCTGTCTCCTGTCCACACAGAAGGGCAGCAGCACCCCCTATGTGCTCTGCTTTCCCCCCTTCTCCCCACTCCCAGCTCTCTGGCATTCTGGGAATATGGAAAAGCAAGGAGCCTCCTTGCTCTCCCCTCCCTGGATCTCACATTACTAAACCAACAAGACATTTCCTGCTGGTCTCACTGAAAAGAAAAAGCAAGCGTGGGTGATAGTTAGTGAGGCAGTGCAAAGAGGTCACATGAATGGCATTAACTGCAGACTGGTGACCAAGGAAGGACGCTTGTTATGTGAGATTTAGCTCTCGGGTGCATTTCGTTAGTGTCATTTGCTAGAGATTGCAAGATGTTTCCTTGAGTGTTGTTGCGGATAGCAGATGGTTTCATTTTGGTGACTTCTAAGGGACAACAATATAGTAGTGAGAAAATGCCAACGTCTCTATTTATAGCAACATGATATATGTAGAATATATACAGTCCCATCTCTTTCTGCCCCCCAGATACAACACCAGGCTATGTCCATTTAATATTTGTCCTTTGTAATAGTCAATTGCTTCACACCATCAATTAACAGCCAATTTACTTGACCCCAAATCCTATGAGATAATATAATTGGCATATCTCATCAGATAGTAAAAGAAATTTAAAAGGAGCTAAGACCATTTCCTTGCATCCTATTCCTGAAAAGTTGTGGGAATGAGAATATTTTATATTGAATTATTCTTCCCCCTGGATTTCTATTATAGTTGTGGTTATGTCCCATAGAAGAATAAATTGATTCAGATATGAAATGAAAACCACACCTAAGAAAACAACCAATCCAGATGTCATTCGTCCCATAAGAAGTTAGTCCACTGAAAGACAAATTCGCTATCATAAATTATTCCTGTGCTTTTTCTGTACTTTTGAGAACAGGAAAGGAAAAGGCTTGTGAAAATTATTATTATAGATGTTTTTGATTTGAACAAGTGGGAGAAGGCTCTTTATGATTTATGTTCAGTTGGGAAAGTAAAATTTAACCTTACCAGGGCCAGCCAGGCGGCATGGTGGTTAAGGGGGCTGGATCCCATGACTGACTTCGCAATTTGAGTCCTAGACCCAACAGCTTGAAAATCATGCCAGGCACATGTGTGTATGCCTAAAATCCGAAGAGAAAAATGAAGAAGGGATTGTACAGTGGCTATGTGCCCTGGGGAGTGATTTCTCAATTTCCCCTCTCTCTGTCTCTCCCTCTTTGTGTCTCTCTCCAGTGAGCACATGCACCCTATAGCAAACTTTAAAAAATCTAACCCTGTTCCCACTGAGTTTAGAAGACAGTTACATGAGTTTTTTAAAACCCTACACACGCGGGGAAAAGTATGCGTAGACCAGGAGGCCCCACCAGGCCCTGCTCCAGTGGCTACAAGACATTGGCCAATGTCCTCTCACTGGTCTAAGCTTCAGACACCCCAATATGTGAAGAGGCCTGAGACTTGTTTGGTGATGGGTGATGTTACTCCCCTCCCCAACGTCTAGCACCAACACCTCTGAGCTGTGACATCTTAAGTCCACTGTCACCGCATGATTATTTCCCATTTCATTGAAGGATTCCTCTGACAGGCTGGTTTCCAAACAGGCCTCCTCTGCCATGACTGGTCGGGGCTTGTCTCACAGTTCAATGCCTGGTCCACCACACACTTCCGATTGAGGTCGTGTTGCTTCTCTTTGTGTTTTTCCCTACCGTCTCCACTTTTCCATTCAGAGTGCAAAAGGAAAGAAAGAAACCTGCCTGATGTGGGGAAGCACCATTTCCAGCTTCTTAGGAGGACCTCAGAGGTCCCTAAGCTTCTTTTAATGACACATCCTGTTGAGAATCAGGCAGAAGAAACCCTAAGGAAGTCTCAGATGAGGGTTTTGTATCTTAAGAATCTTACTACTTTACTGTTTGTTTGTTTAATTTGCTATAGGTTGCATGTACCTGCCAGAGAGAGAAGGAAAGTGAGAGGACACCCCCAGAGAGAGCTGGTCATGCCATAGTCCTTTCTCCTCCATTCTCCTCGGGGGATTTTGGGCATGTATGCACAGGTGCTGGCTTGTGTCTCAAACCTCCGGCCCAGGACTCAACCCAGTGTGGTCGCCATGTGAGATCCAGCCGCTTTAATGCCACCCCATCAGCTGGCTCACCACCTTACCTTTTGGATAATGAATTTTCGTCTTACCATAGGACACGCGCACTCACCAGAGAGAGAGAGAGAGAGAGAGAGAGAGAGAGAAAGAGAAAGCACACCCCACCCCCAGTGGGGCTACTCAAGGCACATTTCCTTTTTCTCCAGTTCTCCATCCTGTCAGGATTTTGGTCACACACACACATGTGCTCAACATAGTTTTCAAATTGCCAGGGCCGGTATTCAAACCTCAGTCAACCATGTGGGATCTGGCTCCATCTACACAGCACTTAGCTGCTGCGCTACATTATCCCTTGATAAGGAGATTTCAATTAAATAAATACTGATTTTTTTTCCGTACCCTCGTTATTTACCTTGACTAGTTTTGAATATACCCTGGAACCCAAAGTTGAATTTACAACTTAACATAGGCGTATTCTGTGACAATGACTGTGTGATTCTAACAAATTAATCTATTTCATTCCATCTGAAATAAAGTCATATTGGGAGTATTTTATCAGCCAGTCATTGAAAACATGTAACAGCTATAACATGAATGTGGTAGCCGTTGGCATGACCTAACAATTAACAGTTAATGATGTGAATGGTTAATGAATTTCTTTTATTGCTAGCCTTGCACCCCTAAATAATATTAAATCTGTAGAACATTTCCTGTTTCATTTGTCTTAAATCTAAGCCGTTGTTATTTATGCTTTGCTTCATACCTTCGTTTAATTTATCTGGCTTTTTGTCTCAATTCTTCCTTTTATCCTCTTTCTGATTCTGTTTTTCCATAGCAGATGTCCTTACTGCTTCCTCTGCTCCTAACGGTCAGGAAGGTAAACACCACGTGAACGGGGCATTTTAACTGCATGATGTCAGCCTGATTAGCATGAAGTTGTGACACTTCTATGAATACAAATGTAATGAGATGACATCTCCTTTATGTCTCAGCAGCCTGCATGGCCCTGATTCGGTATAAGGATATTTTGGTCTAAGCATTTATGGCCCTGTTAAGATAGTGAATCTGGAGTAGGAAATTCAGCTCTCTTGCTTTTGACTTTAAAAGGACGTAATCATAATATACATTTAATACCTTTCTGAATAGGATTTAAAAATAAAAAGAGCAGAGTATAAGATTGCCTGCCAGACTTAGATATGTTTTGATAATATTTTAATTCCCGTAGTTAGGGTCATCACTTTACAAGTGAATCACCACCATGAACACGTGGCTTCCCACTTAGTTATGGTTGTGGAAACTGCACTGCACGTGGCAGGCAGCCTTTCCCTCCTGGTTTTGGTAAAAGACGCTTCATTTCAAAATGAGAGTGAATAAATCATGTGCCTACTATCTAAAAGTGCTTCAACCACGAAATCCTTCCCAAGCTTGTGTGCTGTTGGCTTCTTGACACAGGGCATCTTCCCTAATGTTTGCCTAGATCCAGTCATCTGTCTGAAAATGAGCGTTTTCATTTAGATTATGTCTATTATGGTACTAAACCTACTGGTAAGTGAGTGAACTGAATTGAAAATAAACATCTCCTCCAAATTTAAAAAAAAATCATCCTTCAGGCCATTATTTTGGTAACGTGTGGCCGGCGCCTCGGTCTCGCAGATGAGGCTGAGATCTGGGTGTCCGCACGACGATGTCCACACAGCCCTTACCCGAAGCCTCGGGTCCTTTGTACTGAAGCCTGCTAACTCACTTACAGACAACATCCTGGAAGACAGGCCTGAAAACAAAGCCTGTAATGACAAGCTTCAGTTTGAGTATAACGAAGAAATCCCCAAGAGGATAAAGAAAGCGGATAACTCAGCTGGCACCAAAGGGAAGGTGGGTGACGGCTTCCGTTAATGACGCTTGGACCAAGGTGCTCTTGTCAGTTCCAGGTGGGATTCCACTTCCGCCCTTTCCCTTCCCTTCGCCTTGCCCCTCGCTTGCCCTTAGGTGCAGCATCCACATGGTGACAGTGTCACTGATTCAGCCAGCCAGTACCTAGGAAGGTGGGGTGGCAGGCACTGAGTGGGCAAGGAGGTGGGTTAGTGGCGGGGACAGACGTGTGAACGGCGTGTAGGTAAGTGCCCAGAGCGGCAATTACACTGTTATGGGAGAATCGAGGACAGGCTCTCGGGGTAGAGGATGTTTGAGACAGAAGACTCCACTAAGCAAACAAATATAGGGCATTTAGGCCAGGAGGACAGCCTGGCATGTTCAGGGAACTGCAAAGAGTTTTCCAGGCATTTAGGGTGACCAAGAAGAGAAACTGGTGGCAAGCAGAAAAGTGATAACAGAGGAATGGTACCAAGAACAGCAAGGCAAGCGAGATACCCAGACCCTCCCTTTAAGGACCTCCCAGTATGTACACTCCAAGCAGATCCACAGACATGGTTGCAGTGACATTCCTGGAGAATAAAACCATAAAATGTGTGAGAAATATGAGCCACAGAGTATGGACAGTCATCCTCTACTTGTTCAACAAATGTGTGTTGACTGTCCACACGTTAGGGAAGAGAAAGGGTGAATCGGGCTCACCCCTTGCCCTCAGAAAGCTCTTCCTCCAGGACAGGAGTTAGGACGTTATCTGGATCCACACAGAGCAAAGAGAGCCACGCCAAAGATACCTCAGAAGCGCAGATGAAGAGCTTTGGGAATTCAGAGGGGGTGACGCAGACCTTCCACTGAAATGCTGCGGCTTTCTCTTCACAGGTTTATGACATGGAACTAGGAGAAGAATTTTATCTTCCTCAGAATAAAAAGGAAAGCAGACAGATTGCACCAGAGCTTTCTGACCTTGTCATCTATTGCCAAGCAGTAAAATTCCCAGGTAAGAGCAGGCAGTGCCTCTGTATCATTGCAAGCTGTGAAGGGGACAGCATGCTGTCTGTTCCACCGGACATTGTGCACACCCTCAAACACGTCGCACTGCCCACATCAGAGGATGGCGAAAGGCAGAACCCACGTCTCCACTGCCAGGGCTGCCCACTTTCCACTGTTTTTTCTTAGGCCAAGGAAGCAGCTCAGCCTTTTCTGCTTTTATCACTGCTTTCTCATAAAGTCTGTGTCTCAGTTACATTCAATACTTATGTCTGCCTGGGTGTTATTCTTCTCCTTTAAAAAAATTTTTTTTTAATTTGCCAGAGAACATGTGTGTTCCCCAGAGAGTGACAGAGATAGAGAGAGAAAGAAGGAGAGTGAAAAGCACCTCCCATGGGATTGGTCACGCCACAACCCCTTCTCCTCCATTTCTGCTTTTGGGATTTTGGATACACACGCACACATGCCTGGCATGGTTTTAAGTCACCAGGTTTGGGACCTGAACCATGCAGTTGGCCATGCAGGTCTACCACCATGCCACTGGCCGGCCCTTTCTTCTCCTATAGCAGAAATAAAGGGAGGCATGATATTTTGCCATATGATTCCACCAACTTTGTTTGCAGATACTGCCTGCAAGCTCCCCACGTCCCCTGTCAGGCACCAGCTGCACTTTGTAACTGCCAGGTTTGCTTACAGTGTGCCTGGCCTGGCCTGGCCTTTCTTCTCCCTTTTGCCGCTGTCTGAATCCCCGGCCAAGGCTCCCTGTGAAGTCTCTCAGACTCTTCAGCCATCGCGTTGTCTCCTTTCTGGGAGCTCCTTACAAGTGTTGGGCACCTGCTGGGCCTCTAGCTGTTCCCCATTAAGAATGCAGCTTTCTGAAGACCAGCAGTTAGTGTAATGGCTATGTCGCTGAAGTCCCACGTAGTCGACCACAGTTCGAGTCCCGGACCCGGTAACTTACACTCACGCCGGGCGCATGTGCATGCGTGCCCAAGATCCCAAGAGGAGAATGGAGGAGCAGGGATTGTGGCGTGGCCATCCCCCCTGGGGGGTGATTTCTCGTTTTCTGTCTCTGTGTCTCTCTGTCTTTCTGGCAAGTGCATGCTCCCTATAGCAAAAACCTCTCCAAAAAAAAAGAATGCAGCTTTCTGAGAGAAATCCTAGATGCGGATGAGATTAGTGGTTAGAAAACTGGGCTCTTGACTACCGTGCTCTGTGACTTTGGCCAAAGCAAGTCCCTCATTGAGCCTGTTCCTCACTCAAACATGGATCTGACTGTAATTCATGCTTATGACACTTGGTGAAATCACCAGTTCTCGGGGCCAGTCAGATGGCTGGATCCCGGGGTGAGCAGGTGATGTGGAGTAAAGGCCCTGAACTCCCACATGGTGAACCACAGTTTGAATCCTGGACCTGGTGGCTTGAAAATCACAACAAGCACATGTATGTGTGCTTTTCAAAAATCCCAGTAGGAGAACGGAGGAGAAGGGCTTGTGGTGTGGCCATCCCACCTGGGACTGATTTCTCACTCTCCCTCTCACTGTGTCTGTCTCTCTCTGGTGAGCACACATGCTCTATGGCAAAAATCTTATATATATGTTTATAACATATATATTATATAATTATTTTATATGGTATATAATGTATATAATAATTATATAATTATTTTATGTTATATATTACATGTTATATAGTATATATTATTTTTATGTGATTTATATATGTGTATTATATATTATATCATATATAATTACTTTATATTATATATATATATAAAAGATTTTGGGGAACCAGCAGTTGGTGTAATGGCCATGTCGCTGGACTCCCATGTAGTTGACCGTGGTTAGAGTTCCAAACCCCGTGAGTTAAACTCATGCCAGGCGTGGTGCATGTGTGCCCAAGATCCAGAGAAGAGAATGGAGGAGAAGAGATTGTGGCGTGGCCATCCCCCCGGGGGGTGATTTCTCGCTTTCTGTCTCTCTGTCTCTCTCTGTTTTTCTGATGAGTGCAAGTGCCCTGTAGCAAAAACCTCTCCAAAAAAAAACAATAAAAAATATTTTTGCCATAGGGCACACATATAAAAAATCTTTTATATGTATGTGTGTGTGTGTGTATACACGCACAACTGGTCAACTGTACAGTTTGAGTCGCAGACCAATAGGCTTGAAAAACACACTGCTGCATATCCGTACATGTCCGAAATTCCAAGAGGAGAATAAAGGAAGTGGAATTGTAGCAAGGTCAACCCCTGGGGCATGCTTTCTCATTTCCCTCTCTCTGTTGCTCTCCTTGTCTCTCTCTTTGTCGTTCTCCAGTACACGCACATCCCTATACCAAATTAAAAACCACTGCTCGTGATACTTCTGAGGCCCTGGTACTGGGTCTTCCACGTGGGCGGTTCAGCCACATGCAGAGCTGGGAGGTCTCGAAGCCTGATGCAGAGAGGTTTTGCCTCGTTCTTCGGACCTCCCACATGACCCACAGAGCAGGTGCACAGGTACCCCACAGTAAGGCTCGTCCCGATGCTTCTGTGTCCATTTCTGTTCCTACACTGAACTCTGCAGCTCCCGCAGCCCTGAGAGCCGCACTTTGTGGTCAGACAGGGGTCTGGAACCAGCCATTCGAATCACAAAAGCGGGACCCTGCTGAGGATCCCTGTTCTCTTCCCCATCACCCCTCCCATCCTTGGCAGGCTGGTCCTTCCCTGAGAACGCTGGTAGTGCAGTCTGCTCAGAACACCAGGGGCAGAGGGACACATTTCAGATGAGGGGTTAGAAGGCTGTTAACCAAAAAAAAAGTTCCCAGAGCAGACTGCGAACCACGCGTCCCTGAGTGGCTTTTCCAGTCCACAGTGACTAGGTCAGGCAAGCACTGCTGCGCCTGCGCTGAGCATGGAGGAAATGCACTCCACGAGGTGAAGAAGGCACCTGTGCAACCCTGGGTGACCCTCGGACCTCCCTGGACTCAGCTCCTCTCCTCATGTCTCCAGCACGGGTAGATTTGAATCCTCCTGGTGTCTCTGAGAGAGGATGTTCAGAAGAAAGCCTGGCACTAATTTTATCTGCATCACCTGTGGCATCAGGGAATTGATTGCACAGCCCGCAGATAAATGAGGGTCTCCGAAGGAAGATGCCATCATATGCTCTGGTCATTTTATCCTGGATGCGTATCAGCTTCCGCTGGGCGAGCACCTCAAACTTCTACCTCAAAGCTGTAGTCACCATCAGGTCTTCCGACAGCTACATAGAAAAATAGAAGCATTCTCATTTACACTGCAAGGAAAAGTGTGAGCGAGAGGGAAGACCCTAAAATGAACTAGAGAGACTCCTCGAACTGGAGGGGAACGGCAGCCACCCGACTGACCACGGGGCTTTTAATCCCAGCTCTGCCTCGCAGTGGCCTTCCCCTCTGCTGTCCACCCAGCCCTGTTTCCTACCCTCCTCTCCCCATCCCAAAAGAACAACCAGGCTCTTCACAGCAGGGCTCTCATGTAACCGGAGGGATCAACATCTAGGCGAAAATTCCAGAATAAAAACGGTCCCTCACACCAGGGCCCTCCTCAGTTTTAAGTAGAAGAACGTCCACTGCTATACCAGTGTGTCCAGAGCAAAGTTTACACAGAATTCTGTGATCAGAGCATGAGAACTCAATAGTCTAGGTGTATGGCTCTCACTGTCACAAATACTGCAGAGGAAGAGAAACTTCCTCTGAGACACTCCACACCGACTCACAGAACAGCCACTGTGCAGAGGCCTTTCCCTAAACCGGACATGTGCGTATGTCTCGATTCTCTCATGTCCTAATCACGGCCTTTTTCACAGTGGAGGAAGGAGTGGTTCAGAGAGGTTCAATAACTTGTGTGAGGTTGCACTGCTAGGAACAGGGTTTAAACCAGGCATGTCTCACTCCAAAGACTCCAAAGTTTATGCTCTTAACACCACCCTATGGGTGCTAAGAGTGATGGGTGATGCTGTTCCTGGAAGATATTTGCATCTCGAAGAGGACCTCCTCCATGCTGGTGCAGCTCTGTCTCCAGAGATACAGTAGAGACAGTGGGAATAACTCAGAGACAAGTCTGGCCGCATTGGTGCCTTCGAGTCTCTCTCCTTACAACAGAGCCAGGTCTGTGTGGTGTGCATTTATTTTCTTATGCCGCAAATATGTGTTCAGTTCCTGGCGAGCGCCGGGCATGAAGGATCCAGGGACTGATTGATCCAGACATGAAAAAGAAGCCATGAAACGTGATTATCCTCATCATATATTTGCCATTCAATCTTCAGTCTTAAGCCTATGCGTGAGCTCCTCTATTATAGATAAGGAAACCGAGAAGCAGAGAAGGGGGTTAAGTCACAGCTGATACCAGCAGTAATTGAGCCTGGACAGTACCATGCAGATACTCAGGTGAATAACCGTGCTTTTATCTCCCTGGATTGAATTAATTTAGCCCCTAAAAATTAAATATTGACTGCAGCACTCTTTGCACACGATTGTTTCAAAATCTTTGTGGTACAAAATCAGGTAGGGATGTGTGTGATGTTGCAGCTGTTCTGTGATAATGCAGTTATTGTTTTACTGGCTACAGAGATAAACGCCGCTGTCAGGGCCTACGGTATAGGCCATAGTTAACAGTGCCGAAATGCAGTCGGTGCTCTGTACGAAGCTGCAGAGGAGAAGCAGGACTTCAAAATAAACATGAACGGGGATGGAAAATGTTGGGTTCCCTTGCCTGTAGTTTTTGGCTTATTTATTTTCGTTTTATGGGAACAGGCCTGTCAACTCTAAATGCATCTGGCTCTAGCAGAGGAAAAGAAAGGAAAAGCAGGAAGTCCATTTTTGGCAACAATCCGGGCAGAATGAGCCCAGGGGAGACAGCATTCAACAAAACATCTGGAAAAAGTAAAGTTACCTTCTTACAATATCTTTCCTTGATTCTTCTGGCTGGATGGTTCAGCTCTTCTACTAAGCATTTCTCTTGAATTTTTAATTCTTTTTTTTTTATTTTCATCAATGTCATATTGTAGAATAAATGTTTGTAAAATTGGTCATTTATGCTTCCGACTCCCTAAAAATAGCATTTGAGCGAAGATGTTCTTAGTAGCGTTTGCCTCAAAAGTAAATTTGGAGGCACCTTGGAACATTCTAGTGGTTCTTGGAACTGCATTCTTCACCGTTATAACTCCAGAAGATATATCCATTTTAGTTCTCATTACTTTTTATTATGAAAGTAATAAATTCTCATAGTTAAAAACTCCAACAATACAGAGTATTATTAAAATTCCTTTCCACTCTCATGTCCTAGTGCTACATCCCAAAGTAACCACTGTTAAATTTACTGTTTGGTTCAATAAAAACAAGAGCCATAATCCAAACAGGATATAACAGAACATACTGGTATAGCTTTTTTTTTTTTTTTTTTTTTTTTTTTTTTTTTTTTTTTTTTGAGAGGTTTTTGCTATAGAGTCACGTGTGCTTGCCAGAAAAACAGAGACAGAAAGCGAGAAATCACCTCCGGGGGGATGGCCATGCTGCGATCTCTTCTCCTCCATTCTCCTCTTAGGACCTTGGGCACACATGCCCGGCATGAGTTTAAGCCACCAGGTCCAGGACTTGAACTATGGTCAACTATATGGGAGTCCAGCGACATAGCCATTACACCAACTGCTGGTCCCTGGTATAGCTTCTTATACCTGCAGAAACTTTTCACGTAACTTTCTGTACACAGATCCTTAATGTCTGTGAGGGATGCGGTATCCTGTATTTAACCAGTTCCTCACTGATGCAATGTTTGGCTTGCTTTCAATTTTGTTTTTCTTATTAAAAACAATGCTAACTGCAGAGGCACATGCTGGAAGACACTGTGTCCCTTAGGCTGGGAGGCCTGTGTTCAATTCCTGGTCCACCCTAAAGGCGAGGCATGGTGGTGTCCACCTGTCATCCAGTGACGTGGAAGGCTGAGGCGGGAGAATCACGAGGTAGAGGCTGGCCGGGACAACATAGTGAGAGCCCGTCTAGACAAGAGCAAGGTGGCACTTACCTGTAGTCCCAGCTGGGAGGCTAAGGCAGGAGGATTATGACACATTAAAATCTGGTCTTTCAAATACATTTAGGAAACAATGCTGGTGTGAACATCCTGTACGCAGACTGTTGTGTATTTGTGCAGATACACCCACAGGACAGATGATGTCCTGAAGTGAAGATTTTCACCTTATAACTGAAGTCATTCTATAACTCAGTAGCCACCATTTGGTTTCAAGGTGGTGAGCCTACTCACAAGTAAATAAATCCAGGATGCTTGCGGATGTGTTACATATTATGAGTGTGTTTCCATGGGGCTGTTCAGATTGCGCTTTCTAAACTAACTCCAAGTCTTCTGCACTAATCTGAGGCCACTCTTTTGGGGGAATTAGGTTCCTGTGAAGGAATTCGACAGACCTGGGAAGAATCTTCTCCTCTCAACCCAACCACGTCCCTCAGCGCTATCATTCGCACTCCCAAATGTTACCATATCTCCTCGCTGAATGAAAATGCCGCCAAACGTCTGTGTCGCAGGTATTCCCAGAAACTGATCCAGCACACTGCCTGTCAGCTGCTGAGGACTTACCCGGCTGCCACCCGCATCGACTCGTCCAACCCCAACCCCCTCATGTTCTGGCTCCACGGGATCCAGCTCGTCGCGCTCAACTACCAGACCGACGGTAAGGGCCTGTGGCGGCCGCACGCCTCCACGTCCTCCCTGTCGGTAAACGGAGTGCGACAAACAGTATTTTGCCAAAGGGGCAAAATCCTAGACTGGGGCGCACCTCTGTGAGGGTGAAAACAGATGATGCAGGGGCCAGCAGTGGTGCAGCAGGAATACAAAGCTATGCCTTCCCATGAGTCGACCCACATGGGAAGGTTCCAGGTTCTTGTCCAGAGACCTTCCTAAACACATCTGGTGCGAGTGTGCCAGTGGTCCAGGGCTGGCGGAAGCTCGGAGTAGGTCGTGGTATGGAGACCACGGATGTTGTTTCTCTCTTCCTCTCTCTCTCTCTCTCTCTCTCTCTCTCTCTCTCTCTCTCTCTCTTTCTCTCTCTCTTTCTCTCTTCCTCTCTCTCACTCTTGATCACTTACGGAAGAAAGTTTTTTTAAAAAAAAATACAGGTGATGGAAATAGGAGTAAATTCGATATTGAATTGTGTCTCTGATGTTTCAGAGTAAAGGAGACAGAAAAAGGCCCCAGAGTGGTTCCTAACAGCCTCCTGGTTCTGCCCCTTTTTTAAAGTATTTTTAAACAGAAGTCTATTCTTGAGAGAATTGTGTTGATTTTAAAGATGTTTTGAGGCAGGGATTTCCTAACATTGTCCAGGCACCTGTCTTGCTATGTAATTGTTTTTGCAGTGAAAAAGTACTGCTGTTGGGAGGCCAGCAGGTGGCATGGTGGTGAAGGTGCTGGATTCCCATGTGGCTGACGACAGTTTGAATCCCGGATCTGGTGGCTTGCTTTCTTACTTTCTCTCTCTCTCTCTTGCCTCTCTCTTGTGAGCACACATGCCCTACTGCCAATTAAATAGTAATAATAATAATAATAAATAAAATTGAATAAATATTTTTTAAAAAACAAAAAGTAGTGCTGCCCCATGATTTTGGTTTGGTTTGGTTTTTGGTTTTGTTTTTTGGGTTTTTTGTTTGTTTGTTTGTTTGTTTGGCATAGAGTATGTGCACTCACCAGAGACAGGGGGAAGTGAGAAATCACTCAAGGGGGAATGGCCACGCCACAATCCCATCTCCTATATTCTCCTCTCAGGATCTTACGCACGCATGTACACACGCCTGGTGTGATTCTCAAGCTGCCAGGTCCAAGACTCAAACCATGTAGTTGGCTATGTGGGATCCACCACCTTAACCTGCATGCCACCTGCTGGCCCATAAAATTTTATTTCTTGAATGCTCACTGTGTACCAGGCACTGAGCTGAATTCTTGACCCCCATTATCTTACTTAATCTTCACAACAACCCTAAGAGGTGGGTACCTTTATAACACTCATTTCTCAGAAGAACCAAGGCTCAAAGTGGTTAATTTGTTCAAGGTTTCAGTCTGACTTGTAATAATAAATTCAGGAACTCTGGGAGTTTAGAGGATAAAATATTTTGTTTCTATTTGGTTATGGCGGGAAGAGGGAGCTACAGAAGGTAAGGAAGGAGTCCTACAGGATTGTTTTCTAGAGGCTCATTTGAAAGCCACAGTCTTTCCTTTGAACCATGGAGCAGCTCTTATCATTCATCCCACATGAACTGAATTTGACCCTGACGCTGCTGAACCGTAAACCACAGTGCAACCCTGCCTCCAGCTGAGGTCAAACACCGCTAGCTCTGGGACCAGCAGCTACCTGGCACGGTCCCAGCTGTGCCTACGCGTGGCCGTACGTATGGTCAGAAATACTGAAATCGTTTGGCCCTTGTTACACTTGCTTCTTTCAACTGGAAAGTAATAAAATAATGCAGGTGAAGTGCCATACTCACCGTAGGGTCTGGCAGGCAGAAAGCATTCCACAAATACTAGCTATCATTAAGAGCATTCGATAAGTTATGAAGACAGTATGATTTGGACTCACAAATGGAAACAATAGTGAAATACTTCCAAAGTTGTAAAAATTTTATTTTCTGGTTTTTGGTGTTTTTATTTTTTCCAATCTTTCCCAAGTGGCTTGTGAGTTCACATCTCTGCCCGGCCTGTAGCCCTATGCCCATGCGTTCCCATGATTATTAGGATACTGGAAAATGGAAATGCATTTGGTTTTGGAGATGGCCTTCTCCTGAAGTGCCAAGACTGGTGTAGACACACTGGCTCTGCTGATGGCAAAGGGAGCCACAGCTAAAGGGGGCACAGGAGGCTGCTCTCCTTGGGCGACCCCACAGTCCAGCAGCCCACACGTAAGCTGCAGCTTGTCCTACACTCACCCCTGAAGGTTTGCCCCCTCCCAGCTCAAGCCAGGAGTACGTGTTCCACCTGCCCAACCGCAGGGAGGTGGGTGACGGTGTTGAGGTTCATCCTCCTGTTTTTCAGTCTCATCCAATCTGGGAAGGATGTTATATAACACACACACACACACACAGCAACCCATAGATCATCTGCCTTGCTACTTCCTGGATCCCAGGAGACCCAAGTGCCCCAAGGGGTGTCCAGGCCATCTTTTTTCCAGGCTTTCTGCTAGCTCTGTCAACTCCAAGAAGGTCTGGAGTGACCTGGAAGCAGGAGTATCCCAGGTCCACACTCAGTAAAAACCAGCTCCTGAGCTGGGAGGTGGACTTGAGCTGGCATGCAGACCCTGCTTGTCTCAGACCACAGTCCCTCTCAGGTTTTTCCATCTGGGGTAGGATGATTCCTGCCTCGTGACCTGTAGGGATGTAAACAAGCCACCCCAGTCAAAAGAACAGCCTCTTTTTTGAAATAATTATTATTGGATGATAGCTATACTTTTTATGACTTTCTCAGCCCCCCAATAGAGAGAGCAATATTCTGAGACTGGTGTGTGTTAATGCAGGATTGTTTAAATGACTGGAAGGTTATAAAGGCAGTGGTCCGCTTGCTCTGCCGTCACACACGTTGATGCAGAGGAGTCCCTGGACGGTACTGACTGTGTATACCCTTGCACTTGCTTGGACTGGAGTTTTCTAACTGTAGGCTGAGGTGAGGTTTGGGGACCACAGGGGGCAGTAAGAGTACTAGATTGCAGGTTCCACCTTCATTGCAAACAGAGCAGATCCACATGGATCTGTTTTACACATTAGGTCATCAAATGAGATCTTCCTTAAGTTGGAAAGCTATTAGGATGGATGCACTGCCAATCAGACTTCAAACCCAGATAGGGTCGGCACCGTGATCTGACATAACAGTTACTGTTTATTCTTCTATGTGCCAAATGCAGGGGCAGGGACTTTCACGCCATCTTGTATATCAGAACAGCACTCTTAGGGGATGGGTGTTACACGGCTCAGGGCGGAAACCAAGGATCAGGCCAAATAGGCTCGGGTTGTAGCTTCCACCACTTACTGTAACGGCTATGTACTTTGGGTGCTTTTACTTCTTCGTGCCTCAGTTTCCCCGTGTATGAAATGGAAACACTGAAAGAGTCTAACTCTGGGGCTACTGGGAGGCACCTGGTGCACACGCAGGACCTAGAATGGCATCTGGTACTTAGGAGGAGCACAGGGCGTGGAGCTGCGATTCCTGCCATTAATAATATATTGGGTTGTTGGAAAAGTCATGATGTATTTTTTCTATTGATATCTCTATTTTGGGGCCAGCAGGTGGCATGGAGGTTAAGGCGCTAGATCCCACATGGTCAACTGTCTGGTTCAAGTTCTGGACCTATCCCCTGAGGGTGCTTTCTCACTTCCTCTCTCTCTCTCTCTCTCTCTCTCTCTCTCTCCCTCCCTCTCTATATTTCTCTAACCAGTACACATACCCTATTGGAAATTAAAAACAAGGAGAAGAAGAAGAAGAAATACCCATTTCACACTAACTATCCTGTATTTGCTTTGCTCTCTTAGCAGGCCTAACAATGTCTGTACTCCTCTGGGGAGTGACCTCGGGGGAGGACTTGCTCCCCTGCAGCCGAGACACACGGCTGAATCAGTCAGGTCAGGATCGGAAGAGGCCTGAGAGACGGGGTCCTAGACACTAACTTCACAGATGAGCAGACCGAGACTCAAAGAGTGTTTCTATGTCTAAGACATCTTCTCTCAGGAATTCCTGCCTGTAATCCTGACCAGCCCCATGTTCACAGGAAATTTTACACATAAGACGAGTGAGGACCAGCTTCTTGTCCCGCCAAGGCACTCACACACTCCTCCTTGATGTTAGTCCACGTAGCAAAGTTCATTCTGCACACAGGAAGGAATCTATCAGAGGGAACATTTGTCAGGTGTGTCTCATAAACTTTCTGCTCATTTGGGAAACTTTCATACAGACTTGCACCATCAAATGAGCATTCGAGTGTGTAAGAGGCCAGGAACAGTGCAGGGATACAATCATTCATCAAAGAATCTGCCAAGTAAAATCTGGCCACAAAAGACTCAAAGCCTTTGTGAGGGTTCCCGAAGTGGAGGGGATTGTGGACATGATGTGAATCATATGTGATGATGACTTCTCTTTTTATATTTAACTACGATAAAAAAGAGGTAGGAATATTGTAATTTATGGGTTGAAATGGAGATTTTAAGAAATAACTGTGTTTTTCTGGCTGTTTTTCTATCCTTTCTTGTATAATTTAAGATTTTATCTTGCATTAAAATTGCAAAGATTGGCCAATATAGTGTCTGCATGGGTTGGTGCTGGGAATAAGAAGATGTCATTATTTCTTTCCAAAATGTAGTATAAAATATTTAACAAGATTTTTCAGATGGATGTGGTAGATGTTTTATTTGCAAAAGAAGTTTGTAAGTGGCAGGACTTGGGCTTGGAGTGGTGACACTGGGCATACCCATAGACCGTAAGCTCCATGAAGACAGGTTTATTGTTTTTGGTTCATTTGTTTATGAGAGAGAAAGAGATACAATATCCCCAACAGGTGCTGACACTGAGCCCCTCCCCCCAGCTCCCGCCAGTCTAGATCACCTGCACACACACGCCCGGTGTATTCTACAAGATCTCCATCCAGCACACGTGTGCCCAGCATGTTCTAGGAGGTCTCCATCCAGCACACGTGTGCCCAGCATGTTCTAGGAGGTCTCCGTCCAGCACACGTGTACCCAGCATGTTCTAGGAGGTCTCCATCCAGCACACATGTACCCAGCATGTTCTAGGAGGTCTCCATCCAGCACACGTGTACCCAGCATATCCTAGGAGGTCTCCATCCAGCACACGTGTACCCAGTGTATCCTAGGAGGTCTCCATCCAGCACACGTGTACCCAGCGTATTCTAGGAGGTCTCCATCCAGCACACGTGTACCCAGCATGTTCTAGGAGGCCTCCATCCAGCACACGTGTACCCAGCATGTTCTAGGAGGTCTCCATCCAGCACACGTGTACCCAGTGTATCCTAGGAGGTCTCCATCCAGCACACGTGTACCCAGTGTATCCTAGGAGGTCTCCATCCAGCACAGTGTACCCAGCATGTTCTAGGAGGTCTCCATCCAGCACACGTGTACCCAGCATGTTCTAGGAGGTCTCCATCCAGCACACGTGTGCCTAGTGTATCCTAGGAGGTCTCCATCCAGCACACGTGTGCCTAGTGTATCCTAGGAGGTCTCCATCCAGCACATGTGTACCCAGCATGTTCTAGGAGGTCTCCATCCAGCACACGTGTGCCCAGCATGTTCTAGGAGGTCTCCATCCAGCACATGTGTGCCCAGCATGTTCTAGGAGGTCTCCATTCAGCACACGTGTACCCAGCATATCCTAGGAGGTCTCCATCCAGCACACGTGTACCCAGCATGTTCTAGGAGGTCTCCATCCAGCACAGGTGTGCCTAGTGTATCCTAGGAGGTCTCCATCCAGCACACATGTGCCTAGTGTATTCTAGGAGGTCTCCATCCAGCACACATGTGCCTAGTGTATTCTAGGAGGTCTCCATCCAGCACACGTGTGCCTAGTGTATTTTAGGAGGTCTCCATCCAGCACACGTGTGCCTAGTGTATTCTAGGAGGTCTCCATCCAGCACACGTGTGTCTAGTGTATTCTAGGAGGTCTCCATCCAGCACACGTGTGTCTAGTGTATTCTAGGAGATTTCTGTACCTGAACTGGTAACCTCCCCCTGTGAGTCTGCCTTGCAAAGCATTATGTTTTATCACCAAGCCACCATCTGGCCCCCATGAAGAGGATTTTTACCTGCTATATCTCTGTGACCTGACATAGCCTGTCAGAGTGGGACTCATCGGTCTATCAGATGAAAGGATGATTGTCTTTTCTCCATGCTTGAGTTTAGGGAAAATTGCTGCAAAGTTTGTTTGGACTATAAATTTAAAAGTGATACATAAGAGACAGCATAACCAGCAATACTGACTCCATGTTTGTTTGTTTTGCAGATCTTCCTTTACATTTAAATGCTGCAATGTTTGAGGCAAATGGTGGCTGTGGTTATGTTTTGAAACCCCCGGTTCTGTGGGACAAAAACTGTCCCATGTATCAGAAGTTTTCTCCACTGGAAAGAGAGCTAGACAACATGGAGCCTGCCGTCTATTCTTTAACTGTAAGGAGGGCCCTACTGTAAGAATACAGGGAGGTGTTCAAGCCTCCTGAATGTGAACTGGTTTTGAATTCATGGCATTTCACAGCCGTCATGTCACAATTTTGGTCATGCAGATTTAATCCCCCAAAATAATGTATCTCCCAGAAAGCAGAAGTCACGGTTAGATGTGCCGTCACCAGGCACCATATCTGCCCGAGCCAAGGAGGGGAGGTGTGAGGTCCCTGCTTCACCTGATGCCCGTGTTGGCAGTTCTTTCGTCCACAGTCCACGGGATTCTAACTCTGAATCCATCCCAGAAAAGCTGAGCTCCTCGTGACATCATCCGAAGCTCCAGCGAGCTCTAAGATCAGACACACTGGGTCACTATACAATCCGACGAAGTATCTTTCCTCCATAGAGCTCCACTTACATCATTCCTGGGCTCATCCTTACTCTTTTTATCTTCTGATTAACTTACTGTCAAACTCTACAGACTCCATCTGAAAACAGACCTGGTGGTTCTCTACCCAACTTTACTTTCTGTCTTTTTTGGGTTGTTGTTGTTGTTTGTTTTGTTTGTTTTTGCCATAGGGCACATGCATTTGCTGGAGAGAGACAGAGAGAGAGAGACAGTGAGAGGGAAAGTGAGAAAAATCAACCTTCCCCCTAGAAGGATGGCCACGCTACAATCATTTCTCCTCCATTCTCCCCCCTGGAATTTGGGGCACATGTGCCTGGGATGACTTTCAAGCTGCTCCCTCTTAGCTAACAGAAAGAAAAAATAAGAGCTGAGTGGGGGGTAGCATAGAAGGGAAAACGAAGTCATCTCCTCTCTCTGTCTTTGGACCTAGTCTCTCTCTGTCTCCTAAAGAATGCCAAACCACCCCCTGCTCATCACATCCCAGACTCCTCATTTAACCCCCTTCGCACATTTTCCTACAGCTCAAACTGCTGCTTCTCTTTTCCTAAGAGAGTAGGGCAGTAGCCACTCTTCTGTTTGACCATTTGAGAGAGACTTATGTTTTCTGTTTACAGAATAGCATGCCTGTGACTTGCTCCAAAACTAAAGCAATCAAGAAAAACATTTGGAAGCTATAAAATATGGTTTTACAGCATTCTAAACAAAACATTAGTAACCAATTTGTGGTTACATTGCAGGTCTTTTTTCCTCTGGTCTGCTGTGAAAAAAATTTCATCTTAATTGTTTGGGTTTTGAAGCTATTTGAGCATTTTGACAGCTGAAAGCTCACAGTTCAGTGAGTGCTTTCGTCAAAATACGCTTTACACACGATTCCACACGTGTGACCACCTGATTACAATCTCGTGCTTCGCGTACTTTTTTTAAACAGCGGTAGTAATCGTTTACCTCGTCCACTCCCGTGTGCTCGATCTTCTCTGCAGAGGGAAGGGGTGGAGGTGCGGAGGTGGTCTTTGTCTCGTTCTCACCTTCAGTGACTTTGATCTAGTGACGCAGCCCTTTCTTCCCCCTCAGATCGTCTCTGGTCAGAACGTGTGCCCGAGTAACAGCACGGGCAGCCCATGCATTGAGATCGACGTCCTGGGCATGCCCCTGGACAGCTGCCACTTCCGCACAAAGCCCATCCATCGAAACACCTTGAACCCCATGTGGAACGAGCAGTTTCTGTTCCGGGTTCACTTTGAAGATCTCGTATTTCTTCGTTTTGCAGTTGTGGAAAACAACAGCTCAGCGGTAACCGCTCAGAGAATCATTCGGCTCAAGGCTTTAAAACGAGGTAGAATAAAATCGTTCCGACGTTAATCTCTGAGCTGGGGGTGGATGCCAGAGTTCGTGGTACTCTTCGCTCTACTTTTGAATGTGTTTGCATTTTTCACAGGAAGAAGTTAAAATAAGAGACAGAAGGAAGTTCATATTTGAACATTTTTTTAAGCACATCTCGAAAAAAAAGTGTTTCCTTTGCGTTTTTTTTTTTTAAACCAAGGTATAGACAGCATCACTTGCAAAGGCTTGCCTACCCCTGCAGACGTCGAGACTGAGAGTGATTACACTCCGATTTTCACACATTCCTTCCCAAGCAGCACCCGTAGCATCCCTGGCAAATTTAAAGCAGGGATTGAAGGAGAGGAAACTGAAAGAAGGGAGGGTTGGGTGTAGTTGTGGCATAGTGACCCGAGGGTAGTCAGTGCCTGGCGGGAGCCCAGGATTAGAAGCCAGGGGCACTGGTTAAGTGCAAAGCTGAGCAGGCAGCTGGCAGGGAGGGAGGGAGGAAGGGAGGATCCTAGAAAGGTTAGAGCTGTTGGTTTGTTGTTGGCTTGGCTGTGGCCCTCCAAGGAGTGTGGCCTGTGCATAGCTTCTCAAAGGTTAATGGGCATGGTAACCAGCCCTCGGTGACCGCTGCAGTCCTGATCTAGTGGGTCTGAACTCCTGCCTTTCTAACCAGCTCCCAGGGACACAGACTCTGCTAGCCCACCCCAAGAACCAAGGTTCCTCCCGCGAGCACACTCAAGCTGATCTCCTCTGAACTCCATAAACAGGCCGCAGCCTGCTGCTGTCTGTTCTGTTCCTATCGCTTGTCTCCACAGTACAAGTAGCCCCCCGTCATTCCCATTAGCCAGGGCTAGGGCTGCTGTAATAAAATACCAGCAGACTCTTATGTCCTAACAGTTTCGAAGACTGGAAATCCAAGATCAAGGTGATTGCAGGGTTAGTTTCTTCCAAATCTGGCTTTTCCCCACTCTGCATCATTCTACCCACTGTGTCCTCACAAGGCCAATCCTCTGTCCGTATTATGTCCTAACCACCTCTTTTTTATTTATTTATTTATTTTGCTACAGGGCACATGCGCTCACCAGAGAGACAGAGAAGCAGAATGCAAGAAATCACCCCCCGGAGGATGGTCATGCAACAGTCCCTTCTTGGGATTTTGGGCATACATGTACACACACTCAGCATGAGTTTCAAGCTGCCAGGTCTGGGATTCAAACTGCGTTTGGCCATGTGAGAGCCCAGTGCTTTAACCACTATGCCACCCCAACCTCCTCTTCTAATAAGCACACCAGTCTTCGTGGATTCGGGCCCACCTGAATGTTACTTTCACCTCCTGTTTCAACTTCATTACCTCATTCAAAGCCTTGACTCTGAGATCCTGCAGGTTAGGGCTTCGACATGCTGCTGGGGGTGGGGAGGAGACACAGTTCAGTCCATAACCGTTATCAGAGAAACGTGAGAGAGTAAAAAAAATGTTTTTAATTGTTGATTTTTCCATGTTTCTAACAGTCACTTTTAGCGTACATCTTCTGCAGGCCTTA
Organism: Tupaia tana; assembly: GCA_026018925.1. Lineage (NCBI taxonomy): Eukaryota > Metazoa > Chordata > Mammalia > Scandentia > Tupaiidae > Tupaia > Tupaia tana. The sequence continues at coordinate 80,545,605 of JAKSZU010000010.1, forward strand.
TTCCTTGGCCCATGTGAACATCCCAATAGATTTCTAACACCTACTGATATTGGTGTTTTGCAGCTTAGCAGTTTTCACTTATTAATGTAGGTAATGAGCAACTTTTCATGTGGATAACTATACATCTACATGACCTCTTTCACTGCCTGCCTAATATTCCATTTTATGTTTCTACGTAACACTCACACCATATTGTTAGATTATTTTATTATCACTAAAGCTGCTCCAAGATGAAATATTTAAAAAATAAATTGTAGATGCGTTGGTATCAAAATGATCAGGCTTCAGTATCAAAATGTTCAGGTTTTCCTACTGCGTTTTGTGTTAAAGGTTTTCTTTTTTAGTGTAATTCAGAAACAGATCTGGACAATTAATTACCACTGGTTGTCCCAAAACCGTCCCAGGGGGTAGCACTCTCCCAGTGAAAAGACACCTGCTGGTGGTACACGCGACACCTGCCCTTTCTGAGGTCCTCTTTCTACATGTCACATATTGACCTCTCTGGGGTTTCTCCTCTGCTGAGTCTGCAGCTCATGGCTCACACGCTTTTCTCAATTCTGCATCATTCCAGGATATCGACACCTTCAGCTGCGAAACCTCCACAATGAAGTCTTGGAGATCTCTAGTTTATTCATAAACAGCAGGAGGATGGAGGAGGCTGCTGCTGGCAGTACCGTGCCAGCTTCTTTGGTAATTAAGTTCTGTGTCACTCAGCTTATGCGCGGGGCTCCATTTCCTGAAGGTGGGCTTTCTTGTGGTGCAGCTAGGGGGGTTACTGAGAGTTACTGATTAGGTAGCCATTCTGTCCATGCTACCTAATCGATACAAAGGGCTGATGCTGGGCTTTAGTGAGCATTTTATAGCTACTCACACACTTAAACCTCTGAATAACTTCATGAGGTCCTATTCCTGACTCTCTAGGTTACAGGTGAGGAAGGGAAGAGCTGATTCTGTCCAAGGTCACACAGCTGAAAAGCAGCAGACCTGGATTTAAACCTACATTCATACAGTCCCAAAGCCTGTAGTCTTAATGAGCACATCATACTGTCTGCCAAGGAGGTCAGCCAGAATTAATAAAATGGCCAGTCCCGTAGCTGATGGTTAAGGGAGTCAGATCCTACACAGCCAACCATGGTTCAAATCCCAGCCCAAGTGGCTTGAAAAACACATCAGGCACAAGTGTGAGCCCCAAGTCCTAACAAGATGGAGAAATGGAGGAGAAGGGATAGCAGCATGGTCACGTCCCGTTGTGGAGGGCTTCCTCTCTCTCCCTCTGTCTTTGTCTCTCTGTCTCTCTGAAGAGTACCTGAGTCCTCTGTCAACTAAAAAAAAAAAGTGAGGGAAAGGCTGATTAAGCAAAGTCTGGCAAGAAGCATCTCAATTTTTCTAGAAACTTCAGGTTTGAGCAGGAAGATCTTTCGCTTTTTCAGCAGACCAGGAGCGGATGGCTCAGGAGGAGCAGGGCTGCGGTGAGCAACAGGCATGGTTAGAGACGTGCAGTGTGTCCTGGTGCGGGGAGAGGCATACGCTGCACTGTAAAAAGTGCCACCATTGCAGAGGCTGCACTTTAACAAGGTCCCCACGGACGGTTTGTGCCCACTGAGGTTCAAGAGCCCTTGGACCAGAGTTTACCCTGCTATTGCCGGGTGGTTTATTTAAACAAGAAACTGTTTTAATTAAGTAGTTAGTTAGTTCCATTATGTTTTTTGGGTTTTGTTGTTGTTGTTGGTTTTTTTGGCTATAGGGTGTGTGCACTCACCAGAGAGAGAGAGACAGACAGAGAGAGAAGGTGAGAAAGCACTCCCCAGGGGGATGGTCAAGCCACCATTCCTTCTTCTTCATTCTCCTCTCAGGATTTGGGGCATGCACATGCACCTAGTGTGGGTCCAGGACTCAGACAGTGCTGTCGGCCATGTGGGGTCCAGCCACCTTACCCTCTGTACCACCTGCTGGCCGCTGTGCGATCATTATTTATGTGCCTAGGTGGTGAGTCTCCAAGGGCAGAGCATTTTATTTATCATTTTATTGTCTAAAATCCTAGCCAAGTGCCCCACAGAGAGATGAAACTCAGTAAATATAGTGAATGTCACTTCAGAAGTAAGGGCAAATGTGCATTTCGGATAATACCCGTCCCTAATAATGTTGGAAAGAGACACTGTGATTTAAAATGAATTAATATTTCATGTGCTGCTAAATATCCTACTGGACTACGGAGGAAGACGGACCATTACTTCTTTACCCTAAGCTGCATGCGGGTATAAACGGATCTTCGTCTTTGGCATTTGTGTGTCCCTGCACGCACTTCTAAGGACTAGCACTTCCACATTGAATAGAGCCGCAGTGCCCTGTTCTTCAGAGTGAGGAGAAACTTTGTGCTCTTCTTGACAGATGTTTAATACAGAAGAGAGAAAATGTTTGCAGACTCACAGAGTCACAGTGCACGGGGCCCCAGGCCCAGAGCCCTTCACTGTTTTCACTATAAATGGAGGCACCAAGGCAAAGCAGCTTCTCCAACAAGTAAGTTCACTGAGCCATAGTTGGGACAGTTGGACATCTCACGTGCACGGATGTACGTGTGTGCATGCGCCTGTGTGTGAACGTACTCGGTGCACATAACTCTATACAAGTCCATGCTGAGGATGTGCCTCTGATTATTTGTAAGTGTGTCACTTGACATTAAGATCCACTCTAAGAGGGCCGGCAGGTGGTGTGGTGGTTAAGGGCGCTGGACTCCAACATGACCGACTGTGGTTCAAGTCCTGGACCTGGCAGCTTGCCTTCTCACTTTCTCTCTCTTTCTCTCTCCCTCTCTCTCTCTCTGACTTAGTCCCTTTCTAGTAAAATTAAAATAAATAAATAAGTAAAGTTAAATAATTCTTTAAAAAAATAAAAATTTAAAAATTTAAAATTTAAAAAAAAAAAAAAAATCCACCCTGAAAATGATCTGAGGGATCTTGGTCCTGCTAGACAAGTTCCCTCAGCCTACAGAGAATTTTTAACACTTCTTCAGCCACATAAGGCACAGGGTTCAAGAGGGACAAAGATAAGAATGAATGGTCCTCCAACCATATCTATTCGTTCTCTCTAAACCTAAACATGAGTTCTCGTATTCCTTCCTTTTTCTTTTTGTTTTTGTTGTTTTTGCCATAGAGTGTGTGCACTCACTGAAGAGACAAGAGAGACAGTGAAAGGGAAAGTGAGAAATCACCACGAGAAGATGGCCACACCACAATGGCCACACCACTTCCTTGTCTTCTATTCACCTCCTGGGATTTGGGCCACACACGCACATGTGCCCAGCATGAGTCTCAAGCCATCAGGTCTGGGACTCGAACCATAGTCAGCCATGTGGGAATCCAGCACCTTAACCTCCTTGCCACCTGCTGGCCCTCATCTTCCTTCTTAACACAGAGCTTGTTAATCAATCAGAATGTGCACAGGAGCAGCATGAAGTCTGCCATCCTAGAAGCTGGGTCAGAGTCTTAGAGCACTGGTGAAAGTCATTGTAATGGTGGCTATTACTATTGGGTTTTGTTCTGTAGCCATGTTATGCTTTCAGCTTCAATTATCAAACAAAACTAAGACATTATTACTATTTACTAATCCCATTTTATAAATGGGAAAATTGAATCACCAAGGGGTTACATATCTTGCACCTCACAGAACCTTCACAGCCAGGAAGCATTAAAAGCAGACATCAGACTCAGGTCTTCCTGATTCCAAAGCTTTGTCTTAACAGCTCTGTTTGCATAAGGCCTGGAGCCAGCAAAGAAAACACCCCAGAGGCACACTGTCAGGGGCTTAGTAAGAGGAAAATTCCCCGCCTAGCCTAGGTGGCACAGTCTGTAGTGTACTGGACTGCAGTGCTGGAAGCCACATGGGCAACCATGAGTTCAGATCCCACGTGGGCCTGAAAACACATCAGGTGTGTATGTGCGTGTGTAAGACCCTGAGGAGCTGGTAGGCTCAGGAAAAGGGATCAGTGTGATAAGATCCTGTTGAGGGTCTTCTTTCTTTCTTTCTCTTCTTTCTTTTCTTTCTTTTCTTTCTTTCTTTTTTTTCTCTCTCTCTCTCTCTCTCTCTCTCTCTCTCTCTCTGTCTCTCTCTCATGCATGTGCACATGTCCTCTATAATAATTTTTAAAAAGAAAAAAGGAGAATTCCCAGTGACTTAGATCAGATGAGAATTTAGCCCTGTGAACCTTCCATGAGAAGACTATTTCTAACATGCCAAAGAGGGTATCTTAGTAAAAGCTGGACTAGATTCTTTGCCCTCAGTCCTGTGTTGCAAGATTACAAGGGCTAAGTTCATGAAATGAGAAACCTAAAATTGTTAATTCAGTAGGCGCTCTCATTCCAGCAGTGGGAAAAATAGTTAGACTGTCTGGGGATTATGAATAAATTGTGCTGTTGCCCAGAGTGGACATAAACAATCCCTTCTGGACGTAAGAGAATTCTTACATCCTCCAAAAAGAATTATGCAACACTCCAGAGTAAGTTTCACATCAAGGACCAGCAGTTGGCATAACGGCTATGTCGCTGTACTCCCATGTAGTCAACTGAGGTTCAAGTCTTGAACTCGGTGGCTTAAACTCACGCCGGACGTGTGTGCGTGCGTGCCCAAGATCCTGAGAAGAGACAGGAGGAGAAGGGATTACGGTATGGCCATCCCCCCTGGGGGGTGATTTATCGCTTTCTGTCTCCCTGTCTCTCTCTTTCTGGTGAGCGCACGCGCCCTATAGCAAAAAACTTTAAAAAAAAATTGCACGTCAGACCCGTTGAACACTGTGAATACAGATTTGTTTCAAATTTTTGCCCCGCTCCTCAGAAATGTGCTTAAATTTGTTTGCTTTTTCTTTAGATCCTGCTGACTGAACAGGACCCCAAACCTATCACCACCGACTATTTTTTGATGGAAGAAAAATATTTTATTTCTAAAGAAAAGAATGAATGCAGGAAACAACCGTTCCAGAGAGCCATTGGTCCAGAAGAAGAAATCCTACAGGTTTTAAGCAGCTGGTTTCCAGAAGAGGGTTATGTGGGCAGGATTGTTCTGAAAACCCAGCAGGAAGTAAGTGTGCCCTGGAACGACCCTCAGGGTCATAGGTCGCTGTGTGATTAGCCATATCTCCATTCACCACCTCCCTCACTCCCAGAATGCCTCATAATATAGTTTGGTTTATATTATTCATCTTGAGAAAATGTGGAGAAATGCTTTTATTCTTTGCAAATATTCAGAATGTTATCTCTAAGTTACAGAAATTCAGTCCAAAAACCATCCCTTACAGAACAAAGGGAACAAGAATTTAGAAGACTCCTTGGGCAGGCCCTGTAGCCTAGTGGTTAAGGGAGCCAGATCCCACATGGCCGATGGTGTGGTCTGAATTTCAGCACTGGCAACTTAAAAACTAGTGGGCACATGTGTATATGTGCCCTAGATCCTGAGAGGATGCAGAAATGGAGAAGGGGCTGTAGCGTGATCATGCCCCACTTGGCTGGGGAGTGCTTTCTCCCTCTCTCTGTCTCTCGTGGCAAGTGCACACACCCTCTGGCAACTTGGAAAAAAAAAAAAAGGATTCCTTGTGCCTGTTATCAGCTATGGGTCCAGTATTTTATTTACAAGGGGTTTTCAAAAAGGATCACAGAAAAGGTGTATTATGAAAAAACTATGCATGGATTTCAAAATAGTTTTGCACTAAGAAGAACTTGTATTTCCTAAAAATTTATTTCCTCTGAGAGAGGGAGGGACAGGGAGACAGACAGACAGGCTCGCTGACAGGGTCTTCTCATATGCTCCACCTTAGACAAGCCAGCTGGGATCCTGGGCATGAACACACGTGCCCCTGTGCTCAGGGAGGCCCAGGATCTCCCCCGCGTGGGCCCCCTGTGTGACCGCCATGCCACCAGCTGACCCCGACACTCACACTTGAACTCCACTTTTCCACAGACTCACTGAAGTCCTCACGTGCATGCGTGAAAAGACTCTGTTGTGAAGGGCACATTATTGTGGAATGAAGGCCTAGAGATGTTTACATTTGGGGGTGAGGCACCTTCCTGTTAGTGCCTGTTAGAGCAATAACCTAACAAAAGGGGAAAAAAAGGAAAGAAAAAAAATATATATATGATTATCAATGAAATAACATATTATGCAGCCAAATCCTATCATGCATTAAGATCTCTAAGAATGGACAGGTGGGCCAACCAATGGTGTATTGGTTAAGGTGGCTGGATCCCACATAGCCAGCTGTGAGGTTCAAGACCCAGACCTGGAGACTTGAAAAACATGTGCATACATGCCCAAAATCAAAAAAAAAGGGGGGGGGGGGGGGGGGGATATGGAACAGAAGAGATTGTGGCATGACCATTCTCCACGAGGGGCCCTTTCTCACTTTCTCTCTCTCTCCCTCTCTCCCCCCCCCAGGGAGCATGCACACCCTGTGACAAAATTTAAAGTGTTTAAAAAGAGAGAATAGACATGAAATGAACATAATCTTGTGTGGAAACGAGTTATAGAACAACATATGTAGAAGAGTGCAATCTCATTTTCTGTAATAAAAGCCAACAACACTCTCTCCCCATTATACAATAAATGGGGTACAAAAAAAACTTCCGTCATGTGAATTGCAGTGTCATGACTTAAGGTTAGCAAAATGATTAGAGCAGACCCAAGCAGCTGGCTGGCACGGTCCACGTAGCTTGGCGCCCCCTGGTGGCAGTTAGCCATTCTGACGCCTATCAGTGGGGATGATTCTGGTCCTGTGTCTGGTTGGAACTTCCAGAATTCCGGTTAGTTAACACTATTGCAGAGCCTGGCCCAGGGAATCAGGCTGGGAGAGTGTGGAGATTGGAGAATGCTCCTGGCAAGTCCTTTCTCCCGGAGAGGGGGTCACCAACTGTTTATCTGCCTTGCTTCTTCCTATTGAGTCCCCTTCTTGCAGATCACTTCAAGTCACCTCACTTGAAAACAAGGGCTGACAGAGAACAGGAGCCATCCTGACATCCCATTATAGCTCAAGTCCCATAATTCCAGAGCCTGTTGATTATTCACGTATAAAAATACATTTGTACACCTACTGCAGATGTTTAGAAAGACATGTAACTTAACAATTGGGATTTTGGGAGAGAAGGGGGGAAGAGAAGGAAAAAAGGTGAAAATGGAGAAGTTGCTTTACTATTAATATACTGATGCACAGTTTGAATATTTTTTTTAATTTGGCAGAGGTTGCATGTGCTCACTGGAGAGAGACAGAGAGAGAGAGGGAAAGAGAGAAAGCACACTTCCTCCCATGGGGCCGGCCAGACTGCAATCCCTTCTCCTCCATTTCTCTGTTTTCAGGATCTTGGGCACACACATATGCACACATGCTTGCCCAGCATGTTTTTCAAGGCACTAGGTCTGGAACTCAAACCATTAAGTTGGCCAAATGGGATCCAGACACCTTAACCACCATGCCACTGGCTGGCCCATGTTTGAAAATTCTAATAAGATCATTAGATATCTACATTTTTTTTTCACTGAAAGTCAACTAGCTGACTGGCTGATTCTCATAATTATGGAGAATGATGTTGATATTCCTTTCAATGTGCCTTATATCCAGCCATCATTTCAGCCCTTTCACCATGAATTTGTTCATCCAGCCTGGCTGAGTGTCATGGCGACATGATTCCCATTTCACATGTCTAGCATTTTTTTTTTTTTTTTTGGAAGAGGTTTCTGCTATAGGACGCATGCGCTCGCCAGACAGACAGAGACAGAGAGACAGAAAGTGAGAAATCACCCCCTAGGGGGGATGGCCATGCCGCAATCCCTTCTCCTCCATTCTCCTCTCGGGATCTTGGGCACGCACGCACACACGCCCGGCGTGAGTTTTAAGCCACCAGGTCCGGGACGCGAACCGCGGTCAACTACATGGGAGTCCAGCGACATAGCCATTACACTAACAGCTGGTCCCACATGTCTAGCATTTTTAAAGTGTTTTTCATTCATGACAGAACATGTGCACATGCACAAGAGAGAGAAAGGAGCACCCTCCCAGGGCCTGGTTGTGCTGTGATCCCTTCCTCCAGTCTTGGGCACCTGCCCAGGTGCCTGACGTGTTTCAAGCTGACCGGACAAGGGATTTGAACTACAGTTGCTTTGCGGGACCCAGCTTCTCTTGAGCATTACCACTTGAGCAGCACCACAGAACTGGCCCTCCAGTATTTCTAAAATGCTTAAGGTCTATGTGGGGTTAGTGGGCTTTCTCTCAAGTGAAACTCATGGTGTTCTGACATTATCTTTCTACAAATTCATCTACGGTTTATTTGGACTCTAAAAACATAGGAGCAGATTAGGTGGTTCGTTCTCATGAATCTATCAACATCAGCAGAAATACAGTACTTTCCTCCTCTCACAAGACAGGGATATCCTTTTAGAATAGTTAATGGAATATATAGTTAATATGACTATGAATAAAATATATAGTTAATAGTGTATGAAGTATAAAGCTAAGACGTTGTTTACACATTACTAAAATACAGTTGAAATTTTTGCTAGAGTCTTCTTTCTTGATTCTGCATCATCTTGCCCTTCACTCACACCTTTTTTCTTCTATAACACAGACCCTAGAAGAGAAAATCATCGTGCAAGATGACAAAGAGGTGATCTTGAGCTCAGAGGAGGAGAGCTTCTTTGTCCAGGTACACGATGTTTCTCCAGAGCAACCTCGCACCGTCATCAAAGCACCCCGCATGAGCACTGCCCAGGACGTCATTCAGCAGGTGAAGACCTCCCTGCTCCCCGCAGGCCCTTCCTCACGGTCAATTACTGGGCAAATCAGATGTCTCTGCATGGACAGCTCACTTGATAAGTGAAGTTCTAGAACGGGTGCCTGCACAGGGAGTGTGTGCCTCTTGAGGCTGGGGAGTATTAGTTTATGCCTCAGCAGATAGGTAGCTGGTATCTGTGGTGGGCCTGGCCTGATCTCTGCAGAGAACTCATCATGGATTCCGGAGGTGGCCCTGCAGAGGAGTGGTTTCATTTCCCAGAAATGCCTGAGCTCACACCTAATGACCGTCTCTCAAGGGTCAGAGAGGACAAACAGGACGCTCACGCTGACCATCTTCCCTCCTCTAGGCCATATTCATTTCCATGGTTTCAGAGAACTGTCTACATCCCTCATAGCCTCGACATGGTTTGCGTTCATTAAACACCTATTCGAGAAATGATATTGCTTAATGGTTAAGAGCAAAGACCCGAGACCAGATTGCTCTAGGTTCTAATCCCAGCTCAACTTTTTGTTTACTCTGAGATCTTGAGCAAGGCCTCAAATCTGTGCCTTGGTTATTATGGCAGTGTGCTTGTAAACCAGCTCTCTTTAAACCGTGTGAAATCCTGATTTACTTCTGTTGTGTAAATGCTCCTGCCATGGCTGATTTCACTAGCTTGTTCCAGGTGCAGGTAAAGTTGGCTCCAGCACACCGCTGTGAGGTAAGTCAGCACACAGGCAATGTGAACACAGTGTGATGGTACGGTCTTCATGTGACCATTGTGGAGAGTAAGTCAATTTGTGGACAATGTGGGGCCAGCAGCTGGTGTGGAGGCCAAGGTGCTAGATCCCACATAGCCAACTTCCTGGTTTGAGTCCCAGACATGATGGCTTAAAATGATGCCTGGCTCATGTGGGTACATGCCTAAAACCCTGTGAGGAAAATGTAGAAGGGACTGCAGTGTGACCATCCCCCAGGGATGATTTCTCACTTTCCCTCTCCTTCTCTCTCCCTCTCTCTCTGTCTCTGGTTAGTGCACACACCCTATAGCAAACGTGTGTGTGTTTATGTGTGTGTACAATGCCTAGGACATGGTAAACTATTTCAGAACTATTTGCTATTCCGAGTGCATGACAATCTGCTCAATATTGATTTGGGATTCCAAAGGACCCAGACTTACATCTCTTTTGCTCATCTTTGTTTCCCCAAAGCACTGCACAGTACCTAGAGTATAAGAGGTGGGTCCTCACTAGACATTTGATACGTGAGTAAGTGCATACATGAAATCTATTCTTGTACTAAATGGAATGGGAGATCAGGTGACTTTTGGAAGTCTTTCAACATCCAAGGCCCTCTGATGAAGAGGCAGCCGAGAGGTTCCACAGGGCAGTGCCCCACCCCTCACTGGCTGCACGACCTCCGTGTCTGGTTTTGGTGCCTGCAGAAGCCAGTTCAAGTCTTTATTCTGTCACTTACGACTGTGCACATTCTGGGATTTGCTTAACCTCTGTATATTTAGACTTCCTCATCAAAAATGAGGACAAGATGGGTAACTCACGTACTGCTGGGAGGCTAGTGAGGTACACCACAAGTACAACTGCACCCATGTAAAACGGGGAGCCAGATGACGTGACCCCGAGGAGTCACTTGTCTCTAACCGTGTATGCCGGTGTTCCTCCGTGGTTTCATTTAGAATGAAGGCAAACATCAGAGGTACTATGTCTCTATTCAACTTCCACACCGTGTCTTTCAGACCTTATGCAAAGCCAAGTACTCCTACAGCATCCTCAGCAACCCCAACCCCAGCGACTATGTGCTCCTGGAGGAGGTGGTGAAGGACACTGCCAACAAGAAGTCTTCCATCCCCAAGTCCTCCCAGCGGGTCCTTCTGGATCAGGAATGTGTGTTTCAAGCCCAAAGCAAGTGGAAAGGTGCAGGGAAATTCATCCTTAAGCTAAAGGAGCAGGTGCAGGTAAAGTTGAGTCATTCTGCTCTCTTCATAAATTATTTTGTATACATAACCACACTGAAATCACATTTGGGAGCCAGTGAGATATACGAGAAAGTTCCCGAGTCAGAGAATTTAGTTGGGAGAAAATTGTCTTTGTTTTCGCTGCATGAAAAGAAACGTGCTCCCCTCTGGGTAAGCAGTCTTGAGAGGAGAGCCCAGCGGCCCTTCTTTCTGTAGCTTATTTCCCAGAGGAGGAGGAAAGGGCTCTTCTGACTTCTGTCATGTGCTCAAGGACGCTGAGTTTACCTAATATCGATGGAAGGTTCTTCTTTCCTGCAGGCATCCCGGGAAGATAAAAGAAAAGGCATTTCTTTTGCAAGTGAACTCAAGAAGCTCACCAAATCAACCAGACAGCCCCGAGGACTCACATCGCCGACTCAGCTCGTGGCCTTCGAAGGTGTCCAAAACAGGGAGGAGAAACCTGTGAGTGGCTTGTCCTCCAGTGACACCATGGACTATCGACAGTGACCAACAGCAGCACGTTCCACCCAGGTACACTAAGCCACTGCACCATCATCGAACGGGGCACAACCAGGGACAAGCAGGTGGCATGGTAGTTAAGGTGCTGGACTCCCACGTGGCTGACCATGGTTCAAGTCGCAGACCTGAAGGCTTGAAAAATCATGCCAGGCATGTGTGCACGTGGACACAAATTCCGAGAGGAAAATGGAGGAGAAAGGAATGCAGCCCGACCATCTCCCCTGGGGGTGGGGGGGAAGGGGTGTGATTTCTCACTTTTCTTCTTTCTGTCTCTCTCTCCAGCAAGCATATGCACCCTATAGCAAAAACATTAATTTTTTTTAAAAAAGGCATAATTTAAACTATCTTGTAAGGCACAGTTGGAACAGTATCTTTTTCTTTTCCGAGTGGAAGCTGTCCCCTGAAGTCAGGCAGGAGTGATGCCTTAAAACAGGGAAAGGGCTCGGAAGATACATGTATCTTGAGCTTTTATCATTTTAGTCTTCCTTATTTATAGATAACTAATCAAAGGCTGCCAAAGGGCAACCAGCTTGCCCAAAATACTCCAACAGCTTTATTGACTCAGACACAGAAGCGCCTTAATTATTGATCATTCACACTGACGATCTTCAAGGGCTCCATGGATTATTCAGCTTTTATGTCTTTGTAGTACTATTTTATGTTATTCTAACTTAGGCTTGATTTAGCCTAAACAATCTCATCCTGTCTTCATAAACAAAATATAAATTGGGCCAGCCTATGGCCTGATGGTTAAGGGGGTTAGATCCTACACAGCCAATTGTGTGGTTCAAGCCCCAGATTCAGTGGCTTCAAAAACATACTGAATGTATATATATGTGTGCCTAAAATCCCCAAATGAGGGAGAGATGTGACCATTCCCCATGAAGAGGTGGCCCCACTTTCCCCCTCTCTCTCTCTCTGGTGAGTGCACATACCCTCTGGCAAAATTTAAAAATAAATAAAAAATGAAAGTCTAGCATGATTTGATGTTTCTCTGGCAGGATGTGATGGTTAAAAAGCAAAATAATATAACAACTCTCATCTTGAAAATGCAGTAAATTTAGGGCTTCAGAGCCAGCCCTCTCCTTGGGGTTCATAAACAGAGTAAATTTCATTTTATCTTCAGGCAAATTATTTATATGGGACCTGAATAAAGACACCCGAAGAAACCAAACATAAATTTGGCCCAAAAAAGGGTCCGTACATTGAGACTATGTTCCTATGTGAAGGAGCAACTCCTAAAATAACGGGTGCCCTACAAAGAGCTGCAAAGCTCTTTCAGGAACAGACAAGGCCAAATACAGGGAACTGTCTCCTCCCACTGCTTATCCCTCTGTTCTGAGAATCAGGGTTGCTGAGAAAGAGAAATCTCAACTCTGGCAACAATCCATAGGATGCAGCATCAGGTAGTAGTGAGTATCTCGAACAGTGAGCCTCTGGAGGAGGTTCCATGCTTTTTCTATTGAGTTACATCTAGCATCACAGTTTTTTAAGTTCCAGACTCACTTTCTTTTCTACATTGGTTATGTTGAGACAATCAGTGCCACCTCCAAAAATGAGCTTTAGGACCAAAGACCAGCATTGCCTCTCCAACATTAATTTTTTTTAAGAATTATTTTATTTTATTCATTCATTCATTTACTTTTAATTTGACCAGAGAGAGCAAGAGAGGGAAAGTGAGAAAGCAAGCCACCAGGTCTAGGACTCGAACCATGGTCAGCCATGTGGGAGTGTCTAGTGCCTCAACCACCACGCCACCTGCTGGTCCCCATCCAACATCAATTTTGTTTGTTTCCTTGTTTTAATTTTGCCAGAGGGCATATGTGCTCACAGGAGACAGCAGAAGTGGGAAAGCACGTCCCATGGGGAACAATCACGCCACAATCCCTTCTCCTTCATCTCTCCCTCCTCTTGGGACTTTGAACCTCCATACACGTGCCTGGCATGTTTTTCAGGTCACCGGGTCTGAGACATGAATCACAAGGTCAGCCATATGGGATCCAGCCATGTTCACCACCACACCACAGGCTGGCCTCTCCAACTTTTACAAAATGATTCACCATGGCAGTGGGTCTGTGAGTCTGCCGACATGACAGTGATCAAAAGTTTTAAATATTCGGGGCCAACAGGTGGCATAGTGGTTAAGGTGCTGAACTTTCGCATGGCCAACCATGGTTTGAGTCCCAGACCCAGCAGCTTGAAATTTACATCAGGCATGTGTGCATGCATGTGTGCGTGCATAGAATCCCAGGAGGAGAATGGAGGAGAGGGATTGCAGTTGGCCATTCCCCCCTGGGGGGGGGGGGGTAATTTCTCACTTTCTTTCTCTGTCTCTGTGTCTCTGGTCAGTGCATGGACTCTATAGCAAAAGTTTCTCTAAAAAAATATTTTAAAATATGTGTGTGTGTGTGTGTTTTAAATATTGGCCCAGCTGTAGGAGCACATGTTGGTAGATACTGCTAATCAGCAAGCTGAGGCCACATGGGAGACCTGGGTTCAATTCCTGGCCCACTCTTTAAAAAAAGCCAAACCAGGTGGTGTGCACCTGTAGTCCCAGCTACGCAGGAGGAGGCTGAGACAGGAGGTTCACAACATAGTGAAACCCTGTCGAAAAAAAAAAGAAATAGTAAAACATAGTTTCCATATTCAGAAAGTAGCATCAAATGAAACTCAGGAGCAACATCGTCACACACACCTGTTATAACTTCTGTGACAGAGTACAGTCACAGTAAGGCTAATTGGTTGTAAGTATACTACTCTAGGGACCAGCAGTTGGTGTAATGGCTGTCACTAGACTCCCATGTATTCGACCATGGTTTGAGTCCTGGACCCGACGGCTTAAACTCACGCCAGGCGCATGTGCGTGGGTCCCCAAGATCTCAAGAGAATAAAGGAGAAAGGACTGCGGCGTAGCTATCCCCCTGGGGGGTGATTTCTCGCTTTCTGTCTCTGTCTCCATCTTTCTGGTGATCTGGTGAGCACATGCACCCTATAGCAAAAACCTCTCAAAAAAAAAAAAAAAAATATATATATATATATATATATATATATATATATATATATATATACTACTCTATACACAAGGAGTCCTCTGTGTACTACAGGGTTACACCAAGCACCAAGTACGTGAGGATATAACTCCACTAGACATTTTACTTGAAAAAATATGCATTCCTGGGGCCAGCCAGTGGTGTGGTGGTTAAGGTGCACATGCATGGCCAAGTACATGTGTGCATGCCAAAATCCCAGGAAGAAAGGAGAAGGGACTGAGGCATGGCCATTCCCCCAGGGGGTGTTTTCTCACCACCACCCCCAACAAGTGCACACACCATACAGCAAATATATATACATACACACACACACACACACAAACACACACACACACGTATTCCTTAATGAGCACTATTAATTGCTTATAATTTAGGATATTGGGGAAGGGTGGTAATGATTCAGACAATTGCCTTTAGATTAAATTCTCCTGTAGCAAGCAAATATTTAGAATAATTCACTTGACTTACAGCTTCGCTTAAAGTTGGGGAAGCTTCTCTTTAAAAATAGCCATTGTTGCATCTATGGGAATTCACATCCCATTTTGTGACCTCTTTTACATAATGTTTCAAAGAAAGGCTTTTGTGTATATGCCCATGAGAAAATAAATTCCGTATTTTTGATGCTGAGTAAGATATTTTGTCATTTATTCTATAATGATGGCCTTTAAAGTTTCCATAGTAATCATCTAAGAATGAACAATACCACCTTAATCTAAGCTAATAGCTGAAAGAATTCCACCTTTTCTTCAGTTGAATGGTTTGACTCTGATAAAAAACAAAAACTTTCTAAGGAATGTGGTGTTCCAGAGCGGAAACAGCCTCATGTCCTACCTCCCAGGAACACGGTGTCCTAACACTGAGTTCGTAGGACAAGCCCAACCACCAGAGCTGTGGGTTTCTGTGGGTCAGACCACTCTGAACCCCTGCTGTCCTGTAAATGTCTCTGCTGCTGCTTTTCCCATATATTAACAAGCCCATGTGTACAACAATTACAGATGAAGATCTTATGGCAAGAAGTTAAAGTCAAGAACCAACAAATGTAATTCTCTCTTTTCTTCATTAGACTGAAACTGGAAATGGATGATTTCTGAAATGAAGCCTTCTTCACACCTGTGAGGTCCATGCTGAGGACAAGCAAAATGGTACTGGGCTTGTGGCCACCAACCAACTTACTGAGGAAAGAAGAAAAGCAGCCCAAGGAATTGTCACTCACAAATGTTTTCAGTTGGGAAAAAGACATCACTAGGCTTGCAGTACAGGACGGAGAAAGGTCAGCAACTTTGTAAAGGGCCAGATAGTGAATCTGTTAGGGTTGGAGGCCATACGGTCTCGGTGATCAACTACTTAACTCTGCCGTTGTAGGGCAAAGGCAGCATAGACAGTACAAACACGGATGAACATGTATGTATTCCAATAAAACTTTATTTATGGACACTGAAATTGAAACTTCATATCATTTTCACATGTCACAAATATTCTTTGGATTTTTTTCCCACCATTTAAAAATGTAAAAACTATTCTTAGTTCAGGGTCGTAGAGAACAGGTGACAGGCTGGATTTGGTCCAAGGGCCATAGTTTGCCAACCCTCCTCATACAGCTGGGAACAAGACACACACAGCTCTGAAAACAAGAGCTAGTTTAGCCATGGTGTATGGCTGAGAATTGGAAGCTTTTGGGCATTGCAAATGTAAATATGTCCTATAAAATAAGATTCATTAAAAGTATTCAACTTAGTTCCTATATTGTGTACCATAGTCCGTTTTTCTTTATTCACATAGAAATGACATTGGTCTTTTTCTTAAAGGACATTGCTGATCTACTCATAGCTTATTCAATTTTCAGTTTTCACAAAATGAATTTAGAATGATGTATAATACCTACAGAGTTGTAATGTCTTAACAAGAAACCTATTTTTTCAGAAGCAAAAGTAGATCAAGTTAGTGCTTAAGGTAAATCTATTTATTTTGCAATGTCTATACTGACACTGTACTTACATATTTATTATACATAGCTTTTTTATTACCACTATGGTTTAGAAGCGTTGGTGACTCTCACTAAAGACAAATCAAAAAAGAAAATGCTGTATCTGAAATAGGTTAGGCTTTTGTGTAAAATGGCTTCATCTTGATTGACTGATCCAAGTCATACTTGCCATTTAATGTAAATTATTCTTAAAAAGTTGCTATACAAATCTACCAACTAAGTGCAAAGGAGGCTTCTTATGCTTGGTATGAAGCAAATTATGACTCTTAAAAAATCAAATATTTTGTGTTCCCCTAAAGTAAAACCAAACTTTTATCTTTTCATTGGTATTAACTTTTAAGACGTTATAAAACACTAAAAACCCTAACCTCTTCTTTGAGAAGTTTTTTTCCCCAGTTATAAAAATCAATGAAGCAATCTCCATGTTTTCGGAGTATCCTAAAAATAGGAGTGTTAAAAATACACCACACAAAGCCCGCCCCATGGCCTAGTGGTTGGGGAAGCTAGATCCCACATGGCCAACTGCGTGGTTCAAATTCCAGCCCAGGCAGCTTGAGAGACAAAGCTGTGTGTGTGTGTGCACGCCCCTAATCCCTACAGGATGGAGAAATGGAGAAAGACTGACTGATGCTGCACTGGGGGTTGCTTTCTTCCTCTCTCTCTCTCTGGTGTGTACACATACCCTCTGGCAAACTCTTCTAAATTTAAAAACACACAGCTACCATGTCACTGGACATTCTCACCAAGTCAAAGCCTTATTGCTAAAAGACCATTTTCTTGTCAAGAAAATTCAGGTTATACCAGTTTGACAGTTTTTACAGGACTATACTTTTTTTTTTTTTTTTTTTTTTTTTTTTTTTTTTAATGATAGTGCAAGCAAGTACCCATGAGAGGGTGAAGGAGAGAAAAACCAGCTTCATCAGGGTCCCCTTGTGCCATAATCCCTCCCCCACACCCCTGCTTTCAGAGACCTGGGCATCTATGTACCTACCTAGTGTATTTTCAGGCCAACTTGGGAATCCAAACCCATGGACGGCCAAAGGGCGCTCACATTACCTCTGCTCCATGCAGCTAGGCCAGGTTTCCTGTTAGGCAAATAATCAGTCTGTAACAAATGCACAATGCTTCCCCATTTTTAAAAACATTACGAAAGCACTTTATTAAGCCTCTATAAACTAACAGACCAAATGTTTTAGCTTGTCAAGTGTTGAAAATCAAGTCACTGGTTTAACTGGCTAGAGCCAAAATGAAAATGGGGCAGAGTAATGAGCTGAAAAGCAAGACTGGTCTCTCAGTTTTTCATTGGCTTTGCTGCTTTCTAAGCTTCACCCATCTCACTCCCATGGCCTTGAACATACTTGTTGATTTGGCTACATACAAGCCTAAAACAACCTGAGGCTGACAGACCAGGCTGTTCACAAGCGAGTGAACCAGCCTATCAACCGTGTTACATCCCAACTCGGTGGTTCAAATACATACAGCCACGTAGCAACTGCTCAGACTTACCACCAGGTCTCTGGCATGGGAATCCCCTTTCTCAGTCTGCATGAGTCTCAGGAATCCCCTCAGTCCTTGTCCCATACCCACAGTCAGTGAGTTCACTGCATGAAGCATTCACTATTATACAAGACTCCATATTTCATCTATAAATCTATACATCGTGCACCCATGGTAGTACTCAGAATAAACACACACGGTTATGCCGGTTTTAAAGAGTTATTTAATTTTATTTATTCATTTATTTTTAATTTGACCAGAGAGAGAGACAAAGTGAGAAAGCAAACCACCAGGTCCAGGACTCAAACCATGGTTGACCATGTGGGAGTATCCAGCACCTTAACCACCACGCCACCTGCAGGTACCATGCCGGTTTTATAATATTGTGCTGTAGTGTGCCTTGTTGCTTCCTGGCACTTATCTAATGGATGCTTTTTTATGGCCAGAATGACATTATTCTAGTGTGGTATCCCATGATACCTATTGAAAAATACATTCTCTATGGCAACAAGACACACCATGAGACATATATTTTTAAGCTCCTCACTTATTGACCAATTTACTTAAAGACATAGTTGCAGGAACGGGACTTGGTGATTAATTAAGGAGTGCTTGTACTCTTGTATTTGAGTCTTTGGGATTTCAAGGACATATTATTTTAAAATGTGAAAATAGCTGGATCCTACATGGGCAACTGTGTTGTTTGAGTCCTGGACCTGGCAGCTTGAATCACACCTGCCCAAAATCCTGAGAGGAGAATGGAGAAGGGATTGTGGTGTGGCCATCCCCTGAGGGGGTGATTTCTCACTTTCCCTCTCTCTGTTTCACTTAGTGAGTCCAAACGCTCTATTATAGCAAAACTAAAAGATAAATAAAGATCTATTACAACTGACTGACACAACCTGGTAGTTGCCAAAAATATGAAATTTTTATTTAATGCTTATCTGAATTACACAGCTCCATCAGTATACTAAATGAAAGACATTACTCTATTATTTAGAATGCATCTAAAATAGCCATTAGGACTACACCCTCTAACATTTCATATTTTTTAGGCTGTAAGAAATCAGCATGGCAAACTCTTTATACCGAAGTTGAGATGGAAAAGAATCTAACTGTGCAAGCTGGGTTCGTTACCATATTTTTTTAAAGAATTATTAATTTTTATTTAATTCCATTTGTTATTATTATTTTTCGATTTGATCAGACAGAGACACAGAGAGAAAAGGAAAGCGAGAAAGCAGGCCACCATGTCCAGGACTTGAACCATGGCCGGCCATGTGGGAATCCAGTGCCTTTACCCACCATGCCACCTGCTGGCCCCTCATTACCATATTTTAAGAAACTTTACTAAAAGTAAAAAGGAGCCTAGCGGGGTGGTATGCACCTGTAATCACAGCTACTCAGGAAGCAGAGGCAGGAGGGTCACAAATCGAGTCCAATGTGAGCAAGGTAGCGAGATCCTGTCTGAAAAACTTTTTAAATCTATCTGGAAAGAAAAGATGAGGGAACAAACCCAGTGCGATGTGTGATGCTGGAAATAGCAGCGAGTTCCTTGCTCCTCTCAGTGGCCCGTGCATCTGGAACTGGCTGTTTTATAAGATCATATGAGATTACACAGCTGGGGGTAAATTTATAGGAAGTAGCAATACTACCTGGGTACAAAGTGCTCTCTCCAAAGAAAGCCTCTTTTCAAGTCATTCTTAGCAAGTGAAAGATTTCCAGATCCTCCTGGGGGGGGGGGGGGGGGCAAAATCTGGACTCTAGACTCAACAAAAGCTGGGCTGGAGGCCAGACAGCAGTGTAAGGATAAAACGTGATACCCCACATTGGGCGCCACTTGCCAGGACCTGCCTGGCTGAAAACGTTTTTCTGAGTGGGGAAGACTGTGAATTAGAAATAAACGCAATAAAACACACACAAAGACACACAAGAATAGAAAAGTGAGGATCGAGTAGGCCCAGCCTCTCTGATGGAGAAGTTGCAACCAGGAACCAGCCTCAGGTTTATTCTTTTTAAGGGCAGAACATAGGGGAAGAGGAAATGGGATGCAAAGAGAATGGGGGAGAAGGAATGCACAGCCAGTTGTTTCAGGATGTTAATTGTCTAAAGATGTGAAAACAACTGACATCTTGTAATTTCTCTGATCTTTTTGGGGGAGAATCTAATAAACACAATAACTTTTTTAGCCTCATACTGCCCAACAGTATGGGGTATTGGATATCAACAACAGGAAAATAACCGATAACGACAGATACCGCTTTCATATGTAAATACTTCTCAATAGCCATTGCTAGAGTAGCTCACACAAAAGCCCATTTCTACATTTGTCTAAAGGTCAAGTTCTAGGTTTGCATCCACAGGCCTCCCTGACAATACCAGGCACATGCATGCCCATGGTTCAGGGCTGGCTAAGGCGGGGGTGGACTGTGGCATTAAGACCCTGTTAAGTAGGGCTGGCAGATGGCATGGTGGTTAAAGAAGGTGCTAGACTCCCACATGGCTGACGGCAGTTTGAGTCCCAGACCTGACGGCTCATTTTCTCACTTTCCCTTTCTGTCTGTCTCCCTCTGGTCAAAATTTTTAAAATAATAACAAAATTAAATAAATCTTTTTAAAAAAAAAAAAAAAAGGCCCTGTTGGGGCTATTAGTTCTCTATTTCTGTCTCTCTTTTGTTCATAAAAGAAATAAATAAATTTATAATAAAACCTAAAAATAAAAAACCTGAGTTACAAGTACTTTGTTTTTAATCAAACTTGCTTTGGAGACATGGAGGCTTATTCACTAAAATGGCCCTCATACAACCTGTACCAGTTTCTCTTTTTCAACTACATCTCCCCTTCCTCTGTTCTCTCACCTTCTGGTATCTCTGTAGACCGCTCCTCCTCTGGCCAGAGACTCACAGGATTTGCTTAATTCTAGGGTACAAAAAAAAAAAAAAAGTAACTAGGGCTTGCTTACTCACTGGTCCAGTAAAACTGAACTACCTCTGAACACAAAGCTCCAAAACCAGGTGCCCATGCTGATAAAGGGAAGGACTTCCCTGACTGGTGTCATCGCTCTCACACTTGGCACAATAAGAGGCAGCCTGCAAGGAGTGTACTCTCAGGATGGCAGTCTCACCTTCTCTTCCTCAGTTGCTTCTCACACACCAGTAGTGAGCCCAGAAAAAGTGAATACCTGGGCTCTCTACAAAAGTTAGGAGAGAGAAAAGCAGTGCCACCTCAGGCCAGCCCAAGACTGGTGGTTAAGACAGATGGATCCCAAGTAGCCGACTGCATAGTTTGAGTCCCCAAGAGGAGAATGGAGGAAACAGAACTGTGGGGTAGCCGTCCCCCCCCCCCCCCCCCTGGGGTGTGCGTTTCCACCTTCTCCCTGGTGAGTGCATGTGCCTTAAGGAAAAGCAGGAGAAGGAAAAAAACATTGCCTCTTGCATAAAGTACAGAGTTGGGTCAACGTTGCCATGATCCATTTTTTGTAATTTATGCTCACTGCCATCTAGCTCATTCCTAAAAGCAACCCTTGGCTGGAATGGACACAAGACAATCTGAAATGAGTATCTCTGAAATACTGAAACTCCACGATGACCAAGCTATTACTCTATTACCTCTTAGATTCAAAACATACTACGCTCAAGCCTACCACCAAGCCGTCCTCTGAAACTATCCCTATTTCAGGTGACACAAGCCTCTGGATTTTGAAACAACAATGTATTCCCGACACTGGGTAATGGCTGTATTCCAAGTGCCATATGAATAATCTGACTCAGTAGGAAAGTTCAAGGAGCCCTGAGGCTAGGTCTTAGCCATTACACCAAGTCACTTTTTAAATGCCTCGCACACACAGTACTAAGGACACAGCAGGTGCTTGATTTCTGTCTAGTTTAAAAAACATTATGGCTATCCTCTACATACAGTTTAACACACCTTAGGGTGTGTGACTAGTGACTACAGCATTTAGCTCTGAAAACAAAGCCCATCGACATAAAGCTACGTAAGTTGATACACAAACACTTTATTCTCAAATTCATATCCGATATGTAAACACTATCTGTGTAACTTTATGGTCCCACTGTGATTCTCTAGACGTGGAACAAGACAGACAAAAGCATATGCATGAAGTAGCTGGTGAATGTCTATGACAAAACTGATTCTTCACTGAAACGACAGTTTCTGTTGCCAAAGTGAAATAAATGTATTTGCATATATTTGGAAATAAATTGTCTGTACCATGTATTGGACACTTGTGCCCTGATGAGGACAGGCCCTTTGGTTATCCACACAAATATTTGAAACACTCCTGGACCTTGTTTTATGTCCAAAAGAGCAGTTACAAGCAATTATTTATATGCTGAATCATATCCTCATAGTTTAAAAAGCAAGCTTAAAATAATATGACCTCAAAAGTGTTTTTAAAATCATACATAAGACTATGTTAAGAAGGCAGGGAGATGACAGCTACTTGGGAAGTTGGGGCAAAAGCGTTGTGAGTTTGAAGCCAACCAGGGCAAAACACGTGAGACTTGGTTTCTAAAAACTGTCTAAGAAAGGGATATGCTGAGAGACTGGCATACAGTGGTGAGCTGATATCCCCACTCTGCTGGAACCGGTAAAGGAATTTTCAGTTTTCATTTACCTCATGAGAAAAAAAAAAAAGTTCTAAGCTCCAGATCAAAATAATTGATTCCTATGGCTCTGAAGCAACAAGAGATCTATTTAGTGGGGCTGTTGTGTGAGGCACAAGGGGAGGAAACATTTGACGGATGGGAAAATGTAAAGCTCTCTGTAGGACGGAAAAAAATATATATGTATGTATATATATAGTATACATCATGATGGGGACTTAATGGAAAGTGTGAAATTAATCTGAAAATAAATTTGAAAAATAAAAAATTCTTGGACCAGCCCATGGCATGGTGGTTAAGGCAGCTGGATCCCACATGGCTGACTGCTCAGTTTGAGTCCCAAACCAGGCAGCTGGAAAAATATGCTGGGCACATGCCCAAAATCCTGAGAGGAGAGAAACAGAGAAGGAACTATGGTGTGACCGACCATTCCCCGTGCACAGTGATTTCTCACTTTCCATCTCTCTCTTTCTGTCTTTCTTCAGTGAACATACATGATTTCTGGCATTTTTTTTTTTTTTAATTTTCATATTCCAAGAATAGGAAACAGAGAAAACGGGTGCTTTATTCAGCTATTCACTGTAGGGAATACTTACAACCTGGTCACTGAAATACACATTTCATGGGCCATCCCTGGAATATGGGAATAGCTACTATATAAAATACTGCTTTGCCATTACACTTGTAATAATGGGCATTTTAGAGGCAAGACAAGGGGCAGGGCAAAACGTGGCGTTCTGGGACGGTTCCTACTTTGGATCTGGAAACCTCCCTACATATGCTGGACACGTATGTAGTTATAATCTGAAGCTGGTGGAGGCTAGGGGTGAATAGCGGTGTGAAGACCCTATTGGGAGTGTGTACACACAAGCTTGCTCTAAGAAATAATAAACTTTAAAAGAAAAAAAAAAAAAGAATAGGCTCTTCACCTATACAGAATTATACAAAGCTCCTCACTGGGTACAACTTTATCCCTAAAACAGAATAGTAAAGTCTCAGATTTGGTTTTTCCCCATAACTTGCTTAGAGAGAAATTCTCTCCATCACCCTCCAGAGCATTTCACAAAATGCAAACAACTTCAAGCAGACCAAAATTACATTCAAACCTGCTTTCAAAGTACCCATAATGAGGACCAGTCAGTGGTCTGGTGATTAAGGCAGTTGGATCCCACATGGTTGACTGAACAGTTTGTGTCCAAGACCCAGCAGCTTGAAAAACCTAACATGGGCATGTGCACAAAATCCCTAAAGAAGGAGAGATGGAAGAGAGGGACTGAGTATGCCCACACCCCAGAGGGTTGCTTTTTAACTTTCCTTCTCTCTCAACAGTGAGCACATGTGTCCTCTAGCATATGAGAAAAAAAAAAAAAGTAGCTATAATGAATACTCACTCCAAAAAAAAAGACCAAAGTAGCAGATTATTCTTTTTTTTTTTTTCAGGATTATTTAATTTTATTTATCACTATTATCATTTTTCAATTTACTACACGGCATGTGCACTCACCAGACAGAGAGGGAAAGTGAGTGGGAGTCCAGCACGTTAACCACCATGCCACCTGCTGGCCCCACTATTTAATGTTTTAGGAGAGGGCACAGAAGAGGATAACTTTTTGTTTGTTTTGGGTTTTTTTCTTTATAAACAAGACTTCAAGTTTCGCTTTTCCCTTGAGTTTCCACTGACAGGGTCTCATCTGAGAGGTCAGGATAGGCCAGGTGGCAGTTACCCTCTGGAACCTTCCCATGTGGGTCGGCCCATTTCACTGCTATCCCACCATCTGGCTCTTTCCTTCCCATTCGGTTTTACTCAACTCTGCAGTTCAACTTTAGGTGGCAGTCTCTGATAGATTCTCTCAGGAACATCAGGCTAAAGAAGAGCTCCTGGAAGCAAAGGTTTTTAATTTGTGGGTTTTTTTCCCTTTTCTTTTTAATATTATGTATTTATTCATGATACAATTCCCTTTTGGTCATTTCTTCAGTTTTCTATTTGATTTTACTCTCTCTCCTGCCACTGTCCAGGCTTGTCACTCAGTAGCAGGTTATTCTTGACGTGCATCATTCAGCATGAACCTGGGTCCAATTTTAAGCCATTTTTTTCTTTTCTCAAATATCTACAAATAAATATACTCACTCAAATTTGAAATGTTTCTCATCCACTGATGGTATTACAATAAAATATTTAGTCTTAATGAATAGTTAGTTAAAAAGAACAGCTAAACGGTAAAAAATGTTCTTAAGAACGCTGAAGTGATCTTCAGATTTCTCTGTGCTCTGTGTCCTATTAATGTAGTAACTGCATTTCAGTAAGATCGAGTCCAAATATTTTTCCTTTTAAACTATACCTTAAATGACATCATTAAGAAAAAAATTCCCAATTACTGGGAGACGAAAAAAGCCTTTCAATTTCCTTCATGAAATGACACTTCCAGACCTGAAGCATAAACTGCACCATGCAAAGACTAATTCCTCCTCTTCCTAATCGTTCTTAGGAAGTTTTCCTGTATAAAAGAAAAGTCCTAAATTATCAACAGATCTTTATGTGTACCCGCACACACACGAATACACAAGAAAGTCCACGGCCTCTTCCTCCTCTTCATTCTACTACCGTAATGACGTTTCCAAACATCTGGCGAAATCCAAGGGTGACTCTGTAGCAACTTCACTGCAATGTCTTTTGATTAGTTGATTTAAATCTTCATTCAAAAGTGAATCCCCCTGTAAAACTTTATCCTGGAAAAATATTAAAAGCAAGAGTTAGAAGTCTCTTTTGCTATTAGCAATAGCCAAGCTGTGTGCAAAGCTGAAAATGGTAACAGCTGATACCAACAAGTGAAGTATAATAATGACAAATGCCTGGTTAGGTCACAGGCGCAGCCTAACTGAACGAAACAGTGTCGGGACTATCTCTATAAATGCCAACCAGACATCTATCCTACCACCAACTCCTAAACATGGAGGGGGAAAAAAAAAAACACCTCTTAAACAATTAAGCAAGCTGGAATTATAGGTAAGAGATATGTTCGAGACTGGCAGTTGGCGTAATGGTTATGTCACTGGACTCCCATGTAGTCAACCGCGGTTTGAGTCCTGGATCCGGTGGCTTAAACTCACGCCAGGCACATGTGCGTGCCCAAGATCCCGAGAGGAGAATGGAGGAGAAAGCACTGCGGTGTGGCCATCCCTCCTGGGGGGTGATTTCTTGCTTTCTGTCTGTCTGGCGAGCGCACATGCCCTATAGCAAAAACCTTTCCAAAAAAAGAGGGATGTTCATTTGTTTTTTATTTCTTTGAAAAAAAAAAAAGGAAAAGTTATCACATACCTTCTTTTTGGAGTTTGAAGATTCAACTGGAGGATTAAATGTCATTGCCGCCATACTATACGCCTCAAAAAGTTCAGCAGCAGATCTATAATCACAAATATATGGCATGTAAAGTCACTACATATCTGTGTGATTTGAAAATAATTAAATTGTACCCAGAGAATGACTCATTATTCAAAACCCATTTATTAAGGTATAACATTCCTACTTTTGAAGTCAACCAACTCATTCACTTAAATATTAAATTCCAGACTACATCAACATGATCTAGCTAAACTGATGCCAAAGAGGTCTAATATACACTTAGAAATACAGGCCTGGAGCACAGACAGCAAGTTCAGCAGAAGACCTCCAGTCAGTGTGATCACCTCTCAACTTACTGGAGTTATAGCAACCACATGCACCCAAGTCAAACTTAGTGACGGGAGCCAGAGGAACGCGGCATGGAGCTATCCTCTGTGGACATCAAACACAGCTCAACTCTTCAGCTGTTGGTCTGGATGAAAAATCCGGAGAAGCTGACCATACAGGACAGAATACATAACTATACCTATGGCATGTAAATTAATCCTTAATGATTTGGGGCTAGTTCACATTCTCCA
Organism: Tupaia tana; assembly: GCA_026018925.1. Taxonomy (NCBI): domain Eukaryota; kingdom Metazoa; phylum Chordata; class Mammalia; order Scandentia; family Tupaiidae; genus Tupaia; species Tupaia tana. The sequence continues at coordinate 80,571,917 of JAKSZU010000010.1, forward strand.
AAGGAGATATGTAAGGGCCTGCAAAAGCTACAGTTAGGGTCACATCCTAAGCTCCATTTTCCAGGAAAAGACCACTAGAAGTCTCCACTAAACCTCTCCCTCCCCGCTTCCCCAACCACACTGGTCTCTCTGGGGAGCACACGTGTCCTCTAGCAATTGAAAAAAACAATAAAAAAGCGCGAAGGGGCTGGCACTGTAGCACCGTGGTTAACTGCTGTGCATGGGAAGCTGGATCCCGCATGACCTACAGTGGTTCAAGTTGCAGCCCCAGCGGCTTGAAACACAAATTAAGCACATGTGCGTGCGAGCCCCAACTCCTGACAGGATGGAGGAAAAGGGCCTATAGAGAGGGAGAGATGGAGCAGAAGGGATCGCAAGATGACCATGTCCCATGGGATGGTGCTTTCTCCCTTTCTCTTTCTGTCTCTCTGGTGAGCGCAAACACTCTGCTAAATTAAGAAAAAAATAAGAAATAGAAAGAAAGAGAAATGAGCACCCTCCACAGGGTCATGCCATAATCCCATTCCTTCAGTCCTCCAGCCTGTCAGATCTCAGGCACTCCTCCAGAGGCTCAGCCCACCTAGGGAGGGGACTCGAACTGTGATTGCCACGTGGGACCCGGCTTCTCATGAGCAGCACATTCCTGCTGTGCCATGGAGTCAACCCTGAGTTTTGTACTTTTAGAATAAGGGAATACTAAATGCTACCTTCGGCTTAGCTCTGGTTTGAGTGCTTCTGAGCCTTCAGAGGGTGCACCAGCCATCAGGTGAGCTGCAAATCTCTGAACGACGGGATGGTAATGTCTCTGCAGAGGAAACATGACAACCACATTTAGCAAAGGTCAATACTACACAAACACTACCTATGCCAAAGATTATATTCAATAAAGTCACACTCATTTTACTTTTTTTTTTTTTTTTTTTTTGGAGAGATTTTCACTATAGGGCGCGTGCGCTCGCCAGACAGACAGAGACACACAGAGAGACAGAAAGCGAGAAATCACCCCCCAGGGGGGATGGTCACGCCGCAATCCCTTCTCCTCCATTCTCCTCTCGGGATCTTGGGCATACACGCACACATGCCCGGCTTGAGTTTTAAGCCACCGGGTCCGGGATGCGAACCACGGTCGACTACGTGGGAGTCCAGTGACATAGCCATTACGCTAACTGCTGGTTCCCTCACTCATTTTACTTTCAAAAATCCATATTTGTATATGTCATTCACTTGAACCACAAACCTACAGAATGAATATTATCTTTGCTTGCAAGAATAAAATACTAGTGTATTTGATGGCCAAGTAACCAGTGACATGGCTTACTCTTGCTTTTACAATAGGAAAAATATCAAAAAGTAATTTCTCTTTCAGAATGAAAAACATTACATTTACAAAAGGTTACCTGATGCATATATTTTCTGTAAGTTTCATTTCTAATGCTGTCCACGTTATGAGGCTCACAACATGAGTGACACCTAGAAAGGGCGCCTGCCAAAGTCTCCTTGGATGGGCCCAATGCAGACATGCCTGATAACGATCTATTCTGAACAGTGTTAGGAAAGCTTCCAGGAAATCTTCCACACCCTCGCCTCACAAAACTGTCATTATGTTGTTTGTTAGAAAATATACCTCTAGGGACCAGCAGTTAGCGTAATGGCTATGTTGCTGGACTCCCATGTAGTCAACCACGGTTCGCGTCCCGGATCTGGTGGCTTAAACTCACGCCAGGCGCATTTGAGTGCGTGCCCAAGATCCCAAGAGAATGGAGGAGAAGGGATTGCGGCGTGACCATCCCCCCTGGAGGGTGATTTCTCACTTTCTGTCTCTCTGTCTCTGTCTGACGAGCGCACGTGCCCTATAGCAAAAACCTCTAAAAAAAAAAAAAGAAAAGAAAATATACCTCTACAGCTTAAAGAACAGTAAAAACGAAGACTGTAATATATTAAAACAGGAATTCTGAGGAAAAAAAAAAAAAAGGAAGTCTAAAAGGAATTGGGACAAAGTATATTAAGTCCTCCAGCAATACTCTTTGGGGACAAACTGAGAAAAATTGCCCATGATAAATAAATAGGGTCATTCTCACCCGCAGCGCATGTAATTCCCACAGAGCGGTGTTCTGAGCGTTGCAGTACTCGGGTTCGTCCAGCTCAGGGAGGAAAACCCCACTTCCTTGAGATTCATTGTCAAGCAGCAGATCTGTTTTTGGGAAAGTCTGTGAAAATTCATAGAAACAAAAAAATTAAATAAATTAATATTGTTAATTTAAAGGATATTATAGGTCTATACTTGCATTTTAATTTATGGTTGTATAAAAGCTATAGGCGTAAGGTTTGTTTTGTTTTGTTTTGTTTTGGCCAGAGGGCATATGTACTTGCCAGGCAAAAAAAGCACCCTGCAATGGGGCACAGCCACACTGCAATCCTCTTCCCTCCCTTTTTCTATACCATCAGGACTGGGGTTCACATGTACACATACCCAGCATGTTTCTCAAGTTACCAGGGCTGGGAATGAAACAAGTTAGCCACGTGGGGTCTAGCTCCCAATGCGCAGTGTTTAACCACTGCACTGTAGGACCCACCAGCATAAGATCTTTTTTTTCTTTTTAAAGAGTGATTTTTACTATAGGGCACATATATTTGTCAGAGAGACAGAGACAGAAAGTGAGAAATCACCCCCTCTGGAGGGATGGCCACACCGCAATCCCTTCTCCTCCATTCTCCTCGTGGGATTTTGGCCACACATGCACATGTGTCTGGTGTGAGTCTTAAGGAGCCTGGTTCGGTACTCAAACTTCGGTCAACTACGTGGGATTCCAGTGACATAAACATTATGCCATCTGCTGGTCCCCAGCATAAGATCTTTACACTGTTTTTTTTTGTTTTTTGTTTTTTTTTGACTCACTGATTGCCAGAGGGTACATGTGCTCACCTCAGAGAGACAGAACACACTCCCAATGGGGCATGGTCATGCTGCAACTCCCTTTCCTCCATTTCTCCATCCCATCAGGATTTTAGACACTCACACAGGTGCCTGGCATATTTCTCAAGCCATCAGGACCATGATTTGAACTGCAGTAGGTCATATGGGATCTGGCTTCCTATGCACAGGGCTCAGCTTATACCTAGTTTTAATAAAAAACACTTTAGGCCCAGGTGCAATGGCACAAGGTAAGTCAAGCTGTGCAAGACTGGGGCTAGACTGGAAGCCTAGGTTCGGTTTCAAGATCAATGTAAACAGGTTGGCACAGGAATGCATACCATAATCCTAGCTAACTGGGTATTCTGCAGCCAGGGTAAGAGAGTTGCAACATATCAAAAATGCCCACCTCGCTCAATAAACAAACGAAAAAATAAGTTTAAGAGGATAAAAATGGCAGAAGACTATTTTATCTTGGCTTGCTTCAAAAAGAACTTATATTATCTTACAAAACGAAACAATAGTCTTTTCACCCTGTAATCCCACTTTAAGGAATTTAATATGGAACTACTTATATTCAACGTATGTATAAAGATATCACTATAGCATCATCTGCAATAGAAATAATAATAATAACCAATATCAATCAAGAGAAATAAAAGGAGCATAAAAGTTAGACAGCCTAGATTGAAATCCCACCTGTACCACTTACTAACAATGCCACTTTAGATTAGTTACTGATTTTCTCTGGACATCAGCTATTCTATTCTATAAAATGGGAATAGTAAAATTAGCCACTTCAGAGGCTTACAAACAAAAAAAAGAGAGTTAATTTTTTATAGCACTTATAACCACAACAGGCACAGAGTAAGAACTGTGTGTGTTAAATAACTAAGCCTTCCACAGTCATTACAAAAGAAATATGACATGCAAATACATTCACTACAAAAAAAAAAAAAAAAAAAAAAAAAAAGAACTGTAGAATAATACATGACATAATTCCCTTAATACTCTTCATTGAGAAAAATGATGTACCCATGTGTGTGGTATGTTTATATATGAACATAATAAAAAAAAAAAAGGTCTGGAAGGATACCTAATAAATGGTAAAAATGGTTACTTCTGGGGAGTGTAAATGGGTATACAATGCTTTCATTCTGTAATTTTATGCACTTCTTTAGTCACCTGATTTTAAGTATGAATTATTTTCATAATAAAAATAATAATGTAAAAGGGGGAAAAAAACATGCACCAAACAAACAAAAAAAAAAAAACACTGAATTTAGTTCTGGGACCAGCGGATGGCACGGTGGTTACGTCACCGGACTTCCACACAGTCGACCGTGGTTCGAGTCCCAGACCCAGGGGCTTAAAACTCACATTGAGTGCATGTGCGTGTGTGCACATGATCCTGAGAGGGGAATGGAGTATAGGGGATCGCGGGATGGCCAGCTCCCCCGGGGGGTGATTTCTCACTTTCTGTCTCTCTACAGAGAACATAACGCCCTATAGCAAAAATCTCTCTAAAAATAAAAAGACTTTAGTTCTGTTCATTTATATCCAAACTTACATGCATTAATATTCTGGTAGTTGCTAAAATGCCGATGCTTGAATTTGGAAGAACATGAAGAGCAAGGGTACAAAGGCGCTTGATAAAGGCAAGGGCTCGCTGCTGAGAAACTTGCTTTCTGCGCTTGGTTAACATCACGTCGAGGCACTGCAGCACGGTCTCAACACCTTCATTGGTAGCACCTGAAACAGCAGATACAGTCGCCAGTGCTATTCCCCTTAGGCCTTCACTGAAGCCCGGAAAACCCCAAGAGAAGCTGTCATTTATGGTTCCAAGCCATTTCCCTAACCAATAAAACAGTGCTGTGTTTACTGCACCACCATTAATTCCAAAAGTTCTCTTTCCAGTTCTTACATGTTAAATACAGAAACACGGCACTAGCAAGCCAGTGTTTTATATACAAGTTCCTATTTCTCATTTGTCACCAACTATAATTCTGGTTTTAACAAATTCATAAAAGATAAATATGGCCCAACTCAGAAGGGCACAAGCATGCCCACGATGCTGATGAGCTAAGCGGGGGAGAGGAAAATCACAGTGTAAGAAGACCCTGTCCAGCCTGCCCCAGACTCTCCCCGACCACCTCCCTCCCATGCACACACATGCACTAGTATACATAAAAATTTTAAAACATTAGAAAAAAAAATAGAAACATTTTATGAAAACATTACCTAAACATACATACCTGCATGTAACTTAAACAGTGTTTTGTAGAGATGTGTATAGAACTTCATTGGGTCAATATTCAGCACATCACCTTTAAAGTAACAAGCACCAGTTAGGTACATTTGAGCCTCCAAAGGTAAAGCAAAAAGAACTTGATTAAGGAAGTATCTTACCTTGCCCAGAAAGAATATGAAAAGCAGTCTGGACACAGTGAAGACTTTCTTGATAGCTTAGGTCCTTTTACAAAAACAAAAACAAAAACGAGGAAGAGGTATTAGAAAGATAGTCACCATTTAGAGCTTGAAAAGTAATTCATTAGTAGAGTTACTTACACCAGATTCAATGAGAGTATGAAGAACTACTAGTAAGTCATCAAAAAACTCCACATTTATAAGGTGAGCAAACCTAGAATCAAACAAAACTTAGTTAATAGATACTAATAGTAAAAGAAGAAATAGATCAAGTAAAACTGAAGTTTGACTTTAAAATTTTATCTGTGGCCAACAGGTGGCATGGCAGCTAAGGTACTGGACACTCCCACATGGCCAATCACTGTTCAAGTCCTGGACCTGGTGGCTTGCATTCTCACTTTCCCTTTCTCTGTGTGTGTGTGTCTCTCTCTGGTCAAATTAAAATGAATGAATGAATAAATTAATTAATTTTTTAAAAAAGTTTTATCCTGGAGCCACAAAGTGGCACAGAAGTAATGCAATGCCCTGCCATGCTGGGCCTACCTTCCCCAGAGGGAAGGTCATGGGTTTGTAACCCAAGACCTCCATGTGCATGTGGGGCACACAGGCACATGCCTAGGGTCTAGGCTGAGGCTGGGGGTGGGAGCATAACTTAAGGACCCTGTTGGGAGCGCCTAGCTCCCTCTCATAGAAGTAATAGAGCTTTTTAAAGTGTGTAAAAAAAAAAAAAAAAAAAAACAAAAAAAACTGCGCCTTTAAAATTCTTCATTTCAAAATGTTAGCATGGGGAACCAGCAGTTAGCGTAATGGCTATGTCACTGGACTTCCACATAGTCGACCGTGGTTCATGTCCCGGACCCAGTGGCTTAAAACTCACGCCGGGCGCGTGTGCGTGCGTGCCCCAGATCCCGAGAGGAGAATGGAGGAGAAGGGATTGCGGCGTGACCATCCCCCCTGGGGGGTGATTTCTCGCTTTCTGTCTCTATGTCTCTTTCTGTCTGTCTGGCGAGTGCACGCGCCCTATAGCGAAAACCTCTTCAAAAAAAAAAAAAAATGTTAGTTATGGAAATAGTGATTACAGATACTGTTCATTGATTTAGATTGGCCTTCTCGACAGCTCTCACAGTGCTGAACACAATACCTGGAAGGAAGGTATGAGACAACTGAACAGACTAAAAGTATTTCATAAAGACTTCTGCCCTGAGAAAAGTGCTAAGAGCAATGTCCCCAAGGGAAGTTCAGCTTTGAGGGAAACAGGGAATGGAATGGGAGAAAGACAAAAACACTCTGCTACTGACAAGACTATGGATCTATGGCACCTTTAAAGATAGAACACTGGGCTGCTGTCCAATTCAAGCTCTGCTATTAATTGCCCATGTGACTCCAGGTAATTTGACTGTTGTGGACCTCTATTTCCAAAAATAACTGATTCTAACCAACAGGTTAGAGAAGGAATCAAATTAGCTACTAAATGGCAAAGTAGTCCATACTATAAAATATTAGGTACTGACGCAGCTTCAAGTGTCCCTTCAGTATCAGGGAAGAACCTCTGACCCTATGTTTAGTGTTGGAACAACGAAAGACCTCAGAAGTAATATGGGGACCAGCAGTTAGCATAATGGCTATGTCGCTGGACTCCCACGTAGTCGACTGCGGTTCGCTTCCCGGACCCGGTGGCTTAAAACACGTCGGGCACGTGTGCGTGCGTGCCCAGGATCCCGAGAGGAGAATGGAGGAGAAGGGATTGCGGCGTGGCCATCCCCCCTGGGGGGTGATTTCTCGCTTTCTGTTCTCTGTCTCTGTCTGTCTGGCGAGCGCATGCACCCTATAGCAAAAACCTCTCAAAAAAAAAAAAAAAAAAGTAATATATTCGTGTAGTGGTCCAATCTCTTTCTTTAGTTCATGCACTCACCAGAAAGACAGAGAGACAGCGAGCGAGAGGAAGAAAGTACCACACCATGGGCTGTGGGCATGCTGCAATCTTTCTCCTCCATTTCTCTGTGCCGTCAAGACTTAGGCCAAGTACACATACCTCATGTGTTTTTCCAGTCACTGGGGCCAGAATTCAAACCACAAGCAGCCATGTGGGATCCAGCTATTGACCATTAGGCTAACAGGGATGAGCCCTTTGGTACAAATTTTTGAGGAAGCAATTTGGCAGCATTTATCCAACTATAAAATCAGTACATCCTCTGATCTGGGAATACATGATGAATGCACAAAGATATATATATATATATATATGTACAAATATTTTCAGTGCAAGTTGAGAAACTGGCCAAACAAAATATTATGTATTCATAAGAAGGAGTATCATGAACTTGAAAAAATTAAGTGATTTCTATGTGCTAACATGGAAAAAAATGCCCAGAATAACTTCATCAAAAAAGCAAGTTATAGGCTATTTTTTTAGAGACTGTTTATAGAGATCAATTTTTTTGATACAGGGTGCATGCACTCACCAGAGAGACAGAAAGCAAGAAATCATCCCCCAGGGAAGATGGCCAAACTACAATCCCTTCTCCTCCAGTCTCCTCTGGAGGAGATTTTGGGCACACATGCCTGGTCTGACTTTTATGCTGCCAGGTCTGGGACTCGAATTGCAGTTGACTATGAGGGAGTCCAGAAACATAGCCACTGCGCCACCTGCTGGTCCCAGCTATGGGATATTATACTTAGCATGACTCCGCCAGTGTGAAAGAAGGCACACAGATAGGCCTACACACATACATAGGGTGGAGGGAGTGGGGATCCTAATTTTAAATTGTACTTCCTTCTGGGTTGTTTCCTCTTATAGTAGAGAATGCATGTGTGCACACACCAGAGACAGAGAGGCACTCTCAACAAGGTCTTGTAGAAACACAATGCCCTTTCCCCAGCCCTCTGGCTCCTGAGGATCCTCGTGCATACACACATGCCTGCTGTGTTTACAGGTCACCCCAGGCATCTGCAGCCATGGTCAGCCATGTGGCTTCCAGCACTGTAGTCCAATACTCTATGAACCGTATGTCTGGCTGAGCCCATTATTTAAATTTTTTAAAAGATCACATATTAAAAACACTTTTTAAAATAAGCTACTAGACACCAGAAATATGACTAGTCAAAATTGAGATGTGCTATAAGTATGAAATACACAGCAGTTTCGAAGACGTGCTATTAAAAAAATGCCAACCATCTCATGAATGCTTAATACTGATCATACACTGAAATACTCCTTGAGATAACAAAATCAGTAAAATATATTAAAAGTAATTTTGCCTATTTCTTTTTGCCACCTTATTTTGGGTAACAGAACATCTTTGCATATACAGATAGTTGACATATTTCTGTAGACCAGCAATGTGCTATAGGGTATTACCTCAAGTAACTATAGAAAGCAATTCCATAATCATTACTCTAGTTCATATCCCCAACAAGGTCAATAGAATTAATAGAATATACTGAAAGACTTATCTTAGCAGAACAGATTATACATGACTGAGAAGAACCTACACGAAGGAGAATTTTAAAATAACAGATTTGGGAGGAGAAAATCAAAAAAGTCCATTTTTATAGGAGGACAGCTCCAAGGAACAGCTGGTGGAAAAAAAATGGAATGACAACATTTGGTCATCATTAGTGAACACTGTTTAAAACTCATGGTTACTTTGCTCTTATCTATGTAGAAGAAAATCTAGAAGGTTTCAACCTACACAGCCCTTACTTGGCAAGACCTTCTAAAACTGCTGGTAGGAGGGGCGACCTCTGGGCCTTCTTCAATATTCTGAAGTAGGTTACAAACACAATATTCAGAGTCTCTGTGTGCTAGGAGAGGAAAAAGACAAAATGACTTTAGGATAACCGAGTATATGTCTTCTGAGTTAGCACAATTATGACTTTATCTTTCCAAACTTTTTTGCCAGATGGCACGTGTGCTCACCGAGGGAGGGGGAGAGAGAGAGAAAGTGCAGGCAAGAAAGCATCTCCCACAGGAAATGGTCTCGCTGCATCCCTTCTCCTCCATTTCTCCCTCCTTTCGAGATTTTGGACACATGCATGTGGACCCAGTGTGTTTTCACGCTGCTGGGTCTGGGACTCAAACTGCACAGTCAGACACATGGGATCATGTGTCAGACACCTTAACCACCATGCCACGGGGCAGCTCACAACTATGACTTTCAAAGCTCAACCTTTTCTCCTCTCACTCCTGCCCACAGTTCAATCTTTGAAACTTTAACAAAATATGACGATTTCATAAAACCACATAACAGCATCTTGCACATGACAAAAATCACGTATCTAAGTCTCATGATATGAGCCAAAATTATGTAACTACAAGTTGAAACAATACATTTCTAGCTAAAATCACTTAACATCCTACAACCATAACAGGATGGGAAACTGCCCACCAGCTTCAGTTTTTTCTCAGTACTCTCTGAAGCCTCTGCTTCCCGAAGCTCTCGCTCCAGTTTCTCTTCTGCCTTCTTCCACTGAAAACAGAATGGGAAAAAACAACATGTAAGTATACAACACTGAGTGAAAAAGGCAGACAGGCAAACTATACACATATTAGAACACACACAGTACCACACATTGTCTATGAATGAAAACACACGCAAAAGTAGAAAACCATGGGTCAGAAGTATATACAAGTCAAATGCATGATGGTTACTGCCTCTAGGACAAAGGGAGACAAATGAAATTGGAGAGGAAACCAAAAAGCATTCCTACTCTCTAATAGCTTCCTTCTTCAAAAAATAAAATTAAAAAAAAGTATAAAAGTAAATCTATCATTCTAATTTTTCAAAAAAGAAAAAAAACATACTAAGCCAAATAGTACTTTCTAGTGGTAAGTCACAAGAACCAGTCACCAACAACACTTCATCAAATTTCTATACAATGTACTAAACAAGTGCTATTCAGAAATTCAATAAAATGTCCACTCTTGCACTTCCTAATGCTGTTAAAGCAACAAACAATAGATGCCAAACTGCCGGAGGCACAGGGGACTGACTGAGGAACAGCTTCCCTCCCTCGTGAAGAGTTGTTTAAAGGCTGCCATGTTCTTACTGAGCTTTTGTTTCTCACAGGTATATAATAGGTCATCAGGAAAGTCATGAAGTATTTTTCTATGCAAAAAATGTGTCATGACTTTTCCAGCAACCCAATACATGCCGTTCCTGACAGACATCCAACTCATGTTAGCATAGTACAGTAGAGTTTAAGTAAACTACTTATCTTTGATTATGATACTTCTGTCATGTTTTCAAAATGTATTAGACCCACTCAGAGACAGATCTGCTCAGAATCTACCTTTTCGGTTTTTATTTTTACAAGTAACCTGATAACCTTAATAAACTGTTTAGAAATATTTTGAGAAGTGACAATAATAATAATAATGGTAATGATGCTAACAACCTAACAGCTTTACATGCACCATCACATTCAAACTGTATAATCGCCCTGATAAGGTATGTACTGTTATTAGCTCCGTATCTCAAAAAAAAAAAACCCCACTGTTTAAAATAATAAAGAATATTTCAAAGCCTCATAAACGAAGAGCTGGAATTTCAATCCAAATTTAAAATACAAACCAATAAAGAAGCATAATTCAGTTAACAAACTTCTTGCCAGCTCACTTGGGTGCCCCTTTCTGTTGAGGAAGGAATCTGTGTATCACATGTTTCTAAACTGATTTAAAAACCAAGTATAAAAACCAGCATGACAAAGTATCTTTTCATTTCACCTATTGTTCTCTTCTCCAATAACTGTCAGTTCAATTTGATGGTAGAAAACATTTCTTTGCTGTGGGAACAATTACATTCTTTAAATATTGTATTTTTATATTTATGATTTAACTGTGAGTTTTACCTATGCCTATACTATGATTTTAATTTCAGATCAAGTAAAACAAACAGAATACTTAAATACGAAGAAAAAGTAAGTAAGTCAAACCTTTCTCTGCATTCTTGATAAAGTTTTCCTCTTTTCCTTGAAGGTCATGAACTTTTTTGGTTTATTAATATCCTCTGTATCTTTTTTCACTTCTACTTCTTTGATTCTTAGGCACAAAAATGTTTTTAACATCTGATATTGAGAAAACAGAAATATCAAAGCTTAATATTTATATTTCCCTCAAAATTTTCACATAAGAAAAATAAGCAGTTAAAATGTTATTTCATTCATTCGGGCAAGAAAACTTTGAAATATCTTTATCACATCTTGCACAAAGTTGTATTATTCTTTTGCTAAACACATTCAGTAATTTGTGTCTACGAAAAGACACAAATACATAAAATTTAGCTAAATACACAAAATTTTCTTCACAATTTAAGAGACTAAAGAAGAGAGAACACATTATCTGGATAGAATTCAAAGCATGAATTTTCATGGCCAGAAAAAGGTCTAGACCAGTATAAGAGAGATAAACTGGCGTATTTCTAAACCAGCTTTAATTTACCAAACCTGCTTCAGTTTTACAGTTAACAGGGTTAGCCTTAGTCTCCTTTCTCCTAGTAAAAAATAACAAAACGGAACCTTCTCCCTCCAGCCCAGTGCCTAGAGAAGCAGAGAGTCCATGTGCACTTGGGGGGAGGGCAGCCCTCGCCCTTTAAGTGAAAAGCCTCTGTCTGCCCCAAACCTCTCCTTCCAGTCCAGTATCTAGCGAAACAGAGAAAGGAGAAAGTAATGCATAATCCATCAGATGACCAGAAACCACTGCAGAGGCACAAAAAATATGGGAAACCAAGAAAATATCTCTCCCCCAAGGGGAAAGAATAGCCCTTCATCATACATAGACAGTACAATTGAACTCATGGAAATGTCAGATAAAGAAATGTAGAATATTCATAGTGACAAAGCTAACAGAGATGGAAGAAAGAACAACAAACTCCAGAAGATGCAGGAGAAGAGACGAGTTCCAGGAGGTAAGGAAGTTCTTACATGATCAGAAAGAGGAAAACACAACATAAAAAAGAATCAAATGGAACAGTTAGAGAAAAACAAATAAACAAATCCTGAAAGAATTTACCAACACCAGACCAGTGCTTTGAGAAGTTCTGAAGGGAGTGCTATACCAGGAAAACTGGTATAAACAGAAATAAGAGAACAAAATATGACCAAGAAAAAGGCCAACTTAATGGTAGAGACAAGTTTGGAAATATCAATGATGATGATGAATGTTAACTTCCAGGATTTAAATGGAAAGATAAGATCACAGTAACACTGCAATTTCAACAAGAGAGAGATTACATAAGACTGAACTGGTGGAATATAATTCTATGACTTTGTCTAAAACATTACTGATTTTCTTCTATGATTTGTCTTCCAGATTTAAGGATTTTGGTTTTCTTTTGAGTTATTGATGGGTTCAGCAATTTGTTAAAAAAAAATTTTTAATTGAAAAACTTTTCTCCATTCCTGACCCGGTTTCAATTGGCCAATATTTGTGAGCATTCTTATTTTGGGGCAGAATTTTTATGTGCATAAGGTCAATAATACAAATAGTATCTGTTGCCTTGTATCAGAAATTGAATTCTTGGGACCAGCAGTTAGCGTAATGGCTATGTCGCTGGACTCCCACGTAGTCGACCGCGGTTCGAGTCCCGGACCTGGTGGCTTAAACTCACGCCGGGCGCGTGTGCGTGCGTGCCCAAGATACCAGGAGGGGAGAATGGAGGAGAAGGGATTGTGGCGTGGCCATCCCCCCGGGGGGTGATTTCTCGCTTTCTATCTCTCTGTCTCTCTCTGTCTGTCTGGCGAGCGCACGCGCCCTATAGCAAAAACCTCTCCAAAAAAAAAGAAAAAAAGAGAAAAAAAAAAAAAAAAGAAATTGAATTCTTATGGGGCTTCTGCAAATAACAGACCAACATGAGAGATTAACCTAATTTTTTTGCAAAGAAGTTAGTTTAGACATCTCTTTAGTAAAAGGAGGAATGGAGAGAGAAAAAAAAAAGTTTCAGAAGAAAATTACAGTGTACTTGTCACTAAATTCTAGCTTTGTCCATATTTTTAGTTTAAGATTGTTTGTGAATCAATAAAATGCAAAAAGGAAAAAGTTAAGTATTGAAGGGAGGGATGGAAAAGGAGAAGGAAAAAACAAGTATGATTAACTGACAAAAAACTGAGAAGCTATCTGCTGATGATAATGTATATACTAATATCTTTGTCTTTACTGACATGCATGGTGTTTGTGCTGGGGAAAAAAATGTACACTGTAGAAACATGTGATTAAGTGTTAAAAAAATAAATAAATAAATAAATAAATAAAGGGACCAGCAAGTAGACGGTGTAAAGGTTATGTCAATAGACTCTGACATGGTCAACTGCAGTTCAAGTCCTAGAACAGGTGGCTTAAAACTCAGTGGCCAGCAGATGGCATGGTGGTTAAAGGAGGTGGACTCCTGCATGGCCGACTGCAGTTGAGTCCCGGACCTGACGGCCTGATTTCTCATTTTCCCTTTCCTCTCTCTCCTGTCTCTCTCTGGTCAAACTGAAAAATAATAACAACAAATGGAATTAAATAAATATTTTACAAAAACTCATGCCGGGCACATGTGCATGCCAAGACAAGAATGGAGGAGAAAGAATTGTGGTGTGGCCATCCCCCCAGGGGTGAATTCTTGCTTTCTGTCTCACTATCTCTGTCTCTCTAGCAAACACACAAACCCTATTGCAAAATCTCTCTTAAAAAATAAGATTAAAAAGTAACATAAAGATTAATTTTATTAATGTGAAGACAATGTGCTTTCCTTTAAGACATCTCTAATTTTAGGAAGCATCAGAATCACCCAGAAGGCTTGCTGAAACCAATTGCTGGGCTCCATCCTCAGAGTTTCTGATTCCTTAAGTCCGAGTGGAGCCCCAGAATTTGTATTTCTAACTTGCACGGATGCTGGTCCAGGGACCAAAAGAACTACTGCCTTAAGCCATTCAAAAAATTCAGAAACTAATTTGGGCAGTCATTCTCATATTCAAACTCCAAGAATCAAAGAGGTTTTAAATCCTACACTTTCTCTGGGGGGGGGGGGGGGGGGGGGGGACCACCCTATTGACCTCCTAAAGTCCCAGTAGCGTTTCTGGAACAAAAACCTGAGAACTATAGATCTGTATGTATTATTTTGGTGAAATGTAGAAGAAAACTGAATATCTCAGATTATAGGGCTAAAATCACAGAACGAAAACAAGGAATAACTAAAAGCATAAAGAGTGAACCTGAAATCATTTCAATGATCAGGTTTTTGACCATTTTGTAGGTACTCTATGCTTATAAAATATCTCCCAGCAGTGAAAAATAACTCCAAATTAAAGATATTACTTTTTATTTTTAGCATCACTAAAATGAAAGTATTCACTATGGCCTAGTTTCATGTTCAAGTCATTATCTAATCACTCTAAAACCCTGAGTAAAGATTATAAATACCTTCTCTTACTAAAGCCCGATATTTATACTTTTAGTGGTTCAACTAAAACCATCAGTTTTAAGGAATAAAAGGGATTTGATGGCAAAAGACTAAAATCAGAAAATAAAATACAAGCTTTTTCGCAATAGGTTTGCTGCCAGAACACAGGTGTCGTGAAAACCACCGCTAAATCAAAGCCAAAATGGGAAAGGAGAAGACTCATATCAACATCGTTGTCACTGGACAAGTAGACTCCGGCAGGTCCACCATTACTGGCCATTTGATCTACAAATGTGGTGGAATCGACAAAAGAACCATCAAAAAATTTGAGAAGGAGGCTGCTGAGATGGGAAGGGGCTCTTTCAAATACACCTGGGTCTTGGATAAACTGAAAGCTGAACGTGAGCGTGGTATCACCATTGAGATCTCCCTGGGGAAATTTGAGACCAGCAAGTATTATGTGACTATCATCAATGCCCCAGGACACGGAAACTTTATCAAAAACATGATGACAGGCACATCTCGGCTGACTGTGCTGTCCTGCTTGTTGCTGCTGGTGTTGGTGAAGAATTTGAGGCTGGTATCTCCAAGAACGGGCAGACCTGTGAGCATGCCCTTCTGGCTTACACACTGGGTGTGAAACAACTAATTGTTGGGTGTTAACAAAATGGATTCTACTGAGCCACCCTACAGTCAGAAGAGATACGAGGAAACTGTTAAAGAAGTCAGCACCTACATTAAGAAAACTGGCTACAATCCCGACACAGTAGCGTTTGTGCCGATTTCTGGTTGGAATGGTGACAACATGTTGGAGCCAAGTGCTAACATGCCATGGTTCAAGGGATATATCTAGACTATCAACAGTGCTTACATTTAAAGGAGTTTGACTTTGCTTTTTGCTTCTTTCTAAAAGAGAGATTTTTTTGCTACAGGGCATGTACACTCGCCAGAGACAGAAAGCGAGAAATTGCCCTAAGGGGATGGGATGGCCACTCCACAATCCCTTCTCCTCTCGGGATTTTGGGCATGCACACATATGCGCCTGGTGTGAGTTTTAAGCCTCAGGTCTGAACCACTACTCCGTGGGAGACAACGATGTACACATTATGCCATCTGCTCATCCCAGGAGTCTGATATTTTTACAGTATACATTTCTATGAAGAACAAATTACTCATGACAACTGAAAATGAACTTGGTAATTTAAAAATCCATAAATGCAGGGGAATAAAAGGCTTACTTACCTCTGGCCTAACTTCATAATTTCTGCCCTTCACAAAACCAGAAATCACTTTAATTACACCAAGAGAAGCTTGGCCTAATTTATCTTGTTTAAAGAGCTTCTTCACTGCCTCACAACACATTTCTGACACCTGAAAAATAAAACGTCACAGTAACCCAGTGTTTCTCAGCCTCGGCACTACTATTTCAGGCCAGATAACTGTTTCCCGGGAGTGGGGGGGCGCCACTCTGTGCGCTGTAGGATGTTCCAAAGCCCCCTGGCCTTACCCACCGGGTGCCAGGAACAACACTCTCCCAGCACCACAGAGGCCGAGCTGTCTGATGTTCACTGCAGGGCATGGCTCCACTTGCTGAGAACCACAAACCCTGTTCACATTATATTCTTAATAATTCGGTACTATTTTACCAATAAATAATAGCAAAGAATTTCATATGAGAGAAAATCAAAAGATGTAAAAATTTCTGCTAATAACAGCAATAATCATTTAGAGCAACTCACTGATTTTGACACGTCATTCATGAGAGGGACAATCAATACGATGATGTTGTTGTGAAAGTTAAAATGAGGCAGTGCCACCAACAGCTCACACAGGCTCCTCACGGCCACTTCTGCCAGGCCTTTGTACGCCTTTAAAGAAACTACATTACTTTTCTTCAGCTTTCTTTGCTTCCAATCTAATCAAAAGATAACTATAGTTACTCACTTTATTCAATGATCAAATATTAATTTAGCTTTCTTTTTACAATAAATGTACATTTTACAAAAAATAAAAACAAACAAAAAGACTTCATAATGATTCAATCTGCTTAGAAAAGGTCTTGACCTACTTTGTCCAACACAGAGGCAACTAGCCACATGGATGACAACTGAGCATTTAAAATGTGGCTAGTCCCAATTAAGATAATGCTGTAACTGGAAAATACACACTAAATTTTGAACTTAGAAAAAAAAAGGGGGTAGCAGAAGGTAAGACATCTCACTAATTTTTAAAACTGACTACATGTTGAAATAATTTGGATATATATTTTTTACTATTAAAATAAATATCACATTTTTGTGTGTGTGACTTTTTAAAATGACATGCAACTCATATATTCCATTTCTACTGGACAGTGCGAGTTTACGCAAAGCTCCCACACCCTATCGCTGGGAGACAAGTGTTGGTAAACAGGTTCCAGAGGGATGCCAATACCCATGCCCCCACCCCACCCATCATACTCCACCACCTGCATGCCCTGCATGCCCTAACTGTGCCAGAGTCAAGAGTCCTGCTCCAGCTGACAGCCACTGGGCCATCCTCAGGCCCAGGCCTAAGGAGCCCAACCAGGTCAAACGGAAGCACATGCCTGGTCAAGTGACTCCTCCCTTCACGCCCCAATGTTTTCTCCACCAGTTCTTTTCTAAGAAAGAGGAGTCAACAGAAGAGTTTATTGTCTGGAGTAACTGACCTGTATGTTCATTTTCAAGGACTCATCCATTTCAAGTTGTCCTTCCCCTTGACTACAGTAGTCTCCAAATAAACCCCAGCAAAATAAACCCCAACTGTTCACAAATTCAACACGCCACTCTCCAAGTAAAGGACTGCAGCAACAGTACCACTAATACTAACAGCCGAGAGTGCCGGATATCCATCAGGCACAGATTCAAACTCCTTATTTCAATAAATTCAATTATAAATTCTCAAAATAATTCTCTGAGCTAAATTCCATTTTTATTTCCCGTTTATAGGCAGAAAAACTGAGGCTCAGAAAGATTCAGTAATTTGCCCATCACGTAGGCGGTGAGTGAAGGAGTCTGGATTTTTACCCAGAAATTCTGACTGTAGATTCTACTCCTGCCCATATGCTACACCTGCCTCTCACTACAAAACACAGAATAGAGAATTCACCTTTGTGATCAAGGCTCAGTACGCTGCAAACTTTTAAAATATGTTTAATATACCTTTAACCATTTGCTCCAGATTTTCCAGATAAAATTTATATTGGCTAACCAGCCCTTCTTCAAATTCTCTTAACTTTTGGGTTTCTTTGCGCATCTGAAAAAGACCAGTAAGCTCAATCATTTGTAAGATGAGACTTGAAACGTAGGGTCACTTCCTTAGCACAGTAGTAAGACACTGCTCAATAGAAGCCAGATGCCAGATGGTGACTTTGGCTTGAATCCCCAGCCCGGTCTGCATAAACACACCAGGCACGTGCATAGTGCCCAGGGTCTGATACGCCAGAGACTGAAGGGCTCGTGGTAGGACCAGACCCTGCGGAGAGTGCTCATCTCTCTCTGTCTCTGTCTCTCTCTTCCCCTTATGTGCACATACACAAGGTATATCATGAATAAAGGGGAAAAAGATAAATTTTTTGGTTTCCGAAAATTAATACAAAGTATGAGTGCCAGTATATGTCCAGGGCTGTAAAAACAAACAAACCCGGGACCAGCAGTTGGTGTAATGGCTATGTCGCTGAATTCCCATGTAGTTGACCGCAGTTCGAGTCCCAGACCCGGTGGCTTAAACCCACCCCAGGCGTATGTGCGTGCGTGCCTAAGATCCCTAGAAGAGAATGGAGGAGAAGGGATTGCGGCGTGGCCATCGCCCCTGGGGGGTGATTTCTCACTTTCTGTCTCTCTGTGTCTTTCTGGTGAGCACACACGCCCTATAGCAAAAAAAAAAAAAAAAACCTACCATTTTCTTCCATCTCTAACTGTTCAAAATTTTCAGCTTATATTTATATAGAAATTATTTATAGCATTACCTTGGTAGATTTTTCTGCTTCTGTTAGAGGCCTGATTTTATATGAAGGAGCAATGTCTTTAAATAACTCCATCAGAGAAACTATCACCAGCTTTCGAACAGTAACAGCCACATCAGGATCCTGTTCCATCAGCATAGAACGTAATTCTTTCAATTTTTTAATCTGTTAAAGAAATAATTTGTAAGTCTAGAGAAATCACGAGCAAACAATTACAAATAAGACAAGAACTTCACATCTGGCATAGTAAGTGGAATTCATAGTGATTCAGAGAGTCTAGTTAATGCCTACTAAGTAACTCCAAATGCTACTCATTTTACCAACAGAGAAATCACTGAAGCTATAAGGTACATATTTTTGTTATAAAGTAGCTAGAAAAAATAGACTTTTTTTTTTTTTTAAGAGAGATTTTTGCTATAAGGCGTGTGCAGTTGCCAGCCAGACAGAGACAAAGAGAAAGCAAGCAAGAAATCACCCCCCAGGGGGGATGGCCATGCCACAATCCCTTCTGCATTCTCCTCTCAGGATCTTGGGCATGCACGCACATGGGCCCAGTGTGAGTTTTAAGTCTCCAGGTCCAGGACTCAAATCACAGTCAAATATGTGGGAGTTCAGCGATGTTAACCATTATACCATCTGTTGGTCCCAATTCAGACTTTTTATTAATTTGTTTTCTTTAATTATTTTAAGGTTTTGGCCATAGGGCATAAGCACTCGCTGGAGAGAGGCAGGCAAGAGACAGTGAAAAGGAAAGAAATCACCCCTTGGGGGGATGACCATGCCACAATCCCTTCTCCATTCTCCTGAGATTTCCGGCATGCACACACACATCTGGCATGATTTTTAAGACACTAAGCCCAGGACTCAAACCATGATTGGCCACATGGGAGTCCAGTGCCTTAACTACCAGGCCACCTGCTAGCCCCAATATATACTTTTTTAAAAATAGTTTAAATTAGTAATCTATTTTTAGCCATCCTTCTTTATACAATTTTCTTAAAATATGTGAGTCCTATTTTCCTAAGAACACTTTAGGAACACCTTAAAATGTTATGTATACCAGGCAAACATGTCAACCACACATACATGAATTAATCATGAATTAAACAGAGTACAGCCACCTTAACTTTAGCTTCAACAAGATTCTTACAAAGATAACCTGTGTAATGTGATTCAGAAGTAAAAAAATGGCCTCAGTAACTACGGCCCTCTGGAGCAGTAGCTTGAGAAGCAACGACTCTGTCTGGTTAGCCGTGTCTCTTACAGCAGGGAGCAAAACAAACGGACCACCACCTACTGCTACCCCACCCAGTGTGACACCAGCCAGATTCCAGAGGAGTGGACATGGACTCCAACTTAGTGGCTATTAAAATCTGCAAAAAAAAAAATCACTTGAGTTTTTGTTGTTGCTTTTTAATTTTGCCAGAGGGCACGTGTACTTCCTAGAGAAAGAGAAAGTAAGAAAGCACCTCCCATGAGGGATGGTCAAACTGCAACCCTTTCTCTCTTCTTCCTTTTGGGATTTTGGGCACACACAACTGGTGTGTTTTTCAAGCCACTGGGTTCAGGACTCAAAATGTTGGATCTATTCACCTTAATAATGCCACAGCTAGCACAATCACTTGAGTTTTTTTTTTTTTTTTTTGTTTTTTTTTTTTTTTTAATTTATAGTCTTTTATAATGATTACATGAGATAATGTAGGTGAGAAAAATTCCAATCCCCCTCCCTAATTCTGCTCCAAATCATCTCACTTCATTCGAAAAGGACAAGTACTACTCCATAGCATACCCACAAGACATTTTTTCTATAAACATAAATCATCTATTTTATCATTTAATACCTATCATAGTAGGATGCTGGTGATACCAATTTAACAAGAATAATAGTATCTGGGACCAGCAGATGGCATAATAGTTACATCGCTGGACTCCCAAATAATCAACCACGGTTCAAATCCCAGACCCAGTGGCTTGAAACGCATGCCAGGCGCATGTGTGTGTATGTGCCCAAAATTCCGACAGGAGAATGGAAGAGAAGGGATTGTGGCGTGGCCATCCCCCTGAGGGGTAATTTCTCACTTTCCGTCTCTCTGTCTCTCTGGAGAGCACACACACCCTATAGTAAAAACCTCTCTCTTAAAATAAAAAAAAAAAGTATCATTTTGTATTGTGAGGGTATGCAGCCTAGATACTCACTGGAGCCGGCTGACACATGCCTTAATCACCAGGGGCTCCGCAGATAAGATCTGTAGGGCATGGGAAACATCCTGCCCCTGTCTAGGTCATGCGATGCCTGTTCTATATAATGTTTATGGCTTACACATTATCCTCTTTGATGCATACTCAGACAGTCTTCCTCGGAGTTGCAGAGGAACAGCATAAGTAAACTGGCTTGACCTATGACGTATAATAGGGTCATGCAAGATAGTAACAAGGTTGAAAAACATCTACACTAAAGTCCTTATCGCTAACTGTAGAACTTCAACCGCATCCTTGAAAGCTTGCAAATAGTTCACTGTGCCTGGTAAAATATATAAATAAAAAAGCTCAGCATGACTGAGCAACACAGCTTGTCTGTGTTCACCTACATCTTCTGATTCTGCGTCTTTCTTTCCTTCCTTTCTCTAACTTTTCCCTTCACAGGATCAAGCCCTGAGGGCAGACACCAACAGCATTACCATCCAGAGAGATGTTACTCTTAAGCTTGCCAGCAGACGCTGACATTACATGACTTCACACACATTTTATCATTTACTTCTTACAACCAACTTTCAAGGAGGATAGATACTACCTTCTTTTTAGAGATGAAGAAAGTGAGTCTTGGGTAAAGTGATTTAACCTAATGTCATGAAGACAGTACTTAGCAGAACCAACACTGAATCTAGGTTGTGTGAGTCCACATATTACAATTATCACTACTTTCACAACTCTACATGGCCAAATGATAATTCATTGTAACTATAACTGTATTTCCCTTAAAATATTTTCTACTTACAAGTATTCCTGAACTAACTTCACTGACTTCTTTGTAGCCTATTCCTCATGAAAAACCTTACCAATTAGTCAGACACATTTGCAAGCAAGTACCACCTCTCTAATATAATTAGTTTTTATAAACTTACCACTTTTAGAGTTACAACAATATCATCAATAACTTCATACTGAGATGAGGAAAATATGACTCAGAGAGTTTAAGCAACTGTTTAAGATCAAGAAAAACAATTAAATTCAGACACAGCATTAATTTAAGGTTCTATCTACCCGATTATCCTCATCCAGCTGCTATTTAATTGACACTTTTCCTTTTTGTGTGTATTTATGGGTAACAAAAGAATCTTCATGTATGACATACTTACACTGTATCAGACATGAAGAGTGTGAAGAAATGAATACCACTTACATTACTCTCTGGGTCTGATAATACAGCAGATGCCAAGGCAGCAATATGCACTTTCTTTTCCTGTAGTTTCTTCTTTCTCTCCATCAAATGTTCTTCCATGGTCAGTTCTCGAAAGGGCTCTTCAATGATCTCTAAAATAGATTAGATTTTCTCTCTTAAGTATTATTCCTTTATTATAAGTATTCTAGAATCTTAATCATTTTCTTATAGTAATAATAAGTAAAAATGATGATAACTAAGGATTTTATATTTGTTACTACAATAACATTTCAATAATCATAGAAGACAGGTATGCCATCAGAAAACACAATTTGTAAATAAGGAAAATAAGAGAAAGGGAGAGAAAGTCACTTGACTGAGCTCATAAGCCCAACAGAAATGGGATACAAATCCAGGCAGGAACCTTTGAGATGATGCCTACCACACCATACTACTAGATTTTACCATGTGTTAGCAGAAACTGATACGTGAAAACACAGAATGATACGCTTTCTGCCAAGTGGTAATTCACCTAGGTTTGCTATATTGAAATTGTAAATATGGCAAAACTTTAATAAATATCTCTTATGTAGCAAAATAAAAAAGAAGAAAATTCATAGAAAACTAGATTTAACAAATGTAAGTATAGGAACCAGCGTTGGTGTAATGGCTATGTCACTGGACTCCCACATAGTCAACCATGGTTCGAATCCCAGACCCAGTGGCTGAAACTCACACTGGGCGTGTGTGCATGTGTGCCCAAGATCCTGAGAGAATCATGAAGAAGGGATTGTGGTGTGGCCATCCTCTCTGGGGGGGTGATTTCTCGCTTTCTGTCTATCTCTCTGTCTCTCTAGCAAGCACACACGCCTTATAGCAAAAACCTCTCCAAAAAATAATAATAATAATATAATAAATGCAAACATAACCTGGAATGTGTCTATAATGGATGACTCAAAACAGTTAAATAGTTAACCTATCTTGTTTACACAGTTAATAAGGTCTGCTAAGCAAAACTCAAATTCAACCAGCTTGTCACAAATTCCAAACTAATACAGTTTCAGACAGTAAAATTTGTTCTTTCTGTCTAACTTTGAGTGTTAAAAACTGTTCTATTAGGAATCTATTTTCAGTCATATAAAACAGATTTATACAAAGTATAACTGTTCTAGAAATTAGTAAGAATGGGCCAGCTGCTGGTGTAGTGGTTAAAGCAGCTGGATCACACATAGCCAACTATGTAGTTAAGAGTCCTGGACAGAGTGACTTGAAAAACATTCCAGGCACATGTGCATGCATGCCAAAATCCCAAGAGAATGGAAGACAAAGGATCACAGCATAACCAACCCTCCTGACAGGTGCATTCCCTCCCACTCCGCCCCCCCACCGCCTCTGTATCTCTCAGCAAGCACATGCTCCCCGTAGCAAATTTAAAAATAAATAAATAAAAGAATGAACCAAAACGACCTGAGACTACAAAATCATTTTTGTAATAAAAGCTAAAAATTTAATAGTTATTTAGGGCCTTCACTTACACTTATAAGGAATTAAGGGACCAGGAGATGGTATAATGGTTATATCACTGGACTCTCATGTAGTCAACCGTGGCTCAAATCCTGGACCCAGAAGCTTAAAGTTCACACCGGGTGCATGTATGTGCACCCAAAATCCCGAAAGGAGAATATAAGAGAAAAGATAACGGCATAGCCATCCCTCCAGAGGGTGATTTCTTGTTTTCTGTCTCTCTGTGTCTCTATGGTGAGCGTATGCGCTCTATAAAAAAAAAAAAAATTCTCTCTCTCTCTCTCTAAAAAAAAATTAACAATAATAAATAAAATTAAATAAATTCTTTAAATCAGCAATACTCTAAAATGTACATACCAGACATTTACCTACAAATAACTCATAAATATCATTATGCAAATAAATGAAGATGCATCCCATTACCTTCCTCAAGTTCCATCTCTTCTTCTTGATCTTCATCTTCATCTTTGGTATTGACAACTATATGAAAAATATGTGTATTAAAGCTGAGATAATATACTTAAGTATGAAACTATTAAAAAAAGGACAGAGAATCAATTACCATAAAATTCAGGATACTAATTCCTTTTATGGGGAAGGAATATTTAGTAATTGAGGGGCACAAGGGAACTTTCTGGATGTTAGCAATATTTGTTTCTTGCCGGATTTTCACAGGTGTACATGCGCTGTGATAAACCATGTATCTTCCTATCTCTGATTTCTGCTCTTTTGCAGATGTTTTTTTTCACACTCACAAAAAAAAGATACATGAACAAAAAAAGTCAAATCACTGACAGTTAATATGCACTAATTTTAGAAATGACGGAATTTGGTGAAAAATTATTTTAAAAGAAAATCGCCTGAACCTTGTAGCTTCAGTTGCATTCACTACACAACACACATCCTAAATAATCATCTGTCTTGCTGGCCAAAATCATCAAGCTTGCTGTAGGACTAATTGTAGCTACCCTGACTTCATAGATTATGAATAAAGTCAAAATAAAATTAAATATAGGGTCTCACTATTCTTAGGCTAGCCTCAAACTTGCAATCCTCCTGCTTCAGCCTCTCAAGCAGCTGGGAATACACATAGGTATCACTGCACTCCACTAAAATTAAATTCTGAATGGAATAAAACACATGTTCAGTTACTAAGGAGAGACTATGGCTGATTAGATTCACCTGGCTTCTCCCTGGTCTGTGGGATTATACCACTCTTATCTTTGATAGGAAGCAAATGAATCAGTTCCTTCTCAGGTGCAGTTTGCAGAGTTCTTGGTATTTTTTCATATTTATCTATAACGTGTTCATGCTTTCGTTTCTTGGCGTGAACAGGCTCACTGTAGGAAAAATATTCAATTTTCAGTTTTAATATATTTATAAGGGTACCTAAGACCTATCATTTTAAAAGTACAGAAAAAGAAACCACCAGCCAAGCCTTCAGGAGGCACACAGACATCAGCATTTAGACCAGTGCCTGGCACACCACAGGCACTCCAATAGCAACACAGTACATGAAGTGGGTAACCAGTCTACCACAAAGACTCAAATTACAGCTACTTCTGGTTTTCCCTTTAGGTGCAAAATGAAGGTAAAAGTTACAGCAGGTTCCTTTTGAAGAACATTCCACAGAACCAAGGGTGACATCATGCTTTCTCACAATCTTTCAGGGCACAGCATGTACTGCAGAGTTTAAAAGGTCTCAGTTAAAATTTCAGATGTGCTACTTGTGATCACAGAGGAACATCCACTTCCTCTCTGGCAATGGAACTAACTAACACCTACCTAACAGGATAGCAAGGATTAATTGAGATGACAGTCATGAAGAACTCAGGACTAGTCTGCGGACGCCTCACAGTAAGAAAAACATTCTTCCCTCATTTACTCTACTTCACTACTCAGACTTAAAAGAAATGAAGATCTATGCTAAGTACAATCAACTTAGCCACAATCCTACAGGGCCAGTGGACAAGTGCTGTGCACAGAAAGCCAGATCCCATGTGGTCAACAGCGTTTCCAGTCCCAGCTTGAAAAACACACCAGGCACAAGTATGCGCAACATCCTGAGAGAATAAAAAAGAGGAGAAAAACAGGACTGCACTGTGGCATGACCATGCCCTGTTGGGGGGTATTTTCTCTCTCTCTCTCTCTCTCTCTCTCTCTCTCTCTCACACACACACACACACACACACACACACACACAATCTTTCTTTGGCAAGTGCAAATGCACTCTGAACATTTTTTCAAAAAGAATTAAAAGTCAAGACCAGCAGAAGGCGTAATAGTTACATCACTGGAGTCCCAGCGTATAGTTGACTATAGTTGGAGTCCCGGACACGGTGGCTTAAACTTCACGCAAGAGCGTGTGTGTGTGCTCCAGATCCTGACAGAGAATGGAGGAAAAGGGATTGCAGCATGGGCATCCCCACTGAGGGGCGATTTCTCGCTTTGTCTCTTTGTCTGCCTCTCCAGCGAGCACATGCACCCCTATAGCAAAAATCTCTCGTAAAAAAATAAAAAATAAAAAATGAACATCGTGAAATAACTAAACACTAAGTAAAATTCGGAACCAAGTTTTTAACACTGAGAGGATGTGAATGAATATAACCCAAATGAAGTATTACCTAGAAGAAAGATCTCTCGTTAGAAAAGATGCTCTTTGTCCTAAATCCTTCATTAACTGTAAGTCATCTTCATCCATCATATCTAAAGGAAGAGCTTCCTCTTCCTCGTCTTCTTCCCTCTCAACCCTTTTACCTATTCCATAAAAAAGAAAAAGAAAAATCAGAAACAATAGAGATACAGAACTCTGCATTTTTGTGTGTACAATTAAACTCATGTTTATAAATAGGAGCACAGCAGTTTATGTCAGCAAGGACAAATCTTTCTTGTCCTGAACTGTCCTGAACTAGGCATCTCTGCTCCTAAAAGCTAAATGTCAAGAGCACTCCCAGGTAATTGTCACCAACCAAAACATAAATGTCTCACATATACTGAAATGCCATAGATCACATGTGTTCACTGGAGTGAGACAGTGAGAGGGAAAGTGAGAAATCACCCTCCAGGAGGTATGGCCATGCCATAGTTCCTTCTCCTTCTGGGACATTGGGCACATATGCACACATGTCCAGTATGGGCTTCGAGCTTCCTAGTCCAGGATTCAAACCACAGTCATGTAGGAGTCCAGTGCTTTATTCACTACACCACCTGCTGCCTCCCCCTTTTATATGTCACAATACTATACTGGCAAGAGATCAAACAAATGTGTCAAGATTAAGAGAATGAAATGGACATGAGAATCCTAAATATTTATTTAATAATTAGACACAGTCATATATGAATACCCCTCAAAGTACCATTAAAGTTTCAGAAGAACTGGCCTGACTCAAGTAGTCATATTCCTTACCTCTTTTGAAGACTTGCAATTTAGTTTTACAAAAGAATAATCTTGACACAGCTCAATTTCACTCCAGTTTCCAAGTGTGTGTGTGTATGGGGGGATTTAGAAAAAGCAACATACCTTAACAACACTGTAAGGGATACATCAGGGAAAGGCAATGTTCTTACCCAAGCTAATGGGCAGGGAATGGGAAGGTGGCAGCAACAAGATGGTGCCCCATATTTATTTACACACCTACTCTGCGCTTGTTTTCCCAAGTAGTGACTCTTCAGATCTGCTTTCCAGACACATGAAAAACCGAGGCTCATTTTTTCTTACAACAGATACTAAAATCTTCTCTCATATTGTGGTAAAGCACATAGGACTACTATGCTTATCTATTCTCACATAGATCTGAGAACTGAAATAATAACTACAGGGCCGGCAGTTGGCATGGAGGTTAAGGTGCTGGACCCCACATGGTTGGCTGTGCAATTCAAGTCCCAGAAACAGTGGCCTGAAAATCATACCAGGCATATGTGCATGCAAGCCCCAAATTGCAAGAGGAGAATGGAAAGGGGACTCCTGTGTGGCCATCCCCCCAGAGAGAGAGTGATTTCTCACTTTTCCTGTCTCTCTGTCCTGTAAGTACACCCCTTGGCAGAAAAATGTACACAAACCAAACAAAAGAATGATAACTAGAAGACAAAGTTATTTCCATGAAGACCATTTGGGAATACATCAACAGAATCAACTAGAATACATGAATGCTTTCATAATTACCTGGTCGTTTGCCCTTTGGGTCCTCCAGAGGAACTGGTTTCTTAGACACCGCATCTTTCACAGCTTGCCTTAGTTTTCTCTGCTCTTTTCGGTATTTCTTGAGGGTGCTTTGTTGTTTAAACTGCTTATTTTTTAGCTTGTTTTCAAGTTTGACTTTACTAGTTTTTAGCAACTTGCGAAAGCTTGGGACCTGCTTTTTATTTCTTCTCTAGAAAACAACAGAAGAGGCAAGATATACTCAGATAATTGACCTATTTTATTTTTAAAATCAGGTTAAAGAGAATTGATTATATATTTCATCAAACCAAATCCACAATTTTAATGTCTCACAGTATTGATTTTTACATGAAGGAACTAAAATCAAACTACAGAGGCCAGTAGGTGGCGTGGTAGTTAGAGCACTGGACTCACACACCGCCAACCCAACCGTAGTCTGAGTTCCAGACCTGGCAGCTTGCTTTCTTGCTTTCCCTCTCTCTGTCTCTCTCTGGTCAAATTTAAAAAACAATAATAAATAAAGTTAAAATAATCTAAAAAAACACAACCCTGCAGCATCAATCCTACAGAATGGCACCAGCACAACTGTCACTCAACCTATGGTGGAAATCTTCCTGAGACCACAATCCACAGACTCAAAAGGGTCTAAGATCCCAAAAAAGGTTTAGAACCACTGATCTAGTGTAAGTGGTTAATCAGGGCTAGTGTAACACCTGCAGTTTAACACATTCAGAACACGATACTGGTGGTCTTTAATGAGAACAGACATCAATAAACGTTTACAAAGTCCTCCAACAACTTACCTACAACTTGAGTAGTGACTGCTGATATTCTATTACTGATGAATAAGCTAAGATTCAGACAGGGTCTGCGATCTGCCAAAGACCCCTAAACTAAGGAGGACAAAGCTGAACTCACCCTTGCATTCCACCTCTCCTACTGGGGACCCCTCATTCAGAAATCCAAATCCCTGAACAGAAATCCAAATCTAATTTTATGTAAGAACTACAGCAAGTCACTTGCTACCCTATCTCCAGTCGTTAGAGGGAAAACGAGTATGTCTCGATCCCAAGGCTCACGTCATAAACTCAATGAGGGCAGGACCCTGCTGTCATCTGTAGAAAAAGTGCTCGAAATACGATCTCAAAGAACCCCCTCAAAAGCCTGAATCCTGCGGGTGCAAGACTCCCTACTAGTCTCATCGCGGCCCCTGGAAGCCCTGCACGCACAGTAGGATGCGCTGGGTCTCAAAGACCGGAGAGTTGAGCGCGGAGAGCCGGCTGGGAACCCCAAATCTAGGCCACCGCCCCTTCCACGAGCGCGAAAAGCTGCCAAAAAGAGAACCCAGGCAGCGACTGTGCCAGCCAGAGGCCCCAAGCCCCAGGATCCGGCTTCTGAGAGCACTTACCGCCTTCATCCTTGGGCCTGAAGGGAGTCCCAGCGGACAAATTCACCAGGAGCGGGAGTGACCCGAGATTCCCGAAGAGCGACACACGTGCAAGAGCCCCAACACTTCTGGAGCCGGAAGCTGCCTCCAGCCCCGCCCCATTTTCCGACGCCGGAAGTGGGGGCGGGACTTCCGAGGGCAGCCTTGGGCGCGCGCCCTTGCGCGGTGACGGTCTCGCAGTTCGTGGCGGTAGGGCCCCGGCATGCGCGCGCACAGGCGTGCGGAGACCCCGAGAGGTGCTGGGGCCGGGCGGCCAATCTGTGCCTCTCGCTGAGTTCTTCTGAAGTCCTGGGGAAATCAGGCTCTCCTCTGAAAACGAGAGGGCTTGGGATTGTCATCACCCTAGTGCGTTCTGAGCCGCTTCGTGTCACTGCTCTCATCTCCGCACGGGTGCTGCTTTTTGTAGACCTTTTCCCCTGAAGTCTTGAAGGCAGAGAGAGGCGTGTTCCTTTTGTGTAATGCCCGCACCTGGACGGGCATTCTGGGCGTGTTCGTGGGAAAGCGACTTTCTCATCACCACTTGTCACTCAAAAGTCTGATTCTTGAAATACTTTTTGCTTCAACTTGAACCACGGTCTGCATGAGAGTCATCTGCATGTCAGGATTTTACAAATGTCGCCTTTGAATAAACTACTATCTGCTTAGTAATTCCACCAGATATTCATTTGAACAGGAAGATTTATTCGTTTCAAGAATATGTTTTCCAAAATGCTTGCCTCAGGGACCAGCAGGTGGCGTGGTGGTTGGGGCGCTGGACACTCCCACATGGTTGACCACAAGTGGAGTCTTGGACCTGATGACTTGCTTTCTCACTTTCTCTCTCTTTCTCTCTCTGTCGTCAAATAAAAAAATAAATGAATTAATAAATAAAATTAAATAATTCTTTAAAAATGTTTTTTAAAAATGCTTGCCTCCCTGAGGCTCTTTTTCCTGAATAAATTTTAGAATTCTACTTGAGGTTATATTTAAAAGTAGGAAAAGGAGTCTATGACTGTTAGACAAAGACCTTGTCACTGGACTCAGCCTGGCCATCCTAGTAGGTGAAAAAGGCCATCAGAGTGGAAGGACTCTGAGTGCCCTGGCTAGTGTGCGATCTTAAATTGAGAAGAAACCTGCCACTCTGTAGCCCACCTTGGAGACCAAGAGTCCCCCATCCAGCACGCCCCTTCCACCCTTCTTTCAATTTCCTTCCCCTTTGCTTTCTCTCCACTCAGAATCTCAGAAATAGCAGAACTTGTCCCACTGGAGTATTATTTCATCGAACAAATTGAAAACATCAGCCTGAGCTCTTCTCAGTGAAAGAAGTCAGGAATTCCTTTCCAAGCATACCACGAGTCACTCCCAACCTTCCCGCCCTCCCTGCAGTCTCCCAGGACAAGGCGTCCCCCTTCCACTTCAAAACCACTCCCTCCCAGCTTCCTTAGACTCTTGAGTCATTCATGATCCCTTCTCTCCTGGGCTCTTTCTCTTACCCTTTCCCTCCTTAAATAGATCGGCCTATAAATACATTCAAAACTCTTCTAGCTTTCTAATTTATTTCTAATAACCTTGCTTCCTTTTAATTGCTGTTTTGTATTTCTCCTTCTCTGCTTGTCTACACTTGCAGGAAAAGTAATGTTTTCGCTGGTGTCACCACTTCTCATAGCCCAACCCTGTGCTAGCTTTCTTAGAACTATGTCATACTCTTGGCCCATTTTAAGTAATAATCAGCTAAAAATCTCTGGATCACTTTTAAGGAAATCTTGCCAAGCTGCATCTCTTCCATCTTGAGATTGAGCACGCTATTGTTTAAAAGCAAACAAAAAAGGAAGTGTATATGAGTCCTACTAATTTAATCTTACTGGTTTCTTTGTTTTTGTAAAGAAAGATTTTTGCTATAGGGCGTGTGCACTTGCTGGAGAGACAGAGACAGAGCGACAGAAAGCAAGAAATCATCCCCCCCCCCCCCCCCCCCCCCCCGGGATGGCCATGCAGCAATTCCTTCTTCTCCATTCTTCTCTTGGGATCTTGGGCACATATGCACATGTGCCCAGCATGAGTTTTAAGTCACCAAGTCCAGGACTCAAACTGCAATTAACTGTGGGAGTCCCATGACATAACCATTATGCCATCTGCTGGTCCCTAATCTTATTTCTTTTTTTAAAAAATCATTTCTTTCTTTATTTTTACATTTTCCCACAAACATTTACATAGCAAAAAAATTTTGCTCATTACTCCATAGTTCTTGACAGTTAATAAACAACTTTCAAAATTTCAAAATACTGAGTTTTAAAGATAATGTTCATATACAGAATTCCCAATCAGGAATTTTTTTGTCTAGTTGTTTTCTTCACAGAAACAAGTGGCTTAAATCTGGTTTTTGAAGGAATAGCAAAGATATTTCAGGCAAGAGAAAAACAGGACCAGGAATGTGGCTGTTCATCATGGATGTAGAGGTTGAGGAAGATCCTGAGGCTAATTTTACCATGGCATCAATTTTTTTTTTTTTTTTTGAGAGGTTTTTGCTATAGGGCACGTGCGCTCGCCAGACAGACAGAGACAGAGAGATAGAAAGCGAGAAATCACCCCCCAGGGGGGATGGCCACGCCGCAATCCCTTCTCCTCCATTCTCCTCTCGGGATCTTGGGCATGCATGCACACGCGCCTGGCATGAGTTTTAAGCCACCGGGTCCGGGACGTGAACCACGGTTGACTACATGGGAGTCCAGCAATAGAGCCATTACGCTAACTGCCCGTCCCAACCTTGTTTATTCTTAAAACATCTTAATTCTTCGATAATCTCTTAATTCCTTGTGTCACACTTTAAGTGTGATATGATTTTACCATGCTGGAATCTAACATAACATGGTTCTCACATACACAAAAAAAAAGTTCAAAATATTTGTTATAGTTTTGTTTGTGACTCTGTAACAGCTGAGACAATATGGTTTTAAATATTATTGAAAAAAATATTTACATGTCAACCACTCAAACTGTTGAAATGCAAACAGCATACGTCACATAAACCTTCTCTTCTCTGCCTACCAAGTACTCTGTGATATATCAGTCTCTTTTTCTTTCAAAGTCTTCCTCAAGGTAATCCTTTGGTTGTGGCTGCTCTTTTAGAATCTCTACTGATTACAATGCTGGGATGGAGAAGTCCAGGCTATTTTATGAATTCTTCCGTATAGCTTCTCTAATCCTCTCTGCCAGGCACAACCGTTTGGGTGTCAGGCCATCTTTCCACGAGCTTCTGTTGGCTGACTTGAGATCTACCTTAGTTCCGTAGTTTTCTGTTAATCTCCAGATATGACATTCCAGTCAAAGCCCTGCCCAATAATGAGTATTTCCAATTTCTGACTTAATGCAGCAAGTATTATTGAACTTATACAAATAACCATTCTGTCACAAAATAAGAATACTCCCAAATATTTTCCAATTCGAGAGGGATCAGGAAGGGAGAAAAGTTTATATTTCCATTTAAAGAAACAAACGAACAAGAAGAAACTATTTTAACAAATTGCTGAACCTATCAATAGCTCAAAAAAAAAAAAAGCAAAATCTTGGGAACCAGCAGTTAGCGTAATGGCTATGTCACTGGACTCCCACGTAGTCGACCGCGGTTCGCGTCTCGGACCCAGTGGCTTACAACTCACGCCAGGCGCGTGTGCGTGCGTGCCCAGGATCCCGAGAGGAGAATGGAGGAGAAGGGATTGCGGCGTGACCATCCCCCCTGGGGGGTGATTTCTCGCTTTCTGTCTCTATGTCTCTCTCTGTCTGTCTGGCGAGCGCACGCACCCTATAGCAAAAAACCTCTCCAAAAAAAAAACAGCAAAATTTTTAAATTGGGAAAACAAAGCATAGTAAAAAAAAAAAAAAAATCAGAATTGTTCTACTCAAAAGTCATAAAATTCTTTCACCAGTTCAGTCATATGTCCAATCTCTCTTCTGTTGAATTTGCAGTGTTACTATGGTCTGATCTTTCAACTTAAATCCTGGAAGTTAACCTTCAACGTTATTATTGATATTTCTCGTCCCTAGCATTATGTTGGTCATCTTCTTGGTTGCTTTTTGTTCTCTTATTTCTGTTTGTGTGTTTTTAGTTTTCCTGATAGAGCAATCCTTTCAGAACTTCTTGAAGAGTGGGTCTGGTATTTGCAAATTCCTTCAGGTCTTATTTATCTGAGAATGTTTTTATCCTTTTTTTTCATGTGAAGGCTAATCTTGCCTGGTATAGTATTCTTGGTTGAAACTGTTTTTCACTTAACACTTTGACTATATTTTCCCATTCTTTCCTTGTTCACATTGTTTCTGATGACAGGTCTGATGTTAGCTTGATGGGATAACCTTAGTAAGTAACCTAATGTTTCTCTCTTGCCAATTTTAGTATCTAGTCTTTGTCTTGGATTTGGCCAGTCTGGCTATGATGTGCCTTGGAGAAGATCTTCTTGGGTTGATTCTATTAGGGGTCCTTTGTATTTCTTGGATCTGAATATTTGAATGCCTTTCTAGATTTGGAAAGTTTTCTTCCAGGATTTCATGGAATAGAGCATCAATGCCCTTGTTAATTTCTTCACCTTCTGGGATACCGATTATCCAGATGTTTGGGTGCTTAATGGTATCTAGTATTTCTCTTATAGTATTCTCATTTTTTCTGGTTATTTTCTCAGTATTTTTTTTCTTTGTTTTTTCTAGGTCAGAGGTTTTGCCTTCAACATCTGAGATTCAATCTTCTGCATGGATTAATCTGCTTTTAATACTTTCAAGGGAGGTTTTGATTTCCTGTATTACACCCTTCATCTCTAACAGCTCCATTTGATTCTTTTTTAAGGTGTGTATTTCCTCTTTCAGATCATTCAAGAACTTCCTCACCTCCTGGAACTCATTGTGTCTTTTCTCCTGCATCTTCTGGAGTTCATTGTCTCTCAGCTCTTGCATCTCATTTGGTTTTGTCACTATGAATATTCTGAAATCTCTATCAGACATTTCCATGAGTTCCACTGTACTGTCTGTGGATGATGAAGGATTGTTGTTTTCTCGTAAGGGAGAGATAATTTCTTGGTTTCTCCTGTTTCTTGTGCCTCTGTGGTGGTTTCTGGTCATTCCGTGAAAAAAAATCTCTCCTCTACTGTGCTTTGCAACATGGTATCCACAGAAAGAGATTAAGAGTTCAGATTTATAAAAAGAAGTTTCTTCCTTAAAGCAGGAGGTTCAATAAGTGTTGAGGATTTCAATGACTCTAGAAGTATTCAGATGCTTGGCTACTGTGCACCTCGGCCTACCTAGATACTCAGTGAATGGAATGAAGAGCAGAGTGGGAAAGTTAGATTTTAAAAAATGAAATCAAAATGGAAAGAAGAAAAAAAACTAGACAAAAACAACCATAAAAGAGAACAAAAAAATTGTTAAAGGTAAAAAATGGCAACCGCACGGCATGCTACTGTGCTGCACAAACACAGCAGGACACGCTTCATATTTAATATGGTTTCTGAAATTAGCAAGAGAAAGAAAAGGCCTGATGTGAGAAGTGGTTTAAAATTTTTTTAAATAAATGAAATAAAATAAAAAATTTAAAGAGAGAGAGAGCACCAGACAGACAGAGACAGAGAGAGGACACGGGCCACCCTACCTTGTCTAAGTATTTCAGAGGTCTAGAAGATGGAGTTTAGAGCATAGCTTCCCTGAACACACCAGAACACGCCTCAGATTTAAAATGGTTTCTGTCTGAGTATTTCCCTGAACCTTACTGATTTCTTAACCCTGTTCTCTCTAACTTCATATCCTCTCCCATTTACCTATGTTGCTGCTAAGCTCATATTGGAATCCAGATCCTCTTGGATCCTTCAGAGTCTTCCTAGATACTCGATGAGAGGAATCCTTGATATATCCCAAAGCAGCACCACATGGGATGTACCCAGAGATTCCAGTGAGCACTTCGGGGTGGTCTGGTAAGAACCCCTCTGTCTCTTCTCATAACATTCCCCTGAAACTGATCTCATGAAGTTCCCCAGGAACATCCACAATATAGTGGTTTTTTCACTAAGTGTGCACTGAGTGACATCTCTTTTTTTCCTCTCTCATTTTTTTTGGAGAGGTTTTTGCTATAGGGCACGTGCATTCACCAGAAAGACAGAGAGAGACAGAGCGATAGAAAGCGAGAAATCACCCCCTGGGGGGATGGCCATGCTGCAATCCCTTCTCCTCCATTCTCCTCTCAGGATCTTGGGCACGCACGCAGATGTACCCGGCATGAGTTTAAGTCACCGGGTCCGGGACTCGAACCGTGGTCGACTACATGGGAGTCCAGCGACATAGCCATTATGCTAACTGCTGGTCCCAACATTCCTTTCTTCCATTTTTACCCTGACTGCATCTCCCTACTGCATTTAATGCTACACATTGCTCCTTTTTCACTTTAGGATGTCAACTTTCTTGGCTCTTCTAAAAGCATTTTCCCTGGATTCTCTTACCTCTGTTCCTTCCTCCCATGGCTCTTCCATGCAGATGACTCACAGAGTTCTACTCTTGGCCCACTTCTCTACTTCTTTTCTGGTTTTACTTGCTCTTCCAGCGTGATATCATCCACCCACCTGATGCAGAGAGATTTTTGTCCAGCTAATACCTCTCCCCAAGTGTTGACCTTATAGCCACTGGCCTCCTAGACACGTCCACATGGTGACCACAGGACTTCAAATCATCATGTTCAAAACTGAAATTTTTTTTCACTTGCACCTCTTCCAGTATTCTCTGTTTCATCAGGTTACCCACAGCTAGAACCTCAGTATTCCAGAAGTCTTTGGAAACAAAGTAGGGCTTTCTTGGTTAAGTCACTATATTACAGTTTTTCCATTTTCTGTGAACAGATTTAAACACTGTCACTAAATTAACATGGCACAATAAGGTTTCTGGCGGTGTACACCCATGAGATAATTTATGTAAGTTATATAAAAGACCATTTGGGGACCAGCAGATGGCATAATGGTTATGTGGCTAGACTCCCATGTAGTAGACCATGGTTCAAATTCCAGACCCGGCAGCTTAAACTCACTTGAGGCGGCTGTGTGTGTCTGCCTAAAATCCCAAGAGGAGAATGGAGAAGGGATTACGGCATCATCCCCCAGAGTGGGGGGTGATTTCTTGCTTTCTGTCTCTCCGTCGCTCTCTGTCGCTCTAGCAAGCACATGCATCTTATAGCAAAAATTTCTCTTAAAAAAAAAGGGGGGGGGACCATTTTACTATTTGCTACTTTGTAAATTCTGAGTGGTGATCAAAGAAGCCCATACCTCAATTTTCCAAAATTAGAAAACGAAAATCGTAATTGGATCTTATCATTGTCAATTATCTTGGACATAAAAGAATGCATCTGGGTACTGAATTAGAAAAACCCTCTATATCCTCAAGACACTTTACTGACAAGGGGGGGGGGGGGAGTCTATCTACAAATAAACTGTGAGCAGTGGTACCTAGAATTTACAATATACCATCCTTCTTTATGTCAGAATGCCTGTCCGAGGTAAGACTGCTCTATGTTTCACTGCCAAATTCAGGAGAGGGAGACTGTAGAATCCCTGTTTAAATCTTCGAGATGGTGTGACATTTAAGGAAAGAAATCACACCATCAGAGAACTGATTAGAACCCAAATATAAGGCTCCTTAATAAAAATCAACTATGGGGCCAGCAGACAGCATAATGGTTACATTGCAGGACTCCCATGTATTTGACTGCAGTTCAAGTTCCGGACCCAGTAGCTTAAAACAATGTCAGGCACGTGTGCATGCGTGCCCAAAATCCTGAGAGGAGAATGAAGGAGAAGAGATTGCAATGTGGCCATACCCCCCTGGGAGGGGTGATTTCTTACTTTCTGTCCCTCTGTCTCTCTGTTTCTCCAGCAAGCACACACACACCCTATAGCAAAAATCTCCCTAAAAAAAAAAATCAGCTGTAAGAAGAGACATCATTTTCAAGAGGTATGGATAATTTCATTTGTGTTATTTTAAATGCGAGTATTTTAGGAGCATGCTACCTGAGAACTATCCTCCACAGCGCTGTGTAAATTTGGGCAATATGTGTGTCTGATTACCTCATTCAAATTGTGTTCCAACGCAA
Organism: Tupaia tana; assembly: GCA_026018925.1. NCBI lineage: Eukaryota > Metazoa > Chordata > Mammalia > Scandentia > Tupaiidae > Tupaia > Tupaia tana. The sequence goes on from JAKSZU010000010.1 coordinate 80,609,215, forward strand.
TATATATGTAGGTATTTCTGAGAGACCGTGTCTTTTGTCTTTCTCCCACTGGTTGACTACCTTGGAAAACCAACAGCCAATATAGGCTTGAAGAAGCTACTTCATATTCCTTATGTAAAACTATAAAATGGTACCATATTGTCAATGTAAATCTCCAAAATTCCAACATCATGAACTTGAAAGTATATATGTCATGGTTTCAACTTTCAACAATGTTAAAATATAGTTGACAAATCTAATTATGCATGACTAAATAGAGACTAATAGAAGAAATTGCACAGATAAAAGATAAAGGAAAACTGCTTTAGTGGAAACGATAGAGTGAGGTATACTTTTTTTTTTTTTAAGAATTATTTACTTAATTTTATTTGTTATCATTATTTTCTTTTCAATTCGACCAGAGAGAGACAGAGAGAGAAAGGGAAAGAGAGAAAGCAAGCCACTAGGTCCAGGACTTGAACTGTCGTCAACCATGTGGGAGTCCAGTACCCTTAACCACCACACCACCTGCCAGGCCCACAGGTATACTTAAGTAGAACTGTAGATAGGGCAAAACCTGGATAGCTGGGATAATATGTTCAAAGCAAGGTCACACAGGTAGGGCAAATAATTTATGTTGTGGTCCATCAAGATTTAGTTTAAAAAATTACAAGAATTTTAACAATAATTATAATGAATTATACATCTTAAATTAATTATTAAACAATAAAACACAAACTAGTGGGCCAGCAGGTCTCATGGTGGTTAAGGCGCTGGACTCCCACTGTTGGCCAACTGCCGGTTGAGTCATGGACCTAGTGGCTTGTTTTCTCACTATCCCCCCGTCCCCAGTGTCTCTGGTGACTATAGCAAATTTATTAAAAATAATAATAATGATGATAAATAAAATTAAATACTTCAAAAAATAGTAACGAGAAATAAAATAGTGACGCAGCAAATGCTGTTGGGATCCCAAGTACAGCCCCTCAGCACTTCCTATTTCTTACATGCCAAAATCGTCCCCCATGAGCACTTTCAAATTGTCACTTAAGGACTTTTTCTGAGTGCCTAAAGGGCAGGCAGAAGCGCCAAGGAATTTCCATCCCTGGGAGTAGCCTTCAGCCGACAATAAATGGGAACCCAGGAACAAATATAGCAGTAGGGGAGGCTGAGAAATGTCTTCCCAAGATATTCAGTCCAAATACCTGGAAACCTATAAAAATCCTCTCATAAGGGCAAACATGTGATTAAGTTAATGATCTTGAGATGAGGAGATTATCCTGGTGGGCAATCACAGGTGTCCTTACAAGAGATAGTTTGGGGAGAGTTCAGCGAGAGAGAGAAGGTCATGTGATCACAGAGGCAGAGACTGCAGTGATGTAGACACAAGTGAGGGAACGCCAGCAGATGCCAGAACAGAGAAGAAGCAAGGAACAGATTTTTTCCCTAGAGCTCAGCCTAGTGATATTGATTTCCAACTTTCCAGCCTCTAGAAATGTGGGAGACTAACTTCCTATTCCTTTAAGTCACAAATTTGTGGTAATTTGTTGTAGCAGCCATAGAAAAGTAATACACCATAATCTATGCTATGGCCTGGTGGTTAAGGTGGTTGGATCCCAAGTGACCAACCTCATGGTTCAAGTCCTGGACTCAGCAGCTTGAGAAACACACTGCACATGTGTATATGCATGTGTGCCCAAAATCTTGAAGGGAGAAATGGAGGAGAAGGGATTTTCACATGACCAGCCCTGTGTGGTATGCTTTCTCCACTCCCTCTTTCTCTGTCTCTTTCTAGAGAGTCCACTTGCTCTCTGACAGAATTAAGTATATATGTATATATTAAATATATGCTATACATATCCATACACACACTATCCCAATAAATATATCAATATCCTCACTCCTCAGAGGTAGGACCACTCTGAAGAATCTTCCGCACTGTCTCCCAAAGGCCGCACAAGCTGTCCCACCTGCAGAGATAAGCAGTTTGTTGTGATTTTCACTGGATCCAGGACTTGAACCGCACTTGGCCATATGGGAGTCCAGAGTCTCAACTCACCTACTGCTGCCCTCTTCTCAGCCTCCTTTCCCTACCCTGCTCTCAGTGCTTCCTGGACTCACCTTCAGAATGAACTATTTGCACTCAGAACCTTGTGTATTCGTTTCCTGGGGCCACCACAACAGAGTTCCACAAACTTGAGTGACTTGAAACTTCAGAAACGTATTCTGTTGTGTTCCGGAGGCCAGATGTCTGAATTCAAGGTCTTGCATCGGTGATTTCTTCCCAGAGCTGAGAGGGAGAATCTGCTCTATACCTCTGTCCTTCCATCTGGTAGCAGCTGGCAGTCCTTGGCACTCTTTGGCTTGTAGAGACAGCACCCCGTCTCTGACTCCATCTTTATGCAGCATAGTCCCTGTGTCTCTATGTCTTCACATTTCCCTCCACTCTTTTTTTTTTCTTAAACATTATTTATTTGTTTGTTGTGATTTTCAGGCCACTGGGTCCAGGACTTGAACCGCACTTGGCCATATGGGAGTCCAGAGTCTCAACCACCATGCCACGTGTCATCCCACCCCCCACTCTTTTATGACTAGTTTTATTGGATTAAGGATTTACTTTAATGACCTCATATCTCATATCTTAGCTTGATGACATCTGCCAAGACCTTATTTACAAATAAGGTCATATTTGTAGGTACTGGAGTTAGGATTGTAACATATCTTTTTTTTTAAGTGGGACACAATTGAACCTCCAGTCAGAGTCAAATTCAGAGCACCCTGGCCTAAGACAATTAACATTTACCTAAACACTTTTTAGTTTTTCCTAAATATAAATTATTTCATTTTACTCTCATTAGTCTTATGAGATAAATATTAGCTCCTCTTGGGTCAATCAGTGGTGTGGTGGTTAGGGTGGCTGGATCCCACATGGCTGACTGAACAGTTCAAGTCCTGGACCCAGGCATTTGAGAAACACACTGGCATGCGTGCATGCATGCCTAGAGTCCCGAAAGGGGGAGATATAGAGAAGGGAGTGGGGCAAGACCTCCCCCATGGGGGATGCTTTCTCACTTTCTCTCTCTCTCTCTCACTCTGTCTCCAGAGAGCGCATGCACCCTCTGACAAATATTTTTAAATTTGTTTATATTTAAAATACATGCTCTTTTAAATTTATTTTTATTTTACTAATAAATCAAAGGGTTAGATTATAGTACAGCCAAGTCTGTGTTTACACCAGGTAGGAAATATAACAGGCATAGTTTTTCAGTAAAAAAGAGCAAATACCTCAAGTTCTTTTCCTTATCCATTATATTGCAGATCAGGCAAAATTAAAGATTTTTTTTTTTGGGGGGGGTTATGATACATGTTCTTTTCTATTTAAGATTTTTGTTGATAAAACCAAGATGACATTACCTCTTTGTTTATGTGCATTGGCTGTTTAGAGCCATTCTCTGTTTATTCATAGTCTTTCAGAAGTCCCTAGGGAAAGGGAAATAGATTTCACATACAAAGTCATGTACAGTTTCTGATAGTCCCTTGGGCAGCAACAGTTCCTCACCCTCCTCTCTGTACCAGACTCTGCTAGGAGCTTTCCGTGAAAGAATGTTCTGTAAAACAAGGATGTATTGTTTCTAGGTCTGTCTTCTAAAGCTACTGGGAAGAATAACCAAGCTGAGAAGAGACTCTAGAATGAAACTAACTTCAACCTCTTGTTTACATCATTCTTAAATTTCCCACAATGCTACCCTTGCTACTCTACCTACCACCAGAGCTGAGGTCTGTCCTCCAGCTACAAGTTTGGAAATACTTCTGCTCATGAGATCACGTACACGCCAATGACTTGCTTAGCTAGCGTTTACACTTCTGACTGTTTCCTAGCGGATACTGCTGGTTGTGTTTCAGATCCACTTGGGTGAATAAATGGATACAAAGTAAAATAAGTGGATATTTATGAGACCGATGAGGGGGTCTGGATGATCCAAAATATCTCTTCCAAAATCTGTAACACTAGTAAGAAGGTAAAGCTCTGACCCTAATGAATCTTTCTTGTGCGCATTGAGGCACAAGAACTTACTGATATCCTACTTAGGATTTTTTAACATCCAGGAAGAAATGAGAACTAGAGATTATTAGAGGTGGAAAAATAATGGGAAGCAGAGGAAGGAAATGAGATAAGTGAAAGAGGCTCAAACACATCTAGGCTTTAAACATAATACGAGGGGTCTCCAAAAAGTTTATATGAAATGCATATTATACAAAAAGGCATGATTTTGGGGCCAGCCTGTGGTGTGGTGCTTGAGGCAGCTGGATCCCACACGGCCATCTGCGCACTTTGAGTCCTGGACCTGGCAATTTGAAAAATCCTGAAAGGAGAGAGAAATGGAGAAGGGATTGCGGTGTGACCGCTTCTCATTGGAGGTGCTTTTCTACTCTCTTTCTATCTCTTGGGTAAGCACGTGAGCCCTCAGGCAAATTTTTTTTAAATGTACTATTTCAAAATGATTTTTGCACCAAAACAGTCATACTTCAATTCCATTTTTCCACAAACATTTCAAAATCCTTTTGTATAACAATGTAGTCTCAGTTCCACTGGATGAAGGAGTTATGTATTGCTTCTTAACAGACTACCCTAAAACTTAAGGGACTTCAAACAATATTAAATATTTATTATTTCACACAGTTACTATAGGTCTAGATTATAAGAGTGGCTTAGCAGGATTATCCTGGTTCTGGGGGTCTCAGTCTGGATGTTGGTCAAGGCTACAGTTACCTGAACATTTTACTGCTCAAGAATTAACTTGCAAGATGACGCGTGCATATGGTTGGTTGTTAGCAAAAAGTTTCATTTGTCACTACATGAACGTCTCCCTAGGACTACATTTCTTCATGACAAAGCAGCTGGCTTCTCCCAGAGGATGTTATCCAAGACAGAACAAGGGGGAAGCTAGGATTGCACTCTGTAACATTAGTCCAGTCTGGTTTTACTCTCCATCCCAAGGGTGAGCTATTTCCTATCCACTTACTTTTGGTTTTAGGCAAAAAAATATATATATTTTTGGTGGGGCCCACAGGTGGCATGGTGATTAAGGGTGCTGGACTCCCACGTGGCCAACCATGGTTTGAGTCCTGGACCTGGTGGCTTGCATTCTCACTTTTGCTCTCTCTCGCTCTGTCCCTTTCTGATCAAATTCAAATAAATAAATTAAATTAAATTAACATAAAATAATCATTTTTAAGAATGCTATTTTGGTAACCATCTCCCTTTTAGTTTAGCCACTATCCTCCTGCACACTGCTAAACTCTTGTTTCCACTCTCTTCTTTCTTTTCCCCTCTTGTCAGCGCTCTTGGTGAATTTTCTGCCTTTCTTACTTTTCTCAATCCCTGAATCCTAAATGGCTTAACAATGAAAAAAAAATGAACATTGAAGTCAGAATGTATACACTGTCTTAAAGTATCTCCTTATATGTACATGATAAATATATATGGTTTTAATTATCAACTAAACAAACAAAAAAGTGTCACCTGACAAAACACTCACAAAGGAAAAGATAATAACTTTACAGTGCAAAAACCTGCAGAGACCATCTTAACTAAGTTATCAAAGTTAGTGTTAACATTATGGGGATAAATCAACATTATGTGCCTTTTGATATGATGCATTGAGAAGCATGCAACATACTTGTGTGGTATTCTTTTTTTTTTTTTTTTTTTTTATTCTGAGAGGTTTTTGCTATAGGGCACATGTGCTCGACAGAAAGACAGAGAAAGACAGAGAGACAGAAAGTGAGAAATCACCCCCCAGGGGGGATGGCCACACCACAATCCCTTCTCCTCCATTCTCCTCTCGGGATCCTGGGCACGCACGCACACGCACCCAACATGAGTTTAAGCCACCGGGTCCGGGATTTGAACCGCAGTTGATTACATGGGAGTCCAGCAACATAGCCATTATGCTAACTGCTGGTCCCACTTATGTGGTATTCTTGCCAAAAACGCATAACTTGAATTTAATTATGAGGAAACAAAATTGAGGGACCTATTAACAAAATAAATCTTTCCATCTTCTTCGAAAGTGTCAAGGCTATGCAGAACTGGCTAGATAATTTAGATACCAGTTCAGATTAAAATGTGAGGTTCCTTCTTCAACAACAGTTATAAATTTCAAGTTGGCTAATTCATATTCCCAATAACGTTGACTAGTAGGTAAACTCTAATTTTTAAATCTTAAGCATTTTGCTATAAACATCTTCATATAGCTTTTTTATTCTTTGGAATGATTTCCTTTGAAAAATTCCCAGGAATAGCATTACAGTGCCTCTTGATATGTGGCATCAGCTTACTCCAAAGGATCAGTGTGCATTTTTAAAGCATTTCATCTGTCTCTTGGTTTGTGGCTGTCCCAGTGTGGCTTACCAAACAGCAGCTGCTTTGTGGTCGTTCATTTCCCACACATTTCTGAGCCTGCTGAGTTAATCTGCAACACACATCCTTTCAATACTTCTTATCTAACTATGATCCACAACCTTGGCCCTAGACACTCTCTTGCCAGCTGGGATTTTATCAGACATGCATGGAATTTAAACCATTTGCAGTAGTTGAAGAAGATTTCAGGAGTAAGCCAAATCAAATCACATTGTCTTACAGAAGTTGATACATTTCCACTGTTTTACAAAACTTTCTTTGAATTTCAATAGCAAATTCATTCTATATCCTGTCAACTAATTTGGGCACACATGCACACATATCTAGTGTATTTTTCTCTTTTTTTCAGAATTATTTATTTAGTTTTATGTATTTGACCGGAGAGAGATGGACAGAGAGAGAGGAAAAGTGAGAAAGCAAGCCGCTAGGTCCAAGACTCATGGTCTACCATGTGGGAATCCAGCACCCCAATTACCATGCTACCTGCTGGCCCTGGCAACTAGCATATTTTTTGTCACCAGGTCTAATGGGACTCAAACCATGAGTGTTTCTTTTAAAAGGTGGAGATGTTAATATATTAATGACTGAAAAAGCAAAGCTCCTTCTTCAGAGAGACTGACTTCACTAGTCTGGAGTGGGCCACAGGCACCGTATTTTATAAAATTTGTATGGTGTTCCTAACATGTAGCCAAGTTTGAGAAACATTGCTTTAATTGAATGTGGGTGGTTGGTGATGGTCGTTATTTAAAGGTTTAAGTTTTAAGGCCATTAGGGAATGTAGTATAGTAAGAAGAAGGTTGAGGAGTAAAGAAAGATGTAAGGGGCTTTGAAGCCTTTTGTTTGAGACTTGTATTCTCCTTAACTGCAGCTATAGCAAAATACCAAGTCAGATGGGATAATGGTACCATATTTCACACATCAATAACGAGGAATGGGTCACACATGTGAAATATGGCCAATTGTATGCATTTTTGTTTTTTTAATTTATTTATTTTATTTATTTTTTTTGAGAGGTTTTTCGCTATAGGGCGCGTGCGCTCACCAGACAGACAGAGAGAGACATAGAGACAGAAAGCGAGAAATCACCCCCCAGAGGGGATGGTCACGCCGCAATCCCTTCTCCTCCAGTCTCCTCTCGGGATCTTGGGCACGCACGCACACGCGCCCGGCGTGAGTTTTAAGCCACCGGGTCCGGGACGTGAACTGGGGTCAACTACGTGGGAGTCCAGCGACATAGCCATTACGCTAACTGCTGGTTCCCACCAATTGTATGCATTTTGAGAATTTCTGTGAAAATTATATTTTCTCAGAAAATATAAGACCTCAAGAATTCAAGTATAATTATTATTTTATAAAGAATCTATTTTACAGAGATTGAGAATATCTTCTTTCATAATTGTTCCCTCTGGTTTATAGGAGTATACCAGGATACATTATTTACGCCTAGAGTTATAGTAATATAATATAGAATCAAAGGTTTTAGCTTAACTTTTTTTTTTAAGTTTACCTATTGGGGCAGCCCATGATCTGTTGGCTAAGGTGGCTGATCTCACATGACTGAGAGTGTGGTTCAAGACTGAACCTTGAGAAATATGCTGGGCATGTGTGCAGGCATGCCCAAAATTCTGAAAAGAGGAAAAAATGGAGGAGAAGGGATTGTGGTGTGATCATGCCCCCAGGGGATGATTTATCAATTTCTCTCTCTCTCTGTTTCTGTCTCTCTTCAGTGAGCATACATGCTCTTTGTCCAAATTTAAAAATTACTCATGTATTTCAAGTCCTTTGTCCATTTTTAAATTGGGTTGTTTGTCTTCTGGTTGTTCAATTACACAATTTCTTGATGCATTCTGGGTACTACACCCTTGTCAAATTTATGACTTGCAACTATTTTCTCTCTGCCTATATTAACTCTCTGCCTGTATTCTTTAAGTAATTTCTCCTTTCTGAAAGATCTTGAGAGAACTTCAAATAGTTCAGTTTTTTGGTTGCAAAAAAGTTGAAATTCATACATGGTTTTTTCATGATGGCCATTTTTCATAAAATTTAGAAGGTCCCCAGTGCATGCACTTACAAGTTAGCTCTTCCATAAAAATGTTGTTATAAGTGACACTTGATGTTTCTTACCCTTGACAGTAAGTACATGGGTGTCCATTTTATTGAAATGTTTCATTATGACTCTTATATATAGTCATTGTCACTCTTTTTCTGTTTATGTATTTTATATAAAAAAATTTGAAAGGCTTGACAATAATGCTTCCTCTATTTATTATCTCTTTCTGGTATTTCCCTGCTTTGGTTGACATTCTAGAATAAGTGGTCTATATTTGCTGCTTCATTTTCATCCACAACAGGTGCCTCTTTAATCTCTTACAATATGACTTTGTCCTGAGATAATGACACCTTTGGGTCTCTGCCCAGCCCCATCTTTATTCTTCCTTCCCAGGTGATGTCACTCATGACTCACCTAGTGTATTATGCAGATAGCTCTTTAATCTGTGTCTCCAAACCTGGACCCTAAACCACACTCGAATCATACATAGAATGTTTCTGGTCTTTAATAGTTACAGCTAGTCGATTAATTTTTTTCCCTCCATTTTTGTTTCCTATTTCTTCAAGCCACATCTGTTTCAGTCCGGCAGCTCTGTAACAGTTGGTTCCTTTCTTCCATCACTCCTTCTGATCAGCTATCGCACCTTGGGGTTTCTATTTTGGGTACACTTCATTTCTCTCAGCGGCCAGCCCACTTGAATCCTTTATCACAGGGGCCTGGAATGATTTCAGTAGGCCCTCTCTGCCTGACTCCAGTCCCTCCTTACGTGACAAGGAAATATTTAAGCAGAGCCGTGTGGTGAAACGTGGTGCAGGATAAGGGCAACGTCGGAAGATGAAGATGAAGTGGGGAAAGAGGGTGTTGGCGTTAGGCGACGAAGCCCTGAACTGTGGCAATGGCAATGGCAGTGGAGAAGGATGTGAAGATAGTAAAGCGGCTGGTGACAATCACTGCTGAAGGGCTTGCCCACGCTAACATCCTGTATTTCACTCCCGTAGGAGAGGTACGTCCCGCGGATCTTTGTAAAGCGAGCGGCCCCCGCGCCGCCGTAGGATCTGTCACTCTGGGAGCGGGCCAACCAGCCCGCGCCTCCCGGCTGGCGGATCCCAGATTGGCCGCCTGGGTCTCTCTAGCTGCCGTCTCTATGGTTCGGGACTCTCCGGGTCCCGGCTTGACCGGTCCGGCGTTTGCGCGTGCGCGGGCCCGGGCGCATGCCCGCCCTCCCGCAACTGTCCGAGCCCGCGGGAGGTAGGGGTGGGACTGGGGACGTTGCGGCGGCCGTCGCCGCGGCCCCGCACCGAGGGCTGTCCTCCCGCCGAGCTTGCGCCGGGGAGTCCTCCGCCGCCTCCTTGGGCGGCGGCCCCCCGGCCCTCCGATGGTGGGTCCGGAGGATGCCGCAGCCTGCTCGGGAAGAAACCCCAAGTTGCTCCCGGCGCCGGCGCCAGAGCCCGTGGGCCAGGACGGGAAGATGATCCCGGCCACCGGCGGCTTTGGCGGAGGCGTCGGCGCTGCGGAGCCGCCGGAGGAGGCGGAGGAGGAGGAGGAGGAGGAGGAGGAGGAGACGCCGCCGCGGCAGCTCCTGCAGCGTTACCTCGCGGCCGGGAGACAGCTGGAGCCGGGGCTCGGCTGTTGCTCGCTGCCGGCCGGACAGGCCCACGCCCCGCTGCCCTCGGCAGCCCGGCGCTCGGACACCCGCCCGCCGGGCTCCGGCTCCAAACTCTGCGGCTCGGAGGCGGCAGATGCCCGCGCGCCGCGGCACGGAGGCATGACCAACGGGGACTCCGGCTTTCTGCTGGGCCCGGACTGTCGCGACCTGGAGGACGTTCGCGGGCTGGCCCGCGCGGGCGGGCGGGGGGTCGCGGCCGCCGCCGCCCCTTCGGCCGCCTCCCCCTGGAGGGCCCTGGCGACGAGGACACGGTCGGCGCGGGCAGCCCGGACGACTGGGCCGCGCCGCTGGAGGACCCGCTGCGGAGCTGCTGCCTTGCGGCCGCCGACGCCAACGACCCCGAGGGCGCGGGCAGCGGCTCGGGGGGCAGCAGGGCCAGCGGCCGCAGCAGCAGCAGCAGAAGCAGCAGCAGCAGCAGCGAGGACTCGGAGCAGCCGGGAGCCGGCGCGGGGGGGTCCCCCGGAGGACGCGCCCCCCAGCCAGCTCGGCCGAGAGGACTAGTGGGGGGCGCGGGCGCGCGCAGTCGCGCCTCGACTTCCCCGACGTTCACTTGAACTCTCGGAATACGTTCGAGGTGAGCCGCCGCCAGAGCGCCCGCGACCACCTGCCCCCGGCGGGGCCGCCGGTGCCCTCGCCTGCCGCGGAGCAGGGCCCTGCGGGGACCTCGGCCCGGGCTCGACGGAGCGGCGGCTTCGCCGACTTCTTCGCCAGGTACAGCGCAGGCTGCGCCGGGACTAGGGCGGGTTCGTGTCGGGCCAAGAGCTGGCCGAGCGCGGGGTGGGTGGCCGCCTGCGTGCCGGTCCCCGCACGCACCGGGACTCGGCTTTGATTTCTCCCCCGGGGAAGAGGAACTGAGTGTGCTTCGTGTTTCTGTGGGAGTTGTGAGCTCCGTGGAGCGAATCCGTCTGCTGGAGTGTACCTGCCGTGCACACTGGGCGGCTGTCTGCGTTCGGGGCTGGCCAGCCAGCCTGCGGGTGCCAAGTCTGCAGTCGCCTCTTCCGGAGAAGCACAGAACCTTCCCGTTCCTAATTTTATTTTTTGTAATGGACGAGGATCTGGATTAATAGGGGCGGGGGGGGTGGTTTATGCGTGTACGGGGTGGTGTGGTTGTGGAAGAGGGAAGTCATTTTTCTAAGGTGTTTGCGTGGCGTCTCAACCCGTTCAAGTAGTTCGGGGATTCTTGAATTAATAGTTATGTTTCATAGAGATTAATAATTTGTTTCAGTGGCATTTATTAAAATGCAGTTTGGTGTTTAGAATTTGACACCAACCTTTTCAGTTAAGTTACTAAAGCGCTTTCTCTAGAAGCCCCTTTTCTCTACATCTCCCAGATAGGCCTACACTTAAAAAAGAAAAAAACAACTTCTTTTAAAAATTTTTTATGCTATTGTACTTGTGATTTGACATATTCTTGAATTTAAGTTATGGTTCTGGACATTGGAAATTTCACAGGGGGGCTTTGTTGGTTTAATAGTGGTAAGAGAAAGTAGTCAAAAATATATTAATTAATACTTTTTCTTTCAATTTCTAGTCAAGTAGAGAAGTGTTCTTAACTTGTAAAACTTTCCCTTTTAGGATCCTCTCTCCTGTACATTTGTTCCCTTTTCAGAGATCTTGACTATAACCAAAAATGAAAAAAAAATCCCGCAGCTCAAATTTTAGAAGGTTATACAATTAGTGTGCATATTTCTAGACCCAAAGGCACAGTATTCTAATTGTAATTAATATCTTATTACTTTTTCACTTATCTCATTTTTCCTGCTTGTATAAATTAGCAGATACATTACAATGTTTTTTAAATGAAGAGTGGGAAATTTTAATTATGTGTTATTCATAGGACAAAATATGTATTATAGTAGTGAGATCTGAATTTGTACCTATAGTTGCAAAAATATATTTAAAGCGTGTATGGCAGCCTTCTAAAATGTCTCAAGGTGAGTTAAATTTATATGCTTGCGATACTATGTGGCTTTTGAGTGTTCATTGTCATTGTATCTGTCTTGATCACGTTGAGAGGTCAGTTGTCAGGCAATTTTAGATCTGTAAAGGGGCTTGGGAGAGGATTAATTCAAGCAGGATACCTGAAGTGCTGGTGCATTGGGAATAGAGATGATTTGGCTCATGGCCTGTGACTGCAGGCTGGTGGGAATTAGGTTTGAAGACAGGTACATATGTACGTATTGCAGTTCATGAACAACAAACCTATTTACAAACCTGTTTATAAAAAATAAGGGACCAGCAGTTAGCGTAATGGCTATGTCGCTGGACTCCCACATAGTCGACCGCGGTTCAAGTCCCGGACCTGGTGGCTTAAACTCACACCGGGCACATGTGCGTGCGTGCCCAAGATCCCGAGAGGAGAATGGAGGAGAAGGGATTGCGGCGTGGCCATCCTCCCTGGGGGGTGATTTCTCGCTTTCTGTCTCTCTGTGTCTCTGTCTGTCTGGTGAGTGCATGCGCCCTATAGCAAAAACCTCTCCAATAAATAAATAAATAAAATAAAATTAAATAAAATTAAAAAAACCCAAAAACATATTATTAGCAGTAGGCAGGAATTTTGATTTAATTAAAAAATTTTCTTTTAGCTTGTAGATTGTTAGATCATTTATTCATATAGCCAGCTAACATTGATGTGACCACATTTTTCCTATGTATCAGAGCACTGGATTTTTTTTTAATTGTCTGAGGGTGCATGTGCTCGCCAGAGCAGAAAGAGGCTCCCCCCATGGGAGTGTGGTCCACCATGGGATCCTGCTCTCTTCATTGCTCAGAGCACTGGATTTGAAGGCAGAAAATTTAGTTGCCATGAAGTTAATTATCTCTAAGCCTCATTTTTCTTAATTGAGATATGAATGTCAAGAATATAGAAGTCACTACTTCTTTCGTATGACGTTCTTGGGAAAGACCAGAGTGGGAAAGAGCCACACTTCTCTTAGTGTTCAGCTAAAACCGGAGCCTACCTTGAATGCCTAAGGGCAGAGACTGTGAGGCTCATCTCAGCACTGTGTGAAGACCCCCATTAGAGTTGGGTTGAATTGGCAACTTTCATGGACCTCCCCTTCTTTACTGTTCTCTAGGTAGTGTAATTTTGAATCAATTCTCCATCCTTAGGCAGAACAATCAGAAATTACCCAACTCCCAGCAGCCCTGGGGTCTCCCTGACTTTCCTACCCTGTTCTCAGTTGCCATTCCCGGCTCTGAAGCTCCAAGAGAGGGCTCCCTTTGGGAGTGACTCGTTCTTGTGTCCAGCTGCTAGTCCCACTTCGTTTAGTAGGCGAGGGAGCTCTTTTGCAGAAGGGAGTGTGGTGAACTGGTTAGACACTGGGGTTAGAAACCACGATTCCTGATTTCCAATTCACATTTCCTTTTTGGCGCTCTTCTCTTCCACTCACTTATCTTCCATGCTTCCCTTTTCCTTCCCTTCCTACTTCTTCTCTGTCTGTTACTGGGGAAAATGTTTGTAATTTTTTTTTTTTTAAGTTTCATGTTTGTTTTAAGTAAAGGTGGGGATTAAAAAAAATCATTTTAAGGTTTTTGTCACAGGGCCCCTTGGCTTGCCAGAGAGAGAGAGAGACAGTAAATGCGAAAGTGAAAAATCACCCCCCACACCCATGGCCGCGCTGCAGTCCCTTCTCTTCCGTTCCCCTCTAGGGACCTTGGGCTTATACCACATGCGCCTGGTGCGATTTAAAAGCTTTGGGTCTGGTACCGCACCTCACAGTTGGCCAAGTCGGATCCAGCATTTAACCTCCGTGCCACCTGCTGGCCTCAGGTGCTTTTGAAGTTATTAGGATTACACTGTCACTGTTATTTGGAAACACACAGATATCTATTGGTGTTTCCTGGTAGTGCTGATAACTTTTGTTAAGATTTTGCCAGAGGATATGTATGATGTATGTTGAGATGAAGGGGTTGGGTAGAGCAAGACCCCTTTCCCCCCCTCTCTCTTTATCCCTCTCCCTCTCCCCCTCATTTTAGGCACTTGCACACACACCTAGTATGTTTCTCAAGCTACCAGATCAGAACTCAAACCATGCAGTTGGCCATATGGGATCCAGCCACCTTAACCACCATACCTCGGGTGCACAGTGCTGAGGATTTATAAAGTTTATTTACTTTTTCTCTGAGAAAAAGAGAGATACAGAGACAGGGTCCCCAACTGGGTTTCTCAGCCTCAACCAGCCTGGATTCTTCTTTTTATTTTTTTGCTATAGGGTACATGCCCTTGCCAGAAAGACAGAGAGAGAGAGACAGAGAGCTAGAAAGCGAGAAATCACCTCCCAGAGGGGATGGCCACGCCGCAGTCCCTTCTCCTCCATTCTCCTCTAGGGATTTTGGGCACGTGCACACACGCGCCCCACGTGAGTTTAAGCCACCGGGTCCGGGACTCAAACCGCGGTTGGCTACATGGGATTTCAGCAGTTGGCTACATGGGAGTTCAGCGACATAGCCATTATGCTAACTGCTGGTCCCAGCCAGCTGGATTCTGAGCCCATGCACATGTTTGACAAGAAGGTCCTGGGTTATGAACTTCGTACCTTCCCATATGGGTCCAGCATCATAGAGCATTGTGCAGCCTCTGGGCCACCAGCCAGCCCATGCTGATATATTTTTTATGAAGTCTTCATAATGATCATAAGATTGCGGTGACCTTAAATGGTTCTAGCTAAGGTAGAAAGTATTACAACATATTTCCCCATCTATTTGAGAAGAAAATTGACTTCACAGATCCATATAGTTTTTTTGGTAATTGTTGATTTCTGAAACTTACTAAATGTTGTGGCAAAAGATTATATTCACAGAGCTCTTTTTACAACAGTTGGGCTAAATAGGGAGAACTAAAGGCTCTTTTAGAAATTTCTTTTTATTTAGGGTCTTGCTATGGTGCCCAGGCCAGCCTCCAGCTCACGATCCTCCTGCCTAAGCCTCCTAAGTCACTGGAATTACATGCACATGCCACTGTGCTTGGTCTTATTTTTTTTGAGAGGTTTTTGCCATAGGGCACATGGGTCGCCAGAAAGAGAGAGACAGAGAGATAGAAAGCGAGAAATCACCCCCCCAGGGGGAATGGCCACACCGCAATCCCTTCTCCTCCATTCTCCTCTCGGGATCTTGGGCACGCACGCACATGCACCCGGCGTGAGTTTAAGCCACCGGGTCTGGGACTCGAACTGCGGTCAGCTACATGGGAGTTCAGCAACATAGCCATTATGGTAACTGCTGGTTCCTTGGTCTTTAGGTTAGACCAGGGATGGAGCCTGCACCTCCCATGTGGTACCATGCTGCTGCAGAGCGTCTCGGTAGTGCATGCCACCAGGGCTGGGTGACTCTTTGTGATTTCTTTTCACATCTAGAAGTCTCCATTCTCTCTTGTCTGAAAATGTGTGTTTTTATTAAATATGATACTGAGAATTTTAAATTCCTACAGTTACAAGTTTTCTTAATTTAAGGTTCCAAGAAGCAACAAAATCACTCACATCCTTTTCCAGCGAGAATTTTCATTAGTTGACAAAATCATAACTCACCTGACTGAGCTGTCATAGATTTTTGTCAGATAAGTTTATTTGTTCTATGTTATCTACTTCTTTTAGGCACCTGAAGTAATAACTGTTAGGTCATTGGGAAAGTCATGATGTATTTTTCTGTGCAAAAAATAGGCATCATGACTTTCCTGGTGACCCAATAGTTTCTTTTTTGATAAACAGCATGTGTCTTTACCAGAGAGAGACAGAAACAGAGGGAGAAGGAGAGGAGAGACTCCCCTGTGGGGAATGGTCATGCTGCTGCCATCCATTTTCCTCTCTCTCTCCTTCCTTTCAGGATTTTGGGCATGCATACCTGTGCACCCAGCATGTTTCTCAAGCTACCAGGTCTGAGACTCAAATGACTGGATCTACCATGTGGGATCCCTTAACCACCAGGCCATGGAGCCAGCCCTCAAAGCCAAATTCTGTAATAGGAAAAAGTTTCCTTTTTCACCATCTCAATAATGAAAAGGCAAAAAAATCAAACTTCCGATATGTTTTGAAAGGTTTTAAAAACTCCCAAAGTTACTAAAGACCCAAGCACAGTGGCACGTGTTTGTAATCCCAGTGACTCAGGAGGCCGAGGCAGAAGGATTGTGAGCTGGAGGCTGGCCTGGGCAACATAACAAGATCCTAAATAAAAGTAAATTTCCAAAATCAAACAGTGTGTATGTGTATTTTTTCTTTTAGTTGCCAGGGCCACATGTGTTAATGAGAGAGAGAGAGAGAGAGAGAGAGAGAGAGAGAGAGAGAGAGAGAGAGAGAGAAAGTGTCTTCTAGTGGGGCTATAGTCACACTGTAATCCCTCCTTTTTTCTGTCTTGTCTGGATTTGGGGCATGCATGCACATGTACCTGGAATGTTTTCAAGCCACCAAGGCCAGAACTCCAACTGCAAACTGCCATGTGGGATCTGACTTTCCTAACCATTAGGCTATGGTACCTGCCCCAAGCAGTTCTTTAATACTGTTCTGGTACAATTATTTACAAGGAGAATGAAGAAATATTTATTGTGATCTAATTATTAAGTTCTTATTACTACAAGAGACCATACTATAAAAAGAATTGAAAAGCTTTCATTTCGGTGTCATTAAACTTTTTGGATAAAATAGGCCACAGGACCAGCCAGTATATTACATGTGCGTGTGTGCCGAAGATTCTGAGAGGAAGATGGAGGAGAAGGGATTGTGGCCTGGCCATCCCCACTGGGGGGTGATTTCTCACTTTCTGTTTCTCTGTCTCTCTGTTTTTTTTTTTTTTTTCTGGCGAGCGCATGTGCCCTATAGCAAAAAAAAAAAAAAAAAAAAAAAAAAAAAAAAAACTCTCAAAAAAAAAAATTTTAGGGACCAGCAGGTGGCTGGTGGTTAAGATGCTAGACACTCCCACATGGCTGGCCATAGTCCAATTCCCAGACCTGGTGGCTTGCTTTCTCACTTCCCCCCACCCCTCTCTCTGGTCAAAAAAAACAAAAAAAAACAAATGAATAAATAAAATTAAATAATTCTTTAAATAAAACTTTTAGAAAAACAGAAAAGAATGTGTAATTCATTGCTGTAAAATAAAACCCTATTAGGATTTAGAGTGATGTGAAATTACCCATTATAATATTAAATTGGGGAGCAAATAGCTCAAGAGCGTTTTGTATCTTTTCCCTGTGAATGATCCTCTCAACCTTAATCTAGTACCTTTTAAAAACATGCATCGTGGTTAAGGCATTGGACTCCCACAGGGCTGATAGTGGTTTGAGTCCTGGACCTGGTGGCTTGAAAATCCCTCTGGGCACATGTGCATGCATGGCCAAAATCCCAGGAGGAGAATGAAAGAGAAGGGATTGTGGTATGGCCATCACCCCAGGGGGTGATTTCTCACTTTCCCTCTCTCTCTGTTCCTGTTTCTTTCTTTCTTTCTTCTTTCTTTCTTTCTTTCTTTCTTTCTTTCTTTCTTTCTTTCTTTCTGCTGCTTCTTCTTCTTCTTCGTCTTCTTCTTCTTCTTTTTAAATAAATTAACCCATTGTTTTTGTTTTATTTTGTTTTTGAGAGAGATTTTTGCCATAGGGTGCTTGCCAGAGAGATGGAAAGCGAGAAATCACCCCCCCAGGGAGGATGGCCATTCCGCAGTCCCTTCTCCATTCTCCTCTTGGGATTTTGGGCACGCACACACACATGCCCCATGTGAGTTTTAAGCTGCGTGGTCCAGGACTCAAACCAGAGTTGACTACGTGTGAGTCCAGCGATGTAACCATTTCACCATCTGCTGGTCCCAACTCTTTGTTTTTAAAATAGTTTGAGATTTACAGAATAGTTTCAAAGATAGAACTGAGAGTTCCCATAGGTACTTCACCTAGTTCTCCTATTAGTAATAGCACATCTCTTGATAACGATAGTCACAACTAAGGAACTAACATTCTTTTATGACTATTAATGAAACTTTACAATTATTTGGCATAGAGATTTTGACACAGGCTTTTATTTGGGGATTGTTTGTGTTTTCCTGTAAAATCAGAGATGTTTTAAAGTGGAAGGACCTTCAGGGATCACCTTATTTATCTCTTAATTTTCTTTTTTTTTTCTTTTTTTGGAGAGGTTTTTGCTATAGGGCGCGTGCGCTTGCCAGACAGACAGAGAGAGACAGAGAGACAGAAAGTGAGAAATCACCCCCCAGGAGGGATGGCCACGCCGCAATCCCTTCTCCATTCTCCTCTCAGGATCTTGGGCACGCACGCACACGTGCCCAGCATGAGTTTTAAGCCACCAGGTCTGGGACGCAAACCGCGGTCGACTATGTGGGAGTCCAGCGACATAGCCATTACGCTAACTGCTGGTCCCTATCCCTTAATTTTCTATGAAAAGCTAATGATGCTTTTATCCCATAAATCTTTTATTGCTAGATGTGATTTAGCAAGGTGATATTACATTTCTTTTATACTTGATAGAGTGATAATCTTCAAATTATTATCATTCACTATGTTGGTATAGTGGTTTAAAATGCTGATTAGGGAGTTAGACTGCCTGTGTTTCAGCGAGTTTACTAGCTCTGTAATTCTGGACCTCGCCGGCCCTAAGCAACTAATCCATTGAATGAGGATAATAACAACACCGATCTCATGGGATTGTCATCAGGTTTAAATGAGATAATGTTCTGAATGCTCGGTATTTATAAGTGAGGATTCAAATGTTATTGTCAGACTCTAGCAAGAGTACTGTAATCCCTTCCCTAACTCCACAACTGAAAACCTACTGATGTAAAGAAAGAGACTGGGATGAATTTTTATGTACTATGTGAGGAAACATTGTACAATTTGTGGGTAGGAGATTTTTAAACATAATTTGTATAAGATATTGGATGTTTTTAAAATGGAGTCCAGTGTAGTGATAAACATTTCCAGAAGTCTTGAACTTTAATAAGCAAATCTGAGACGGAACTGAAAGGAAGGAATGTTGAAAATGTTAAAAATATTTATATTTTTTATTGTCTTAAGGGAGTGTTATAGACAGGCAAAGCCAATTTTTTAGTTTAAATGTATGAAATGTTTAACTTGGCTTACTCCTACACTTCATATTTATGAAATGTTGTGGTAGGAAGGTTTTGGGAAAGATTGGAAACATTTGTAGATTTTGAGGTACTGCATCTGTTATCCATCTTTAAATGTATTCGTAAGGGTAAAGAGTCCTTTTTTTTTTTTTTTTTTCTTTTTTGAGAGGTTTTTTGCTATAGGGCGCGTGCGCTCGCCAGACAGACAGAGAGAGACCTAGAGACAGAAAGCGAGAAATCACCCCCCAGGGGGGATGGTCACGCCGCAATCCCTTCTCCTCCATTCTCCTCTCGGGATCTTGGGCACGCACGCACACGCGCCCGGCGTGAGTTGTAAGCCACCGGGTCCGGGACGCGAACCGCGGTCGACTACGTGGGAGTCCAGCGACATAGCCATTACGCTAACTGCTGGTTCCCAAGAGTCCTTTTTGAAGCTTCTTTTTTCTTCCTAGAACTCTTGGCTGTACTGAGAGTTGTTCCCAGACAGTTCTCACTGATAGTCGTTTGGACCTTACTACAATGATTTTTAAATTTTTGTATTTAAAATTACCTGAAAGAGGGTAGGTTTGTTAAGACTGGAACAGCGAACCTTCCCATACAGGATTGCCTCGCACAGCATTTACTGCTGCACCGTCATCTGGCCCCGGGGCCCATGTTTGCTTCAGTAGAGCTTAGATGAAATCTGCTAGAAATCCAACGTTTTACGAAGGATGCCCAAGTGATTCTGAGAAAGGTGGCTTTCCAGGCTGCAATCACTGACATGCTAGTTTACCTGATAGACAGATCTCCTTGCGTTGTAAAGAGGCACACTGCAGGTGTATAGCTCGTATTGTTTTATAGATTTAAAATGGAATCATATTTAGGTGCTATATAATGGATGAGTGTAAACAGAGATTAGTAATAAAAGGAAGGTAAAAAAAGACCAATATGCAAGTACTTCGCCAACCTTTTTTACGTTGGGAAATTATAGCCATATTTGCTTGTTTTGTGAAAGTCTTTATTTCTTCCTCAGGTCTCCTCAACATAGTAGGATAACTTTACTCTTTTTAATTTATAGCACATCAAGAAAGGTGTTAATGTTCCTTCCTTCTGCTGCTAGTTAACCATTTTTTCTGTTCCTTTAAAAAGAAATACTGCACACTGCACGTAGCTTAACTCTCCTCCAAAATGTGCTGTTTCAGCCTTTCTTGCACTTATTTCTGTGGCCAAAAGAAAAGGGAAATCCATGTGACTGTCTGGGTTTTCAGCAGGCTCTTTCCTGCAGTTAAGAGAAGTGTACCTTAGAAACCAAGCTGCAAGTCATGCTCTTTCTTACTTAGAGCTAGTTTGAGAGTGAATTGATACTGTCTTGAACTTAGCTTTGAATTTGACTTTTCAGTACCTTTAAACTTAAATTTTATTGGATACTTTTTTTGTTGTTGTTGCTGTTAAAAAATATTTCCATCTGCCTATCTTTAACACCATACAGATCAAAACATTTTAAACCTGGGTCTGAATATGATGATTTTGAAATAAAATAGTCTCATGTTTTCTCAAATTTTGTAACGTACAGTACAACTACCCGTCATACATTTTTCATCTATACTGTAGCCATCATTTAGCCAAGTAGGGAAAGAATTTCTTGTTGTCCTAGGAAAAAATTACTCAAAAACTCTTTAATAGTTTACTTTTTTTTTTTTTTAAGAGGGATTTTTGTTATAGGGTACATGCACTTGCTGGAGAGACAGAAAGCTAGAAATCATCCCCCCAGGAGGGATGGCCACTCTGCAGGCTGTTCTCCTCTCGGGATTTTTGGGAATGCACAAACATGTGACTGGCGTGAATTTTAAGCTGCTGTGTCCAGGACTTGAACCATAGTTGACTACGTGGAAGTCCAGTGATTTAACCATTATGTCACCTGCTGGTTCCACTTTTTTTCTTTTTCTTTTTAAATTCTCACAGGGGTGCATGCATTCACCAGAAAATGCACCCCCAGTGGGGTGGGAACATGCCACAATTCTTTTTGCTTCATTTCTTTATCCCACATCAGGGCACTCATGTACATTCACATGCCCAGCATGTTTCTCAAAGCACTGGAGATAGGATTTAAGCCAGAGTCAGCCATGTAGGAGCCTGCTCTCAGTGCACAGGGCTTAACCTCTGTGCTACAGGGGTGGTCCCAGTTTACTTTGTTTGTTTGTTTGTTTGTTAAAAAATAAAATGCTTATATTATTTGCTTTTGAAAGGCAGGACAAAGGACAATGGATATATAATAAAAGTAAAGATAGGTAGTTTTTCACACCATTCTTGTCAAGATAGCGAGAAGAAGGTAAAGAAAATCGGAGGGTTTAGAAGTAAGGTTAGAAACACGAGAAACTATTAGAGCAGGGGTCCACAACTCTTGTTAGGAACTAGGCTGCCCAGCGGGAAATGAGCAGCGGTTGAGCGCTCACTTGAGCAAAGCTTCATCTATATCTACAGCCTCTCCCCATTGCTCACATCACTACCTGAGCTCTGCCTGCGCCTGCTAGATCAGCAGCACCATTAGATTTTCATAGGAGCATGAACCCTATTGTGAACCTGCGCATGCAAGAAATCTAGATTCTTTACTTTTTATGGGAATCTGATGCCTGATTATCTGAGATGGAGCTAAGGCAGTGATGCTAGCACTGCAGAGCAGCTGCAAATACTGCATTATGGTGAGTTGTATAGTTATTTCATTATATATTACAGTGTAATATGATAGGAATAAGGTGCACAATAAATACAATGCACTTGAATCATCCTGAAACCACCCATCCCTTTCCCCTCCCCAGTTCATGGAAATACTGTCTTCTACAAAACTGGTCCCTGATACCAAAAAAGGCTGGGGGGACAACTGTGTAGAGAATGGATTTACAGAGGGTTGTAGAGAGAAGGCTTGCTGGAGAAAATACATGTTAGGTGGAGGTTAGCCCTGAAGTTAGTATTTTGGCCTGTAGATTTCAGAATATTACCACAAATTGTTTCTGTATCTTTCTAATCTTTCTACTCTGTCTACCTCAGTGTCTTTGTGGATGCTTTTTGCCAGTTCTTTCCTTAAAGTTGTCTTCTGTTCCTCTCCCTCCTAACTTGCCTAATGTCCCTCACACTGTTATGGCTGCGACTGCTTCTTTCTTTTCTTCTTTCTTTCTTTCTTTTTTTCAATTTACCAGTGGATCTGTGTGCTTAAGCCAGAGAGAGAGAGAGAAAAGGAGAGAAAGCACCCCTCTGCGTGGCATGGTCATGTCAGAGTCCCTTCTCTTCCATTTCTCCACCCCGTCTGCATTTGGGACACGCACGCCTCCCTACCATGTCTTTCAGGCCACTTGGGCCAGGATTCAGACCATGAATGGCCATGTGGGATCCAGCCACCTTAACCACCAGGCCATGGTCTGGCCCTTAAAATTTGTAAATAATCAAAGTTCTCAAGTGAGTAAGTAGTTTTTGTATTTTTAAAGAGTGGTAACATTTCGGTTCTTTTTTTAACTTACATAGCCCCTGACACTGACCCCTTCATCCCTCCATCTGGCTTTTTAACTTCATTGATAATTTTAAGAATGATGGAGATTGATAATCCTTGAGATCGAACACTTTTTTTTTTCTTCTTTAAGATTTTTGCTATAGGATACGTGTACTCTCTGGAGAGACAGAGAGACAGAAAGCAAGCAATCACTCCCTTCCCCCCAGGGGAGATGACCACTCTGCAGTCCCTTCTCCTCTTGGGATTTTGGGCATGCACACACATGTGCCTGGTGTGAGTTTTAAGTCACTAGGTCTGGGACTCAAACTACGGTCGACTACATGGGAGTCCAGCAACGTAACCATTATATCATCTGCTGGTCTCATGAGATTTATAATCCTTGAATGGAAAATAGACGATTGGTTGTGATTTAGAATTGGGTGTTAATCACCAAAATTTGTTACCCAAAGACTATTAAAGGAAGGCAGATAATTATTGTATAAGGTATCCAGTATAATAATTGGGGTTATAACCAAAGGATGATGTTCATTTTTGTGATATATTTTCAGAGGCATAGTAATACCATCAAGAATACTAGAATAAAGATTAACATTCAAAATTGGGCATAGAAATAAAATAACTGAGAACTGTACCGTGTGAATGAAGAACTTTAGAAGATATTCAGTACATGGACAGCACACAGCACAGTGGTTAAGGCAGCCAGATCACACATGGTTGATCGTGGTTTGAATCCAGGACTCAGTGGCTTAAAAACTAGGCCAGGTGCTTAAAAACGAGGCCAGGTGCATGCCCAAAGTGCTACAGGAAGGAGGAATGGAGGAAAAAGGATTATGGCATGATCACATCCCCTTGAGGATTATATGCGTTTTCTCTCTCTCTCTAGAGCACACATACCCTCTGGCAATAAAAACAACAACAACAAAAATAAATAAATAAATAAATAAATAAATAAATAAATAAATAAATAAAAAAAATAAAAAGGTACCCAGCATAAAATTTACTTTCTTTTTTTTTTTTGGAGGGGTTTTCGCTATAGGGCGCGCGTGCACTCGCCAGACAGACAGAGAGACACAGAGAGACAGAAAGCAAAAAATTACCCCCCGGGGGGGATGGCCACTCTCAATCCCTTCTCTTCCATTCTCCTCTTGGGATCTTGGGCACGCATGCACCATATTGCCGTGTGTGAGTTTAAGCTACTGGGTCCGGGACTCGAACCTCTATCAACTACATGGGAGTTCAGCGACATAGCCATTACGCTAACTGCTGGTCCCTAAAATTTTCTTGAGTAAAATAAGTGGCCACTTAATTTCTTGAAAGAATTATTTTATTTATTATTGTTATTTTTAAATTTGACCAAAGCAAGACAGAGAGAGAAAGGGAAAATGAGAAAGCAAGTCCCCAGGTCTTGGGCTTGAACTGCAGTTGGCCATGTGGGAGTCCAACACCTTCGCCATGCCACCTGCCGACCCATGTAGCTATTTAATTTAAAGAGAAGTTAAGATTGTTTGCTTTTATGAAGACAAAACCGCAATTTTAAAAATCTAGTTGTCCATTTAATGGAGACATAATTCCATGTAGGAAAAACAAAAAGACAATTACCCTGGTCAGGATCAGGGCTTCACCTGTGCTACTGACATGTAGGTTCCATCATGCGCACCATCAATCAGGAAGTACTTCGAGGTCAGACAGGAGCACAAAGTCAACAAAGCTAAGCGCGCACAGGGACCTTAACTGAATGTTCACCTGTTTATTAGTTGGTTTAGGCATCTGATAGGTTAGTCTCTGACGGAATTCTTTTACTGATGTAGAGCTGTAGAGCTCAATTTCCTCAAGGCCCCCAGTTGAGGGTATTCATCCTTAGGTTCTTTATGTTGAAATACAGTGTATCTTTGTAGCGTCCTGGTCCAGTTTCCCCTAGAGCCCTGAGAACAAGTCCATTCAGTTACATGGTTACCTTTTAGACATGTAGAAATTGCTACTGACTTCTTTGTGTTTGAACCTTCCTAGCTATAGGTATATGGTTCTCAAGAGCTTGATTGTAATTTCCTTACAGTTTTTTGGCCAGCAAATGTTTGTGAGCCCTTTTATGTAAAATAGGCACAAAGGAAATTAGATTTTCCTAAAAAACTTAGGATGGGGAAGAGTCCTATAAGAGCAGTACTTACAGTATTACCTGATTAGTATTATGAAAGAGGATGCATTAGTAGCAGCAAGGAAGGAGTGAATAAAATACAAGACACACACATATACATACACACACACTCACTTAGCAGTTTTTGGTGTAAGGCGCATGCAGTCACTAGAGAGTCAGAGAGAGAAGAGAGAAAGTGAGAAAGCACTCACCAGAGGGGATGGCCACACCGTAGTCCCTTCTCCCTTCTTTCAGGATTTTGGGCACTCATGTTCATGTGCCTGGGGTGTTTTCTAGCTGCCAAGTGTGGGTCTCAAACCACACAGTTGGCCATGTAGAATCCAGTGACCTTAACTCCCATACCTCCTGGCTGGCCCAAAATATAATGTATTTTTATTAATATATTAATTAACAGGAGTTGTTGATTTGGGGACAAGGAAACGGAGTGTTTGGTTCTTTTCTGCTACTTTTTAGTGTTTTCAGGATGAGTTATCTGTCCGTCCCTCTCTAATCTCTGTACGTTAAAAATCTCTTGTCCTTTCAGCAAGCATATTTGAGCACCAAGTGTTTCAAGAAAAGGAGGAGCTAGAATAAGGCCTTTCTGGTGAAGTCAGTGACGAGTAAATGACAAACAAATTGCAGTGTGTTCATCACTGTGGTATGATACTCACAGGGAACACGAGATGGAGGGTTTTAGTGTATTTTTGTTTTTGGAGAATAGCGCTTCAACAATCAGAAGATATATAAGATAAAAACAGGGATTTTTATTTGCAGCCCCAGGGCTACGTGATATGCCATGTGGAGGAGGCTGCCAACATGGGGAACACATGAGCCCAAGACGTTTTTGGAGCCCAGGGCACTATCCAGCAGGTGTCCTGTAAGGACTTGTAATTGATGGGTTTGAAGTAAGTAGGTTTGAGTTCCAGACAGTCTCTATAGCATATCTGTGTAGTGCGTGTGGGAGGCGGGGGTCAGCTGTCCCGTAAGAGACGTGTTGTGTGGATCAGCTTTGTGGACCAACCACACTGGGGAACTGGGAGGACTTGGATGACTGAGCTCTGCTTTTGGTTTTGAGAAGTTAATCTTATATTGAAAATGGATGTTGAGGCAACATAAATTGTAAGAATTTTTTTTTTTTTTTTGGAGAGATTTTTTCGCTATAGGGCGCGTGTGCTTGCCAGATAGACAGAGAGAGACAGAGAGACAGAAAGTGAGAAATCACCCCCCAGGGGGGATGGCCACGCCGCAATCCCTTCTCCTCCATTCTCCTCTGGGGATCTTGGGCACGCACGCACACGCACCTGGCGTGAGTTTAAGCCGCCGGGTCCGGGACACAAACCGCGGTTGACTATGTGGGAGTCCAGCGACATAGCCATTACGCTAACTGCTGGTCCCTAAATTGTAAGAATTTATCATTGGGTTGTCGAGAAAGTCATGACGCATTTTTGCATAGGAATACAGAAAAATATGTCATAACTTTTCCAACAGCCCAATAGATAGGGGAAACAATGTTTAACCCTCCAGCACAGAATCTGGCTTGTAAATCCACCCTCAGACTCATTAATGAGCTAGGGGATGTTATGACTCCAAAGGTAGGCAGAATTTTTTGAGGGAGTGAAGCTGTTCTGTACCTTGACTGTGGTGGTATTTACACAAATCAATATGGGTAGTAAAACTTAGAGACCTGTGTACCAAACAAAAAAGTCAAATATTCTATGTCAGTTTAGAAAATAAAATATTTAGAGTGCAAGGCATGGTGAGGGGTACATGAATCCTGTTGTCAACACATTTTTGGTTTAAAGGTAGCATTCAGATATCTCAGTATATGAATAAGGTACGAAGTAAGAAGTATCACAAGAGAATGATTCATAGAAGAAACGGCTCTTAGAATAGAAAGGTTCAGGGAACAGCAGTTGGTATAATGGCTATGTCACTGGACTCCCATGTAGTTGACCGCAGTTCTAGTCCCGGACCCGGTGGCTTAAACTCCCATTGGGCGCGTGTGCGTGCATGCCCAAGATCCCGAGAGGAGAATGGAGGAGAAGGGATTGCAGCGTTGCCATCCCCCCGGGGCGGGGGTGGAGGTGATTTCTCACTTTTTGGCTCTCTGTCTCTCTCTGTCTTTGTGGTGAGCACATGCGCCCTATAGCAAAAACCTCTCCAAAAAAAAAAAAAGGTTCATAGAAATAATGTATTATCATACTGTGCATGTTATTACACTAAATTTGAGGACAGAGGTGGTTTATTTTTCTCTGTAGACCACCAGATGAGCCTACTTTCATTCATGTGTGGCAGCACAGAACTGGGGTACTGTGGTGAAGACAAGGCTTACACTCAGACACGGCAGTGGCGTCATAGAGCCAGCGTGTTAGTGTGGAATACAGCTGACTACGTTTTTGAAACCATGTTGACTATTGTACTTCCTTTACTTTTCCATATCAATTTTAGCACCCATAAGAAATCCTTCTTAGCTATCTGTGGAACATTGACATCTTTACTGTGTTGAAGTTTTCAATCCTTGAACACATTGTTTATCTTTTGGTCTTTTTACATTTGCTTTATTAGTGTTTCGAAGGTTTTCAGCATACATATCTTACCATATTTTATTAGATTTATATCTAAATTTAACATTTCTGGAGCTATTACAAGTTATATATTTTTGGGACCAGCAGTTAGCGTAATGGCTATGTCGCTGGACTCCCACGTAGTCGACCGCGGTTCGAGTCCCGGACTCGGTGGCTTAAACTCACGCCGGGCACGTGTGCGTGCGTGCCCAAGATCCCCAGAGGAGAATGGAGGAGAAGGGATTGCGGCGTGGACATCCCCTCTGGGGGGTGATTTCTCGCTTTCTATCTCTCTGTCTCTCTCTGTCTGTCTGGCGAGCGCACACGCCCTATAGCAAAAACCTCTCCAAAAAAAAACCAAGTTATATATGTTTAAAATTGTTCAGTTTCCAATGATTCATTTCTGGTATATAGAAAATTTTTATTATCATTATTATTATTGCTTACCTTTTATTCTGTGTCCCTGCTAAACTTACTTATTAGTTTTTGGAGCGTTTTTGTAGATTACATGGGATTCTGAGAAGTGACTATATACATAGTTCTATACATCTTTATTTTTTCCTTCCTAATCTGTAAGACTTTTTACTCAATTTTTCTTGCCTTATTACACTGGCTAGAGCATATGTGCTCGCCAGAGAGAGTCAGAGAGGATAAAGCACACCCCATGGAGAATGATCACATCACAATCTTTTCTTCTGTCTCTTCCACCTTTTTCGACTTTCGGATCATGAACACATACATGCCCAGCATGTTTCTTGATCCAGTGGAACTAGGATTCAAACTGTGTGGCCAAACATCTAGGCACCATCTCCCTTAACCACCAGGCCTTGGAGACGGCTTGATTTCCTTTTAAATATTGTCAGATTTAATTTTTTCCCCCTACTGGCCCTATAGCCTAGTGGTTAAGGGAGCTGGATCCTACATGGCTGACCATGGTTCAGATCTCTGCCCTGGCATGTGTGTGTAATCATGCTTAAAATCCTGACAGGATGGAGAAATAAAAAAGATGATGTATGGTATGACTATGTCCCACTGGGGGCTGCTTTCTCTTACCCTCTCTGTGTCTCCCTCCAGCAAGCACCCATATTCTCTGGCAGTTAAAACAAAATAATTAACAGCATTATGAGACATAATTCACATACCATACAAGTCACCCATTTAACTAACATGTACTGTTGGGTGGGTTCCAGCACATGCAGAGTCGTGCAGCCGTCACTGTAATCAATTTTAGTGCATTTTTGTCATCTCTTTTACTCTTAAATATATGTGAAGATATTTTACTTTAATTGTAAACAAAAATACAGCATGAATTCTGTTAAATTTATACAATAGATATAAACAAAATATTCATGTATATGGTCACCATCAATCATCATCTTGCCTTTCTTTCCCACTTTTCTTTTATGTTCAGAGATATCGCATCTCCTGGTGACTGGAATATTTTGTCCCTAGTTGCTTATGTAGTTCCATGTTACTGCAGTGTCCTTGTCCTAAAAAGTATTCTCTGTTTCCTTCCTCTTTTCTTTTGATAGCTGCTTCCTCCTCTTCGAATTTTGTGTGCTAATATTGGGCTTAAGGCAACAGAGGCTATTGTCATGATGAATTCTTTTTTTTAATTATTGCCAGAGAATACTTGCCAGAGAGAAAGAGCAAGAAAAGGCACCCCTTCCTTTCTAAAATAGGGTGTGATCATGCCACAGTCTCTTCTTCATTTCTTCATCCCATCAGGATTTGGGGTATGTATGTGTATGTATTCTGCATGTTTTTCAAGCCACTGGGGCCAAGGTCCAAACTGGTTGACCATGTGGGATCTAGTTCCCTATAGACAGGGCTTACCCACTGCACTGAAGGGCAGGCACATGATGCGTTCTTATATGATATAATAAATATATAGTCCAAGAACAAAATGCAGCACAGTATTTTTATTTTTTATTTTGCTCTTAATTGCATATTATTTTATCCCTTCCTGCTTTAAAGAGGAAAAATATCTTTTTGAGTAGATATTGCCTGGGGACCGGCAGTTGGCGTGGTGGTTAAGGGTGCTGGACTCCCACATGGCCAACCGTGGTTCGAGTTCTGGACCTGGTGACTTCCTTTCTCACTTTCCCTCTCTCTCTATCTCTATCTCTCACTCTTTCCCTCTTTGGTCAAATTGAAATATATAAATAAATAAATAAAGTCAAATAAAATAATTCTTTTGAAAAAAAATATTGCCTGAAACTTATTTACTATAAGAAATAAGACATTGGGCCAGCAGTTGGCGTGGTGGTTAAGGTGCTGGACACTTCCATGGGGCCGACCACGGTTCGAGTCCTAAACCTAGTGGCTTGCTTTCCTACTTTCCCTCTCTCTCTCTTTGTGTGTCTCTCTCTGGTTCAATTAAAATAAGTGAGTGACTAAATAAAATTAAATAATTTAAAAAAGAAATAAGATATATTGGGACCAGCAGATGACGTAATGATTACGTCGCTGGACTCCCACGTAGTTGATTGTGGTTCGAGTCCTGGACCTGGCAACTTAAAACAAGCCAAGGTTGTGAGAGAATGAAGGAGAAGGGATTGTGGCGTGGTTATCCCCCTTGGGGGGGGTGATTTTTTGCTTTCTGTCTCTCTCTGTCTCTCTGGCGAGCACATACACCCTATAGCAAAAAATCTCTGAAAAAAATTTCATAACAGAGAACGTGTGTGTACATGAAGAGACAGAGAACTCTCCGGTGGGTCCCGTCATGCCACAGTCCTTTTTCTTCCACTTCTCCATTGCATCAGGAACCTGGGCGTGTGTGTAAAGCCGATGGGACTGGATTCAAACTTGGGTCGACTGACTCTGTGGACCTGGCTTCTTTTGCTTGGCACCAAACTGCCGTGGTAAAAGGTTAGCCCCAAACTCTTAGTACCTTGATTGTTAAATGGAGGACATGAACAAGATGAGTGTGGTCAGAAAGAAAAGGCACTGTGCCAACAGACTTGTTTCAAGTACTAGTTAAAGGTTTGACCTTGGAAAGTGACAGTTAAGTGGTCACTAATCCTTTTTTTTGGAGAGGTTTTTGCTACAGGATGCATGTGATCGCCAGAGAGACAGAAAGTGAGAAATCATTCCCCTCCCAGGGGGGATGGCCACGCTGCAATCCCTTCTCCTCCATTCTCCTCTCGGGATCGTAGGTACGCACGCACATGTGTCCCGCGTAAGTATAAGTCACCAGGTCCAGGACTCGAACTGCTGTCGACTACATGGGAGTTCAGCAACATAGCCATTACGCTAACTTCTGGTCCCCCTTTTTGAAAGCAGTGGGGTAGCATGTTGGATCCGAGGAGAATTTGATGAAAACTATAGACATCTGGCCAAGAAAAATGTTTGCAAACTTTTTTTTTACTCTAAATTGTACAGATAATTTGAGGAGACTTATGGACCTCCAGCCCATTCATGTAAGCTCATTAACTCTTAATGAAGCATTTATTTATTTAGTTTTGTTTTGCTTTTATTTTTGTTTTTGCTAAAGGGCATGTGTGCTTGCCAGAGAGAGAGAAAGTTAGAGAGAGGGAAAGTGAGAACTCACTCCCTAGAGGGAATGGCCATGCTGCAATCCCTTCTTTTCCATTTTCTTCTCAGGATTTTGGGCACACACGCACATGTGCCCAGCGTGCTTTCTAGCCATAAGGTCTGGGACTCAGCCTTACAGCCGGCCATGTGGGATCCAGCACCTTAACCTCCATGCCACCTGCTGGTCCCTTGATGAAGAACTTTTGACCTGAATAACTTTCTAAGGTCCCTGGCAGCTCAAAATACCATTTGTAAAAATGATAGCCTTCACTTTCAGCCTTATCATTTCTGTTTTACTATAATGAATAAGTGATATTGAATTCCCTTTTTTGATAGCTTTCATCTCTGAAATAGCTAGGTTAGCTAAGCAGTGTTTATTAAAAATTCTATTTAAAACAATTTTTTTAGGATTTGTAATAACAACAAAGGCAAGAACCAGAAACAGCTTGAAAAAGAAAATTCTTGGAGTTAAAAAAAGAGAAGTTATGTGGCAAAAATGTATTTTTTTTTTTTTTTTTTGCATGTAGTTGGTTAAAGTCCTTTTTCAAATGAAAAATGATTGAGGTTTGGAAAGAATGTAAGTAATCTTGTGCCAGATCTTTAATCCAAAATACCCAAGGGTAGGCAAAGTACTGAATTTTAAAGAGCTAGTACTTATACTTCTTTGAATTAATTATGTAGTCGACTGTGGCATTCCATAATCACTAGATAATGTTTTCTTTCTGGCCCGCTATTGTTGGGGAAACTGAAGTACAAAGTCCAGGAAGTTTATGTGTTTCCAACTTCCCCTGAGACAGAGTTTTAAGATCGAGTTATGATTTCTAATTTTTTAAAGTGATTTTGCTCCTTTGATTTAAGTTTGCTGCTTCCCCTTGGAAAACAATTCTAACGCTATTTTAATGTACAAACTGTTGAAGTGATGATTAGAATTTATCTAATGAATTTAAAAAGTTAAAAGAGGCATATGAATGTAAATGCTAAGAACAAGACTTTTTTTATCAATTATTTGTTTGAATTTTTATTTATTCATTTATTTATTTTAATTTGACCAGAGAGAGAGAGAGTGAGAAAGCAAGCCACCAGGTCCAGGACTCGAACCATGGTCAGCCATGTGGGACTGTCCAGTGTCTTAACCACCGCCACCCGCTAGTACCAGAATAAAACCTTTTCTTGTTTTGTTGTTAGAGATGACATTGTCTTTGGGAGTGAGTAAGAAGATTCAGGATTTGTCAGTCACAAAATCTAGTCTGGGAAGCTCTGGGATTTACTTTGCTCTGGCTCAGATATGTGAGTGAGTTTGCCATTTCTTAAAGACTCAGGCACTGTGGCCGGGGTCAGCCCCGTGTGCCTTGGGCGGGGTCTGCCCCGCGTGCCGTGGCCGGGGCTCTGCTCTGTGTGCCCTGTCCGGAGGTCCGGCCCGACCGGGGCTTTGCCCCGCGTGCCATGGCCGGGGCCCTGCCCCCGCGTGCCGTGGCCGGGGCCCTGCCCCGCGTGCTGTGGCCGGGGATCTGTCCCGCGTGCCTTGGCCGGGGTCTGCCCCGCGTGCCTTGGCCGGGGTCTGCCCCGCGTGCCGTGGCCGGGGCTCTGCTCCGCGTGCCCTGTCCGGAGGTCCGGCCCGACAGGGGCCCTACCCCACGTGCCGTGGCTGGGGCCCTGCCCCCGTGTGCCGTGGCCGGGGCCCTGCCCCGCGTGCCGTGGCCGGGGTCTGCCCCGCGTGCCGTTGCCGGGGTCTGCCCCGTGTGCCGTGGCCGGGGTCTGCCCTGCGTGCCGTGGCCGGGGCTCTGCTCCGCGTGCCCTATCCAGAGGTCCGGCCCGACCGGGGCTCTGCCCCCGCGGGCCGTGGCCGGGGTCTCCCCCGCGGGCCGCATCAGCTGATGGCCGTCTCTGCTTTCCTGAGCCGCGTTCCTGAAACTGTGTTCCATGGAGATTCACCTACATTTGCGGGGCTGCACGAGACCCACCCTTGGTCCAGCCCTGAGTGGAGTCTACGTTCCCTATTGTTGGGAACTTTATGATCTGATAATTGGAAAAAAAAAAAATCATGTTTATCATAAAAAATAATTAGAATAATAATAATAATGATTGGGGGAAACATAGGAAAGATATTGAATGTTGAAGCAGGGAGATTAATGTCTCTGTACTGACTGACATGCATGGCATTCCCTTTTGAAAAAGCAATGTAATACACTGTAAAGTTATATGTAATTCAATGTAATAAAAAAATAGATAATTAAAAATTAAAAAAAAAAAAAAGACTCAGGCACTAAAGATTCTGTTACTTAAGAAATTATGAGCAGAAAACTCGTGTGGTATAAATAGGCCTTGTCCTTTTTCGGGGCCAGCTTTGTCCTTTAGTAAGGTATGATAGGCAAGAGGTCTAATTCTTGCCTCTAACTCTTGTTCTCTGTGTATCTAACTCTTTTTGTATTATAAAAGGAAAGAAGAAATTTGGGGGAAACAGGCACAGATATGTGAAGCAAATATAAACGACTAGAGTAATTTATCAGCCTCATTTCTGTTTCGCCTTTCTGGTCTCATCCTCATATTAATTTTTTTCTTGGTGGTGCCTCTTGATTTTCTTCTTTATGTTTTCTGCAGTATGGAAACATTAAATGACTATTTCTTAACTGATACAACAGATTTTAACTACTTTTCGAGGATGGTGCGTCTGTGTGTCTGTAGATAGGTGTCTATGTTAATGTCATGTGTACAGTATTGATTGAGGTGGAAGATGAATTTAAAGGGGGAAGGTAGCTTTATAGCTAAGTTACCCTGTTCTCTAAATATACTGCTAAATTTGTCACAGGAGAAAAAAGGTGATTAGAAAGCACATCATTGTTCTTAATATTTCCAGCATATCTAACTAATAAAGGCACTTTTCAACTCACAAAAACTTAACTGTTAGAATTTGGGGAAGGCTAATAAATAAATGTTTTAATCAACCATCTGAGTTTGGAATCAGGAAAAAAAAAAGACAAAGGGAAACAGAAATGACCTCAGAACATTAGCTCTACTACAGATAAAATGTAGATCAAAGGCGTGGCTTTGATGCCACAATGGGCCTCCTGTTACTTAACCTGAATACTTTTATCTTGCCAGTCACAACAGGCCTTCCCTGTGGGTGGGCAGAGGTAACTTGACCTTCTAATAGGGGAGCAGAACAGGCTGTATCCACCGGGCTATGTCTGCCACCAGAATTCACCCCCTCAGGTGGGGATGAATAAGGCCACAGGAAGAAGTTAGGAGTGTGTCTCTCCAGGTTCCTTCCCTGAAACGCGAGAACATAGAACAAGAGTGACCCTTTCGCCCAACACTGCCATTCAGATCGTATCATAGTTAAACTCTAACTCTGGAATCCTGAGAGAAAGAACTGTGCTCTCGGGTTGGCTTGTAGCCTAGAGATTACAAAGCCTGATCTCACGTGGCTGGCAGCATGGTTCGAATCCCAGCCTTAGCGGCTCGAGAAATATGCCTTGTACGTGTGTGCGCGCGCGCTCAAAATCCCAGCAGGATGGAGAAATAGAGAAGAAGGGATTGCTTTGTGATCTTGCCCCATCTGGGGGTGCTTTCTCCCGTGTCTCTCTCCAGGGAATGAGTACACCATCTGGCACTTAAAAAAAAAAAAAAAAGAATTGTCCTCTCTTGTGTTGTGCATTCTTTAACATATTAGGTTTGTTTTTCTAAAAAGTCTTTAGTGTTAATTTAATTTTTAAGAAATTTGAATACCTTGAAGGACAGTAAAAAGGGAAGAGTATGTGTGTATGTTGCATGTGTATGTGTACACGCACATGTGCACATGTCTGTCTTTCTGTTTGTCTATAGTTTGGAAAGGTAATGAGGTGGAACCCAGTCTTAGTCATTTATTCGCATTGAGACTTCAGCTTCACCCATCCCCTAACAGTGAATTAGGGGGCAAGGGATGGAACTTGGGAAGAATGACAGAGTATGACACATATTTGGCCTACTTTTGTTTGTTTTCATTGTCTTTTCCCTCTAAGATTTAGTAAGTGATCATTCTCCTAGACTGAACAATGGAAGCCTTGTTAATCTGTCATGGTGTTTTAATATAATTCTATATGTTTGTAACAATATTTAACATTACTTCTTATTGCACATGTATGCCATTTAGCTACATTTTGGTATAATAGTTTTTGTAGCAGGAGATAACCTGAAAACTGAATCCAAAATTTCTTAGTGACATAAAACATTAACGTGGAACAATTATCTGATACCCTTATCAGTTGGATACCTGTGGGTTCACATTTCTTTCATGGAAATTTCTTATAGTAACCAAAGTTTGCTAGATACATACATTTAAGATATTTGGCTTTGGATTATTTTCTGCAACTTAATGAGAATTTAAACCTCATTCTTAATTTATTATGGTCATGTTGTTTTAACATATATTGGAACTAGTCTTTTGATTTTGGATATTATTTATATATATTTTGTGTTTTCTTTTTTGTTCTTGCTAGTTATAATAAGATTCTACAGAAATCATGGACATGGAAAGACTTGCTATTGTTTGGTTTAAGAAATTGTTATTTCTTGGCCCAGCCACTGTGGTGATGTGGTAATGGCAGAGCCCTGCAAGGCTGGAAGCCATATGATTGAGTATGGGTTCGGATCTTTAGTTTGGCTTGAAGATACATCGGGAGTATCCTGGGTGCCCAGGGTCCTC
Source organism: Tupaia tana (assembly GCA_026018925.1). NCBI lineage: Eukaryota > Metazoa > Chordata > Mammalia > Scandentia > Tupaiidae > Tupaia > Tupaia tana. The sequence goes on from JAKSZU010000010.1 coordinate 80,644,782, forward strand.
ATGAGCTGGAAAACGGGGGGATCATCATGTGACAAGGCCCTGTTGAAGGTGCTCCTTTCTCTTTCTCTCACTGTTGCGAGTGTGTGCCCACTTTAAAAACAAAGAACCCCAAACTCAGTATTTCTTTCATTTTCCAAGCCCATATTCTTATAAATTAATTTTTATAAAATAATTACATACCATGCACATATACACACATATCTTTTAAACAAATAATTATTTTATTATTATTATTTTTTTTATTTGACCAAAGAGAAAGACCAAGGGTCGGGGGAGTGAGAAAGCAAGCTGCCAGGTCCAGGACTGGAACTGTGGTTGGCCATGTGGGATTCCAGTGCCTTAACTACCACACTACCTGCCAGCCCCCCACACACATATCTTCTTTTTTGGGGGGGAGAGGTTTTTGCTATAGAGCGTGTGTGCTTGCTGGAAAGACAGAGAGATAGAAAGCGAGAAATCACCCACCAGGAGGAATGGCCATGCCGCAATCCCTTCTCCTTCCGTCTCCTCTTGGGATCTTGGGCACACATGCACACGCACCCCGGCATGAGTTTAAGCCACTGAGTTCGGGACTCGAACTGCGGTCAACTACATGAGAGTCCAGCGACATAGCCATTACACTAACTGCTGGTCCCTATCATCCCATTTCTTTATAAAAATTGAATCAAACTTTATGATTAGATTTATTCTCAAGTTTCTCCCTGTTTTCTTTCAACATTTTTAATTTCTCGCTGTTATCAGTGGATACAAAGACAAAATTAGGTTTTTGGGTTTTTTTTTTTTTTTTGAAGAGAGATTTTTGCTGTAAGGGCATGTGTGCTTGCTGGAGACAGAGACAGAGAGGCAGGAAGTGAGAAATTACTCCCGGAGGGATGGGCATGCTGCAGTCCCTTTTCATCTGTTCTCCTCTTGGGGTTTTGGGCATGCCTGCACACACAGCCAGTGTCACTTTTAGTCACTGGGTCCAGGACTCCAACCACAGTAGACTACATGGGAATCCAGTGATGTAACCATTATGCCATCCACTGGTCCCAGGTTTTGGTTTTTTGATCATATAGCCAACCACTTTCTAAATTCTTTATTTCTAATAATTGGAGAGTAGATTCCTGAGATTTTTTTTTTAATGATTTATTTATTTAATTTTTTTTATTCATTCATTCATTTTAATTTGACCAGTGAGAGACGCACAGAGAGAAGAGAAGGAAAGTGAGGAAGTATGCTACCAGGTCCGGGACTCGAACCTCGGTTGGCCATGTGGGAATGTCCAGCACCTTAACCACCACGCCACCTGCTGGTCCCAGATTCCTGAGATTTTTGAATGCAGGTTTTCCTAGTATCTATGAATAATGACTTTTTTTTCTTTTCCAATCCTACCTTTTATTTCTCTTCCTTGTTTTATTGCATTAGGAAAGGCCTTTGATACGGTGTTGAATAGAAAAAGGATAGTGCCATCCTTGTTTTGTTTCTAGTTTCCAAGATTATATTTCAGGCATTTTACCAAGAATGACAAAATTTATTGTCATTTTCTGGCTGACCCATCTGACCCCATCTGAAAATTTGGGGGACCAGCGGATGGTATAATGGTTATGTCACTGGACTCCCACATAGTCGATCGTGGTTAGATTCTTGGACCCAGCGGCTTAAAACTTGTGCCAGGCGCGTGTACATGCATGCCAAAATCCCGAAAGGAGAATGGAGGAGAAGGGATTGCAGCATGGCCATCCTCCCTGGGGATGATTTCTTGCTTTCTGTCTCTCTGGAGAGTGCATGTGCTCTATAGCAAAAATCTCTCTAAAATTTTTTTGGATAGAATTTTCATATAAAACTTCCATGCCTGATTGGGGTGTGTGTGTGTGTGTGTTTTAACTATTATTTCTGTTTTTGAAATAGTTTGGGGTGAGCCAGCTGGTGTCTTGTTGGTTAAGGTGGCCTGATCTCCATGACTGACTATGCAGTTTGAGTTCTGGACCCAGCGGCTGGAAAAACATGCTGGGTGCATGTGCATGTGTGCACCTGGGGTTGGGGGTGAGAAAGCAGCACCCTTCCCCCCAGTGAGTTCATATGCCCTATAGCAAAATAATAAAAAATAGTTTGGGACTATTGACATTTTTAACTTCTTAGTCTGTTTCTAAAAATCTGTTTGTTTTATCAGAATGTTCTAAATTATGGGCAAAGATTAATAGTATTTGCTTTAAAATTTTTGCATATCTAATTTTATGCCTGTTTATTTCTCATTCTTTTTTTTTTTTTTTTTTTTTTCCCCATAGATTACACTGGAAGCTTTATCTAAACATGACAGAAGACCAACTTTTGGAAATGTTGATCCTCTCTGTCAATTTAATAGTCTCTTACTATCTGTAGTGGTGGAGATACAATTTATATACAGTAAAATATACCCATTTTAAGTGTACAATTCAGTGATTATTAGTAAATTTATAGAGTCCTACAGTCATTATTCACAATTTGTTCTTAGAAAATTTCCATCACACTACGGAGATCCCTAATGTCTCTTTGTAGTCAGACCTCTTCCCACCCAGAGCCCCGGGCAATCCCTGATCTACTTTCTGTCTCTACAGATTTGCCTTTTCTGCACAGTTCATAAACATGGAATTATACAGTGTGTGGCCTTGTGCATCTGACTTCTTTCATTTAGCATACAGTTTTTTAGTAGCACGTATCAATTGTTTTGCTCTTTCTTATTGCCAAAAAGTACTCAGTTGCATGGCTATGTCAAGTTTTATTTATACAGGTTGAACATCCCTAATCCAGAATCCAAAAGGCTCCAGAATCTGAAATATCTGTGCACCGACACAAAGCTACAAGTGACTATTCCACATGTGACTTCAGGGGATGGATGTCAGTTCAAACAAAAATATTGTGTAAAATTACCTTTAGGCTGTGTGCATAGGGTGTATATGGAAGCATAAATGAATTTTATATTTAGACTTGGGTCCCATCTCTAAGATATCTCCTTATCTATATGCAAAGATCTGAAAATCTGAAAAAACTCGGTCTTAAACGCTTCTGGTCCCAAGAATTTCAGATAAGGGATACTTGACCTGTCCATTCTGTGGTTGATGGGCATTTGGGTTATCTTCACATTTTAGGTGTTAGGAATAATGTTGCTATTAATATTTTTGTGTGGGTATTTGCATGTTTTCATTTCTTCTGGGTAGACATCTAGGGGTTGAATTTCTGTTTTGTTTTGTTTTAAAATTTTGCCATAGTGCATGTGTGCCCACCAGAAAGTGACAAAAAAGCGAGAGGGAAAGTAAGCAATCTCCCCTCTGGCGGAATGGCTGTGCTACAATCTCTTCTCCTCTTGGGATTTTTAGCATGCATGCACATGCACCCAGCTTGTTTTTTCAAGCCACCAGGTCTGGGACTTGAACCATGGAATTGGCCATGTGAGATCCAGCACCTGCTGGCCCAGTTTTATCACTCTTACCAAGGATATTTTTCTTTTTTTAAAAAATTATTTGAATCTTATATCTTGTTGCAGTTTAAGATCATTACTTTGCATTTCTATCATGCATTTCTTTTTCTTTGTTTTTTTTTTTTTTTTTAAGGTTTTTGCCACATAGCACGTGCACTCACCTGAGAGAGACAAACAAAGAGAGGAACAGTGAGAACCCCCCCAGGGAGTGTGGCCATGCTGCAGTCCCTTCTCTTCTATTCTCCTCTTGGAATTTTGGGCACGCATGCACAAACACCTGGTGTGATTTTCAAGCTGCTAGGTCTGGGACTCAGACCATGGTCAGCCATGTGAGAGTCTAGTGTCTTAACTACAATGCCACCTACTCACCCTGCATTTCCTTTTCTTTGTGGTCTGTTACTGGAAAATTACTGTGTTCCTTAAGAGGAGTCATACTTTCTTGATTCGTTGTGTTTTTGTGGCCCTGCATTGATATCTGAGCATCTGGTGGAATAGTCACTCTTAAAATTTTATGCACTAGCTTTTGTAGGGAAGGACTTTTTACCCTGTAGATGTTTCCTATAGTATTAGTTATATAGTGCGCTTTGACTTTGGTTCTGGTTGGATTCAATAGTGTGCTTCCTGTATATATATTTTTCAGCTGGAATCTGTGTCCACTGCTGTACCTTTGTGATTGAGCGTCTGATCGCTTTTATATTTAGTTATGCAGTTCTGTTGATTTCAGAGCATGAGGGTGAGAACCATGGTCCTCTGATCCTAAATGGGGAGTCTCCATGGGTTGAGGAGTTGATGCCTCTATGTGTTGTCACTGTAGTGGGTTCCAGGTTTGGGGGTGCTAGTGATCTTAAACTCTGGGTAAGATATGTATGGGGCTCAGAGGACCTGTCCGTTATTGATGAGGTTGCAACCACACTTCTGTCCTCAGGCCCTGTGCAATTGTACACACTGTCATTAAGGGTCATACTTATCCAGTGTGTGGAGTCACCAATGGAGGCAAAAGGAGCACCTGAGCCAGTGTCTTCAGACCTTGATTGAGTCGTGCATAGTACACGGAGGCCCTGGCAGTAGCATGTCGGGTCACTCATGGCAATTGTGTCAGCAGGTGTGGAGTGGTGGCTGGTGTTTTTAGGTCCTAGATGGGGATGCATAGAGGTTCCTCCACTTAAAGTAGCTAGGTTGCAGGTAGCAACTGTGTCCAGGAAATATCCTTGGGTCCAGGTGGGGTATGCAAGTGAGGTGGAAACCATATCAGGTACGAGGACAGGGCTGCAGAGCCCCGTGAAGGTGAGGACACCTAGCACAGTGGCGCTGGGCTTTGGGTGCTGCCATGGTGGGGCTTTGGGCTTGGTGCATGGTGGGTTGGGGGTGCTGCAGGATTTTGTGCGGTAGGGAAATGCTTGGTCCAGTAGCTCTGGGCTTCTAATGGGGCTTGTGTGGCACATGGGAGTTGCTGCCTGTAGGTAAGTAGGAATGCAAAGTCTTGTAGGGGCAGGAACACCTAAGTTGGAGGCTCTAGGTTCCAAGTGGCTTGCATTGTACACAGAAATCACACCAAGCAGGGGACGGGGCTGTGAGACTCCGGGTGGGATATGTGCAGCACACAGGTGTGCACGTGAGTGAATGGCCAGCACCATTGGTCAGGTGGGATATCTGGAGTCATACATCTCTGCAGAATTGGGGTCTAGATTCTTTAACATTGAAAGAGGATGGTTTCCCATGTTTTCAGTCTTTAGGGGAGGGTACCTGAAGGCCTCAGTGTCTGGCGGACACCTGCATCGATTCCCTGAGGACCAGAGTATTCTCCCCAGTGTGGTGCACTACTTGTTCCTTGGAGTACAGGGTGCTGCATGGGCCCAAATGCTGGGACCGTTGCTACCTTACTGCTCATCTGCTGGCCTGATTCAGCCATCCTCTGTGGGGCTGTGGCAGAGTGACAGTGAGGCCTCAGGGATGTCGTTGTTCAGGGTCTGCTGACTCCCACAGAAGGATGCACTTTAGCTCTGGCTCCGTGACATGGGAGCTTGGGTTCCTAGGAGAGCGAGTACTCAGCATGTGCTTTTTCTGGGTTGCTGACCTCAAGTGGATGCCCCACGGCTCCTTATACTGGGTTCGAGCTCTGTGATGGCTATGTGACTGTCCCGTGGCCAGGTCTGTGGGTATCTGATATGGGAATCTGGAGTGCCAGGAATATTTTGCTGGTATTTTCCCCATAGTGAGGGGCCTCCTGGGCTCAGGTTGCTCCAGCCTGGTGTTTTATCTCCTTTTCTATTCCTCTGTCCTGAGTCTCTGAGCCTGGGAGGCTTCTCATACTTCCTTCCTGTGTCCGGGTGTTTCCTGGTGTGTCCTTGCTGCTTTATTCCAAGTGTAGCTATTCAGGGTTTTCTTGTTTCTGTTTTTGTTTTGGTCCCCCTTCGTGGAGAAGTGTGCTGGGTGTTGCTAGTCAGCCATCTTTTGTCCCCCTATCAGTACCTTTCCTAATTGGTCCATGGTGCCCTGGTCATGCTGTTTTTGATGGGTATGTATTTTGAATAAGCAAATATGCACCTATTTGGTTGGTTAGGGTTTGGAGATAATAGTAAAATCTTGATACTTAGGCAGGCTTTAAAGATTTTTTAGAGATATTTCCTTCTGTACATAGTCTCTTGCAATAAGCTTTTTTATAATATACTTGGCTGTCCTCGATTAAACCAGTTACATATATACACGTTATAGCAATGGCGAATCAGTAGATATATTTTTGTTGAAGAAGCTAACAGTATTACTGCAAGTAATTAGATAGTAATTTTTTTCAAATATATTACTTGATCCTTTGTATTGGTTCATTCAATTTTTTTGTTCTAAAAGTCTTATTAAGTACATGTATCATCGATTTTACTATTCTTTGTACCTGATGTAAAGCAAATATCTATGTTTTATTTATGGCTGTTATTTTTTTTCCCCCAGCATGTTTATCTGTTTAGTATCTCTGCTGACCATTCTTCTAATACTTTTGTATAAACCAGAGGTCCTTAATTGAGTCTTGTTCATTTTAGTAATAATAGTTTAACAGTGGAAATAATTTTATTTAAAAGTATTTTACATTTGTCTTGGGAATAAAACATACTTTAAAAATTACTATCAAATAGTTTCCTGGTTACAAAAAACACAATTCATGTAACTTTCTGTGTTTCAGAAACCTTTTCCCCAAAAGGACAAAAGAACTTAAATCCGTTGTCCATAGTGCTCCTGGTTGGAAATTATTTGGTAAAGTTCCTCCCAGAGAGAACCTTCAGAAAACTTCCAAAATCATTCAACAGGTAAGTATTAATATACCCATGTAGTTTGTCCTAGCTTTTCAAGTATCCTTTCCTTGATAATTAACCCTTTTCCATTTTCATTCTTCATCTTATCTCAATATAAACTTTTGAGATTATATTGTAGATATTTATAATAACATTCTTAATTTTTTTTAAAAAAAGGGCTACATGTTTTGTATTATTTCTTATGATTGTGAAAATTCTTTTTTTTTAAAAAAATTATTTTATTTAAATTTATTTATTTATTTTAACTTGACCAGAGAGGGGCAGAGTGAGCAAGTGAGAGAAAGAGTGAGAAAGAGAATATGTGAAAGCAAGCTGCCTGGTCTGGGACTCGAACCATGGTTGGCCATGTGGGAGTCCAGCACCTTTAATCACCACGCCACCTGCCGGCCCCGTGAAAATTCTTTAACGTAATAAAATATTGACATCCTTTCCCTGTTTTTTTTGATTGCTTTAAAAAAAAAACTTAGCAAATCACTCTCTCCAAATACTTTGACTACTTAGTAGCCTTCGCTAATGGCACAAAATTTTATGAATATTGGTAGTTGTGATCTGATAAAACAGTAAAAAGCAAAAATGGAGTAGATGAGATTGAACTCTTTCTTTCATCACTTTTCTGATGTTCTACCTAAACCAAGAGCCTTGTAAGTATAAGAAGGGCTGGCATACAGTATGCTTCTGATGTTTGTAAGTCAGTTCTTCTAATATCTCTCGCAATGTCCATATTCTTAAGACTCCCAGGCTTTAGTTGACTCCTGAACATGCACAGCTTAGTAATAAAAGTGAGACTAAGGAGTGAGAATGGGAGGCTGGATCAATTCTGCAGTGTTTTAAAATTCAGAGAAGTTTTTGCTCAGAAGGAAATTATTTAATAAATGTATTTTCTATTTTCCTCCTTTTCAACTGTGGTTTACCAGATTTTAACACAGCTAATGTTTACAAAAATAGCCACGTTAAGGTAATAATCATCATTCATAGTGGGGGGGAAAACTCTTATTTTAAGTATTTAATTTACTTTTTACTGCTAAGAAACAAACCTGGTTTCCCAAATAATATAGGAAAATAATTTTTATATATTTAAAGATATTACTGTAGTTGATTTTATTTGCATGTCATTAAGGGTGAATAGTTAGTATAGCTGCTGGGATTTAACCATGTAGCTAGCGCCCTGATTCCCACATTGTGTGCCTAGGCACCCTGCTGTGCTGCCAGGAACACACCAGGGAACTAAGGGCAATTTAAACTTTTCTGAGGCAAATTCGGTGATAATGCCTGGTTTGTTAAATACGGTGCAGACTGTTAACCTGAAGTAGTGCATAGGTTCAACCATATATGGTGATGCATGCTACTTACAGCATCATATCCATGTGAATCTATTTTTTTCCTGTGGTGTGAGAGACTGATAATGAGGGTGATGCTGTAACTGATTTAAGGATTGGAGAAATTGTACAGAGCACGACAGACATACCTGCCCAACTAATGTAATTGTGGTTCTTTAAGAGTAGAATATCTATGTGCATTATATTTACATAGAATATGTATGTGTATTATATTTAAATGGCTACTGTTAGGCAATAAATCCTTAGTGAATTGTTTGGACATAGCTACTTATTAAACAAAACCATTAGATATTTTCTCTGGTTTAGGTGGCATCATGAAAACATTGCTAAGGCACAAAGGGCAGTGTTAACCAAAGTTGGGAGCCTCTGCTATTGTGGCATCTTCAATTTTAATTCCTCGTTTGTGTGAAGTCTGAGAGTAACTTCTTGTCTAGAGATTTTCCAGAAGACCAAGTTCGCCCTCTAGAGGTAAAACAGAGGTCCTGCTATTGAAGGTTTATGCAGATACTCTTGACTTTCTAGTAGTTCACATTATACGTTTTTATATCTTTATGTAAACAAACATTCTGTGATACTTTATTACAGTAGGTATCTAAATAAATTAATTATTGGATAATTATCTTTAAAGCTATGCATGCTTTATTCTTTCAATCAGATATTTTTATTTTGGAAACCCAAGTCCTCATGTTTTCTCTTTTTTAATATATATTTTGGGAACATTTGATGAGTAGTTAGGAAGAGAACAGCTCTTATTGGTACGAAGAGAAAGCATGGAATCGAAGTACAGTTGCTCCTTTTCTGGCCCTTTATAAATGGTGATTTCCCCCAGTCACTTACTTTCATTTTTTAGCTTTCCAGCTGTATGTAGGACTAGTGCTTAATTTGGTGTTTTTTGTCCTTCCGTTTGTTTTCTGGGGGGTGTGGCAGGTAACTAGACATTGGTCCTTTGACCCTTGAACGTTTCTCTGCCTGTCTCTTCCTCACTTCTGTGTATGTCCACTACTTTGCATTTGTTTAACTTCACTGTCCCTTGCTCTGCAGTTGTCACGTTCAAGGTCGGCGTGATTTTCTCTTTATAGTAATGGTAACTTTCCAATCTTACGTCTCTGTTCCAACTGAAAACGTGTTTCGCAGCCCTAACTTTTAAACTCTGTAAAACATTAAGAATATAAAGCTGCGGGACCAGCAGTTAGCGTAATGGCTATGTCGCTGGACTCCCATGTAGTCGACTGCGGTTCGCGTCCGGGACCCAGTGGCTTAAAACTCACGCGGGGCGCGTGTGCATGCGTGCCCGAGATCCCGAGAGGAGAATGGAGGAGAAGGGATTGCGGCGTGGCCATCTCCTCTGGGGGGGTGATCTCTCGCTTTCTGTCTCTCTGTCTCTGTCTGTCTGGCCAGCGCACACGCCCTATGGCAAAAACCTCTCCCGAAAAAAAAAAAAAAAAAAGAATATAAAGCTGCATTTGAAACTCCATTCCTTCACCAGGTACCCCTTTCAGATGGTGTTACATGTTTGGAATTAGAAATCAGAATGAAGGGACCAGTAGATGGTATAATAGCTATGTTGCTGGACTCCCATGTAGTCAACTGCAGTTGAGTCCAGGACCCGGTGGCTTAAACTCACACCAGGCACATGTGTGTGCCTGCGCAAGATCCCGAGAGGAGAATGGAGGAGAAGGGATTACAACGTGGCCATCCCGCCTGGGGGGTGATTTCTCGCTTTCTGTCCTTCTGTGTCTCTCTGTCTTTGTAGCGAGCACACGCACCCTATAGCAAAAAAACTCTCAAAAAGAAAGAAATCAGAATGAAAATATTATCTGTGAAGTCATGAAGAACATTAGGACACATCCGTCATGTTTTAGGACAGGATCTTAAATCTCTAAGGCTATAGGAAATGAAGAGGGAGCTAGAAATTCAAGTGTAAAATTGTCTGAAAAAAATGAGGGAGTTCTTAAAGTACTAAGATCAAAATGAAGTCATTTGAGCTTTCTAAATATGGTTCGCTTGGTTTTTGGGTAGCAATACAGTAAGAGTAGTAGGATTAAAGTAGTAATAGTATTTCATTGGACAATATTTTGTTGTTTTTTTGTCAGAGGGTGCATATGCTCATCAGGGAGGGATAGGGAGAGAGAGAGAGAGTGAAAGAGAATGAGAAAGGACTCTCCATGGGGGGTAGGGGGTGATCACGCTGCAGCCCCTTCATTTTGCCCTCCTTTTGGGCACACACGCACACACACCTGGTGCCGTTCTCACATTGCCAAGTAGAATCCAGTCTTCCTAAACACCACACCACCAGCTGGACCTGAATAATAATTTTTAAAAGCATTTATTTAGAAAGGAGTTGCCATATTTTTAAATATGGATGTAAACATGTTATTGGGCCACATTGGAGCTATGAACTATTGCTTTTAGGGACTAAAACTAATGAAGAGTTTCTGCTGTGACTTCACCCTCCAGACCCTATTCCAGAGTGGTAGGGCACCCCCTGTATCCTTCTCTCTGTCTCTCAGTCTTTTAATTTAAAAAAAAAAAAAATATTTTAAGGAGATCCTCCTTTATCTTGCTGATTCACACTTTTCCATCCTCCCATTTAGGAGAGGCAGAAAGCACAGGCCTCCAGAGAAGACTCCGTCATTGCAGCTGTGAACTATTGGTTTCATGCGGCGTGCTTGTGCACTGCGCAGTTTTCATTTTTTGCTTTTTATTAAAAAAAAAAAAAGGCTTTTTTTCTCTTTCTCTGTTTTCTTTTTCTTTTTTTTTTAAAGAATGATTTTATTTAACTTTATTTACTTATTTATCTTTGACCAGACAAGGACAGCGAGATAGCGAGCAAGGGGGGGTGGGGTAAGGAGTGAAAAAGCAAGCCACCAGGTCCAAGACTGGAACCCTGGTCGGCCTAGTGGGAGTCCAGTGCCCTTAACCACCGCTCCACCTGCCGTTTTCTTTTTCTTTTACCTTCATCGCTTTGCTGCTTGGCCTCTGTGCTCTTGAGTGTCTAGGCAGGTCTAAGTTAACAGTAGCCAAACATCAGAATACTATTAGGGTCAGAATATTCCTCAATTCCCGCTGAATCTGCTGCACAAAGGGAGAAAGATGGGACGGCAGGAAGGCTGCAGATCACCTCCTCCTGTATGTCTCTGAACACTCACATTAAACTTCAAGAAATTAGGAAGAAATATATAACTCATCAGATGGCCAGAAATCACCACAAAGGCATAAGAAATATGAGAAACCAAGAAAACATCTCTCCCCCAAGGGAAAAAAATAACTCCTCTTTGTCCATAGACAGTATAGTGGAACTCATGAAAATGTCTGACAAAGAATTTAGAATATTCATAGTGACAAAGCTAATAGAATACAAGAGAAGAGAGACAGTGAATTCCAGAAGATTCAGGAGAAAAGAGCTGATGAGTTCTAGGAGGTGAGGAAGTCCTTGCATGATCTGAAAGATGAAATACACACCATAAAAAAGAATCAAATGGAACTGTTAGAGATGAAGGCTGTAATATAGGAAATCAAAACCTCCCTCAAAAGTATTAAAAGCAGACTAGATCATACAGAAAATCAAATCTCAGATGTAGGAGACAGAATCTCTGGACTAGAAAAATCCACAGACTGAGAAAAAAGCCCAAAACAATGAGAATAATATACAAGAATTACTAGATACCAGTAAATATCCAAATATCTAGATAATCGGTATCCCAGAATGTGAAGAGACTAATAAGGGCATTGATAATCTATTCCATAAAATCCTGGAAGAAAACTTTGCAAACCTAGAGAGGGATTCAAAGATCCAGACCCAAGAAATACAAAGGATCCCACATAGAATCAACCTAAGAAGATCTTTTCCAAGGCACATCATAGCCAGATTGATCAAAACCACAAAGACAATATACTAAGAATGGCAAGAGAGAAATGTCAAGTTACCTACAAAGGATATCCTATCAGGCTAATAGTGGACCTCTTACCGGAAACAATGTGAGCAAGGAAAGAAGGGGAAAATATATTCAAAGTGTTAAGTGAAAAACAAGTTCAACCAAGAATGCTGTATCTGGCAAGATTATTCTTCATATAAGAAGAAAAGACAAGAACATTTTTCAGATAAACAAAACCTGAAAGAATTTACCGATACTAGACCAGCTCTCCAAGAAGTTCTGAAGGCAGTGCTATTATCAGGAAAACTAAATACAGACACACAGAAATAAGAGTTCAAAAGCAGCTAAGAAAATGATCAACTTAATGGTAGGGACAAGTCTGGTGTTGAATGTTATCTTCCAGAATCTAAATGGAAAGATCAAGACCACAACAGAAGATAGATTAAGTACATGAGACTGAACTGGTGAAATAGAATTTTATGACTTTTGACTAAAACGTTAATGATTTTCTTCTATGCTTTATTTTCCAGATTTAAGGACTTTTGTCTTGTCTTGAGCTGCTGATAGGTTCATGTACCTACTATTTGAACAGAATTCTAACCTGTTTCCTGACTTTAAGTCTTAAGCAAAGTTCTCTTAACATTTAAAAATTTTAATTTATTAAAATTAAAGCTGCCTTTCTTGAAATTAAAAAATATTAAAAAATACCTATTTAATGTCCACAGTAAGCTATATAGCCTCAGCTAGGTACTACTTTATAGTATATTCATTCTGCTTACAGTTTCATGCCTAAAGTCAGACATGTGTTCACAGATATGTGTATATCAGCTGAACTTGCTATTGAAAGTAATTATATTAATTTAAGATATTTTGTGAATCAGTAAAATGTGGGGGGAATAAAAGGAATGGAAAGCAACTGTAGATACCAGATATAGTGTGGGAGGAGAGCGGGAAATGGCAGAGGGTGAGAAATAGGGAGGAAAAAAAAATATATGTAAGAAACAAGAAATAGAAAATTATTTGTTGATGATAACTTGTATGATTAAACCACTATACAGTACATTCTGGATGGGAAATTACATTTTGTATGCTGTGATTATGTTCGGTGAATGAATGTAAAATAAATAAATTAAAAATAAAAAAAGGAATATTGGGCTACAGTTACACTGTTCCTAATGTGGATGGATATGAAACATGACTTCTCTAGTCATGTTTAAATTTATTCATTAAATAAGAGATATAAAAAAATATGTTATTGAGTTAGACGACTTTTTTTTTAGTGGAAAGACATCTGTAAGATTATACACTAAGCGGGACCAGCAGGTGGCATGGTGGTTAAGGGCACTGGACTCCCATATGGCCAACCACGGTTCAACTCCTGGACCTGGTGGCTTGCTTTCTCACTTTCCCTCTCTCTCTCTCTCTCTCTATCTCTCTCTAGTCAAATTTAAGTAAATAAATAAAGTTCAATAAAATAATTCTTTAAAAAAAGATTATACACTAAGCAAATAAAAAAAGTTTGATTTACAAACTTTTTCTCTATTATTGATTTTATAAGTAAACATTATATTTTCTTTATAATATGGAAAACATTATACATATCTCATCCATCCTTTTTCACATTTTTAGACCTTTAAAAAATTTTTTTTTGTTATGTGAAAAACACTTCATTTTAAATGTGTGTGTCTGTGTGTGTGTGTATTTTTTTTTTTTTTTTTTTTTTAGATTATTGCTATGGGGCCTGTATATTCACTAGAGCGAGAGAGACAGCACAGAGAAATAGAAAGTGAGAAATTACCCCCCTGGGGGGAATGACCACACCACAATCCCTTCCTCTCCATTCTCCTCTCAGGATTTTGGGCATGCACATACACGTTCCTGGTGTGTTATTTTTAAAAAATTATTTATTTAATTATATTTATTCATTCATTTATTTTAATTTGACCAGAGAGAGACAGAGACAGAGAGAGAGAGAGAGAGAGAGGTAAAGTCAGAAAGCAAGCCACCAGGTCCGAGACTCGGACCGTGGTCAGCAATGTGGGAGCGTCCAGCACTTTAACTACCACACCACCCACTGACCCCCAGCATGCTTTTCAAGCCACCAGTCCAGAACGCAAACTGTGGAGTCGTCTATGTGGGATCCATTGCCTTAATCAACACTCCATCTGCTGACATACATGTACATTTGTTTTACATATATAGTATTGTATATGTTTTTCTGTAACTTATTTTAAGACAAAAATGTCACCATCTGTGTGTGTGTATATATAATTTAGCTTTATATGTTTTGTACATATGCTTTTCAGAGATACATAAAGTCATAAGTGAAAACAATGTATATATTTAAAATTTTTTAATGTATTTAAAATTTTTTTCAAAAGAATTATTTTATTTAACTTTATTTATTTATTTAAATTTGACCAGAGAGGGCTAGAGCGAGAGAGTGCGAGAGAGAGAGAGAGAGAGAGAGAGAGAGAGAAAGTGAGAAAGCAAGCCATCAGGTCCAGGACTCGAATTGCAGTCGGCTATGTGGGAGGCCAGCCTCTTTAACCATCATGCCATTTGCCAGCCCACTACGTTAAATTTTTAAAAAATTACTTAATTTTATTTATTAGTAGTATTATATTTAATTCACTACAAGACATGTGTGCTTACTGGTGAGAAAAAGAAAGAGAGAAAGAAAGAGAAAGCAAGCCACTGGATCCAGAACTCAAACTACAGTCGGCTATGTGGGAGTCCAGTGCCTTAACCACCATGCCACCTGCTGGCCTCTAGGTTGAATTTTTTTTTAAGTTTTAAGTTTATTCATTTATCTCTTTCATGAGAGGAAAAAGAGATAAGAGACAGAAAGAGAGACAGAGACACACACCTCCGACAGGGTCCCAGTGTCACAGCCCACTCCCAGTCTTACCTGTCCTGAGTTAAGGGTATGTACATATGTGTCCAGAGAGATCCTGGGATACAGTCACCATTGCACCACCACCTGTCTGCATAAATATTTTTTACATTTTATTAGTAAATTTTATCAAAGGTCTGATCAATTTTAGTGCTTTCTGTGTTAATGAAGAAATATAAAAATAATTTTTAGAATAATAGTTAAGTCAGACTGACTGAAGTTTGACATTTAGCTTGATCAATTCCCAAATCACAAAAAAATCATTATTTTTTGAGGATTATCACATGTGTTCTCTTGCAGGTGTGAAATTCCTGCTTGTGGCCTTTGACCCAGTTGGTGAGCCATGTTAAAAACTGCATTAACTAATTATAAATAGTAAATTAATTATCATTGTATTTCAGTTATATTATAGTTTGATTGGCCTGGATTTTGATTTTCTAAATTAATGAAGTTGGAATACAGCTAAGTGGTTTGCCTACAACTGCCACATTGCAAGTGAGAATGATTTCAAGTGAGCCATCTTATGTATAATTACGATACAATTGCATACCAGGTTGAATATATACTAGTCATGCAAACTGGCCATCTTTGTGTAGAAAGTGTTTTCTTTTGTTTGTTTGTTTGTTTTTGGTAGGCACTGTTTTATATTGGCATCTTTAATGTGAAAATGAGATAGTACTTAGATGATAGTTCAAGTTTTTCATCAACACACCATTTTCTGAGCAAAGTTTTAGTTTAGTGATTGAATCACTTTCATGTAACTTTGGACAGGCTGAAAAAGAAAAGATAGCTTTAAGCTACTAGCAGTCTTTTAATCTGAGTACTTCAAATTGTACTAGCACTAGAATAGGTTACTCTCCTAAGTGAAACTTTTCGGGTTTTTTACTGCAGGAACAATAACTTTTTAGAAAGAATTATTTTATTTAACTTAACTTTATTTATTTTTAAAATTTGACCAGAGAGGGACAGAGAAAGAGGGGGGCGGGGAGTGAGAAAGCAAGCCGCCTGGTCCAGGATTCAAACCGTGGTTGGCCATGTGGGACTCAAGAGCCCTTAACCACCATGCCACCTGCTGGCCCCACAATAACATTATTAAAAGGACTAGCACACATGTATTTTATTAGTGGAAGTTAAATATATAACACTTTGAAAGTGAAGTTAATTTTTTGGTTACTGGTGTTATTGGTGTACATAGTATTAGAACATTTGAAAACAATTCATCAGTTTTCATTAAGCTTAAGTAGATCCACTTAGTGTAAACTTAGGCTGAGTACTACAGAAATGAAGTAGTGTTTTGTTGTCGCTAAATTGTGGAAGGGAAGTATATTCTTGAAAAGTCCTTATAATTGTTACACCCTTGCATGTTTGTTTTTACCTTTATTTACCTATCTTATTGTCACCTTGAAAGGGTAGTGAATACTTTCCCAGCTGCATGTCTGTTCTTTATTGATACACATTGATTACACATTTCCTATGTGTAAATAAGTAGATTTTAAAAGTTAATTTATGTGGTCTGAAGATTGAGAATTTGGAACAGTTCTGGGCCTGTGCTTCTGGGAAAGGAGAGAAGCCTCAAGAAAGACGCTTAACTTAGTGAACTTATCTTAGAGAATACGAAAAGAATAAAACAGTAAGTTCACAGAAACTGAGTAGGACAGAACTTGGGGGGGAAATTTTTTCCTGTTATCAGAAACACAGACTTGGAAAGGGGTTGCAGTTTGAAAATACTCTGAATTCCTATTACTTGATTATACACATACAGTTTGAGTATCAAAAATTATATTGAGAGTTTTATTCTTTCTTTATGTCAGATCTGTATATTGTGTTAGATTTCAAATCGGACTCGGCAAACAAAATTGTGCTAACGACTTTGCCAAAATGAAGCTTACTAAGACATTCTTACATGCCAGAGAGTAATGAAATGCTTTGATCCAAGGTTTCAGTTAAGCTCAAAATACTTCTCTTAATGCACAGATTCTAGAATAAAATTTAGAGGCAGGTAAGGTATTGCAGTGAACCAAACGGTCTCTATGCCAAGCATAATGGCTCCCTTGGCTCTTGGATCAGGTTGTGTAGGAGAGTTCCTTTATTTTGGAAGCATGGTCTTGAGATAGTAGAGATGGCCACAGAGGGAGTTTCTTCTATTTCTGAAAGATTCTGGCTCTCTAGAAACTCCACAGCATGTAGTTTAACACCAACTCCTTTTTTTTCTTTTTTCTTTTTTTGGAGAGGTTTTTGCTATAGGGCGCGTGCGCTCGCCAGACAGACAGAGAGAGACAGAGAGACAGAAAGCGAGAAATCACCCCCCAGGGGGGATGGCCACGCCGCAATCCCTTCTCCTCCATTCTCCTCTCGGGATCTTGGGCACGCACGCACACGTGACCGGCGTGAGTTTTAAGCCGCCGGGTCCGGGACTCGAACCGCGGTCGACTATGTGGGAGTCCAGTGACATAGCCATTACACTAACTGCTGGTCCCAACACCAACTCCTTTAAGAGCCTTGTTGCTACAGTCCACTGAACCTCAGTGTCCAGTCAGTTAATGGATCTATCACTGTAGATATTTGGCTATTTTGGCTTTCTCTTTCTCTTTGGAAGAGAGGCTCCTATTCTGCTATTTTTTTTTCTTCTACTTTCCATATTTACTTTTTGTTTTGTTTCTGTAGAGGGCCTTTTACTTTTTGAGGTCACATCTTCAACAGAATGCCCAAAGGGGTTGCCCCTTGATGGGGTACCTGAGGCCCAGTCTGGATGGACTGCTTACCCTGGGGCAGCACAGGGGCACAGGGAGTGCGGACACCAGCTGGGCCTACTGGGCAGCACACTGCCAACACACGAGGCCCCAGTCAAGTTCCGGCCGAAGAAACAGCTCCAGTCTGTGGTGCTGCAGCCTGCCCCACTTCTCCCAGGGCTGCCTCAGTGGCTTGGGAGCACAGCTCTAGGCCTACCCTCCCAACCGATATTTCACTTCTTTAAGAAGTTATGTAAAGACTGCTGCCATGCGCCCTACAAGTGTAGTCTGATCTTTTCACATACTTCTTTCCTAATACACCTCTGTCCACTAGATTTCTCTTTAGCTACAGAACCCAGAGCATCAGAGTACGGTAGAATACGACTTTGCTGTCAGCTGAATGTGTGGCCTCTTTTTTTTTTTTATTAATTAATTTATTTATTTTTGTATATACTTTCAATCATATTGTTTGGCTTACAATGAGACCATTTCGATATGTGAACATTTCTCCCCAGACCCGTTGATCGAAATATCTTCAACAGATAACACCACACCTCCCCATCCCGTCAATGCTCTACCTCTGTATCCCTTCTCCAAATGTCTTTCG
Organism: Tupaia tana; assembly: GCA_026018925.1. Classification (NCBI taxonomy): domain Eukaryota; kingdom Metazoa; phylum Chordata; class Mammalia; order Scandentia; family Tupaiidae; genus Tupaia; species Tupaia tana. The sequence continues at coordinate 80,662,964 of JAKSZU010000010.1, forward strand.
TTGGGCCCCACTCCTCCACATACACCTCATCTGACATTCACACCCATCTCTTGTGTTTGTTCAACTGTTAGTCAATCAGTTTCAGACATAGAATGCAGACAAACGGTATATGTTAAGTGGGGACATACAATGTCTCTCCTTCATAGCCTGGCTTGCCTCACTCAGCAGTACATCTTCCATATTCTTCCACTTTCTGTCAAAAGCCAGGGCTCTGTTGGTTTTTATGGCTGAGTAGTATTCCATAGAGTATATGTGCCACAGTTTTTCAATCCATTCCTCCATACGGGGGCATCTGGGTTGGTTCCATGACTTAGCAATTGTGAATAGTGCCGCAATAAACATCGATGTGCAAGCACTTTTCCAATGAAGAATTCTTCTGTCCTTTGGGTAGATACTGAGGAGTGGGATCTCTGGATCATATGGCAGATCTATCTGTAGATTTTTGAGGAATCTCCAAATTATTCTCCACAGTGGTTGGACCAATCTACATTCCCACCAGCAGTGTAAAAGAGTTCCCCTTTCACCACACCCCCGCCAACACTTATCATTTTTTGTTTTTTTAATATTAGACAATCTGACTGGGGTTAGGTGGTACCTCATTGTTGTTTTTATCTGCATTTCCCTTACGATGAGGGAGGTTGAACATTTTTTCATATGCCTTTTGGCCATTCGTATGTCATCTTTAGAGAGTGTTTTCTTCATCTCCTTCTCCCATCTTTTAATAGGGTTGATCATCTTTTTTCCAAACACCTTTTTTAGTTCCTTGTGTATTCTGGTTATCAGTCCCTTATCTGATGCAACATTTACAAAAATATTTTCCCATTCTGAGGGCTGTCGATTCACACTAACTACTGTGTCTTTGGCTATGCAGAAACTTCTTAGTCTGATGTAATCCCACTTGTCTATTTTGTGGACGATGGACTCTGCTTTGAGGGTCTTCTTTAGGAAGTCTTTCCCTACACCAATGTCTCCCGGAGTTTCCCCAGCATTCTCCAGGAGCAGCTTTATAGTTTGAGGTCTTAGATTTAGATCCTTGATCCACCTTGACTTGATTCTTGTCAAAGGAGAGAGGTAGGGGTTCAGATTCATCTTTCTGCAAGTGGAAGTCCAGTTTCTCCAGCACCACTTGCTGAAGAGGCTTTCATTTTCCCACTGGATTGACTGGTACCCCCTTGTCAAAGATCAGTTGACTGTATGTTTGGGCACTTATTTCTGGGGACTCTATTCTGTTCCATTGGTCCACATGTCTGTTTCTGTGCCAATACTATGCTGTCTTTATTACCACAGCTTTGTAATATATTTTTGGATCGGGGATTGAGATGCCACCCACTCCATTCTTCTTGTGTAGAAGTGCTTTGGCAATACGGGGTCTACGGCCATACCACCCTGAACGCGCCCGATCTCGTCTGGCCTCTTTTTTTAAATTTAAATTTCTTTCATGCAGATGCCCTATAGCAAATTAAAAAATAATAATAATGATAAATAAAATTAAATTATTATAAAAAAGATACCATTCTTCAGATATTTTATTTGTTTCTCAGGTGGGACTTATTTTGTCCATCCACATAAGACAAAGCTTAAATTCAGTCTGTTTGGGCCATTTTACTTACTATTAAGTTGTAAAGGTTGGTTTGGGTTGTTGAACCAATTCTGCATTCCAGGCATAAACTACAATTAGTCATAGTGATCCATGTTGTATATTACTGAATTTGATTTGAGTAAATGTAATAATAAACTTATTTTCAGAGTAATTTAGGGGTCATCGCACCATTGAATAGAAATATGTTTCCCTATATTCCCTGCCCCCACACACAGACAGTCTCCCAGCATACACATCTTGTGCCACAGTGGTGCGTTTTTTACAACTGATAAACCTACATTGACACATTATTACTCAAAACTCTTCGTTTACATTAGGGTTCAGTCTCGGTGGTGTACATTCTGTGGTTTGGACAAATGAATCCTCTGTGTAGTATCAGACAACATGGTTTCGCTGCCCTGGAAATACTTGGTGCTCTGCCTCGTTGTCCTTCCCCACCCCCACCCCACTCTAGGCAACCACAGATTTTTTTTTCTTTTTTTTTTTTTTTTTTTTTTACTGTTTTCGTAGTTTCTGCTTTTTCTAGAACGTCATATAGCTGGAACCACAGAGTTTGTATGGCTTCTTTCCCTTCGTAATAAGCATTATGTTTTCCTCCGTGCCATTCCATGGCTCAATAGCTCATTTCTTTTTAGCACTGAATCATATTCTATTGTCTAGATACGTCATTGTTTATTTATACATTCACCTACTAAAGAGCATCTTGGTTGCTTCCAAGTTTTGGCAATTATGAATAAGGCTGCTGCAAACTTTCATGTGCAGGCTTTGTGTGGACATGTTTTCAGTTCATTTCAGTAAATAATAATTTCTGGATCCTATGATGGGTGTATGTTTATACAAGATACTGGGAAACTGTCTTCCGATGTGACTGTACCATTTTTGCACTCTCGCCAGGAATGAATGAAAGTTCCTATTTTTTCATATGTTCTCTAGCTTTGGTGTTGTCAGTGTTTTTCATTTTGGCCATTATAATAGGCGTGTAATGGTATTATGCCCAGTGTTGTATTTACAAATGATGTTGGACATCTTTTCAGTCTCATTTGCCATTTGTTTATCTGTTTAGGACTTTGCTTACTTAAATTGTGTTCTTCAATTTCTCATTGAGTTTTAGAAGTAGTTCTTTGTATACTGTATATGTCTTTTTAAATTTTTTTTGGAGAGGTTTTTGCTATAAGGGCTACTGCACTCCCCAGAAAGACAGAGAGAGACAGAGAGAGACAGAGAGACGGAAAGCGAGAAATCACCACCCAGTGGGGATGGCCACACCATAATCCCTTCTCCTCCATGCTCCTCTCGGTTCTTGGGCACACACGCACATGTACCTGTCGTGAGTTTAAGCCACCGGGTCCGGGACTCGAACCATGGTTGACTACATGAGAGTCCAGCGACACAGCCTTTAGGCAAACTGCTGGTCCCATTATATTGTATGTCTTTTATCAGAAGCGTTTTTGGCAAATATTTGCTTCCTGTCTGTGGCTTGTCTTCTCATTTGCTTTCCATTGTCTTTCACAGACCAGAAATTTTGTTTGTTTGTTTGTTTCATGTGTTGTTTTGATTTCTGGTCTATATATAATCATTGTACATCTTTCTGGGGTACAATATGGTTTTTTGAAGCACGCCTACATTGTGTAATAATAAAATCAAGAAGTAGAGGCATATTCATCTTCTTCAATATTAAGCATTACATTTTATAAAAGAATTACTTATTTAATTTATTATTTTTAAAAAATTTGAGCAGATAGAGATACAGAGAGAGAGGAAAAGTGAGAAAGCAAGCCACCAGGTCCAGGACTTGAACCACTGTTGACCATGTGGAAGTGTAGTGCCTTAACCACCACACCACCTGCTGGCCCCAACATTACGTTATGTTGTACACATTTGGTAATAGTTCTACTAGTTTTTTTTTCCCTTTGGAAGTATACGTTGAATTGTCCATGACATTTTTCACCCTGCTGTGGTTCTTTGTTCCATAACCTATTCCATTGTGTACATGTTTCTATTTCTCAGTCCTTCCACCTACCCTAGAAGTTTTAAATTTTAGTGCTTATTTCTTTGTGTAGACCCATGATTTCAGGTGATACATTCTCTCTGCCTGAAAAATTTCCTTTAAAATATCTTGCAGGTCCTTTAACAAACAGATTCTCTTTGTCTTTATATGTATGAAAAGATTTTTATTTTGTTTTCATTTTTGAAAACTATTTTCTCTTGGTACAAGATTCTGACTCCTCATTTTCCCCCCTTTATTTATTAATATGCTAGAGGGCATGTGTAATCACTGGTGAGACAGAAAGTCAGAAAGCCCCATCCTCCACCGCTAACATGGTCACTCTGCAATCCCTTCTCCATTGCTCCATCCTGTCAGGATTTGGGGCACACTTGCACACGCGCCTGGTATGATTTTCAAACCACCTGGTCTGGGATTCAGACTGTGCTTGCCCATGTGGGATCCAGTTCTCTTAATCGCCTTGCTGCTTGGCCAGCCCTAACTTATTTTTTATGTGTAAAATGTTTGAGTGACAATTGTATGTAAAGCCCATCCCTCAAATAGATGCATAAATATCCTAGCTGTGGCATTTTGTGTCAGTTACTTTTTATTGCTGGAGAGTGTTCACTCTCCAAAGAGAGAGGACAAAAGAGAGCACCCTCAATAGGGCATGGTCACACTGCCACCTCTTTTTCTCCATTTCTCCATCCTGTCAGGATTTTAGGCATTCTCACACTTGCACCCAGTGTGTTTTTCAAGCCTTTGGGGCTAGGACTTGCACTGCTGCCAGCCATGTGAGATTTGGCTTCCAATGTACATTGCTTAAGTGCTGTGCCATGGGATCAGCCCTGGAGCCACTTTTTTTTGGGGGGGGGAGAGGTTTTTGCTATAGGGTGCGTGTGCTCACCAGAGAGACAGAGAGACAGAAAGCAAGAAATCACTCCCCAGGGGGGATGGCCATGCCTTTTCCTCCATTCTCCTCTTGGTATCTTGGGCACGCATGCACACATGCTCGGTGTGAGTTTAAGCACTGGGTCCGGGACTCGAACTGTGGTTGACTACATAGGAGTTCAGTGACATAGTCATTACGCTAACTGCTGGTCCCGCCACTTTTAAAATATGTACTTACGCAGTTACTTTTCTAATAAAAGACTGTTCATCAAACTTGGCTTTATCTAAACTTCAGTGATTCTCTACTTTGTTCATGATGAAGTCCAAATATTTTAGCTAATGAAAGGCCCTTGTAATTTAGCCTATACCTTTCCAACTTGTCATCATCTTTCCTATTCAGTGAGATTAATGTGTTTCCTTGATGCATGCCTTTTTTGGCCCCTCGGCATGTTCTTTTCAGTTCTTCCGCCTGTCTAAATAATTGCCATCATTTTTTTTTTTCCAGTTATGATGGCATCTCTTTAGGAAGGTTTTGTTAATTATCCACTGTGGCTATAGGTGACCTCAGTCACAAACTATTTTTTGTTGTAAGAAAAGTCAAACATAAACAAGTCAAACAAAAACCCTTTATTTTTAGTTCTATTCTCCAGAAAATAACCTCTTACTAGTTCAGATTTCTTGAGATTTTTTTCAGTACATATGTGTGTGTTACCTATTTGGTTGCCACTTCTTTTTGCTACCATATTATACAGTGTGATTCTACAGACTTAATCATATTTAAGTTTTGTTTTTTCTTTTGTCAAGAATATTTTAGTAATAGCAGTGCCAGCAGGTGGTATGGTGGTCAAGGGGTGCTGGACTCCTACATGGCCGACTGCTGTTCAAGTCCTAGACCTGGCGGCTTTCTCTCTCTCGCTCTCTCTCACTTTGCCCCTCTCTGGTTAAATTTAAAAATATAAATAAATAGATAAAGTTAAATAAAATAATTCTTTAAAAAAAGAGTATTTCAATAATAGTGACATGTGACAGAAATCACAAACTGCCTAGTGGTCGTTTGTGTGATTATTTACAAAAATTTAGGTGGACTGGTGATTTCAAGTGTCGTCAGCCTGATCTACCCCTATACCAAACCTTTCACTGAATGGTTTTAGCAAATCTTATTCTTTTAAATTGTCACAGATAGCCACCTGTTTATATATCAAGTAAACAGATCTTTATAAGGCCAAAATCTGTAGCTAGACTACATATTATCCGTGATCTTTGGCAACCAAATGCACATCTTTATGCGTTCGTTTCCTCCACAGTTAAGTGCCTCACTGGGCGGTTTCAAGGATTAAATGTGTAAAGTCCATGATACTAGTAAGTGTCAGTAGATGTTAGTCATTATCATTATTATTTTAAAAATCTTTAAATTTGATGAGAGAGAGAGAGAGAGAATGAGAAAGATAGACGCCAGGTCCGGGAATCAAACTACGTACGGCTGGCCATGTGGGAGTCCAGCACCCTTAACCACCACGCCACCTGCTGGCCCCATGTTAGGCATTAACATATTGGTGTAGAAGTTTGATTTTGCTGTCTATGCACTTGGCATTTCTTTGCATGGAAAAATGTTTTATTGGATTATCATTGTATTCTGTCTGTAAGTGAAACCAGGTCATATTGTAGAAAAACAATATCCCATTTAATATATCTCTATTGCTTATTATTTGTAATAAGAGAAACATAAGTAGAAATATGGAATTGTTATACTAGAATTGTAATGAAGAGAAAAAACACTGAGCATAATTTGATATACATCCTAGATGTTGGGGAAGAAAAAGCAAGAGACCAAAAGAAATGAGTGACTTTGTGTTTTTTTAAAATTATTATTTATTTAATTTTTTAATTTATTCATTTATTTATTTTAATTTGACCAGAAGGAGACACAGACAAAGAGTAGAGAGAAAGGGAAAGGGAGAAAGGAAGCTGCCAGGTTCAGTACTTGAACCGTGGTCAGCCATGTGGGAGTGTCCAGCACCTTAACCACAACGCCACCTGCTGGTCCCTGTGACTTTGTGGTTTTGACTCTGAAAGGCAATATGGTTCTTTGGGATGGGAGTTAATAAGCATGAGTTCACATAATCCTGAATAATTGGAGTCTCTAAAAACCCAATATGGTGATGGAGAGGAATTCTTGTATTGACCGAACAGAGATTTAGTAGATTAGAAGAGGAGACGTCAGTTGCAAACATTAGTATAAACCTTTGTACACAATAGCAGGAAACCCAAAATAAGCTGAAGTTTAAAGAAAGTGCTTAAGACAACATTAGTCGTTTTTGAAAAATAATATCTCAAATGAGAGATTAAGGGACCAACAAGTGGCGTGGTGGTTAAGGCGCTGGACACTCTCACACGGCTGACTATGGTTTGATTCCTGGACCTGGTAGCTTGCTTTCTGACGTTCCCTCTCTCTGTGTGTGTGTGTCTCTCTCTGGTCAAATTAAAATGAATGAATGAATAAATAATTAAAATTAAATAACTCTTAAAAAGAAAAGGGAATTCAAATGAGAGATTAAGCTTCAAGGTCACCAAATTTTTTTTTTAAGCCACCGGGTCCGGGACGTGAACCGCGGTCGACTACATGGGAGTCCAGCGACATAGCCATTACGCTAACTGCTGGTTCCCTAGGTCACCAAATTTTTAAGAGGGACAGTACCATCATTTTGCATTTTGCAGTTGTCTGATTCAAAATAGTCTTTCTTTTGGGACCAGCAGTTGGCGTGTCCACCCAGAATATATTATGTCAAAATGACTTTATTTTTTAAATAGGATTATTAGGTTTTATAAATTAGAGAAATATTATAAAAAGTTTCTTTATTTCCAGATGAGAGAAAGGAGTGGGGAAGAGGAAGGCTATGTTGTTGGACTCCCACGTAGTCGACCGTGGTTCGAGTTCCAGACCCGGTGGCTTAAACTCACACCGGGCGTGTGTGCATGCGTGCCCAAGATCCCGAGAGGAGAATGGAGGAGAAGGGATTGTGGCATGGCCATCCCCCCTGGGGGGTGACTTCTCACTTTCTATCTCTCTGTCTCTCTCTGTCTTTCTGGAAAGAGCACATGCCCTATAGCAAAAACCTCTAAAAAAAAAATAGTCATTCCTTGAATTGGAAAAGATATGGTAATAAACATACACACACACATACACACATCATCGTGATTAAGCAGCCAGTAAGTGAAACTCCTGAACACTCTAAATATATTTGATATTTTTCATATAAAATTAATGTTTTCTCTAGTTATCAGTGGACTTGCATGATTCATGAACTTTTTGAGTACTTTTTGAGAATTTCATGAATATTATTTATAGATCATCAGATAGTGGCTTGATTTTTCAGAAAGAGGAAAATGTGAGTTCTTGAAATTGCAAGCCAGTAAACTTGTTGATTTTGGCCAGTTTCTAGAAGTAAATTTCAGAAGTTTGTGAACATTTATGGAAGAATGGTCAAACAGAGAAATTCATTATTTAAAAAAATGATTATTTAACCTTATTTATTATTATTATTTTAGTTCACCAGAGAAAGATAGAGAGAGAGAGAGAGAGAGAGAGAGAGAGAGAGAGAGAGAGAGAGAGAGAGGAAAAGTAAGAAAGCAAGCCATCGGGTCCAGGACTTGAACCATGGTTAACCATGTGGGAGTACAGCATCTTAACAACTATACCACCTACCGGAACCAAATAGAGAAATTTAAATGTGTCCACTCAGAATATATTATGTCAAAATGACTTATTTTTTAAATAGGATTATTAGGTTTATGAATTAGAGAAATATTATAAAAAGTTTCTTTTTTTCCAAATGAGAGCAGGGAGTGGGGAAGAGGAAGGCAGAAAGGGACGGTATGTACATGTGTGGGAAGGAGAGAGCAATGGGACAGGGATCTCGCCATGTTGGGATCCTTCCTGCCCCAGACTGCTAGTTTAGCTAGGACCACAGCCATGTACTACCATACCTAGTCTCTTCAGGTTGTGCTGAAATTGAACTTGGGCCTCCCATGTGACCCCAGTCACAGCTCAGTGGCAGCTCCTGTTTGTGCCGCCATGGCTGGGCCTGAAACAGTCTTAGTTTCAGTGAAATATTTGACAGAGTCTTTGGTTGTATTTTTGGATACATGTTGGTAAAGTGTTACTTAGATTTAGAGTAATTAGGTATTTGTAGTGGTTAGATCCAGAGTAGATTGAAATTCAAAACCAGCTTTTGATTTAGGTTCGGTGTCACTCTTGAGTGCGATCTTCAGAGCATTACAACAGGATCATCTGTATCTTCTCACAACATCACCATCACTGATTTCTCTGAAGGTTTAGAAAGTAGGCTTATCTGCTTGTAGATTGTTCAAAGCTGGACTTTGATAGCTGACACCTTGCAAAGAAATCAACGTCTCTCTAAAACTACCTAAATCTAGTGCATTTCTGTCTTTTCTTTCATTATAATACTTTGTGGGTAATACAAATTTATAATTTCGGTTGCTTCAGTGGGGGAAAAATTCATCTTTTATTTTTCCTCTGATATTTTTACCAAATTAATGTATGAATTATATATAATCCCTTGTAACAGTATAATATCCTCCAAGATACAGATTTAATAATGCAAACTAAAGATTAGAACAATCTCTGCATAAGGCGTGTTTTCATTTACTTTAGGAATATGAAGCACGAACAGGGAGGACCTATAAACCACCACCTCAGTCTTCAAGGCGTAAGAATTTTGAATTTGAGCCGCTTTCTACCACTGCCCTGATTCTTGAGGATCGACCATCGTAAGTATTTGAGTGTTCATCAGGAACACTCAATATTTTAAGCTTATATTTAGTTTTGTTTACTGTTTCACTTAAAAGATATTGAGAAATTTGATATAGAAAGGGATTTATTAAAATTAAAAAAAAAAAAACTCAGTCATGGGGGCCAGGTAGTGGCATGTTAGTTAAGGTGCTAGGCTCCTACATGGCCAACCATAGTTCGAGTCCTGGACCCAGCAGCTTTAAAATCATGCTGGACGCATGTGTATGCACGCCTAAAATCCCAGGAGGGAAACGGAGAAGGGATTGCAGCGTGGTCATTCCCCTGCCCCTGGGGATGGGTTGTGTGATTTCTTACTTTCCCTCTCTCTGTTTCTCTATCTAGTGCATGTGCTTTGTAGCAAAAACCTTAAAAACAAAAACTCAGTCATATATCATAAAACTATTAAGAGAGAGACAGTGTTGATATCCAAGCCTCACACATATTTTCTAGAAGTCTTTACGAGCTAGTATATGAAACATAAAATCTTGGCTCTTTATGTCTGTTCTGTTTCACTCCATATCTTAACATAATAGGGCAATTATTTTTCTTTTCTTGACATTTAAGTACATAAGATATACTTTCCCTTGCCTTTTATACCATGTAACTATTAAGTGCCGGCAATTGGTTTACTATTGTTGTTAATATGTTCTTTTTTTCTTTAAAAACTTAATTGATTAATTATTACTATTAGTTAAATTAGTATAGGGCACATGCACTATAGGTGTGAGAAAGCAAACAGGACCTGAACCATGGTCAGCCGTGTAGGAGTCTAGTGCCCAACCACCACACTACCTGTTGGGCCTGTTAATACCTTCTATTTTAGGGGGGAGAGATTTTTTTGCTACAGGCACTAGAGCTCAACAGAGAGAGACAGAAAGTAAGAAATCATCCCCCAGGGGCATGACCACACTGCAATCTCTTCTCCTCTTGGGGTTCTTGGCATGCATGTACACATTCCCGGTGTGGGTTTCAACCACTGGGTCCAGGATTCAAACCATGGTCAACCATGTGGGAGTTCAGCGATGTAACCATTATGCCATCTGCTAGACCCAGTTTTTTTTTTATTTTTTAATGATTTGCCAGAGGGTGCATGTACTTGCCAGAGAAAGGGAGAAAACAATCCTCAAAAGGGTGTGGTCACACTGTAATCCCTTCTCCTCCATTTCTCCATCCTTTTGGAATTTGGGGTAGGCACACACACACACACACACACACACAGGCATGGTTTTGAAGCCACCAAGGCCAGAATTCAAGTTGTGCAGTTGGCGGTGTGAGATCCATTTTCCTTAATCACTAGGTCATGGGATCAGCCCAAGGATCTTGTTTTTCTTTTTTTGAGAGAGGTTTTTGCCATATGGCACGTGCGCTCGCCAGACAGAAAGAGAGATACAGAGAGACAGAAAGTGAGAAATCACCCCCTGGGTGATGGCCACACTGCAATCCCTTCTCCTTCGTCTCCTCTTGGGATCTTGGGCACACACGCACACGTGCCCTGAGTTTTAAGCCACCGGGTCCGGGACTTGAACCGCGGTCAACTACATGGGAGTCCAGCGACATAGCCATTACGCTAACTGCTGGTCCCCTGCCCAAGGATCTTATCCTAAACTATAACTTTTTCTTATAGTACCCAGGAGTGCTGAGTGAGGTATCAAATATTTCTTGATTGATTATATTCATTTAGCCTTTGATTTTTTAAATTATTTTATTCCATCTCATTTATTATCATCATTATTATTTTGTTTCTAATTTGACCAGAGAGAGAGAGAGAGAGAGAGAGAGAAAGCAAACCGCCAGGCCGAGACCTGAACCCAGGTCAGTCATATGGGAGTCCAACACCTTTAACCACCAAGCCACCTGCTTGCCCCTAGCCTTTTATTTTTAAAACTGAAAAATACTGTTTTTTAGTGTACTTCTCTGGTCAGATGAGTGCAAAAGTAGTGACTTTTTTGGAAAAGGTCAAGAAACTTTCTGCACGTCGGTGTTTTATGCTTCATTCATTGTATAGTGTGTAGTTACTTAGCAGTTACAGTACTGGAGCTCTGCGCTTCCTCAGACTGTCAAAGACTGAGGATATTTACTGTATGAGCCATTCAACTTCGGGCCATTTTATGGAACTACCTATATACCAGGGTTTTTGCATGTATAATGGTTTGAAGAAGGTGACACCAGGACTTAAAAATTAATAAGCCAATTATTATTTCTTTTTCTTTTTTTAGAGAGATCTTTGCTGTAGGGCATGTGAGCTCATCAGAGAGACAGAAAGTGAGAAATCACTCCCCTTGCAGCCATGCCGCAATCCCTTCTCCTCCGCATGCACACATGCCTGGCGTGAGTCTTAAACCGCTGGGTCCAGGACTTAAACCATGGTCAACTATGTGGGTGGGAGTCCAGCAACATAACTATTACACCATCCGCTGGTCCTGCTAATTATTATTTATGTACTATTTAGTTTTAAAAGTATGTATATAGAATGTTTACTTTGAAAACTAATTTTCAAATGAAAAAAAATCATTTTGAGAAGATCTGATGTAGAGCGACCTGAAAAGTTCCATTTCCTGAACAGCGTTTAACTCCTTCCTGCAAATTATTTCGTGTTAAGTCTAGGCACTTAGGACTGATGTGTGGTATCCTATTTCTTCTCAAAATCTTCTCTCAGGATTAGGACAACATAATCGGGGAACTGTGCTTATGAAAGTACAAGTGTGAATCGTCAATGAAACAGTGCATAAAGAGACCATACTCTCTAGTTTTTCATGACTGTGGTTTGAGACAGTTTTTTTTTAAAGAATTATTTATATTCATTGTCATTATTATTGTTATTATTATTATTATTGAAGTTGACCAGAGAGAGACAGAGGGAAGGAAAGTGAGAAAGCAAGCCACTAGGTCCAGGACTCAAACTGTAGTCAGCCGTGTGGGAGTCCAGTCGCCTTAACCACCATCCACCTGCCGGCCCCTTGAGACATAGTTTTATGTTAACTTACAATCTGTGATCTTCATAAAAATGCATTGTTTAGTTTTATATAAGTGATCTGGATGGCAATTACTGCTCCCTCTTTCTCTAGAATCCAAAACAGTACTGTCCATTATGGTACCCACTAGCCACATGTGACCATCTACGTTTAACTTTAATTAATTAAAATTTAAGAGAGTCTATCATTTAGTCCCTTAAGTACATTTATTCCATTTCAGATGCTAAGTAGCCACATAGGGTTGCTGGCTGCTATAGAGACAGCATGGAAGAAGAGTTCTGGCACTGTAGAGAGTTTTAACACTGGTCTGGACCATGAGGGACGGATATGAAGTTATACAGGGAAGAGGTCAATGGAATAGTTAGAGCCTTAAATTCTACGTTTTTAATGAACAGAAGACCAGATCCTCTCAAGTGTGCCCTTAAGTCTAGCAAAGTCGTTTGCTGGGACTCGCGGAAAAGATACAGCAGAGATTGCAAATGCAAAGGCACTTTGTACTGGGCTGGGAAACAGCATGTAACATGAAGGAAATGATGAGGCCCATTTGGTGGAAGCTAATAAATGGTTAGAAATCTTAAAGGTAGGGTTTACAGTGAAAACCTGGAAATATAATCAACTAAGCTCTTTCTCTGCTGCTAATAAAAGTTTCTGAAAGTAAATGTAAAGTAATAGGTATCAATCGAGTAATTGTATCTGAAGGGTTCAAAGTCCAATCAGGGAACTAGAAACCAATATAGTAACTTGAAACAGAGGAACTCTAATAGAGGAATTCATTACAAGGTTATGACAAGGGTTAAAAAAGCAAAAAGATAATAGAAGTTCAAAAAATTAGTAACTTTACAAACATTTACTGCTCTATGTTGGAGGGACAGGAAGGAAAATTAGTATTTCCCAGTCAAGATCGCTGCTTACTTGAAAACTAGATGTATGTTTAGATTCTTTTTACTTTTTTCTGTGGTCTTATTTTCTTTACAGTAAATAAAGTTTTCTCTCTTATCCCTTCTTTTGAAATTATAATAATTTAAATTATAATGACAGGGTATACTATCAGTGTTTTGCAAGCAATTATATGGAACCTATCATTACTTTTACCTTTGCGGTTCTACTGTAGGAAGTACTTAATCTGAAATCTTCTGAATCTTTTATTCTTTTTTTTTTAGAACCAGACTCTTTCTAAACAGAGAGGCAGGTAGAATAGTTTGTAAAAAGGAAGTAAGAGACTTAAGTCTAGGATTTAGACTTCTTATTCCTAAAACCTATGTAAAGTGCAGCTTTGGACAGGGTCAGTTTGCAGGATTTAAGGAAGTTAGTATGTGTAGGCAATTCTAGGAATTAGAAGATTATATTGATCTGGGCTGGGACCAGCAGGTGGCGAGGTGGTTAAGGTGCTGGACACTCCCACATGGTCCACCACAGTTTGAGACCCGGACCTGGTGGCTTCCTTACTCACTTTCCCTCTCTCTCTCTGTGTCTCTCTCTGGCCAAATTAAAAAAAATAAATGAATGAATAAATAAAAATTAAATAAATACTTCTTTTAAAAAAATTGATCTGGGCATGAGGGCTACCGTCAGGGGACCTTAAGCAAGGTTGAAGTTGAGTGAAGTGCATGATGTTTTTCACACTTTAGAGTATCGTCTTTGATGATCTGGTACGTCACTAAGCAATTATTAGGTTGTGGGGAAAGTCATGAAGTATTTTCCTCTGCAAAAATGCATCATGACTTTCCTAATAATCCAGTACATTCAACTCCAGATAAGGGACTCCCAAAATAGTACCTTTTAAATACATAAAGATTTATTCTTTCATATAGAGGCAGCCCAGAGTTAGGTACTGCAGAGCTAAGTGGTGCCTCCACGCATCAAGGACAAAGGTTCATCTCTCTCTGTTTTACTGTCTTCAATAAGTAACTAACTTAATTCTCATGCTGTCCTTGTGCTAGCAGTTGGAACAAGGTGGGAGAACAAAAGGCCTCTTTCAGCTGAGGCAATTCCCCTTTTATGAAGCCTTCCAAGAAGTTCCACAATCACTGTCCCTTTTATCTTTCTGGAAACAACCCTGTGTTCAAACCTAGATGCTAAGGAGGCATTGTGCCAAGAGAATGGAGAAGGGATTGTCCAAAGCCCTGCTTTCTCACTTTCCATCCTTGTCTCTCTGGTGAGCACACAGGCCTATAGCAAATTAAAAACAAACAAATAAATATATTTTTGGGAGCCACCAGCACAAAACTTTTTATTTATTTATTTATTTATTTATTTATTTATTTATTTATTTATTAAGTGTATATGGGGGCCAGCTGGTGGCGTGGTGGTTAAGGCACTGGACTCCCACATGGCCAACCACTGTTTTGAGTTCTGGGCCTGGCGACTTATGTTCCCACTTTCTCGCTCTGTCTCTTCTCTCTCTGGTGAGCACATGTTCCCTGTAGCAAACTAAATAATAATAATAATAAATAAAATTAAATAAAGCATTCTTTTACAAATAAAAGTATATACGTAGTTACTCAGCTTCTTGTTTCTCATCAGTGGTTGATTAGGAGTGTCCAGCGGAGGATATTTTGGTAGTCTTCATTGCCGGTTCACATTGTGGACTATCGTTCTCTTTACTACAGATGTCCCTGTGGAAAATGCGTCATGACTTTTCCGACAACCCAACATTTTCCTTTTGCCTGAAAGGTCTTTTAACATTTCTTGTATTGCTAGGTTGTTGGCAGTAAATTCATTTTCTTTTTGAGTCCTTTTAAGATTTTTTTCTTTCTCTAATTTTCCTCAATTTTATTATAATATACTTGGTGTGTGTGGATATGTGTGTGTGTGTGTTTCATCTTCCTTCTGTTGAGATTTGTTGAACTTAGCACATCTTTGCGTTTGTAATTTCTACCAACTTTAGAACATTTTAGCCATCGTTTTTTCAACTGTTTTTTTGCTCTGCCCCTGCCTCCCTTTTCTTCCAAGGTGCCAGTTGAACATATCTTAGGTTGCGTCATATTGTTCTACATCCCGCAGTTCAGTTAGGTGTTCTCTCTCTCTTCTTGGCATTTTCACTCTGCTGGTTTGTTTGTTTCCTTCTCTATCATTACATCCCCAAGTTCACTGATTTATTTTCTTCATTAGTGTATAATCTGCTGTCCATCCCATCTTAGGTCTTTTTCCTTTTAGAAATAGTATTTTTCATCATGTAATTTTTATTTGGACCTTGAGTTTGTCTTTTCATTATTCTCATGTTGTCTTCTACCTTCTTGAGGGCATGTATATGTATTTAGTATGTTTCTAGCAGCTATTTTTCATCTTTATGTTATAATCGTTTTATATATGAGTAACCCTGTTACAATCTGATTGTGACATTCTGTATTGTTACTGTGGTTTGATTTTTCTTTATATTTTTCTGTTTCTGCATATCCCTGGTCACTTTTATTAGACACCAGACATTATGATTTACATGGTTGGATCCTGGACATTTTTGGATTCTTTTAATATTTTTTGGCTTTAGTTTAGTGTACAGTTATTTGAAATTAAGGATATATATGTCCTCAATACTGAGGCCCTTCTAATGACTCTGTTATTTGAAGATTTTCTCCTCTGGCTGGTGTCATGTGAATTTAGAGAATGTTCTAACTATTTCTTTCTGGTGATTCTTTCCCTGGCCGTAGTTTGATCACACACGTACATAGATCATTACTCAGCCAGAGGCCTGAGAGGTTCCTCTATGACCCCTTTTTTTCTGGTTCTCTGATCTGCAAATTCTTGCTGTTTTGGACTTCCCAGCTCCAAATTGTCTCCTTAACTCTGAAGTCTTATAGATCTTGTTGATTACTCTCTTCTACCATGGAGGCCTGGAAGTTACAGGCAGTAAGGTCAGGCACTTGTAGCGGTGTCCTGTTTGTTTTCTTTCTCACTGGGATCACTCACTGCCTTGTGCTACCTGTTTTCTACTGTCCAAAAACTGTTTAGTATATTTTGTCCATTTTTATAAGTATTTAAGGCAAGAGGGTAAAAATAGTCTCTCTTATTTTATAATGACCTGAACCAGAAATCTTAATCTTTATCCTTCTGGTACAACACACCTGAGGACTCTAACTTGAGAGGACAGGAAGAAATAGAATGTTTGTCATATTCTTTTCCCCACCCTAGCCTGAAGAAAAGAAAAATTTGGGGGACCAGCAGTTAGCGTAATGGCTATGTCGCTGGACTCCCACGTAGTCGACCGCGGTTCGCGTCCCGGACCCGGTGGCTTAAAACTCACGTTGGGTGCGTGTGCATGCGTGCCCAAGATCCTGAGAGGAGAATGGAGGAGAAGGGATTGCAGCATGGCCATCCCCCCTGGGGGATGATTTCTTGCTTTCTATCTCTCTGTCTCTGTCTGTCTGGCGAGCACACGTGCCCTATAGCAAAAGCCTCTAAAAAAAGAAAAGAAAAGAAAAGAAAAATTTGGTATCTAAAATTGCATGCTATTATGATATGTTTGGATAAATGGTAATATGCAAATTTATATTTACATATATCTAAATATTGACTCTGAAACCATTGATTTGATAAACCAAAATGTAGCATATGTAAAGGATTAATTGATTATCAAATTTTTAGTTGGAACATTGTCTCAAAGTAACTGGAAAGTACTGTGTCAGTTTGTTTTAAAGGTACACCTGGTCTTGCAATATGGCTGAAGAATTCTACTTCAAAATATTTGCCTATGAGAAATGGAAACAAATGCTCACACAAAAACTTAGTATTAATATTTCTATTTTATATTAATAGCACCTTTACTAATAATAATCCCAAACTGGAAATAACCCAAATGTCCATCCACATAGAGTAATGGAATACTATTTAGCAATTAAAAGGAAGATGTTACTAATACAACAGCAGGGCTGAATCTCAAAAATATGGTTAGCAGGACCAGCAGATGGTAAAGTAGTTATGTCACTGGACTCCCACATGGCCAGCTATGGTTTGAGTCCTGCGTCTGGTGGCTGGCTGGATCGTGTGTGCACGTGTGCATACATGTCCAAGAGCTTAGAAGGAGAATGGAGAAGAGATTACAGTATGGCCATCCTCTGGGGGGTGAGTTCTCACTTTTCCTCTCATTGTCTCTGTCTCTGTCTGTCTCTCTCTTTCGCCAGCAAGCACACATGCCTAAGGCAAAAACCTCTACACACACACACACACACACACACACACACACACACAAATATGCTTAGCAAAAAGAAGCTGGACATAAAAGAATCTATATGAAATTCTTTTTTAAAAGAGAATTATTTATTTAATTTAATTTATTTATTATTTTAAAATTTCACTAGAGAGAGAGAGAGGGAAAGTAAGAAAGCAAGCCTGCCAGGTCTGGGACTCAAACCATGGTCAGCGCCACATGGGAGTTTAGCGCCGTAACCACCGTACCACCTGCTGGCCCCAATATATGAAATTCTTTAAATGGCAGCAAACTATAGTGATAGAAATCAGAAGTGATTTCATAGATGAGTAAGTACTGAGTACAAAGGAGTCACTGGGAAACGAATGATGGGAATGTTCTGCATCTTAATTGATCTGTTATTTGTGCACGAATATGCATTTGTCAGAACTCAGCATTCTACCCTTAAAAACGTTTGTTCATGTTATTGTATGTAAATTATACCTGAGAGTTGGTGTGAAAAGAAGAATCAGTTGAACCATTTGTCCTTGTGGTCAAAATCCTTAATAGTGAACAACCCCTATGGGTCAAATTGAAGGGTTTTTTTTTTTTTTTTTAATTTGCTAGAAGGCATGTATACTTGCCTGAGAGAGAGAGACAGAGAGGGAAAGTGAAAAAGCACCCCCATGGGGGATGTTTATGTCACAATTGCCTCTACTCCATCTCTCCCTCCTTTTGGGATTTTAGACACATGCACCCACCCACCCACACACCCACACACACACACCATGTTTCTCAAGCTTCCAGGTCCAAGACTTGAACTTTGCATTCAGCTATGTGGGATCTAGCTGCCTTACCCACCACAGCACCAGCTGGCCCAGAAGTTTAATTTTTCTAGTGATTTTACTTTTGATAAAATTTCCATTTGAACTTCCAGTGTAGAATCTTTTTTCCTCTCCAAATCTAACATTTCCCTGAAAATGTTGGCTTCTTAAACTTCTGTTCTTAAGATCTATAGAAGTTACAGAGAAAGCAGCTACTTACTAGTACTGAAAATTGTTCAGCCTATGTTAGAGTCAGTATTTACAGTGTC
Organism: Tupaia tana; assembly: GCA_026018925.1. NCBI lineage: Eukaryota > Metazoa > Chordata > Mammalia > Scandentia > Tupaiidae > Tupaia > Tupaia tana. The sequence continues at coordinate 80,681,436 of JAKSZU010000010.1, forward strand.
TGTCGTGAACTATGCAAACATTGCTTTGAATTGCATTCAATACAGCTGGTCTTTACTTTCAAACTGATGAGTTCTGTTTTCACCACAAAATTAGGTATCATTATAGCCTGCTCTGGAGAGAGAAACATGGGTTTTTGATATTAAAAATGCATCTATCATCCAGTTACTGGTTATTTGGAAATAACTGGTGACTGTTCTGCTCAAACTTAATTGCCCGTTTTGCAATGTGTAGTCCATTCACACTGCTTCATGGACTAGCATAACAACATTTGGCTTCTCCTTGTGTCCAGCATGCCTGAGTAATCCACAGTGATCTCAACTTCCATTTCATGTTACCTCTTAGTATGCATACCCAAACTATTGAATCCTTTTGGAACAGATAAATGCAGACCATGATAGGAATTTGTTGCAATATGTTGAACTCATATTTGGCTGAATTTATTTAATGCAATTAATTTGGAAATAATTACTTTCAATTCCCCATTACTGTATAAATCAGAACAATTTTTTTGGTAGGTTTTTTTTTGTTTTTTGTTTTTTTTTTTTTTTTGCTATAGGGCGCGTGTGCTTGCCAGAAAGAGACAGAAAGCGAGAAATCGAGAAATCATACCCCCTTCCCCCCCCACCCAGGGAATATGTCCATGCCACAGTCCCTTCTCTTCCATTCTCCTCTCGAGATCTTGGGCATACACGCACATGCACCCGGCATGAGTTTAAGCCACAGGGTCCGGGGCTCAAACTGCAGCTGACTACATGGGAATTCAGCGACATAGCCATTATGCTAACTGCTGGTCCCTATATCAGAACAATTTTGAGGTAACTAATATGATGATGTGTTTTATGTTTGTTTGTTTTTTGTTTTTGTTTTGTTTTTGTTATAGTGCACATGTTCTCACCATAGAGACAGAGAGGAAAAAAGTGAGAAATCATCTAGGGAGGATAGCTGTGCCACAATCCCTTCTCCTGCGTTCTCTTTTCAGGATTTTGGGCATGCAGGCACATGTGCCTGGTGTGATTTTTATTTTCTTTTGTTTAAGGTTTTTGCCATAGGGTGTGTGTGCTTACCAGAGAGAGACAAGAGAGAGACAGTGAGAGGGAAAGTGAGAAGTCACTCCCAGAGGGGATAGCCACACTGTAATCCCCTCTCCTCCATTCTCCTCCTGGAATTTGGGGCGCGCGCACATACGCACGTGTGCATATTCTCAGCTGATGTGATTTTCAGGCTCTCAGGTCTGGGACTTGAACCACGGCTGGCCATGTGAGAGTCCAGTGCCTTAACCACTATACTACCTACTGGCCCCTGGATGATTTTTCAAGCTGCTCGTTCTGGGATTCAAGCCGCAAAGTCGGCCATGTGGGATCTAACCACTTTAATCTTTATGCCACCTGTTAGCCCACTAATCTGTTGTTTTGACTTTTGGTTTTAGTATTTTTTTTTAAAGATTTTTTCCATAAGGTGTGTACACTTGCTAGAGAGACAGAGACAGAGAAAGAGAGAGAGAGAGAGGGAAAGTGAGAAATTATTCTTGGAGGGATGGTCACACAACAATCCCTTCTTCATACTCCTTTCAAGATTTTGGGCATGGGGAACCAGCAGTTAGCGTAATGGCTATGTCGCTGGACTCCCACGTAGTCGACCGCGGTTCGCGTCCCGGACCCAGTGGCTTAAAAACTCACGCCGGGCGCGTGTGCATGTGTGCCCAGGATCCCGAGAGGAGAATGGAGGTGAAGGGATTGTGGCATGACCATCGCCCCTGGGGGGTGATTTCTTGCTTTCTGTCTCTATGTCTCTCTCTGTCTGTCTATCTGGCGAGCGCACGCGCCCTATAGCAAAAAACCTCTCAAAAAAAAAAAAAAAAGATTTTGGGCATGCACACACATGTACCCAGTATGTTTTTCAAGCTGCTGGGTCTGGGATTCAAACTATGGAGTTGGCCATGTGGGATCCAGTGCCCTAACCACCATGCCACCTCTGGCCCAGATTTTGAGCACGCATGCACATGTACCCAGCATGTGTTTCAAGCTGCTGGGTCTGGGATTTTTACCACAGAGTTGGCTATGCCACCTCTGGTCCACTAATACGATGTTTTAACTTTTGCTTTTAGAATTTACTTTTTAAGGTTTTTTTTTGTTTGTTTGTTTGTTTTTTTTTTTTTTTGAGAGGTTTTTGCTATAGGGCTTGTGCACTCAGAAAATCAGAGACAGAGAGATAGAAAGTGAGAAATCACACCCTCCCCCACTCCCCCGCGGGAGGATGGCCACACCACAATCCCTTCTCCATTCTCCTCTCAGGATCTTGGGCATGCATGCACACGCACTCAGTGTGAGTTTAAGCCACCGGGTCTGGGACTCGAACCACGGTTGGCTACATGGGAGTTCAGTGACATAGCCATTATGCTAACTGCTGGTCCCCTTTTTAAAATTTTGCCATTGGGTGTGTGTGTGTGTGTGTTCACCAGAGAGAGAGAGGGAGACAGAGAAGAAAAGAGAGAAATCACTCTCTGGGGTGCTGGTCACACTGCAGTCCCTTCTCCTCCGTTCTCCATTCTCCTCTCAGGATTTTGGGCCCGCCTGCACATGTGCCTGGCATGATTTTCAGGCCACCTGGGCCAGGACTCCCACAGTTGGCCATGTGGGAGTCCAGCACTTTAACCACTACACCACCTGCTGGCCCAGTGTTAGTATGTTTTAATACAGCACATCTGAGAGACACATTATTCATGTGATCCCAAAAGAAAATGCTAGTAACTGGGTTTAACAATCTAAAATTATTGGCTGAAATATGAAATGTTTAAATATGTATAAACTTGTTGGAGCCAGCAGGTGGCATGGGTCCACAATTGGATCTAATTAATGAAGTTAGATCCAACACGACTGACAGCATAGTTCAAATGATGAACCTGGCATCTTGAAAACACACTGTGAGGGGCCGGCTGGTGGTGTGGTGGTTAAGGGCACTGGACTTCCACATGGCTGACCGTGGTTTGAGTCCTGGACCTGGCGGCTTGCTTTCTCATTTTCCCTCTCTCTCTCTCTCTCTGTTCCTCTCTGGTAAAATAAAAATAAATAAATAAAAAAGTTAAATAAAATAATTCTTTAAAAAAGAAAAGAAAAACACAGTGGACATGTGCATGTGTGCCTAAAATCCTGAGAGAAAACTAGAAGAGAAGGAATTGTGACATGGCCATCCCCTGGGAGGTGATTTCTCACTTTCTCTCCCCCCCTCTCTCTCTGTCTCTCTTTCTCTCTCTCTACCAAGCACAGGCACTCTGTATCAAACTAAGATAATAATAATAACCACACATATATACATATATATATGTATACATATATACATACATGTATGTATATAGACATATTTACACATACATTATGACTTAACTTGGGAGTGAGACCAAAGCCTAAACACAGAATTCTTTTTGTTTCATATACACCTTATACACATAACCTATAGGTAATTTTATACAACATTTTTAATGAGTTTTGTACATGAAACAAACTCTGTGTACTTCGAACCATCAAAAAGTGAAGGTGTCCCTATCTCAGCCAATCTGTGGACAATCTGTGGCTGTTTGGCATCGCCATCATTCCTGACTTAATTTATATCCTGACTAATACACAACAATTTCCCTACACTTATGTACATGTAAGTACTTATCAGTAAGAGATATGATATATCATTAATACAATAAAAAGCAATTTGTTCGAATTATCTAAGCAGCGCAGTAGTGTGAACAGAACACCCTGTATCAGTTGTTAAATAACAGTAACAGCAGACAACGGTGGGCTTTCAGTCTTCGCCTATAACGCTTTATGTTGATGAGAAGGTTACTGCACAGACCTAGCTGTGGTGGTGTCCACTGGTGTCCACTGCTAGGATGCTTTGCCTCACGGGCTAGGACTACATAGGAGGGCCGAGTCCAACATAAAGGCTGGACATGGTGCTATGTTCCCCAACATTTTGGGCCACTGAGGCAGAGGGAAGTCATCATGGCAAGACCTTGTCTTTAAAAAATAAAAATGGGGACCAGCAGATGGCATAATGGCTACGTTGCTGGACTCCCATGTAGTCAACCGTGGTTCAAGTCCCAAACCCGGTGGCTTAAACTCATGCCAGGCGTGTGTGCATGTGTGCCCAAGATCCCAAGAGGAGAGTGGAGAAGAAGGGATTGCAGCGTGGCCTTCCCCCTGGGGAGTGATTTCTTGCTTTCTGTCTCTCTGTCTTTCTGGTGAGCGCAGGTGCCCTATAGCAAAAACCTCTCCAAAAAAAAAAAAAGTTACTGTATAATCTATTTTTAATTTTTAAAGATTAGATACCTTTTTTTTTTTTTTTTTTTTTTTTTAATTTGGAGAGAAACAGAAAAGGAGAGAGGGTAGGTTAGAAAGCGCTCCCTATGGGGGATGGCCATGCACAATCCCTTTTCCATTTTTCCTCTCCAGACTTTGGCCACACACGCACATCTTCCCTATCTCCCAAGTAGCTGGGTCCAGTTGGCCTTTGGGATTCAGCTGCCTTAACTAGCAAACCACTGGCTGGTGCTATTATATTTTTTAGGTGAGAAGAAACTTTATAAGCAGTGAGGGACCCAGGAGTGGGTCATCTAGTGGTGAAGAGGCATTCTGCTGGATAGCTTTTAGATTTTATAAACCACAGTAGGATTTCTTGGTCTGTTATGATTGCGTGCTTCTCTAGTCCTTCAATAAGCCTGGCACAGCATGTTGTCTTTGGGCATGTTTTTTGCAGTGTTAGCATCATCTTTATCATCACTATTGTCACAGTCACCTTGATTCAGAACTATTTTGGCTGTCACCCTCTGTTAATGAATGAACAACAGGAACCTCACAGATGTTAAAAACTTCGATAGCGGGGCTGGCAGGTGGTGTGGTGGTTAAAGGCGATGGATTCCCACGTGGCCGACAATGGTTCGAGTCCCGGACCTGGCGGCTTGCTTTCTCCCTTTCCCTTTCACTCTGTCTTTCTCTGGTCAAAATAAAAAATAACAACAAATGGAGTTAAATAAATAAATAATTCTTTAAAAAATAAAAAAATAAACTTCGATAGCTATTTTTTCCAGCTTTCTGATGGACTCTAAAGGTGTATATTTTGCATGTGTAAGGGGGTCAGACATGTTTCCTTCCTTCCTTCCTTCCTTCCTTCCTTCCTTTCTTTCTTTCACTTGCCAAACAGAATTTTTCGAAGTTACCACCTTGCTCATCATCAAGACTGAACATAGTCACAGCCAGAGATTGTGCCAGGCATGCACAGCGTGTCTGTAGTCACTGTGTCCCAAGTGTTGGCAACAGCATATATGGCATCCTTTGTGTTAAACTTGAAAGCCTTCCACAATGAAATCTTTGTTCACTTCTGCCAATATTGCTGTTTAAGAAAGTGTTTTGATGGGACCAGCAGTTGGCGTAATGGCTCTGTTGCTGGACTCCCACGTAGTCAACTGCAGTTCGAGTCCCAGACCAGGTGGCTTAAACTCACACCAGGCACGTGTGCCTGCGTACCCAAGATCCCAAGAAGAGAGTGGAGGAGAAGGGACTGCGGCATGGCCATCTCTCCTGGGGAGGGGGGGTGATTTCTCGCTTTCTGTCTCTCTGTCTCTCTGTCTTTCTGGCAAGCACACGCACCCTATGACAAAATCCTTTCCAAAAAGGAAGTGTTTTTAAGTTTACTTGTAATTGATCTAAGACGACGACCTTGGGCACATGGCTGAATTAATGAAGTTGCATTTGGGTGGAAGTACATGGCATAAGTATTATTTTTGATGAAGATTTCAGCTGGAGGATGAGCAGAATAGTTGTCAAAGAATAACAAAATCTTTAGTTGCCATCTAGTCTAGCTTGCTTGCAGTGAGCACGAGAGCTGCTGATTTGAAACATGAAACCAAGCAAAAAAGAAGTGCCTGGTTTTGTTAGCATGATAACGGACTGATACAAAATTCACTCCTTGGAAACAGCAAGGGTGCACGCTTTGGCCTGTCACCGCCAGTTTACACCGATGCTGCATCAGCATTGGCACATCCCAGCACGGCTCCTCTATGTTTGGCATCCTTAATTTCTGTAGGGACTGTCTCCTCAGCTGTGGTCAGTGCTCAGTGATGTTTCTTCGGAATTGTCGGCTTGTTCTGGTGTTAGGTTTTAATTCGTCATGACCTCAGCAAACTTGTCAATACGTCTCTCTACTTTGTGACCAGCAGATGCTTTAGAACCACAAACGTTTGAAAATTTGACAGTGTTTATTTTATATTTCTGCAACAGCTTCTCATATTCACAGATACCTTCAATTTTTAGTTCTTTGTGCTAGATCTTTGCTTGTTCCATGTTCAGCATACCATTAAGTGGCACGTATTCCTGCAACATGGATGGATCCACTCATTCAATACAAAACTGAGGTCTTCATTTGCAGTGTTTTAATATATGTCATTAACATCTCTTTATCATTTTCAGCTTAGAACTTCAGCAGTTTATTCTTCTGTTTCTTTAGGTCACATTTGGTGGTCATTCCAAGATCACACTTTGCTGTAAGAAGTTTCATGCTTACAGTGCCGTCCGGTTTCTCCAACAGCTTGCCTTCTGTGCTATGAGCAAACATAAACGCTACCTCTTTTTCTATAACCGTAGGGCTGCCTGCAGGCCATTTTGGCATGTTCAATATTATCTTTACATCATAGAGTAGAGAATAAACCAAATATCCACAGTAAGTAGTGCACGCAGGACTTGGCCATTTGTGGGACATCACAGGGATCCTGCCATTGGTACCTGTGGCCTACTCATTGCCATTTTGTTACCCTGTGGGGGTGTGTGCATGGGGGAACCATGGAGAAGATAAAGTGGGGTGGGAAAGTCTTCTTTGAACTCTTGGGGACACTGAATAAACTGTATGTTGTATACCTGTGTTTTGACTGCCACTTGTCATGTGAGGTCAACTGTAGAATTTTCCACTTATAGTGACATATTGACACTCAGAAAATTTCAGATTTTGGAGGATTTGGGATTTTAGGTTTTTTGGTTAATGATACTCACCCAGTATTAACATGGATTTTGATTCTGTTCTAAAATGTAGACAGAGTTCTTTTTTGCCTTTCACTCCCTTGAAGTGTAAAACGAGATTAGGTTAGAAATTCTTTGTAATTGGGGCCGGCAGGTGGGGTGGTGGCTAAGGGTGCTGGACTCCCACATGACTGACCACTGTTCGAGTCCTGGACCTGGTGACTTGCTTTCTTACTTTCCCTCTCTCTCTCACTCTCATTTTCACTCTGTCCCTCTCTGGTCAAAATAAGTAAATAAATAAATAAAGTTAAATAAAATAATTCTTCTGAAAAAAGATATTCTTTGCAGCTAGCTGTAAAATAAAAGAGTTAATGTATTTAAAAGTTAATCTTTTGGGGCCGGCAGGTGGCATGGTAGATAAGGGCGCTGGACTCTGACATAGCTGACTGCGGTTTGAGTCCCAGACCTGCTGGCTTGCTTTCTCACTTTCTCTCTTTCTTTCTCTCTCCTCCTCTCTGGTCAAATTAAAATAAATAAAGCTCAATAAAGTAATAATTTTTTTAAAGGTTAATCTTTTAAAAATTGACTTAAGTAATTTTTTTTTCAGAAATCTTCCTGCTAAATCTGTGGAAGAAGCTTTACGTCATCGACAAGAGTATGATGAGATGGTGGCAGAGGCTAAAAAACGAGGTATAAAATTTAACTCTAAATGACATTGATAATTTGCTCATTTAAGTAGGAAGATGGATTGTGAAATTGATCATATGTCTTCAACATGATACTAATTTCATATATTTCTCTACTATTTTTACATTTAAGTTTGTTCTTCAAGGGGAATAAAATGTCATAACAGGATTATAGTTTTCTGCAAGTACTTTTACAAAACTTGTATGAGGAGAAAGGTAGTAATAGACTATGACAAATCTTGAAATTGCAGGCATAATACTTAGACTACTCCTACTATTTTTTTTTGGTAAGAACTATTTTATTTATAAAACTATTATTATTATTTTGAACTTGTTATATGGCACCTGTGTTCACCAGAGACAGACAGAGAGAGAAAGAGAAAGTGAGAAAGCAAGCTGCCAGGTCTGAGACTTGAACCACACTTGGCCATGTGGGAATCCAGTGCCTTTACCACCATAACACCTGCTGTTATCTTAATTTACAAATGTTATCTTAATTTATAAATGAAGATGTTATTCATGAGTTTCACTTTTTAGAGTTTTGGCCTTTTGATATGTTAAAATTCATTTACTTTTTTAAAAAATTATTTATTTTATATTATTTATTAATTCATTTATTTTAATTTGACCAGAGAGAAGACAGAGAGAGAGAGAGACAATGAGAAAGCAAGCTACCAGGTCTGGGACTCAAACCATGGTTGGCCATGTGGGAGTGTCTAGCACCTTAACCACCACGCCACCTGCCCGTCCCTTCATTTACTTTTTCTGTGAGTGATAGTGACAGAAAAACAGGAGACATCACCTCCAAAAGGGTCCTGATGCTGTAGTCCACTTCCAGGTCAGCTGACGCTTCAGCCAGCTCCAGGTCATGGACATGCATGTGCCTAGTGTACTCAGGGAAGTCTCCGGCCATGACCCTGGAACCTTTCCCTGTGGATCGGCTTCTCAGAGTGCCATGGTTTACAGGTGTGTCACCGTCTAGCCACCTAATATTTTATAATTCAGTGATTTTAATACTTAAAGTAGATTCCTATATGGTTGTGAGAATATGCAAAGAATAAGCAAATAAAATTTGCTTTTATGACTTAGGAAGTCTCTTCAGAGGTCCAATTGTGTTATTTGCTCAGGCACATAAATACATTCATACTTATTCATTTCTTCAAACAAAAAAATGATAGAAAGATAATTTAATAATATTTATTTAGTGGCCATTATTAATTCAGGATGGACATATATTTTTAGAAAATATTACATACTTGTATCTAATTCTAGACCCATTTGCTATTTTTTAAAGAATTATTAATTTATTTTTATTTATTATTTTATCTATAGGGTACATACATTCACCAAAGAAAGAGAGGGAGAGAAAGTGAGAAAGCAAGCTTCCAGGTCCAGGACTCAAACCATGACTGGTCATGTGGGAGTCCAGCATCTTAACTACCATGCCATCTGCTGACCCCTAGGTCCATATGTTATCAACAACTGATAGTTTTTTCCTATGACTTAAGTGAATGTAATATTATAATATGCAGTTCTGTTTTATAGTACTCTTTTGAAAATGAAGTTACTTCTTAAATGTTAAATATAGGATGTATAAGGCCAGTTCATCTTTTCTAAGGGCCTAATTAATTAGGTATTATTTTATTTTATTTTAGAGAGAGATTTTTGCTATAGGGCATATGTACTTGCCAGAGAGACAGAAAGTGAGAAATCACTCCCACGTCATTGGCCACAGTGGGGATGGCCACACTGCAGTCTCTTCTCCATTCTCCTCTTAGGATTTTGGGTACATACAAAGCATAGGTGCTCCCGGTGTGAGTTTTAAGCCACTGGATCTGGGACTCAAACCATGGTTGGCCACATGGGAGTCCAGCAATGTAACCATTGCTGGTCCCAAGTTGAGTTTATTTTATTTTTTATTTTTTTGGAGAGGTTTTTGCTATATAGGATGTGTGCGTGTGCTAGAAAGACAGAGTCAGAGAGACAGAAAACAAGAAATCACCCCCCCCAGGGGGAATGGTCATGCCACAATCCCTTCTCCTCCATTCTCTTCTCAGGTTTTTGGGCATGCACGCACACGTGCCTGATGTGAGTTTAAGCCACCAGGTCTGGGACTCAAACCGCGCTTAGCTACATGGGAGTCCAGCAACATAGCCATTACACTATCTGCTGGTTCCAAGTTTATTTTATTATACACAATTAGAAATATTTCTAACATACTCAGGGCAGGTGGCATGGTGGTTAAAGGGACTGGATTCCCACATGGCTGACCATGGTTCAAGTCCTGGACCTCACGGCTTGCTTTCTCTCCTCCTTTTTCTGTCTCTGTCTCTCTCTGGTCAAATTAGAAAAATAATAAGTGGAATTAAATAAATACATAATTCTTATAAAAATATTTCTAACATACTCAGTAAGTTTTTATTGACTCTTAACATTGACTTTACTATTTGATTACTATTTAAGATAATTTTGGGGGCTGGCAAATGGCGTGGTGTTAAGAGTGCTGGACTCCCATCTGGCCGGCGATGGTTCAATTTCTGGAACTGGCAGCTTGCTTTTCTCACTTTCTCTCTCTCCCTGGTCAAATTAAAATAAATAAATAAAGCTAAAATAATTTAAAATAATTTTAAATAAGTAGATCCTGAAAACACGATATGATAGAAATGATTTTGGGGAAAATCAGAAGGCCACAGCTTTAATCATTTGATACTATTTAGATATGGTATAGAATAACTGAGGTTTGTAATATGGTCAGTCAGGACAACTAAATCTGGGCTTTCAGGTTTCTTCAAGGTTTTGTTTTTGTTTTTAAGCAGTGGAACCTTCTTCCAAGAAATCTTAAATAGAATCCGAATACATAGAACTCTTAGAATCTTAAATAGAATCCGAATACATAGAACCACGTAACTTGGCTTCCTGCTTGCCCTCTCAGGGTAGTTTCGGAGGCATATGTGAAACAGTTTGAAAAGTGTGGCTAACTGATTTCTGAATCCTCACTGGTTCTAAAATTATATATAATTTTATATGCTACTCTATATTTGTAGCATATAAAATATACTCTTTCATGTTCTAAAAGTGTAACCTCTGATTTCTACAAGTGTGTTATTATATGTGTTTGTTGGGGGGGTTAAATTTCAATCTAATTGGTAAATACCATGTTAAAAAGGGTCCATGGGCAAGCAGGTAGTGTAGTAGTTAAGATGCTGGACTCCCACATGGATGACCGTGGTTTAAGTCCTGGACCAGGCGGCATGCTTTCTCATTTTCTCTCTCCTTTTACCTCTTTTTCTCTTTCTCTCTCTCTGTCTGTCTGTCTCTGGTGAGCACACATGACTTATAACAAATTTATTATTTTTTTAAAGAATTATTTAACTTTATTGATTGATTGTAATTTGACCAGAGAGGGACAGAGTGAGAGAGAGAGAAAGAGAGAAAGAGAAGGCAAGCTGCCAGGTCCAGGATTCGAACTGCAGTTGGCCATGTGGCAGGCCAGCACCCTTAACCACCATACCATCTGCCAGCCCCAGCAAATTTAAAATAATAATAATAATAATAAAACTAAGTAAATAACTATTTTTTAAAAAAGGACTTATATACTAGCATGTCATTGGCTAAATTATCTTTTAATGTTATGTTGTTTATGTCAGGAGATTCATAAACCCCTTTATGAAAAATAGATACTGATTAGGTGCTCATATTTATATTGTACATAGTTAAGTCATAGCAAATTTCACTTCATATACTAAGTAAGTGTAAATAAAAATACATGAAGTGGGGGCTAGATGATAGTGCAGGAGTAAAATGTGATGCTCTGTGAGGCTGACTGACCTGGGAAGGTCTTTAGATGTCCTGAGTTCTCTGGGTATGTGCATGCCCGTGGTCTGGGGCTGCCAGGGAGAGGATCAGTGTCAGGACCTCATTGGAGGCTCTCTTTCTCAGTGATGGAAGAAATACATTAAAAAACTTAAAAAAAAGAAGTATTTGATATAGTAATTATTAATATTTAAATTATTTTTCTAGCCTTCATTTACTTTTGTAGACTAGAGATCTTATTTTAAAATTATGTTATACTATGTAGTGCAAATCCTAAGCCCTGTGATTTGAAAAACATGTTGGGCACATGTGCATGTGTGCTCCAAATCCAGACAGCATGGGAAATGACAGAGAAGGGATGGTGGCATGATTGTGTCCCGTCGGAGTGTGCTTTCTTGCTCTTCCTCTTTCTGTCTTTAGGGAGCATATGCGTCCTCTGGCAAAATAAACGAAATAAATAAAATTATGTTAATCAAGTTCATTTTTTTCCTTTTCCCCCTTGCTTTCATCATTTTCTTCCTCTCTCCCTTCCTTCCTCTTACCTGAATATTCTTTTTGAGAAACTTCTTTTGTAGAGTTAAGTAGGAAAAGGGTGTTTGGAGCATGTTCATTTGTATTAAAATCATTTTTACTTGTTTAAAACAGAAATTAAAGAAGCACATAAAAGAAAAAGAATAATGAAAGAACGATTTAAACAGGAAGAAAACATTGCAAGTGCAATGGTAATTTGGATCAATGAAATACTCCCCAACTGGGAAGTAATGTAAGTAAGCAGACTTTCCCTGAATTCCAGTTTATCTCCAAAGAACTCAGGTTTCCAGTTCTGTATTTTTATTACTTCCTGTATGCTTTGGCTAAGTTGTATTATTAACCAGTTCCTGAAATTTCCATGTCGATCTCTATGCCTTTGCTTTTGTAAATTCCTCAGTCTCTAATACATACTTCCCTCGCTTACCATCTTCTGTGCTGAAAAAATCTTACACCTAGCCTTTGATACCCATCTGACGTGCTTGTTGATTCATGAAACTTTTCATCTCAGTTGCCATGTTTTCTTAGTTCTAACATACCATCAATTGTAAGAAGCACTATTGATATAATAGCAAATTTGAGAAAACAAAATATTAAATATGTACATACATTGTAAGATGCATTTATTAGTATTATAGTGATTTAAAAATGCTTCTCATAATCAAGGAAATGTGTTACATAAATAACCTTTTCCTTGCATAAATGTCCCATCTTCATACTTTGAGTCTAGTATACTTCTTTTGCCTTTTATTTTTCCTTATTTTTCCTTTTATTTTTTGATAATATTTTTGTAGATACCCTATCTTCCCCCTGGACTGGAGTGTAGGCGATATCATCTGTAATACCTAGTGTACAATGTTGATTGAAAACTTGTTGATATTGGCCGTGTGATAGATAATTACATTAGACTCTTTACAAAAATATTTGCATTTGGTTCTTACAAATTTTATAAGACATGTGTATTTTTACTCCCATGTATTTTATAGGGAAGCTCAAGGTCAGAGAGGTTAAGTGATTTGCCCAAGGTTATAGGATTAGTGAATGGTTCAACTAGATTTGAACTCAGGTTTATCTGACTCTACGCCCACTCTCTTTCAGCAGACTACACTGCCCTCAAAGATTAGGCCCTTATCTAGTAGATTCTTTGTAATTTTTTGTTATTGAATTGGCAACATATTTTTATGTCCCTTTTATCCTGCGTTTTTCACTATTGCCACGTATTTCTGATACTCTTATTGTATCCTTGGTATAAGTGGCATTTATAGAAGGCAGTTATCTTTGGATTACTATTATTTCTCTTTGGAGTACTATATATTTTGTAAACTTTGAAACCCAAAGGAAAGACCGTATTACATACTTGCTTCTCTGTATTTTTAAAAATCATTTACTCACTTGGCCATAGACTAGGTAAACCATCATGCAGTTAATATTTTCGGTATAAAAAGTAACTTTCTCCTTTTTTCTCCTCCTTTAATTCTAGGCGTAGTACAAGAAGAGTTCGAGAATTGTGGTGGCAGGGATTGCCCCCTAGTGTTCGTGGGAAAGTTTGGAGTCTAGCTGTAGGAAATGAACTAAATATCACTCCCGGTTTGTATTCTATGTTCAGTTCCTCCCACACATTCAAATAGCCATCTCCAGAGTTACAAAGCAGATTAGTAGAGTGGCCATTTAAAAAGCATTACCATATATGTCATTTTAAGAGCATGCTCCATTTCTTCCCCTTCCCAAACTTGGTATGAATTAACAAGTAAATTACTATATTTCATATTATATAAATAAGATTTATAGTTTTTAAATTTAGTTTGTAACTATCAAAAACATTCTTGACATCTGAATTTCATAAATGTAGATAGTTTCAAAAACTTCTGGGATTCTGTGGTGGCAGTAGATAAGTATGTATAGAAAAAAAAGTGCAATTGTGAAAGGACTTCTTTACTCAAACATAGATATTGGGAGAAGAATAGAAAACTCTTATTTCTTTTATTCCTACTTGACAGTCCTTTTGAATTTTTTGAAGTTTAGAAAACAGAAAAGTAAACAAGACTCTAAAGAATTATTGTCCTATCTTCTTCTGTTTTTAAAAATCTTAACAGATAATAAAATGTAGTTTCAATGAATTAAAAACCACTTAGAGAAAATTAGGATAATGTGAACTAGAGGAAAATAAATAGTTAATAATAAAAGGTGCTAAATCAGTTTGAGTGAAAAAGATAATACTAGACAGTGGTATCACAGAAGGACTTAAGAACACCAGTATAGTAACAAAAATACGGTTACTGTGACTTCTACAATTTTTCTTTCCATATTTATTGAAAACAAATTCAAGCAGTAATGAAGTACTCAAACTTGTATTCTTTTTTTTTTTTGGAGAGGTTTTTTTTTTTTTTTTTTTTTTTTTTTTTTTTTTTGCTATAGGGCGTGTGCGCTCGCCAGACAGAGAGAGAGAGAGAGACAGAAAGCGAGAAATCACCCCCAAGGGGGATGGCCACGCCGCAATCCCTTCTCCTCCATTCTCCTCTCGGGATCTTGGGCACGCACGCACATGCACCCGGCGTGAGTTTTAAGCCACCAGGTCCGGGATGTGAACCGCGGTCAACTACATGGGAGTCCAGCAACATAACCATTATGCTAACTCTGGTCCCCTCAAACTTGTATTCTTGATCCTACTGTAGCACTGTTAATAAATTGGTATATTTCCTTTCAGATCTTTTTGTCTTTTCTACATAATATAGAGTATATCTACATATACTTTTTTTTAAAGGTTTTTGTCATAAGGCAGATGTGCTCGCCAAAGAGACAGAGAGGGAGAAAGTGAGAAATCATCCCCCATGGTGGACGGCCATGCCACCGTCCCCTTTCCTCCATTCTTGCCTTGGGATTTTGAGCATGCATGCACATGCACCTGGTGTGTTTTAAGCTGCTCAGTCTGGGACTCAGACCACAGTTGACTACCTGGGAGTCCAGTGATGTAACCACCATGTCACCAGCTGGCCCCTTCTACACACACTTTTGTTTCCTAGAGAGACTTTTTTTTTTTTTTTTTTTTTCTTTTGCTATAGGGCTCATGTACTTGCCAGAGAGACGGAGAGACAGAAAGCGAGAAATCACCCTCTATTGGGAATGACCATGCCACAATTCCTTCTCTATTCTCCTCTTGGGATTTTGGGCACACACACACACACACACACACACACACACACGCCCAGTGTGAATTTTAAGCCACCAGGTCCAGGACTCGAACTGTGGTCAACTATGTGGGAGTCCATTGATGTAACCGTTATGCCATCTGCTACTCCCCTACATCTACTTTCTAAGGTTTTTGTTTCCTCCATAGAAAATAGCTTATGCCATATGATTATTCTGTGGATTACTTTTTTCACATTGTAATCTATCTTGAACATTCCTGTCAGTCTGCCTTACTTATACTATAGCTATGTTGTATTCTAGAGTATGACTGTATTGTAATTTATTTAACCATTTTCTTTGTGATAATCAAATCAAAGATATGTTAAAACAGCATTGAGTCAGCTCCATAACCTAGTGGTTAAGGCAGTGGATCCCACACAGTTGACCACAGTTTGAGTCCAGTCTCAGTGGCTTGAGAAGCACACAGGGCACATGTGCATGCATGCCCAGAATACTGATATGATGGAAGGATGGAGGAGAAAGCGTTTCAGTGTGACCACACCCCATCAGGGTTGCTTTCTATCTTTCTGTCTCTCTGTCTCATTCTGGCAAGCACACATGCCCAGTGGCAAAATTTAAAAATAATGGCGGGGGGGGGGTGGCAGCAGATGGCATGGTAGTGGAGGTGTGGACTTCCACATAACTGACCACGGTTTGAATCCTAGACTTGGCGACTTGATGTTTTACTTTCCCTCTTTCTCTTTCTCTCTGGTCAGATTAAAAAAAGAATAATAATGGGACCAGCAGGTGGCATGGTGGCTAAGGCGCTGGACACTCCCACATGGTTGACCACAGTTCAAGTCCCAAACTTGGCGACTTGCTTTCTCACTTTCCCTCTCTCTCTCTCTGTGTCTCTAGTCAAATTAAAATAAATGAATGAATAAATAAAACTAAATAAAAAATAATTCTTTAAAAAAATAATAAAATAAAATTTAATAAATATTTATTTAAAACAGAATCAAAGTATTGTTGTTTATCCCTAAAAAAAGATTAAAATTAATAAGCATTATTCATATGGAGTATGACTAAAAATAATTTAGAAATATTTACCAAAAGTCTCAGAAAATATAATCTTTGACCCACCCCCCTACTTATTCAATTTCTTTTTTTTTGAAGAGGTCTTTGCTGTAGGGCTCACACGCTTGCCAGAAAGACAGAGACAGACAGAAAGTGAGAAATCACCCCCCCCAGGGGGGATGGCCACCTGCATTCCCTTCTCCTCCATTCTCCTCTTGGGATCTTGGGCACGCATACACATGGTGCCCGACGTGAGTTTAAGTCAGTTTTCTCCAGATATAAATGGGTCCAGGACTTGAACCGCGGTTGACTACATGGGGGTACAGCGACGTAGCCATTATGCTAACTGCTGGTCCCATACTTATTCAATTTCTAAGAATGTAAGGAAATAATCAAGATTGGGTGCAAAAGCTTTTGTATAAGGAGGTTCATTGCCACAATCAGCATCATATATTATTGGACAGAATTACAGCAGAAATCCAAATGTTTATGTTTAGTCTTTAAAGTGATATCAACTTGGGATGTCATGATTCTGTGTGATTTCAAAAATGGCTTTTCAGGGACCAGCAGTTAGCGTAATGGCTATGTCGCTGGACTCCCATGTAGTCAATTGCGGTTCGAGTCCTGGACCCAGTGGCTTCAACTCACTCCGGGTGCATGTGCGTGTGTGCTCAAGATCCTGAGAGGAAAATGGAGGAGAAGGGATTGCGGCATGGCCTTCCCCCTGGAGGGTGATTTCTCGCTTTCTGTCTTTCTGTCTCTTTCTCTCTTTCTGGCAAGCGCATGCAAAAACCTCTCCACAAAAGAAAAAATAATTGCTTTTCAGAAGTATCCTGTAGTGAACATGTTATTTTGAAAGAACTTAAAAAAAATCTTCTAAAATTTAACTTGAAGAAAGAACTAAGGCTTTTAATTTAACTTTTTTTTTTTTTTTTTTTTTTTTTTTGGAGAGGTTTTTGCTATAGGGCACGTGTACTCCCCAGACAGACAGAGAGAGACAGAGAGATAGAAAGTGAGAAATCACCCCCTGGGGGGGATGGCCATGCCGCAGTCCCTTTTCCTCCATTCTCCTCTCGGGATCTTGGGCACACACGCACACGTGCCCGGCGTGAGTTTAAGCCACCGGGTCCAGGACTCGAACTGCGGTCGACTACGTGGGAGTCCAGCGACATAGCCATTATGCTAACTGCTGGTACCCAGGTTTTTAATTTAACTTAAAAAAGGTTAGATTTGGGACTGGCAGGTGGTGTGGTGGTTGAGGGCACTGGACTCCCACATGCTGACCATGGTTCAAGTCCTGGACCTAGTGACTTGCTTTCTCACTCTCCCTCTCTCTCTTTCATTCTCTCACTCTCTGGTCAAATTAAAATTCATAAATTTTTTTTTTAAATGGTTAGGTTTTACATGGCTTAACTGTTTTCTCAAGATATAAATGAAGTTTTCTTTTGTCTTCTATGCTTGAAACAGATTAGAAGGAAGTATTGTTACATTATAGTCAGAACTTTCAGTTAGATTTTAAAAATCCTTAATATTAAGGATTTTTGAATATACTGTGATTGTTTAATATCTTGAATCAGTTTTGCAAACAGGTGAGGTAGTGAAATATTGGTGTTTATTTGAAGTTTAGTTTTTTTTAATTCAATTTTATTTGTTATTTTATTTGCAGACTTTTATTGTCAACTGACTATAGGATGTGAGATATCTTAATAATTTAGATATCAAAATATTGGTTTAATTTGTGCTAATTTTTTTGTTACTGTAATCAAAAGGTTCTTTTTAAGCTTGAAATTTATCAAGTTTTATAACTTAGCCAGGTCATTTATTTTCAAAATAAGTTTAGATTTTTCTTTACTAAACACTCATATATTCAGGAATGGAATAGGTATTCATTCTCATCTTTTTATTTTTTAAATAATTTTTTATTGAACTTGATTTATTTTAATTTGACCAGAAAGGGACAGAGAGAGAGAGAGAGAGAGAAGTGAGAAGTGAGAAAGCAAGCCACCAGGTCTGGGACTTGAACCGTGGTCGGCCATGAGGGAGTCTACTTCTCTTAACCTCCATGCCATCTGCTGGCCCCCCATTCTCATCTTTTTTATTAGTGATGGGAATGATGCTAAATTTTGATAGAAATAAATTTATTTTTGATAGCTTTGCTTGCTTTTAAATGGCTCTAATATTTGACTCTTTACTAATATTTTTTCAGTCATGAAATTTATAGCCACTAGAGAGCAGTAGCTAAGAGTAAGGGCTCTAAAGTCATTCAAAAGTTGTTAATTTTGGTTCCACTAAACATATTAGACCTGTAACCTTGGGCAAATTACTTAACATCTAGAATCCTTAGTTTTCTTCATCTGTAAAATGGTGGTAAGATTATTAGCTTTCTCAAAGGATCATTTAAATAGATATATGTGATGAATATAAAATTATATTCAAAGTACACCTTACTTAGAGTATATAGTTTCATCATTGTGACAAAACTGAAAGTGATACATTGAAATCAAAGTATTCAGGTCCAAGGTTCTTCAAGTCTGCTTCAGGAACTCACTTTGTAGATACAAAATAAAAATAATATGAAAATCCACACATGTCCTTGAAATGAGATAGAGGTCTACTTGTTAGAGATAAGTGCTGTGAATTTTTTTTTTTTTTTTTTTCCTGGTAAGCCTTCCTTCTTCCAAGGCAGTTTTAAAATTTGGGTAGAATAATGAAAAGCATTTGAAATAAAGTATGGACTTACAATTTGATGCCTGATAACCCCAAATAATTACATGTGCAAAATTTCAAATTATGTTCATGTCTTTTACCAAATCATTGATAGGGTTGGGCATTAAGTAATAAGAATTTAGTTTGATTTTTTTTCTCTTAAAATTTATTCTTTCTAGTCAGCTATTTGGTAGTGATCTGATCTTGGCAGTGTATAATACTGGTTATGGTACAGTCATACATTTTGGAATACTCTGAAGTAGTAAGAATGAAAGCAAGACTGTATCTAATGTGAAACAATCTCCAATATCACAAATAAGCTACAGATCAGTGCATGTAATGTGCTGCTACTTTGTTGGGTTTTTTTTTTTTTTTAAAGAGAATATATGTGTGTATACTTGTGCATGCATATTTTCATCTTTGTAAGAGTTCTTAAAGAGTGCTGATAACTAGTTGCATCCAAGTGAAGGAAATTAATTTTTCACTCTGTACTGTTTTATACTGTTTGACTTTGTTTAAATGTTCATGCATTACCTTTAAAAATTATTTAAATAATTAATGGAAGCAAAAATGTTCTTGGTATTTTAGATAATACATAAATGTTAGTGATTGGGAAAGAAGTCTTTTTGTACTGTTCCTTTGTCACTGAAATTCACAATTTAATAATAATTTTGAATATTTGTAATAGCTAGTTAAAAAGCAAAGACAATTAAAATTGGATTTTTGAGCAAAGTTTTTAGTCTTCCATCTTCCTGAAGTTTTTATGAGATTGCACATATAGAGGCACAATGGTTGTCTCAAAAGTGACTAGGCACTTAAATTACAAAGATGAGAGACTAAGAGTTTTTGTATGTAGACCCTTGCACCAAGTCTGTGTGGAGTGTAGGTAGCTTTAGATAGCAACATCACATTGGAGAAACCAGTTTCAGGAGAGAAAACAAAACCTAGCTTTTATAAAGGGGTTATCAGACACCAGGAACTTTACATACATTATCTTGTTTAATCATCAGTTACCCTATAAGTAGGTGTATATTTTCTCGAGTTTACAGATGAAGAAAGCCAAGTTCCAGAGTAGTTAAGTAACTTTCTCGAAGTCCACTGATAGTAAGTGGCAGAGCTGGAATTCGACCCTAGGTCTGACTCCACAGATGACGTCCTGCCGTACTGTGCGGCAGCGATACTCCGTTACAGCGGCATCTCTCTGGCCATCGCACCGCAGTGTCTCCGTTCTTTGTCTTTCTGATTGTAGAATGAATAATTTCATTTGTAGGATGAAAGTACTTAATTTAGAATTAAGTGCTTCAATTTGCCACTTTTTCGATATGTCTTATACCAGAGACACCTGCCTTATAATAATAGTAAAAACGATGCAAATATATTTCTTTCCTATGATTTATGAATTATCTTTTTCGCCCCAGAACTTTATGAAATCTTTCTCTCAAGAGCAAAAGAACGGTGGAAAAGCTTCAGTGAAACAAGTTCAGAGAATGATACAGAAGGTATTTTTTTTCTTATTTTTTAAATAAGAATTATAGGATAAAAATCCAGTCACTGAAGATCATAGTGTTATTTTATATTATTTTTCAAAAACTGTAGTAATTGCTTTACATGCAGTCTCTCATTTAATCTTAATAATTCTTTTGTGGTTGGTATTATCCTGTATTATGTACCGGGAAAAATGAAGCTTAGAGAAGTTAATAACTTTTAACTGGAGAAGCTGGGATATAAACTTAGGTTTGTTGGACTCCAGAGCTCAGAATTTAAATCACAATAGTAAGGCCAGTGGGATGAATTATAGGTAGGCCAGGCTTTTACTTTACTTAAAGATAGATGGTCTTACCTCACTAGTGGCCTCCTAGCTCTCCCTCCTCACTGACTTTTATTTTTTTGTTAGTATATTTATTTGTATTGTGCCCTATCCTTTATCATTTAACTCTCTTATAGCCCTCCTCTTTCCCTCCACTCTTGTGATTTTATTTTTTGGGGGGGCTATCATTTTGGAGAAAACAGAGACACTTTTTTCCTATCATCATAGTTTGTTAAATTTAGGTAAATACATTCAAGCATCTGTTTTGCTTGAATAATGAGGAACTGCCCATCATATTTGTTTTCTTTATTTGTTCTATTTTTTTTTTTTTTTTTTTTGGAGAGGTTTTTGCTATAGGGCGCGTGCGCTCGCCAGACAGACAGAGAGAGACAGAGAGATAGAAAGCAGGAAATCACCCCCCAGGGGGGATGGCCACGCCGCAATCCCTTCTCCTCCATTCTCCTCTCGGGATCTTGGCACGCACGCACACGCGCCCGGCGTGAGTTTAAGCCGCCGGGTCCGGGACTCGAACCGCGGTCGACTACGTGGGAGTCCAGCGACATAGCCATTACGCTAACTGCTGGTCCCTATTTGTTCTATTTTATAGAATGCAAATCCTCTTCTTTTGCCTTATAAGTAAAACTTTAAAAATGAACATAGTTTTGAATAAAGAAATAGCACATATCTCATGGTGGTTTTCTCTGAATATATAAACAACTCTGCTAAGGCTGGTAGGTGGCATGGTGGTTAAGGGCGTTGAACCTCCCACATGGCCGTCGACAGTTTGAGTCTCAGACCTAGAGGCTTGCTTTCTCACTTTCCCTCTCTTTCTCACTCTGTCCCTCTCTGGTCAAATTACAGTGAGTAAGTAAGTAAATAAATAAACAAATAAACAAACAAACAAATAAATGACTTATTAAAAAAACTTAAGGAGACCAGCAGGTGGCGTGATAGTTAAGGCGCTTGGACACTCCCACGTGGCTGACCATGGTTCGAGTCTCAGACCTGGTGGCTTGCTTTTTCACTCTCACTTTCTCTTTCTCTCTCTCTCTCTCTTTCTCTGTGTCTCTGGTCAAAATAAAATAAATGCATGAATAAATAAAATTAAATGGATAATTCTTTTTTTGGGGGGGAGAGATTTTTCGCTATAGGGCGCGTGCGCTCGCCAGACAGACAGAGAGAGACAGAGAGACAGAAAGTGAGAAATCACCCCCCCAGGGGGGATGGCCATGCTGCAATCCCTTCTCCTCCATTCTCCTCTCAGGATCTTGGGCACGCACGCACACGCGCCCGGCGTGAGTTTTAAGCCACCTGGTCCAGGACACGAACTGCGGTCGACTACGTGGGAGTCCAGCGACATAGCCATTATGTTAACTGCTGGTTCCTGAATGGATAATTCTTTTAAAAAATACTTAAAAAAAACTCTGCTAAATTTTTTGAAAACTCTTTTTATTTTAGAAGAGTGAATGTTAGGGTGGGGAAAATAGACTAAACAAGGTTAGAGAAACAACTTGATTTCTGGAAGCATTGGTGTAAGTATCATCCTGAGACCTATTAGCTATGTCAGTTATTGTGGGGAACTAAAAATGCAAGGAAGGTGAAAATGTAAGAAGATTATACCAGCAAAGCCTCAGCTATTTCATCATTTTTA
The DNA here is from genome assembly GCA_026018925.1 of Tupaia tana. Classification (NCBI taxonomy): domain Eukaryota; kingdom Metazoa; phylum Chordata; class Mammalia; order Scandentia; family Tupaiidae; genus Tupaia; species Tupaia tana. Next base: position 80,703,826 of record JAKSZU010000010.1, read on the forward strand.
AGAAAACTTTTAGGGATCAACAGATAGCGTTATGGTTATGTTGCTGGACTCCCACATAGTTGACCACGGTTCAAGTCTTGTACTCCTACAGCTTGAAACTCACACCAGGTGTGCGTGTGTGCATGCCCAAGATCTCAAGAGGAGAAGGGAGGAGAAGGGATTATGGCATGGCCACCCCCTCAGGGGGTGATTTCTCAATTTCTGTCTCTCTGGTGAGTGCACGTGCTCTACACCAAAAATCTCTCTCTCTAAAATAAATAAATAAATAAAAAACAAAACTTACTTTTATAAGGTATTAAAATTAAATTAAATTAAAGTATTATTTAATTTAATTTAATTTTAATTTGACCAGAGTGAGAGAGGGAGAAAGCAAGAGAGAGAGAGGGAAAGTGAGAAAGCAAGCTGCTAGGTCTGGTAATCGAACTGTTGATTTGATAGGTTGACCATGTGGAAGTCCAGTGCCCTTAACTACCACACCACCTCCTGGTCCCAAGGTATTGAAATTTTAAGAATTAAATGATAAGTATTTACTTTTGAGATTTTCAACATAAGTAAATAATTGAAAGTTGTACATAAGTAGAAATTAATTGAAGATAATGAGTTGTTCAAATCAGCAGCAGTATTCTATTTAAATTATTGCATTCTTATTTCCTGAATGTTTATAATTTGCATTTATAATTAAAATTTTGGGCCATTATCCTTTCAATTACTGTGTCTGCCCCTCTATCTTTGCTTTCCTTCAAATACTAATTATGTGTGTAGTAGACTATTAACAGTGTTTTCAGAGCCTCCTATACTTACTGTTTTTAATTTTTTTTGTCTCTCTGCTTCAGTTTGAATGATTTTTATTGCTCTATAGTCAAGTTCATCAATCCTTTCTTCTGCGCAAATCAGACTGATACTAAATCTGTCCATGAGTTTTTTAAGTTTTTTTTTTTTTAGAGAGAGATTTTGTTATAAGATGTGTATGCTCGCAAGAGAGAGAGAGAGACAGAAATACCGAAAGCAAGAAATCATCCCACAGGGGGAATGGCCACACTGCAATCCTTTTTCCTCCATTCTCCTCTCAAGATTTTGGGCACACATGCATACACACTCAGCATGAGTTTTTAAGCCACCAGGTCCAGGTCTTGAACCATGGTCGACTATGTGGGAGTCCAGAGACATAACCATTATACCATCTGCTGGTCTCTGTCCATGAATTTTTTATTTCAAATATTATACTTTATAATTCTAGACTGTCTTCTTGGTTCTTTTTATGTATTCTATTTCTTTGCTGACATTCTTTGTCTTTCCATCCTATATATTTCCCTCCCTTTTTTCTCTATTTTCTGCAACATTTATAACAGATAATGTTCTCGTCCGTTGGTTATACTACTATAATACTAGATCATCTGCAGGCCTGTTTTTCTTGACTTGTTTTCCCCTTGATTATAAGTCACATGTTTTAACTTCATGTGTATACCAGACATCTTATTAGTTTGTCAGGAAAGTCACAATGTATTTTTTTATGCAAAAATATATCGTGACTTTCCTGATGACCCAATATATAAAGAGAATATAAAACTGATGCTGATGGGGACCAGCAGTTGACGTAATGGCTATGTTGCTGGACTCCCATGTAGTCGGCCGTGGTTTGAGTCCTGGACCCGGTGGCTTAAACTCATGCCAGGCACATGTGTGTGCGTGCCCAGGAGCCTGAGAGGAGAATGAAGGAGCGGGGATTGTGGCGTGGCCATCTCCCCTGGGGGGGTGATTTCTTGCTTTCTGTCTCTCTGTCTCTCTATTTCTGGTGGGCGCATGTGCCCTATAGCAAAACCCTCTCAAAAAAAAAAAAAAAAAAAAAAATGCTGATGTTTCTCCTGCAGAGGAAGCATACTCTTTCCTGTTGGACAATGGTTTGGGTGTATCACTTGAATTCAGTCAATAATTGAGCTATGCCAGGGCATGATTGCAGCTTCAGATAGATGTATTTCATCTTGGATTTCAGATTTCATGGTGGGTAGAACTGTCCTCTTTTGATTACAAATTTCTGCCTTCAGTGAGACAATTTCCCAAGAATGCTATGATTTTTGGTTGATTTCATTTCTGCCTTTACAGGGTGATGACCTTAATCAGCAAAATTTGTATAGGGGAAAGCCAGATATACATTCAGAGCTCTTCCAAATGCCTATCTGTAACATAAGTCTTATTTGGCCATGAAAAGTTCTTGATTTCTCTTATCTCCAAGCAGAGGACCTTTGACTGTGGCAAACTCGATCCTACGCCCATGGCAGATTACCCCTAGAAACAAAAATAGCCTCTGGTATCTACTGACATAGGAGAGACTCCTCCTTTTCTGTATTTAAATCTTTAGACTTCTGCATATCTACAGCTCTCTGATGGTATTTTAAAAATATGGCACTTGTGGGACCAGCAGATGGCAGAATGGTTACTTTGCTGGACTCCCACATGGTCAACCGCAGTTCAAATCCTGAACCCATTGGCTTAAAACTCAGGTGGGGGGTGCATGTGCATGCATGGCCAGAATCCCAAGAGGAGAATGGAGGAAAAGGGATTGCAGTGTTGCCATCCCCCCTTGGGGGTAGTTTCTTGCTTTCTGTCTCACTGTCTCTCTCTCTCCACTGAGCTCACGCACCCTATAAAAGCAAAAATCTATCAGGAAAAAAAAAAAAAGAAAATGTACTTGTAATTATTTCTTTCTCCTAGATGTTACTGAGGGAATGATAATGTGCTTCTAAAAAAACTGCAAGGAGGAATATTTCACTATATAACTTTCTGATAAATGTATTAATATATATTTATTAATATAAGGGACTCTTAAATTCTAGTAAAAGCAGTGTGACATTTCTGAAAATTTCTTGATTATTCAGTTTTTAACTTTCATTAAATAATACATATACTATGTGATCTTTCTACGTTTGTGTAATTGAACTTGTTATATAGCCAAGAGATCGCTTAAATTTTATTTACTTGACAAATGCAGGTGTTTCTGTTGCTGATAGAGAGGCCAGTCTGGAATTAATTAAGTTGGACATATCCCGTACATTTCCATCTCTATACATCTTTCAGAAGGTAAGATTTTTCTAACCAGCTTGTACTTTTTTTTTTTTTTTTAAAGAAATCTTTTAATAGCCAAGGGAAAAAAATTCTCTATTTAAAAAGGAAAAACTATACAAGCTGAGGACCTTTATGTAAAAAGTATAAAACATTTTGGCCCAAAACTTAAAATTTCTCAGGATTACCATTGAAATGGAGGAAATTCAATTTTTTGGTACAAAGCTATTATGAACTTGCTCTTTATGAGAAGGGAAATTGCTTCATATTTTACTCAGGTCTTTATAAAGTGAATTAGTCTGTCTTTAGAGTGATAAAAAGGAAATGAAATAAAATTTTATTAAAATTAATACAGCTTTATTTAATAGAGCTTGGTAGTCTTTTGCTAAAATGATATGAAACAGCAAAATCAAGATGTCCTTAGAATTGTCATAAACTATATAGCTTATATACATCAGTTGAGTTTATTTGGCTTTTTTTGTTTGGAATTAAGTATGTTTTATTAATAATTTAGAAAACATTTTGACAAAATACATTAGAATGTTTTTTGATACTTATTAAATACACTGAAGACTAGTGTGTTTAGAAAATACACAGTTTGTAAACATATTATACAAGAATGAACTTAGAGACAATTATTTTGAAGTTGCAAATTTCACTTTTTTCTCTTTTTGAAGGGTGGCCCATATCACGATGTCTTACATAGCATCTTAGGGGCATATACATGTTACAGACCTGATGTTGGTTATGTAAGTATTTGTTTCAGTCTTTTCTTTACCATCAACATTTTACCTATACTCTTTTCAAAATATCTTATATTGCGGGACCAGCAGTTGGTGTAATAGCTATATCGCTGGACTCCCATGTAGTTGACTGCGGTTCGAGTCCTGGACCCGGTGGCTTAAAACTCATGCCAGGTGTGTGTGTGCATGCGTGCCCAAGATCCTGAGAGGAGAATGGAGAAGAAGGGATTGCGGCATGGCCATCCCCCTGGGAGTGATTTCTTGATTTCCATCTCTCTCTGTCTGGCGAGCGCACATGCCTTATAGCAAAAACCTCTCCAAAAAAAAAAAAAAAAAAAAAACTTATATTGCGATTAATTAAAACATCTAGTTGGGCCGGCAGGTGGCGTGGAGGTTAAAGGTGTTGGACTCCCACATGGCCGACTGTGGTTCAAGTCCTGGACCTGGTGGCTTGCTTTCTTACTTTCCGTTTCTCTTTCTCTATCTCTCTGTGGATAAATAAAATAATAATAATAACAAATGGAATTAAATAAATAATTCTTTTTTAAAATCTAGTAATTATATCTGGTATACTTTCACTTAAAGGCACCTTATTTAACCTGATATACTCATAAAATTTGGGAATATACTGTTACTGTTATTACACTTGATAATGATATTTTTTAGAATACATTTCCATTATATTGTATCTTTTTTACTTTATTTATTTTTTTAACTCTGGAGATACAGATTGATCTTAGGTTATGGAATTTATGTACTATGACCACTATATAACTAACCTGGGAATATCAAGGCCGCCTGGCAAACCAGGCAGCCAAATCACTTACTTTATGGAACAAGGCTAGTACAGACTGTAATGGAATATATTTCGTTATGTGATTTAACAGCATAGGTCTTTTTTTTTTTCCTTTTATTATAAGTTTTTGCCATATGGCATGCACACTCTCCAGAGAGACAGACAGTGAGAGGGAAAGTGAGAAATCACCCTTAGAGGGGCAGTCCACACTGCAGTCCCTTCTCCTCATTCTTCTCTGAGGACTTTGGGCACACACAGACATGCGCCCGGTATGATTTTTAAGGTGCCAAGTTAAGATATAAACTGTGGTCAGCCATGTGGAAGTCCAACACCTTAAAGACTACACCACCTGCTGGCCCTGACAGCTAGGTTTTTAACTGTGTAAATGAATGGCATATATTCAATCTATTAATAAATTCTGTAAAAGTTTTATTGTGAATTTCATTCTTGAAAAAACTAGTAATCTTTTATATTCCAGTTACATGTAAAAGAACAAAGAACTATAGGCATTAGTCTGTACTGCTGTGTGTATGTGAGCACATGTGTGTGCACGCACATGCACACTTGGACTTTTGTTGCTGTTTTTAGACACCGTTTCATTCTCTCACTGTCTTTCTGCCTAAACCTCCCAATAACTGGGACTACAGGTGTGCAGTGCTCACTATGTCTGGTTCTTTCAGAACTCGCCCATGCAACTGCAAGTTCAAGCTTATAAATCTCTTGCTTCTGTCTCCTGAGTAGTTGGGACTACAGGCACAAGTCACCATGCTTAGCATTTAGGATAGGCTGAGAATCAAACCCAGGCCTCCCGTGGGGCTTCCTTTACCAAATAACAGTATCAACCAGCATGCCCTTCTGCAACTGAGTATACTGATTTTGCTACTGGCTTTATTCTCCTGAAACCTCCCCAAGGTCTGTGCACTCCTTTGATAATAAATGTTGTTTGTGCGTTTTTGTTTGTTTGCTTCACACATTATTTTGAACAACTTCAAACTAATAAAAAATAAGTTGCAATTGGGCCAGCGGGTGGCATGGAGGTTAAGGTAACTGGATCTGACATGATCAACTCTGTGGTTTGAGCCCTGAACTAGGGGCTTGAAAAATTGGGCACGTGTGTGTGCATGCCCAAATCCAGAGTAGAATGGAGGAGAAGGGATCTTATCTTCCCTGGGTGGTGATTTCTCACATTTAGTCTCTCTCTCTCCAGCAAGCACACATGCTCTGTAGCAAAACCAAACCAAACCAAAACAAGCAAACAAAGTTATAGTAGTTCTCCACCACTTCCCTTATTCAGAATCCAGAGTCATGTATGACCTATAGTGATTCTCTCTCTTTGGTCTCCTTTAATCTGGAACGGTTCCTCAGATTTTTCTGTGACAATGACATCTTTGAAGAATTAAGCCTGATTGTTTGTAGGAATGACCCTCAGTTTGTAGTTGTCTTTTTTCTTATGATTAAATTCAGGTTAAACATTTTGTTTGTTTTTGCCATGGGGTGCATGTGATCACTGGAGGGAGACAGAGAGAAGGTGAGAAATCACCTCCCAAGGGGAGATGGTCACGTAGCAATCCCTTTTCTTTCATTCTCCTCCTGGGATTCTGGGCAGGAGATTTTGGCACATGTTCCTGGCATGATTTTTAAGCCTCCAGGACCAGGTCTTGAACCACACAGCCATGTGGGAATCCAGCATTTTAACCACCATGCTACCTGCTGGCCACAGGTTAAACATTTTTGACAGAAAGACTACCTAAATGATGTGTCCTTTGTAGTGTGTCACACCATGAGTTGTTAAGTAATATAGAATATTAGAAAAATTAGACTCTGAACAAGTTATAAGAATAACTTTTTATTTTCCTTTCATGTACATATGAGTATTATATGACAAATCTGAAAGAGATTTAAGTAGCTTTATGACTATAATAAAAATTATAGGTGATAAAGCATTGTGTCATTGCTTATTGACAACATTTTTTTCTTTTTTTTACTGGTATGTAAAATAATGACATTTTGTATAATAAATAGCAACTACATACAGTTTTAATCCCTTCTATTTCCCTTGCTATCATTCCATTACAAATGGTTGCCACTTAGCCTGGTTGTTGTATCCATTCAGTAAATATTATTACTAGGGTTATAATCGTGAGCAAGCAGACATGGTCTGACCTCTGTATTATTAGGTCACCTGGAAAGTCATGATGTATTTTTCTATGCAAAAATATATCATGACTTTCCAGACAACCCAATAGTTTCTCCCATTGGTTGCTACAACAAGTTACCACAGTGACTTAAACAACACACTTTTATTATCTGACATTTTTGGAGGTCAGAAGTCCAAACCAGATTTCACTGGGTTCAAGTGAAGATGCTGGCAGAATTTGTGGGTTCCTTCAGGAGGCTGTAGGGAGAATCCATTTCCTTGCCTTTTCTGCTTTCTAGAGGCTAACTGCATTCCTCGTCTCGTGGCCCCTACCTTTATCTTCAAGGCCAGCAGGGTAGTGTGTTCAAATTTCTCTCTAATGCTCTTGTCCCTCTCTGTAACTTATAAGGACTCTCGAGATGATTATATTGAGCCCAGGTAATCCAAGATAGCCTTCCCATCTCTCAAGATCCTTAATTTTTATCACATCTGCAAAGTCATTTTTTGCCATGTATCCTCACATTTTCACAGTTACGAGGGATTTCTATGTGAGCATTTTGGAGGGCAATTCTGCCTACTACAATCTCTGTTCTCATGGAATTTATAGTCTTTTTTTTCTTTTTCTTTTTGGAGAGGTTTTCGCTATAGGGCGCGTATGCTCGCCAGACAGACAGAAGGAGACAGAGAGACAAAAAGCGAGAAATCACCCCCCAGGGGGGATGGGCACGCCACAATCCCTTCTCCTCCATTCTCCTCCTGGGATCTTGGGCACGCACGCACACGTGCCCGGCGTGAGTTTCAAGCTACCGGGTCTGGGACGTGAACCACGGTCGACTACATGAGACTCCAACGACATAGCCATTACGCTAACTGCTGGTCCCGGAAATTATAGTCTTAAAAAAAAAAAGGTAATTACTCTAGAATTTGTAAAGAATATTCATAAGAAGCCAGAGAAATAGAACAAAGAAAAGTTGGATTGCAGAAGCTAAGAGAGTGCTGCTAAGAAGGAAGGATAGTACCCACTGGGTTTTACAGTACATAGTCAAACTGATGGGAGAGCCATTATCAAGATAGTGCAAGACAGACTCCATGTTGAAGTGTGTTAAAGACTGAAGAGGGAGCAGAGGAGGTAGAGAGAGTGACTATGGGCAACCCTTTCAGAACATTTGGTTGGGAAAAAGAGACAGTACCATTGTACTTATTCTTAGTGAGCTACCTGTATAAGTCCATGATGTAACTCTCAACCAGAACTAAGTGCCTGATAATTTTTTTTTATATTAAAGAAATGTATAATAGCTACCAGTAACTCACAAGCAACATGTGTAAAGCTTAGTCTTTATTCAAGGCCTTTCACAATATAAATACTGCCTACTGTTTTCCAGATATCCTCTTCATCATGTGCTCCTACTAGACTGGTCCTGTTCGCATTTCTGTGTCTTTGCTCATGCCTTTTTAAATCTTGGAATGGCTTGTTCCTATTTCTTTCTTCTGCTTTTCTAGGAATCCTGTCTCTCATTACAGTCTATTTCAAGCCCCCACAAACTTCTTTCCTGAATTTCTGCAGCATATCTCAGACTTTTGTTCTTAGTTTCTACTCATGTGCTAAAACAATGAAAACACTCACCTGGTTTTTATTAAACTTTGTCATTCTGTACTCTGTTCTGAAAGAATTCAGAACTGAAAGGAAATAAAAACTGATACAGGCCTTAAAAATTGATAATTTTGGGGCTGGCAGATGGCGTGGTGGTTAAGAGCGCTGGGCTCCCACATGGCTGACCGCGGGTTTGAGTCCCGGACATGGCAGCTTGCTCTCTCGCTTTCTCGCTTTCTCACTTGCTTGCTTGCTCTGTCCCTCTCTGGTCAAATATAAATAAAGTTAAATAAAATAATAATTTTTTTTAATTGATAATTTTTTCCCAAAAGATTTTTTTTTTTGGAGAGATTTTCACTATAGGGCGTGTGCGCTCACCAGACAGACAGAGACAGAGAGACAGAAAGCGAGAAATAACCCCCCCCGGGGGGGGGATGGCCATGCCGCAATCCCTTCTCCTCCATTCTCCTCTCGGGATCTTGGGCACGCACGCACACGCGCCCGGTGTGAGTTTAAGCCACCAGGTCCGGGACTCGAACTGCGGTTGACTACGTGGGAGTCCAGCAACATAGCCATTACGCTAACTGCTGGTCCCGCAAAAGATTTTCTTAATTCTTCCTAAACCACATCACAAGGACAAGAAATATGAAATAAGGGTGATTTTATAGTAGTTAGGGGTTTTCTGTATTTACCTTCACTGGGGAGAAAAAAAAAAGAAATCTTGGTTAATTATACCTTGTATTGTCACTATGTTTCAGAAGTACAGTAAATAACAATGTATAGAATTATTGTAAATAATTTTGATTAATTTATTTCCCTTTGAAGGTACAAGGGATGTCCTTCATTGCTGCAGTACTCATTCTCAATTTGGAGGAGGCAGATGCCTTCATTGCATTTGCCAATCTCCTGAATAAGCCATGCCAACTGGCCTTCTTCCGTGTGGATCACAGCATGGTATGGTTCATTTGCAGTAGATCGTGTTCTCCTTTGCATGTTTCTGTACTCTGGTGCCCTCTTAAAATGAAAAAACAGTAATTATGGGACCAGCAAATGGCGTAATGGTTATGTTGCTGGACTCCCATTTAGTCGACTGTGGTTCGAGTCCTGGGCCCTGTCTTGAAACGCATGCTGGGTTCATGTGTGTGTGTGCCCAAGATCTCGAGAGGAGAATGGAGAAGAAGGGACTGCAGCCTGGCCATCCCCAAAGAGGGTGATTTCTTGCTTTCTGTCTCTCCATCTCTCTCTGTCTCTCTGGCAAGTGCACTTGCCCTATAACAAAAATCTCTCTTAAAAAAACAAAACAAAAGAATGAGAAACAGTAATTAGAATACTGAGATAGCCTAATCTAAAATATAAACTATCCAGTGAATTGTAATTTTATGAGTGATTGATGAGAGGACTCAGAACAAAGGTGCCAATAATAAGATTGTCTATTGATGTTTTAAGGTTTTCTCTGTATCTAGAGTATACTCTTTGATAATTTTATTGATTTTTTTCTATCTGTAGATGCTGAAGTATTTTGCAACATTTGAAGTATTCTTTGAAGAAAATCTCTCCAAATTATTTCTTCATTTCAAGTCTTACAGTCTTACACCAGATATATATTTGATAGACTGGTAAGTCATAACATATAATAATGAAAAGGAAATGATGTATGACTTTTCATGCATTAGGAAGTAGAGTAAATCTCACACAAAGGAAAGTACATATGAAGAACCTTCCCCTATAAACAGAGAAACTTCCACATCTCTGTGCAGGTGCATTTGATTAAGAGCATGGGGTCGAAATCAAAATCTTTCCATTTGTGTTTTAATTTATAAAATGGGAATAACTACATATAGTATCTATATCTTGAGTTGTAGTGAAGGCATTTCGGTTTATAAAGTGGGAATAAAGTGTATACACACACACACACACACACACACACACATAATTTATTTCTTGAGTTGCTGTGAGGATATTTTATATAGATTATCTCACTCAGTGCCTAACAGTACTAAGCTCTCGGAAATTTAGTTGCTATTCCTTTACTGTTTTTAATATGCAAGGGCTTGTGATAGTTATAATGGTATTTCTTTCCTGAGGACTTTATGTGTTTCAAGGCTTTATCCAGCATCAAAATGATGACTTACTTAAGCGTTATATGTCTTTCCTCATCCTTCCAATCCAAGATGTCTCTTAACTTGGAGGATTTGCCTGGCAAGCACTAGTTAGTTGATTATAGAATAGTTGGTAAGTTTTGCTGAAGAGCTGAAGCAGTTGATTGTAAGATAGGTTTTTAATAGTATATATGGAATTGGGATCAGCAGATGGTGTCATGTTTACATTGAACTCCTATGTAGCCGACGGCAGTTTGAGTCCTGGACCCGGCGGCTTAAAACTTACACTGGGTGTGTGTGCGTGCATGTCCAAAATTCCAAGAGGAGAATGGAGGAGAATGGATTGTGGCGTGGCCATCTCCCCTCTGGGGGGTGATTTATCACATTCTGTCTTCTGTCTCTCTAGTAAGCACACATTCCCTATAGCAAAAACCTCCCTAAAAAGCTGAGGTGGCTACTAAACTTGAGCTGTGAAATATTGCTCTCAGGGCCTAGAAATGAAGATACTCTGCTGGGACTTCTCCCTCCAGACTCATTTCTAGTGGGAAAGGAACAAACCCAGGCCCATCCTGAGATGGCTACTGAACTTGAGCTGTGAAATACTGCTTTCAGGGACTAAAAATGAAGATATTCTGCTGAGACTTCTCCCTCCATTCATTTCTAGTGGGTAGGGCTACCTCTGTATTCTTCTCTTTGTTTTTCTGTCTCTCTGTGTCCATGTCTTTTTTTTTTTTTAAGGTGAAATATTCTCTGGGCTCTCAAGCCCCTCCTTTATCATGCTAATTTGTGCCTTTGCCCCTCCCATTTAGGAAAGGCACAGAGCCAGGCCCTCAGCTATGAAATACTGCTTTCCGGACCAGCAGTTGGCCTAATGGCTCTGTCACTGGACTCCCATTAGTCGACTGTAGTTTTTGAGTCCTGGACCTGGTGGCTTAAACTCACGCTGGGCACGTGTGCTTGTGTGGGTGCCCAAAATCCTGAGAGGAGAATGGAGGAGAAGGGATTGTGGCATGGCCATCCCCCCTGGGGGGTGATTTCTCGCTTTCTGTCTCTGTGTCTTTCTGGCTAGTGCACGCACCCTATAGCAAAAAAAAAAAAAAAAAAAAAAAAAAAAAAAAAACCTCCCCACCCCCCAAAAAAAATATTGCTTTCACACGACACACATGTGAAATGCGGTTTTCATTTTTTGCTTTTTAAAATTAAAATGAAAATATAAAATTTTTTATTGCCTTTTCCCCTTCATTTTTCTTTTTTCTTCTTTCCTTTTCTCTAATTCTTTTCCTTTAACTTCATTCCTTGGCTGCTCAGCCTCAATGCACTGAGTGCCTAGACAGATCAAAGTGAGCAGTATCCAAACATCTGAATATGATTAGGATCAGAATATTACTCAATTCCCACTGAATCTGATGCAGAAAGAGTGAAAAACGGACTGGAAGAGAGATTGTGGATCACCTCCTCCTGCATGTCTCTGAATGCTCAGATTGAACTTGAAGATTTAGGAAGAAATGACCATCCATCAGATGAATAGAAATCACTGCAGGGTCACAAGAAATATGAGAAAGCAAGAAAATACCTCTCCTCCAAGGGAAAAGAATAACTCCTCTTCATCCTCAGATGGTACAGTGGAACTCACGAAAATGTCAGATAAAGAATTTAGAATATTGGGACCAGCAGTTAGCGTAATGGCTATGTCGCTGGACTCCCATGTAGTCGACCGTGGTTCGAGTCCCGGACCCGGCGGCTTAAACTCACGCCGGGCGCGTGTGCGTGCGTGCCCAAGATCCCGAGAGGAGAATGGAGGAGAAGGGATTGCGGCGTGGCCATCCCCCCTGGGGGGTGATTTCCTGCTTTCTATCTCTCTGTCTCTCTCTGTCTGTCTGGCGAGCGCACGCGCCCTATAGCAAAAACCTCTCCAAAAAAAGAAAAAAAAAAAAAAAAAGAATTAGTGACAAAGCTAACAAAGATGGAAGAGAAGAGAGGAAATGAACTGCAGAAGAGGCAGGAGAAAGGAGCTGACGAGTTCCAGGAGGTGAGGAAGTTCTTGCAAGATCTGAAAGAGGAAATATACACAATAAAAAGAATCAGATAGAATTGTTAGAGAAGAAGGCTATAATACAGGAACTCAAAACCTCCCTTGAAAATATTAAAAGCAGACTAGATCTTACAGAAAATCTAATCTCGGCTGTAGAAGATAGAATCATTGGCTTAGAAAAAAGACTGAGAAAATTGACAAAAAAAAAAGAGAATAATACATGACAAATACTAGATACTATCAAATGTCCAAACATCCAGATAGTTGGTATTCCAGAAGGCAGAGAGACTCATAAGGGCATCTATTCCTGAAAGAGAACTTAACAACCCAAAGAGGCATTCAAAGATCCAGACCCAAGAATTACAAAGGACTCCAAATAAAATCAACCCAAGAAGATCTTCTCCAAGACACATTATAGCCAGATTGACCAAAACTACAGACAAAGACAAGGTACTAAGATTGGCAAGAGAGAAACATCAAGTTACCTACAAAGGATATATCCCATCAGGTTCACAATGGACCTTTCTTCGGAAACAATGCAAACAAGGAAAGAATGGGAAAATATATTCAAAGTGTTAAGGGAAAGCAATTTCAATCAAGAATACTGTACCTGGCAAGATTATCCTTCATATGGGAAGAAAAGACAAGGACATTCTCAGATAAACAAGACCTAAAGAATTTACCAACACCATATACCAACTCTCTAAGAAGTTCTGAAGGCAGTGCTATACCAGGAGAACTAAATACAGACACACAGAAATAAGAGTTCAAAAACAACTAAAAAAATGGCCAACTTAATGGTAGGAACAAGCCTGGAGTTGAATGTTATATCCCAGAATTTAATCAGTAATATTGGACCACAACAGAAGACAGATTAAGTACATGAGACTGAACTGGTGAAATAGAATCTTATGACTTTTGACTAAAACATTACTGATTTTCTTCTATACTTGTTTTCCAGATTTAAGGATTTTTATCTTGTCTTGAGCTGCCAATAGGTTCATATACCTACTATGTGAACAGAATCCTAACCTGTTTCCTGGCTTTAAGTTTTAAGCAAAGCTCTCTTAGCATTTCTTTGATTTTGATTTATTAAAGGTAAAACTGCTTTTCTTGAAATTAAAAAATGCCTATTTAATGACCACAGTAAGCTATATAGTATCAGCTAGGTGCTACTTTATAGTATATTCACTCTACTCAGAGTTTCACGCCTAAAATCAGACGTATTCACAGATATGTATATATCAGCTGACTTTGCTATTGAAAGTAGTTAGATTATTTAAGATATTTTGTGAGTCAATAAAATGTGGGGCGGGGGAATGAATGGAAAGCAACTGTAGACACCAGAGATAGTGTGGGAGGAGGGTGGGAAATGGCAGAGGATGAGAAATGGGGGGAAAATGTGTGTGTGTATGTGTGTGTGTGTTTTATATATATATATATACACACACACACACACATATATATATATATATCATGAGAAATGGGGGGAAATATATATGTGTGTGTGTATGTGTGTGTGTGTGTGTGTATGAAACTAGAAATGGAAAATTATCAACGATGATATGTATGATTAAGCTACTATGCAGTATATTCTGGATGGGAAATCACATTTTGTAGGCTGTGACTGTGCAGTGAATGAATGTAAAAAAGTATATATGGAATATTTGATTTTTTAAGTCTCAATTGTTCAAAACCCAGTGGGTTTAATATAAGTGAAATTGAACTTTAGTATTAAAAAAAATGGTATTGACCAAATATGATGTCTTCCCAGTTGTTTGGGCCTTATTTTATTCAAGTTTTCTTTAAAAGTAAGTTATTTTTCAATGTGTTCTCTTCCATCCCCACTAAGAATATTAGAGTTCCTTTGAGAAGGACCGAAGATAATGAGGAGAAAGAAGGTTTTATGTCATGAGATCCAAAGAGCCAAGATCAAATAATAGTTCTGTGAGGAATCGAGGAAAAAAATCCTTAGTGGGGACCAGCAGATGGTGTAATGGTTATGTTGCTAGACTCCATGTAGTTGAATGCAGTTTGAGTCCTGGATCTGGAGGCTTAAAAAAACTCACGCCAGGCGTGTGTGTACGTGTCCAAAATCCCGAGAGGAGAATGGAGGAGAAGAGATTGCGGGGTGGCCTTCTCCCCTGGGGAGGGAGGTGGTTTTTTGCTTTCTGTCTCTCTGTCTCTCCATCTCTCCGGCAATTGCATGCACCTATAGCAAAAATCTCTCTTAAAAAAACAAAACAAAACAAAACCCTTAGTGGTCAGCACTGAGGAATGTGAATACAAGGTATGTCAGGATCATAACTGATATAGGAAACAGGCTAAAAATAATGATGAATGAGTGCTGTGTGCAAGAAATTGTGCCTAGCTGTCCTTAACCAGTTCTCATTTTGAACAGTGAGTTAGTAGTCTCTGACTACCAATAGTCTGTCTGTAGTTTAAGAAGGCAAGGTGGACTTTCATTTCTCTCTCTCTCTCTCTCTCTCTCTCTCTCTCTCTCTCTCTCGAGCTTATTACATATAAATCCAGAATCTTTTTGTAAGAAAGGAGGGAATTAAGTGGCAGTGCTACAGAGTTTGTTTGGGCAGAGAACCTTTAGCTCCCTTCTTTAATTCTATCAGCACTACCTTAAATAAATGCACAAACCTTATTTTAAAAATTGTGTACTTTATTTGCCAAGCAACATCAAGGCAAATCCTTAGCATCTACTCTCTCCACTTCCCCTATCTGAATGTCACCCAGAGGAGAACTACTGGGTAAAGAATCACATAGTCAGACATTGTTAGAAAGGATGGGGAAAACCATATTGGTGATTCTGCTGAAAGTATACACAAATGAAACAATGGATGTCTGTGTAAGTGGAAAAGAGAGAAGTTAGACTTTATGTGTTTGGATTAGGTTCCTAAAAACTGGTATTCGGGTTCCTCATACAATGATAAGAGGTATTTGTTATTGGGCATTTCTTATATACTAGATACTGTTATAAACACTATGTTTATTAACTCTACTAATTTTCAAAGCTTGATAAGGTAGGATTATTAGCTTTAGTTTGCTGATGAGTAAAGTGAGAGCAAGGGTAAGTATGTTACTTACTCAAGGTAGCACAACTAATAAGCTTTAAATTTAAGATTGAAATTCAGGCATTCTGGTTTCAGAATCTAAACTCTTAACCATTAAACTATTCTCCTACTCTAGTTTGTATTAAGTTATATCTCTATGTAAGGTTGCAAATTCACATAATTTCCTTGTTTATTACTCAGTTTCCCACTACTGAAGTTTAAAGGAAGAAGCAATACTTGCCCTTTTAAAAATATTGCAAGTGGTCATGTGTGCTTGCCAGAGAGGAAGAGAGAAAAGCACCCCCTCACCCCAGGGGGATGTGGTCACACCTCAATCCTTCCCTTCACACATCTGGTCAGGATTTGGGGCACACGCACATATGCACCCAGTGTGTTTTTCAACCAGCAGTTGAACTGCACTGGCCATGTGGGACCCAGCTCCCTATACATAGTGCCTTAGCCACTCTGCTATAAGGCTAGCTCCATGTTTGCCTTTTAAATCTGGCTGGTGGCATGGTGGTTACGATGCTGGACTCCCACATGGCTGACTGAGGTTCAAGTCCTGGATCTGGCAGCTTACTTTCTCGCTTTTCATTTCTCTATGTCTCTCTCCCTCTGGTCAAATTTAAAAAATAATAATAACAAATAAAATAAAAAACAATTCTTAAAAAATAAATCTGTAATTAAAACAGTATTTGTTTTTATAGAAATGTTTGATAAGTGATTAAATCAATGAATGGAAAAAAATGTGATGACTATTTTCTCCCCTAATTTTAGGATCTTCACACTATATAGTAAATCACTCCCGCTTGATCTGGCCTGTCGAGTCTGGGATGTATTCTGCAGAGATGGGGAGGAATTTTTATTTAGGACTGGATTAGGAATCCTCCGATTATATGAAGATATTCTTCTACAGATGGACTTTATTCATATAGCACAGTTTCTCACTAAATTGCCAGAAGATATCACATCAGAAAAACTGTTCAGCTGCATTGCAGCCATTCAGATGCAGAATAGCACCAAAAAATGGACTCAGGTAGAGTGACATTTTGCTACCTCTAGTTGACATATTAAAATAATCAATTGAGTTTGTGAAAAAAAAAATGACATATTTCTCAAATTTAGTATTTAAGTTAAAAAATACATATATTTTAAGAATACTTTTTGGTTTTGAAGAATGAGTTGAAAACAGATTGTTGCTTTTTTACCTATCTAAACCCCAGGTCTTTTTATATAAGTCCAGTGATATTTTTTGAATTTTATGAAGTACAACCTACAGTAGTCATTTATTTGCCAGAGCAGTTATTTAGTTCCTTTGGCATTTTAAATAGATAATGATTTTGTTAAACACCTGCTGTGTGCTAAGGGTTTACAATGGTAAAAACATATGATCCTGGCATTATGGTTAGTGTTTTTCTTAAAACTTTGCCAGAGGGTGCATGTACTTTGAGACAGAAAGAAAGTGAGAAAGCACCCACTATGGGGGTTGGTCATGCCACAATCCCATCTCCATTTTTTCCCTCCTGTTGGGATTTTGGGCACACATGCACATGTGTCCCACATGTTTCCCAAGCTGTAGGGTCTGGGACTTAAACTGTACAGTTGTTCACGTGGGATCCAGTGCCTTAACTACCATGCCACTGGCTGGCTCCAGATGCTAGTCTTGTTAGGAAAACAAACATACTAGGAAGGATGTTAGGTGACATAAAATACAGCATTGTCTCTTGATTCTTGAATGATACAGACAATCGGCATTTTAAATTTAATTTTATTGCTTACAAAAATGAAATGTCAGAATATTGGACCAGAAAACACTGTTACCAAATAATAATTCAGAATACTTGGTAATCAATGAAAACTGGTAATCTAATCATGTTCTATAAAATTAAATTTAATAAAACAAGATAATTTGAGAATGGCAGTCTGCCAGGGGAGAATTAAGTATACTAAAGCTTATTCATGCTTATAAACTATAGATATTTAAATCTCTTAGTTTTTGTGATTAACATTTATTTTATATAATTTTCAGGTCTTTGCATCTGTAATGAAGGATATTAAAGAAGGAGACAAGAACAGTAGTCCTGCTCTGAAAAGCTAATCTTCAAAATTAAGACTAAATTTAAAGAATGTTTTTTTGGAGAACAGTTTTTTGTTTCCTACATAAAAAGCATGGAAGAAAATGTTGGAGAAATATGAAAGAATCAAGAGGCGAATACTGCTAATTTTAAAGTTCATGACTGAAATAAATAACTTATTGACAGTATTAATGAAAAGTATTTTGTAGGGAGAGCCATTTTTCCATGGAAAAAGTTGAAATGGCTAGTTCATACTCCATAATTTGGAGTGAACAATTTAATGCAATAAATTTTTAAAATAACTTTGGAAATTTCAAATTTTTACATCTTTTATTTTTTAATAATCATCACAGAGGCACTTTGGGGTCAGAGTAGAATTGTTAAATATTACCTTGACCTCCAAAATATTATAATACAGATGATATCTCCAGTTTTGACCTTTGAAGATATTGTAGACCAAGAATAAGCAACTTTAGTTATAAATCACTTGTCACTGAAGATATTGTTTATTGTCACTTACAGGTTGGGGCAGATGTGGGTTATCTGGTAACTAGGAATATTGGGAGACTGTCTATTGTTTGTTTAAGTGTTTTCCACAGTATCCTGTCTATCGTGTCTATTTGTTTTTGAAGGGAAATTCTTTCTCTTCCTTAAGGAATTCTTACTACTCAAAAGAATTTTAGCCTTTCTGTTTCTAGTCTATCAAACTGTTCATCTAGTAATTTAGTAAAAAACTAGTAGAAAAAAGTTCTTTGCACTTTAGTAGACTAAAGACTTGACTTTGGGGGTAAGTCCAAAAAGAAAAATGAAGTTTTTCACTGGTAGGAGTAAAAAGTAATAAACCCTAAGAGTCTTAGATAGTATGCCGCTTGGCAAGATTTTAAGTTTTTTAGTTAAAATTCCTCCACCATCTATGAAAACAAAATTTGGTAATTCCAGTTTGAAATTTGAAATCTTAATATATGGCTAAGCCTATGACTTCTAAAGCACTATGCATAATTTTTACTAATAAGTGGAAATAGAATAAAGGAGGTCAAATTAATTTTGTTTGAATCTAACTTTGCTGGCATTGTGGATCAAATCATCCTTAATCATTGATAAACTGACATTAAATTTATTGTATTTATGTTTTAATTTTTGAATCTAAACACATCACTTGGAGTATTATGAGTTATACCTATAGAACACACTATTTGATTAGCAATTAGACTTATAGTGTGTTTTTATGTTGCAGTTTGGTTTGAAACAACACTTAAGCACACTATTTCTGTTAGTGGTATATAGTCTTCAAACTAACAAGCCTGAGAGCCTTGTTAGTGTAGTGACTGCCTCGTTAGGAGTATGGGGGACCAGAGGGTGCCCATATATTTTTACCCTATGGGTCATTCTAGCCTAAGGGCTAGTAGTGGAACCCTTGGAATTAACTCTGTGAAGGGGCTTGATTAGTGGAAACTGGTAGTGTAATAAATAGTAAGGGAGTATCCAGGGTCTTAATAGGGTTTAGGACAACCTTTTAACTCTGGTAACTACTTCCTTGGTATTGGTGCCCCTGATAGAGGGAATGTAACCTCTGGCAGTAATCTCTTTGAGGTTATACTACCTGCCTAAATTTAATTTTATTTTTATGTATTCATTTCTTGAGTTGGAACTAATTTACTATATTTCCTTTTGTTATTTTTTATTGTACAGTTTCTTTACCTTTCAAATATAAATGTGTATATAAAATGTAAATATAAGAAATTCACTAAAAACCACTCATAACAGTTACTATGTAAATAAAACTTATAAGCAGAGTAATTATTTGAAATGAGTCTTCATTCCTGGGGGATATCTCATTTAATCAAAACTGAAGAAAAAAAGGAATTACTTTTTGGCCAAATTTCTCTTCCAAGGGGTGCATTAGACCTTTATTCGTCATTCGAGATCGGTAGTGCTGGCAGCTGAAATAATGTACTATGCCTTAAACCTGGTTTACAAGCATTATGTGGTCATTTAAGTGGTTAGTGGATGGCAGGGTTTTTTGTTTATTTTTGTTTAAAGGTAGGTCTACTATCTACAATAAATACTACAGGTGACTGGATTATTATTTTTTGGGTAGGAGGGAGTCCCCTCCTCACTGAACTTATCTTTTATTTAAATTACAATTGGCCAGAAACAAATGATTTTTGACTCAATCAAAAACTTCAGTATTTAAAGATTGGGTAGAAGAGAATGAACCAGTAGAGGTCAGAAGCTGGAATATTAGGAGAGTGTGGGGTCATGAAAGACAAGGGACAAGAATGTTTTCCATAAATAAGTGATAAACAAGGACCAGCAGTTGACATAAAGGCTATGTTGCTGGACTCCCACGTAGTTGACCACGGTTGGAGTCCTGGGCTCGGTGGCTTAAACTCATGCCGGGTATGTGTGCGTGCATGGCCGAGATTCCAAGAGGAGACTGGAGAAGGGATTGCAGTGGGCCATTCCCCCTGGAGGGTGATTTCTTGCTTTCTGTCTGTGTCTTTCTGGCGAGCGCACATACCTATAACAAAAACCTCTCCAAAGGAAAAAAAAGAAGATAAAAGTGATAAACAGCGTTTACAGCAGCGAGGGGAAGATAGAACTGAGCGGTCCATTAAGTTTAGCAATGTGGGGTCATTGATTACATCACTGTGCTAGGGACCATCAGTTTTGTCACCTGTAGAGTAGTAATAAAAATAATCTCTTGAGGTCAGCAGGTGATGTGGTGCTTAAGGTGCTGGACTCCCACATGGCTGACCCCTGACCTGGCGGTTTGCTTTCTCACTCTCCCTTTCTCTCTCTCGTTTACATAGCTAAATAATAATAAATAAATAAATCTAAACCAAAAAAATGATCTGCTCTCTTAGAGTGTTATGAGGGCTGCTGAAGGTGGTTATGATGGATGTGCATAGTAAACTCTAGAATGTATCAGAGTTTTCCCAGTCAGAACGAAGGAAATAGGTTGATTATGTATTGTGTGTGCCATAAATTCTGAAAAATTGGGCCAGCACGTGGCATGGTGAAGGTGCTGGATTCCCACGTGGCGACCGCAGCTCAAGCCCCGGACCCAGTGGCTTGAGTATCACCCAGGGCCGTGGGCCTGCGAGCTCAAGATCCCGAATGGAGAAAGGATCGCAAGGCCTGCGCCACGCCCCTTGGGGCTGACTCCCCTTTCCCTTTCTCCGTGTCTGCGTGCACACACCCTATGACAAAAACTTGACAAAAAAAAAAACCCCTGAGAAATTGACCTGGAGAGTAGGGGGTAAAAAAAGGTAGGGTTCAAAACTGAAGTGAAAAACAGCCACAGGAAAAGCACTAATCCTCCGTTCAGGACCAGACTCTAAATTGTTCTTTTTATTCCTGAAGCTTGTCCCTTCTGCGGGCCACTCTGCTCCATTTAACCCTGTTTTCAACGCTCGTCTCTGTCGTAAACTCATTTCCCGTTTCTTCTCTCTCCTATCCACAAACGAGCCCTCCTCTCGGTCAAATGGGGAGACTTTCACTCAAAACGTGGGCTGCGCACGGCGGGCGAGGGCGGTCGTGTGGCTTTCAGGCGGCCACCTTGGAGGCGCACCCGCCTCCGGTTCAGTCACCGCGGTGCGGACCGTCGCTTCAGCCAGCGTGCCGGTGGCCTGCCAGGTGCTCGGGGCGCTAGTAAGCTTGCGTATTCCGGAACCATCACCACATACGTGCGGAGCGGTAGAGAGGGCGAAACGCCGCAGCACCGTCCGGTCTCCCCAGACCCAGGTCCGGGTAAACAAACGCTCGCGGTAGCCGGGGTCGGACAGACCCAAACCACACCGCGCACCAAATCTCGCGCCGCCCGGCCGGAGGGCGGGCGGGGAGCACAAGATATCGCGAGAGGACGGAGTTTTCCCGCGAAGGAGAAACGCGCGTTTTTCACTGACTGGACCGTGGGCGAGAAAGCTGCGTCTGCCGCGGCCGTGAGGGCTTTGGCGCGCGGCGGTGCTGGCGCTGAGAGGAGGCGGACCTGATTCCCTGGGAGGCCAGCCATGCCGGCCGAGCGGCCCGCGAGCAGCGGCGGTGAGTGCGGAGAAGAACCTTCTGCGGGCGCGGGCGGCGGGGGTGGGCAGCATGGAGGCTGCGGCAGGGCGGCGGGCAGGGAGCCCGCCCCGGCAGGGTGTGAGGAGGCCGGGAGAGCGAGGACTGCGGAGGGGACAGCCTGGATTCGCACGTGTTTGCACGATGTAGATTTTCCACAGGAGGTGGCGTTTGCGGGAACTTCCCGGTGATTTGTAAGCGGGGGTGCGGGCAGCCTGCGGACGCTGTGGAAACCGAGGCTGTCTGAGGTGATGCCGGCGGGACTCGGGGCTTCCCCCCGGCCTCAGTGCACCTCCGAAGGGAGGAGGCTGAGGTAATGTCGGAGCTGAGTGGTTGGTTCTTTGAAGGTAAAAGCTTCACTCCCTGGGGGTCTCTAGCTCCAGAAATGGTTGAACAACCGGAGACTGCCGTGATCACCCCAGCCATGTTAGAAGAGGAAGAACAGCTTGAGGCTGCTGGACTTGAGAGAGAGCGGAAGATGCTGGAAAAGGTGAGTGAGAAAGCGCGTCCGTCGTCTTCATAGTCCGGGCTAACATTGTGATGCTCCCCCGGAGGGGGTGCCTTGTGCTCTGAGCTTGACTGTTCAGTCCGCCTTGTCATACACCTTCAAACGGTCTTTCCGTCTGGTTTCGTGTTTACAGATGCTACCTCTGAATAAACTTTTGCAAGGGCTTTGAGTGACATGCTTCTGTGAGATGGGGTCTTGGTGTACCTCGTCCTCTGATCTCTTTTAAGCGAGAGTTTCAGATTGCTTGTTTAACCATTGTAATTCTTTCAAAGTCGGTAGTGAATTATTTCCTCTGTCATCTCTATTTCCTTTTTAAATTAGTGCCTGAAATGTATACCTGATGGCAAACATTAATCTTTTAAACTTGTGGTAATGTACTGGATTGAGGGCAGTAGGAGCATCAAAGGCTGGGCTGGAATCCAGGTCTTATCATTTCCTTCCAGTTTAGTACTGTTTACCACGTAAGTTATCAACTTCGATTTTGTTTTGTTCTGTAGGTTTCTTGGGCTGTCTATTGCTTCCTAGGATTCTTTAGTTAAAAATGTGTGCCTTTTTAATAAGATTGTACTTGTTTTCTTATATAGATATCTGTTTTGTAGATTATTAAAAGCAGTTTTAAACCTCTGGGAAAATTAAGTGTATTCTAAATTCCCACTGTGCTGCTTAATTTTTACATATGCAAAAAAAAAAAATGATAGCCAGCTCTTAATGTACTGCCTATTAAGTGACTTTCTTGTGTTAACTTATTTAGCCCTACCTGGTATCATGATGATAACCACACAGTAAGTTTTGTAGTCAATTTTAAACTGGGGCTGTCTCCAAATTTCCTGTCCTTCGCCACTATGCCTCTCAGGAGATCATCAGAGAAAAATGTGATTTAATAGAATTGGGAGGTCTGCTTTGGATCTCTTTTCCTCACTCTCTGAATTTTCATAGTACTTTATTACACACTAAAGGTACTTTTTTTTTTTTTTTTTCTCATTTTGTTTCTTAAGGAAACATTGCCTGTTTTGAGATTCAAATAAGTAAAGATTCCTTTTCCTTGGAGAGAATATAGTATTCATAGACATGTGCTTAGAAGTACTTGAAGAGAGGAAGAACTATTTTAAATTTCTTAATGAGAAGCATTTACTTTAGGAGGTTATAAGATTTGTGTAAAAAGTCTGGAGAACGACTTCCTTTACTGCAGTAATTTTCTTTAACTTTTCATATGCATTTTCTTTTAAAAGAAGTCATTGTTAGTCTTAAGAGCAGCATCCTTGCCTAGCAGTGGGGGAGGGGGATAGGTTGGAGTTGGAAATTTCTTGGAGTGGTAAAAGGAGGTTTCAGTTGTATATACACTGAAATAGAAATATCCCCTCAAAAACAAAAATTTGGGGTGGTGTTGAGAGAGAGATGGGGTACACTATGGGGAATTTTATCCCCTCATTGTCCATTGGCATATTCTTGCACTCTTGCCACTAAGAGATGCTTCCAGCTAGGTACTCAGTACTTTTCCACAGATGGAACTGCAATTTACTGTAATATAACAAATACTGAAATTGCTAAATCAAGAAAGAGTAATGATAGCTGGGAAGATTTACTGAAGGAAAAAAAAGTTTGAAATACAGAAGACTGGATTTAAAGTTAGCTGTGGGCATGATATTGCTTTAATTATATTAGTTATTTTATGATGGCATCTTAAAACTTTACTTGCTAAAAATGTATGGTAATTCTGAAAAGGATTTAAGGCAGCTATATCTAAATTAAACTGTGTGTGTGTGTATAAGTGTGTGTGTGTATAAAATCTCCCCAGGTTTTTGACATAGGATGTATGTGCTTACCAGAGAGAGACAAAGAAAGTGAGAAATCATCTCCCAGAGAGGATGGCCGCAATAGTCCCTTCTCCATTTTCCTGGAATTTTGGGCAGGCATGCACATGCGCCCTGCGTGATTTTTTTTTTCCAAGATTTATTTAATTTGTTAAATTTATTCATTCATTTATTTAAATTTGACCAGAGAAAGGGAAAGTGTGAAAGCAAGCCAGGAAGTCTGGGACTTGAACCCTGATCGACCATGTGAGAGTGTCCTGCACCTTAACCACCACGCCACCTGCTGGTCCCCTTCTCCCTGCATGATTTTCAAGCCTCCAGATCTACAACTCAAGCCCCTTTTGCCTATGTAGGAGTTCAGCACCTTAACCACCATGCCAACTGCTAGCCTCAACATTTTCATATTTAAACTATATCTCCCAGATTGTTTATTGAATACAACCTTTTTTAAAATTTATTTTAGTTACTTGGTTCCAGCTTTTGTTTTGGGGAGGGAGGGAGAGGTTATTAGTAAATGAATTTAATCTTGTAAGAATCTTTTAAAATTAATTACAGGAAGTATCTTAAACCCAAAGTGCATTTTTAACTCATTTTTACTAAATCTTACACAAAAATCAATGTATGTAAAAAAAAAAAACCTTATGTAATTTATGGAAATTTTCTCTTTGGATAGGCTCGCATGTCTTGGGATAGAGAGTCCACAGAAATTCGGTACCGTAGACTTCAACATTTGCTTGAAAAAAGCAATATCTATTCCAAATTTTTATTGACTAAAATGGAACAGCAACAGTTAGAGGTATGTATGTATATGAGATTGAGTATAGTTAATAGCTTAAAAATATTTTTTAAAACAGCTTTACTGAAGTATAAATTACATATAATAAAATGCATATGTCTTAAGTTTATAGTTTGATGTGTTTTTTTCTTTAAGTTTCTTTCATGAGAGAGACACTCTTGACAGTCTCACCATCCGTGTATAAGTCCTCCTACTCAGTCACCTAAAATTATGAGTATGCCTATATCAACCTGGGATACACACTTAGAGCCTTCCTTATGGCTCCAGTATTACACAGCAGTGCTCCACTGCTTGTGCTACCTTGGCTGGGCTACAGTTTGCTGAAGTTTGAGTAGTAAGTATATAAACATGTGTGACCTCCAGTACAATGAAGATAAAGTTCACTTCCATCACCCTAAAAAGTTATTTTGTATCATCCTGGCCCTGGTAATGTTAAACTTTAGATCACTATTGCATTTTCTAGAATGTTATATATATGAAAGAATCATGTGTTACTCAGCCTTTTTTTTTTCTTGCTCAGCCTTTTTTTTTTTTTTTTTTTTTTTTAAAGAGATTTTTGTCTTAGGTCATGTGCACGGGCCAAGAGAGATGGAGACTGTAAGAGTGAAATTGAGAAATCATTTCCACCCCCCAGGGGATGGCCATGCCACAATCCTTTCTCCTCCATTTCCCCAAATCTGGGGCGTGTACACACACATGCATATTATGACCTTCAAGCCATCAGGTCTGGGACTCAAACTGTGGTCACCTATGTGAGAGTCCAGCTATATAACTGCTACAACATCTGCTAGCCCCGCTTGGCTTTTTTTTTTTTTTTTAAGAGAGAGATTTTTCCAATAGGGCACATGCGCTTGCCAGAGAGACAGAAAGCAAGAAATCACCCCCCAGGAGGGATGGCCATGCCACAATCCCTTCTCCATTCTCCTCGGAATTTTAAACTTGCGCACACACACACATACACCACATGGCTTGAGTTTTGAGCCACTTGGTCCAGGATTTGAACCATGGTTTACGACGTGGGAGTCCAGTGATGTAACTATTATACCATCTGTTGGTCCCTCAGCATATTTTTGAGATTTACTCGCTTTTTGTTAATCACTAGGTCATTCTTTTATTCCTAAGAAGCATTCTATTGTATGAATGTAGCACCAGTTACCTGTTCACCTGTTTACTGATTTTCACCTCGTTTAGTAATTAGGGGGTCTGCTGGAAACTGAATTTTTATGTTGTTGATAGTGGTTCTTTTTTTATAAATGGCACTATTGAATCATAGTTCACTGATACTAAATTGCACATGTTTAAAATGCACAACTTTGTAAATTTTGAAATATAAATATACCCATGAAATTAAAACAGTCATGATAATGAACATAACCTATCACCCCTAAATGGTTCTTTTTGCCTATTTTTAATTCTTTGCCTCCATCTCTTCCCAGTCTTCTGTCCCCAGGTAGCCACTTACCAGTTTTCTTTTACTGTAGATTATTTTGCATTTTGTGTTAGTTATTTGTTTTTCTTCAATACATTTTTTTCTAAATGTTTTTCACTGCCTTTTAGCTTATGTAGTTTATGACAAGTTGAAATTCTTAAAATACTTATTAGACTGTATGCAATTTGGTTGCATCCTTGAATCCCATTACCTTTCACATTTTTTTCAGGTGTATTTTCTGCGTTTGGGACTTTGTACTAGTTATTTTCTGCCTGGAGTTTACTTTGTCTTTAATCCGTGGCTGAAATGTTTTAGTGAGGTCTACCCTAGCAGCCTTAAATAAAATTGCCAACAATTTTGATCTTTTTAACTCTGCTCTTTCCATTGCATTTATTACCTGATATATCATTTATTGTTTATTGCCTTTTCACTAGACTATGATTTTAAAACTTGTACAATTTGAGGGGAATACAATAAAGTTTTTATT
Organism: Tupaia tana; assembly: GCA_026018925.1. Lineage (NCBI taxonomy): Eukaryota > Metazoa > Chordata > Mammalia > Scandentia > Tupaiidae > Tupaia > Tupaia tana. Next base: position 80,730,511 of record JAKSZU010000010.1, read on the forward strand.
TCATCACTCATGTTTAATAATTAGCCAGATCCCCCTTTTCCTTTGTTTAAAGCTTTCTCTTTTTTTGTTTTGAGAGATTTTTGTGACAGGGTGCTTGTGTTTGCGGGAAAGACAGAGACAGAGAACAAGAATTAACCCCCCCCCCCCCCCGGGGGGGGGGGCAATGGCCACATTGCAATCCTTTCACCATTCTCCTTTCAGGGTCTTGGGAATACATGCATACATACCGGATGTCCGTTTTAAACCACCAGGTCCAGGACTCAAACCACGGTCAACTATGTGGCAGTCTAGTAATGTAACCATTAACTAATCTGCTGGTCTCGGTTTTTATTTTTTAATTTTTAAAAATCAATTTGCTAGAGTTTGCAAGTATTTGCTGGAGAAAGATGAGGGAGCGTAAGAGGGTGAGATAGCACCCTCTCTGCCAAGGTGGATGCAGTTCCTTCTCTGTTCTTTTGTGATTTTGAGAACATGTGCCCAGCATGTTTTTCAGTCCACCATGTCTGTGACTCAAACTTCACAGTCTGCCATGTGGGGTCCAGCTGCCTTTACCTTACCATGAGGCCACAAGCTGGCCCCTGAAGCCCTTTTTATTTAAATCTTTTCATAGTGAAATAGAAAGCAAAACAAATCTAGCTTAATGAGTTATAAGGCATATATACTTTATAACTATCTCTTGGAAATGGTTTCAATCACTTTATGTTTTGCTTTTAAAATTTGTTAGAGGAATGCCTGGAACATCTGTTACCCTAGGAATAACTTGGCCCCTTGTCAGAGTACCCGATGCCCTGTATATTAGGACTTTTTACTTTGGTTGAGAAAATATGAACCATTCTTTGTTTATGAGCCCTTGTGAACATGGGACATTATTCTACTTGCCTCTGGTAGTTTTTTTCCCCTCTGTTTTGATTTTCTTACTTGTTTTTACTCATTCTGAAGACTTGAGAGATTGCAGCTTTCATTGTACAACTGTTTTCTCGGGTACTTTGAGAATGATAGCCTCAATACCTTTTGATTCTGTCTCTTCAACTCAGAAAGATGGTTGGGTTGTTTTCGGGTTCTCTATTATTTGTACTCAGAAATTGCTTTCGGAGAGTAAGTTGAGGTAAAATCAGATTTTCCTCATTGATTTCTCTTGTCAGTGTTCACTGTCCTTTGCTTTGTGTTGTCTTTGAACTGTTGTTTAAAATATTTTGTCTGGGCTTTAGTTGTTTAAGTACGTAGGGTAAATCTGTTCACTGTTGCTTCATAAAGGTTTGAAATACAGTTTTAAATTATATAGTTTCTTTATTGTGAGCATAAGTTATATCAGAGGGTTGAGATGTAATGTTTTATATTGGGTTGCTAGAAAAGTCATGACTCATATTTGCATAGAAGAAAAAAATAGAAAATATGTCATGACTTTTCCAACAACCCATTACATTGCATTTCCTATATGTGATACTAAGAAAAATTATCTTACAGGAACAGAAGAAGAAAGAGAGATTGGAGAGAAAAAAGGAATCTTTACAAGTTAAAAAGGTAAGATAGTAATACAGAATTTTTTAAATTTATTAATCATCAAGCCACTCGCTGGCCTTACGCGTTATCTTAGAAACTAAAGAAATTCTGGGACCAGCAGATGCCATAGTGGTTAAGTTGCTGGACTCCCATGTAGTTAACCACAGTTCTGGTCCTGGACCCCACGGCTTGAAATTCAGCCAGGTGCATGGGTGTGTATGCCCAAAATCCCAAGAGGAGAATAGAGGAGAAGGTATTGGGGTGTGGCCATCCACGCTGGGGGATGATTTCTCACTTTCTGTCTCTCTGTCTCTTTGGTGAGTACACACACCCTATAGCAAAAATATCTCTTCAAAAAAGAGGGACCAGCAGATGGTGTAATGGTTATGTCACTGGACTCCCATATAGTTGACTGCAGTTTGAGTCCTGGACCCAGTGGCTTAAAACTTAAGCTGGGCACATCTGTGTGCATACCCAAAGTCCCAAGAGGAGAATGGTGGTGAAGGGATTGCTCTGTGGCCATCCCCCCAGGGGATGATTTCTTGCTCTCTGTCTCTCTCTCTCTCTGGCTTGTGCATGCACCTTATAGCACAAACTCTCTATCTCTCAAAAAAAAAAAAAAGAAATTGAAGAAATTTTTTGTATCTTTTTAACTTTTTTGATATCTGTTTAATTTTTACTTTTATTTGTTACAAATTTTATAGAAATATATAAAAATCACTTTTTCAGTATTAAGGAATAAAAGAAGAGCCAAAATAAGTCTCCTTTAGTTTCCCTTGAATCTTTGCTTTAAAGCACATGCCCTTGCCAGAGAAAGAGGGAGAGGAGAAAGCACCCACCATGGGTAATGATCAGACGTAGCTATCTCTTCTCATCCATCGCTCCCTCCTTTCTGTGCCTGTTGTGTTTCTCTTGCTGGGTTTGGGACTCAAATCATGGGTTCAGTCATGTGGAATTTGCTGCTATAACCATGAGCCCAAGGAACTTCAAATTTTCTGTAGACTATTTTCCATGATAAGAAAATTTCAGTTTCGTATTTGATGTTAAATTTAGTGTTAAATATTTAGGTGTCAGGTAGTGTTCTATACATGTTTTTCTTTTTTTCCTATGAAAGTATATGTTCTTGTTGGAGAGAGAAATTGTATCTCATGGGCATAGTCACACTCCATTCTCTTCCTTCCAATTTTTCTCATCAGGATTTTGAGAACACCCACATATGTGCTATTGTGTTTTTCAAGCTGGCGGGCAGAATTTGAACTGTGGTCTGCCATGTGAGATCTGTCTCTCAGTGCATAGCACTTACCTACTCCACTATGGGACCACCAGTTTTTTCTTTCTTAATTCTCAAAAGGGTTCTAGTTAAGTGGAGGTACTGTTACTGCCCCATGATACATAAAAAGAAGCTAATGCAAGGAGATAAAGTATAAGTCACTCCTCATTATTGACAGATCCCATGTTTTCAAATTTGCCTACTTGCTAAAATTTATTTGTAATCCCCAATCAGTATTTTCGGTTCTTTTGTGGTCTTGGACATGCTCATATGAGATTATCAAAATGTTAATATTAATACTTGGTTTCGGAACATACAAACTCCAAGCTGGGTCTAACAGTGTGTGCTCTACCTTGTTTAGCTCTCATACCATAAGCATAAAATTTTTTAATTGTTTGGTTCCACAGTTTTGTTTTGTTTTTTTTTGAGAGGTTTTCACTATAGGGCGTGTACGCTCGCCAGACAGACAGAGAGGAACATAGAGACAGAAAGCGAGAAATCACCCCCCAGGGGGGTTGGTCACACCGCAATCCCTTCTCCTCCATTCTCCTCTCGGGATCTTGGGCACGCACGCACACGCGCCCGGCGTGAGTTTTAAGCTACCGGGTCTGGGATGCGAACCGCGGTCGACTACATGGGAGTCCAGTGACATAGCCATTACGCTAACTGCTGGTTCCCTGGTTCCACAGTTTTTGAATTTGATAATTTTTGTTGGTAATTCTGCTGTTTGCAGTAGCCCCCAACTGTTTTGCTGTAACTGTAAGATGCTGTAATGTGTTTTATGGAGAAATACTTACATTAGATAAGATTTGTTTAGACATGAGTTACAGTGCTGTTGACCCTGAGTTCAGTCAACATATATATTAAATAAAGTGCCTTTAAACAGAAACACACATAAATCAGTATTATGTATTGGATGGGTAAAATGAAATGTTATAACCAGTCTAGCAGGAATCCAAACTTGTTTTTTTCATGGGGTGGTGATTCAGTATTGTCACACAGACTTCATAGAACATAATTTAACACATGCTGAGAGTTGACTGTCTTGCTGAAGATCACAAAATCTAATAAATAGCAATGTCAGGATTTGAACCTGGGGTTAGTTTCAGAGCTCACACTTAGTATCTATACTAACTTCAAGTCAAGTTATTTGATTCTTAGGCTGGTTAGTGGTGATATTAAAAGACCTGATACAGAATTTTGCAGATTCTTTCACAACCAGATTATTTGTATAAAACTATTAAATCTTACTCATTTGGTAGTTCCAGTTCTTTTTATTTTAAACTTATTTTCTCCATTAGAGAAAGAGAAAGACAGGACCCTCAATAGGATCCTCTTGCCATGACCCATCCCTAGCCTCAGATCACAGGTGCCCCTGTGTACCTAGTGTATACATGGAGGCCCCAAGAGTGCAAACTTGGGACCTTCCCGTATCAGTCCAGCATTGTAGACCATTTTGTTACCACCATATGCTAGTACCTGACCCTTGTCTTGGATTTTTGATTAATGAGATCAATTTACTGGCTTAGTTGTTTACTTCTACTTTTTTAGCCTGTTAAAATTTTTCTTTCATGAGAAAAAGTGTATGCACATGCACATAAGAAGAGAGAGAATGGCACCCTCAGCAGGGTGTAGTAACGCCTTTGTGTAGTAACTCCTTTTGTAGTAACTCCCTTTATGAAGTAACTCCTTTCCCTAGCTCTCTAGCTAGTTAGGATTTTAGATAAGTTCCTAGAGTGACGTCCAAATGAGTTCTCAACCCCTGGCCTGCCATGGCTTCTAGAATGCTATGGTCCTGTATCACTAAGGCTGAGCCAACCTCTTAATATATCTTTTACTTTGTCCCAGCCAACCCCACCAGGGTTTTTGTCTGCCTACCTCCCCTTTTTTCCTCAAGATGTCAATCATGAAGTTCCTACTCTACCTCACCAATCCTTTTTGTTATTTTCTTTTTTATCCGCTTAACTTTTTAGCTTAATTTTAAGTTTACCCTTTATTTTTTGTTTGTTTTCATTTCTTATGTATGTTGTCCATTTATCCCTGATAAGACATTCTTTGGGGATAAGTGAGGGAAAGTGAGAAATCATCCCCTGGGGGAATAGCCACACCACAGTCCCTTCTCACACGGTCTGCATGTTCTTTAAGCCACTGTGTCCAGGACTCAAACTACAGAGTTGGCCATGTGGGATCCAGTGCCTTAAGAACCATGCCACCCCTGGCACTTGTTTCTATTTTTAATTGTATTAATTTACAAATTTTACTTAGGTACTCCTTCAACAACATGCTCATTGAATATCTTCAGTATAAATGGTTTTTTTCCTAAATGGAAAAAAACAGTTGAGGAAATAAAACCCTTGGGGGGAACAGCAGGGAAGGATATAATCATGGACTGGTTGTAGAGAAGAAGTACAAAGAAAGTACAATAGTGAACAATTGTGGATGTGGTTCAAGAGTAGGGACATTTATTTCTCTCAAGTTAGTGCCTTTTAGTATGTAATACCATAAAAGTCCTTAGTAAAAGGTATTGTTCAAATCTTTATTTTGTAGGGCAAGAATTTAGTTGATGCAAGTGAGGAGAATACAGGTAAAAATATCTTTATTCTAGTTTTGAAGAATATACATTTATATTTCTGTTTTAACTGCTATCAAAAATAAGATTATTATTTTTTTTGCAGTAGTAAGGAAGAAAAGAGGAAGAGAGGATGAATCATACAATATTTCAGAGGTCATGTCAAAAGAGGTAAAAATAAAAGGGGAGAACATAATACACGATACTGAGTCAGACCTATTATAAATTCTGAACCACTTGGAGCGATAAGGATTGTTTTTGACTTTTTTACCTGTTTTAAATATTTCCATTTCTTTCAGATGTTTATATTAAAAATTGGGTTAATATTGAGAATGTGTTATGTTATTAATTTGCTATTGTTTTCTTAATCTTCCAGGAAATTTTATCTGTGGCTAAAAAAAGTAAAAAGGAGAATGAGGTAAGAGATTTATAATACAAAGCTAAACTAAGGAGTGATAGTTACTTTCTGATGACAAATTCTTTTTTATTTTATTTATTTATTTTTTAAGGATTTTTGCTATAGGGTGCGTGCGTTGGCCAAAAAGACAGAGACAGAGAGATAGAAAGCGAGAAATCACCCCTCAAGGGGGTTGGCCACACTGCAATCCCCTCTCCTCCATTCTCCTCTCGGGATCTTGGGCATGCACGCACATGTGCCTGGTGTGAGTTTAAGCCACTGGATCCAGGACTTGAACCATGGTCGACTACATGGGAGTTCAGCGACATAGCCTTTACGCTAACTGCGGGTCCCAATTCTTTTTTATTTTAACATTTATTTGTTTATTTCTTCCATGAGAGGCAGAAACACGGAGAGTCAGGCACCTCCACAGGGTCCTCATACCATCATCCATCCACCTGCTGGTCTCAGCTAGCCTGGTTTATAGGCACTTGTTTGCTTGCCCAGTATATACAGGAATATCCTGGGGCATGAACTCAAGACTTTTCCATGTGGGTCCAAAATTTACAGTGTAAAGTGCTTCGATTTTTATTTTTGGTTCAGTTTTAGGATTAATTTATAGTCGAAATTATAACCATGTTAAGTGTAAATACAAGATTAAGTAAGCTTTTTTTATACTTAGTTGCCCCCACCTTTCTTTGGCTTGTGGGTACCCTCACCAGAGGTAGGGAGAGGAGAAAGCATCCTGCCCCATGGGGAATGGTCCCGCCACAGTCCCTTCTCCATCTCTTCCACTTTTCGTAATAGTGGGTACATACACCTGGTATATTTTTTCAAGCTGCTTGGTCTCGGACTCGTATCATGGTGGGTTCAGCCATGTGGAATCTGACTGCCTTAACTACCAGGCCATGGAGCTTGCCCTGTTTAGTTAATTCTAAACTTAATTTATTATTTATTTAATTGCCAGAGGGTACGTGCACTTGTGGAGGGTGGTGAAAGCACCACCCTCCCCAGTGGGGCTTAGTCGTGCTGCAATCCCTTCACCATTTCTCCATCCTGTAGGGATCTGAGGTGTTCACTTTGAGCTGGGATGTTTTTTAGGCTACCAGGGCCAGGATTTGAGCTGGGACTGGCCTTGTGAAATCTGACTCCCATAACTACTAGGCTATAGGGCCAGCCCCTTTAGCTGCATCATTAAAGATAAGGTCTTGGGCCAACCAGTATGCGGTTAAGATGGCTGGATCCCATGCATGACTGTGATTCAAATCCTGGACCCGCTGGCTTAAAAAATATGCAGGGTGTGTGCACGTGCATGCCCAACATTTCAAGAGAGATACATGAGAAGGAACTGCGAGGTGACCATCCTCCATAGGTGGTTCTTTCTTACTTTTCCCCTTTCTCTTTGTCTCCAGCAAATGTGCACATACCATCTAACATTTTCTTTTAAAGTTTCAATCTAATCTGTCATGATTTACTATGAAATTAGAACCTCATTTTATAATTTATGTATAATCAGTAAGTATACAAAAATAGTTAAGTGTTTATTTTAATGAGTTTTATGCAAATATCTGTGTAACCACCATCCAAATCTAGGTGTAGAACATTTCCATTATGGTAGTATGATCCCTTTTTGCCTTTCCAATTATTTCTCCCCAGCTAAACCCAGATGAGACCAGTTTTTAATGTCTTACAGGCTAGTTTGCCAGTTCTTAAACTTCATACAAGTAAAGCATAAACATATGTTTTTTTTTTTCCTCCTCACTCAACATGTGTGTGATTTTGTTGTTGTTGTTGAGTGTAATAGTTAATGCATGTTTTAACTTTATAAGATAAAACAGACCTTTTCCAATGTGATCATAAAATTTCCCCCTCTCGCAGTATTTTAGTTCTAGTTAATGTTGTTTCCAGCATTTGGTATTAGTTATATGAAACCCACTCCTTATTGCACTGCTCTTAATTGCTGTGCTCTGGAGCTGACCTTCAGTTTTTTTCTAAAATCTTTATAGTTCTAAGTTTTATGTTTAAGTCTGTGATCTGTCACAAATTAATTTTTATGTCAGAAGGTACATATTTTTCCATTTGAATATCCTGTTTTTTCAGCGTCATTTGTAAGACTTTCCTTTGGATTAATTTAGTTTCAGTTTTGCACATTCTTAAACTGGAGTTACAGACATTGCTGAATAAAATCTACCATTGGTCATGAATTGGTACTGAGTGTCTCAAATAAGATCAAGTGGCAATCTTAAGTCTAATGTACTGTTTTAAACTTCTGCTTTGCTCTTTTCCCTGCAATGAGAATAATTACTTAGATGAAAGTAAATGTTGCTGTGGTTCCTGAAAGGAATTTTTTTCCCCACAGACATCCTCCTTGAAGGTTTAAGAAGATGATTAAGAAAATAGTAAATTTTAGAGGAGCATTAATATAGGAGTTTGGAAGGGAGGTACAGTTGTAAATATTTTTATCCCCAAAGTATGTGCCTGATGGTAGTAGTATTCTGTTAAGACTTTTTCTCAGAAGTTTGTTGTTAAGTTTAATGGCTTTGAATTTGTTAAGGAAATGTAGATATCTCTTAAGTTTTTTTTTTTTTTTTTTTTTTTTTTTTTGGAGAGGTTTTTCACTATAGGGCGCGTGCGCTCGCCAGACAGACAGAGAGAGACATAGAGACAGAAAGCGAGAAATCACCCCCCAGGGGGGATGGTCACGCCGCAATCCCTTCTCCTCCAGTCTCCTCTCGGGATCTTGGGCACGCACGCACACGCGCCCGGCGTGAGTTGTAAGCCACCGGGTCCAGGACGTGAACCGCGGTCGACTACGTGGGAGTCCAGCGACATAGCCATTACGCTAACTGCTGGTTCCCGATATCTCTTAAGTTTTTAATTTCACATATGATCTTAGTGCTCCGTACCTAATGCAAATACAGGATTGGTAAATTTTGATTATTTATTTTCTGGTAAAAGATTGGGGATAGCAACATTTTGTATCATACATCTAATTAAACTTATTTCATTACAGGGTGAAACTTCCTCTTCTACTAATCTCTGTGTAGAAGATCTTCAGAAAAATAAAGATTCCAATAGTATAATTAAAGATAGATTATCTCAGACTGTTAGGCGGAATACTAAATTATTTTTTGACCCAGTTCGGACATGTAATGGACAGCCAGTACCCTTTCAACAACCTAAGTACTTCACAGGAGGAGTGATGCGGTGGTACCAAGTTGAAGGCATGGAATGGCTTAGGGTAATAAATTGTCATGTTTAAAATTGGTTCATTTATGTAATAGCAAAATAAGGTGATATATACCAACCTAAGTCATTCTTTCCATGTTTCACTACTTATATGTAAAATAAACTGTATGTGTAGATATTTATTTTCTGATTTATTTAGTCAGAATATATTTATTTAAATAAGAATTATCTTGTTAAAGGGTTCTAATACTTAAGACTTTGTTAAAGGACTTCCCACAGTGTTGTAATTATGTAATGAATATGTCAGTCATCATAATTTTCCTCTTTGATTTGTTAAAAGGAAGTAAACAATTGATTGCTTTTCAGTAAGTGTTTTTATCAGAATTTAAGCACAGTGCATATTATTATTTTGTCCAGATGCTTTGGGAAAATGGAATTAATGGCATTTTAGCCGATGAAATGGGATTGGGAAAAACAGTTCAGTGCATTGCTACAATTGCATTGATGGTTCAGAGAGGAGTACCTGGACCTTTCCTTGTCTGTGGCCCACTGTCTACACTTCCTAACTGGATGGCTGAGTTCAAAAGATTTACACCAGAAGTAAGACATGTTTCTTTTTGCTTATTGTTTCCAAGTTCTTTCTTGCAGGAATCAAATTTTAGACCTCCTGTTATAATTATATTGATTTCTGTATAAACAATGCATTTTATTTGGTTTACTCAATCTGAGCATTACACTCACTAGTTTCAATACACATAGAAGAGCAGGTATTGGTAATCTTGGACATACTGCCCGAAATATCCCTGAATGATATTCAGTGAATTAGTGGTGGCATTTGAAAGCAAGATAGAATATTTTAAAGACTCTTCTTATATAGTGCTTTTTTCCCCCATGCATATGTTACTGACTTTAACATTCTTGCCTTATTGGGTCATCAGGAAAGTCATGATACATTTCTCCTTGCAACAACCTAATATTTAGTAGTAGCTTACCCACTTGCCTTTTCTTTTACTTGTTTTGTTTTTATGACTTTTTCATTTTTGTCCATAGTCCAGTAATTTGTTAGTATTGCTTGACTCACTGTGATACAGAAAATTATAACTAAAATTAATCTTTTTTTCTCTCAGAAAATTGTGTATTTCATGTTTTGCAAATAACTACTTTTATATTTTGTTCCAAAGTTTGCCATAAACCAATATAAAATCTTTTAGATTCCTACCATGTTGTATCATGGAACTCAGCAGGAACGCCGAAAATTGGTACGGCATATTCAAAAACGGAAAGGGACCTTACAGATTCATCCTGTGGTAATCACGTCGTTTGAAATAGCTATGAGAGACCGAAGTGCATTACAGGTACAAGTGATCTTCCTTGGTTTCTTTGGAATCCATGGCTCTAGTAGAATTTCTGAATTCATACCACTTTTTCACCATTCAGTTGCATTTTTTTTCCTACTGACTAAAGTAATATTTAGATATATAGATGGTAATAGACTATATTGTGCATATTCTGTTAAAACCAGAGGCTTACATTAAAAGAAGGTTGGGGGGACTAGCAGATGGTGTAATGGTTACATCGCTGGACTCCCACATAGTGGACTGCAGTTTGAATCCTGGACCCTGTTGCTTAAACTCAGGCCAGGCATGTGTACGTGCCTGCCCAAGATCCCGAGAAGAGAATGGAGAAGGGATTGTGACGAGGCCATACCCCCCCCCCCCCCGCCCCCAGTGATTTCTTGCTTTCTGTTTTTCTGTCTCTCTGTCTTGTGAACGTACATGCCCTATAGCAAAAACCTCTCAATAAAAAAGAAGGTTAGAATGAAGACTGTAGGAATGTAGTGTGTAACAATAAACTCAAAGCCTCTGGCATTGTAATCTTTATCCATGACCTCTTTTTAAATTATTTTATTTATTATTTTTTAAAATTTACTATAGGGCACATGTGCTCACCCAGAGAAAGACAGAAAGAGGGAAAGTGAGTTGGCCTTGTGGGAATCCAGTACTTTAACTACCATGCCACCTGCTGGTCCCTAACCATGACCTTTTTTTTTTTTAAAAAAAAAGAGATTTTTGCTATAGGGTGGTGCGCTCATTGGCGAGACAGAAAGCAAGAAATCACCCATGGTCATTGGGGGGATGACCATGCCACAGTCCATTTTCCTCTTGGTATTTTGGGCATGTGTCCACACGTGCCTGGTGTGAAGGGTTTTTATTTTTTAATTTTTTTTTACTTTATTTATTTATTAATAATTATTTTTTGACCAGAGAGGAAGAGAGCAAAAGAGAAAAAGTGAGAAAGCACGCTACCACGTCTGGGACTCATGGTCAACCATGTGGGAATCCAGCGCCTTTGGCCACTGCGCCATCTGCTGGTCCCACCATGATATTTTTAAAAAGAGAATCAGTCACACATTGACCTAATCTGTGAATATATTAGAGATGTTTGTGACATTGTACTTCAGGTTTATGAATTTATCTATCCATGTTACTTATTGTAATGAAATGATAACAATATTTGAAGGCAACTATATGGTAATATTTCCATATCTGTTTTTGTTTATGTTCTACCTACTTACTAATGCTCAAGTTATAATGCAGTTGAAAAATTAACCTTTGTTTTTATTTACTTATTGGTGATTTTAATTTCTTCCTCACTACTCCACTGTTTCACATGTAATTAATTCTTTACTGCTTTACTGTTTCTTTCTCTGATGATGTGTCTATGCTGAATATCTTCGCTAGTTGGTTTTTTGTTTTTTGGGTTTTTTTTTGCTGGTATGGAACAAAGTAATAGATAATGGGATCAACATAAAATCACCCGTAAGTCTTAACTTCTGTTTTCTATTCAGTAATATAACATGAAGATCCTTCTAATTGATTTGTTCTCCTTATCCATCCTAGTCTGCAATATATTGAAATATTTAAGCATTATCAACAGTTTGCCAGTGGCTACAATTTTTCTAGTTTTTCCTTTTGCTGAGCTTGTTACCATTTCTAAGATCTTAACTTTAGGGAGTGATAGGTATGGGATTCCAGGACTCCCATTCCTGAGTGGCAGCAGAAGTAGCTAAGTCTTTATTTACTGATTTGTTTTTCAACTTGCTCATTATTTCTTTTTTGGTGTGTTTTGCTTTCATCTATTCAACTATAGAGGTAGTTTTATATTTTTCTGGTATTTTTAGATAGCTGTCTTATGTTGAGAAGTTATTCAAGTTAATCTCATTTGCCATATTGTCAAATAAAACTCCTTTCCAACTTGTTTTATTAAGGAAATCATAAAATTATTAAAATTAAAAAAATTTTTTGAGGAACATATGAAGTAAAATGCAAGAAATGCTCCATTTTATACCTTTTCCCCAATTTCCCAGTCCCATTCTCTAAGGATACCTATATTTTCCAGTTTGTTATTTATGTTTGTAGAAATACTGTGTATTTCTATATTTTAAAGAATTATTTATTTAATTTTATTATTATTATTATCATCATTACTTTGGAGATATTGTATTGTTGCTGTAGGGTATATTTACTCACCAGAGAGATGAGAAAGAGAGAAAGCAGGAAATCATCCTCCAGGGGAGATGGACATGCATATACATGTCTCTTATGTGAGTTTTATGCCATTGGGTCTGGGACTTGAACCATGATTGGCCGTATGGGAGTCCGCACCTTAACCATTATGACATCTGCTGGCCCCTTTATTATTTTTTAAAAATTTGCTATAGGACATTTGTTCTCACCAGAGAGAGAAGGAAAATGGGAAGGCAAACCTCCAGGTCTGGAACTGAAACCATAGTCAACCATGTGGGAGTCCAGTGCCTAAGCCACCACACCACCTGCTGGCTACATATTTCTGTATTTTTATTTAATAAATTTGATGTTTTATAAGTTGTCTGATCAAAATAAAAGAGCACAGACATCTTTCTGGAAGTATTAAATGGATAGCTTTCTGTCAATTACAAATCTCCTAAAATCTACTCTTGAAGAATTGGAATCCCTAGATAGACAAAAAAACTATTAAACTGAGAGCATCATCAGATAAAAAAGTATCAGTCTAGGACTAGCCAGGTGGCAAGAGTGGTTAAGGCAGGTGTATCCCACAAGGCCGACTGTGAGGTTCATGTAAAGACCTTGCGGCTTCAGAAACATGCATGTATGCCCAGTATACTGAGAGGAGAGCAGAGAAGTAGGGCATGTGGTATGATCATTCCCCCTGGGAAGTGATTTCTCACTTTCCCGCTCTCTTCATCTCCGAAGAGCACATGAATTCTCCAGTCAGTTAAAAAAATAAAAAAACTGTTGGTCTCAGATGTTGGCTTCAAGAAGGAAAATTCTAATTGTGTTTAATGTTTCAGAGAATATGGATTTAATGAAAGCTTTCATTTTTCCCCCCAAGTGTTAGTACATTTTTCACTGATTAATATGACATTCACTGAACACTTGGCAAAATGTTAGAATGGAATGAGGCTGGCAGGTGGCGTGGTGGTTAAGGATGCTGAACTCCCACGTGACCGACCACTGTTCAAGTCCTATTCCTGTAGGCTTGCTTTCTCACTTTCCCTCTCGCTCTGTCTTGTTCTTGCTCTGTCCCTCTCTGATCAAATTAAAAATAAATAATGTTAAATAAAATCTTTTTTAAAATGTTAGAAAGGAAAGCTATAGATTTGCTTTGAGTTAAGAATGAATGGAAATCTATTTAAGATCAGGTGGACTTCAGATATCATTCATGCCCTCTACTTAGTCCATTCCAAGGACACAAATATTTTATCAATTTGAGGAATCTGTTAATTATCTCATTAGTAAATCAAAGGAAAACATAATCACTTCAATAAATACTGAATGACATTTGGTAAGATTCAACACCCTCACTCTGAAAGAGAAGTTTTATTATTAAAATTGTTTTAGAAAGAATTGTGAGATCATTATTTTTAAATTTCTCCTTCAATTCATTTTCTAGCATTGCTATTGGAAATACTTAATAGTAGATGAAGGACACAGGATTAAGAATATGAAGTGCCGTCTTATCAGGGAGTTAAAACGATTCAATGCTGATAACAAACTTCTTTTGACTGGTACTCCCTTGCAAAACAATTTATCAGAACTTTGGTCATTATTAAACTTTTTGTTGCCAGATGTATTTGATGATTTGAAAAGGTAGGTAAGCCAGTTATTTACCTGTTTTCTGTATTTTTCAAACCTCAAAATTTACTGTTTGTTAAAATTAATAACTGTCAACTATGTAGGTGAATTAAAATGATAAGGTTTTGGCAAGTTCTTAGTAGTATATATTGTATGTACAACTTTTGATTTGAAACAAATTATGTGAAAGGAAAATAAATATTTTAAATTTATTGGAGCCTACCTGTGGTGATACACTAACACTTGGAAGTTGGAGACTACACCGGAGGTTTTAGGTTCAGTTCCTGGGGCAAACTGAAGGTGCCAGGCTTTGTTGTGGGTATCTGTGATCCTAGCTAATGGGAGGCTGGAGCAAGAGAATTATGAGGCAGTCAGACCTTACTGGAATTACCTCTGTCTCTCCCTTTTCTTTCTCTCCTTCTCAACAGAGGGGGAAAAATACTTAAATTGCATTGATTAAAGGAAAACTATTGAATATTACCTTAAGGAAGTTATTTGTTTGTTTATTTATTTATCTATCATGCCTTTTCCCACAAACATTTGCTTTACATATCAAAAAATTTTTGCTCATACTCCATAGTTCTTCACAGTTAATAAACAACTATTAGCCCTGCAAACGCAAGGCCTCAAAACATTAAGACTCAGAATTGTTCCTCTCCATGGAAATCATTAATAAAAGGCGAAAAGATTTATACACTCTGAAGAGAAACCAGAGTATAAGAAAAACATTTTTTTCCCTGTTTTTCAAACTTTATATGATTAAAATGCTCCTTAGTAAAAGACTGCCTGATGTGAAGAATGGAGGCAAGGGACTGGAGGGTCTGTAAGCTGTTATTGTACTGGACGGTGAGCCCACCAGACGGGCTGTGCCAGCCTGGACCTCACTGGACACAGACACGGTGACTGCAGCTGGCTTCCCAGAGGCCAGGCCTGGGGAGTGGGGTTCTAGTACCGAAGCACTGCCTTAGCAGCACCTCCTGTTTTTGTTCATTTCCCTGGATACCCTATGGGCCCCAACAAGAACCAGAGCCCCTTCTGTCTTCTCCAGGGATAAGAAAATATTTTTATAGTAAATCTTTCTGTTTTAACTTGGTAAGACACTAAACATGGATTTTTCTCATTTTATCCTCACGAAGTAACCCAGGAGTGTAGAGAAGCTATTTATACCCCCTATTTCACATATAAGAAAACCTAGGAATTAAGTTTGCACAAAATATACCAGACTCCAAATCTAAAACCAAGATGTCTCACTTATAACCCAGTATTTGTTTTGTTTTATTTTCAGAGGGAGAGAGAGAGGATTTTTAGTTTTTGTTTTAACAGGGTCTCATCATGCCTTGATCTTTCTTTCCCTGCTCCCAGTTAGCTAGGATTATAGGTACAATAGATACACAATGCTCTGCTCGAAATGCCTAAGGCTGGTCGAGATCCAATCCTGGGTCTTCCATTTGGCTCCAACACCATGTATGGCATCCTACCACCTATGCCACTGCAGCTGAGACTTATCTAGGCCTTTTATTCTAGAAACTGTTTGAATCTTAGTTTATATCAGAAATACCAAAAAAACTGTTTTCAGAAAATAATCATTCTCAGGATGAAAAAGCAGGTGATTTTAAAATATATTAAGTGAAGTCAGGAAAGAATAATTAATTTGAACTTTTAAAAAAGAAGTTAAAAAATAAAGAAAGCTAATATGGAAAAGTTATGAAGAAAGAAAACTCAATATGGGGAAATTAATTAATTAATATAGAAAAATTCTAATATATTTTATTTTAAGAATATATTCCAAATCTATTTACCAGTTAATAGCTCAAGACCAGGCTCCTTTTTTTGGGGTGGGGGTGAGGGAGGTTTTTGCTATAGGGCATGTGCACTCACCAGAGAGACAGAAAGCAAGAAATCACCCCCCAGGGGGGATGGCCACACCGCAATCCCTTCTCCATTCTCCTTTCGGGATCTTGGGCACACAAGCACACGTGAGTTTGCCCGGCGTGGGTTTAAGCCACCAGGTTCGGCACTCGAGCCACTGTCAGCTACATGGGAGTCCAGCAACATAGCCATTATGCCAACTGCTGGTCCCAAGACCAGGCTCCGTTATTATCTTTCACTGGGCCTTTTAATGAAAGACAAGGTTTTCTGGTCTTATACAGACTTACTGAGTTAGAATATTGAGGTAAGAATTGGTAATCTAAATTTTTAAAATATATTTTACGTAATCTAAGTTTGAGAATATGGTCTTAATTACTGTATAAATGTTACCAGTATTTTTCACAGTTGCTAATAGTGTCACTTAGTATAATAAATACTTGCATGTTTACTTAATTACTCATTCTAATAGACTTTTTTTTCCGCATTGGTAAGAATTAAAGTTGTATAGTAGATGCCATTCTGAATATCTGTATATATTTAATTCTAGCAGGTCATAATCAGAAAAGTGCCACTTAGTTGTTTGTTCAAAAAATTTATCTTTGTTTGGATGCCTTCTTCTCAATGTAACTAACCTGCATCAGAGCATAGGCTATCACAGTGTCTACATTTCATAATACCCAGATTAGTATCAAATTGTAAAGTATGTATCATGTTAATAAAATTTATATGATAGGTTAACTTACAGACATTTTTCTCTTCCAGCTTTGAGTCTTGGTTTGATATTACTAGTCTTTCTGAAACTGCTGAAGATATTATTACCAAAGAAAGAGAACAGAACGTATTGCATATGCTGCACCAGGTTTTGATCGTTTTCTTATATTCCTTGCTAAAGCTCATAGAATAAAAAGGAACCCTGGATATCACCTGTTCAACCCTTTACAGTAGACATTTGGGATTTGAGGGCTTCCTTAAATTTATTTTCCTGCCCTTCTCCCACTCTGAGGTCACATGATTTTGTGGTAGAAATCAAGGGCTTGCCTAAATTCTGCCCTTTTTCATATATACTGATTTTATCCCTAATGGTTACTGATTTGCTTGTCAATCAAAGAGTGAAAATGTGTTATTTATCCAATAATATACTTCCTGGCATGGCTGGTGTCTAATCTGTTCTTCCTTATTATTTTCTGTAATTTCTACCTTATCTTACCCGTCTTTAGAAAAACACAGTCTTTCAGAGGTCTCCTAGTAATGTAGGTCAGAAAAGGTCAATCGTGTTTTGACAGTTTTCTTCATAGTGTTTATATTTTTCTGATTTTTAAAGTTTGTATATGCTTGTGATAAAAATGTAAAACAGAGAAGTGGGAAGTAAAAATAATATTCCTTCTTCAGATCATACTCCCTAGCAGAATATCCAGAATTATTATGTATGGTGTGTAGTATGTTCTTCTAGGCTTTTCTGTCCCTTTGCAAACATAAAATGACTTTATATTTTATGGGGAAATTTTTTAAAAATAAAATTGTCCCTTAAGATAATAATTTTGAAATTATTTTCCCTTCAATACATGGAGATTTAGCTTGTTAGCTATATTTATTATTCATTCTTATTGTTATTATTTCAATTGTTAGAAAATGCATGGATTTACCAGAGAGGGAGGGAGAGAGAAGGTACCTTCTGGTATGGTCACATCACAGTATTTTTTCCTTCATTTTCCCATTTCAGCAGATTTTGGGAACATACGCACATACCTAGTGTATTTCTCACGCTGTGGGACTGGGATTTGAATTACGTTCAGCCTTGTGGGATCTGGCTCTGCACAGTGCTTAATTGCTGTGCTGTGGGACTAGTTCCACTGTGTGTGTGTGTGTGTGTGTGTGTTTAAGAGGTTTTTGTGTTAGGGTGTGTACCCCCACTGGAGAGAGAAAGACATAAACAGAGAGGAAAAGTAAGAAGTCACCTTCTGGGGGGATGGCCACAACACAATCCCTTCTCCATTCTCATCCTGAAATCTTGGGCATGTAAGCACTTGGCACCTGTGGTGATTTTCAAGCCACCTGCTGGCTCCTAACATCAAACTTTTAAATATTTGTCAGTATAAGCAATAGAAAAAATACTTTATTAAAGATGTGAATGTCTTTTAACATATTTTTAGCACATTTACATTTTCTTTTCTGATGACCTGTAGGTATATTTGTTTCTGGGCTGGTATCTTCAGATTAATTTTTTTTCTTAAGCCATCTCTTTCTCTGGTAGTCTTTTCTATACTTAGCGCTATACCTGTTGTGTATTAAGTACAGAGCCCTTAAAATAAACTTTACTGTATGTGAATATTACATGTAAGCTATTGTCAACCCAGTTAAAAGTAAGGTTATAAAGAGTATAAAATGGGACCAGCAATTAGCGTAATGGCTATGTCACAGAACTCCCAGGTAGTAGGCCGTGGTTCGAGTCCCGGACCCAGTGGCTTAAATTCACGCCGGGCGCGTGTGCATGTGTGCCCAAGATCCCAAGAGGAAAATGGAGGAGAAGGGATTGCGACATGGCCATCCCCCCTGAGGGGTGATTTCTCGCTTTCTATCTCTCTGTCTCTCTCTGTCTCTCTGGCAAGCGCACGCGCCCTATAGCAAAAGCCTCTCCCCGCCAAAAAAAAGAGTATAAAATGATTTGTAACAAGTGTTGGTGTTCTTTTAAAGGCCTAAACAATTTAGTAAGGGCATAATTATTTATTACTGCTGTTATTTTATTTATAAATTAATAATCACTTGCAATCACCTTGGGAGAATCATTTTAAGCCTGATGCTTTAGAACCTACAGAAGGAAATTTCATTTCCCTAGCTCTAGGTTTGTTGACATTCTACTTGTTTAAAACCTTACTTTAAAAGTTGTAGGCTAGTGGGGATCAGCAGTGGCATAATGGCCATCTTGCTGGCCTCCCACGTAGTCGACTGCAGTTTGAGTCCTGGACCCGGTGGCGTAAATTCACGCCAGGCATATGTGCATGCATGCCCAAGATCCCAAGAGGAGAATGGAGAAGGGATTGTGGCGTGACCATCCCCTCTGGGGGGTGATTTCTTCCTTGCAATCTCTCTGTCTCTCTGTCTTTCTGGCAAGCTAGCAAAAACCTCTCAAAAAAAAAAAGTTGTGGACTGGGACCACTAGGTTGCCTGGTGGTTAAGGTGCTGGACTCCCACATGGCCAAATGCAGTTCCAGTCCCGGACCTTGCAACTTGCTTTCTCACTTTCTCTTTCTGTCTCTCTTTGGTGAGTGCACATGCACTATAGCAAATTAAAAAATAATAATAATAGTAAATAAAATAAAATAATTATTTTTAAAAAAGTGTTGGCTGGGTCCAAGTCCTGGACCTAGAGGCTTGAAAAACACGCTGGGTGTATGTGTTTGCATATTCAAAGTCCTGAGAGGATACCGGAGGATAGCTTGGAGGATTACAGGGGAGTTTCAGCATGCTCATCTCTCCTGGGGGAAGTGATTTCTTGCTTTCCTTCTGTCTGTCTGCCAAGTATACACACCCTATAGCAAACTTAAAAAAAAATTAGGGAGAGAGATCATTTTAAACCTGATCAGTGTCAATATTACCTTTTTATTTCTTAAATTATTTAAGCTACATTCTTAGAAGTTTTTTTTCTTTTTTTTTTTTAAATTGCTAGAGAGGACATGTGCTCACTAGAGAGGAGAAAACATTCCCCAATGGAACATGGTCCCTTGTAATCCCATCTTCATTTCATCTTGTTGGGATGCAGACATGTACTTCATATACACTGACATGCACTTGACACCCACGCACCGATTTGCATATTGCGCACACATGGACGCAGACATTATACACATGTATGTGCACACTATACACACGTAGACATGCACACCACACAGAGTAACACACAGTACACACAGAAAGTCGTGCATATTGCACAACGTGTAGACATAAGCATCACATGGGGTTCTGAGCATGAGCACACACATATGCCTGGCATGT
Source organism: Tupaia tana (assembly GCA_026018925.1). Taxonomy (NCBI): domain Eukaryota; kingdom Metazoa; phylum Chordata; class Mammalia; order Scandentia; family Tupaiidae; genus Tupaia; species Tupaia tana. The sequence continues at coordinate 80,750,430 of JAKSZU010000010.1, forward strand.
TTTTCAAGCTGCCAGAACAGGGATTTAAACCATGGTCAGCCATGTGGGATCTAGCTCCCTTATCTACTGTAGTCAAGGCTGGCCTTTCTTAAAGTTTTTGAAAGATTTGTGAATTGTGAAATGCTATGGATGAATGTTATGAGTTTATCTCAAACTGGTCTGGTCTGGGAAAATTTCAAGAAGGTAATATTTTAATCTCACCTTTTGATACATTATAACATTTGTACAGTAAGAATTTAGAAAAAAGTACTAAGAGTGTTAGGACGGTATCCCCTGAGAATATCAGAAAGTTTAATATTTAAAATTGTTTATGTTTACATTTTAGATTCTAACACCTTTCTTATTGAGAAGACTGAAATCTGATGTTGCTCTTGAAGTTCCTCCTAAACGAGAAGTAGTTGTTTATGCACCACTTTCAAAGAAACAAGAAATCTTTTACACAGCCATTGTGAATCGTACAATTACAAACATGTTTGGATCCAGTGAGGTAGAGTGTAAATTTAAATATTCCGTAAATGAGACTTGGCATATAAAATTCAATGCTTCTTTTTGATCTTACAGCTTATTTGTTATTAGGATTTACTGGATTAATTTCTATCTGGAGAATAAGGAAGCCATAAGGCCCATAGCAGTAGTTGTTGTCTACTGTCTGTGGTCCAGTTAAAATTTAAGTGATGGTTCATCTATTATTTAAATTTTAGATTCCTGTCTCTGATTAGCTATAAACCCTAATCAGTTCTGTCTGAGGATGGACTTGAGTTTTTGTTTTAATATCTATTTGGTGGGACCAGCAGATAATTTAATGGTCACATTGCTGGACTCCCATGTAGTTGACCATGGTTCAATCCCCAGACCCTGCGGCTTAAAACTCATGCTAGATGTGTGTGCAGGCATGCCCAAGATCCTGAGAGGAGAAGGGATTGTGGTGCGTCCAGCCCCACTGGGGATGGCTTCTCACTTTCTGTCTCTCTGTCTCTCCGACAAACACGCATGGCCTATAGCAAAAAATCTCCCTTAAAAAAATTCTATTTGACATGTGCACTTGCTGGAAAGAGACAGAAAGCAAGAACCCCATCCCCCAGTAGGGGAAATGGCCATGCTGTAATTCCTTCTCCTTTCTTCTCAGGATTGTGGGCACACATGCCTAGTAACTTGTGCCCAGTCTTTTTTAAGCTGTTGAGTCTAGGACTCTAGCCATACATTAAGCCATATGGGATCTATCAACCTTGATCACCACCATAGCTGCCCCAGAAGTGCATTTTTAACAAACATAGTTGAGAGTCCATTTGGTAAGGGTTTGCCAACTAAACGGATTCCTCACAAGTAGACAATTCCTTTATAGGAGGTTATTGATAGCAAAAGGTTTGTTTGCTTATTTGTTTATTTTCACAGGGGTTTTTGCTTTAGGGTGTGTGTGCTGAGAGACAGACAGTGAGAGGGAAAGTGAGAAACCACCCACCATTCTCCCAGAATCTTGGGCACGCATGCACATGTGCCTGGTGTGAGTCTTAGGGCACCGTGTCTGCAACTTAAACCACGGTTAGCCATGTGGGAGTCCAGTAACTTAACTGCTACACTGTCTGCTGGCCCAATAGCTAAAGATTTAATAGAATATTCTATTTGAAAGAAATACCTACTTTAGTCATCTATCATATAAAAGAGATGGGGGTTTGAATTCATTATCATATAACCAAAGATTGGGAGACCTTTACATTTTTAACTATATGCTATGGTCCTCTGTTTCTTTTTAAAATACTTAGTGTATGCATATGGTTAAGTATGACCATCAGGCTTTTAATATCACTTATAGTTAAAGAGAGGAGCAGACTTTTAGCTATAGAAAACTTAACAGTAGTTGCTTTTAAATTTTTTTTCTCTATTGAGCTATATGAAAACACTTGCTCCTACTTTTAGGCATTGTTATCATTGTTAAAATACCAACTTCAGGGCCGTCCCCTTAGCGCAATGGTTGAGCATTGTGCATTGAGAGCTGGGTTTTACATTGTGAACTGGTTCAAATTCCGGACACGGCAAAATGGAAAACATACTGGGTGTGTGTGTACATGTTCCCCTCAGTTTTTTGGTGGGGGAAGGTTAGAGATGTTTGCTATAGGATGCATTCACTTGCCAGAGAGACAGAAAGTGAGAAATCTCCTCCTGGGGGGATGGCCACATTGCAGTCCTTTTTACATTCTCCTCTCACTATTTTGGGCATACATACACACACACACACACACACATGCGCGCGCATGTACTCGGTGCAAGTTTTTCAAACCACTGGGTCCAGGACTTGAACCCAGGTCAACTATGGTGGGAATTCAGCGACATACTATTATGTCGTCTGCTGGTCCCCTGTTCTCAAACTTTTGGCAGGCTAGAATAATGGAGGAAAAAGATTGTGGCATGGCCACGCCCTGTGGGAGGGGTGATTTCTCTTTCTATTTTTTCTCTGGTGATTGCGTGCACCCTCTGGCAGTAAATTTCATGCAACATTTGCATTCAGATATAGATCATGGATCTATATTGTACCTTTAGGAATTGCTAAACTTAATGGTGAAAGACAAACATTTTTGTTTATTATCTTAAAAATTTTTTATTGTTTCTATTTAGAACTTAAGGGTATAATAACTTTTTAAACAGATATTCTTTTATGATTTCTTACTATGTTTCATTGTACATCCCTTTAATATACAGTAAGGTGTTTTAAAGTATACAGGCATTACATGACAATCAAACTAAGAGTGATACTATGTCCATCATTTTCAAAAAAGAACTTTACATACATCTTAAACAGTAACTTTATTTCATTTTATTTATCATCATTTTTAAATTTTGCTACAGGGCACACACATTCACCAGAAAGAGAAAGAGAGAGAGAGAAAAAGCAAGCTGCCAGGTCCAGAACTCAAACTGTTGTTGGTCATGTGGAAGCTCAGCTCCTCAACCACCATGCCACCTGCCTGCTCCACTACTGTTAAACTGATATCTTTAATTTGTTGTCTTTTAGAAAGAAGTAGTCGAAGTAAGTCCTACTGGACGAACGAAACGGCGGACTAGGAAATCAATAAATTATAGCAAAATAGATGATTTCCCTGATGAATTGGAAAAATTGATCAGTCAAATACAGCCCAATGTGGACAGAGGAAGGTGCGAATTTGAAAATAAATGTACCTATTCTTTAAACTTGTGTTTTTTGTATGTTTCATGTTCATTTATCATATGTTTTTGGTAGAACTGTTGTGGAAATGAATACCCCTGTAGAATCTGAAGTTAATCTGAAGCTGCAGAATATAATGATGCTACTTCGTAAATGCTGTAATCATCCATATTTGATTGAGTACCCTATAGATCCTGTCACACAAGAATTTAAGGTGAATACCATTTAATAACTTACTGTTTTGATTTCTATAACTTTTATATTGGGAGAAAGCGTTATTTTGCTTGTTTTGCTGATTATTTGAAATAAATATTGTATTGTTATCATTCAGGTAAACTGAGACAGTCTTCTCCCTAAATTCAGAGTAACTTAAGAAGTTGTGATGATTACTTTGTGTGTGCAATGCAGCTGGTTTTATTTACTTATGTTAACCGATATGGATTATATTAAATTTAGCATTGGCTTTACTACTCTTTTTATTTTATCTACTATCTATTTTAGAGGTAGCTGTCAACCTCTGTAGTATTCCTTTTAGTTAATATTCAGCTGATCAGGGCCAGCAGCTGGCATGGTGGTTAAGAGCACTGGACTCCCACATGTCTGACCTTGTCTCAAGTCCCGTGCTTGGCAGCTTGCTTTCTTACTTTCCCCCTCTCTCTTTCTCTTGTTCTGTCCCTGTCTGGTCAAATTAAAATAAGTAAATAAGTAAATAAAGTTAAATAAAATAATTCTTCTGAAAAAAGATATTCTTTGCAGCTAGCTGTAAAATAAAAGAGTTAATGTATTTAAAAGTTAATCTTTTGGGGCCGGCAGGTGGCATGGTGGAAAGGGTGCTGGACTCCGACATAGCTGACTGCAGTTCAAGTCCCAGACCTGGCAGCTTGTTTTCTCACTTTCTTTTTCTCTCATCAAATTTAAACACACACACACACACACACACACACACACAATTAAATAAATAAATTTTTTTTTTTTTTTTTTTTTTTTTTTTAAGAAGCATGTTCTTAGTAACAACAAGCCCTGTTTAATGGTAGTTTATAGCAGGTTTTCTCACTCTTACCAGTATTGGATCATATGACTCTTATTTAGGAGGTAAGATCCTTTCACATGTAGCATTGTTAGCCTCTGCCCACTAGATGCCAGTAGTATCCACCCTCCGTAGTTGACAGTCTAAAATGTCTCTAGCCACTGTCAAATGGCCCCTGGAATGGAGGGCAAAATTCCCCCCCATTTAAGAAGCTCTGTTTTCCACTCTTATATGAGTAAGGAAGAAAATAAAAATTTCCTATTCAAATGAATATCTCTGATGAGGTAATTTCACCAGATGGTAAAAAATTTCTTTATCCTCAATACTTAGATTGCTTATAGCAACTGAGTTGTCTTTAATTTTAATTATAATTTCTAGCAGCAATTTTCCTAATACATTTTACTAGACGTTTATTTAATGAAAAAGAGCAAACCTCAGCATATGCACAAGAAGTTTGAACTTAATATTCTCTTATATAAAACTTTTGAGAGAGTGGTGGGGAGGATCAGTTATACCTGAACTTAATTTAGATTTCGTGAAATCTCCAGTTTTACCTCATAAAGGTTATTTTTTTTTCTGATCTGAAAATATTGAATTAAAGGACAGTTTTTAAGTTTTGTAGTGAATCATCATCGAGAAATTAACTGCTGTTTGAGTGGTTTTTCTTTTGACAAAGTAAATGATTACAGTGAATTTTCTCTCTCTTTTTGTCTGCTTTTAAGGTTGATGAAGAATTGGTAACAAATTCTGGGAAATTCTTAATTTTGGATCGAATGCTACCAGAACTGAAAAAAAGAGGTCACAAGGTGATACTTCTTGAAATTTTGGTTGTTTAATAATTGTTGCTAATCAGTATGCATACTAAGATATATTTAAATTTCAGGTGCTGCTTTTTTCCCAAATGACAAGTATGTTGGATGTCTTAATGGATTATTGCCATCTTAGAAATTTCAACTTTAGCAGGCTTGATGGATCCATGTCTTACTCAGAGAGAGAAGAAAATGTAAGACTAGTTATGTCACATACCAAATTATTTCTTATAGTTCCTATCTTGATTTCTAAAGTAATGTTCTATGTACACTAACAAATTAATAGGCATGACTAAAATTCTGTGGTAAGGTGAAAAACATGTATTTCAATTTAGTACTAATATATTTTCTTTCTTTTTTTGTTTTTTTCTTTTTTTGAGAGATTTTTTGCTGTAGGATGTGCGTGTGCTCGCTGGGGGTATAGAGAGAAAGCAAGAATTCTCCTCCTGGGATCTTGGGCACACATACATGCATGTGCCTGGTGTGAGTTTTAAGCCTCCAGGTCTGGGACTCAAACTGATAGGCCATATGGGAGTCTTGTGCCTTAACCACTATTCTTAAATATATAAATAACTTCTGACACAATCTTACAATATCCCTTTAACCTTCTTTGTAACAATATTGTGATATTAGGGATTAACTTTCCTCTAAGTTTTTGCCACATCTCCAGTATATTATGAAATTTTCAAAACTATAGCTGAGTTGACTTTTAGAGTAAACAACCATAAATCTACCTAATATCTGCAATTAATAATTAACTGTAGGGGTCTGCTCCTGACTTAGTGGCTAAGGCTTTGGACTTCCTCATGGCCAACTGTGACTCAAGTCCCAGACCTGGTGGCTTGAAACTCAGGCCTGGTGCGTATATATGCCCAAAATACCAAAGAAAAATGGAGGAGAAGGGATTGTTGTGTGGCCATCTCCATAGGGGGTGGTTTCTTTCTCTCTCCGTCTCTGTCTCTAGTGAGCAGGTATGCCCTATAGCAAAAATCTCTTTTAAAAAAAAATTAACCATACCTTTTTTAAATCACATGTCTATGATACAGCATCAATCCATTTCTGTATTTATTCAGTATTCCATTACTTTTTGTTGTATTTCATAATAAATATAGATGACAACCACCCTTCTCTCTAATGACTTCAGCATACTTTACTTTTTGAGGTAAAAGTACATATTCTAAAGTAAATAAAGTATATATCTGCTAAGTTCTGACAAGTGTATGTGCAGATGTGTCCCAAACCCGTGTTGAGAGAATGGAACACAACTGGATTGTTCCATGACATGGTGACTTAAGGCAGCAGGATTGCACAGGCTGACCACAAGGTTCAAGTCCCAGACCTGGTGGCTTGAAAAAACACCAGGCATATGTGTATACTTGCCCAAAATCCAGACGGGGCAAAAATGGAGGAGAAAAGATAGTAGCTTGACTCTTTCTCATGGAGGTTGCTTTCTCATTTTGTCCCTCTCTTTACCTCTGTCTGTCTCCAGCAAGCACATGTGCCCTCTGGCAAAAATTTTAAAGGGTAAAGAATTTTACCATCAGAAAGTTCTCTATGCCTCCTCCTAGTTGTTCCACCCTTTATACCCACCCCATCTCCTTAGCAGCAGCTACTAATTTTTTCACCAATTTTTGATATTACTTACTCTTTTTTTTTTTTAAACATCCTTGTGATGTATGGTTTTTAATAAAATTAAGATCTCTATTAGATGCTTGGAAAATAACGAACATGAGCAAAGGTTTTATTTTTTTTAGATCTGAATGATTGGTTCATACTTCTAAGCAATAAAAAATAGTTTTCCCCCAATTTTGTTGGTGAAAGTTATATAGTTTCTTTGTTTTTGGTATTTACTATAGGGTACGTACCCTTGAGGAGAGGGTGAGAATTCATCCTTTCCCCAAGGATGGCCATAGGCTGCAATCCCTTCTCCTCCACTCACCTCTTGGTACTTTGGGCATGCATGTACATGCCCTGGTGTGATTTTTTTTTTTTTTTTGAGAGGTTTTTCGCTATAGGGCGCGTGCGCTCGCCAGACAGACAGACAGAGACATAGAGACAGAAAGCGAGAAATCACCCCCCAGGGGGGGTGGTCACGCCGCAATCCCTTCTCCTCCATTCTCCTCTCGGGATCTTGGGCACGCACGCACACGCGCCCGGCGTGAGTTGTAAGCCACCGGGTCCGAGACGCGAACCGCGGTCAACTACGTGGGAGTCCAGCGACGTAGCCATTACGCTAACTGCTGGTTCCCCCCCGGTGTGATTTTTGAAACTGCTGGGTCCAGCACTCAAACTGTGCAACTTGTTTTATGAGATTTAGCACCTAAATCTCTACTACCTGCCAGCCCTATAGTTTCTTTCTTAATATGTTAAATTTATATCTTGTTGGCTTTTTAGATGCACAACTTCAACACAGATCCAGACGTGTTTATCTTCTTATTGAGTACACGAGCTGGTGGCCTTGGCATTAATTTGACTGCAGCAGACACGGTTATCATTTATGATAGTGATTGGGTAAGTTGGAATTATAGCAATATGCTGATTATATTTCTGTTCTGAATTTTTTTTTTTTTTTTAATGAAAGATATTTTGACAGTTTTGCCATGTTGGAATCCTCTTATCCCTGTCTACCAGCCACTTTCAATTGAAGGCCTATGCTATTATACCTGATTGGGTTAGGTTCTGAACACAGGCCTCCCCATGTGGCCTCAGCCACCTAAAATCCGCACCATCCTATTTGAGCTGCGGCTGGGCCCCACTCTGAATTTTTAACCTTCCGTTGTATTCATTGCAATTTCATTTATCTGTTTTGGAAAGGTATTCATTTTCTGCTAAGAATCAACATGTTATTAAGTTTTTTGCAGGTAAATCTTGAAATGTTTTCTTTGGGGTATTTTTAAAAATTTGTGATTGCCAAGGGTATATAGAATTATAATTTTGTTTATGAAGCCACTCTAGAACTTGAAAGCAAAGTTTAAAAGTTTCTAATTGGTTCATGCCTGTTGACTTTACCCAAGTATTCTAAATTGTAACCTACTACTGTTAAATGCTACTTTCTTTTTTAACTTTAAGAACCCCCAGTCTGATCTGCAAGCCCAGGATAGATGTCATAGGATTGGTCAGACAAAGCCAGTTGTTGTATATCGCCTTGTTACAGCAAATACAGTTGATCAGAAAATTGTGGAAAGAGCAGCTGCTAAAAGAAAACTGGAAAAGTTGATCATCCACAAAAGTAAATAACATTTTTGTAGTATTTTTTGGCTTTGATTTTTCATTATGTATTAAAAAGTTTATAACACTTTTGTAATTGTTATTAAAGTAGTGTGACTTAATAAGACAACATTTAAATAAGCGGTAGGACACTTGGAGCTGCTAAAATCTGAAACCGTCAACATCTAAAAAGGACATTTACTGGTGTCTAGATGAGTAGCAAGCAGTGGGGCTAAAAAAGGAGTGAAGGATAATTTTAAGATGCAGTTATCTTAAATTCTGCCATAGGGGATTTTTCATGACTTCGGTGTATATTCATTCCTAATAAGAGATTTCCCTTTGAAAGGTTTCCTTCTAAAAGAACTTTTAAACTTTCTTGCAAGTTTAGTATATTAAATACTAGAATATTAATGGTGTATTATAGTAGTGTTATAAAAAAATACTTTGTTGAACCCACTGTTAAACAAAGTATTTGACTGCAGAGTGCCCTTCTCATAGTTCAAGATGCAATGTTTTAGAAACATTCTGAGGAAGAGGGTAACTGATGTGGGTGAGGTGTTTTTTGTTCAGCCCCTGAGATTCATTGGAGTTTGATTTTTTTCATTCTGCTTATTTTTTTGATTAAGCAGTTTGATGGCTACTTGAAAGAAAGGTGAAAATTATTTATGTAAATTAAGCCTAGAGAAATGGGAATACAATAATGTTGAAAGTCAGCAGTTTATCTCATGCTGCTCTTCTGCTTACTAATACTTTATCTATCTTGCTGGTTTTGAGGGATTCATAGATGAAGTTTTAAAGTTGATTTGACTTGGGACCAGCAGTCAGCATAATGGCTATGCTCTGGACTCCCATGTAGTCCACCGCGGTTTGAGTCCTAGACCTGGTAGCTTAAACTCATGCCAGACGCGTGAGCGTGCATGCCCAAGATCCTGAGAGGAGAATGGAGGAGAAGGAATTGCGATGTGGCCATCTCACCCTGGGGGGGTGATTTCTTGCTTTCTGTCTCTCTGTCTCTCTCTGTCTTTCTGGCGATCACACACGTCCTATAGCAAAAACCTTTGCAAAAAAAAAAAAAAAAAAATGGATGTAACTTGATGGAATACTCAGTTGTATTGGAATTTGCACATCAGGAAAAAGCTTTGTCCTCATAGGACTGTGTTCATTTTAAATATTTCACTTATGCTTTTTTAGGAATTATGAATGATAAAATAAGTTATATTTTGCTTAAATAACTAATACAATTAATTTATATGAGATTTACCTAGGTTCTCCCTAAATTTTACATTCAGTACCTTAAAAGATAAATTTTATAGAAAAATGGGGCCAGCAGGTGGCGTGGTGGTTAAGGCGCTGGACATTCCCACATGGCCAACCACAGTTCAAGTCCTGGACTTGGTGACTTGGTTTCTCACTTTCCTTCTCTCTCTCTCTGTACCTCTCTCTGGTCAAATTGAAGTAAATGAATACATGAATAAAATTAAATAAATAATTCTTTAAAAATAAAATTTTATAGAAAAATTTTTAAGAATTAAAAAAATGCTGATAGCTTCTTATTTAGGTATAGGATACACAGTAAAATGCTCCGATCTTCAGAGTATATTTTGATGGATTTTGGCAAATGTATACTTATGTGACTATCATTCAGATCAAAGTAACATTTTCATCATCCAAGAAATTTTGCTCACCTTCCCTTCCTAGTCATTCCTCTTGCTCCCTTGGCACTTACTAGAAGGCAACCCTATTCTGATTTCAGTCACAGAAGATTATTTTCTCTTTATTCATCCGTGCATGTGGTTTTGTTTCGCTTGTCTAGCTACTTTTGTTCAATGTAGTATTTAAAGATGTATCTATGTTTGTATTAGCTTTTTGAGAGAGTAGGAGGGAGAGAGAGGTTTTTAAGAGAGAGATTTGCTATAGGGCACTTGCCAGAGGTAGAAAGCAGGAAATTACCCCAGGGGGTGGGGAGTGTGGCCACACTGCAATCCCTTTTCCTTCATTCTCTTCTCTGGATCTTGGGCACACACGCACATGTGCTCGGCGTGAGTTTTAAGTGCTGGATCTGGGGTTCGATCCTCATTCGACTAAATGGGAGTCCAGCAATATAACCGTTAAGCCATCTGCTAGTCCCAAGAGGGGTGTTTTTTCGGCAAGGTCTTGCCCTATTACAGTTTTCTATCCCAGTCTCCCAGCTAGCTAAGACTGTTGACATATGCTATAGAGCCTGGCTTGTTCAAGTTGGGTCAGGCCACCCAGGCAGGCTCAGCCATCATTAGCGATGCACTCCTGCTTTTGCCACTGTAACTGGGCCAGAAGTTTGTTTTTAATTGTTGAATAGTTTGCCTATCAATTGATGGACATCTGAATTTCCAGATTTTTTGGTTATTTCAAACAGGCTACACTTCCACATATCTCTGTGAACATCAGGCTTTTATTTGTCCTTAGTCTTGGTTGTGGTTTTTATTTAACTATTGAAAATAACCAACCCTTTTTGCAAGTGGACATGGCATTTTATACTCCCACCAGCAAAGTCTGAGAGTTTTCAGCTGCCTTTCTTCCTTACCAATACTTGGGATTTTTTCTGTTCTATTTAATGTAAACCTTTCTGACTGTAATGTATCATGATAGTTTTTAAAGAAATTTAAAATTTGAAATTCTTGGATTTTTTTTTAGATCATTTCAAGGGTGGTCAGTCTGGATTAAATCAATCTAAGAATTTCTTAGATCCTAAGGAATTAATGGAATTATTAAAATCTAGAGATTATGAAAGGTAAGTTTTTTTTATTTTAGAAAAATGTAAGCCATAGTTTGATTTACTTGTAAACATGTGAATATTTTATTTTCTCTAGGGAAGTTAAAGGATCAAGAGAAAAGGTCATTAGTGATCGAGATCTAGAGTTGTTGTTAGATCGAAGTGATCTCCTTGGTAAGTATGTCTCATGCTTTTCTTTTTGTATATGACAGAAATTGCCATGCTCACCAGAGTAAAAGAGAAAGCATTCCCCAGTGGTGCGTGGTTGCTCCAGTCCAAATCCATCCGTATTTTGGGCATGCACACTTAAGGGTCTAGCATGAACTTCAGTCCTTGGAGGCTGGAACTTGAGCCATAGTCTGCCATGTAGGACCCAGATTTCTATGCAGTTTTTATTTAGTTAGTTAGTTATTTTTTATTATCATTTTTTTTTAATTTACATTTTTTAATACATTCAGTTACATTAATTAGCTTACAAGGTGATCATTTCAATATATGAACATTTCTCCCTGGTCGAGTTGATCAAAATATAACAACACTACCTCTCTGTCTCAACAATGCTGTCTCCATATACCTCCTCCAAATGTTCTTCCCCAGGCCCGACTCCTCCACACACCCCACATCTGGCATTCACATCCACCTCTTGTGTTTGTACATCCTTTAACCTGTCAGTTTCAGTGTAGAGTGCGGACATTTGGTATATATTAAGTGGGGACATACAGTGTCTCACCCTCATAGCCTGGCTTGCTTCACTCAGCAGTAAATCTTCCATATTCTTCCACTTTCTGTCAAAAGCCAGGGTTTTGTTGTTCTTAATGGCTGAATAGTATTCCATAGAGTATATGGGCCACAGTTTTTCAATCCATTCATCCGTACGGGGGCATTTGGGTTGGTTCCATGTCTTAGCAGTCGTGAAAAGTGCCGCAGTAAACATCGATGTGCAAGCACTTTTCCAATGAAAAATTCTTCTGTCCTTTGCGTAGATGCCAAGAAATGGGATTGCTGGATCATATGGCAGTTCTATTTGTAGATTTTTGAGGAATCTCCAAATTGTTCTCCACAGTGGTTGGACTAATTCACATTCCCACCAGCAGTGTAAGAGAGTTCCCCTTTCACCACACCCCCGCCAACACTTATCATTTTTTGTTTTTTTAATCTTAGCCATTCTGACTGGGGTTAGGTGGTATCTCATTGTTGTTTTGATCTGCATTTCCCTTAACGATGAGGGATGTTGAGCATTTTTTCATATGCCTTCTGGCTATTCGTATGTCATCTTTAGTGAGTGTTCTTTTCAACTCCTTCTCCCATCTTTTAATAGGGTTCATGATCTTTTTTCTGAACAGCTTTTTTAGTTCCTTATGTATTCTGGTTATCAATCCCTTATCTGATGCATAGTTTACAAAAATATTTTCCCATTCTGAGGGCTTTCGATTCACACTAATTACTGTGTCTTTTGCTATGCAGAAACTTCTAAGTCTGATGTAATCCCACTTGTCTATTTTGGGATTATCAACTGTGCTTTGGGGGTCTTATGTAAGAAGTCTTTCCCTACCCCAATGTCTCCCAGAGTTTCCCCAGTGTTTTCTAGAAGCAGTTTAATAGTTTGGGGTCTTAGATTTAGATCCTTGATCCACCTTGACTTGACTTTTGTCAAAGGTGACAGGTAGGGGTTCAGATTCATCTTTCTACAGGTGGTAATCCAGTTTTTCCAGCACCATTTGCTGAAGAGGTTTTCCTTTTCCCACTGGATTGACTGGTACCCCTTGTCAAAAATCAGTTGACTGAATGATTGGGAATTTATTCCTGTGGACTCAGTTCTGTTTCATTGGTCCACGTGTCTGTTCCTGTGCCAATACCATGCTGTTTTGATCACCACAGCTTTGTAGTATATTTTTGGGTCAGGGAGTGAGATGCCGCCTACTCCACTCTTCTTTTGTAGAGTTGCTTTGGCAATGCGAGGTCTTTTATTATTCCAGATGAATTTTATGATTGTCTTTTCTAAATCTGTGAAGAATGTATCTGGTACTGTGATTGGCATTGCATTAAATAGGTAGATTAATTTGGGTAGAATTGCCATTTTGGTTATATTAATTCTTCCAATCCAGGAACATGGGATGTCCTTCCACTTTTTTGTGTCATTTTCAATTTCTTCTTTTAGCTTCTCATAGTTTTCCTTGTGGAGGTCTCTAACTTCTTTGGTTAGATTTATCCCTAAGTATCTTATACTTTTAGTGGCTATGGTAAATGGAATAACTTTTTTCAGTTCTATCTCCGTCTGCCTGTTGTTTGTATATAGAAATGCTATAGCCTTCTGTATATTAATTTTGTATCCTACAACTTTACTGAATTCGTGCATTACTTCCAGAAATTTCTTCATGGAAATCATTGGGTCTTCTATGTACACAATCATGTCATCTGCGAATAGAGAGAGTTTCACCTCTTCTTTTCCTATTTGGATGCCTTTAATTTTTTCCTCTTTTCTGATTGCATTGGCAAGGACTTCCAGTACTATATTGAAAAGGAGTGGAGAAAGTAGGCATCCTTGTCTCGTACCCGTTTTTAGTGGGAAAGCTTCCAGCTTTTCTCCATTCAGGATGATGTTCATGATGGGTTTTTCATAGATAGGTTTTATTGTGTTGAGAAATGACCCTTGTATGCCAATTTTGCTGAGCGTCTTGATCATAAAGGGATGTTGTATCTTATCAAATGCTTTTTCTGCATCAATCGATATGACCATATGGTTTTTCTCTTTTTTCCTGTTAATATGGTGTATCACATTTATGGTTTTGCGTGTGTTGAACCTACCTTGCATTCCTGGAATAAAGCCTACCTGGTTATGATGTATACTCTTTTTATAAGTTGTTGGATACGTTTGCTCGTATCTTGTTGAGAATCTTTGCGTCTATATTCATCAGAGATATTGGTCTGTAGTTTTCCTTCCTTGTCCTGTCCTTATCTGTTTTGAGGATAAGGGTGATAGAGGCTTCATAGAATGAATTAGGGAGAGATTCACCGTTTTGGATCTTTAGAAATAAGTTGAGCAGAATGGGGGTTAACTCTTCTTTGAAAGTTTTATAGTACTCAGAGCTGAGTCCATCAGGACCAGGGCTTTTCTTTGTTGGAAGGCTATTTATTACTGATACAATCTCCTGGCTTGTTAAGGGTCTATTTAGACTTTCTATATCCTCCTGGCTCAATCTTGGTAGAATATACATGTCCAGAAATTTGTCCATCTCATCCAGATTGTCTTGTTTCTTGGCATATAGTTGTTCATAATATCCTCTAATTATTATGTTCTGTATTCCTGCTCTGTCTGTTGTTATATTTCCTGCTTCATTGCAGATTTGATTCACCTGGTTCCTTTCTCTCTTCTTCTTAATAAGTCTTGCTAGTGGTGTATCGATTTTGTTTATCTTTTCAAAAAACCAGCTTTTACTTTGATTTATTTTCTGTATAGTTCGCTTATTTTCTATTTCATTTATTTCTGCTTGGATCTTTATTATTTCCTTTCTCCTGGAGTTTTTTGGATCATTTTGCTGTTGCTTCTCTAATTCTCTGAGGCATGATGTTAAGTGATCCATTTGCCTTTTTTCCGTCTTCCTCTTATGACCACTAATTGTTATAAACTTCCCTCTTATGACTGCTTTAGCAGTGTCCCAAAGATTATGGAAACTCGTGTCCTCATTGTCATTAGCTTCCATGAATCTTTTGATTTCGGACTTAATATCAGTAGTTGTGGAGTCATTCAGTAGTAGGTTATTTAGTTTCCATGTATATGAATATTTTTGAGGATTTCTCTTGAAATTAAACTCAAGTTTAATTCCATCATGGTCAGAGAAGATGCTGGGAATAGTTTGTATGCCTTTGAATCTGTAGAGGCTTGCTTTTGTGCCCTATGATGTAGTCAGTTTTCGAAAAGGTTCCATGTGGGGGTGAGAAAAAAGTGTATCTCGTGGTTTTTGGATGGAAAGTTCTATAGATGTCTGTTAAGTCCATTTCATTTATGGTATCATTCAGATCCTTTATCTCTTTATCTATTTTTTGTCTAGATGATCTGTCCCGAGGGGATAGTGCAGTGTTGAGGTCTCCAACAATTAGTGTATTGCAGTCTATTTCCCCTTTTAGATCTAACAGTCTTACATATTTGGGGGCTCCTGTGTTGGGCACATAGATATTTATAAGAGTTATATCTTCTTGATCTATTGATCCTTTTACTACAATATAGTGCCCTTCTTTGTCTCTTCTAACAGTTTTTGTTTTAAAGGCTATTTTGTCAGAAATTAGTATCGCAACTCCAGCTTTTTTTTGGTTCCCTATTGCATGGAAAACCTTTTTCCAACCCTTCAATTTCAGTCTATGTATGTCTTTATCAACGAGGTGGGTTTCCTGTAGGCAACAGATAGAGGTTCTCTGTGTTTTTATCCATTCGGCCAGTCTGTGTCTCTCTTTTTTTTTTTTTGGAGAGGTTTTTCGCTATAGGGCGCGTGCGCTCGCCAGACAGACAGAGAGAGACATAGAGACAGAAAGCGAGAAATCACCCCCCAGGGGGGATGGTCACGCCGCAATCCCTTCTCCTCCTTTCTCCTCTCGGGATCTTGGGCACGCACGCACACGCGCCCGGCGTGAGTTGTAAGCCACCGGGTCCGAGACGCGAACCGCGGTCGACTACGTGGGAGTCCAGCGACATAGCCATTACGCTAACTGCTGGTTCCCCAGTCTGTGTCTCTTGATTGGGGAATTTAATCCGTTCACATTCAGTGTTGTTATTGATGCAACTGGATCTGTCCCGACCTTTAAGGTGGCCATTGTCACAGCAGCCTTTTATTCCTTTGTTTCTGTCTGTTAGCTCTTTAGTTTTCCTGAAACAGTACTTTCTTCAGGGTTTCTTGAAGAGCTGGTCTGGTGCTGGCAAATTCTTTCAGGTCTTGTTTGTCTGAGAAGATTTTAATCTTCTTTTCCCATATGAAGGATAATCTTGCAGGATACAATAATCTTGGTTAAAATTGTTTCTCTCTTAGCACTTTCAATACATCTTCCCATTCTTTCCTTGCTTGCATTGTTTCCATTGAGAGGTCCGGAGTTAGCTTGATGGGATGACCTTTGTATGTCACTTCTTGTTTCTCTCTTGCCAGTTTTAGTATCATGTCTTTATCTGTGGTCTTGGATAGTCTGGCTACGATGTGCCTTGGGGAAGATCTTCTGGGGTTGATTCTAACTGGGGCCCTTTGTATTTCTTGGGTCTTGATGCTTGAGTGCCTCTATAGACTTGGGAAATTTTCTTCCAGGATTTCATGGAATAGATTTTCCATGCCGTTATTAGTTTCTTAACCTTCTGGGATGCCATTTATTCTGATATTTGGGTGTCTTACGGAATCTAGTATTTCTCGTATATTATCCTCGTGTTTTTTAGTTATTTTCTCTATCTTTTTTGGGGTTCTTTCTAGGTCAGAGGATTTATCTTCTACATCAGAGATTCGATCTTCAGCATGGTCTAATTGACTTTTAATACTTTCAAGGAAGTTTTTGATTTCTTCTATTCCAGACTTTATCTCTAATAGCTCCATCTGGTTCTTTCTGAGAGTGTCCATTTCTTCTTTCATATCTTGGAAGGACTTCCTCATCTCTTGGAGTTCGTTATCTCTTTTTCTGTTCCAACTCAAAGAATTTGTTCATCTTAACTGTTTGAAATTCTTTGTCTGACATTTTGGTAACATCATCCATTAGCACGAAAGATGGAGGGGAGTTAGTCTGTACTTTTGATGGAGATGTATTTCCTTGTTTATTCATACCTGAGGCTCTTCTTCTACTTCTAACCATTAGAAGATGTGTTCACTTTGAATACCTCTTGTGGGAAGGTTACTCCGACTAGGAGTAAGTGACTTTCCCTTTTGCTGCCAATTAATGTTTGCTGAAGTCTCTCCTCTGTTGTTTTTACCAATGTGGTATCAAGAGGGGTACTCTATTGAGGTGTCTAGGAGGTGGGCTCTTGGGCTGGGGACTGCAGGTGAGGTGAGTGGGCAGTGAAGGATGTCCCTGCCTCAGAATCGCTGGCTGGCCTGAGGCCTGCCGCTGGCTCAGTGGCCTGCTGCTGGGGACAGGACAGGCTAGGGGGCGGGCTCTTGGGCTGGGGTCTGCAGGTGAGGTGAGTGGGCAGCGATGGATGTCCCTGCCTTAGAATCACTGGCTGGCCTGAGGCCTGCCGCTGGCTCTGTCTCTATGCAGTTTTTAACCACTGCAAAAGTGGACAACATAAGGGGACCAGCAGGTGGCATGGTGGTTAAGACGCTGGACATTCCCACATGGTCGACCACAGTTCGAGTCCTGGACCTGGTGGCTTGCTTTCTCTCATTCTCTTTCTCTCTGTGTCTCTCTCTGGTCAAATTAAAATAAATGAATGAATAAATAAAATTTAAAATAAACAATTATTTAAAAAAAAAAGTGGACAACATAAGAGCAGACTATTACCAGGAGAAAAAGAAATGAACACACAAAGGTGTTTCAACTTCCTTAGAAATGAGAGAAATACAAGTTAGAATTTGTAGATTTTATTCTATAGCCATTGTATTGACCAAAATTTAAAAGATTATCTATTGGCAGTGATTAGGAATGTTTATAAAGTTAAACTTTTCATAATATCTGGTTTCCTAGTTATTAAACTAATCATGGTTGTAATTTTTGAAAAACATTTATTATTATATATATATTTTTTTTTTTGGAGAGGTTTTTGCCATAGGGCGCGTGTGCTCGCCAGACAGACAGAGAGAGACAGAAAGCGAGAAATCACCCCCCAGGGGGGATGGCCACGCCGCAATCCCTTCTCCTCCATTCTCCTCTTGGGATCTTGGGCACGCACGCACATGCGCCTGGCGTGAGTTTTAAGCCACCGGGTCCGGGACGCAAACCGCGGTCGACTTCGTGGGAGTCTAGCGACATAGCCATTACGCTAACTGCTGGTCCCATATTATTATAATTTTTTTTTGAGAGAGAGATTTGTACTATAGGGTGCATGTGTGAGACAGAGAGACAGAAAGCAGGAAATCACCCACCAAGATGGATGGCCACACTGCAGTCCCTTCTTCATTCACCTCTTGGGATTTTGGGCTTGCTTGCACATGCACCTGGATTGCGTTTTAAGCCAGCGGGTCTGGGACTCTGACTGTAGTCGACTATGTGGGAGTCCAGCGACATAACCATTATGCCATTTGCTCATTCCTATTTATTATTATTATTTTTAAGTTTGCCTTAGGGCACATGTGCTCACCCAGGAGAAACAGAGAGAGTGAAAGTGAGAAAGCAAGCCACCAGGTCTGAGACTCAAACCATGGCTGACCATGTGGGAGTCCAGTGCTTTAATCACTGTGCCATCTGCTGGCCCCATGGTTGAGATTTTGAGAACATCTATGAAGATACAAGTTAAATTGGTGTCCTGTTTATTGCTCTGTAACTTATGTACCTTAAATTTACCAGGAGGGATTTTAATTAGCAAGCTCATGCTTTACATTGTGCTGTCCCTAGGGGCTTTTTTTGTCTTTGCTACTGTTGAGTCTTGTTAAGAAAGAGTGTCCCATTTGGGTTTGTAAATTTTGGACAGATGACATATACCATCATACTGAAAACTTATTTGGTTCATTTTCAAATTCTTACTCTTTAGAAAATACTATATATTTTACCAGAGGGCATGTGCTCAAAGGAGAGAGGGGGAAAAAGAGAAGGAAAGTGAGAAAGCATACTTCATGGGGATGGTCATGCTGCAATCCCTTCTCAATTTCTTCATCCTTTTGGAATTTGAGGCATGCATGCATATTCACCTAGCGTATTTTACAGGCCACAGGCCCAGAAATCAAACAGCACAATTGACCTTATGGCTTTTTTAAAAGTATCTGTTTTAATATTTTTCTTACAGATCAAATGACTCTTTCAGGACCAATTAAAGAGAAGACGGGGATATTCAAGATTATAGAAAATTCTGATGATTCCAGTCCTGAGTGTTTGTTTTAAATTGGAACTTTAAAAAATTGTTTTTAAAGTTCTTGTTTGTTTCTAGTGATTTACCTATATTTGGTTTTAAAATCCAGATCATCCACTTTACTTTTATGATTATATCAGTTTACATACTGTAACTACTATTGTTACATAGTTAATAGACAATAATTTTCTGAGCCTTACAAGAACAAAGAAGTATTCATATTAAGTTTAGATTTTCAGTTAATTTTTGAGACTGGGTAATACGAATACAGGCTAATATGTAACCACTGCCAGATTTATACAGTCTTCCTGTGGAAGTTTAGTAAATGTCCTTTTACCCCCTTTCTTTTAGCAGAACAGTTCATGGGTTTTGGTACTTAAGTTATGGAGTAGACTATTGATGGGGGAAATTGGGATTGTGCATTCTGTTGTTTAAGTAAGAAATTGTCTATAAGATGGTTTACCAATAAATGTTTGTTATAAGGTGATCTCATCAAATTTTTTTTTTTTCAGGAAAGTAATAATAACTCAGGTGAAATCTTAGTGAAAGATTTGATTGGCATTGGGATGTATTAATATTGTTGTGTTGACTTGGTTTCATTCACTAGTCTTTCATGCATGTTTCAGATGAAGATTTCAACTGGACATTTGGTTAACACAGAGAAAGCTCTAAAAGAAACTGTAAGGTCGGGGCCAACAGATGGCGTAGTGGTTATGTCACTGGATTGCCACATGGCCGACTGCGGTTTGAGTCCCGGACCCAGTGGCTTGAAAATTAGGCCAGGTACATGTGTGTGCGTACCTAAGATTGCAGAATGGGAATGAATGAGAAGGGATTGTGGCATGGCATGGCCATCCCTCCTTGGGCGTGATGTTTCACTTTCCCTCTCAATGTATCTGTGGATGTGAGGGTGATCTGGCTGTGACATCTGTCACCCCATTGATCACCAGGGTTGATTCGGCTGATCTGGCTGGCTAGGCGGGTGTTCCCTTCCTCTCTCACCGCTCCATGTGCATCCCTCCCGAAGCTGCGCGCTCGGTCAAAGAGGACGACCATCCCGGATAGAGGAGGACCATTCTTCGGTCAAGGGTATACGAGTAGCTGCGCTCCCCCTCTAGAACCTCCATACAAGCTCTCAATGTATCTGTCTAGTCTCTCCAGCCAGCTCATGTGCCCTAAGGCAAAAGCATTTAAAAAAAAAAAAGTTACTATAGGGTCTTGACTAAAGGCCAGAAAGTAGAAATGGTAATATATAATTTAGTATATAAGTACAAGAGATTTCCTGAATGTTTATATTAGGAGCATAAATAGGACCAGAATGAAAAAAATTAGACATAAGAGTATAGCTAATACAAAATACATAATAGAGAAGCATAAAGTCCAAAGAGGGAACTGTTTCAGCCCTGTGTGAAAGGATGTCAGGCTACAAGGAAGAGAAATCCTGAATACACTTTGGGAGAGGGGGAATGCTCCCTGAACCATATATTTCTGTGCTGGTTGTTTATCTCATGTGAAAATGTTATTGTTGCCATGTATATTCAGATGCAGGTAAGATTATCTGTGCCTTAGGAAAATGAAAGAAGACTTGGGAAAAATATTATTTTGAGAGACTAGCAGATGGCATAATAGTTATGTCTCTGGACTCCCACGTTGTCGACTATGGCTTGAGTCTTGGACCTGGTGGCTTAAAATTTGTGTGTGCCCAAAATCCCGTAGAGGAGAATGAAGGAGAAGGGATTGCCATGTGGCCATCCCTTCGGGGGGGGGTGGTGTGTGATTTCTAGGTTTCTGTAATGAGCATGTACGCCCTATAGCAAAAATCTCTCTCAAAAAAGTCCATAAATAATTATTTTGAGAGAACATTGTGCCAAAGAAAATTATAAAGACTATGGAGCAGGATTTTGTTTTGTTTTGTCTTGTTTAAGAGAAAGTTTACCGATCACAAGTATGCTAATTAGTCTTGCTTAAAATTCATGATCATGGGACCAGCAGTTAGTGTAATGGCTATGTCGCTGGACTCCCATGTAGTCGACCCCGGTTCAAGTCCCGGACCCGGTGGCTTAAACTCACGCTGGGCGCATGTGCGTGCATGCCCAAAATCCCGAGAGGAGAATGGACGAGAAGGGATTGCGGCGTGGCCATCCCCTCTGGGGGGTGATTTCTCACTTTCCATCTCTCTGTCTGTCTCTGTCTGGCGAGCGCACGCGCCCTATAGCAAAAACCTCTCAAAAAAAAAAAAAATCATGATGATAACGTAAATAAGCTGTTATGGAGTTGTAGTTAAATGTTCTTGGTACATTTCCTAAATGACAGTTTGTTAGCTCATCTTTGTCCTTCACTTGTTAGTATCTCCTTTGTCTCACCTTGCTCTCTATTGTACTAATAAAATCGAAACAATCAGAAAAGAACGTGGCAAAGTCACAGTCCTCCTGCCTCAGCCCTTTAAGTAGCTGGGACTGCAGGCACATGCCGTCTGTTGGTCCCGACCTTATAGTTTCTTTTAGAGCTTTCTCTGTTAACCAGATGTCCAGTTGAAATCTTCATCTGAACACCACAGTTCAAGTCACAGACCTGGTGGCTTGCTTTTTCACTTTGTCTCTCTCTGGGAAGTGTGCATTCCCTATAGCAAATTAATAACAAATAAATCTTTTTAAAGTAGTCACAGTTGTATTTCTAAGCCTTAGCAGTGTCTGTGTATCCTGTTTTCCTGTTACTTTGGATATAGTGTCTGACCTAGCCAGACCCAACCAAAAAGTCTCATTTCTTTCTTTTATAGCAAAACTCCTTGAAAAAGTTGTCTGAATTCAGTGTCTTCAATCTGTCCACTTCTGTTTTTTTCTTGAACCCATTCCATTCAGATTTTCATCGCTGTCCTTCCCTTGGGATTGTTCTTAAGGTCTCCAGCAACCTCTGTGACTACATTTTACCTGATCTATCAGAAGCATTTTATATAGTTTTTTACTTCACTCTAACAAAGGTTAATTGGTTTGTGGCAAACACATTTGGCTGGTATTTCTAACTTCATACATTTTCCTTTCTCTTTCTCAGTCCCCTTTTTGTTTTATCTCTGTCCCCTAAACAACTTTCTGGATGTTCTTACCTTTTTTCTTTAATACCAGCTGGGATGATGACTCAAATTTACATCTTCAGCTAGAAATTCTTAACTACACACCCATACATCCAGCTGCCTGTGTGACATTTTTACCTGAGTACCTGATTATGTAAATGATCTCCCTTCACTTTCTCTATTTTTTTTCTCCCTTTGTTAGTGACAGACATGTACAAACACGTACACACTCAGTGGTGGGAGAGAGAGGGACGCCTTCCATTGGCTCTGGGCACTTAACACCTATGCCTGGTATGTTGCAGAAACTGGGCCTGGGGATTCAAGGTGCAGTCTCTAAATGGCACCCAGCTTCTGAACAGTACATCACTGTTAAGCCATGGAGCCAACCTTCATTCCTTCCTTTTCCTTGTATTTTTTCATTCCTTCCTTTTCCTTATATTTTATCCACATTTGATTGTAAAGGAAACCCTGTTGCCTATACTTTGCAAATATGTATAACTAACTACTTCTAACTATTTCAACATGTAATGATCCCCTACATCTTTGGTGTGAGTACATAATTTTTTCCCCCTTTTTTTTGGAGAGGTTTTCACTATAGGGTGCGTGCACTTGCCAGAAAGACAGAGACAGAGAGACAGAAGGTGCAAAATCACCCCCTGGGGGGATGGGCACGCAGCAATCCCTTCTCCATTCTCCTCTTGGGATCTTGGGCACACACGCACACACGACTTGCGTGTTTAAGCCACCGGGTCCGGGACTTGAACCGCGGTCGATTACATGGAAGCCCAGCAACATAGCCATTACGCTAACTGCTGGTCCCATGAGTACATAATTTTGGCTGAATTGATATTATGAGCATATGTTATTCTCTAAATGTACCATGGAATATGCTATGCTTGTTCTTTCATTATCATAACACCTTTTTCCTCCTGAAGTTAATAGTTCTTTTTGTACACCTATTAGTGATTTATATCCAAGCTCTCTAGGAGTGTAAGTTTCTTAGTATATTCAAACAGATCAGATGGTTTAATAGTAAACTACCCCTAAATACACCTTGTCATGTCGTGTGTCACTATCCACCCAAATTTTTTTTAGTCTAGACTAGAACAGATTGCATTTACCTTTACCATCCTCTTGGGTATTCTTATTGGCTGTTCCTTGTTAGAGAACCATTGTTAACTATATCTCCTACTTTTTTCTTTTTTGGTTTACCCCTCATTTTCATGGGATATGTTCCGTGTCTTCCTGACAGAAAGATTCAAGAGAAATGAATTTTTTAAGAACTTTCATAGCTGACATTTTCTTAAAATGTCTACATTTGATGGATATTTTCAGTTTGGAATTCTAGGATTTGAGTCACTTCTCATAATTTTGGAAATTACTGTATTTGTTCATTGTTTCTAGTGTTGCTGTAAGGAAATTAATGTCATTTTGATTTCCAGTTCTTTGAAGGGACACCAGCTTTTGGTTAATGTGAGCTTCTATCTGTCTCTGTCACCTAATGTTCTGAAATAATACAGTGATGTAACCTTGGTGTGGATCTATTTTGTTTTGCTTTCTTGTAAAAGCTAGTCTGAAAGTTGATTATTGATTTTTTTGGAGGGGGATTTCCTCTTTTGATTATGTGGTCCTCTCTCTGCCTGAAAATTTTTTTTCTTTTCAATTTAATTTCTTCCTGAATTGTCTTTTATTTAGTCAGTCCTTTTTTTTTTTTTTTTAAGATAGATTTTTGCTATAGGGTGTGTACCAGGTAGACAGAAAGTGAGAAATTACCCATTGAGGGGATGGTCATGTTGCAATCCCTTCTCTATTGTTCTCTCAGGATTTTGGGCACATGCACACATGTGCCTGATGTGAGTTTTAAGCCTCTGGGTCTAGGACTTAAACCGTGGTCACCATGTGGGAGTCCAGCGAGGTAACCATTAAGCCATCTGCTGGTCCCTATTTAGTCTTACTTTAGATGCTTCTTAGGATGACTTGAGATCGTTGACTCACTAAAATACTAGAAGATATGTAAGCTTCACGCGTGGGCCTTGTCAGCAGTGTGATTTGACTAGCCCCCCCCTTTTTTTTATTAAGAATCCCTCTAATTATTGATATCTGTCAGTCTTTTCTGAGATACAAATCCTCCAATCTTTTGTCTTTTGAGTGTTCCTTGACAGTTTTCTTTGTGGGCAAAGAAAGGGAATTAGAGATCTTACTAATCAGAATGTAAATGCACCCAGTTTTCAGTAAGATAATTGCAACCCCAGCTATGTCTGGATTCCCCAGTTTCAGAGACCCTTATAATTCACCCTCTCTCGGGTGTATAACCCTTCAGTGCTTTTCCAGTGTGAGAGAGTGGTAATCACTTCTTTTTTTTTTTCTGTTTCTTTTTTTCTTTTAGAGATTTTGTTATAGGGGGCATGTGCTCACTAGAGAGACAGAAAGCGAGAAATCACCCCTTGGGGGGATGGCCACACCGCAATCCCTTCTCCTCCACTCTCGTCTCAGGATTTTGGGCACTCATACACAGACCTGACATGAGTTTTAAGCCACCAGGTCTGGGACTCAAACTGCAGCCAACTACATGGAAGTTCAGCAACGTATTTTTTATTAATGTCACTGGTCCCAAGTGGTAATCACTTTACCAGAGAGGTTGGTGGGGCCCGGAGATTTAACTCCTTTCAACAAAGTCTCCTGAGTTTTTTTAGTGACAATCTGTATCCAGAATTGAGACTTCAATTTCTCCAGTCTCTTTAAACAATCACTGGTCATGTATTTATTCTTCAGTTTAAAAATCTTGTATTTTCATCCTTTTGTTTTATTGTCATGGTTGTTTAATGTCTTTTTCATCTTTTTAATGTTTTTGTAGTTTCCAAAATTTTTCCTGGCTTGTCTTATATAAAATGTTATTCTCAAATCTGGCCTTATCGTATATAACCTAATCAGGCAATGAAAAATACATTAGATTTCTTTAATGAATCACTCTTTTATAAGAAGCATGCAAAGAACTAGTGTTTGTATTAAAAGTATTAAATATGCTTATGTTTTAAAGTTCTATGCTCTTTATTTCGAAGAATTTTTAACTTAATGCTACTAAAATGTTTAAGATTGTTTTATTAGTCCATCTCCACAAATAATGTTTTTAATACTTCACCATCAGAACTCAAACTTATTCACACATGAATAAAATTCAAGTATCATTTAGTAGTCATTTATTTGAAATCAGTTATTGTCATCACTTGGTTTCAGGAAAGATGTAACCCTTAAGAGAAATCTAATGAAATCTGTTAAGTACATTTTACATCCTTAATTTAGTGAGTGTTAAGTTTAAATCGAATAGATTTGATTAGGAATAAAATGTTTTAAAACCTGAGTTGTAAAACATGTGGTGCCAGCAGGCTCTGGATTCCCACGTGGCAGACCATGGTTTGAGTTTCGGAGAAGGTGCTGGATTACCATGTGGCTGACCCTGGTTTGAGTTTCGGAGAAGGTGCTGGATTACCATGTGGCTGACCATGGTTTGAGATCTGTACCTGGCACTTGAAAATCACGCCAGGCGCGTGTATGTACGCACCCAAAATCCCAAGAGGAGAATGGAGGAGAAGGGAATACAGTGTGGCCATCTCCTTCCAGAGGGTGATTTCTTATTTTCCCTGTCTCTGGCAAGTGCACACACCCTTAAACAAAATAATAAATAATTTTAAAAATAAACAAGTTTACATTTTTAAAAAATATGTATTACTTAATAGTTCACAAGCTAAGCTGGGCCAGCTTCATGGCCTGATGGCATGTAGCTGGACCCATGCACATTTATATCCAGAGTCACAAAAAGAAGGGAAGATGGGCAATGGAGTATAGGGTGACCATTCCCTATGGGTACTTTATCCTCTCCCTGTCTCTGGCAAGTACATGTGCCCTTTAGCAAAATAGTAAAGTAACTATATCATGTATTCATTGATCAGGACATTAGTTTGACAACACTACAAGGCCATTTACAGCCAGACCCGATAAAAATGTTACCTGTTTAGATATTGTTACCAACATAATTTGAAAATAAAAGCAGTTACAGGTAGCTATATTTGATCAAAGTTGGTCAACCATGAGATCTAGAATATGTTTACAGATTTATCTAAATTTGTGTGAAATGAATGTACACTTAAAACATTTGAGTTATGTCCTCATGTTCCATTTTTAGAAATGCATGTAAAAGGTAAGTGAACTTGACCATATTCTCTCTTACAAATGTCTCCGCTAGCCAGATGTGAATATATCGATTGACTTCCAACTCATGTTTTTTTTCCCCTTGAGCCTTCACTGTAAATCTAGGTTTTCCACTGTTTTATTACACCACCAAAGAGGTCTATGAGAGTGGTATCATGTGAGCTATTCTTGTCATTTAAGATACTTAGAACATGTATAAGATAAAGCATGCCTAGCTCTCTAAATGCTAAGTACTCTATACCACCTACCCAATTTAGGTGGTCAAAGAAGTTACTTTGGTTTTTTTAGCTTTAAAAGGCTAAATATTACTTTAAAGATAGTATAGTCATCATACAAACATGGCAAAGTTCCTTTTTCCTTTTTATTTGATCATTGTGTAACATTCACTCAGGACAGTGCAGAGATCTTAAGTTTTTAGCATAGTGTATATATTTCACATCCATATCCACTTGTGTAGGCACGATCTGAGTTAAGATGGAGTGTTTCTGGCATTTCAGACATCTCTCTCCCTCATAAATAATAACCCCACCCTGAGGTAATTATCTATATCATAGACTGCTCCATAGCAAAAACTTTGGCAGATGGGAATCCAAAAGGCTCAGAATTGGTTAAATGAATAAGATGACCCCTGTTAAAACATTGATACATGCTTCTTATTTTAAATAATTTTACCTAACTTTATTCTTTTTTTCTTTTTTTACTTTTTTGGAGAGGTTTTCGCTATAGGGCGCGTGTGCTCGCCAGACAGACAGAAAGAGACATAGAGACAGCGAGAAATCACCCCCCAGGGGGGATGGTCACACCACAATCCCTTCTCCTCCACTCTCCTCTCGGGATCCTGGGCATGCACGCACCTCACACCTGGCGTGAGCTTTAAGCCACCAGATCCAGGATGCGAACCGCGGTCCACGTGGGAGTCCAGCAACATAGCCATTACGCTAACTGCTGGTTCCCTTCTAACTTTATTCTTATTTATTTATTTATGTTCGTCAAGAGAGGAACAGAGAGAGAGGGAAAGAGAAAGCAAGCCACTACAACCGAGACTCAGACTGCAGTCAGCCATGTGGTAGTCCAGTGCCCTTAACCACCACGCCACCTGCTGGTCCTGATACATGCTTCTCTTACCTTATTACTGGATTTTTGAGTTAGTATTGTGGTTTCTGCTAATACTATGTGTGCCATCAGGATATTAGGATGGTAGAGATAAACCCATTTGAATGTTGATCAAGTTGAGTTCTGAAATGACTTGCTTGTCCTTAGTCTGTCACACACTACTTTGGGAGCACAGGATGACTGGCTTTGCTTTATCCTGTGTCCAAGCTCCTACTTGTTTCTCAATCTTCCATTGATTTCCCCCTCTTACCAGTACTAAGGTACAAAATCAGCAGTACTAGAATATTACACTACTTGGCACAAAATAAACCTTTTCTTGAGCTAGACTGGAGAGCCATCAGCAATTCCAAAGTAATGAAAATCCACCATTGATGAACTTGGTTATAGTTTGGTTCAGGTTTAGTCTTATTCCTGGCTCAGATACTTGCATGGTTGGTTTACCTTTTGCATGAATGTTCTGCATCTTCCCCAACCGGCACCATCCTTGCCAGTCTGTCTCCCTGTCATAATCTCCATGAGATCTCCTTAGTCTAGTCACCACTATATTAAAAGTATGTTCAGGGGTCAGCAGATAGTATAGCACCCGCAGTAGAGTCCCATACCCGGTGGCTTGGAAACCAAACCAGGTGCATGTGTGCCCAAAATCCTGGGAGAAGAGACTGGTGTGATCATCACTCTAGAAGGTGATTTCTTACTTTTCCTTCCACTGTCTCTCCCTCTGGCAACCATACGTGCCCTAAGACATGAAACCTCTACCAAAGGGGTCAGCTAATGAAATACCAGATATGTTGCTGGACTCCTACTTGGCCAACTAGTTTTGAGTCCCGGACCTGGTGGCTTGAAAATACTGAGTGCATGGGCATGTGTGTCCAGGATCCCAGTAGGAGAATGGAGAAGGGATTACAGTGTGCCCATCCCCCTGGAGGGTAATTTCTTACTTTCCTTCTTAGTGTGTCTGTCACTCTGGCAAGGTTATATACTCCAAGGGAAAATCCTCTACAAGAAAACAATAAAATTGGGATCATGAAACAAGAATGAAGGAGAAATGAAAGACCTCATTGGATTAGTGTATCAAGTGCTGAACAGAAAAGGTAAGGAAACGTGCACCTGTAGCAACCTGCATGCATTACAGTGTTGACAATTTCTAAAGCTCCTAGAGACCATTCACAAAGGATCAATGGTCATAGCATATGTTTTGGCAACACAGTAATAGCTCCCAGTGTGTTCCAGTTGCAACTTAGAATTTTATATTCATTTACAGTATTGGTTTTTGAAGTGGGAAATTGTACCCCCCACCCCTGGGAAGATGACCACACCTGTTTCTTTGCTTTCACTCTGTTCTTGGGATATGGGGCACACACGCACCCAGCATGAATTTTAAGCCTCTCTGGGTCCAGGGCTTGAATCGCAGTTGGCCATGTGGAAGTCTAGCGCCTTAACCACTATACTACCTGCTGACCCCCATCTAGTATTTTAATGTGAAGGAATAGTAAAGATCTTTCAGACACATTCAGGGCCTCAGGTTTGCCACACAAAGAGTTAAGTGACTTATCCAACCCTGGGAAGCATGTTAGTTTACTATAGAATCCACATGTCTTTGCATGACTTAATATCCTGCTGAAGATTTTCATAAGTACAGTGGTCTCATAAAATCAGACCATGTAGTCTAGGTGTGTAATAAGCTACAGTGGCTAGGTTTGTGTAAGTACACTGAAGCTTGCACAATGATGAAATCATCTGACAGTTGTCAATGTATTATGCAGTGCACAGTCTTGGCAAAGCAGTTACAAAAGCCAAGATTCAGATGGAGATGTGGATGAATTCCAGTCTAGCAGCTGAAAGCACAAAAAAGACATATCTTCAGAATTTGATCTGTTGTACCCAGAACAGAGTGTAACTTTTGAACCACTTTATCTATCAACACTTTAATTTTAATACATACATTTTCTTCAAAAATTATGTGTTTGGGACTTTTTTTTTTTTTTTTTTTCCTATCAGAAAGGTACTTGGTTGCCTCATTTTAATTTTTAAATTTTTAGTATATAGGGCACCTACACTAGCAGAGAGAAGGGGAGGAAATGAGAAATCACCCTCCAGAGGGTATGGCCATGCTGTAATCCCTTTTCCTTTCAGAATTTTGGGCACACATGCACACACACCACACCCAGTGCTTTTCAAGCCACTAGGTCCAGGACTCAAAATTGCGCTTGATTGGCTGGGGTCTTAACTACCTTAACCACTATGCCACCAGCTGGGCCACCACAAATGTTTGTAAACAGTTCTATACTACAGTGTGGTGGTTAAGTCCTGGCTCTGACAATTATAAGTTCTGCAAACTGAGGAAATGTAGGGGATATTATTTCAATAATAAAGTTTGCCTCACAGATACAATGGGTAAACGATACATTACACATAAAATATTTCATGTAATGTCTGCCACTTACTGTTCTTTAAGTGAAAGATCACATCAGCATTACTACACATTAGTGGTAATTGCGGGGCCGGCAGGTGACGTGATGGTTAAGGACGCTGGACTCCCACATGGCTGACTGCAGTTCGAGTTCTGGACCTGGCGGCTTGCTTTCTCTCTCTGTCCCTTTCTGGTCAAATTAAAATAAATTAAACAAAATAATTCTTTTAGAAAAATGATAATTGCAGTAATGATAATTAGAAATGTTGACTGCTTTAGCAAGAAAACCAAAATGCAAACCTTTGGACCAAATAACTTGCTGAGAGAATTATGTTTTGCTAGAGCTAATGCTCACTGTTACTCGCAGTTCCTCATCTCTGTATAGAAAGATGCTTTGCTTGAAAAATCCTGCCCAAAAGCAAGAGAGTGGTGAACATTAGAACTCTCCACCATCTTCATAGATACACAGGGACAGGGAGACCTGCTCTCTGTTGGATTCGCCCATGAACTGCCTCGACATTTACTGTGATTGCTTCAAGTCTAGATCCCTGGCAGGTTGAAGCTCACTCGTGGTGGCCTGGTCTGATGCAGATATTGTGGCCACTTGGACCACACTTTCCCATGAAGGTTACTGAGCAGGGTTCTGTCAGGAACCAAACCTATGTCAGGCAACCAGGACCAACTATGAAACATGTATTGTAGTGGAGGAAAACAAAAAGTAAACATAATAGGGGTTATAGCAAAGTGGTTAGCAACCTCCCAACCAGATTACCTCTGTTCAACTCTGCTCTGATGTGTGGCCTTGAATAAGATACTTAACAAAGCATTGCCTCAGTTGTTTGGTAATAAAATTGATAAAATAATGTGGTGACCTGGCCCCCAAAACCTGATAATATGTTACTTTACATGCTAAAGGATATTGCAGATGTGATTACGTTAAGGACCATGCCATGGGGAGATTATACTGAATTAACTAGGTAGATGTGTTGTAATCACAGATGTCTTTATAAGAAGATGAGAGGGTAAGGGTCAGTTGTAGAAGTAATGACTGAGGTTGGAGTGAGGGAAAGGGAGTCATGCACCAAGGCATACTGGCAACCCAGGGGAATGGACTTTTTTTTTTTTTTGAGAAATTTTTGCTATAGGGCACATGTGTCCGCCAGAAAGACAGAGAGAGACAGACAGAAAGCGAGAAATTCCCCCCCCCCCCCCCCCGGGAGGGTGGCCACGCCACAATCCCTTCTCCATCTTCCTCTCGGAATATTGGGCATGCACACATATGTGCCCGGCATGAATTTAAGCCATTAGGTCCGGGACTCGGACTGCAGTCGACTACGTGGGAGTCCAGTGACATAGCCATTATGCCAACTGCTGGTTCCGAGAAGGATATGGTTTATAAGAAAGATTAAATATATATCAATGTAAAGGGCCCAAAACAGTATAATGGGAGTCAGAAGTTGAACAATGAGGAAGGTGTTGGTGGAAGGAATATAAATTTCAACCAGTAGGGATGTGTTGTATAAACACAAGTTTATGAAGTACCACTTTTAACCTGTTATATGTGTAATTGTGTACAATATATATCATACATTTGTGCATTCATTTCATGTACTTCAAGACAAGAAATACAGAAAATTACTACAATTTCACATGTATGAGATGCTAGTTGTCTGATCTGTGGATGACCTGAGGCAAATGATTTCAAGGACATAGTATTACTATAGCACTTACACAGAGTGGAAATCATTGGGTACCAACCAGAAAAAGAAGAAAACTTGGTGATGCCTCCCAGGAATGTGGGCGGGAAAACACTAACACTCAGGACATATGATTAGCATTTGGATTATAGGTACACCTATGCAAGTCCAAGCTGGAAAAATGAACAAAAAAATGCTGTATTCACATTTTTATTTTGAGTTTGTGGAGATGCCATAGCAGGGCATGAATTCTAACAGTTGAGACTCATTCCTGGGGCTCCTAATCAGCATTTCCCTACAGGACCAGGGCGCTCCAGTTTCTCTACTTCAAATCCCAATCTCTGGTAACTCTAGGTGACACTCAGAAAAGAGAGCTTTTCTGCTCCCTTCCCCTGGTCCCTCTCTTTATGTTTGTCATTATGGGAACCAGCATGGCTTCTTGGGATTCTGTTTTCTCCCATTTCTTACCTGAATAATGCACGGAAGAAAGAAAATCTGCGAACTGACCCGCTGAACACTTTTCTTTAGAACATGCGGCAAAATGGCTATAAATTGGCCTACGTTAACAATGTTTTGCTCTGTTTAACAGTGATACCACAGTACTAACACAGGAAGTGTTAAAATACTTGGCGGCCAATTTAACAAGTATTACGGAGTATGAAGAATAGGAAGTATGTATTTGGAAAACTCAGGAGACTCAATGAAGGCTGGGCGCTCACTGTGAGGCAATGGGAGATGAGAGGAGGGGTCAGAGAAGACATTCCTGACAGTGGGAAGAGGTGGACAATGCTCAGAGGACGGGATGTGTGGAGGACAGCCCAGCAGCAGCTGTTGCTCTGGCTTTCCTCACACAGGAACGAAGCAGAGCTTGTACGAGGGGGGCAAAGAAGCAAACCCATTGGCAACTGGGGTGCAGTCGAGGTCGTTCAGGTCAACCACAGATTTCAGGTTAAAGTTTTGTAAAATGGTGGTCAGGAATAAGAACAGCTCCAGGCGGGCCAGGCCTTCTCCAGCACAACTGCGTTTTCCTGAAAATTAGCACAGAGGAGAGATACTCTTTTTTTTTTCCTAAGAATTATTTTACTTTATTTTTTATTTGAATTTGACCAGAGAGGGACAGAATGAAAGAGAGAGAGAGAGGAGAGAGAGAGAGGGAAAATGAGAAAGCAAGCTGCCAGATTTGGGACTTGAACCATGGTTGACTATTTGGGAGTCCAGCAATGTAACCATTATGCCATCTGCTTGTCCCGAGGGTAGATACTCTCGAACAGTATGTTTGGTTTGTTTGTTTGTTTTTTGGGGGGCAGTGTCCTTGAAAATATTCTAATATTAAACACAGAAAAGCAGACTGCTGTGGAGTATGTGCAGTATGGTGTGTGATCTCATTTTTAAAAATGAAACTGTATGCACACCACAAAAGCAAGGGTCTTTCATCAGAATGTTTTTAATTTTTTCTATTACAATGCATTTATTTATTTTAAACATTTATTTAAAGATGTTTAAAAACATTGTATTGGAGCCAGCAGGTGGCATAGTGGTTAAGGCACTGGACTCCCATAAGGCTGACTGAAGTTTAAATCCTGGTCCTGGCAGCTTGCTTTCTCACTCTTTCTTTCTCTCTGTCTGTTTTTCTCTGGTGAGCACATGTGCCCTATAGCAAATTTAAAAATAATAAATAAAATGAAATAAATAATTCTTCAAAATTGTATTATTGAACATTCTTATTAAAATATTTTAAAATTTATAATGTATTTGCATTCATTTGTATATCTTTGTAGGGTATAATATGGTTGTTTAAAGCACACATGCAGTGTTTGACAAATGAAGGCTATCACCATCTTCACTAACACTTAAGACAGCTTCAACAAAGAAAATTACATTATGTTATACCCCTTTGATTTTTTGATTTTGTTTTTTGTTTTTGATTTTTTGATTTTCGCTATAGGGTATGTGCACTCACAGAAGAGACAGAGAGAGACAGAAAGTGAGAAATTATCTCCTAGGGGGGATGGCCATGCCACAATCCCTTCTCTTCTATTCTCCTCTCAGGATTTTGGGCACACACACACACACATACAATGTTGGCGTGAAGTTTAAGCTGCTGGGTCCAGGACTCAAACTGCGGTCAACAATGTGGGAGTCCAGCAACATAACTATTATACCATCTGCTGGTCCCATGATTATTATTATTATTATTATTATTTTAGGTTTTTACATTTGTCGAGAGAGACAGAAAGAAGGAAAGTGAGAAATCATTCCCCAAAGGGAATGGCCAGTTGCAATCCCTTTTCCTCCATGTTCCTCTCAGGATTTGGGGCATGCACATACACATGCCTGATGTGATTTTCGAGTCACTGGGTCTGGCACTTCTTAAACCACAGTCACCCATGTGGGAGTCCAGCACCTTAACCAACATGCCACCTGCTGGCCCTTGCCCCTTCGATTTTTGTTCTAAGAATATCTATATCTTTATATCTATATCTATATCATCTATACCTATATCATCTATATATATGGTTGTCAGAAAGTCATGATGCATTTTTCTAAGCTTTCTTATGCAAAAATGTATCATGTCTCCCACAAACCCAATATAATACATATGTTATATGTATTTTTTATGCTAGTCAAAAACAAAGACCCTGGGTGTCTATTCTGTGCTTGTGAATATTTGTGCTCCAAGACTTCAGTCTGGAGAGAGAGGGCACCACACAGAAGATAAAGTTATGGAGTTTTTTAGGGCAGACAAGGACAGGTAAGGTCACCTTCCAGGAATGTTCTGAGTAGCTCGGTGATACAACTAGAGGCAGCATCCAATCAACCCATCCTCTAGCTTTCTCAGTTTGGAGGAACTGGGTCCACTCTAAATTCCCACTAGTCTGACCCAACAGTGAGAATGTGTCATGAGCAGCTCCATGTGCGGGCATTGGGAGTGGTGCCCATGATCATGGACAAGGAGCAGGTCTGCAGCCCCAGGTCCAGATGATCCCATAAAGTTGCCTTGCCCCTTGATGTGCACATGGGGATGAATTTCTATTACCTGTCGAGAAAGGCATGAAGTAGTCACTTTTCTTAAAGTTGCCACTCTCATCCAGGAAGTGACCAGGGTCAAACACTTCTGGGTTAGGGAATTCTTTGTCATCGTGCAGTACAGATGTCAGAGATACCATTATGGTTGTGCCCTGCAATGAACAGCACAGGTTAACGGGGTGTGGAGACAGTCATGGAGCTGGCAGGAACGGTGGACATCACTTCACTCTTTTGATCTGTAGTAAGAAAGCCGGGGTCAAAGAAGAGCAGTGGCATTTCCAACCAGACAGAGTATGTGATGAACAGGGATAATTTTAAGGCTGGTGGCAGTGATCTGGTGAAAGTGTCTCCCAACAGCACATGAAGTGCTGAGTACTAAGCACTTGGGTGTCAACGATTCTGAATCTGTCCTACTTATCACCAAGCTAGGACACTAGTGTCTGTCCTGCTTCCTGCTCTATTTCATCACTTCAGTTTTAGCACCTCATCTTTATCGTGCTTCAAAATGGAAGCCTTTGCTGGCTCTTGAAATGTGTAGAGTATCTGTGAACATAGAGCATGGTCATAGGATGTTTTAAGGTTATATTATTTTAAATTTTATTAGTAATATGTTTTGGCTTCAAGTAGAATGGAATAGCTTTAGCACATCAACAAGAAAGTCTAAATCTAGTCCATAAACCTTTTTTCAGAAGTCAGTGTGAAACTGCTTAAACAAAAGTTGGTCTCAAGACTGCATAGTTGGGAGAACCTCAGAGAGGTCAACTGATGGCTGTGGTACCTTTTTGGCTGTGTTCTTGTCCAATTCTGTATCAAGGCAGAAAGTATTACATCAGTCTAACTACCCAATATGGGAGGAAAGAACCCTTTCTGGAAGGAGATAAACATTATTGAAACTACATTTTTCCATAAATAATAACTTGTATTTAATAAAAAAAAATAGGCATTCTAAAACCACAAAAAAGTGTTCACAAAAAGAAGAGTGATGGGACCAGCAGATGGTGTAAAGATCATATTGTTGAATTCCCACGTAGTCGACCATGGTTTGAGTCCCAGACCTGGTGGCTTGAAACTCACACCGGTCGTATGTGCATACATGCCCAAAATCCCAAGAGGAAAATGGAGGAGAAGGGATTGTGGCATGGCCATCCCTCCTGGGGGAGCGGGGTGTGATGATTTCTCGCTTTCTTTCTCTGTTTCTCTCTTTGTCTCTCTGGCAAGTGCATGCACCCTAATCCCTCTAAAAAAAAAAAAAAAAAAAAAAAAAAGAATGGAGGGAGGGAAATATATAGACCTGAAGTGAGAAGTGGGTCCCTCCTCATTTTATGAGACCAATTTTACCTTGCATCTGACAAGAAAATCTCAAGGGCAGTCTCTCACAAATATAAATATAAACATCCTTAATAAGCCATAGAAGATCAAATCTAGTTGTATGTATATACATAAAATATGCATATCTAGTGAAGGAAAGGAAGCCAAACTACCCGACCATGTAATAGATGCAGAAGCCCATTTAATAAAATGCCCATATTTAAATGACAAAACATCATACAATAATAAAAGAAGGCAAACATCTCTCATGTAGTAAAAAAAAATCTGCTAAAATGTACATAAAACATCACACTCATGTCTGGCCATGGTGGCATATATATAGCACCATCACTTGGTAGGCTGTCAGCCCCATGGGAAGCATGAGTTAGGTTCCCAGAGCAAGTTGAACACACCAGGCATGTTGTGTGGACCTGTAATACTATGTAATTGGGAAGTGTGGGCAGGAAGATTATGATAGAGCATGACTCTCAAAAATACTCAGCTTGAGCAGATCCCACTCTCATCTCCAGGCCCCTGGCCTAAGGGACACTGAGGCAGGGCCCCCTGCCCCAGCTCCAGTTCTAGTCCCCCCCCCCCCCAACCCCATTGACTATCTCTGTCAGCCAGGACCACCCCCAGCTCTACAGCAGACCCCACTTCCATCCTCAGATCCCTGGCATAAGGGACACCGAGGCAGTTCGAAGACTGAGAAAATCCACCCCCCCCCGAAAATGAGAATAATATATGAGAAATACTAGATACCATCAAACATCCAAACATCTGTATAACTGGTATCCCAGAAGGTGAAGAGACTCATAAGGGCATTGATAATCTATTCCATGAAATCCTGGAAGAAAACTTCCCAAACCTAGAGAGGCACTAAAACATCCAGACCCAAGAAATACAAAGGACCCCAAATAGAATCAACCCAGAGGATCTTCCCCTAAGGCACATCTTAGCCAAAGTGGCAAAGACCACAGATAAAGACAAGGTACTAAAACTGGCAAGAGAGAAACGACAAGTGACTTACAAAGGTCATCCCATCAGGCTAACACTGGACCTCTCAACAGAAACAATGTAAGCAAGGAAACAATGGGAAGACTATTGAAAGTGTTAAGAGAGAAACAATTTCAACCAAGATGATTATATCTTGCAAGATTATCCTTCATATGGGAAAAAAAGATTAAAATCTTCTCAGACAAACAAAACCTGAAAGAATTTGCCAACACCAGACCAGCTCTTGAAGAAATGCTGAAGGAAAGTACTGTTCCAGGTAAACTAAAGAATGAACAGCCAGAAATAAAGGAATAAAAGGCAACCAAGACAATGACCAACTTAAACGTTGGGACAGGTCTGGTAACATCGATAATAACATTGAGTGTTAATGGATTAAATTCTCCAATCAAGTAACACAGACTGGGTGAATGGATAAAAATACAGAAACCCTTTATCTGTTGCCTACAGGAAATCCACCTCATGGATAAAAACATACATAGACTGAAAGCAAAGGGTTGGAAAAAGGTTTTCCATGCAAATGGGAACCAAAAAAGACCTGGAGTCATGATACTAATTTCTGACGAAATAGGCTTTCAAACAAAAACTATTCTAAGAGACAAAGAAGGACACTATATTGTAGTAAAAGGATCAATTGATCAAGAAGATATAATGCTCATAAATATCTATGCACCTAACACAGGAGCACCCAAATATGTGAAGGAAAGACTGTTAGATCTAAAAGGGGTGATAGACTGCAACACACTAATTGTTGGAGATCTCAACACTCCACTATTCCCTCTGGACAGATCATCTAGACAAAAAAATAAGTGAAGAGATAAAAGATCTAAATGATACCATAAGTCAAATGGACTTAACAGACATCTATAGAACTTTCCACCCAAAAACCACAAGATACACTTTTTTCTCACCCCCACATGGAAACTTTTTGAAGACTGACCATATGATACGGCGCAAGGCAAGCCTCTACAGACTCAAAGACATAGAAACTATCCAGCACCTTCTCCAACCATGATGGAATTAAATTTGAGTTTAATTTCAAGAGAAATACTCAGAAATACTCAAATACATGGAACCTAAATAACTTACTCTTGAATGACTTCACAACTACTGAAGAAATAAAGACTGAAATAAAAAGATTCATGGAAGCCAATGACAATGAGGACATGAGTTTCCATAATCTTTGGGACACTGCTAAAGCAGTCATAAGAGGGAAGTTCACAGCAATTAGTGCATATAAGAAGAAAAATGGAAAGAAGGCAAATGGATCACCTAACATCGTGCCTCAGAGAATTGGAAAAGCAACAGCAAAAAAATAAATAAATAAATAAATAAAAACTCCAGGAGAAAGGAAATAATAAAGATACAGCAGAAATAAATGAAATAGAAAATAAACTATACAGAAAATAAATGAAAGTAAAAGCTGGTTCTTTGAAAAGATAAACAAAATTGATACATCACTAGTGAGACTTATTAAGAAAAGAGAAAGAAATCGGGTAAATCAAATCTGAAATGAAGCAGGCAATTTAACAACAGACATAGTAGAAATACAAAACACCATTAGAGGATATTATGAACAACTATATGCTAAGAAACAACAGAATCTGGATGAGATGGACAAATTCCTGGACACATGTAATCTACGAAGACTGAGCCAGGAGGATATAGAAAGTCTGAATAGGCCCATAAAAAGCCAGAAGATTGAATCAGTAATAAATAACCTCCCAACAGAGAAAAGCCCTGGTCCTGATGGCTTCACCTCTGAATTCTACAAAACTTACAAAGAAGAGTTAACCCCATTATGCTCAAATTATTTCTAAAGATCCAAAAGGGTGAATCTCTCCCTAATTCGATCTATGAAGCTTCCATCACCCTTATCCTTAAAACAAATAAGGACAGGACAAGGAAGGAAAACTATAGACCAATATCTCTGATGAATACAGACGCAAAGATTCTCAACAAGATAATAGCAAATTGTATCCAACAACTTATAAAAAAGATTATACATCACCATCAGGTAGGTTTTATTCCAGGAATGCAAGGTTGGTTCAACATACGCAAAACCATAAATGTAATACACCATATTAACAGGAAGAAAGATAAAAACCATATGATCATATCAATTGACGCAGAAAAAGCATTTGATAAGATACAACATCCCTTCATGATCAAGACTCTCAGCAATATCAGCATAGAAGGGTCATTTCTCAACACAATAAAAGCTATCTATGAAAAACCCATAGTGAACATCATCCTAAATGGAGAAAAGCTGAAAGCTTTTCCACTAAAAATGGGTACAAGACAAGAATGCCCACTTTTGCCACTCCTTTTCAATACAGTACTCGAAGTTCTTGCCAATGCAATCAGAAAAGAGGGAAAAATAAAAGGCATTCAAGAGGTGAAACTCTCTCTATTTGCAGATGACATGATTGTGTACATAGCAGACCCAATGGTTTCTATGAAAAAATTCCTGGAAGTAATACATGAAGATAAGTAAGGTTGTAGGATACAAAATCAACATACAGAAATTTACAGCATTCCCATGTACAAACAGCAGGCAGACTGAGATAGAACTGAAAAAAAAGTAATTTCCTTTACCATAGCTACAAAAAGTATAAGATACCTAGGAATAAATCTAACCAAAGAAGTTAAAGACCTCCACATGGAAAACCATGAGAAGCTAAAAAAAGAGATTAAAAATGACATAAAATAGTGGAAGGACATCCAGTGTTCCTGGATTGGAAGAATTAATATAATCGAAAGGGCAATTCTATCCAAATTAATCTACATATTTAATGCAATCCCAATTAAAGTACCAGACACATTCTTCACAGATCTAGAAAAGACAATCATAAAGTTTGTCTGGAATTATAAAAGACCTCGTATTACCAAAGCTATCCTGCACAAGAAGAGTGGAGTGGGTGGCATCTCACTCACTTACCCAAAAATAGACTACAAAGCTGTGATAATCAAAACAGCATGGTACTGGTACAAAAACAGATAGGTGGACCAATGAAAGAGTCCCCAGAAATAAACTCCCAGACATACAGTCAACTGATTTTTGACA
The DNA here is from genome assembly GCA_026018925.1 of Tupaia tana. Taxonomy (NCBI): domain Eukaryota; kingdom Metazoa; phylum Chordata; class Mammalia; order Scandentia; family Tupaiidae; genus Tupaia; species Tupaia tana. Next base: position 80,790,254 of record JAKSZU010000010.1, read on the forward strand.
GAGTACCAGTCAATCCACTGGGAAAAGGGAAACCTCTTCAGCAAATGGTGCTGGAAAAACCAGATAACAACCTGCAGAAAGATGAATCTGAACTCCTACCTGTCACCATTGACAAAAATCAACTCAAGGTGGATCAAAGATTTAAACGTAAGACCTCAAACTATAAAACTACTAATGAAGAACACTGGAGAAACTCTGGGAGACATTGGGGTAGGCAAAAACTTATTAAATAAGACCCCCAAAGCACAGGCAATAATCCCCAAAATAGACAAATGGGATTACATCAGACTAAGAAGTTTTTGCATGGCAAAAGACACGGTAATTAGTGTGAATCGACAGCCCTCAGAATAGGAAAATATTTTTGCAAACTATGTGTCAGATAAGGGACTGATAACCAGAATACACAAAGAACTCAAGCAGCTGTTCCAAAATAAGATGTAGTCTACACACCAGGAGGTGTGTGCAATTGTGTGTGCAACTGTGATCCTGACTGAGTGAGGCTGGGATTGGATATGATGTAAAAACCCTGTGGTGGGAGACTGGCAGGTGGTGTGGTGGTCAAGGTCCTGGACTCCCATATAGCTGACCATGATTTGAGTTCTGGACCTGGCAGCTTGCTTTCTTACTTTCCCTCTTTCCTTGTCTCTGGTCAAATTAAAAATAAATAAATAAATAAAAATAATTATTTTAAAAAAAAAACCCAAAACCCTGTTGGGGTGGCTGTCTCTCTCTTTCTCTATCTCTGTTTGGAAGAAATAAGTAATTTTTTAAAAAAGAATTATTTATTTAACTTTATTTACTTATTATAACTTTTCAATTTGACCAGAGAGAGAGGGAAAGTGAGAAAGCAAGCCACCAGGTCTGGGACTTGAACCACAGTTGGCCATATGGAAGTCCAGTGCCTTAATCACCACACCACCTGCTAGCCCCTATAAATAAACTTTTTACAAAATAAGTTAATTACTACAGGGAAAACTAACAAAAGACGTGTAACTCACTGTACTGAAAATAAAACATCATTAAGAAAAGAGCTGAAATAAATTGAGAACATTACAATATTCATTCATTACAATATTCAAGATGTCAATTGTTTCAAAATTCATCTGTAGATTTGAAGAAATTCTGAAGAAATTCTAGGAGAGGGTTTTGAAAAATTAACAAACTGATACCGAAGTGTATCAAACATATGTAGCCTAGAGTGGCCACAGCAATCTCGAAGAGGCAGAATAAATTTGAAAGCCCTACACTGCTAGATATCAAGAACTATCATAAAGACTTAGAGCCCAGAACTAAAGACAGTACATAGCCCATTACCTGCCACACATCATTTCTGTTCTTGTCTTGTCTTGTGTGAACAGAATTAGAATCATATTGTGAATTTGGGAACTTCAAGAGCCCTGAGGTGCATATGAAGGAAACAGTCTTACCTTGGGAATGAAGTAGTTTCTGAATTTAATGTCACAGGTCACTGCATGGGGCAGGTTGGTGGGAATGAGGTCGATGAATCGCTGGACCTCATGTATCGTGGCATCCGTGTAGGGCATGTGACTCCTGTCCTGCATGCAGGGGCTCCGGTGTCTGCCGATCACACGGTGGATCTCTTCCTGGACTTTAGCTGACAAGACACAAATAAGAGCTGATGGAAAGGAGGAAGATGACACATTTGTCATAGCCATTCAGAGTTACAGGAAGCATGATAAGGGTGTTTATAATCATAACCCCAAATGCCCAAACAGATTGTAAACATGACCTACGTGCCTAGGGCACACCTAGACATGTGAACGGAATGGCCATAATATAGATATGTGTGACGCTCCTACAAGCCAGATACTAAGCTACTTGTGTGCCCACCTCCATATTAAGCTTACATAACTATTACAAATAGAAATGATGAAGTGTTTCAAAATGAAAATGGTTATAGCATAATTAACTCAAGAATTATCAGGCCAGTCAGTGGTGTGGTGATTAAGGTGGCTAGATCCCATCCATCCATGCTTGACTGTATTTTAAGACCACCTGGACCCGGTGGCTTGAAAAGTACACCAGATGTGTGTGTTCATGCCCAAAATTCTGAGAGGAGAATGGAAAAGAAGGGATTGCAGCATGGACATCCTTCCTGAGAGTGCTTTCTCATTTTCCTTCTCTCTCTGTCTCCCTGACAAGTGCATATGCCCTACAGTAAAATTAAAAAAAAATTATTCATTACAACAAGAAAAACAGGAATAAATATTAACTTTATATGAAAATACATAACAGTATTGTAAAATTTAATTCTACTAATGGATCTATATGTATGTATGTGTGTGTGCATGAGTTACTTACCGTACTCTCTTTTTTTTTTTTTTTTGGAGAGGTTTTTTTTTTTTTTTTTTTGCCATAGGTCGTGCACTCGCCAGAGAGAGAGACAGAGAGACAGAAAACGAGAAATCACCCCCCAGGGGGGATGGCCATGCCGCAATCCCTTCTCCTCCATTCTCCTCTTGCAATCTTTGGGCACGCACACACACATGCCCGGTGTGAGTTTAAGCCACTGGGTCTGGGACTCGAACCGCGGTCGACTACATGGGAGTCCAGCGACATAGCCATTACGCTAACTGCTGGTCCCTCCAGTACCTTTCTGAGAAAGTAAAAATGGAGAGTAATATTTTTGACAAATATGGAGATGTGAAAATATCCCTTTTCTATGAATATCAAGCTGATAGTTGCTCTTGAAAATTCTGATGCTGTTCAGATTTCTAATCCTTAATTTTTCTTTTTTTTTGAGAGGTTTTCGCTATAGTGCGCATGCGCTCGCCAGACAGAGAGAAACAGGGAGACAGAAAGCAAGAAATAACCCCCCAGGGGGGATGGCCATGCCGCAATCCCTTCTCCTCCATTCTCCTCTCGGGATCTTGGACATGCATGCACACGCGCCCGGCGTGAGTTTTAAGGTCCGGGATGCGAACCGCGGTCGACTACATGGGAGTCCAGCGACATAGCCATTACGTTAACTGCTGGTCCCTAATCCTTAATTAAAAATTTTTTTTTTAGTGGTTTTTGCCTTAGGGAGTATGCACTCACTGTAGAGAGAGACAGAGACCGTGAGAAGGAAAGTGAGAAATCACCTCCTCCCAGGGAGGAGGCCACACAGCAATCCCTTCTCCTCCTGTGATCTTGAGCATGCATGCCCAGTATGAGTGTCAAGCCACCAGCTCTGGGACTCGAACTGTGGTCAGCCATGTGTGAGTCCCAACAACATAACTGCTACTCCTTCTGCTGGCACCATTTTTAATCCTTTAAATATGATTACATAAGTCCTGATTTATTGGTGAAAGTTTTTATAATTTTAATTTTATCCCCATGTTCTAAAATTTCATGATCCTATTTCTTGGGGTGGATGATATTTTCATTCACTCTGCTGGACACTTGGAGAGGATTTTCTATCTAGATGGCAGAAATGTAGGTCTCCGGCCAGCCCTGGAGCGCAGCAGTTAAGTGTTGGTTGAGAGAGCCCAGTTTCTTAATTCAAGAAATATATCCACTTTGTCAGCTCTCTCCCTCTTACCATGTTTTGGCATAGTGTCCCTGGCTACAGGGCCTCTTAGGTACAGTTTATTTAGAGAGTAAATCTCTTTCTGAGAGAGGAAAATGGATATTTGCTCAAAGGAATTGAGAGGAAACCTGAGAGGGTCCTGTTTTCAGTCTCAATTTCCTTGACATTATTTGACACCATATTTCCAACTTCTGAGCTCTAGAGGGATGTTAGGGCAGGCTGGCCCTTCTGCATGAATGGATCTTCTGACAGTGAGGTTATAGCCTCACCCTTTCCACTTGGTTTGTTCTGACCCTTCTGCTGTGTTTCAGAAATTTGTTGAAAACTTACTGACTACTTTCACTATTCCTCTTCTCCAGTTTTAAAAGGACTAATTGTCATTTGCAATTATTGGGTCATTAGAAAAGTCATGACACGTTCTTGTGTAAAAAAACATAGAAAAATATGTCATGACTCTTCTGATGACCCAACACATTACAATTATTTCAATGGGATCTTGAAACAGGAAATGATAGTATATGCTTCTAACTTGGCATGCATAACTGGAATTAATTTCTAAAATAGAGTTCATAAAAGATAACATTACTGAATGAAAGAAAAAATCTTATCTGAGAAAAGATGTTTGCTAGAAACAGATTACTAGAAAATTCCTTCAGGTATATTGTCTAAGATACCTTTTTTAAGAATATAACTTTTTTTTTTTAAATTGCCAGAGAGCATATCTGCTCATTAGAGACAGAGAGGCAGAGGGAAAGGTAGAAACCTCCCCTCAATGGAACAATGTCACATCACAATCCCTTCTCTTTCATTTCTGTATTTAGTTGGGAATTTGGGCATACATGCACACATGCCTGGCATGTTTTTCAAGCCACTAGGGCCAGAATTTGAACCATGGTCAGCCATGTGGAATCTAGTTTCCTTAAACATTAGGCTGTGAGTCAGCCCAACCTAACCTAAGAAGACTTCTTAGTTGTAGAAATTTTTCCTGGCCACATCACTGTATTTCTAGAATTTCTATTTATGCTTTGATAAGGAGAGTTTTCATTGTCTGTACCCAGCATTTGAACACTGCATTTTCAGAATAAAGGAAGATTTCTGCAAAACTATACCTACCATTTAAAGTGGCTTCTTCCTAAGGAAACCAACATGCAAACTTTGACCAGTCCATGCACTGACTGCTGTCCGCTGCAGAGCACCTCCCTGTGGGGTGCAGACATGCACCAGAGCTCTACTGCTTTGCTACCGCCCACACTGCCCTTCACTTCTCTCAGCCACCCTCCCTACTGTGCAACATGGTCTCATTCTTATCCCTTCATTCAACTTGGACACATTTTAGCTGCTGCATAGATTTCAACAATGAAGTGTCTCTAAGAGAAAGAAGATGGAGGACGTTGGCAGTGTCTTACCGAATTTCTATTCTGAAATTCACTTTGCTCACCATCCGTGGCCATACCTGTAACTTCTGGGTGCTTTAGCAGGAGCAGGAGGGCATATCTTAGTGTGGTGCTTGTTGTCTCTGTCCCAGCTCCAAACACATCAGACACAGTGACTAACAAGTTTTCAAGAGTAAATTCGGATTGTGATTTGTTCTTTGCCTAGGAATGATTTGGTGCAATTATTTGACAAATTAGCTTTCTAGGCATTTAATTACAACACGTACAAAATAGATCATTGTTATAAAGATAAGCCAGCATATACACTGTGGCATGCAGTTCTAGACAAGGGCCAGCAGATGGTAGGGAGGTCAGAAGGGATTCCACATGGCCAACTCTGTGTGATTTGAGTCCCGGACCTGGTGGCTTGGAAATCATGCAGGGCACGTATGTGTGTGCCCAAGATTCCCAGAGAAGAATGGAGGGGAAGGTATTGTGGTGTGCCATCCTCTCTGGCGGTGGTTTCTCATTTCTCTTTCTCTCTCTCTCTCCATGTCTCATGGAGGAGAAGGTATTGTGGTATGGCCATCCTCTCGGGGGGTGGGGGATATTTTCTCACTTCTCTCTCTCTCTCTCCATGTCTCTTTTTGGCAAGCATACATGACCTATAACAAATACTAAAAGAAAAGAAAAAGCTACTGTGTGGTGTGCTAAACTGCACTCTAATTGACCCACTCTTCATTTCCTGCCCTTCACCTCTTGCTTGCCTCAAAATCCATCCATCACCCTGTGTGCAGCTAGGTGATTCATGCAGTATACTTCTTACCAGTGAGGTAACAACTAAAGCCTGCTAGTACCACTTCCTCTCTTTTCTTCTTTTTTTACTCAAAACGTAGAGATGAAGATAAAGGTAAAGTGGACACCTAGGTAGCAGGATACAAGCACAGAGATGAATGCCCATCTCGGAGGTTTTTTGTAAAGGAAGCCAATTGAGTTTGTGATGTCTCAGGGCTACTGGCAATCCACAAGACTCTTGCATGTAAGCTAAGTAATCCCATTATTTTTTAAGTCATTGTTAGCTGTTTTCTCTTATTTGTGGACAAACTCAATTTTAATTGATAGAAATAGGTATATAGGGGCCATATCATGGAAGACATAATAAGCTTAAATTAAGAATACATAGCTCTGGGACAGCTGGTAGTAAACTGGTTTAGGCAGCTAGATCCCACACAGAGGACTAGGCAGTTCAAGTTCCATACCCTGCAGATTACAAAAACATGCAAGGTGCATGTGTGTGAGTGAATGCCTAAAATTTCATGAAGAGAATGGAAAAGAAGGGACTGCCGTATGGCCATCCTCCTGGGAAGGTGCTTTCTCACTTCCCCTCTCTATCTCTCTCTGGTGAATACACACCATGTATCAAAAACAAACGACAATAAAAACAATTATTTTCTGATTAAAAATTTAGTTGAAGAACCAGCAGATGGCGTAATGGTTATATCGATGGTCTCCCACAGAGTTGACTGTGGTTTGAGTCTCAGACTCGGTGGCTTAAACTCACGCTGGGCACATGTACATGCATGGCCAAAATCCCAAGAGGAAAACAGAGGAGAAGGGATTGTGGTGTTGCCTTCCTCCCTGGGAGGTGGTTTCTTGCTTGCTGTCTCTCTGTCTCTCTGGAGAATGCAGGAACGCTATAGCCAAAAATTTCTCTCTAAAAAAAAAAAAAATGGTTGGACTCAGAATTGCCCACAGACTTATGATGTTGAAATTGTGCAAAAGCCAATATAGCAGCACATTGTAAAATAGATCCAAGAAAAAGTGGGTTCACTAAAGCAAGATGAAACTGGCCACTATGATGCTCCAGATATCCGGAAATATGCAATTTGGTTTAGGAAACAAGTGCAAGAATGAACAGGAATATACAAATGGACAAGGCTCTACAAACATGAAGTCAGTTTGAGCATCAACTGCCCAGAGGGATCAAAAAGAGAGCTGGGGCCGGCAGATGTCATAGTGGTTAATGCGCTTGACTCTCACATGGTTGAGCATCCTGGATTATTGGCTTGCTCTCTCACCCCCCCACCCCCCCGGCTGTCTCTGTGGTCAAATTAAAAATCACATTAATAAATACAATTTAAAAAAAAATAGAGAACAGGGTTCAGTAGGTATCGTGGTGGTTGAGGTGCTGGATGTTCCCACATGGCCGAACGCAGTTTAAGTGGACCCGGTGGCTTGCTTTCTCACTTGCTCTTTCTCTCTCTCTGGTGACTCTCTGGTAAATTAAAACAATTATATTAATCATAAATAAACTTGTTTTATTATAAATTGCCCAGTCTTATGTATTTCTGTTGTAGCAATATTACAAAGGTCTAAGATAGAAAACTGGCATCTAGATGGGGAGTTTCTGTTCAGATACTTGGAGATGTAAAAGTGGCTTTGGAACTGGGTGGTGGGTAGAGGCTGGAAGACTTTGGAGGATCAGGCTAGAAAAGATTAAATGCACTGAGGGCAACTCTGTTGGAGGTCAGAAGAAAAGAGAAGCCAAGATCAGACCATCTCAGAGATTGGTGGAGTGGTCCTGGCCAGCGTGCTGACAGAGAGATATGGATAGTAAAGGCCTTTCTGAGGAGGCCTCAGATGGACATGGCAACTTATTGGGAGCTAGAGGAAAGTTCTATGTCTGTGTCCTAAGGCTCTGTGGAGGGTCAATCTTAATTCAGTGGAATTGCATATCTGACCAGAAAAATTATTAAACAACCAAGCACTCAGGCTGCTTCAGGGCTATATATAACTGCATATACTGAGATGAGAGTGGAAAAAATAACTTAAAGACAGAATTTAAAACTAAACTGAAAGTAGAGCAGAAAATTTTTGAAAATTTTCAGCCTGGCCCTATGGTAGAGAATGAAAGAGCATTTCCAGGTTGGAAAATTAAAGGTGTAACCCAGTGACTAGTAACTAACCATTGCCCCTGAACTAGAGAGACAGATTAGTGGATACAGCATATCACAACTTATCAAGAAAGAAACTGAGGAGAAGAAACATCACACCAGGTTAGAAATTCCCAAAATAAATTGACAAACTGCCGGAAGCTTAGTGTGGACAGGTTTGAAAGTTAAAAATTCCAGGTACCCCCCTTGTATAGAGGGTCCCCACACTCCTTTGAGTTTGTTTGCAGGATCTCAAGTAGGTACTCATAGTGAGTATTAAAGAAAAAGCCGCCTTCGTGGGACCAGCAGTTAGCGTAATGGCTATGTCGCTGGACTCCCATGTAGTCAACCGTGGTTCACATCCCGGACCCGGTGGCTTAAAACTCATGCCGGGTGCATGTGTGTGCATGCCCAAGATTCCAAGAAGAGAATGGAGGAGAAGGGATTGCGGTGTGGCCACCCCCCCTGGGGGGTGATTTCTCGCTTTCTGTCCCTCTGTTTCTCTCTGTCTATCTGGTGAGCGCCCACGCCCTATAGCAAAAACCTCTCCAAAAAAAAAAAAAAAAGCTGCCTTCGTGTTTCTGGTAGAGGGCTGGGCCTTGATTTTAAAAGCAGACCAGGACATAAAAAAGAAAAGTGTAGACCAATTTCCCTGATGACTATAGATACAAAAATCCTCAACAACATGCTTGCAGACAAAATCCAACAATACATTAAAAATACTTCATATCAGGACCAGCAGTTAGCGTAATGGCTATGTGCCTGGACTCCCATGTAGTAGACTGTGGTTCGAGTCCTGGACCTGGTGGCTTAAAACTCGGGCCAGGTTGGTGTGCCTGCATGCCCAAGATCCCAAGAGGAGAATGGAGGAGAAGGGATTGCGGCATGGCCACCCCCCTGGGGGGTGATTTCTCGCTTTCTGTCTCTCTGTCTCTCTGTCTGTCTGGTGAGTGCATGTGCTCTATAGCAAAAAAAATAAAATAAAATAAAAAAATATATCATAACCAGGTAAGTGTCATCCCAGGCAGGCAAAGATGGTTAAATATTCACAAAACAATGAACATTATATATCACATAACACAAGGAAAACTAGCAATCATGTGATTATAAATTGATGCATAAAAGGAGTTTGAAAAAGTACAATATTATTTCATTATTAAAACTGTCAACCAAAAAGATATAGAGGTACATTTCTTGACATAATAAAGGCCATATATGACAAACTCAAAGCTATCATCAAACAGAGCCAAAAAATATATTGAAGGTTTTCTTAAAGTGGAGTAAGACAGGATGAATACTCATATTTCCAAAGGAAGTATATGAATGGCCAAAAAGCACCTGAAAAGATGTTTAACAATAGCAACCGTCCAGGAAATGCAAATCAAAGCTTCAGTGAGACCACTTCACACCATTAAGGTGGCTATAATCAAACCTAAAGATAATGACAAGTGTGGATATGGATATGGAGAAACTGAAACCTTCATACACTGTTGGTGGGAATATAAAATAATGCAACTCCTTTTCTGGCTATGTTTCCTTCTAAGAGTTTTCTAGTTTTTGCTCTTTTGTTTATCTTGTATTCAATTTTATTGAAAAAGGAGGGGAGAGGAAAAGGAGAAAGCAAGACACTAGAACTTGGGACTCAAACTGTGGTCGGCATTTGGGAGTCCAGCACCTTAAACACCATGTCACCTGCTGGTTCCTCTTTTTTTTTTTTTTTTTTGAGAGGTTTTTTGCTATAGGGCACGTGCACTCTCCAGATAGATAGAGAATGACAGAGAGACAGAAAGCGAGAAATCACCCCCCAGGGGTGGTGGCCACGCCGCAATCCCTTCTCCTCCATTCTCCTCTCGGGACCTTGGGCACGCATGCACACCTGCCTGGTGTGAGTTTTAAGCCACTGGGTCCGGGACGTGAACCGCGGTTCACTACATGGGAGTCCAGCGACATAGCCATTATGCTAACTGCTGGTCCCTCTCTTTTGTTTGTTTTGATCAACCACAATTCCTCAAGAGATTAACAAAAAGGTCCAATATAACACAACAATTATACTCCTAGGTATATACCCACAAGAAATAAACACATAAGTGCACACAAAAACTTGCACACAAATGTTCTTAGAAGTATTATTTATAATAGCCAAAAATTAAAGTGAGATGTTTCTTAGTCAATGAGTAAATAAGTAAAATGTGGTGTATTCATATAATGGACTATTACTCATTCTAGAAAAGGAATGATGTGCTCATACATGATGAAGAACCTTGAAAAGGTGCTAATTGAAAAAAGCTAACATGGAAGGCCACATTTTAAACATTCTATTTTTATGAATGGTCCACAGTAAGAAGATCTACAAAGACAAAACACAGATTAGTAGTTCCCCAGGGCTGGAATGTTTGGGGAGAAATGAGAGATAACTACTAAAGGGTTTCTTTTGAGGATGATGAACAAGCTCTGAAGATGATGGTGATGATGGTTTCACAACTGCATGAAGAATACTAAAAATGATTGAATTGTGCACTTCAAGTGGCGAAGTGGTATGATGTATGTATTAATTTTATCTCAATATATCTGTTACTAATAGTAATAATAATAAGCTAATCTCAATACAAGAGTGAGATCCAGAAAATAATGTATTTTTTTTCTTTTTAATTATTGCTGTAGGACATCTGCATGCATCAGAGAGACAGTGGATAGATAGAGAGAAGGAAAGTGAGAAATCACTCCCTAGTGAGATGGCTCTGCTACAATCCCTTCTTCTCCATTCTCCTCTTGGAATTTTGGGCATGGACACACATGTGCCCAATGCGTTTCTCAAGTCACTGAGTCCAGGACTCAAACTGGTCAGCCATGTGGCATCCAGCTGCCTTAATCACCCTACCACCATCTGACCCATAATATTGTTTTTAAGTGCAATATTCAGGAAATAGCCATTTGAAATTGAAATACTAAGAGGCTTCAATACCTTAAGTAAAAGCCTCCAACTATGTGCAAAAGATGGAGAACCCATGTAGGTTCATTATTGGAAAGGGTCCACACATTCAATAAGATTCTCAAATAAATAGGTCTCCCCCAGAAAGGAATAAGGATCATTGCCCTAGCAGAGAAGAAGGCAAAGAATATAAGTCATTTGCATCTTCAAATTATTTCCCTTCTGACTTCATTACACCACACACACGACTTGAGAACACAGCTTGGATGTCATGGATACTTCTTTAAATGCTATCTCTTGTGGCATCTTCAACTTCTTGAGCATCTGTTAACTGATTTCTTACATCTTTTCAGTGCTAAAAAGTGCTCAAATAAAATAATAGTGGTCTCAGAAAAATTAGTTTTCATCTCCACAGTTAACTTCTTTCCGTGGTTTCTGGAGTTGACCTCAACCTATTTCAGCAAGAACTTTATACCTATAAGAACGTCCTGATGGTATTGCAATTACCCTTCTCACACAATTGTTTTCCATGGTGGCATTTTACTTGTATGTGTGTATTACATCCCTAGACAAGGGATCCCAGGATTTTCCTCCAGTATGTTTCCATGTTGATTCTTCGTGGTCTGTGATGCCAGTTCAGGTTGTCTTTAGAATGAAACCGAACTGATGGGATGGGAGCAGATCTGCCATTTCTTTAGATCTTTGCATTGCACATCAAATCTGGGGGTGACCACTCCACACATGCTCATCCTGCCTGAGTGGTTCACAAACATTTTTCCATCCCTGTGGTCACTGATGATTTCAAATTTGCCAATGTAGCCATGCCTCATCATCACAGTTAGAAACCAGACAATGACTTTGGAGCCCGGCCTTATAACCTGGTATTGGCCTCTCTTTTTGTCTTGATGATTTTTTTGTTTTATTTTGTTTTTAAGATTTTTGCCATGGGGTGTGTGTACTTGCCAGAGAGGAGATAGAGAGAGACAGTGAGAGAGAAAGTGAGAAATCACTCCCTGGGAGGATGGCCACGCCAAAGTCCCTTCTTCTCTCTTCTACTCCTGGGATTTTGGGCCTACTCGCGCACATGCTCTGTGTGATTTTTAAGCTGCCAGATCCAGGACTCAAACCACTGTTGACCATGTGGGAGTGCAGTGCCAGAACCACTATACCACCAACTGGCCCCTGGATGATGCTCTTGAGAGCATCAGGCAGGACATTCATGTGCACCATTATGGTGGCAAGGAAAGATGGCGGAAAGAACAGGTTTTTTTTTGGTTCATTTTACTTATTTATTTTTTAATCGATTTTTTGCTATAGGGTGCAAAAAAGAGAGTCAGGGCCGAGAAAAAGGGAGAGGGAAAGTGAGAAATCATCCCCCTCAGGGGGGGATGGGCACACCACAATCCCCTCTCTACCATTCTCCTCTCAAGATTTTGGGCATGCATGCACATGTGCCTGATGTACTTTTCAAGTCACCAGTTTGAGACTCAAGCCATAGAGCTGGAAATATTGGATCTAACACCTTAACCACCATGCCACTTGCTGGCCCCTTACACACTTTTTGACTTGACTCTTCCATCATTTAAATGAATAATCCAAGACTTTTCTTCCTTGGTTAAACTTCTCACATAGGATTTCTGGCCTTATTACTAAAATTTGCCACATAAGGCCCTATAATTTGGCTCCCATCTAACGCTATTCACTATAAAACTCCGCAGACACAAAGTCTGATACCATTCAAATACTTCTCAAGGACATTTTCACTTCCCAACTTGATCTGTTCCATTTCTTCTAAAATGTTGCTTCTACTTTGATTCCATGGTATCCCCTAATTGACTCTCTTCCTACATCCCTGAGAATATGATAAGACAGACAACACTGACTTTATTTTAGACTCATTTGTATTTCAATCACCTGGACTCTCATCAAGGCCAAATCTGAAGAAATAAAAAATCTCCAACTAGTCCTTGAGCTCTATTCTCATCATATAGATTGCTCTAAGGGACTCATGAAGAATAATTTTCCCTCATAATTATAAGAACTTATGTTTTTCCTAGCTCCTCTTTACTGATCAGATCAGAACCTTCCAGGCCAATGTTCATACTCACAGGTTACTTGACAGACACCAATCTCCACTTCCTAGTCTGTCAAAATTCCTTTCTGGTTTACACTCAGTTAAAACTTCCCTTGTCCTCCCACCTGAAGTTTTTGCCATCACACACTTTTGAACCTCTGTGTGCACGTTGAACCCGTTTGAAATCCCCTATGCTGTCCCTTACTGCATATATTTCAAGAGCTGCTCAAACCTCAGAACATGCAGGAAGCCCACTTTGGTCAGATCTTGGCTTCTCATTCTTTCATATATTGACTATAAATAATTATTTCCATTTACATTCTATGCCTCAATTCTTTGTCTTTTTAAATTTATTTGTAATTGTTTCTATTTCACCTGAGGTGTACTTTCTGCCCTCCTCAGCTAGATTAGTAGGACCTAAAGAACAGTCATATTTAACAATTTAATTTTTTCTGTGATGCTAAGTGCAGATCCATACATACAAGAGGTATTTAAAGTGCTTATCAAACATTTCTTGCCTGGCCATTTAAACATCGCTAGTAGCTACAGAAAGAACCTATGAACCACAGAATGCACATGCAATGGAAAAACTGAGCTGTTAACACTTTACCTGTTCCATTTTGATCAGGAAACAATCGATGAAGTCCCGAGGATTGTTAATATCCAGGGACACTTGGTGTTCTTTTACTCTCTCCAAAACGTAATTTCTCACATAAGAAATATTTTGAAGTAATTTTTTATGACTCCCTGGGGAATAATCTATGAGCACAGGGAAATTAGAGCAGATCTAAAAGACAAAAAAAAATTATTAAATAAAAGTATTTAATAAAGATGTATGTATGTACCTTATATCATATACGCTAAGTCCAGATTCAAAATTTAGCTTTAGAAATTAAATAACAAACAAAAAAATGGTGCTCACTATCTTGAAGAGGACATTTTTACTGTACACATATATTAATTTCCTATGCTTATAGAAAGATTTGAGGAAGATAACTCTGACTAGAGGATGAGAGGAGATGATAATTATTTCCCATAACCATAAGTCATTTTTAGAGATAAAATTTATATCAGTTCTCTCATTTAAAAAACCAATTCTTTTCTACATTCTGGAAGAACAAATGGCATGAATTTCTACTGTTCCAACTCTGTAGGTAAACCCAGAAGTTAAGAGAGTTTCAGTTTTAGTTTTCTGCTAAAGTGAGCAGGAATGGTCTGCTGTTTCTCACCTTGTATCAAGGAGCCTTGGAAATAGAATAATTATTTTAGAAGCAAAAGGTTTTGAAAATACCATGGAATTTTTTTTTGGGGGGGGAGAGTTTTTTTTTTGCTTTAGGGCGTGTGTGCTTGCCAGGCAGACAGAGAGAGACAGAGAGACAGAAAGTGAGAAATCACCCCCCAGGGGGGATGGCCACGCCGCAATCCCTTCTCCTCTGTTCTCCTCTCAGGATCTTGGGCACGTTCACACACGCGCCCGGCGTGAGTTTTAAGCTACCGGGTCTGGGACGCGAACTGCGGTTGACTACTTGGGAGTCCAGCGACATAGCCATTAAGCTAACTGCTAATACCACGGAATTTAATTGACCAGTTTATGGGGAAAGTCATGGAAGTGACTTCTCTAAGGTCACATCATTTTCTTGTGGAAAGAATGTAGGGCCCGCCAGTTCAGAATGGAGTAAAATTGTGTTTGTTTAGGGTTCCTACACTGGAAGCCCAATTATTTTGTAATCCTCACCCAGTTACCTGGTCACCTTGGATCCTAGGTCAAGCATCAAATGCTCATATTTCACTCAACATTTCCTGGCAGGCTCGGTGTTCTCATTTTCCCTCATTGATATCCCAAATTAGGGTATTGCCACCAAGTAATTTGATGATGTGGTCTCTAAGGGTCGATTAAAGGGAAACTCTTGTGGATAATGGAAGTCTTTGACAAAGGCTTGGATGTCCATTGAGAGCTATCACCGTGTTTTGTTGCCACCAAAATGCTGGATGGCTTTGGAGTTTGGAAGAAAACTACTGATCAGGAAGCCATTGGACTTCAATGTCATCTCTATATTGGGCACTCATTTCCTTGTGTGTGAAATAAAAGGTTCCCTTTATCTTGCCCAGACATTCACTCTGTGGCACTAAACTATGGGCAGGACTGGAGTATCCAAATATCAACTTCACAGTCTGGTCCATTAGGATTTGGGACTTGTCAGAGAAAAAAGCATAAATGGTTTCTTGGGAAGAAAAGGTCTTGGTCTCACCTGTGTCCATGGGGAGCTCAGAATATTGACATTTTCATTCAATATTTCCAGCAGTTTAAGGAAAGCCTTATCTGTATAATCAAAACTATTCTGGAAAACAATGGAGCAGATCACATTGCAGGGAGCACAGCACAGGATAAAAGTTGGATCACAGGGTGAGGCTAAAGAATTGGAAACATTTAAAAAACACCATTACAATGTACATACAAAAGTATTTGTCTTTGAGGTAACAGGAAAAGATCATTTTAGAAATCCAGAAATTCCCCTTTAGAGGAAAATAATCAGGATCAAGTGCACAAAATCAGCTTATCCCTTCTCCCCTTAGGTTGACCATCACATCCCAGTTAGTTGAATAGTTTTTCTCACTATTCCGTTTAAATCTACTTTATTGAAACCACTCTATCCCATGATATGTCTTATTTTAGAGGGAAAAAAACATTTAAAGAGATCACTTAAAATTTTTTAAAAAAAAGTTTTAGTGTTTTGTCATAGGGCACATGCTCTTGCTGGAGAGAGATGTATATAGAGAGAGTGAAAGTGAGAAATCACCACCCACGGAGATGGCTATATCATAGTCCCTCTTCTTCCAGTTTTCGCTCAGGATTCGCTCATGTGCTCATGTATGCGCACATGCCTGACATGACTATCAAGCTGCCACTTCCAGATTCAAACTGCTCAGCTGATCATTTGGAATCCAGTGCTTTAACTTCCATGCCACTGGTTGACCCAAAAGAGGTCACTTTTTTTTTTTAAGGTGTTTGCCATAGGGCACATACACTTGCCAGAAAGAGAGACAGAGAGACCTGGAGAGAGGGAAATTGAGTGATCCACAATCCACTCTCTTCCATTCTCCTTCTGGGATTTTGGGTATGCATGCATACGGTCCTGGTGCGATAGAAATTATGGACCAAATTAGCAAAAACACATTGGTTCAGCTTCGTAAGAGTGTAAGGTTATTTTCGCTGTGAAACACTTGACAAATATTTCACAGTTATACCTGTAGAACAGGTAACCCACAATTATGCTACAGGAAAAACATTGCCCTTTAATGCTTTAAGAACATAAAACTCAAAGAGTGGATGATGGTGCAGTGGCAAAACAAGATGCTCTGGTTCTGAGTTCTTACCCAGAGACCTCCCTGAGTACACCAGGCATGCCAGTGCCCATGATGAGGCGCTGGCTGAGGCTGGGGTGAATCGCTACATCAAGACCCTGTCAAGGGTGCTCTCTCTGTCTCTGTTTCTCTTGTTCATGGAATAAACTTCTAAGGAAGAAAATACCAAATGAAACCTCTACCTTTATCTACCTTCATGATGTAATGAATTGAAAACAAAGAAACAAAGCAGGACAGACTGGGATAAATGGCCTTCATGCCCCCCTTCGTATGCACCGTCATGCCTGTACACGCACAGCAGAGATACGCAATGGCTCCCTTGGCTCTCTGCTTCAAAATCTCCCTTCTCCACGGGAGAACTGACAACCACCCCCCATAAAGAAAGATGTGTCTGCCCCTGAAATGTTTCAAGAACGTCATTAGAAAAAGGTCAGTCTGTCAAGGTCAGTGACACAGAGTGAAGAGTTACCTACCCTGAGTTTTTCTCAACTCTTTCACAAGGCGTTGGGCTTCGCCTTGAACACGCTCCTCAATGCTCTTCTTCCCCATACCGAAATTCCGCAGAGTCATGAGAGAAAAGCGCCGAGTCTCCTTCCACAGTTTCCCATTGCTGAAGACGAGTCCTACCGGAAGGGGAAAGAGAAACTAGGAGATCCCAGGCAAGGAAGAGGAGGGTGACAGGAGGCAGCCACACCAATAGGTAAGCTCTGCTTCTGGAAGATTCCAGGCGAGGAAGAGGAGGGTGACAGGAGGCAGCCACACCAATAGGTAAGCTCTGCTTCTGGAGCTGTTTCTGTTTCTGTTTTACATGCCCCCCACTCCCATCACCACTGCCCAACACATGCACATATACACATACACATATATTTACCAAATCCCCTATTAGCTCTGTCAGCCAAGGGGAAAAAACCTCTTCCAGAAAACTCTTCTCCATGATCATTCAGGGCTTCCTTTACTGCTTCATATCCATGCAACACCACCATTGGTCTCATGCCAAAATACACAGTGAACACAGGGCCGTAGACTTTGGATAACTGAGAATAAAAAAGAATATACAAATAATATCAAAACATTTTCTATTTGATCTACATATTGTGCATAACTCAGACAGATATTATCGTGTACTTTTTGTATATTTACTCTGCCATACACAACTTCAAATATTTCTGAATTTCCTTAATAAATACTGTGATAATTAGCATAGCTGCACTAATGGATGGCTTATGGTATGCCATTGAACAGCTCAGACAATTCATACAAAATATTGCAATTAATCCACATGTCAACACATCATATACATATGTGTCTATGTATGTATATATTTGCACTGTTTTACAAATAAAGGAACTGAAGTCAGAGAATTGAAAATTTATTTGGAGTGTGCCATGGTTAATAAATAGAAGACTCAAATTTGAACCTTTTTTGGGTCAATTTCTAATGCTTCAATTTATGATTCTCCAGTGCCACCCACCTTTGGACCAATACCCAGCTGGTGCTTCAGGATCGCCAGTAGAGCTTTTTCAGAGGGTTTTTGATTCAGTAGTCCAATGATGCATACTAGAAAGCTATATTTTTTTTTTTTTTTTTTTTTTTTGGAGAGGTTTTTGCTATAGGGCGCGTGCGCTCGCCAGACAGACAGAGAGAGACAGAGAGATAGAAAGCAGGAAATCACCCCCCAGGGGGGATGGCCACGCCGCAATCCCTTCTCCTCCATTCTCCTCTTGGGATCTTGGGCACGCACGCACACGCGCCCGGCGTGAGTTTAAGCCGCCGGGTCCGGGACTCGAAGTCGACTACGTGGGAGTCCAGCGACATAGCCATTACGCTAACTGCTGGTCCCCTAGAAAGCTATATTTTTAAGAGTGACTCCAGGTCAGTCATACTCACCCTGGTTTGAGACTACTGGTTTTACTATCACATAAAAGAATGAGTACCAAAGAGACAATGCTAAAAAATGCAGCCTCTCATGGAAGACCAATCTCTTCCACCCTGAAGCATTCATAGTCCCCAGAGAGTAGCTTAGCACAGAATCTAAAAAGATTCTGTTATCACTCAGTGGACTCTGAATGATTTGCTGCTTTCACTCATTTTTGTTGCCCCCCCCCCCCCATCCATAGCTATTTCATTTTTTTTTTTGGAGAGGTTTTTGCTATAGGGCGCATGCGCTCGCCAGACAGACAGAGAGAGACAGAGAGACAGAAAGCGAGAAATCATCCCCCAGGGGGGATAGCCACACCGCAATCCCTTCTCCATTCTCCTCTCGAGATCTTGGGCATGCATGCACAGGCGCCCGGCGTGAGTTTTAAGCCACCAGGTCTGGGATGCGAACCGCGGTTGACTACGTGGGAGTCCAGCGACATAGCCATTAACGCTAACTGCTGGTCCCCATAGCTATTTCATTTTTACAAACAGCTTTAGTTGGACCAGCAGGTGGCATAGAAGTTAAGGCTCCAGACTCCCACATTGCTGACTGCAGTTCAAATTCACGTCAAGTGTGTGTGTGTGCGCACGCGAGTCCAGAATCCCAGGAAAAGAGTTCACGAGAAGGAATTGTAGCATGGCCATCCCCCTGGGGAGTGACTTTTCTCTTTCCCTCTTACTGTTTCTCTCTCTCTCTCTGGTGAGCGCATGTGCCCCATGGAAACAAAACAAAAAATCCCAAAACAGATTTATGGAGGTATCAACAAAGGAAAATTATATATGTACATTTATGATATAAAATGTGATATTTTGACATGTGTATACATTGAAAAATGATTACCACAATCAAGCAAATTAATATATATCCCTTCATATTTTTAGTTCACTTCTATTGAAACTAACATTTTGTGGAGTCAGCAGGTGGCATGGTGGTTGGGGGCACTGGTCTCCCACATAGCTGACCACAGTTCAAGTTCCAGACCTGGGACTTGAGGCTTACTTCTGTACTTTCCCTCTCTCTTTGTTTATTTCTGTTCAAATTTAAAAAAATAATAATAAATAAAGATTAAATAAATAATTCTTTAAAAACTCCACATTTTTGTGCATGGTGAGAATATTCGATATCTATTCCCTTACATTTCATTGTTATTTACTATGCTCACTGTGCTGTACATTAAGTATGCAATAGTTACTTATATTACAACGGAAGATTTGTACCCTGTGACAATTATCTCCCCTTCTTCCCCACACTTCATCTCTGATAACTGGCATTCTAGTTTTTGTTACAATGAGTTTGCCCTTTTTGTTTGTTGGTTTATATTCTGTGTGCAAATAAAATCACGCAGTATATGTCTTTCTGTGTGACTTATTTCACTCATAATGATTAAATGCCCTCCAGGTCCAGCCATGTTGTTGCAAATGGCAGTATTTCTCAAGAAATTTCTACTTTCTCAAGGCTGAATAATATTCTATTTTTAAAATATGTGCATACGTATGTGTGTGTGTCTGTATCATATGTTTTACCAATTCATCCACTGAAGTATTTGTAGGTTGTTTCCATATATTGGCTATTGTGAATAATCTGCAGTAAACATGGGAATGCAAACATTTCTTCAAGATACTCATTTCATTTTCTTCATCTATTCCCACACAGAAGTGGGAATGCTAAATGGTACAGTACTTCTCATTTTTGTTTTCTGAGGAACCTCCATATCCTTTTCCATAAAGGCTGTACTGATTTACATTCCCACCAACAGTGTGCAATAGTTACCTTTTCTCCATGTTCTTGCTGACACTTGTCATCTTTTGACTTTTTATGATATTGGTCCTAATGGATGGAAAGTGATACCTCATCGTGGCTTTGATTTGTATTTCTCTGATGATTAGTGATGTGGGACATATTTTCATATATTCATCGGCTATGTGCATATCTTCTATAAAAATAAAATCAGGTTGGGCTGGCCCCATAGCCTAGTGGTTAAGGGAGCCGGATCCCACATAGCCAACTGTGTGGTTCAAATCCCACCTCTGAGGGCTGGCAGGAGGTGTGCTGGTTAGGGGCGCTGGACTCCCACATGGCCAACCGAGGTTCGCGTCTCAGACCTGGTGGTTGCTTTCTCACTTTCTCTCTCTGATCAAATTTAAATGAATGAATGAATGAATAAAATTAAATAAGTAATATAAAAAAAATCAGGTTATTCTTTTGTTTTGTTTTGTTTTTGGTATAGAGTTACTTGAATTCCTCATATATTAGATATTAACCCCTTATTGGATATTTGGTATATAAATGTTTTCTCCCACTTTTCATTTTCTTAGAGAAGTTTAAAGATAATTTTCTTTGCTGTGAAGAAACTTCCTAGTTTGACGTAGTCCAACTTGTTTAGTTTTGCCTGTGTTGCCTGTATTTTTGGTGTCAGATTTTATAAAGTATTTCCAAGATCCAGGTAAAGGAGCTTCCCCCCTGTTTCTTTTGGGAGTTCTTTTTTTTAAAGAATTATTTAATTTTATTTATTCATTCATTTTATTCTAATCTGATCAGAGAGAGAGAGATAGAGAGATAGAGAGAGAGAGAGAGAGAGAGAGAGAGAAAGTGAGAAAGCAAGCTGACAGGTCCGAGTCTCGAACCGTGGTCAGCCATGTGGGAGTGTCCAGCACCTTTACCACCATGCCACCTGCTGGTCCCTCTTTTGGGAGTTTTATAGTTTCAGGTTTTGCATTTATGTCTCTAAACCATCTGAATTGAGTTTTTTTTTTTTTTTTTTTCTTTTTTGGAGAGGTTTTTCGCTATAGGGCGCGTGCGCTCGCCAGACAGACAGAGAGAGACAGAGAGATAGAAAGCGAGAAATCACCCCCCAGGGGGGATGGTCACGCCGCAATCCCTTCTCCTCCATTTTCCTCTCGGGATCTTGGGCACGCATGCACACGCGCCCGGCGTGAGTTGTAAGCCACCGGGTCCGAGACGCGAACCGCGGTCGACTACGTGGGAGTCCAGCGACATAGCCATTACGCTAACTGCTGGTTCCCCTGAATTGAGTTTTGTGCATAGTTTAAGAAAAGGGCTCAATTCCTTTTCTTTCTTTCTCTCTTCTTCTTTTTTTTTTGTATATGTATACTCAGCTTTCCTACTATCATTTGTCAAAGAATCTATCCTTTCCCCATGTATATTCTTGGCACTTATATGGAAAAATAGTTGCCTGTGTATGAGTGAGTTTGTTTCTGGGTTCTCTGTTCTGCTCCATAAGTTTATGAGTCTGTTTTTATACATGCATGTACATGCTGTTTTGATTATTGTAACTTTGTAATATAGTTTGAAATTAGGTATTAGGTAGTGTGATGCCTCTAGAACTTTTCCTGGTTAAGATTGCTTTGACTATTCTGGATTTTATGATTCCATTCAAGTTTTAGGATGTTTTTCTATTTCTATGAAAAATCCCTTTTGATTTAAGACAGGAATTGCCTTGAATCTGTAGATCACTGTTGGCAGTATGGGCATTTTATCAATATTAATTATTCTAGTCATTGAACTTATCTTTCCATTTATTTGATTTTTAAAAAAATTTACTAGTGGGCACTTGCACTCACTGGAGAGAAACAGAAAGAGAGAGAGAAAGAGGGAAAGTGAAAAAGAATTCCTTATAGGGATGGCCAAACTGCCACCCCTTCTTTTTCATTTCTTCTTTTAGGATTTTGAGCACACATGCACATGCATCCACATGTTTTTCAAGCCTCTGGGTCCAGAACTTGAATTTCTGACCATATGGGATCCAAACACTCCAACCACCACTTCACCAGCTGGCCCTTTTGTTTGTATATTTTACAACTTTTCTTTCTTTCTTTCTTTCTTTCTTTCTTTCTTTCTTTCTTTCTTTCTTTCTTTCTTTCTTTCTCTCTCTCTCTTTCTCTCTCTTTCTTTCTTTCTTTCTTTCTTTCTTTCTCTTTCTCTTTCTCTTTCTCTCTCTTCCTCCCTCCCTCCCTCCCTCCCTCCCTCCCTCCCTCCCTCCCTCCCTCCCTTCCTTCCTTCCTTCCTTCTTTCTTTTCTTTCTTCCTTTCTCTCTCTTTCTTTCTTTCTTTCTTTCTTTCTTTCTTTCTTTCTTTCTTTCTTTCTTTCTCTCTCTCTCTCTCTCTCTCTCTCTCTCTCTCTCTCTCTCTCTCTCTCTCTCTCTGTCTCTCCTTGGCAAGCACATATACCCTCTGGCAACTAAAAAAAATACACATATGCATTGTGTAATGAGCAAATCAGGGTAATTAGTATATCCCTCACCTCAAACATAATTTCTTTGTGATGAGAACATTCAAAATCCCATCTTGAAGCTATTTTACAATATGTAGTACATTTATTAATGATAGTCACCTTACTGTGGAGTAGAGCACCACATTTTATCCCTCCTGTTTGATGATAACTTCAAACCCATTGACTACCTCTCTTTATTCCCTCTATTCTCTATCCTCCCTCTTCTCTGATAATCACTATTCCACTTTGTACCTCAATGAGATCAACATTTTTAGATTGTATATGTGAATAAGATCTTGACAAATAAGATATTTGTCATTCCGTGCCTGGTTTATTTCACTTAACATAATGTCCTTCAGGTAACTCATGTTATCATGACTGACAGGATTTTTATTCATTTTTATGGCTGATTAGTATACATACCATCGTGTGTGCGTGCAGGTGTATTTATTAATTCATCTTTATAAACACTTAGATTGATTCCATACCTTGGTGTATTGTGACTTATGCTGCAGTAAACATAAAAGTGCAGCTATCTCTTTCACATACTGATTTGATTTTCTTTTATATATATCTAATAGTGGGGTTACTGGATAGTACAGTGGTTATGTTTTTCATTTTTTGAGGAACCACCATATAATTTTTTATAATAGCTGTATTATTTTACATTCTCATTAAAAGATTCCCTTTTCTCCATATTCTTACAAACACTTATGTTTTGTCTTTTCAATAATAGCTAGTCGAAATGGGGTGAGATAATATATCATTGAGATTTTGATGTGTTTCTCTGAAAACTAGTGATATTCAGCCTTTTTTATACCTGTTGGCCTTCTGTATACCTTCTTCTGAGAAACGTTTATTACTAAGGTCTGTCTTATTAATTTCTTTTCATTGCCAGAGGGAGTGTGCACTCACCAGAGAGAGAGAACGAAAGATGGAGAAGGAGAAAAGACCCTCTAGTGGGACATGGTCACACCACAATCCTTTCTCCATTTCTCCATCCTATCAGGATTTGAGGCAACCATGTGAATGCATCTGGTGTATTTTTCAACCAGCTGGAATCAGGAATCAAACTACAATAAGCCATGTAAGATCCAGCTCCCTTAATCACTAGGCTATAAGGCTGCCCCCCATTTTTTCATTTTTAACTGTATTATTATTAATATTATTAAATCTTTTTAATTGAGGTTTTTAAGTTCCTTATGCAGTCCAAATATTAACCTCCTGTCAGTTGCATAGTTCGCAAATATTTTTCTTGTTCCATAGCCAGTCTCCTTACTTGCTGTGCAGTCTGATGTAATTTCATTTGTCTATTTTTTCTTTTGTTACCTGTGCTTCTGAGGTCTTATTCAAAAATATTCTTGTCCCATCCAAGGTCATGAAACATTTTTCCTACATTTTCTTCAAGTAGTCACATAGTTTTGGGTATTACATTTAAGTCTTTAGTCCATCTTGAGTTTATTTTTATATATGGTGAAAGGCAGGGGTATAGTCTCATTCTTCTGCATATAGATATTCACTTTTCTCAGCACCATTTATAGAAGAGACTATCCCAAGTATATGTTCTTGGTATCTTTGTTAAAAATTATCTGGTCTAGCAAATGGCATAATTATTTAGGTGTTGGACACTTACATGGCCAACCGTGGTTCAAGTCCTTGTCCTGGTGGCTTGATACTCACACCAGGCATTTGTGCGTGTGTGTCTTAAATTCCAAGAGGAGATGGAGGAGAAGGAATTATGGTATGGCCATCCCCCCAGGGAGTGATTTCTCACTTTCTCTCTCTCCATCTCTCTTCGTGTTTCTGGCAAGTGTACACTCTGTATAGAAAAAAATCTTTAAAAAATAAAGTCATCTGGCTGTAGAGGCATAGAGTTCTTTTGCTTTCTATTTTGTTCCATTGGTCTATGAGTCTGTTTTTATACCAGTGTCATACTGTTTTGGTTACTGTAGTAGCTCTGTAGTATGTTTTGAATTCAGGTGGTGTGATCCCTTCAACTTTGTTGTTTTTGTTAAAGATTGTTTTGGCTATTAAGGTCTTTTGTGGTTCCATATACATTTTAGTTTTTTTGTTGAATTCATGTGAATAGTGTCAATGGTATTTTGATAGGGATTTGAGTAATATGAAAATTTTAACAATATTAATTCTTCTAATTGATGATCACAGAATATTTTAAATGATTTGTGTCTTTGATTTCTTTCATGAATGTTTGATTGTTTTCATGATAGAGATCTTTCTCCTTCTTGGCTAAATTTATTCCTAAGTATTTAATTTTGAGGTTTGGTTATCATATATAAACTTGTTTTCTTGATTTCTTTTTCAGATATTTCACTACAGCATAGCAAAACGGTACTAATTTTTTTTATGTTGATTTTGTATCCTGTGACTTTACTGAATTCATTTATTAGTCCTTTGAATAGAATTGGTGAATGGGGATCCTTCTATTCTTTCAGATTTTAGAAGAAAATCTTTTGTCTTTTCCCCACTAGTATAATATTGGCTGTGGATTTGTCATGTATGACCTTTATTATGTTGTAGTTTTTTTTTTTTATCATGGAGCAATGTTGAATTTTCATAAATGTTTTTCTTATATCTATAAAGTGATTATGTGGTTTTTGTCTTTTCTGCTAGTGTGAAGTATCACATTTATTATTAATTTTATAAATATAACATTATTAATTTGTGTACATTGAATCATTCTTGTGCCCCTGGGATGAATGCCTCCTGATCATAGGGCATTATCTTTTCAGTATGTTGTTGAGTTTGGTTTGCTAGCATTTTGCTGAAGATTTTTGTAGTTATGCATGTTAAGAAAACTTGGGAACAGCAGATGGCATAATGATTACATTGCAGCATTCCCACATAGTCAACTGCAGTTTGAGTCCCACACCTAGTGCCTTAAAACTCATGCTGGGTATGTGTGTGTGAGTGCACAAAATTCTCGAAGAGAATGGACGAGAAGGGATTGTGGTGTGGCCCTCCTCCTGGGAAGTGATTTCTCACTTTCTGTCTCTCTGTCCAGTGAGTGCATGTGCCCTAGCAAAAATCTATCTTTAAAAAAAAAAAAGAGTGACCAGCAGTTAGTGTAATGGGTATGTCGCTGTACTCCCATGTAGTCGACCACGGTTCGCGTCCTGGACCCGGTGGCTTAAAACTCACGTTGGGCGCGTGCCCAAGATCCCGAGAGGAGAATGGAGGAGAAGGGATTGCGGCGTGGCCATTCCCCCTTGAGGGTGATTTCTCGCTTTCTGTCTCTCTGTCTCCCTCTGTCTGTCTGGCGAGTGCACGCGCCCTATAGCATAAACCTCTCAAAAAAAAAAAAAAAAGAATACTATCTTGGGGCCAGCAAATGGTGTAGTGGTTAACTTGCTGGATCCCGAACAGCTGACTTTGTGGTTTAAATCCTGGATTTGAAGACTTGAAAAACACACCAGGCATTTGTGTGTGCATGCTCAAAATCTTGACAGAAGGAAAGGGGAAAATGGACTGTAGAGTGACCATCCTTCCAGGGGAATGCTTTCTAGTTTTCTTTTTTGTACATAGCTCTCTGCTTTTCTTTTGTAAGCATGCCTGCCCTATGGCAAAATCTTTTTTTTTTTTTCTTTTTAAAATTTATTTATTTTTTACATTAATTCACTATACATCAGTACAGCATACAAATGAATTTCCCATCCAAACTACACTGTGTATTGGCTCAATCAAGCACATCAACATACATGTTTTCAGCAAATAATTTTCCAATTCTTATGTCTTGTATGCTTTGTTTTTCGTTTTGCCATCCTTGATTCCTTATCCCTCACCCTCTGCCATGTCCCACCCTCCTCCCACATTGTCTCTGGTATTATGGCAAAATCTTTTAAAAAAGAATATTGACCTGTAATTTTCTTGTGTTGTGTTCTTCTCTGGGTTTGGTGCCAGGGTAACGTGGGCTTGGAGAGTAAGTTTGACAGTATCCCCTCCTTTTGCTATTTGTTCTTTTTTACATGTTTGGTAGACTCCTGCAGTGAAGCCATCAGGTTTTTCTTTGGTTTGAAACTTTTTATTATTCATTCAATTTCCTCAGTATTGATCTGTTCAGAGTTCCTATTACTTCAAAATTCAGTCTTGGTACGTTGTATGTGTTTAGGGATTTATTCATCTCATCTAGTTTACCCAATTTGTTGGCATATAATTCTTCACCGTAGTCTTTTATATGTTTGTGGTATCAGTCATAACATCTTTTTCATATTTAATTTTATTTATTTTAATCCTCTCTCCTTTTTACTTAGATTAACTAAAAGTTTGTCAATTTTGTTTACTTTTAAAAAAATCAATTCTTCATTATCTTTTATACTGTTTTTTTTCTGGTCTCTATTTCATTTATTTCTGCTCTGATATCTTGTATTTCCTTCATTATACTAATTTTAGATTTAGCTTGTTGTTTTCTAGCTTTTTGAAGTGTGTTATTATGTTGTTTATCTGAGATATTTCCTACTTTTTTGTGTAGACATTTATTGCTATAAAATTCACTACTTTTGCTATATTTCATAGATTTATGCTACATTGGGCTTTATTTATTTATTTTTCTCACTGGAGAGAGGCAGAGAGAAGGAAAGGGAGAAATCATCCCCCAAAGGGGAGGGCCGTGCCACAATTCCTCCTCCTCTATTCTCCTCCTGGGATTTTAGGCATGCACATACATGTGCCTAAAGCTGTTTTCAAGCACCAGGTCTGGAACTCGAACCATGGTCAGCTATGTGGGAATCCAGCACCTTTTTTCCACACTGTTTGCTGGCCCAATCCTGCCATTTTGTTAATTGTTTTATAAGACGTTTGCTCCTTTCTTTCTTGTTATTTACATTTGTAGTTGGTGGTTTTCTATAACATCAAGCTTTGATTTCTTTCTATGTCATGTTTGTGTACCTGCTGTAATTTTTTTTCTTTGTGGTTGCTATGAGATTGGCATAAATAACTTTGTCATATGAGAGACTATTTTGGGATGATAACAACTTTGGTTATACAACTCCACAATTTTATTCTCCCTCTCACTATTTCAAGTTTTGTCTTCTAATTTACATATTTTTACATTGTGTGTTTTTGTAGCTATAGCTATTTTTAACCATTTCGACTTTTTTAAAGAAAAAATTTTGCTATATGATCCATATTCTCACCATAGAGAGAGAGCCAGAGAGACAGAAAGCAAGAAATCATCCCCCTCAGGGGGGATGGTCATACCACAATCCCTTCTCCTCCAGTCTCCTCTTGTGATTTTGGGCATGCATGCACACGTGCCTGGAGTGAGTTTTTAAGCCACCAGGTCCAGGACTCAAATAGTGGTTGAATACGTGGGAGTCCAGTGACATAAGCCATTATATCATCTGCTGGTTTCAACCATTTTGACTTTTAACCTTTATATTAGTATCATTGAAGTACTGGATTTAATTAAAAATTTACCACTACCAGTGAATTTTATACTTTCATATGTTTTCATGATAATGATTATCATCCTTTTGCTTCCACTTAGAGCACTCCTTTAAACATTTCTTCTAAGAACAGTCTAGTGTTGATGAATTCCTTTAGCTTTACTTGCCTGATAAGACTATTTCTTCTTCATTTCTGAAGAAAAGCTTTGTCATGTGTAGTATAAAGAGACTAGCTCCCCAGCCCAGGACCCACCCAGACCCCTAGCTTGCGCCTTTGGCGGCAGCTGCCTGGCACATCTCAAGGCACCTGGTGAGCAAGGGGGCACGCTGCGCCCAGTGCTTCCATCCAGACCCCCAGCCCAGGACCCACCCAGACCCCTAGGCAGAGGGACTAGCTCATCCTAGAATTGGAGATCTGAACTTTTCTAGTCATATGAAGTTATATTGGTTCCTCCTTTTTACGGAACCAACTGTGAAAAAGGAGATTCTGCTCTTCAGACACCTGACTATAGTATCTTTTTGAGACCCCATTACTAAAAACAACAGAACAGAGACTTCGGCAAACATCAATTCCCAACAAAAGGGAAAGACACTCCTAGCCAGTGAAAGCACTGGCCTGACAGGTACTTAAAAGTCAGTACATCTTCCAAATGGCTAGAAGTAGAAGAAGAGCCTCTGCTACGAATAAACAAGGAAATACATCTCCATCAAAGGCACAGAGTAACTCCCCTCCATCTTCAGGGCTAATGGACAATGTTACCAAGATGTCAGACAGAGAATTTCGAACATTTATGGTGAACAAATTCTTCAAATTGGAACAGAAAAGAGACAACGAACTACAGGAGATGAGAAAGTCATTCCAAGATATGAAAGAAGAAATGGACACTCTGAGAAAGAACCAGATGGAGCTATTAGAGATAAAGTCTGGAATAAAGGAAATCAAAAACTCCCTTGAAAGTATTAAAAGTTGATTAGATCATGCTGAAGATCGAATCTCTGATGTAGAAGATAAAACCTCTGACCTAGAAAGAACCACAAAGAAGATAGAGAAAATAACTAAAAAACACGAGGATAATATACGAGAAATACTAGATTCCATAAGACGCCCTAATATCAGAATAATTGGTATCCCAGAAGGTGAAGAAACCAATAACAGCATGGAAAATCTATTCCATCAAATCCTGGAAGAAAATTTCCTGAGTCTAGAGAGGCACTCAAGTATCAAGACCCAAGAAATACAAAGGACCCCAGTTAGAATCAACCCCAGAAGATCTTCCCCAAGGCACATCGTAGCCAGACTATTCAAGACCACAGACAAAGACATGATACTAAAACTGGCAAGAGAGAAATGAGAAGTGACATACAAAGGTCATCCCATCAGGCTAATTCCGGACCTCTCAACAGAAACAATGCAAGCAAGGAAAGAATGGGAAGATGTATTGAAAGTGCTAAGAGAGAAACAATTTCAACCAAGATTATTGTATCCTGCAAGATTATCCTTCATATGGGAAAAGAAGATTAAAATCTTCTCAGACAAACAAGGCTTGAAAGAATTTGCCAGCACCAGACCAGCTCTTCAAGAAACCCTGAAGAAAGTACTGTTTCAGGAAAACTAAAGAGCTAACAGACAGAAACAAAGGAATGAAATTCTGCTGTGACAATGGCTAAGTTAAACGTCGGGACAGACCTAGTTACAATGATAATAACATTGAATGTTAATGGATTAAATTCCCCAATCAAGAGACACAGACTGGCCGAATGGATAAAAAAACAGAGACCCTCTATCTGTTGCCTACAGGAAACCCACCTCATCAATAAAGATATACATAGATTGAAAGTGAAGGGTTGGAAAAAGGTTTACCATGCAATAGGGAACCAAAAAAAAGCTGGAGTAACGATACTAATTTCTGACAATATAGCCTTTAAAACAAAAACTGTTCGAAGAGACAAAGAAGGGCACTATATTGTAGTAAAAGGGTCAATCGATCAAGAAGATATAACCCTTATAAATATCTATGCGCCCAACACAGGAGCACCCAAATATGTGAAGGAAAGACTGTTAGATCTAAAAGGGGAGATAGACTGCAATACACTAATTGTTGGAGACCTCAACACTGCACTATCCCCTCGGGACAGGTCATCTAGACAAAAAATAAAGAGATAAAGGATCTGAATGATACCATAAATGAAATGGACTTAACAAACATCTATAGAACTTTCCATCCAAAAACCACGAGATACACTTTTTTCTCACCCCCACATGGAACCTTCTCGAAGATTGACCACATCATAGGTCACAAAGCAAGCCTTTACAGATTCAAAGGCATAGAAACTATTCCCAGCATCTTCTCTGACTATGATGGAATTAAACTTGAGTTTAATTTCAAGAGAAATCCTCAAAAAATACTCATATACATGGAAACTAAATAACTTACTACTGAATGAGTCCACAACTACTGATGAAATAAAGTCCGAAATCAAAAGATTCATGGAAGCTAATGACAATGAGGACACGAGTTTCCATAATCTTTGGGACACTGCAAAAGCAGTCATAAGAGGGAAGTTTATAGCAATTAGTGCTCATAAGAGGAAGACGGAAAGAAGGCAAATGGGATCACTTAACATCATGCCTCAGAGAATTGGAGAAGCAACAGCAAAATGATCCAAAAAACTCCAGGAGAAAGGAAATAATAAAGATCTGAGCAGAAATAAATGAAATAGAAAATAAGTGAACTATACAGAAAATAAATGAAAGTAAAAGCTGGTTCTTAGAAAAGATAAACAAAATTGATACACCACTAGCGAGACTTATTAAGAAGAAGAGAGAAAGGAACCAGGTGAATCAAATCTGCAATGAAGCAGGAAATATAACAACAGACAAAGCAGAAATACAGAACATAATTAGAGGATATTATGAACAACTATATGCCAAGAAACAAGACAATCTGGACGAGATGGACAAATTCCTGGACATGTATAATCTGCCAAGATTGAGCCAGGAGGATATAGAAAGCCTAAATAGGCCCATAACAAGCCAGGAGATTGAATCAGTAATAAATAGCCTTCCAACAAAGAAAAATCCTGGCCCAGATGGATTCACCTCTGAGTTCTATAAAACTTTCAAAGAAGAGTTAACCCCATTCTGCTCAACTTATTTCTAAAGATCCAAAAGGGTGGATCTCTCCCAAATTCATTCTATGAAGCCTCCATTACCCTTATCCTCAAAACAGATAAGGACAGTAAAAGGAAGGAAAACTATAGACCAATATCTCTGATGAATATAGACTCAAAGATTCTTAACAAGATACTAGCAAACCATATCCAACAACTTATAAAAAAGATTATACATCATGATCAGGTAGGCTTTATTCCAAGAATGCAAGGTTGGTTCAACATATGTAAAACCATAAATGTAATTCACAATATTAACAGGAAAAAAGACAAAGAACCATATGGTCATATCGATTGATGCAGAAAAAGCATTTGACAAGATACAACATCCCTTTATGCTCAAGACGCTCAGCAAAATTGGCATACAAGGGTCATTTCTCAACACAATAAAAGCTATCTATGAAAAACCCATTGAGAATATCATCCTGAATGGAGAAAAGCTGATCACACAATTTCTTAAATAATCTAACTACTTTCAATAGCAAGTTCAGCTGGTAATTTCAAGAAAAGCAGTTTTGAACTGGTAAGGAAATTTTCTTAAAACTTAAAGCCTGGAAACAGGTTAGTATTCTGTTCAGATAGTAGGTACATGAACCTATTGACAGCTCAAGACAGGACAAAAACTCTTAAAACTGGACAACAAAGTCTAGAAGAAAAGCAGCAATATTTTAGTCAAAAGTCACTGAATGCTATTTCACCAGTTCAGTCTCATATACTTAATTTATCTTCTGTTGTGGTTTGATCTTCCCGACTGAATTCTGGGATATAATATTCAACTCCAGACTTGTCCCTACGATTAAGTTGGCCATTTTCTAAGTTTTTGAACTCTTATTTCTGTTTGACTACATTTAATTTTCCTGACACAGCACTCCTTTGAGAACTTCTTGGAGATCTGGTCTGGTGCTGGTAAATTCTTTCAGGTCTTTTTTTTTAATCTGAGAATGTTCTTATCTTTTCTTCCCATATGAAGGTAATCTTGCCAGGTACAGTATTCTCAGTTGAAATTGCTTTTCCCTTAACACTTTGAATATATTTTCCCATTCTTTCCTTGCTCACATTGTTTCTGATGAGAGGTCTGCTGTTAGCCTGATGGGATATCCTTTGTAGGTAACTTGCTGTTTCTCTTTTGCCAATCTTAGTATCTTGTCTGTATCTGTGGTTTTGGTCAGTCTGGCTATGATGTGTCTTGGAGAAGGTCTTCTTGGGTTGATTCTATTTGGGGTCCTTTGTATTTCTTGGGACTGGATCTTTGAGTGCCTCTCTAGGTTTGGAAAATTTTCTTGTAGGACTTTGTGGAATAGATTATCAAAGTCTTATGAGTTTCTTCGCCTTCTGGGGTGCCAATTATCTGGATGTTTGGACCTTTGATGGTATCTAGTATTTTTTGTATATTATTCTCAAATTTTGAGGCAATTTTCTCAGTCTTTGTGGTGGATTTTTCTAGGCCAGCAATTTTCTTTTCTATGTCTGAGTTTCTATTTTCTGCATGATCTAGTCTGCTTTTGATATTTTCAAGAGAGATGTTGACTTCCTGTATTATAGTCTTCATCTCTAACAGTTCCATTTGATTCTTTTGTAAAGTGTGTAATTCCTCTTTTAGATCTTGCAAGAATTTCCTCACCTCCAAGAACTTGTCAGCTCCTTTCTCCTTTCTCTTCTGCAGTTCACTGTCTCTCTTCTCTTTCATTTCGGTTAGCTTCACCATTTTGAATGTTCTAAATTCTTTATCAGACATTTTCATGATTTCCACTGAACTGTCTGTGGATCAAGAGGAGTTATTCTTTTCCCTGGGAGGAGAGGTATTTTCTTGCTTTCCCATATTTCTTGTGGTCCTGCAGTGATTTCTAGTCATCTGAAGGAAAGTGTGTTTCTTCCTAAACTTAAAGTTCAATCATGCTAGTTTGTGGGCTGGAGGCTTAATTATCAGTGGAAAATCTTCATTTCTCCTATTCCCCTGAAATCACTAGTTCTCAGTAGCCATGAAGGTATCTTCTGAGGCCTGCTCCCTTGCCTCTCCTCCATTTTTTGCTTTTTATAATTAACAAATAAATAATTTTTTGTTTGCTTTATCCATTTTTCTCTCTTTCCTTTCTCTCTTTCTTGTTTTTCTTATCCTTTTTCTTTTACTTCATGACTTTGCTGCTCAGCTTCCACCTACTGAGTGTCTAGAGAAGTCTAAACAAAAAGTTGCCAAAATCTGAATACTATTTGATTCCTCCTATTCCTCAACTCCCTCTGAATCTGCACCACAAAGGGAGTAAAACACAATGTCAGAGTTTGCAGACCACATCCTCCTGTGCACCTCTGATTGCTCAGATTGATCTTCTAGAAATGAGGAAGAAATGAATAACCCATCAGATGACTAGAAATCACCGCAGAATCACAAGAAATATGTGGAACCACAAAAATACCTCACCCCCAAGGGAAAAGAATAACTCCTCTTCATCCACAGACAGTACAATGGAAATCGTACTCTATGGAATACTATTCAGCTGTAAAAACCAACAAAACCCTGGCTTTTGACAGAAAGTGGAAGAACATGGAAGATTTACTGCTGAGTGAGGCAAGCCAGGATATGAAGGAGAGACATTGTATATCCCCACTTAATATATACCAAGTGTCTGCACTCTATGACTGAAACTGATTGACTAAAGATTGTACAAACACAAAAGATGGGTGTGAATGCCAGATGAGGTGTGTGTGGGGCCTAAGGAAGGACATTTGGGGAAGGGATACGGAGATAGAGCATTGATGGGATGGGGAGGTGTGGTGTTATTGGTTGAAGATATTTTGATCAACAGGACTGGGGACAAATGTTCACTATTGAAATGCTCACATTGTAAGCTAAACAATGTGATTGAATGTATATAAAAAAATTAAAAATAAAGTAAAACAATATATAAAAAGAAATATCTGATAAAGAATTTAGAGTATTCATAATGACAAAACTAACAGAGATGGAAGAGAAGAGGGACAATGAACACCAGAAGAAAAAAGCTGATGAGTCCCAGGAGGTGAGGAATTTCTTGTGAGAGCTGAAAGAGGAAATAAATACCATAAAAAAGAGTTAAATGGAACTGTTGGAGATGACGGCTATAATACAGGAAGTCAAAACCTCCTTTCAAAGTATTAAAAGCAGACTCGATCATACAGAAAATCTAATTTCAGATGTAGAAGACAGGATCACTGGACTAATAAAATCCACCATGAAGACTGAGAAAATAGACCCCAAAAATGAGAATAATATTCAAGAAATACTAGATACCATTAAACATCTAAACATCTGGATAATCAGTATCCTGGAAGGTGAACAGACTAATAAGGGCATTGATAATCTGTTCTATGAAATCCTGAAAGAAAACTTCCCAAAGCTAGAGAGGCATTCAAAGATCCAGTCCCAAGAAATACAAAGGACCCCAAATAGGATCAACCCAAGAATATCTCCAAGACTCATTATAGCCAGATTGACCAAAACCACAGACAATGACAAGATATTCAGACTGGCAAGAGAGAAACGACATGTTACCTACAAGGGATATCCCATCAGGCTAATAGCAGACCTCTCATCAAAAACAATGTGAGCAAGGAAAGAATGGGAAAATATATCAAAGTGTTGAGTGAAAAACAATTCCAACCAAGAATGCTATACCAGGCAAGATTATCCTTCATATGGGAAGAGGAGACAAGAACATTCTCAGATAAACAAAACCTGAAAGAATTTACCAACATCAGACCAACTCTCCGAGAAGTTCTGAAGGGAGTGTTATCCCAGGAAAAGTAAAGTCAGACACACAGAAATAAGAGTTCTAAAACAGCTAAGAAAATGGCCAGCTTAATGGTAGGAACAAGTACAGAGTTGAATGTTATCTTCTGAATTTAAATGGAGAGATCGGACCACAACAGAAGATAAAGTATATGAGCTTGAACTGGTGAAATAGAATTTTATGACTTTCAATTAAAACATTACTGACTGGGGACCAGCAGTTAGCATAATGGCTATATCACTGTACTCCCATATAGTTGACCACTGTTCGAGTCCCTGACCCAGTGGCTTAAAACTCACGCTGGGCTCATGTGCGTGCATGCCCAGGATCCTGAGAGGAGAATGGAGGAGAAGAGATTTCGGCGTGGCTATCCCTCCTGGGCTCCTGTTGAGGGGGTGATTTCTTGCTTTCTATATCTCTGTTTTTCTGGTGAACACACATGCCCTATAGCAAAAACCTCTTAAAAACAAAACAAAACAAAACAAAACAAAACATTACTGACCTTCTATGCTTTGTTTTCCAGTGTCAAGGAGCTTTGTCTTTTCTCAAGTTGTGGACAGGTCCATGTACCTACTATTCAAACAGAATCCTAACCTGTTATTAAGTAAAGTTCCTGTAACATGTTTTGATTTTGATTTATTAAAGCTAAAACTGCCTTTCTAGAAATTAAAAAGTGTATTAAAAAAATACCTATTTGGTAACCACAGTAAGCTATATAGCCTCAGCTCTGTGGTATTATATTGTATATTCATTCTATACACAGAGTTTCATGCCTAAAGTCAACTTTTGTTTACAGATATGTATATATCAGCTGAACTTACTATTGAAAGTATTTACATTAGGGACCAGCAGATAACATAATGGCTATGTTACTGGACTCCCATGTACTCGACTGCTGTTCAAGTCCTGGACCCAGTGGCTTAAACTCAAGCCTGGTGCGTGTGTGCTCGTGCCCAAGATCCCAAGAGGAGAATGGAGGAGAAAGGATTGTGTCATGGCCATACCCCCTGGAGGGGGGGTGATTTCTCGCTTTCTGTCTTTTTGTATCTCTCTAACTTTCTGGCGAGTGCATGTGCCCTATTGCGAAAACCTCTAAAAAAAAAGAAAGTATATAGATTAATTTAAGATGTTTTGTAAATCAGTACAACGTGGGAAAGAATAAAGGAATGGAAAGCAACTTCAGAAACCAGAGATAGCGTGGGAAGAGAATGGGAAATGGCAGAGAGCAAGAAATAGGGGTGTGTGTATATATATATATATATATATATATATATATATATATATATATATATAACAAAAAAAGGAAAATTATTTGTTGATGATAACATGTATGTTTAAACCACTTTACTGTGTAACTGTGTATTCCGGATGGAAAATCACATTTTGTATGCTGCAGTGATGTCCAGTAAAAGTATGTAAAATAAATAAATAAATAAATAAATATACCCCAAAACCCCACAAAGATAAAAAAAAAAAAGGAAGAACAAATGAAAGTATCTTCAGGTCAACAAAATTTGCAAGAATTCACCAATAATAGACCAGCTCTATAGGAAGTACTGAGGAGAGTATTGTATCAGGATAACAAAAGAGAGACAAACAGAAACAGGAGAACAAAAAACAACTGAAAAAATGGCTAACAAAAATGACAGGGATAAATCTGCAAATATAAATAACTTTGAATGTTAATGGATTAAATTTATCCTATTAAAAGGCACAGGTTGAATGTATGCAAAACCAGAAACCATCTACATGCTGCTTACAAGAAACACAACTCACTGATAAGGACATAACACAGACTGAAAGTGAAGGATTGGAAAAAGATGTTCCATGCAAATAGAAACCAAAAAAAAAAAAAAAAAAAAAAAGAAAAAGAAAAAAAAAGACTGATGTACAATACTGGTATCAGACAAAAATAGACTTTAAGATGAAAAATATAAGAAGAGACAAAGAACATTACATAGTACTAAAAGGACTTGTTCACTAAGAAGATGTAACACTAGTAAATATCTGCACACCCAGCACTGGAGCACCTAAATACATTAAAGAGAGACCGTTATATCTCAAGGGAGAGATATGCTGTCACACA
Organism: Tupaia tana; assembly: GCA_026018925.1. Classification (NCBI taxonomy): domain Eukaryota; kingdom Metazoa; phylum Chordata; class Mammalia; order Scandentia; family Tupaiidae; genus Tupaia; species Tupaia tana. The sequence continues at coordinate 80,827,032 of JAKSZU010000010.1, forward strand.
GTAATTACAGGGGATCTCAACACCCCTCTAACTGCTCTGGACAGGTCATCTAGACAAAAAAATAAAGAATGAAATAGAAGATCTAAATGATACCATACATAAAATGGATATGAAAGACGTCTACAGAGTATTTCATCCAAATACCTCAAAATATAAATTTTTCTGACCCTCACATTGAACACTTTCAAAAATTGACCACATGATAGAACACAAAACAAGCTTTTACAAATTCAAAGGTATAGAAAGTATATCTAGCATATTTTCCAACCATGATGGAATCAAACTTGAAATCAACTGCAGAAAAAGCTCTCAAAAATGCACAAACACATGGAAACGAAACAACCTACTCCTGAATGATTTTACATGAACTGTACAAGAAATTAAGATTGAAGTCAAGAGACCAGCAGTTAGTGTAATGGCTATGTCGCTGAACTCCCACGTAGTCTACCATGGTTCAAGTCCCAGACCCGGTGGCTTAAACTCAGGCTGAGCACATGTGCGTGCATGCCCAAGATCCCAAGAAGAGAATGGAGGAGAAGGGATTGTGATGTGGCCATCCCCTCGGGCGGGGGGGGGGGGGGGAGGTGATTTCTTGCTTTCTGTCTCTCTGTCTCTCTCTGTCTTTTCAGCAAGTGCACGCTCCCTATAGCAAAAATCTCTCTCTCTCAAAAAAAAAAAAAAAAAAAAAAAAAGATCAAAATCAAAAGGTTTATAGAAACCAATGATAACTAACAAACAGATGTTTATAATCTATGGGGCACAGCAAAAGCAGTCATAAGAGGGAAAATTAAGGCAATTAGTGCCCACAAGAAAAAAGCAGAAAGATGGCAAATAAACAACCTAATGACACAACTCAGGGAACTGGAAAGAGAACAACAAAAAACTTCAAAAATTCCAGGAGAAAGGAAATAATAAAGATTTGAACAGAAATAAATGAAACAAAGAACAAAATAACTATACAGAAAATAAACGAAACCAAAGCTGGTTCTTTGATAGGATAAACAAAAATTTGTTTTTGAGCTGTTTTTGCTAGAGGGTGCATGTGCTCACTAGAAAGACAGAGAGAAACAGAGAGACAGAAAGCGAGAAATCACCCCTCAGGGGAGATGGCCATGCTGTAATCCCTTCTCCTCCCCTCTCCTCTCAGAATCTTGGGCACTTACATACACACGTCTGGCGTGAGTTTAAGGCACTGGGTTGGGGACTCAAACTGCTGTCAACTACATGGGAATCCAGCAACATAGCCATTATGCCATCTGCTGGTCCCAAGAAGATAAACAAATTTGACACACCATTAGCTAGATTAATCAAGAACAGTGACAGGAACTGGATAAATCCAATAAAGTCTTTCCCTGACAAGCAAAAACTGAAGGAATTCACCACTACTAGGCTAGCCTTCCAAGAATCCTTCAGAATTCTACATTTGGAAGCAAAAAGCCAATAACTACTGTGGGAGGCTGTGCACCAGCGAGTCTGCTGAGGCCATTTTCATGAGTCTCTTACTATTGTCATCTTAGGCTCAGAGAGCAAACAATTACAAAGGCCACAACTGGCTCCCCTTCAAAAACCTCACCTTCAAAACCATACTCTGATTGGCTACTTCCCATAGCAAATTGGTGAGCTTAGAATCCCTCAGATTTGCATATCCGGCACCTCATGATTGGTCCACAAAGCAACCAATCATAACCCACCTTTTACTATCCTTCATTCAACCAGTCACTGCCCACCAACATGTATATAACCATGATCCCTGGCCCACAATTGCCAGACGACCCTGAAGACCCTGAAGAGTTGTGACACCGCGTCGTCTCCGAACGACCCTGAGCTGTGACACCGCGTCGTCTCCAGATGACCCTGAAGAGTTGTAACACTGCATCGTCTCGGTGCTGTGACAGTGCGCCATTCGTCCCGTCTCTCACTCCTTCCCTCAGGAAACCTGTTCGACTGTCCTGAGGGTCGGGACAAACTACCACCATTAAAAAGATAAAAACACAAAACATTCTGGTAGACCAGCTATACAAATGAGGAACAGAAAGGAATCAAACCCTATCACTTCAGAAATCACCAAACCAGGATTATAGAAAATAGAGGAAAAAAGAAACAAGGAATACACAAAACAACCAGAAAACACCTAACAAAATGACATAAGTATGTTCTAGTCTATGTATAATAGCTGTTTATGTAAACAAATTAAATTCCTCAAAGACATAGATTGACTGAATGGATGAAAAAACAAATCCTAACTATATACTGCCTATTAGAAATTCTTTTCACCCCTAAAGATATACATAGAGTGAGGGAACGGAAAAAGATATTTCATGGAAGCAACAGGAGTAGCTATAATGATCAGATAAAACAGGTTTTGATCTAAAAACCATAAAAAGAGACAAGAAAGATAATTATATAATAATGAAGAGATCAATCCATCAGAAGACATAACAATTGTGAATATACATGCATCCAACATGGGAGTACCTGAATATATGAAATAAGTAGCTCTAGAGCTAAAGGGAGAGATCAGCTCCACTAAAATAACTGCTGAAGACTGCAACACCCTCTCAGCATGGATAAACTGTGTAGACAGAAAATCAACAAAGAAACATCAGACTTAAACTGCATCATAGAGCAAGTGGATCTAACTGACGTTTACAGAATGTTTCATCTAGCTGCAGGATGCACATTCTTTTTATAAGCAAAGAGATCATTTTCCAGGATAGAACAAGTATGAAACCACAGAAAAAATCTCACAAAATTTAAAGAAATAGAAATTGTATTGTGTTTCTTTGCTGACACAATGGAATAAAACTAGAAATCATTAATAAGAGGAACACTGGAAACCATACCAACACATGGAGGGTAAATCATATGCTCCTGAATGACCACTGGGTTAAAGAAGAATCAAGATGGAGATTTAGCCCCATCCCCATAGTGCAGGAATTAATTGCAGTGCCTCAGGAGCTGTTAACATATCACACATGGCTGATTGCGGTGGGAATTCCAGTCCCAGAGTTTTGAAAATCATGCCAGATACTTGTGTGTACATGCTCAAAATTCTGACAGGATAGAGAAATGGAGGAAAAGAATTATGGTATGACTACATCCCACTGAGGATTGCTTTCTTTCTCCGTGTCTCTGGTGAGCACACATGCCTTCTGACAATTAAATATTTTTAAAAAGATGGAAATTTAAAAATTTCTGGAAACTTGAGCAGAGCAACTCAAAATCAGTTCTAAGAAGGAGGTTTACAGCAACAAGTCCCTTCATCAAACAAAAGGGTTTCAAATAAATAACTTAATCATCTACATGAGTGAGGACTAGAAAACAAGAACTAATTTCAAAATTAGTGAAGGAAAGAAATAATAAAGACCAGAGAAGAAATAAAATTGAGACCAAAAATAATAATAATACAAGAAAATTAATGTAACAAAAGATGGCTTTTTGAAGATAAATAAAATCAACGAATCATTGACTAAACCAAAAAAAAAAAATCAAGAAAGCCCAAATAAATAAGAATAAAAAAGGAGATATTATAACTGCTACTATAGAATTTTATGATAGACACTATTTTGAATAACTATATACCTACAAACTGAAAAATGAAAATGAAAGTGGCTAAATTTCTGGATTCATACAACCTACCAAGATTGAATTAGGAAGAAATAGAAAATCTGAATAGAAAAGTAACACCTGGTGAGATTGAATGGGTATTAAAAAGTTTCCCAACAAATAAAAGCACAAGACCAGATGATTTTTCTGCTAGTCTATGAAATCTAAAAAAAAACAAAAAACAAAAAACAAAAAACCAAAAAAACAAAAAAAAACTAATACCAAAGTTTCTCAATCTGTTCCAGAAAATTGAAGTTGGGGGCGACTGGCAGGTGGCATGGTGGTTAAGGACACGGACTCAACATGGTTGACTGCGGTTCGAGTCCCAGACTTGGTGGCTAGCTTTCTCACTTTCCCTCTCTCTCTCACTCTGTCATTCTCTGGTCAAATGAAAAAATAATAATAATGGTAAAGTTAAAGAAAATAATTCTTTAAAATAAAACAAAATAAAAAAATCTAAAGTTGAAGATACATTCCCAAATTCATTCTGTGAGACCAACACAACTGACATCAGAACCAAAGACATGACAACAACCACATTAATAATAATTAACCTCCAAGAATAGGCCTAAATGTAAGGATTAATATACTTATCTTTACAAGACACTGGAGAAGCATTAAACATACTTACTTTGTTTAAAGATTTTCTGATGTCCTTAACATCTAACTGTAGGATATTTCCAATAATTGGGAGAGGTGTGGGGCCAGGTGGGAGCTTTCCTTTTCCAGAACTCTGTTTCCAGAGTGAAAGGAGGAACAAAGAGGACAGACAGAGCGCGAGGACCACAACTAGATCCATTGAAGCTGCCTCTTCTCTTCTTACTAAGGCAACTGTGACCTAGCAATTCAAAGCTTTTATAGTGCTTCTGCTAATTCAGAATATGTCCCTTTGACTTTTAATGTGAGGAATCAATCAACTAGATTAGCCCTAAACCCTTCAGAGCAGACTTTGGCCCATTGATAAAGACAAAAAAAAAAAAAAAAAAAAAGTGTTCTGTAGTCTGTCTTGCCCCCCCTCCTTTCAACCCCTTGTCCTCTAGATTTTAGTTCAGTTAATCTGGGTAGGGCACAGAGATTGCTAATTAAAACAAAGAAACAATGGTTCAATGTCCAGGCGAGATTAAGAAAAAGTTTAAAAAATGATTTTATCAAAACATTGCTCAACGTTCCGGATTCTCAGACTGACGACCAGCTGAGAATCTATGACTTCGGAGGACATCAGTGTATTCCATGACTTGTAAATTTTAAAAATTAATTATCTTGTAAAGTTTTATCTTTGTTCTTGAAAATAGGAGCCTTTTAAATATTTCAGTTATTATTAATGACATAGCTGCCCAAACATCAAATAGCTAGCATAACCCACATATTATATTTTGAATGACCAAACATATATTAAGCCATTGCTTAGGTAAATATACACACGTTTTATCATTAAGCCCCTAGAAACACTGGAAAGTATTTTCATTTTCAAATGAGGAACTGAAGACCCTGGCAGAACAGGGGAACCTGTGGATGTCCCACAGCCTATAAGAGGCAGAGCAGAGTTTGAACTGAGATCTGCTTACTGTCGTGCTGCTGCCTTGAAAACGGTTTTAGCAAAATAGAACAACCTTCCCAAACCACTAGCTACTCTCTATGGATACCACATTGACTCTGTTTACAAAGCCACTGGCTTTCTATCGAATATACACCCTTTATTTCCCTTTGAGGATAACTGAGCTAAAGATTCAAAAGAAGAGGAAACAGGGTTTCTCCCCTCTCCATCACTGAAGAGGTCTAACTTGCTCAGCATAACTAAGGGAAAAGACAATCTTAGAAAAATTTAGCAAGGGGGCTTGAGATGAGCCTTAGATAAGGCTGTTTCTGTTGCTTTTTTTAGTATGTCATTTTTCTTTTTCTTTTTTCTTTTTGAGAGATTTTTACTATAGGGGCTGGGTGCTCAACAGAGAGACAGAGAGAAGCAGAGAGACAGAATGTGAGAATTCACTCCAGCAAGGATGGCCACGCCACAACCCCTTCTCCTCCAGTCTCTTCTTGGGATTTTGAGAATGCATGCACACGCACCTGGCGTGTTTTTAACTGTCGAGTCCAGAACTCGATCTGCAGTCAAGTTATTTTTCAAAATAAGGGAATAAAATATGGCACATCAAGGAAGTGAGATTAGAGGTAGAACAGGCATGTGCTTTGGTGGTGGATGTGAGATGGTGACAGGGATGTCATTGAACAGACCTACAGTACAGAAGGACCATGATAGGAGAATGTGAATGAGAGACTGCATTTAATATGCCTACAGAAAGAGAATCTAGAATAATAAGTTTTACTAGATCACTAATAGCAATGCTTCTACAAAGGTCTTTCTTCAACAACAGCATCATATTAATTAAAAATTGGTTAATGCAGTTATTTCTAAGCTCTTTATTAAGGAAAAATTAAATTTTTGTTAGGGCCCCAGTGGCATAATGTTCAACCCTCATTTTTCCAGGGATTTACAAAGAAGTTTTGAGGCCAGCAGGTGGCATAATGGTTGCATCATTGGACTCCCATGTAGTTTACCACAGTTTGAGTCCTAGATCCAGCGGCTTAAAACTTATGCTGTGTGTGTGTGTGTGTGTGTGTGTGTGTGTGTTGTGTATATGTGTGTGTGCATGCCCAAAATCCTGAGTGGAGAATGGAGAAGAGATTGTGGTATGTCTGTCTCCCCTGAGGGGTGATTTCTTGCTTTCTCTCTGGCGAATACAAAATAAATAAATAAATAAAAGAAAGAAAGAAAGAAAGAAAGAAGAAAGAAAGAGAGAGACGTTTTATACTTATCACATAATTATTAATTTTCCCAATTACTTTTGCCTAAGGTGAAATTATTCCCATTTTAGGGATAAAGAAGCTGGGCCTTGGTCCAGGATATTGTGTCTGCAAGTGGTAGAACTGAGGATAGAGCTACTTCTGATTCTCATATGCTTCTCTTTAAGCAAAACACAGTCAAGCAAGTTCATTGTTTACTGAGTGTGTGTCATGATGAAAAAGCCTGTGGTCCACCCTAATCAAGGACTTTCAAAATAAACAGCGAGTTAATAATTACAGTACTAGTTGATTAAAATGGGAGTCAAGGAAGTTTGATTTCATAACCTTTAGAACTTGCATGATCCCAAGTCTCAATGAACTCTCTAACTAGGGCAAAGAGAAGTAATTTGCTGACTCACATAGATCTGAACTGTAAACAACCATATTGTCTTCTATTGGGTAAAATAAAGCCAACAGCTTTCTTTATTCACTTCATTCCCCATGAGATGTGGGTCTCTACTCTTCTCCTTCTTCCCATAAGGCTCCTACCTGGCTTTTTCTCTTTTTATACAATATGGCAATCACAGATAAGTAAAAACAGAAGACCTCTCAGAAATTCACTCATCTACTGCTTTACTTTATTTTTAGAAATGAGATGAAGTGTCAGCAATGCATCATTACGAGATCTTGTTTTAGACACCAGATTTCTAATTCCTAGTTCAGTGGTTTCTCGCATTGAAGATTGCCAAATGATTGGCCAGTAGAGCATCAGCATGAAGTCTTTCACAGACAAAGAGTCATAAACCTTGCTTGGCTAGAGCTATTTATTGTTTTTATTTTAATAAGTTTTTATTTACATATAATTATTGTACAGCTGTGTGGGGTACAGTATGGTTTTTACAATTTTTCCTTAAGTTTTTGCCTTAGGGCATGTGTACTTGCTGGAGAGAGAGAGAGACAGTGAGAGGGAAAGTGGGAAAGTGAGAAATCCTCCCTCCCGTAGGGGAGATGGCCACACCACAATCCTTTCTCCTCCAGGGATCTTGGGCATGCAAGCACATATACCCGGTGTGATTTTCAAACCACCAGGTCTGGGATTTGAACCACAGTTGGCCCTGTGGGAGTCTGGCCATGTAACTGCTATTCCATTTACTGGCCCCACAGTATGGTTTTTCAAAGCATACAATAACATACAAATAGTTTGTGACAATCAAATCAAGAATATAAACATACTCATTATCTTCAACAATGAACATTATGTTGTTCTCATTCAATATTTGTTGTGCTAGATAATTTTGGAGGTGTATATATATATGTAGAGAGAGAGAGAGAGAGAGAGAGAGAGAGAGAGAAAGAGGCATGCCCTGAGGCTAGAGCCACTTCCCATGATTCTCATATGCTTCTTTTCATTCAAAATATTCAGATTGACTCTGTTGCGATAAAATCCTTGTGCCTTAATCACTTTCTCCAAATCCCTTCTGACTCCTCCATGTAGTCTCTGGCATCTACCATTGCTTTCTCTCCTTCTATGACATTTAATCCTTCAGTTTTTGTCATAGAGTTTGGTCATCCAGTCAGTATATGTTAAGTGAGGACATGCTTTCTTTGTCTTGTATAGTCTGGCTTATTTCACTTAATAGTAAATCTTTGTTTTTGTTGTTCTTGTTGAATTATAAGAGTTTTTATAAATTATGGACATTAATCGAGAATCCTTTTCAAATACAGGATTTGCAAATATTTTTCCCATTCCATTAGTTGTATTTGCACTGTGTTGATAATGTACTTTGATGCATAGAACTTTCTAATTAATTTTTAGAGATAATTTTGCTATAGGCCACATGCACTCACCAGAGAGACAGAGAGAGCCAGAGAGACAGAAGTAAAAAAATCACCCCCTAGAGGGGATGACCACGTGGCAATCTCTTCTCCTCCATTCTCCTCTCAGGATCTTGGGCAGGCATGCACACACGCCTGGTGTGAGTTTTAAGCTGCTGGGTCCAGGACTCAAACCATGGTTGACTATGTGAAAGTCCAGTGATGTAACAATTACACCATCTGCTGGTCTCAAAATTTTTAAATTTTGATCAAGTTCATCTATGTTTTCTCCTGTACTTGTGCTGTCATATCTAAGAAATTATTACCAAATTCAATTTATAAAACCTTTCCCTTGTGTTTTCTTCTGAAAGTTTTATAGTTTTTTAGCCTTACACTTAGGACTCTTATCTTACACTACATACAAAAATTAACTCAAAATTAGTATCAAAGACCTAAACAAAACAAAACAAACAACAACAAAAAACCCAAAAATCTAAACAAACAACTACAAGAAAAAATGACTTCTGATTATTTTCAACATATGCTATTGTACTGGGTGAGCTAAGAGTCAGGTCAAATAAAGGCAGCTCTGTATGTAGGGCCTTCCAGAGAACCACATGATAAGTCAAATAATGGACTTGGAAAGACCTACAGCTCTGTTCTACCAGCTTCAGCAGATATTAGGCTGCTGATTTTCACCATAATTGTGGGCTATATCTTTTCAAGGTCACGTCAATGCTGGGGAGATGGGGATAGGAAATAGGGAAATTAAAACAATGCAATACTGCTCACTGGTATTATTGAGATTTACTTATTTTTTTCTTGAATAAATACTCTACAGATTGTTGCAAGCTTTGACTGGTTTCCAGAGCTTTGAAAAGTTAATCTGGTAATTTTCACTATAATATCATTGCTTCATGCTAAAGAAAGTTTTCAAGGGTCCTTACTTCACCATTTTTGAAGACATCTTCAAGTCTAATATTGACTAGAAGTAAAGAGAGTGAATATCCCTACTTTTTCTTAAATTAATGGAGAAAGAGCTCAGAATTTTGCCATTAATTAAAATATTATCTAAAAAGCTTTGGAGATGCCCTTTTTTAGAATATGAAAGTTGTAAGAAGATAGCCTTAAGTGACCTATTTTCAAAAATAGCTTAACAAAAGTTGCTTAAACAGTTTTCAGATATGACAGTCCCAGAAAGTACACATTCCCCAAAAGTTTCTGAACAAACAAAATCCAAAAAGAACAAGTCACCTTTGAGAAATAACTTCTCTAGGGACCAGCAGTTGGCATAATGGCTATGTTGCTGGACTCCCATGTAGTTGACTGTGGTTTGAGTCCTGGACTCAGGGGCTTAAACTCACGCCAGGCACGTGTGCGTGCATGCCCAAGATTCTGAGAGGAGAATGGAAGAGAAGCATGGCCATCCCCCCTGGGGGGTGATTTCTTGCTTTCGGTCTCTCTCTCTCTGCCTGTCTTTCTGGCGAGCGCACGTGCCCTATAGCAAAAACCACTCCAAAACAAACAAAAACAAACAAAAGAACCACACAGGATAGTTTCTGATTATTAATTTTTAATAAAAATCATATGACATTTACATGTGTTCTCCATTTGGAATACATAGTAGATAAGATGTAGTTTATGATCTTGGGATTATCTTACAAAAACAATTATATTGGAGATAAAATACCAAGCTTTTTTTCATGCAGGGAGATTTGAATAAATCTTGAAGTATGGGGAAAATCAGAAGAAACGGGTCAAGAACGGTATTCTTGCTGGTAAAGAATGCGCAGATAATGGCCAATGGAAAGGTTAGGAAATATTTGGCTTGTTCAGATGAGGTTGTAAGCTCCTGCTCTGCAGTATGGCTATGCAGTCTAACAGAAGAAAGCCTACCTTTTCTTCAGACTGGAATGAAACAGAGTTCATAGGAAGGTAGAATAGTATTTACTGACTTTTGAACTGGGGTGATGTCAATATCCTTTGGATCAGTCACAGATTTCAAGGTAAAATGCTGTAAAATGTAGGTTAAGACTAGAAACATCTCCATGCGGGCCAGGCTCTCTCCAGCACAAATTCTTTTTCCTAAAAATGACATATATTCATTGAATTCTATTTCTGAGTTAACACATATGGAGGCTTAAATAAATATAGAATGAAGTAATGTATCAAAGAATTACTCATGAATCTATGACTTCTGTTTACAACTAAAGCTGGTTTCCTTCATGACCTTAGCAATATTTTTGTGTGCGTGGTATATGAAAACATGTTTTCTGTACCTCCACATATGATGGCTGTGTTGAGGCTTGCCAATGACATCTTTCTACACACACATACACACACATACACACACATGCACACACACCTGTGGTTAACTATCCCAACTGGCATGACGTACAACATTGTACTTTTCCATCTATTTCTGACTCAACACTCAACAATATATTTACTTTTCCTTATCTGTATTCTTAACCTCATGACATACCTGTTTGAAATTTTTTAAAGAGCTCACTATTGCTGGGTATAAAAATAAACATCAGAAACTGACCACAAACAATTTTTTGTCTTTTCTTCCCATTCCTTCCATTCAGTTCCCCACACCTAAGCCACTACTATTCAGCAATCTCCACACAGATGGCCAATTTCAAGTTTTATCTAAGTTTTGAGTTATTCCTCTCACTGAAATGGTCTTCCCCTGCTCTGTTTACTGATACTCTGTATATTCTGTGAGGTGGAGCTCAGATGTCATTTATTTTAGGCAAACTTACTTGACATGCACAGAATATACAATTCACTACCTTGTCTTTTTCACAACACTCATTCTGCTTCCAATACAACTTGTTTCACAGGAAATTAAAAGTATTTATCTGTATCACAGACTGGAATGTAAGTTCTTAGGTATTGTAATAAGATCCACAGAGTCAACATAAAAACAGGCCTGTGAGCCATATGAAATGAATAGAGAGCTGGAGCAGGCTCATTATGCAACAGGAAGAGAGATAAGTATAGGAGTGGCTCATTTTGAGGTCATTTCTTGGCATTGCTTAGGATCTTGGGACCACAAACCATATCTATTGTCTTAGACTCTCATTCAGGAGCAAATATTCTATTTTAGTCCCTGTTTCAGTTACTTCAGTAAGAAAGGTCCTCCACCCTCTATCCTTCTTCTACTTCTCCTTTGAAGCCTACAGAGTAGACTCCATTTCTCCTTTTTTTCAGATCTACTCTGCATTTGTTTATCTTTTATGCCTATTTGTACCCAGGAAATTGATTTCTATAGACTTCAAATCAGAAGTTAGTTCCTTTTGGGTTCTGAAAAAAATCCAGGGGTTTGATGTTGAAAAGGTCAGGATATTTATTCCTTTAGCCTCACCCTGCTATAGTGGTGGCATTAATTGTGTTTTTTTGACCTATAGATGTTCCTCCTATGGAACATTCATGCTCTCTTAGCTAAGGGTCTATCAGGTCCCAGTAATATCTTCCTTCCTTTGTCCCTTCCAATCTTAGATGGTAGCATCTTCCTGCTGATGCTAGTTCTGAGTATTTCACCACACTGTTACTTCCCTGGCCCTGCCTACTCTTGTGAAAACAGTCTCCTTATTAAACTCTCTTTATTTCATCTCCTTTGAGTGTGCCACAGCTTTTCCCCAGGATACTTACAAATTTAGGGAAAATACTCAGATGCTAATTCCTACAAGAAAATTTCCCTTCCTGCAAGACAATTTCCAACTTCTTGACCCTTGACCTAAAATGACTAGCCAGGAGATTTTCTGAGCCCCTAGCAGCCTGGAGCACAGTACTTGTCACACTAAAATTTCATTGCCTGTTAATCCCTTTTTCTCTCTCTCTCAGAAAGAAGTTCCATTTCTTATTCACATTTGTATCCCTGGATCTGAGCATTGGGTTGCTATGCATAAAGTGCTCATTCATGTTTATTGAGTCAACTGACTTCTCAAGGTAGGTGAGAAATACTTTAGTGGAACTGGACTTCTGGAAGGAGAATTTTAATGGTGGGTCTGGAAGCAGTGAGTGTGGCCTCGTGTCCAGTGAGCCATGATCTGGACTTTGGGAGTGGTGGCTCTCATATCAATGGCAATTCATCCAGCCCAGAGGAGCCTCCTCACAAAGTTCTTCTTTATCTGACTTGATCCCTGATGGACAGACAAAAGGAAAACTTGCTTACCAGCTGAAAAAGGCATGAAGTGGTCACTCTTCCTAAAGTTGCCACTTTTATCCAGGAAGTGGCTAGGGTCGAACTTCTCTGGGTTGGGAAACTCTTTGTCATCGTATAGGACAGAGGTCAGAGACACTAGTATTTCTGTGCCCTGATAGAAAGAGAAACAGACACACTGAGTGATAGAGAAGGTCATGCATTATTATGGTTTTGTAATACATTTTGAATTCAGGTAGTGAGATGGTGCCAATTATATTTTTGTACAGCATTGCTTTTGCAAGTAGAGGTATTTTGTGATTCTAAGCAAATGCTATAATTTTTCCCCCCAGTTTCTTTTTTCTTTTCTTCTCTCCCTCTTTCTCTTTTAAGATATTGTTGGTATAGGTCATATGTGCTTGCCAGAGAAACAGAGAGACTTAAAGTGAGAAATCACTCCCCTAGTGAGTATGGCCATCCCACAATCCCTTCTCCTCCATTCTCTTCTGGGAATTTTGGGCATTCAGAAACACATGTCCAGTGAGAGTTTCAAGATGCCAGGTTGGGGACTTGAACCGTGGTTGCCAATGTAGAAGTCCAGCACCTTAACCACTATGCCACCTGCTGGCCTCTGGTTTTTTTTTTTTTTTTTTGTTTCTGTGAAGACTGACATTGTTGTTGGCTAGGAATTTTATTGACTTTACACATTTGTTTGGATAGTATTAACATTTTAACTATATTGATTCTTCCAATCCAAAACCAAGGATGTCTTTCCATTTTTTGTATCTTTTCGATTTCTTTAATTTTTGATAGTTTTCATTGTAGAGACCACCATCTTGAATGGATTTAATTTTAGACATTTTATTTTATTTTAATTTGGCCAAAGGAAACTAAAGAATTCAGTGGCATAGAAGTAGAGGGAGTAAGATCAAATACCAGAAACTATACAGGGTGTTGTTTGGGGGACAAGGAGAACATGATCAACAGACACAAGAATGCATGTCAACAAGTGAAATGAGTTATGGAATAGTGTACCACAACAAAGTGAAGAATATCACTGATAATTCAATATATGTATCCAAAAAAGACAAAAAAGCAAAAAACTACTAGAAATATTATTGTATGTATACAACATAATGCTCAATGTGCTCTGTTGTCCTGTACCTTTTGGGTCTAGCTTTACATCTGTGAATCTCCCCCAGCTAGGCCACCCTCCACTACCCAGAACCCAGTGCTAGCCAGGTAGGAAAAGAGCTGCATCTCCATGTTGCTCTTTTCTGTCCCTTCCAACCTTTTTCGTCTTTATTAAGAAAAAACCCCACAACAACAAAACAACTTTTCTGCCCCCTTTCTTGTGCTTTTAAGTTGCTAATTTCTCTTTCTTCCTCTCACCCAGGTCAGGTTCCATCCAGGCAGGTCCACCTCTGCTGTCTTGTACTTTTCCATGGCGCTCAAGCACACCCACCATGCGGTTTTCATTTTTTAACCCTTTTTTATTTTTATGTGATGTATTTTTTCTCCTCCTTTTGTTCTAGTTTTTTTCCTTCTTTTTCTTCCATTTATTCACTTTTTCTTCCCATTTCTGCTTTCTTTTTCTTTCTATTTCTTTGCTTTTTCTTCCTATTGCTGTTTCCTACTCTCTTTTTCTTTTTCCTTACTTTTCTATTTTATTACTGAATCCTTACCCACTGCCTAGAGACTAGATGCATAGTAACTAAACATCTGAATATTGGGAGTTTTAGAGGATTCTTTGCCCCTCGATGTACTGGTTGTAAAAACAGGGAAACTCTCCTTCATAAATCTGATTTCAACACTCCTCCTGTTGTCCCCACATTGGAGGACACAGTATAAGGGAGAAAAATAGCAACAAATTATTTCACAGGAAACACAAGAGCTCACACAAAATCCTTCTCCAACAAATTAGCCAATATTTAATACATTACCAATGACTAAAAATTGGAAAAGAGCCTCAAGGATGAGAGAATCAAGTAATACATCACCCACAAGAGACCACTCTAATTCATCTCCATGTAGGGAAACATTAGAAGATATTACTGAAATGTCAGAAAAAGAATTTAGGACATTCATGGTAACAAAATTCTATGAGATGCAAGAGAAAAGATACATTGAGCTACAAGAGATGAGGAAGTCCTTCCACGGTATGAAAGAAGAACTGGACACCATAAAAAAAAATCAAACAGAACTGTTAGATATGAAGGCTGTAATACAGGAAATCAAAACCTCCCTCAAAAGTATTAACAGCAGGTTAGACCATGCAGAAGATCGAATCTTGAAAGTAGAAGTCAAAACCAAGGACCTAGAAAAAATTATAAAAAATATTGAACCTCTTTTCCAGCTGGAACGATGGAGGGCATTCAAGAGAAGAAAGAGAAGGTTTGTGCTGTGGCAGAAGCCACCAAGAAAAAGGTTCCTGCTGTGACAGAAACCCTTAAGAAAAAGAGAAGAAATTTTGCGGAGCTGAAGATTAAGCATCTGAGAAAAAGGTTTGCTCAAAAGATACTTCGAAAGGCAAGGAGGAAGCTTATCTATGAAGAAGCTAAGTGCTATCATAAGGAATATAGACAGATGTAAAGAACTGAGATTTGCATGGCCAGGATGGCAAGAAAAGCTGGCAACTTCTATGTACCTCCAGAACCCAAATTAACGTTTGTTATCAGGATCAGAGGTATCAATGGAGTGAGCCCAAAGGTTCGAAAGGTGTTGCAGTTTCTTCGTCTTCACCAGATCTTTAATGGCAACTTTGTTAAGCTCAACAAGGACTCAATTAATATGCTGAGAATTGTGGAACCATATATTGTGTGGGGGGTACCTGAACCTGAAGTCAGTAAATGAACTGATCTATAAACGTAGTTATGGCAAAATCAATAATAAGTAAATTGCTTTGACAGGTAACTCTTTGATTGCTCGATCTCTTGGTAAATTTGGCATTATTTGCATAGAGGATCTGATTCATTAAATATATACTGTTGGAAAACGCTTCAAAGAAGCAAATTATCTTCTCCATGAGGTGGAATGAAGAAAAAGACCACCCATTTTGTAGAAGGTAGAGATGCTGGCAACAGGGAAGACCAGATCAACAGACTTATTAGAAGGATGAACTAAGGTATCCACCATGATTATTTTTGTAATCTGATCAGTAAATAAGCAGTGGCTGTTTTCAGACTGCAAAAGAAAAAATACTGAGAAAACAGCCAAGAAAACTGAGGGTACTATATGAGAAATACTAGATACCATGAAAAGCCCAAACATCTGAATAATTGGTATACCAGAAGGTGAAGAAACTAAGAAGGGCATTGATAATCTATTCCATGAAATTCTTGAAGAAAATTTTCCAAGTCTAGAGAGTCATTCAAACATCCAGACCCAAGAAATACAAAGAACCCTAAGTAGAATCAATCCAAGAAGATCCTCTCCACAGCATATCATAGCTAGATTGTCCAAAAACCACAAAGACGAGATGCTAAGATTGGCAAGAGAGAAACGACAAATCACTTACAAAGGCTATCCCATCAGGCTAACACCAGACCTCTCATTGGATACAATGCAAGCAAGGAAGGAATGGGTAAATATATTCAAAGTGTTAAATGATAAACAATTTCAACCAATAATACTATACTTGGCAAGATTATCCTTCTTATGACAAAAGAAGATTAAAAACGTTCTTGAATAAACAAAGCCTTCGAGAAATTCTGAAAAGAGTACTACCAAGAAAACTAAATATAGGCAGCAATCAGAGAACAAAACAACCAAGGCCAACTTAACGATAGGGACAAGTCCATAAATATCAATAATAACATTGAATGTTAATGAATTAAATTCTCTGATCCAGAGACACAGACTGGTGGAATGGATTAAACATGAGAACCCCCCAATCTGCTGCCTAAAAGAGACCCATCTCATGAATAAAAACATGCATAAACTAAAAGTGAAGGACTGGAAAAAGGTATTCCATGCAAATGGAAACAAAAAAAGGGTGGGAGTCAATATACTGATTTCGTACAAAAAAGATTTTAAAACAAAAATGGTAAGAAGAGACAAAAAAGGGCATATATAGTAGTAAAGGGCTAATTCACCAAAAAAGATATAACGCTTATAAATATCTATGCACCCAGCTCAGGAACACTCAAATATTTAAAGGAAAGACTGCTAGGTCTAAAAGGAAAGATACACTGTAACACAATAATTGTTTGAGATCTCAATACCCCATTATCTCCTTTAGACAGGTAAATGAGACAAAAAATAAGCAAAGAGATTCTGGACCTAAATGATACCATAAATCGGATGGACTTGATAGACAGCTAAAGAACTTTCCACCCCAAAACACAAAAACCACATTTTTCTCAGCCTCACAGGTACTTTCTTGAAGATTGACCACATAATAGGGCACAAAACCAGCCTTTACAGATTCAAAGGCATAGAAACTATATTCAGCATCTTCTTCGACCATGATGGAATTGAACTTGATTTTAATCTCAGGAAAAACCCTCAAAAATACACAAATACCTGGAAACTAAATAACCTACTTCTGAATGATTTAATGATTACTGAAGAGATCAAGATTGAAATAAAAAGATTCATGGAAACTAATGAGTACACACGTTTCCATAATTTATGGGACACTGCAAAAGTAAGAGGGAGGTTCATAGCAATTAGTGCACACAAGAAAAAGATGGAAAGGTGACTGAAGGACACCCTAACATCATGCCTCAGGGAATTGGAAAAACAACAATAGAAAAATCCAAAAACCGCCAGGAAAAAAGAAATAATAACTATTTGAGTAGAAATAAGTGAAATAGAAAATAAGTGAACTATACAGAAAATAAATGAAAGCAAAAGCTGGTTCTTTGAAAAGATAAACAAGATTGGGAACCAGCAGTTAGCGTAATGGCTATGTTGCTGGACTCCCACGTAGTCGACCGCGGTTCGCGTCTCGGACCCGGTGGCTTACAACTCACGCCGGGCGCGTGTGCGTGCGTGCCCAAGATCCCGAGAGGAGAATGGAGGAGAAGGGATTGCGGCGTGACCATCCCCCCTGGGGGGTGATTTCTCGCTTTCTGTCTCTATGTCTCTCTCTGTCTGTCTAGCGAGCGCATGCGCCCTATAGCGAAAAAACCTCTCCAAAAGAAAAAAAAAAAAGAAAAAAAAAAAAAGATAAACAAGATTGACACATCATTAGCTAGACTAATTAAGAAGAGAGAAAAGAACCAGATACTTCAAATTCACAATGAATTTGGCAACATTACAACAGACATAATAGAGATACAAAACATCATTACAGGATACTATGAGTGACTCTATGCCAACAAAGAAGAAAACCTGGATAAGGTGGGCAAACCTGGACACATATAATCTACCAAGATTGACACAGGAAGACATAGAAAGCTTGAATAGAATGATAAAAAACAATGAAATTGAATAAGTGATAAATAACCTCCCAACAAAGAAAAGTCCAGATCCCAATGGGTTCACTGTTGAATTTTACAAAACTTTTAAAGAAGAGTTAACACCCATTCTACTCACACTGTTTCAGAGATCCAAAAAGAAGGGACCCTTCCAAATTCATTCTATGAAGCCTCCATTACCCTCATCCCCCAAATGGATAAGGATACAACAAAAAAGGAAAACTACAGACCTCTATCTCTGATGAATAAAGATGCAAAAATTCTCAATAAGATACTTGCTAACTGTATTAAACTGCATATAAAAAAGGTTATTTATCACGACCAGGTAGGCTTTATCCCAGGGATGCAAGGGTAGTTCAACATATGCAAAACCATAAAAGTAATACATTACATTAACAGAAAGAAAGATAAAAATCATATTATCATCTCAGTTGATGCAGAAAAAGCATTTGACAAAATACAGCGTTCCTTTATGATTAAGATGCTTAGGAAAATTGGCATAGAAGAATCATTTCTCAGAATAATAAAAAGCCATCTATGAAAAACCTATAGATAACGTTATACTGAATGGGGAAAAACTGAAAACTTTTCCAGTAAGAACTGGTACAAGGCAAGGCTGCCCACTGTCTCTGCTCCTATTGAATATAGTACTGGAAGTTCTAGCCAATGTGAAGAGAGAAGAGTAGGAAATAAAAGGCATTCCAATAGTGAAAGAAGAGTTGAAATGATCTCTGCTTGCAGATGACATGATTGCATACACAGAAGACCCAATAGTATCCGCGAGAAAACTTCTCAAAGTAATAAATGCATACAGTAATATAGCAGGATACAAAATTAAGTTACAAAAATCTATAGCATTTCTGTATACAAACAACAAGCAGACAGAGACAGAACTGAAAAAAGTAATCCTGTTTACCATAGCACAAGAAGTATAAGATACCTAGGAATAAAACTAACCAGGGATGTCAAAGACCTCTATAAGAAAAACTATGAAAACCTGAAAAGGAAATAGAAAAGGACACAAAAAATGAGAAGATCATCCCATATTCTTGGATTGGCAGAATTAATATAATCAAAATGGCAATCCTACCCAAATTAATCTACATGTTTAATGCAATCCTTATAAAATTACAAGAGATATTCTTCACAGATCTAGAAACGGCAATCAGAATTTGTCTGGAATCAAAAAATATCTTGTATTGCCAAAGCCATTCTGCACATTCTCAGATAAGGGACTGCTAACCAGAATACATAGAGAACTCAAGCAGCTTACTTGGAAGAAAATGATTAACACAATTAAGATGGGAAAATGAGCTGAATAAACAACTCTCTAAGGAAGACATACAGACAGCCAAAAAGCATATGAAAAAATGCTCAACATCCCTCATTGTAAGGGAGATGAAGATCAAAACCACAATGAGATACCACCTAATTCCAGTAAGAATGGTGAAGATTAAAAAAACAAAAAATGGTAAGTGCTGGCAGGGATGTGGTGAAAGAGGAACATTCCTACATTGTTGGTGGGAATGTAAATTGGTTCAGCCACTGTGGAGAACAATATGGAGGTTTCTCAAAGACCTTCAAATAGAACTACCATACGATCTAGCAATTCTACTCCTGCGTATCTACTCAAATTACAGGAGAACGCTCAGTTGGAAAAGTGCTTGTACAACTATATTTATTGCAGCACTATTCACAATTGCTAAGACATGGAACCAATCCAAATGTCCGCAAACAGATGAACGGATTCAAAAAGTGTGGTACATACATACTCCATGGAATATTATTCAGCCATAAAAACAACAAGGCCCTGGAATTTTTTTTTTTTTTTTTGAAGAGGTTTTTGCTACAGGGTGCATGCACTGGCCAGAAAGACAGAAAGAGACAGAGAGAAATCACCCCCCAGGGCATATGGCCACGCCGCAATCACTTCTCCATTCTCCTCTCGGGATCTTGGGCACGCATGCACATGCACCTGGCATGAGTTTAAGCCACTGGGTCCGGAACTCGAACTGCGGTTGACTACATGGGAGTTCAGCGACATAGCCATTACACTAACTGCTGGTCCCAAGGCCCTGGAATTTGATAGAAAGTAGACAAATACACAAGATTTGTTGTTGAGTGAAGCAAGTCAGGCTATGAAAGAGAGACATTATATGTCTTTACTTAACACAAACAGACTCTCTGCACTCTATGGTAGAGGCTGAAAGCCTGGAGGACATAAAAGCATTAAAAATTGTTATGGACACTAGAGACAAAGTGGAAAGAGAGTGTGGGAGTGGAAGAGTGCAGGAAAGGAAATTAGGGGAAAAAATGGAGAGATAAGATATTTGTGGGACACAGAAACAATTTGTTATCTGTTTATGAGGATATGTATAGCATTCTCAACTGGACTAAAATGTGGATCATGCTGGGTAAAATCTCTTTACAATCTAAATGATGTATAGTGATTGAATGTATAAATAATAATAATAATATAATGTAATAATAAATTTAAAAATGTTCAGTGTTGAAGTAGATGAATATGTCTATCTATTAACACGGTATACATGCTTTGAAAAACCATACTGTACCACCCTAAGACATACAACATTTAAAATGTGAATAAGAAATTACAATTTAAAAAATTAATTATTAACTTAATTCCATCTGTTATTATTATCTTTTAATTTGACCAGAGAGAGACAGAGCGAGAGAGGGATAGAGGGAAGGCAAGAAAACAAGCCGCCAGGTCCAGGACTAGAACCATGATAGGCCATGGGGGAAATTCAGTGCCTTTACCCACCACACCACTTGCTGACCCCCAGAAATCACAATTTTTAAAAAGTCATGGAACTGGAAAAAAGTTAGAAATCCCCATCTAATTCTTTTGTTTATAAATGAGGAGATCGAGACACAAAATGAATTTATTTGTTCCATGTCACAAGACAAGTTAACAGGTTAACAAGTGAGCAAGTTAACCTGTTAACCCGATTTAACAGGTCTTACCTACTGTAATGCTTAGGTCATGGCACTGTTAATTGACAAGGCCATCCTCATCAGGGTATGAGGTGGTACAACATCAACACATTATTGCAGAAAATTGAGGATGCTTCCCTGGAGTACATTGCTCCTGACAAATAAATTGCAGTGTTGTCTCCAAATGCTGTTGTTACTGAAAATTCAGCTCATTTCCTTTAGAATGAAGTATGAGGTCTTCCTCAACATTTAGTAGCTAAATGACCATATTCTTGAAAAGTGTTTAATTATCCATCAAGGTGAGAAATTGGCAAGTATCCCATCTACTTGCAATGTTCCTTCAAATAAATTGTCACATCTTTTTAAAAATATTTATTAATTTAACTTTTCTTTTTTAAAAAAAGATTTATTGAATTTTACTCATTATCATTTGAAAAAATAGACCAAGGGAGACAGAGAGAGGAAAAGTGAGAAAGCAAGCCACCAGGTCCAGGACTTGAACCATGGTGGACCATGTGGGAGACCAGTGTCTTAACCAACACACCACCTGCCAGCCCCAAATTGTCACATCTTCTTAAGACAAAGGAAGAGCATCTCTGATCTGTAGTTTTTCCTAAACTCACAGATATTGTGTAACATAATCTGTTAGAGTTTAGTTTTTAAAAATCAGTCTAATCTATGAAATTAAGCTCTTCAGCCATGTGTAAGCTTTTTAAAAACAATTTAATGCCTCACTTTCATCACTATTAAAACGTAAACAACACATTTGCATTAATTAATTATAAATATAAAATCATATAATACATGAATTACTACTTACTCAAAGATGACCACAAATTAAAATGCTTAAAAGAGAGAGATTTTACTACTGCTACAATATTAATTCACAATATTTTGGGATCTTAATAAAGGTCATACTTTAAAAAAATTTTTAGTTTTTAATTTTTTAGTATAGGTCAGGTGTACTCGCTAGAGAGGAGAGACAGAGAGAGAGGAAAAGTGAGAAATCACCTCATTGGGGGGATGACCGTGCTACAATTCCTTCTCCTCCATTCTATGCTCAGTATTTTTGGTGCTCACACATGCCCAAAGAATTTTTCAAGCCACCAGGTCAGGGACTCAAACCTCTCGGTCAACCATGTGGGATCCAGCACCTTAAGCACCATACCACCTATCGGTCCCATAAAGGTCATACTTGTACTATGTAGCAGAAACAAATTTGAATGCTTTCTGGTGTACTGAATGGCCTGTCCAAATGTGTAATGTAGTTCTAATTCCACAAAATCCATAGGTCAAATGTGTACACTATCATATCCCTCTGGACAAACTGAAGAGAAACTGGAATTTCAATCTCTCCCGACTCTCTTCTCTCTAACACAGCTACTCTCGTGGCTCACTTCCTGGCTGGGGTGAACTTGGAGCATGAAGTACAGGAAGACAGTATGGTTAGCCCTGGAACAGGCTTCCAGATAAAGCTAACCCGTGGCAAACACTTCTTCCTGGGGGACCATTGGCTTCTGGCTGTGACAGAGTAACTGCTCTGGAGTTACCCTTGCAAATAAATAAATATAAATATGGAAAAATGATAGAGTTGTACAATATTGAACAAGAGGTAATCAAGGATGGTGTCACTTTACTAAAGAGAAATCAGGCCTATAGTCACCCTGAATTTAGAACTTTCCTTGCTCAGGGCAGGCCAGTGAGAACCAAGCAGAGTGGCTGTCTCTGAGTTACGAAGGCAGATCAAATCGAGTACCTAGAATTTGTGAGGAAGGGTACAGGACAGGAGGAATCTCGAAGAGGGAGGATCTCAAAAGTATGTAGACCCATCCTTTGTGAGTCCACGGCTGTGGGTACACGTACAGAAGGAAACACTATAAAGGCTGTTAGAGTATGGGTGCTGGGGAGTAAGAACTGACGGTGATACTGTCATAGGCTGGGAGAGTTGATTCATGTTGTGTAAAAATCCTTGGCTCTTTAGGTCCAGATCACTAAGATTAGAGGCCCATCCTGAGATGCAAAATGAAAAACTACAAACACTTGTAAAGTAGGAAAAGGGAACTTTTCATAGGAAAGTGAGGATTTTTAATAGAAAAGAAGTATACCTCCATGTCTGAAAGGCATGCCGGTGGACAGCTGCCGGAGAAGGACAACTGCACTGGACAGGTGCAGTTAGAGGATAGGTGTTACTTTTCTTCAATGAGTTGATAATGAATATGTAGCAGGGAAAGGTCTGTCATAGTATCTTGCTCCTTTGTTTGAATTCATGGGCTTTTTCCTGCTAGTTCAAATCTCTCTCACAGGTGAGGAATTCAATGACCGAATCCTGCATGCTCAGAGTGGACTTACAAGGTATGAGTGCCTAGAATTTGTGAGGAAGTATACAGGACAAGAGGAATCTACAAAAAGGGAAGATCTCAAAAGTGTACAGAACTATTCTTTGTGAGTCCGTGGCTATGGGTTACGTGGCACAAGTACAGAAGGAAACGCTATGAGTATGACTGCTGAAGAAGTGAGAACTAAAGATACCAGACTGCGTGCAGTGATAGAAGAAGCTGGAGTCCCAACTCAGCCAAGGCAGAACTTTCTTGGCACATCATGTATTCTATGGTGGTCTCCCAAATTCTAAACTATTGGACTAAAGAACTCATCTTGGACTAAAGGTCATGCCTAAAGACTACATTCAAAATTGAAATTAACCCACAATGAGGGCCATCAGATTGTGTGGTGGTTAAGAGAGCTGGACTTCCACATGATTGACCACAGTACAAGTCCTGGACCTGGAGGCTTGCTTTCTCACTTTCCTTCTCTCTCTTCTCTCTCTCTCTCTCTCTCTCTCTCTCTCTCTCTCTCTCTGGTCAAGATAAAATATATAAATAAATAGATAAAGTTAAATAAAATAATTCTTTTTTAAAAAGGAAATTAACCCACAATGACAAAGAATTATACTAAGCCTAACAGAATCAAAAACATCTGTCAGTAATTTAACTGTCTGCTAAAATAAATGTCAACACCCTTTAAAAGCAAACAGCTTTTAGTTCAAGCTCTCCAAGGTAGCACTTGAAATGTTCAGCATATAATAGAATTACTAGATATGAGAAAAAGAAGGAAATATGACCTATAATTAAAGAGAAGAAACATAGTCAACAGAAACAGAACTCATGGTATCCTAGATGTTAGAATTAGCACACAAGAACTTTGAAATATGTATTATGAATATATTCAAGTCAATAGATGGGAAATAGCAACAGAGAAATAAAAACTGTGTAAATAGAATTATATGATTAAAAAGAGCAGAAATAAAAATGTACTGAATGGGATTAATAGCACTGGAAACTTCAAAAGAAAAAGATGGTAAATTTACAAACGTATCAATAGGGTAATGACTGATAAGTTCCTGTTGGAAGAACTCCCAAGTTGATTTCATACACACACACACACACACACACACACACACACACACACTGGAAGGTGACCCAAAACATGAAAGTACTGTAACATAGAAGACACTTGGTAAAAGATAATAATACTGGGCGAGTTTCCCATTTTCATGTTTTTATCTTGAAAGCAGGCCCCAGGCAATAAAATCTTGGGTGACTAAACTTGGCTATAAAACATCAGACTCAATGGTTTAAAGAATTAGTGACGGGTAACAGGGTTGAGAGGCTGGTGGCAGAGCGTGCTAAAGATGAATGCCAGAGGACTTGGATCTCAGCTAAAAGACAGTATTCCAATTACTGAACTTTCAGCAAGTGGACCTTTTGAAAGTCATGATCTTCTTCGGAAAGGTTTTTCTTGTGTGAAAAATGAACTTTTGCCCAGTCATCCCCTTGAATTATCAGAAAAAAATTTCCAGCTCAACCAAGATAAGATGAATTTTTCCACACTGAGAAACATCCAGGGTCTGTTTGCTCCACTAAAATTACAAATGGAATTCAAGGCAGTACAGCAGGTTCAGCGCCTTCCATTTTTGTCAAGCTCAAACCTTTCGCTGGATATTTTGAGGGGTAATGATGAGACCATTGGATTTGAAGATATTCTTAATGACCCTTCACAGAGTGAACTCATGGGAGAACCACATGTGATGGTGGAGTACAAGCTTGGTTTATTGTGACACGTGTGCCTGCATGGAAGTGGCGCTGCAAGTTGTTTATGTCATCTTCTTACTGTAATTTCATGTACAGAAAATTAAAAGTACTGACATCTGAGAAGTTTTGCCTAAATAGTATCAGTCATCATTTGAAATTGTCTGGGTCTTTTATTCACAGCTGTGAGATAGTTTAAAGCACTAAAGGTAGATGATCTTAAAGCTCCTAATTTATATTAAAACAATAGCCTTCTTTGTGTTTAGAAAAAAAGTCTGCTTATGAATATTATAAAACTACCTGCAGGTTTCAATTCAACCCATTTTCTAGGTATGCCACGTATTTAATTTTGAATAGTCATTATCAGCATTTGAGTCTGCAGACTTCATAATAGCATTTTTTGGAATACATATTTGTAATTGATTGCACTGGCAACACCTTCAAATTGAGTACAGTGTAAAATAGGTATACTTTCATCTTGATTCAGTATAGTCCATTAGTATTCAGAAGTAATATTTGCTGTATTGAAGCTATTTTAGAATTACAGCTTTTTGATTCTTTCAGGTTGAAAAGTATAAATTCAGAGATTTTGATCTTGTTCTTTTCTTTAAAGTAAAATAAAGCAACCAGCAGATATAGATGAAACTTGTACTTCACAGATTTAATACACATTTAATATATTACCAGCAATACTGTTAAAGAAGCAGAGTAAAACTTTTCTTTGTTCTTCATTCATATATTACAAGATGCGTAAGTTTAAAAAAGTTATTAGAACATTCTCATACATACTGTGCATTCATAACCAAATTCCATAATAATTTACTTAAAAATAAATTTTCACTGTGCTTGCTCTTTCTTATAAGGTATTCTATATGCATCTGGTATATAAAAATAAAAGATTTTTGGAATATTAAAAAAAAAAAAAAAAAAAAAAAAGAATTAGTGACAACATTCAGGTACACCTCCCACAAAGAAGCTGAAAAGAAAGGGAATAACTCCTCCAAAAAAGAAAGAACCATCTGGCTATACAAACTCTCTACAGTCTCTGATAAGTTCATGGATCAGATATATGTGAGAAAACCCCAAATCTCAGCTAAACTTTAAGGAACTAAACTGAGAATTCAGACATTTGAGCTTGACTCTTCCAGAAAACACAAAGGAAGAAAACACTTCTCCAAACATTTTATAAAGCCAGCATGATTCTAACCAGAACACTTGAAGAAGACGTTACCAAATGTACATATTTGTACCTTGGAATTAGTAAGATAATGAAATGTAATTGGAAAGCAGGGAAGTGGACGGTGTAGGCTAATGAATAGACAGAGTGAGTGTTAGCTATCAGGTACTGAAGACCCTGTGGGAGTCTAAGCACTGGCATGTTTAGAAAATGGTATCAACAAACTAGCGGGAAAGGAGCGTGCGTTCAGAGGGCGGAACGCCTGAGTCCTGACTGTGCCGGACCCCATAGATGGTTAGGCCATCAATTAGGCCAGTACTGTGGTAAGGAGCGCATAGAGAAAACGGCTCTCACCTTTGGAATAGTATATTCTCCCAGCTTAACGTCCTGAGTTACTGTGTGGGGCAGGCTGTTCGGGACGAGGTCGATGTATCTCTGAATCTCATGCACCACGGCATCCGTGTAGGGCATGCGACTCCTGTCCTGCATGCAGGGGCTTCTGTGTCTTCCAATCACATTATGAATCTCTTCTTGGATTTTAGCTGAAAAGCAATGATCAGAATTTATGTGAAAAGAAAAAAAAAACTTGAATTATCTTCCATTTGGTCCCTTAATGATTGTTACATGGGGGCATTTCATCTGGAAGAGAGTGAAGATATAAAGTGGTCAGAAACTCCTAAAAACTCAGGATTCTTGGTAGAATGACATAGTAAGGGATGAAGATGGGAAGAAAGATAAGGAAAACACATACACACGGTGCAAGAAAAAATCCAAGTGCAAAACGAAAATGGAAGCAATAAATATAACACAAGGAGGGCTTTTGCAATGTGCATAAGATTTGAAGACTTGGAATGAAATGTCACATATCTTTTTAGTCATAATCATCATAAGTCTTTTTTTTCAAGAATTATTTATTTAATTTTCTTGTCTTATTGTTATAATTATTATATTTTAATTTGCTACATGCATCCTCCAGAGACAGAGAGAGAGCAAGCCACCAGGTCCAGTACCTGAACTGTGGTCGGCCATGAGGGAGTCCAGTGCCTTAAGCATCACACCAGCTGCGGGACCCCCATCATAAGTCTTATAAGAGTGAAGTTGTATTGTAGAGTCAGGATGGTTTAGTCTGGTTCCCTCACTGCATATCTTATCATGTAGAAGTCCATGGGATAAACAACTTACAGTATTGCTTACACTGCACTTGCATTCTTATTATGTAATGATGAGTCATCATCAGTGCTGTTTATGCCACTGAATGTAATGCACATATGTACGTGCAACAGTTTGGTTTTGGCAATGAGCTACTATTGTCTGCAGCCCCTTTAAGAGAAAAGGAGCACCTGGTGAGCTAGTGCTGTGTCCTGCTGCCTGACTGCCTGCGCTGCCCTGTGATACCCAGCTGTGCTCTGCCCTGCTGGCTAGCCCTGCTCAGTTGGCTTTGGTTCCGGTTGGTGAGTCCTGATGGCAGTGGTTTGGAGGTGCCTTGCTCAGTTCAGCTCAGTTCCCATGGGTGAGCTCCAAGAGGGAAGAAGCTGCTCTGTGAGCGTTCTCCACATGTGTTACTAGCTGCAAGAGGGAGGAAGTGCTGGCAAGTGCTGCTAAGGGCTGTGTGAGCCCATTGAGAGCTCTGCAAGCTCCCACTAAACTCAGCCAATAAACAACGTGACATCAGTGCCTCCTGTCTTTTTCCAAGCCATTCATCTCTGTCATACCCACCCTTTGGAGGAGAAAAGAACCTTGCAAAACAGAACTTGTTTGTCTGAGAGAATCTATGTCATGTAAAAGAAACACGGAAGCACCATACCTCTCAAATACTAGCAAATGAGGTTTTAGGCTTTTCTTTTAAATTGTACTGAAGCATCCTCTAGTTATAATGGGAGGAAAGAAAGATCTTTTACAAAGTGGAAAGATGTGGTGCTGATGGCATAAGAGATAAGAGATAAGAGTCACGTGGTTTAATAAAATTCAAAGCAACCAATCACAGAACATGGGATACTAGGGAGAGATCACTTTATTAGATGAGGACTCGATCAAAAAAGAGGTGGAAAAATGGACAAATTTCACTTAAAATGTAAGTGAGGAAAACTTTGTTTTTCCAAAACAATGTACTTGAAAATATTTCTTTAAGTGTGGATATAACTCTTTTGTTAGTGAGTCATTTTGATAGAGTAAGGTTGTAACTTTGTTGAGTGAATCCCTCCATTGCCACCATGACTGGGTATCTATCTATCTATCTATCTATCTATCTATATGTAATTATTTATTTAATTTTATTTATTATTAATATTTTAAAATTTGTTATAGAACATGTGCACTCACCAGACAGAGAAAGAGAGGGAGTGAGAAAGAGAACATGAGAAAGCAAGCCTCCAGGTCCAAGACTTGAACCGCTATTGACGGTGTGGGAGTCCAGCAGCTTAACCATCACACCACCTGCTGGTACCATGGTGGAAATATCTTTTAATAGAAATATATTTATCTAGACAAGGAAGACATGTCAAACAGAATCTTTTTGGAGAAACAGAGAAGCTAATTCCAGATCCTAAGCCAACTGGGCTTATTACACCTATCACAACCCCGATCCAGGATACTGCACCATAGCAAGGGAAATAATAACCTTTGTGGTTGTTTTACCATTTCATTATCTTTTTATACTTTAATCCAATTTGAATAAAATTCACCCAGTGGTAGGTAGATGTACTAATGATGGAAAATCTTCTTGCACATTGTCAGGCAGGCAAAGGGTGGGATGGTTATCAGTGAGGTCTGGCAATTTCCACCTGCAGTGGCATCTGCCCATCTGCTGTGATCATACCTGAGATCTCGGGATGCTTCAGCAGAAGCAAGAGTCCATATTTGAGTGTGGTGCTTGTTGTCTCTGTTCCTGCACTGAACAAATCCCATACGGTCGTGATCAAGTTGTCCAAGGTAAATTCAGACTGCTTGTTGTGCGTTTCCTAGCAATGATATATTAGAATTAGTTGATAAATTTAAAAAGCCTTATAGGTACCATAAAGCAAGTCAATATAACATCAGTACTTGGCAAATTAAGGCACATTAGAGAGTGTTAGAGCTAAAGTTAAAGTTAGATGAACTGTTGGGACTCCTTCAAACTTAAAATATAATCAGAGTTACAAAGTTCCAAGTTCCCTTTGATTGCTCACTTTCTTACCCACTAGAGCCAATCAGTTCCTCTCTAATTTCTTTTGAGAGTAATTTTTATTGAGTCATATTGCTACTTACTGCCAACCACACTGTGAATCTCTTCTTGGTCTTTCTAGCATCTGTTGTCTATGTAATCATGTCTGAATTTGTCATCTAAGCCTTTAGAATCACCCACCCACAAACTGCATCACTAGTCTCCACCTTATCAGTCACCGTGCCCACCACCTTTCCTCAGTTATAATCAAGACAACCTCTTTGAAAATTTCACAGGCCAGCATGTGGCATGGTGGTCACGGCAACTAGATCCCACCTGGCCGATCACACAGTCTGAGTCAGACCAGGCGACTTGAAGAACATGCCAGGTGTGGGCATGCCCAAAATCCCGAGAGAAGAATAGAGGAGAAGGGATTGCAGCCTGGCCATCTCCATCCCTCTGGGGGGTGCTTTCTCATCATCCCTTCCCAAAATCTGTCTCTTTTCAGTGTGAGTATGCAATAGCAAATTTTAAAAAAGAAAAAAAATAAAAATATTTCACATACTAGATCATTACATGTATCATTCTTCATCCTCCCTGTAAATCTAAGCCAAAGTTTCCTCAAAAACTACTTCATCTGTAAAGATTTCTTAGAATTTTTCCAAAGGTAAGCCATTCTGAATTTCAACCCATTTCTGTATATTCTCATTAGCTACATTTTCCATTTATGAAACTTATTTTAGGTACAATGATATGTTATCAGACTTGAATACACATGTATTCATTGGTGTGTGTGCATGTGTGTTTGTGTGTGTGTGTGTGTGTGTGTGTTTTAAGCTGCTCCCAAATAAAGAACCAGCTTTTTTTTTTGGAGAGGTTTTCTTTTTGCTATAGTGTGCGTGTGCTTGCCAGATAGACAGAGAGAGACAGAGAGACAGAAAGTGAGAAATCACCCCCCAGGGGGGATGGCCACGCCGCAATCCCTTCTCCTCCATTCTCCTCTCGGGATCCTGGGCACGCACGCACACGCGCCCAGCGTTGAGTTTTAAGCCACCGGGTCCGGGACACGAACCACAGTTGACTACAAAGCAATCCAGTGACATAGCCATTACGCTAACTGCTGATCCCCAAGAACCAGCTTTAACATGGTAAATATAAAACCTACTAAGTCTTTTTTTCAAAGAGCATTTAGAAATATACCAAGCAAAAGGTTGCAAAAGCAATGACTACTCGTTAGTACTCTTTAAAAAGGAGCTTTTTTTTAAATAACTGTTTCACCAAAAAGAAAATAATAATAATCCATAGGTCATATCACTCACAAAGATGAAATAGCAAATCTGGGTCACATTATACCTTTTCCATTTTAATCAGGAAGTAATCAATATAATCCCGAGGGTTATGGGGGTCCAGAGATGCTTGATGTTCTTTTACTTTCTCCAAAATAAACTTTTTCTGGTTAGCAATGATTTTGTTCAGATAATTATGGCTTCCGGGGAGGTAACATAAAAGGGGAAAAGTATTGCAGAGCTGAAAGAAGAAAGACACCTTCATTAATTCACTCAGCAAACATTTACCGGCTCTTATTTTATGTCACTTTGCTATATTCCAAGTAGGTAAAGACGGGTGAGATGTGCTTCTCACACTAGAACATTTGGAAGTTGAAAGAAAGGGCGCTGATAAAATGGTCAGAATTGCATGACACACAAGTCACGAAACAATTTCTAAACCGCTTACATTCATTCCCTAACCACCGCTTTCTGAAGGAAGCCGGGAAAGTACCACTGTCATCATCTCTCTCCAAATGAGAATATAGAGGTTCAGAAAAGTCAGTCAACTACTCTAAGACAGGAAGCTAGTGATATTAGAGCTAGAACCCAGCGTTCATCCCAGTTTACCCTACACATATTTCTCTAAGAAGTCCCCTAAAACACTATCAAGGCTCCTCCTCCTTTCGTGTAATAAGGAAACAGTACGTTGGAAGGATGAGAAAGTGTCCAGGTCGCTTAGCTTATTTTATTTAGGCATACTTCACTCTCAGGAGTGTGCACACTTACCTCACCTGTCTGGCCTTTTCTGGTCCTAGAGCTCACTGGCCCTGCATGAAATAGCACCTCAATACCCTTGGTAATCACCAAGGCAGCTTAATTTATTCAGGCCAATAGCTTGACTCAAAGTAGATACAGTCAAGAAATCTAGATTCTAGACCTAGTTCATTCATTCTATCAACTAAGTTATTTTGGAAGATATGCCCCATAGCTCTGGATCACAGTTTCCTGTTCTAAACTATGAAAGGGAGATGATTTGTCCTCTAGGATCCTTCCCAGCTGTTATATGTTATAACATGTTATACCCTTATAAACTGTACAGAATTTCAGTTGTTAATGATAGTAAAACACTAACTTTTTTTTTCTCTTTTTTTGGGAGAAGAGGTTTTTTTGCTATAGGGTACATATGCTCACCAGAAAGACAGAGAGAGACAGAGAGACAGAAAGAGAGAAATCACCCCCCAGGGGGATGGCCATGCTGCAGTTCCTTCTCCTCCATTCTCCTCTCAGGATCTTGGGCACGCACACACACGCAACTGGTGTGAATTTAAGCCACTGGGTTCAGGACTCAAACTGCAATTGACTACATGGGAGTCCAGCAACATAGCCATTACACCAACTGCTGGTCCTAACACTAACATTTTTGGACATTGGACCATAACCAGAAATATATTTTACATCATGACCGTGTATACCTGTAGATATACAAAAGCAGGAAAAAGAGTGTTTCTCAAAAAAATATCTTATTATAAGTGACATTTTCTGATATATTTTTCTTTCTAATCTACTTTATTTGATGCTTAAAATTTCATTTCAATACATCAAATTGTTTTTATGAATTCACTCACTGGTTACAAATAATTGGTAAATATTACTTGGCCTATTTTTAAGTGGGGTTGAGGGCTGGGTAGGTATGAGCAGAGAAGAACTAGAAAATTATTTCTCATTTAAAGAATACCTTTGAAAAATAACCCTCTTAAAACCAGCCAACATCATTAAGAAAATTTTGCTGCCACACCAACTAGATTATCAAAAAACGGTGTTCCATTTTTGCACGTCTGTGGGGATCCACCCCTAGGTCATATTTTTCTCCTCCCCTATGCTGCCCCTTAAAAGAATATGTATTTCATCTAGAATGATCCTGAATTAATCTCTGCATATTTTTAAAAAGTGCTTGGAGACTATATATATGAAAGTATGATGAAGCCTATATATTCTACTGTGTCTAATATTGCATTAACCTGCACAAAGTCTATGCATTTTTTATGCAGTTGTTCCTTCTTGCTAAAAAAGGGATTATTGTCAACTAGCATTTCCTAAATGGTGTCTTGTCTCCTTCCTTCCTTTCTCCCAATTTCCCTTTTCTTTTTCCCTCCTTCATTTTTCCTTCTCTCTTTATTTATTATTATTATTATTATTTGAGAAACCACCTTATCTATTTTTAGACATTTCCAATTCTTAAACTGTGAACCCGTGCGTGGTCTAACCTTCAGCCCTATGACACCTGCCTGGCTCTCAGGGCCTGTTTTTATGTGTGGTGTGATTACATTTTGTAAGAACTTCACCTGTTTAGACTGTAACAAGAAGAGAATGTAAATAACCCTGAGGAATCCTCTCAGATACACTTGCCTGCAGAAGTGGGTCCCACCTCCTAGGCACCCTCTTCCAGAATTTGGCTTATGAAAAGTTGGAATCGGCCCTGGTTTCCAAGCAGCGATATGATGGGCCAATTCTCCCTCTGGGAAAAATGTCCTGGGGGCAGAGAGTGGGCGCTCTGTTACAGCTGGTGAGTCACTCAGGTCACCAGGAGAACGGAGCCATCCTCGGGTCTTTGTGGTTCCCCCTTCCTTCTTAAATGCAAATGAAAGAAGATACATGTATATGCACAGGCACACATATGTATACATGTACCATGTACACATGTGCGCATAGAAACATACATATAGATGAACTCTGTCCTGATGTCCTTTTACACTCGGTTGATACATCTAAAGACTTCTTTTAATCAAAAGAATTACATTATAGTTTGTTCCTCAAGAGAAAGAGAAGGGCCCTCCAGAAATGAAAAATTGTACCTTCGTGTAATGTCTCAAACAAAGCAAACTATGACGCTCTTTTATTTTGTTCTGAATCCTTGTATCATTCTTTCTGAGACCTTTTGAAGTTAATCAAAATGATTAATGTTTATATTTTAGTCTTAATTTTTCTATTTTCAAGCCTGTATATAACTCTTTTAGACAGGGGAGGGAGGGTGAGATAACTTTAAAGTCTAAGTAACTTGAAAATTTGACTTTTAAACTTTCCTATGAGGAGGTAAAATACTAGTCTGTAATCAGAAATAGCTTTCTGAGAGGTTTTGAATTGAATACTAATTAGTCTTTTACTCAATTTCTATTTCTCTTAAATACACTCTGTTATTGTGGCTGAAAAAAAGTTTTTGTATCTTGTGTTTATCACTTTTTTCTCATGCATAATTTAATATTTAATAATTTACAACTCATTAAATTAAATTAAATGGTCTAATTTTGGCCCTTTGAAGGAAAAAAAAATATCTTTAGTTAGCCCCATACACTGGTGGTTAAGGGAGGTCAGATCCAAGCAGATAACAGTGGCTCAAATCTCAGTCACAGTGACTTAAAAAAACACTTCAGGTGTATGTTCATGCATGCCTAAAATCCCAGGAGGATGGAGAAATGGAGGAGAAGGCATTGCATGTGACCATGCTCCATTGGGGGTGCTTTCTCCCTCTTTTTTTTCTGTCTTTCTGGCGAGCACACATACCCTCTGACATTTTTTTAAATAAAAATAAAGAAATAAAATGAAAATAACCTTGATCTTACCTGTATCCAAGGAGTGCTTACAACATTGAGACTTTCATGAAAATACTTTATCAAGGTATGAAATTTTGGATCACTATAGTCAAAACGACTCTGAAAAATGATGGAGCAGATGACGTTGCAGGGAACACAGGAGAGAAGGAAAGTAGGATCACAGGGAGATGCTGAAAGCAGGAGAAGTTGCAAGTTAATACCTAGTTTTCATGTAAATCTTCAATCAACTGTTTAATTAAAGAGAGTTGAATTCTGATTTTTTTAAGAATAGAAACTACCTAGATTTTCCCTTATCACTATCACCCTCATATATCTAAAATAAAATTGTTTTCCCAGATGACCTATTTGTTAACCATCCCCAAATTCTCCTATTTATATCATTTTTCAAATTTTCCTCATTCACAGGAAGGAAAACAAACAAAAAGAGGGTTTTGCTGTTTTGCTTGTGTGTTTGCTACAGGGCACATGCACTGGCAGAAACTAGACAAAGAGGGAAAGTGAGAAGTGCCCAGGGGGCTGACCACGCTGCGATCACTTCTTCACCCTTCTCACGGCATTCTGGCCATGCACACATGCCTGGCATGTTTTTCAAGTCACCAGGTCCAGGACTTGAACCACACAGTTGGCCATGTGGGATCACCATGCCATCTGGGTGACCCAAAAGAGATCATTTGAAAATATTATTACATATGAGAGATTTAGCTGTCAGGGTGGCTACCTCCTTATGCCGACAGAAAACTGACCAACCTGATTAAAACCAATCAAGAGACTAAGGAAACTTGAAACTGTACAAACACAGTTGAAAAAATGGGGTGTACTAGTTTGTCAAAGAGGAAAATAATGAGAGAAATAGGATTTATTTTCTGGTATTTGAGAAGATACGTAGTCGTTTTAAAAACCAGGTTTCTATATGTAGCACAGCGAGCCTTTCTCTCCTCTCTCCCCGTCTGCCCGTAGCAGTGCCAGTTTGATATCCTTTTCCTGCTCCCATGAGCTGTTTTCAGACCTGCTTGGGGGTCAGCCTGCTCTTCACAGAAAGCAGCATTGTGTGATTAATAAAAGTTTCATATTCTCTGGTGTGTACGTGTGGCATCGTTCATAGAAACATCTGAGCCGGATTCGGGGAAGCAGGTCCCTCTTGCCTCTATGTGATGACGATCACACATTATAGCCCCAGGAAGTAAAAACCAGCTGACCAAAACGTACACATTATTTAAAAAGTGGTTTTGCTCACCCTGATCAAGAAAATCCCAACATTAAGAGTTACCCAGTGATGAAATGGGCTTCCCATGAGTGTGAGGCCCCCAGACTAGGTGGAATCAAACAGAGTCTAAATGATCATAGGTCAAAAGACTTAAAGAAGGTCACTGACACCGTAAGAAAAGTTGAACAAATTAATAGGAAGTTCTGCTTCAAAATAAGTTAAGTGCATAAAATGATTTTCTAGATACGTATGGACACTCAATATTTACCAACTGACTAACTTCATTTCCAAAATTTTATCCTACAAAGCATCTGCAATGATTCATGTGAATTTCAGTTTTTAAAATCAGTAGCAGTAAAGTCTGGGCACAACCTAAGTGGACAAAAATAGAGGTTAAAAAAGCATGGTATCAGGCCGGCAGACAGTGTGGTGGTTAAGGCGCTGGGCTCCCGCAGGGCCGACCGCAGTTGGAGGACTGGACCTGGCAGCTTACTTTCTCATTTTCCCTTATCTCTCTCTCTGGTCAAATTAAATAATAATAGTAATGAATAATTCATAAAAAACAAAAAGCACAGTATTTCCAAAATTATTAAATACTGTACCATTATATTTATAATCTTCTTGAAAAACACAATGACAACTTACCATATAGAATATAGTATTATTAAGTTAATAATGCTCTTTAAAAATTTAAATGTTGATAGTATAAAACCATGTCTATCATATTGCCTTGACCCACTTCCCTGCCTGGTCCTGTGGCCCCCTCTTCTCCTCCCTCCTCCACTCTCCCGGTCCTGCACGTGCAGGCACACGGCTCCGTCCTGCTGAGATCTCCTCATACACTCACGCTCTGTGAGCAGAACGGCAGCCCTACACACGGGAAGAATGTGGTGCCTCTGCAGTGTTTCTCAAGAAATCACTTAGGTTTTCAAGTTAGTGTGGCCAAGAGACCACCCCTGATTACCAAAACTCATGTTCTCTTCTTCCTGTGCACAAAGGTAACCACATTGCCCAACTCCTCTGTAGTCAGGTGTGATCCTGTGTCTGTTAATGCCCATACAACTTAGTAACAACGTGAAATGTTTCACGGCTGGTCTAAAAACGAATTTCTCGTTTCCTTGTCCATTGTTCCTCCTAGTTCCTCACAAAGAGAGGAATCTGGATGACCCTGGAAGCCAGATGCTGAAGACGTTAAAGTCCCCATCAATCTGTTGCCCAATAGGGCTGTTCTGCAACTATTTCATCTCTAACTACTGTTCTGTGAGCGAAAAGTAAGCTTCTGTTGTACATAAGTCATATCTTCTTTACGGTCTTTGTAATTTCATTTAGTCTAGTCAGATCATTACTGTCAATTACATAAAGAAATATACACCATTGGTTTCTTTTAAGGCTTCCATCAGACACGAGGCTTCCTCTTGAATTCTGTCTTCAATAGTTTTCTTGCCCATTCCCATGTTGCGCAAAACTGTGAGGGAGAAACGCCTGGTTTGCTTCCATGTTTCTCCATTACTGAAGAGAATTCCTACCAAGACAAAAACAAAAATGAAAACAAAATTTAAAAACAAAAAAACAAAAAAAGAGAAGGATTTTCTTCATCACCCTGAATTCTAGCTGAGTTGAGCCCTGCCTCACCTGCCTACTCGCTTAACTCAACCTCATTATTTTACTGTCAGAGCTCTGGGTTTTATATATTGCTAAACTCTTCATTCATCAGCGCCTCCAAGTCTCAGAATAACATGATCCAAGTGTTTTGTTCCCATTTTACTGGCAAAGACGCTGAAGATGATGGAGGTGAAATGCATGCTCGTGAGCACACAGCTAGTAAATCATGGTGAGTCCAAGACATAGGTTGAATTTTCAGGGCTGACTTTTTTGATCATAGGCGAATGTTAGGAGAAACAGCAAGAGGATATCATTCTCAAGAGAAGGTGATCCAGCTCTTCCGCAATGGGAGGAATCGCATGACAACGTGTTCCTCAGATAAGGGATATGTCATTGCCAAGTAGCTCCTCTCTCCCATGAAATATGTATGGTCTCAGCACCAGGATGCTCCACACCACACTTCAAAGTCAAAACAAGATTGAGGGGAAAATAACCTCATAGGAAACTTGTCTAGGAAGCATCATGGACAAACATGCAGAAGAGGCGAGGCCCTCATTCAGTCCTTACCTCTTTGTCACTTTTTGTTTGTTTTTATGAGAAAGAGAGATTTTTGAGAGGCTCTTGCCTTGTCATAATCTTCCTGCCCCAGCACATCCAGGCTCAAGCCACTGTGTCCGGGCTATTTAGGTTGAGCAGGGAAAGACCTACCTCTTTACCAGAAACGCTGTGATCTAGAAGACTGGGTACGTTAAGGCCGGCTCCAAAACAAATGGAAGATAGTTCAAGTAATTAATTATTAAGAAAGCTTTTTATTTGTGTGTGTGTTTTTTTAAGTGCCAGAGGGCATGTGTGCTCACCAGAGACGGGGGGTAGGGTGGGGGGGAGTAACCCCACATGCGTCATAGTCACACCATAATCCCTTTTCCTCCACTTCTTCCTCTTGTCAGGATTGGAACACGCATGCACACGGATCTGATACGCTTTCCAACCCACCAGTGTTGCTACCCAAACCACATTGGCCAGGTGAATCTGGCTCCCTTAACCACTAAGCCTCAGGGCCAGTCCCCAAAAGCTTTTTCTATTATATTTCATTATTCACTACATGATTCTTGATTCTTTTATCAGAGCTCTTCTGTGCTCTATGCTCTGTATTCTATTGTATTTGAATAGTTCTTATACATTTTAGACAAACAGAAGATTGAAGATAAAGTCGAAATATTCCAAACCTATATTGGTTCCATACTGTACACACTTCCTAAAAAAGTCCCGTGACACCCATGGCCCGAAGTATAAGAAGCAAATGTCTCTTTTCCATTATCTTAACTGGCCATCATTTAAAATGAAATTGTCTAAGATATAATTCATAGGCTGTTAGCAGTTAGGTTGTTTGTTTACATTAAATTTAATGTTTTATGAGATATGTTATATCACATTCACAGGTTTAAAGGACAGATGAATGATTCTTTACAGAAATATTATTCATACATAAGCTTATGCTGGATTTATGAAAAGTGAGTTTTATAATTTTCTCTAAATTCTTGTAATTGCTCAATTTCCTAGCCTTTTGGAGATCTTTTTAACTTAAAAAGTCATACCCATTACCCAAAGAGCATACCTAATCCATGGAAATTTCTGTCAATCACTGGGAAACTCCCTCTGCCAGAAAATTCCTCTCCTTGGTCAATCAGGCCTTCCTTTATTGCTTCATATCCATGCAACACCACTGTGGGCTTCATACCTAAATACACAGTGAACACGGGGCCATATTCTTTTGCCAGCTGGAGATGAAATAGGAGATGGGGGGAAAGTGAGAATTCCAACACTGAAATGTAGATACAAACATTTTTTATTTGCCAGAAGGCACATGTACCCACTAAAAAAAGACAGAGAGAGAGAAACAGAGGGAGAATGCTGCCTCCCGACAGAGTGTGGTCATTCAGTAAGATTTGGTATACATAGATTCATTGAGCCCTTCATGTTTTTCAAGCAACTAGAGCCAAGATTCAATCCATGGTCGGCCTTGTGGGATCCAGCTTCCTGAGCCATTAAGCTACAGTCTTGGTTTGAAAAATATTTTTAATCTTACTCAAGAGAAATTTGAGTATCCATCCATCCATATTAAAGAATTTAGAATTTTAGGGACCAGCAGTTAGTGTAATGGCTATGTTGCTGGACTCCCACATAGTCGACCACGGTTCGAGTCCTAGACCCGGTGGCTTAAACTCACGCAGGGCGCATGTGCGTGTGTGCCCAAGATCCCGAGAGGAGAATTGAGGAGAAGGGATTGCAGCGTGGCCATCCTGGGCAGGGGGGTGATTTCTCTCTTTCTGTCTTTCTGTCTCTGTCTGGCGAGCGCACGCACCCTATAGCCAAAACCTCTCCAAAAAAAAAAGAATTTAGACTTCTAGAACCAAAAAATGAATAAGAAAAAGCATTAAATGGCAATTATCATTATATTATTAGTAACATTGCTGTTATTATTATCAACATCAAAAATTATTATTTA
The DNA here is from genome assembly GCA_026018925.1 of Tupaia tana. Classification (NCBI taxonomy): domain Eukaryota; kingdom Metazoa; phylum Chordata; class Mammalia; order Scandentia; family Tupaiidae; genus Tupaia; species Tupaia tana. The sequence continues at coordinate 80,866,351 of JAKSZU010000010.1, forward strand.
TTCAGCTCCTACTATGTAACAATGGATTTATTCATATTATTTAATACCTATTCTCTGCCAAACTTAAAATTATACCAAAATTTCTCCTTTCTTCCTGATGTTATAAGTGTTTCTCCTTCTGTTTAAGAAAAGTCTCTCCAACTTGTAACCTAATTATTGTACTTCATTTTTACAGTGTCTCTGACAAAATGGTGTCTCTCTGTCTCTCCAGCGAGTGCTCACATCCTAGATCAAAAATCTTTCATTAGGGACCAGCAGTTAGCATAATGGCTATGTCGCTGGACTCCCATGTAGTCGACTGCGTTTTGGGTCCTGGACCCGGTGGCTTAAACTCACATCAGGTGCGTGTGTGTGTGTGCCCAAGATCTTGAGAGGAGAATGGAGGAGAAGGGATTGTGACATGGCCATCCCCCCTGGGGGGTGATTTCTCACTTTTTGTCTCTGTCTCTCTCTGTCTCTCTCTGTCTTTGTGCCGAGCACATGCTTCCTATAGCAGAAACCTCTCCAATAAAAAAAAAAAAAAAAAGATAAAAAAAAGTTTCATTAAAAAAATTATGTGGAGGGACCAGAAGTTAGCATAATGGCTATGTCACTGGACTCCCATGTAGTCAACTGTGGTTCGAGTCCCAGATCCGGTGGCTTAAACTCACGCCGAGCACCTGTGCATGAGTGACCTAGATCCCGAGAGGAGAATGGAGGAGAAGGGATTGCGGCGTGGACATCCCCCCGGGGGTGTGATTTCTTGCTTTCTGTCTCTCTGTCTCTCTCTGTCTTTCGGGTGAGTGCACGTGCCCTACAGCAAAAAAAGCTCTCCGAAGAAAGAAAATAAAATTCTGTGGAAAAATGAAAAGTGTGGGTTTATTTAGTTGCAAAAATTCTGAAGTCCATGCATAGTTCTTCATAATATGGATTTTTCCATTGAATTTTCGAGACTCCTCCTATACAGTCTCCAGCTTTTGATGGTTCCACTTAAAATTTTTTGACTTTACAATGGTACAAAAGCCATATGCACTCAGAAGAAACCATGCTTCTAGTGCTCATATAACTCTTTAGTTTTTTACTTTCAGTACAAGATTAAATAAATTCTATAAAATTTTCAACATTTCATTATAGAATAGGTTTTTGTTTTGTTTTTGCCAGAGGGCACATGCACTCGCAGGAGAAAGACCAGTGAGAGAGAGTGAGAAGTCACTTTTGCAATCCCTTCTCCTTCATTCTCCTCCTGGGGTTTTGGGCATGCATGCACATGTGCGGGCATGATTTTCAGTCCACCAGATCCGGGACTCACTACTTGATCAGCCACATGAAAGCTGAGTATATTAACTACCATACCACTTGCTGGCCCCTAAAACAGGCTTTCTATCAGATGATTTGCCCAACTATAGGCTAATATAAGTGATCTGAGCATGTCCAAGTTAAGCTACGCTAAGCTATGCTGTTTAGTAGGTTAGGTATAGTAAGTTACCAACTTACAAAGAGGTAACCTCATCATAAGTTGAAGAGCATCTGTTTTTCCTAAAATGATTTCTAGGTATCCAATGCATGCTCCTCTTTAAAACTATGAGCACTGAACAATGACCACAATTCTTTGTTCTAGAATTCCTTCCTAGGAGTTCTGGGGAGAGTCACACTCACATGCCCTCGATCTTACTACACAGGCCACCCTGCCTCAGTAATTGTGACTTACTCCTATCCCGACTCTGGCACATCACGCAGTGATTAGTCAACTGCCTCATCTATGTCAAGGTTAAGTTAAACATTACCTTCTGCTGACCCCAAGTTTTAGGTACATTTTTAGCCAATAATGAACTATATAATCTCTGAGTTCACTCATTGTAAAGGGCACACTGACTCAAAAAACTATTAAACAAGGACACAAAACAAGTAGAGGGTCTAATGGCCCAAAATAAATCAAAAACTAAAAGACGTTTGGTATGTGCGAAATGTGCTGATCCCACACCTGACCGCACCTGCATATCAGCCATACACACGATCTCCCAAAATATTGAGTTGTCAGAAAAGTCATGACGTGTTTTTTCTACGCGAAAATGTGTCGTGACTTTTCTGACAACCTAATAGCTTAATCAGTTGCCCTATAAATCGTCCTGGTCTTTTCTGGTGGGTAGGCTGAGTCACCCCTGGTTTCACACCCCCAAGGCACATTGCTCAATAAACTCTCCTTTTTCTTTTGAGATGACCTCCTCTGGAGTCTTACTCTGAACCGTGATGCCTATGACCCGTAAGCCTAAGCTTTCAGTTATCCCACCTTTGGGGTCAAACCAATGTAGACCTTCCATGTATTGATTTACAACGTTGCTTGTAGTTTCTGCTTTACCAATAAATGTATTAAAGAGTTTTTGTAACTTGACACCTTGGAGAATTTTCTCAAGGCATCTTGAGTTTATACTTTTCCATAACAGTCATTCATACTGGCTTAGAAAAAAAAGTTCTACAATATTTTAGAGTTTGCTTCTTCCCCATCAACAAGAATCTCTCTCTCTCTTTTTTTAAGGTTTTTGTCATAGGGCACGTGTGCTCAACAGAGACAGACAGAGATAGTCAGGGGAAAGTGAGAAATCATTCCCCAGGTGGATGGACACACCACAAGCCCTCTTCCTCCATTTTCTTCCCACAATTTTGGGCACGCACACACACTTGGCTTGATTTTCAAGCTGCCGGGCCCAGGAGTTGAACCATGGTCAGCCATGTGCGAGTGCAGTATCTTTAGCACCATGCTACCTGCTGGCCCCAAGCATCTCTTTAAAACTTGGTGTCTGGGGGCTGTATTTTAACTAGCAGCAGGGATGTCTTATTTGCTCACTGCAAACAACAGGAAGAAAATTAATTGTACTTACCACTTTTATGGATTTGGTGATGTCCTTAGAATCTAATTGCAAAACATTTCCAATAATTGGCAGAGGAGTAGGACCAGGTGGGAGCTTCCCTTTGCCATGACTTCCATTCCACAGAGAAAGAAGAATCAAACAAGAAAGGCAAATGACCAGAATGGTGAAGGGATCCATTGATGTGCTTTGTGGAAATGCAATTGGAAGCTGAAGGTCTAAAGATTTATAAGTGCGAAGTGCAAGTTTGTTACCAAACATTTACTAAGTCTCTGGACATTTAATAAATATTGCTTATCATTAGTGTAGTTCCTTGACCTGCTGGTAGAGATGTTAAAATTATAAAAAATAACTCCAAAGTAAAAGTTATAAAGAAAAAGAAATTTATTACTGTCACAAAGCTAGCTCCAGATAAAAGCCAGACCCTTAATTTTAATTAAAGAACTGACCTTAATTGTTAAGGGTAAAATTAATTACGAATTTGATTTAAATTTTTAAAATAATTATTTATTCATTTATTCATTTATTTTAATTTGACCAGAGAGAGACACAGAGAGAGGGAATGTGAGAAAGCAAGCCACCAGGTCCAGCACTCGAACCATGGTTAATGATGTGGGAGTGTCCAATGCCTTAACCACCATGTCACCTGCTGGTCCCTGTGTCTGACCTTAAATTAATTTTAAAACAAATTGTTTAAAATTCAACAGCTATTGAGTCAATAATTTCTCCATAGATAAATAAAAATGAAACTTCAGAAAAACTCGTCTTTTTGCCTGTAGAACTTTGGGAAACCAGGATTAAAAAAATGTAATTATTCCAAAGAAATAAAGTTATTAAGTTTCCAATCTTATACATTGTCTCAAGATATTTTTGATCCTGACGGAAATCAGATTTTTTTTCTTTGGAGAGGTTTTCACTATAGGGTGTGGGCGCCCACCAGAAAGAGAGAGACAGAGAGACAGAAAGCAAGAAATCACCCCCCCCCCCCCCCAGGGGGGATGGCCACTCAGCAATCCCTTCTCCTCCATTCTCCCCTGCGATCTTGGGCACGCACACACACAGACACACACGCGCCCGGCATTAGTTTAAGCCACCGGGTCCAGGACTTGAACTGCTGTCAACTCCATGGGAGTTCCAGAGACATAGCCATTACGCCAACTGCTGGTTCCTAGAAAAGAGAATTTTTTTTAAAAGTGTAGTTACTTACCAAAGTAACTATGTGGCAATCCACCTTGTGCCCCTGGGCCCTGCTGTTGCACCCTGATATTTGGTGTTTTCTCAGAGAAGAAGCCTAAGGCAAACGATTTCAAGGACAGAGCACCAAATTGCTATGGCACTTACAGAGAGTGGAAATCATTGGGTATCCACTAGAGACCGAAGAAAACCTGGTGCTGCCTCCCAGGAATGAGGGCGGGAAAATAGTAACACTCAGAACATATGATTAGCATTTGGATTACAGGTACACACATGCAAGTCCAAACTGGAAAAACGAACAAAAAAAATGTTGTATTCACATTTTTATTTTGAGTTTGTGGAGACGCCATAGCAGGGCATGAATTCTAACAGTTGAGACTTATTCCTGGGGCTCCTAATCAGCGTTTCCCTACAGGACCAGGGCACTCCAGTTTCTCTACTTCAAATCCCAATCTCCGGTAACTCTAGGTGATACTCAGAAAAGAGAGCTTTTCTGCTCCCTTCCCCTGGTCCCTCTCTTTATGTTTGTCATTATGGGAACCAGCATGGCTTCTTGGGATTCTGTTTTCTCCCATTTCTTACCTGAATAATGCACGGAAGAAAGAAAATCTGCGAACTGACCCGCTGAACACTTTTCTTTAGAACATGCGACAAAATGGCTGTAAATTGGCCTACGTTAACAATGTTTTGCTCTGTTTAACAGTGATACCACAGTACTAACACAGGAAGTGTTAAAATACTTGGCGGCCAATTTAACAAGTATTATGGAGTATGAAGAATAGGAAGTATGTATTTGTGAAAACTCAGGAGACTCCTTAATGGAGGCTGGGCGCTCACTGTGAGGCAATGGGAGAGGAGAGGAGGGGTCAGAGAAGACATTCCTGACAGTGGGAAGGGGTGGACAATGCTCAGAGGACGGGACGTGTGGAGGACAGCCCAGCAGCAGCTGTTGCTCTGGCTTTCCTCACACAGGAACGAAGCAGAGCTTGTACGAGTGGGGCAAACAGGCTAACCCGCTGGCAGCTGGGGTGCAGTCGAGGTCGTTCAGGTCAACCACAGATTTCAGATTAAAGTTCTGTAAAATGGTGGTCAGGAATAAGAACAGCTCCAGGCGGGCCAGGCCTTCTCCAGCACAAATGCGTTTTCCTGAAAATTAGCACAGAGGAGAGATACTCTTTTTTTTTTTAAGAATTGTTTTATTTGACTTTATTTTTTATTTGAATTTGACCAGAGAGTGACAGAGTGAAAGAAAGAGAGAGAGGGGAGAGAGAGAGAGGGAAAGTGAGAAAGCAAGTTGCCAGTTCTGGGACTTGAACAGTGGTCCAGTTTAAGTGGGAGTCCAGCAATGTAACCATTATGCCATCTGCTGGTCCCAAGGATAGATACTCTTGAACAGTATGTTTTGTTTGTTTGTTTTTTGGGGGGCAGTGTCCTTGAAAATATTCTAATATTAAACACAGGAAAGCAGACTGCTGTGGAGTATGTGCAGTATGGTGTGTGATCTCATTTCTAAAAATGAAACTGTATGCACGCCATGAAAGCAAGGGTCTTTCATCAGAATGTTTCTAATTTTTTCTATTACAATGCAAACATTTATTTAAAGACATTTAAAAACACTGTTTGGAGCCAGCAGGTGGCATGGTGGTTAAGGCACCGGGCTCCCATAAGGCCAACTGTGGTTTGAGTTCTGGACCTGGCAGCTTGCTTTCTCACTTTCTCTTTCTCTCTCTCTCTCTCTGTCTCTTTCTCTCTGGTGAGCACATGTGCCCTACAGCAAATTAAAAAATAATAAATAAAATAAAATAAAAAATTCTTTCAAAAATATTATTATTCAAAGTTCTTTATAAACATATTTTAAAATTTATAATGTATTTGCATTTATTTGTTTATCTTTGTGGGGTATAATATGGTTGTTTAAAGCACACTTGCAGTGTGTGACAAATCAAGCCTCCCATCTTCAACAAAGAACATTACATTTTGGTATGCCCCTTCAATTTATGTTTTCTGTTTTTTGAGAGATTTTTGCCATAGGGCATGTATGCTCACAGAAGAGACAGAGATAGAAAGTGAGAAATTACCCCCCAGGGGAGATGGCCATGCCAAATTCTTTCTCCTCCATTCTCCTCTAAAGATTTTGGGCTCGCGCCCATCCCCGCACCCCAACACACATGATGTGAGGTTTAAACCACTGGGTCCTGGACTCAAACCAATGTTAACTCAGTGGGGATCCAGCAACGTAACTATTAGAACATCTGCTGGTTCCATGATTTTTTTTTTTTTTGTAGGTTTTCACATTTGTCAGAGAGAGACAGAGAGAAGGAAACTGAGAAATCACTCCCCAAAGGGAATGGCCAGTTGCAATCCCTTCATCTCCATTTTCCTCTCAGGAATATGGGAATGCACATATGCATGTCTGATGTGATTTTTAAGCCATTGGGTCTGGGACTCAAACCACAGTCACCCATGTGGGAGTCCAGCACCTTAACCACCATGCCACCTGCTGGCCCTGCCCCTTTGATTTTTGTTCTAAGATTATATATATATGGTTGTCAGAAAGTCATGATTTATTTTTCTAAGTTTTCCTATGCAAAAATGTGCTGTGTCTTTTCCAAGAACCCAATATAATACATATATTATATGTATTTTTTATGCTAGTTAAAAACGAAGACTCTGGGTACCTATTCTGTGCTTATGAATACTTGTGCTCCCAGACTTCAGTCTGGAGAGAGAGGGCACCACACAGAAGATAAAGTTATGGAGTTTTTTAGGGCAGACAAGGACAGGTAAGGTCACCTTCCAGGAATGTTCTGAGTAGCTCGGTGATACAACTAGAGGCAGCACCCAATCAACCCATCCTCTAGCTTTCTCAGTTTGGAGGAACTGGGTCCACTCTAAATTCCCACTAGTCTGACCCAACAGTGAGAATGTGTCATGAGCAGCTCCATGTGCGGGCATTGGGAGTGGTGCCCATGATCATGGACAAGGAGCAGGTCTGCAGCCCCAGGTCCAGATGATCCCATAAAGTTGCCTTGCCCCTTGATGTGCACATGGGATGAATTTCTATTACCTGTCGAGAAAGGCATGAAGTAGTCACTTTTCTTAAAGTTGCCACTCTCATCCAGGAAGTGACCAGGGTCAAACACTTCTGGGTTAGGGAATTCTTTGTCATCGTGCAGTACAGATGTCAGAGATACCATTATGGTTGTGCCCTGCAATGAACAGCACAGGTTAACGGGGTGTGGAGACAGTCACGGAGCTGGCAGGAACGGTGGACGTCACTTCACTCTTTTGATCTGTAGTAAGAAAGCCGGGGTCAAAGAAGAGCAGTGGCATTTCCAACCAGACAGTGTATGTGATGAACAGGGGTAACTTTAAGGCTGGTGGCAGTGATCTGGTGAAAGTGTCTCCCAACAGCTCATGAAGTGCTGAGTACTAAGCACTTGGGTGTCAACGGTTCTGAATCTGTCCTGCTTATCACCAAGCTAGGACACTAGTGTCTGTCCTGCTTCCTGCTCTATTGCATCACTTCAGTTTTAGCACCTCATCTTTATTGTGCTTTAAAATGGAAGCCTTTGCTGGCTCTTGAAATGTGTAGAGTATCTGTTAATATAGATCATGGTCACAGGATGTTTTAAAACAGAGGTCTTAGCCAAATAGAGAATTTCTTTTTTGGTATGATGATGAGTATACTAAAAACTATTGAAAGCTGGGTAAGAAGGTGGCATGGAAGTTAAGGCAGCTGGATCCCACATGACTGACTGCCCAGGTTCGAGACCCAGACCCAGTGGCTTGAAAATCATGCCAGGCACTGTACGTATGTGCCCAAAACCCCAAGAGGAGAATGGAGGAGAAGGGATTGCAGTGTGGCCTTCCCCGCAGGGGGTTGATTTTTTCACTTTCTCTCTCTCTCTCTCTCTCTCTCTCTCTGTCTTTGGTGAGTGAGTGTACACAACCTATAACCAAAAGGAAAAAGAAAAAACAACCCAAAAACAAAACACAAAACTACTGAGTTTACATTGCCATGTAGTTTGTTTCTCTCCACTAAAAATGTGGGGGAGGGCCAGAAGGTGGCATGGAGGTTAAGGCGGCTGGGTCCCACGAGACTGACTTTGTGGTTCAAATCCCGGACCCAGCAGCTTCTAAAATGTGCCAGGCACGTGTGCATGTGTGCCCAAAATCCCAAGAGGAGAGGAGAAAAGGGGATTGCAGCATGGTCATTCCCCTTGGGCATGATTTCGTTCAAGACTCTGGGTCTGGGTGTGAACCACACAGTCAGGCATGTGGGACCCTGCCACCTTAACCAACATGCCTAACGGTTGGTCCCAGGTTATATTATTTTAAATTTTATTGGTAATATGTCTTGGGTTCAAGTAGAACGGAGTAGCTTGGAGCATACCAACTAGAATGTCTAAACCTTGTCTATAATCATCTTTTCAGAAGTCATTGTGAAACTGATGAAACAAAAGTTGGTCTCAAGACTGCCTAGTTGGGAGAACCTCACAGAGGTCAACTGATGGCTGTGGTACCTTTTTGGCTGTGTTCTTGTCCAATTCTGTATCAAGGCAGAAAGTATTACATCAGTCTAACTACCCAATATGGGAGGAAACAACCCTTTCTGGAAGGAGATAAACATCATTGAAACTACATTTTTTTCAAATGTAATAACTTTCATTTAATAAAAAAATATTAGACATTCTAAAATTACAAAAAGAAGAGTGGAGGGACCAGCAGATGGTGTAAAGCTTATGTTGTTGGACTCCTGCGTAGTTGATTGTGGTTTGAGTTCCAGACCTGGTGGCTTGGAACTCACACTGGGTGCGTGTGCATGCATGCCCAAAATCCCGAGAGAATGAAGGAGAATGGATTGTGGCGTGGCCATCTCCCCAGGGGGAGTGCTTTCTCACTTTCTGTCTCTGTCTCTTTTTATCTCTCTGGCAAGTGCATGCACCTGGCAGCAAAAATCCCTCTCTAAAAAAAGAAGAGTGGAGGATAGGAAGGCAATACAAACAGTCCCAAAGTGAGAAATGAGTCCCTCCTCATTTTATGAGACCAGCTTTACCTTGCAATCTGAGAAAAAAAAAAAAAAAAAAAAAAACTCAAGGAAGAAAAATTATAGGGCAATTGCTCACAAATATAAATATAAACATCCTTAATAACCTATAGAAGATCAAATCTAGTTGTATGTATATACATAAAATATGCATATCTAGTGAAGGAAAGGAAGCCAAACTACCTGACCATGTAAATAGATGCAGAAGCCATTTAATAAAATTATGCCCATATTTAAATGACAAAACATCATGCAAAAATAAGAGAAGGCAAACATCTCTCATGTGGTTAAAAAAAAATCTGCCAAAATGTACATCAAACATCATACTCATGTCTGGCCAAGGTGGCACATATATAGCACCACCACTTGGGAGGCTGGAAGCCACATGGCAAGCATGGGTTTGGTTCCCAGGGCAAGTCGAACACACCAGGCATGTTGTGTGGACCTGTAATCCTATGTAGTTGGGAAGTGGGGCAGGAAGGCTATAACAGAGCAAGACCCTGTCAAAAATACTCATCTCTCTCTCTCTTCGTTCTCACTCTCTCTCTCATAAAGGAAAAACACACAGGCATCAGGCTCAACAGCACAACGCTAACTTTCTACTCCCTGCTAGAGAGTAAACATGAGAAAGGGTGCCACTTCCAGCACTTTTATTCAACACTATCCTGAAACTCCTCATCTGTGTAATAATAAAATAAGGAGAAAATAAGGTCATAAGAATTGGAAAAGAAGAAACAAGAGAAATATTAAGCCAGTCAGGAGGGTAGTGTACATAAGAAATTCCAAATGAAGCTACACACAAATTATTAGCAATGACCAGTAGATTTAGCAAAACGACATGCAAGGTCATCAAAATTAAAAGTTTAATTATATTTTGTATACCAGGAATAAAAATTTAAAAAGCATTTTAAAAATTATATAATTTATACTGGCATCAAAGTAATTCTCAGCCAGCTGTGGTGGTACAGCACTCTGAGATGCTGAGGCCACAGGGGACGGTCCTAGTTTTACATCCCGAGGGTCTCCCTGGACACACCAGGAGGTGTGTGCAATTGTGTGTGCAACTGTGATCCTGACTGAGTGAGGCTGGGATTGGATCATGATGTAAAAACCCTGTTGTGGGAGACTGGCGGGTGCTGTGGTGGTCAAGGTCCTGGACTCCCACATAGCAGACCATGGTTCGAGTTCTGGATCTGGCGGCTTGCTTTTTCACTTTCCCTTTTTCCTTGTCTCTGGTCAAACTAAAAATAAATAAGTAAATAAATTAAAATAAATAATTATTTTAAAAAAATCCCCAAAACCCCATTGGGGTAGCTGTCTCTCTCTGTCTCTATCACTGTCCGAAAGAAATAAATAAACATTTAAAAATAATTATTTATTTAACCTAATTTATTTATTACTGTTTTTCAATTTTACCAGAGAGAGAGGGAGAGTGAGAAAGCTAGCCACCAGTTCTGGACTCGAACTGCAGTTGGCCATGTGGAAGTGCAGCACCTTAATCACCATACCATTTGCTGGCCCCAATAAATAAACTTTTAACAAAATATGTTAATTACTACAGGGAAAACTAACAAAAGACATGTAAGTCCCTGTACTGAAAATAAAAGACAGTTGAAAAAAAGAGTTGAGGAACCAGTAGATGAAGTAATGGCTACGTCACTGGAATCCCATATAGTCAACCGTGGTTCAAGTCCCAGATCCAGTGGCTTAACCTCATGCTGGGCATGTGTGCTTGCATGCCCAAGATCCCGAGAGGAGAATGGAGGAGAAGGGATTTCGCTGTGGCCATACCCCCAGGAGGTGATTTCTTGCTTTCTGTCTCTGTGTCTCTGTTTTTCTGGTGAGTGCATGCACCCTATAGCAAAAACCTCTCCAAAAAAAAAAAAAAAAAAAAAAAGAGTTGAAACAAATTGAGAACATTACAATATTCACTAATTAGAATATTCCAGATGTCAATTGTTTCCAAATTGATCTGTAGATTTGAAGGACTCCTGAAGAAATTCCAGGAGAGGGTTTTGAAAAATTAACAAACTGATACCAAAGTGTATCAAACATATGTAGCCTAGAGTGGCCACAGGAATCTCGAAGAGACAGGATAAATTTGGAAGCCCTACACTGCCAGATATCAAGAACTGTCAGAAAGACTTAGAGCCCAGAACTAAAGACAGTACATAGCCCATCACCTGCCACACATCATTTCTGTTCTTGTCTTGTCTTGTGTGAACAGAGAATTAGAATCATACTGTGAATTTGGGAACTTCAAGAGCCCTGAGGTGCATATGAAGGAAACAGTCTTACCTTGGGAATGAAGTAGTTTCTGAATTTAATGTCACAGGTCACTGCATGGGGCAGGCTGATGGGAGAGATGTCGCTGAATCGCTGGACCTCATGTATCGTGGCATCCGTGTAGGGCATGTGAGTCCTGTCCTGCATGCAGGGGCTCCGGTGTCTGCCGATCACACGGTGGATCTCTTCCTGGACTTTAGCTGACAAGACACAAATAAGAGCTGACGGAAAGGAGGAAGATGACACATTTGTCAGAGCCACTCAAGAGTTACAGGAAGCATGATAAAGGTGTTTATAACCATAACCCCAAATGCCCAAATGGATTGTAAACATGACCTACGTGCCTAGGGCACATCTAGACGTGAACTGAATGGCCATAATATAGATACGTGTGACGCTCCTACAAGCCAGATACTAAGCTACTTCTGTACCCACCTCCATATTAAGCTTACATAACTATTACAAATAGAAATGATGAGAAGTTTCAAAAATGAAAATGGTTATAGCATAATTAGCTCAAGAATTATCAGGCCACTCAGTGGTGTGGTGATTAAGGTGGCTACATCCTATCCATTCATGCCTGACTGTGTTTTAAGACCACCTGGACCTGGTGGCTTGAAAAGTACACCAGATGTGTGTGTGCATGCCCCAAATTCTTTTTTTTTTTTGAGAGTTTTTTTGCTATAGGACACGTGTGCTTACCAGAAAGACAGAGAGAGACAAAGAGACAGAAAGCGAGAAATCACCCCCCAGGGGAAATGCCCACACTGCAATCCCTTGTCCTCCATTCTCCTCTCGGGATCTTGGGCACACATGCACACATGCTGGTGTGAGTTTAAAGTCACCGGGTCTGGGACTCGAACCATGGTTGACTACATGTGAGTCCAGTGACATAGCCATTGGGCCAACTGTTGGTCCCCCTCAGGTTCTAAAATTCCACGACCCTGTTTATTAGGATGGATGATATTTTCATTCACTCTGTTGGACACTTCTAGAGGATTTTCTATCTAGATGGCAGAAATGTAGGTCTCCGGCCAGCCCTGGAGCGCAGCAGTTAAGTGTTGGTTGAGAGAGCCTACATGGCCAACTGCAGTTTGAATCCTGACACCAGCAGCTTAAAAAACATGCTGAGTGCCCAAGATCTTGAGAGAAATGGAGGAACCAAGGATTGCAGGGTGGTCACATTCCCTATTAGAGGGTGTGCATTCACTCTCTCTCTTGTTCTCTCTCTAATGAGTGCACACTTTTTGCAAAAAAAAAAAAAAAAAAAAAAGATCTTTCCTTTAGATCTGGGCATTCTCCAGTGTAACTCTCGTTGCTAGTCTTAAGATCCAGGACGGTGAAAAGAGCTGAGTCGCAGCCAGCAGGTGGTGTGGTGTTTAAGGCACTGGAGTCCCAGATCTGGTGGTTTGCATTGTCACTCGTTCTTTCTCTCTCTCTGGTGAGCACACATGGCCTGTAGCAAATTAACAAAACAAAACGAAACAACAATAATGATAAATAAAATTAAATAAATAATCCTTTTAAAAAAATCCCTGAGTCTCTTAATTCAAGAAATGTATCCACTCTGTCATCTCTCTCCCTCTTACCATGTTTTGGCATAGTGTCCCTGACTACAGGGCCTCTTAGGTACGGTTTCTCTAGAGAGTAAACCTCTTTCTTTCTTTCTTTTTTTTTTTTTTTTTTTTTTTGAGAGGTTTTTGCTATAGGGTGCGTGTGCTTGCCAGACAGACAGAGAGAGACAAAGAGACAGAAAGCAAGAAATCACACCCCCAGGGGGGATGGCCACGCCGCAATCCCCTCTCCTCCAATCTCCTCTTGGGATCTTGGGCACGCACGCACACACGCCAGGTGTGAGTTTTAAGTCACCGGGACTGGGACTTGAACCGTGATTGACTACATGGGAGTCCAGCGACATAGCCATTATGCTAACTGCTGGTCCCAAGAGAGTAAACCTCTTTCTGAGAGAGGTAAACAGCTCTTTGCTCAAAGGAATTGAGAGGAAACCTGCGAGGGTCCTATTTTCAGTCTCGATTTCCTTTAAATTATTTGACACCAATATTTCCGACTACTGAGCTCTAGAGGGATGTTAGAACAGGCTGGCCCTTCTGCATGAATGGATCTTCTGACAGTGAGGTTATAGCCTCACCCTTTCCACTTGGTTTGTTCTGACCCTTCCTTCTGCTGTGTTTCATAAATTTGTTGACTACTTTCACCATTCCTCTTCTCCAGTTTTAAGAAGACTAATTGTCATTTGCAATTACTAGGTTATCGGAAAAGTCCCGACACATTCTTGTGTAAAAACTATGTCATGGCTTTTCCAACGACCCAACACATTACAATTATTTCAATGGGATCTCAAAACAGGAAATGATAGTATATGCTTCTAACTTGGTATGCGTAACTGGAACTAATTTCTAAAATAAAGTTCATAAAAGATAAAATTACTGAATGAAAGAAAAGCTTTTATCTGAGAAAATATGTTTGCTAGAAACATATTTCTAGAAAATTCCTTTAGGCACATCGTCTAAGATAGCAATACCTTTTTAATGAATATAACCTTTTTTTAAAATTGTCCAGAGACCATATGTACTCACCAGAGAGAGAAAAAGACAGAGAGAGGGCAAGGGAGAAAGCTCCCCTCAGTGGGACACTGTCACACCACAACCCCTTCTCTTCCATTTTTGTATTTTGGGAATTTGGGCATACATGCACACATGCCTGGCATGTTTTTCAAGCCACTAGGGCCAGAATTTGAACCATGGTCAGCCATGTGAAATCTAGTTTCCTTAAACATTAGGCTGTGAGTCAGCCCAACCTAACCTTTTAGAAGACTTCTTACCTGTCGAAATATTTCCTGGCCACCTCACTACATTTCTAGAATTTCTATTTATGCTTTGATAAGGAGAGTTTTCATTGTCTGTACCCAGCATTCTAACACTGCATTTTCAGAATAAAGGAAGATTTCTGCAAAAATATACCTACCACTTAAGGTAGGTTCTTGCTAAGGAAACCAACATGCAAACTTTGACCAGTCCATGCACTGACTGCTGTCCACTGCAGAGCACCTCCCTGTGGGGTGCAGACATGCACCAGAGCTCTACTGCTTTGCTACCGCCCACACTGCCCTTCACTTCTCTCAGCCACCCTCCCGATTGTGCAACATGGTCTCATTCTTATCCCTTCATTCAACTTGGACACATTTCAGCTGTGTCACAGATTTTCAACAATGAAGTGTCTCTAAGAGAAAGAAAATGGAGGACGTTGGCAGTGTCTTACCGAATTTCTATTCTGAAATTCACTTTGCTCACCATCTGTGGTCATACCTGTAACCTCTGGGTGCTTTAGCAGGAGCAGGAGGGCATATCTTAGTGTGGTGCTTAGTGACTCTGTCCCAGCTCCAAATATTTCAGACACAGTGATTAACAAGTTTTCAAGAGTAAATTCAGACTGTGGTTTGTTCTTTTCCTAGGAATGAGTTGATGCAATTATTTGACAAATTAATCTCCCATGGCATTTAATGACAATAAATACAAAATAGAGCATTGTTATAAAAGTAAGCCACATAGACACTGCAGCCTGTAGTACTAGACAAGGCTGGGCCAGCAGATGGTGTGGAGGTTAAGAGGGATCCCACATGGCCAACTGTGTGATTTGATTCCCATATCTCACGACTTGGAAATCATGCAGGGCATGTGTGTGTGTGTGCTCAAGATCCCCAAGGAAGAATGGAGGAGGAGGTATTGTGGTGTGGCAATCCTTTCTGGGAGGGGGGTAGTTTCTCACTTCTCTCTCTCTGTCCATGTCTTTCTCTTTTTGGCAAGCATAAATGCCCTATAGCAAAAACTAAAAGAAAAGAAAAAGTTACTGTGTGGTGTGCTAAACTGCACTCTAATTGACCCACTCTTCATTTCCTGCCCTTCACCTCTTGCTTGCCTCAAAATCCATCCATCACCCTGTGTGCAGCTAGGTGATTCATGAAGTATACTTCTTACCAGTGAGGTAACAACTAAAGCCTGCTAGTACCACTTCCTCTCTTTCCTTTTATTTTTAACTCAAAATGCAGAGATGAAGGTATAGGTAAAGCAGACACTGAGACAGCAGGATACAAGCACAGAGATGAATGCCAGTCTCAGGGGATTTTGGTAAAGGAAGCCAGTTGAGTTTGCGATGTCTCAGGGCTACTGGCAAACCACAGACTCTTGCACATAAGGCAAGTAAGCCTATTATTTTAAAAGTCATTAGCTGTTTTCTCTTATTTGTAGACAAATCTCATTTTAATTTATAGTAATAGGTATATAGTGGCCTGTCCCGACCCGGGGGGACAGTTGAACAGGTTTCCTGAGGGAAAGAGTGAGAGCCGGGACAAGCGGCACAGTGTTACAACACGGAGACGACGCAGTGTCTTCAGGGTCGTCCGTTTTATTGTGGGCAGTACGGTACAGCACGGAGACAACATAGTGTTACAACTCTTCAGGGTTGCGTTGTCTATTGTGAGCAGCACAGAGACGACGCGGTGTCACAACTCTTCAGGGTCGTCCAGAGATGACGTGGTGTTACAACTCTTCAGGGTCTTCCGGAGACGGTGCAGTGTCAGCTCTTCAGGGTCTTCCAGGTCGTCTGGAGCCGATGCGGTGTTAACAACTCTTCAGGCTCTTCAGGGTCGTCTGGAGACGATGCAGTGTCAGCTCTTCAGGGTCTTCAGGGTCGTCTGGCTATTGTGGGCCAGGCATCTTGGTTATATACACGCTGGTGGGCTGTGATTGGTTGTAAAAGGTGGGTTATGATTGGTTGTAAAAGGTAGGTTCTGATTGGTTGCTTTTGGACCAATCATGAGGTGCCGGATATGCAAATCTGAGGGATTCTAGTAGCCAATCAGAGCAAGGTTTAAAAGGTCAGGTTTTTTTTGAAGGGAACCAATCATGGCAATTGTTTGCTCTCTGAGAAACCTTGGCAGACTCCCTGGTGTGCAGCCTCCCACAGTGGCCATATCATGGAAGACATAATAAGCTTAAATTAAGAATACATAGTTCTGGGGCAGCTGGTAGTATACTGTTTAAGGCAGCTGGATCCCACATGGAGGACTATGCAGTTCAAGTCCCATACCCTGCAGATTAAAAAAAACATGCAAGGTGCATGTGTATGAGTTAATGCCCAACATCTCATGAAGAGAATGGAAAAGAAGGGACTGCAATGTGGCCATCCTCCTGGGAAGGTGCTTTCCCACTTTCCCTCTGTATCTCTCTCTGGTGAATGCACACAGCATATCAAAAACAAACTATAACAAATACAATTATTTTCTAATTAAAAATTTGGTTGAAGAACCAGCAGATGGTGTAATGGTTACCTTGCTGGACTCCCTCAGAGTCGACTGTGGTTCGCGTTTCAGACCCAGTGTCTTAAACTTGTGCTAAGTGCATGTACATTCATGCCCCAAATCCCGAGAGGATAAGGGATTGTGGTGTGGCCATCTTTCCTGGGAAGTGATTTCTCACTTGCTGTCTCTTTGGTAAGCACATGTGCCCTATAGCAAAAAGTTTCTCTCTAAAAGAAAAAAATGGTTGAGCTCAGAATTGCCCACAGACTCATGAGGTTGGAATTGTGCAAAAGCCAATATGGCAGCACATTGTTAAATTATTTATTTAATTTTATTTATCCATTTATTTATTTTAATTTGACCAGAGAGAGACACACACAGAGAGAGAGGGGGGGGGGAAAGTGAGAAAGGAAGCCACCAGGCCTGGGGCTTAAACCATGGTCGGCCATGTGGGAGTGTCCAGCACCTTAACCACCATGCGACCTGCTGGTCCCCTACAGCACATTGTAAAATAGATCCCAGAAAAAGTGGGTTCACCAAAGTAAGATGAAACTGGCCACTATGATGCTCCAGATGTCAGGAAATATGCAATTTGGTTTAGGAAGCAAGTGTAAGAATGAACAGGAATATACAAATTGATGAGGCTCTACAAACATGAAGTCAATTTGAGTGTCAGCTGCCCAGAGGGATAAAAAAGAGAGCAGGGGCCAGTACATGGCATAGTGGTTAATGCGCTTGACTCCCACATGGTCAAGCACAGTTCGCCTCCTGGACCTAGTGGCTTGCTCTCTCACTCTCCACCCCCACCTCTCTCTCACTGTGTTGCTGTGGTCAAATTAAAAAATGATAATAATGAATAAAATTAAAAAAAATAGAGAACAGGGTTTGGCAGGTGTCGTGGTGGTTGAGCTGCTGGACATTCCCACATGGCTGAACACAGTTTGAGTGGAACTGGCGGTTTGCTTTCTCACTTGCCCTTTCTCTCTCTCTCTGGTGAATTAAAATAATTATACTAACAATAAATAAATAAAAGTTTAAAAGGGGGCCAGCAGGTGGCATGGTGGTTAAGGATGCTGGACTCCCATGGCCTACTGTGGTTTGATCCCGGACCTGATCTGGTGGCTTGCTTTCTCACTTTCCCTCTCTCTCTCTCTTTCTCCCCCTATTCCACTCTGATCAAATTTTAAAAAAATGGATAAATAAAATTAAATAAAATAATTAAAAATAATAATAAAATTAAAAAAACAGAGTAAGGGAAATGCAGATGCTGAGGATATATGATTGGCTTCATAGAGCATTCATAAACTGAAAATCAGGATAAAGAAAGCACTTCTTAAGAACAGTTAAGATTAGGGCCAGCTGGTGGCATGGTGGTTTCGGTGCTAGACTCCCACATGGACAACCGTGGTCTGAATCCTATACCTGGTGGTTCACTTTCTCACTTTGCCTCTCTTTCTCTGGTGATCAAACTTAAACATAATAACAATAATTTTTAAAGATATTTTTATTCATTTATTTTGTTATTATTATTTATGTTTTAATTTTACTAGATAAAGACAGAGAAAGAGAGAGGGAAAGTTAGGAAAAAGCGGCCAGGTCTAGGATTCAAACCCCAGTTGGCCATGTGAGTGTCTAGCACTCTAAGCATCACACCACCTGCCAGCCTTACAATGATATTTATTTATTTATTTATTTATTTATTTATTTATTTATTTTTAGAGAGGTTTTTGCTATAGGGCGTGTGCACTTGCCAGAGAGACAGAGAAAGACAGAGAGACAGAAAGTGAGAAATCATCCCCCAGGGAGAATGGCCATGCCACAGTCCCTTCTCCATTCTCCTCTTGGAGATTTTGGGCATGCATCCACATGTGCCCTGCATGAGTTTTAAGCAACCAGGTCTGAGACTCAAACCACAATGACTACATGAGAGTTCAGTAATGTAACCATTATACCACCTGCTGGTCCCCAAAATAATATTTTTTTAAAAAAGAAAAGTTAACATTGATGTAGGACTGAAGGGATCCTATGATACAGAAATGGCAAGCAAAGGTTAACTTTAAGTATTGACTAAAGGATATTATATATAGACTAAGATTTTTATAGTATATTATATGTAATACGTATATTATGTACTACTCTGATTTGAGTGTTGTGTTTCCACCAAATTTAATGCTGTAATTTGACACCCAGTGGGGCAATGTTGTGAGGTGGGCCTTGTTGGAGACATTTTGGACATGGTGACAGATCTCTCATGAAAGGATGAAGGACACCTCTCTTTCTCTCCAGTTGTCCACTTTGCTTTATACGTCTCTCAGTCATGTTATGCCAGAGGTAGCTCCAGAGACTGGTCAGATGCTAACCCCATTCCAGCCCCAAGAATTATGAGCCAGATAAACCTTTTTATTTATAAATTACCCAGTCTTAAGTATTTCTGTTTTAGCAACACTATAAAGGTCTAAGACAGAAAACTGGCATCAAGACGGGGCATTTCTGTTCAGATACCTGAAGATGTAAAAGTGGCTTTGGAAGTGGCTGGTGGGTAGAGGCTGGAAGACTTTGGAGGATCAGGCTAGAAAAGATTAAATGCACTGAGGGCAACTCTGTTGGAGGTCAGAAGAAAAGAGAAGCCAAGATCAGACCATCTCAGAGATCGGTGGAGTGGTCCTGGCCAGAGTGCTGACAGAGAGATATGGATAGTAAAGGCCTTTCTGAGGAGGCCTCAGATGGACATGGCAACTTATTGGGAGCTGGAGGAAAGTGTCTATGTCTGTGTCCTAAGGCTCTGTGGAAGGTCAATCTTAATTTCAGTAGAAGTGCACATCTGGCTGAAGAAATTACTAAACAACAAAGCACTCAGGCTGCTTCAGGGCTTTATCTAACTGAATACACTGAGATGAGAGTGGGAAAAATTACTTAAAGACAGAATTTAAAACTAAAATGAAAGTACAACAGAAAAATTGGGAAAATTCTTAGCCCGGCTATATGGTTGAGAATGAAAGAGCATTTCCATAACAAAAAATTAAAGGTGTAACCCAGTGACTAGTAACTAACCATTACCCCTGAACTGGGAGACAGATAACTGGATACTGAATATCACAATTTATCAAAAAGAAAATGAGGAGAAGAAACATTACACTAGGTTAGAAATTCCCAAATCAAATTGACAAACTGCCAGAAGCTTAGTGTGGACAGGCTTGAAAGCTAAAAATTCCAGGTACCCACTTGTGTAGAGGACCCCAACACTCCTTTGAGATTTTTTGCAGGACCTCAACTAGGTACTCATAGTGAATATCAACAAAACAAAACAAAACAAAACAAACAAACAAACCAAAAAACCTGCCTTCATGCATCTGACAGAGAGATCGATCACCTTGATTTGAAAAACAGACAAACACATAACAAAGAGAGGTATAGACCAATTTCCCTGATGAATATAGACACAAAAATCCTCAACAACATGCTAGCAAACAAAATCCAACAATACATTAAAAAGATTTTTTATCATGACCAAGTAGGAGTCATTCCAGGCATGCAAAGATGGTTAAATATTCACAAAACAATCAACATTATATATCACATAACACAAGGAAAACTAGCAGTCATATGATTATAAATTGATGCAAAAAAGGAGTTTGATAAAGTATAACATAATTTCATGATTAAAAACTGTCAACCAAATAGATATAGAGGTACATTTCTTGACATAATAAAGGCCATACATGACAAACTCACTGCCATCATCAAACTGAGCAAAAAAAAATTGAAGGTTTTCTTACAGTGGAGTAAGACAGGATGAATACTCATATTTCCAAAGGAAGTATATGAATGGCCAAAAAGCACCTGAAAAGATGTTTAACAATAGCAACCATCCAGGAAATGCAAATCAAAGCTTCAGTGAGACCACTTCACACCATTAAGGTGGCTATAATCAAACCTAAAGATAATGACAAGTGTGGATATGGATATGGAGAAACTGAAACCTTCATACACTGTTGGTGGGAATATAAAATAATGCAACTCCTTTTCTGGCTATGTTTCCTTCTAAGAGTTTTCTAGTTTTTGCTCTTTTGTTTATCTTGTATTCAATTTTATTGAAAAAGGAGGGGAGAGGAAAGGGAGAAAGCAAGTCACTAGGACTTGGGACTCAAACCGTGGTCAGCATTTGGGAGTCCAGCACCTTAACCACCATGTCAGCTGCTGTCTCCTCTTTTGTTTGTTTTGATCAATCACATTTCCTCAAGAGAGGAAACAAAAAGGTCCAATATAACACAACAATTATACTCCTAGGTATATACCCACAAGAAATAAACACATAAGTGCACACAAAAACTTGCACACAAATGTTCATAGAAGCATTATTTATAATAGCCAAAAATTAAAGTGAGATGTTTCTTAGTCAATGAGTAAATAAATAAAATGTGCTATATTCATATAATGGACTATTACTCATTCTTGAAAAGGAATGATGTACTCATACATGATGAAGAACCTTGAAAAGATGCTAATTAAAAAAAGCTAACATGGAAGGCCACATTTTAAACATTCTATTTCTATGACTAGTAACAGTAAGAAGATCTATAAAAACAAAACACAGATTAGTAGCTCCCCAGGGCTGGAATATTTTGGGAGAAATGAGAGATAACTACTAAATGGTTTCTTTTGAGGATGATGAACAAGCTCTGAAGTTGATGGTGATGATGGTTTCACAACTGCATGAAGAATACTAAAAATGACAGAATTGTGCACTTCAAGTGGCGAAGTGGTATGATGCATTAATTTTATCTCAACATATCTGTTACTAGTAGTAATAATAATAAGCTAATCTCAATACAAGAGTGAGATCCAGAAAATAATGCATATTTTTCTTTTTAATTATTGCTCTAGGGCATCTGCATGCATCAGAGAGACAGAGGACAGAGAGAGAAGGAAAGTGAGAAATCACTCCCTGGTGAGATGGCTCTGCTACAATCCCTTCTTCTCCATTCTCCTCTTGGAATTTCGGGCATGCACACACATGTGCCCAATGTGTATCTTAAGTCACTGAGTCTAGGACTCAAATTGCAGACAGCCATGTGGGATCCAGCTGCCTTAACCACCCTACCACCATCTGACCCATAATACTGTTTTTAAGTGCAATATTCAGGAAATAACCATTTGAAATTGAAATACTAAGAGGCTTCAATACCTTAAGTAAAAGCCTCCAACTGTGTGCAAAAGATGGAGAACCCATGTAGGTTCATTATTGGAAAGTGTCCACACATTCAATAAGATTCTCAAATAAATAGGTCTCCCCCAGAAAGGAATAAGGATCATTGCCTTAGCAGAGAAGAAGGCAAAGAATATAAGTCATTTGCATCTTCAAATCATTTCACCTTCTGACTTCATTCCACCACACACACGACTTGAGAACACAGCTTGGATGTCATGGATACTTCTTTAAATGCTATCTCTTGTGGCATCTTCAACTTCTGGAGCACCTGTTAACTGATTTCTTACATCATTTCAGTGCTAAAAAGTGCTCAAATAAAATAATAGTGGTCTCAGAAAAATGAGTTTTCATCTCCCCAGTTAACTTCTTTCTGTGTTTTCTGGAGTTGACCTCAACTTATTTCAGCAAGAACTTTATACCCATAAGAACGTCCTGATGGTATTGCAATTACCCTTCTCACACACTTGTTTTCCATGGAGGCATTTTACTTGTATGTGTGTATTACATCCCTAGAAAAGGGATCCCAGGATTTTCCCTCCTGTATGTCTCCATGTTGATTCTTCGTGGTCTGCGATGCCAGTTCAGGTTGTCTTTAGAATGAAATCGAACTGATGGGATGGGAGCAGATCTGCCATTTCTTTAGTTCACAAACATTTTTCCATTCCTGTGGTCACTGATGATTTCAAATTTGCCAATGTAGCCATGCCTCATCATCACAGTTAGAAACCAGACAATGACTTTGGAGCCCGGCCTAATAACCTGGCATTTGCCTCTCTTTTTGTCTTGATGATTCTTTTTTGCTTTGTTTTTAAGATTTTTGCCATGGGGTGTGTGTACTTGCCAGAGAGGAGACAGAGAGAGACAGTGAGAGAGAAAGTGAGAAATCACTCCCTGGGAGGATGGCCACGCCAAAGTCCCTTCTTCTCTCTTCCTACTCCTGGGATTTTGGGCATACTCACGCACATGCTCTGTGTGATTTTTAAGCTGCCAGATCCAGGACTCAAACCACTGTTGACCGTGTGGGAGTCCAGAGCCAGAACCACTATACCACCAACTGGCCCCTGGATGATGCTCTTGAGAGCATCAGGCAGGACATTCATGTGCACCATTATGGTGGCACAGAAAGATGGCGGAAAGAACAGGTTTTTTGGTTCATTTTACTTATTTATTTTTTAATCGATTTTTTGCTATAGGGTGCAAAAAAGAGAGTCAGGGCTGAGAAAGAGGGAGAGGGAAAGTGAGAAATCATCCCCCTCAGGGGGAAAGGGCACACCACAATCCCCTCTCTTCCATTCTCCTCTCAAGATTTTGGGCATGCATGCACATGTGCCTGATGTACTTTTCAAGTCACCAGTTTGAGACTCAAGCCATAGAGCTGGCAATATTGGATCTAACATCTTAACCACCATGCCACTTGCTGACCCATTACACTGTTTTTGACTTGACTCTTCCATCATTTAAATGAATAATCCAAATCTTTTCCTCCTTGGTTAAACTTCTCACATAGGATTGCTGGTCTTATTACTAAAATTTGCCACATAAGGCCCTATAATTTGGCTCCCATATAAAGCTATTCACTATAAAACTCCGCAGACACAAAGTTGGATACCATTCAAATACTTCTCAAGGACATTTTCACTTCCCAATTTGATCTGTTCCATGTCTTCTAAAATGTTGCTTCTACTTTGATTCCATGGTACCCCCTAATTGACTCTCTTCCTACATCCCTGAGAATATGATAAGACAGACAACACTGACTTTATTTTAGACTCATTTGTATATCAATCACCCAGACTCTCATTAAGACCAAATCTGAAGAAATAAAAAATCTCCAACTAGTCCTTGAGCTCTATTCTCATCATATAGATTGCTCAAAGGGACTCACAAAGAATAATTTTCCCTCATAATTATTGGAACTTTTGTTTTTCCTAGCTCCTCTTTACTGATCAGATCAGAACCTTCCAGGGCAATGTTCATGCTCACAGGTTACCTGATAGTCACCAATCTCCACTTCCTAGTCTGTCGAAATTCCTTTCTGGTTACACTCAGTTAAAACTTCCTTTGTCCTACCACCTGAAGTTTTTGCCATCACACACTTCTGAACCTCTGTGTGCACACTAAACCCATTTGAAATCCCCTATCCTGTCCCTCACTGCATTTATTTCAAGAGCTGCTCACAACTCAGAACATGCAGGAAGCCCACCTTGGTCAAATCTTGGCTTCTCATTCTTTCATATATTGACTATAAATAATTATTTCCATCTTCATTCTATGACTCAATTCTTTGTATTTTTAAACTTATTTGTAATTGTTTCTATTTCACCTGAGGTGTACTTTCTGCCCTCCTCAGCTAGATTAGTAGGACCTAAAGAACAGTCATATTTAATAATTTATTTTTTTCTGTGATGCTAAGTGCAGATCCATAGATACAAGAAGTATTTAAAGTGCTTATCAAACATTTCTTGCCTGGCCATTTAAACATCGCTAGTAGCTACAGAAAGAACCTATGAACCACAGAATGCACATGCAATGGAAAAACTGAGCTGTTAACACTTTACCTGTTCCATTTTGATCAGGAAACAATCGATGAAGTCCCGAGGATTGTTAATATCCAGGGACACTTGGTGTTCTTTCACTCTCTCCAAAATGTAATTTTTTATATAAGAAATATTTTTAAATAATTTTTTGTGACTCCCTGGGGAATAATCTATGAGCACAGGGAAATTAGAGCAGATCTAAAAGACAAAAAAAAAGTATTAAATAAAAGCATTTAATAATGATGTGTGTATGTACCTTATATCATATATGCCAAGTCCAGATTCAAAACTTTAGCTTTAGAAATTAAAAAACAAACAAAAAAAAATGATGCTCACTATCTCAAAGAGGACATTTTTACTCTACACATATATTAATTTTCTATGCTTATAGAAAGATTTGAGGAAGATAACTCTGACTAGAGGATGAGAGAGATGATAATTAATTCCCATAACAATAAGTCATTTTTAGAGATAAAAAAATTTCTATCAGTTCTCTGGTTTATAAAACCAAGTCTTTTCAACACTCTGGAAGAGCAAATGGCATGAATTTCTACTGTTCTAACTCTGTAGGTAAACCCAGAAGTTAAGAGAGTTTCAGTGTTAGTTTTCTGCTGAAGTGAGCAGGGATGGTCTACTGTTTCTCACTTGTATCAAGGAGCCTTGGATATAGAATAATTATTTTAGGAGCAAAAGGTTTTGAAAATACCACGGAATTTAATTGACCAGTTTATGGGGAAAGTCATGGAAGTGACTTCTCTAAGGTCACATCATTTTCTTGTGGAAAGAATGTAGGGCCCGCCAGTTCAGAATGGAGTAAAATTGTGTTTGTTTAGGGTTCCTACACTGGAAGCCCAATTATTTTGTAATCCTAACCCAATTACCTGGTCACCTTGGATCCTAGGTCAAGCATCAAATGCTCATATTTCACTCAGAATTTCCTGGCAGGCTTGGTGTTCTCATTTTCCCTCATTGATATCCGAAATTAGGGTATTTCCACCAAGTAATTTGATGATGTGGTCTCTAAGGGTCGATTAAAGGGAAACTTTTGTGGATAATGGAAGACTTCGACAAAGGCTTGGATGTCCATTGAGAGCTATCACCGTGTTTTTGTTGCCACCAAAATGCTGGATGGCTTTGGAGTTTGGAAGAAAACTACTGATCAGGAAGCCAGTGGACTTCAATGTCATCTCTATATTGGGCACTCATTTCCTTGTGTGTGAAATAAAAGGTTCCCTTTATCTTGCCCAGACATTCACTCTGTGGCACTAAACTCTGGGCAGGACTGGAGTATCCAAATATCGACTTCACAGTCTGGTCCATTAGGATTTGGGACTTGTCAGAGAAAAAAGCATAAATGGTTTCTTGGGAAGAAAAAGTCTTGTTCTCACCTGTGTCCATGGGGAGTTCAGAATTTTGGTATTTTCATTCAGTATTTTCAGCAATTTAAGAAAAGCCTTATCTGTATAATCAAAACAATTCTGGAAAACAATGGAGCAGATCACATTGCAGGGAGCACAACACAGGATAAAAGTTGGATCACAGGGTGAGGCTAAAGAATTGGAAACATTTAAAAAACATCATTACAATGTACATGCAAAAGTATTTGTCTTTGAGATAACAGGAAAAGATCATTTTAGAAACCCAGAAATTCCCTTAAGAAGAATAAAATCAGTATGCGTAGAATCAGCTTATCCCTTCTCCCCTTAACTTAGGTTGACCATCACATCCCAGTTAGTTGAATAGTTTTTCTCACTATTCCATTTAAATCTACTTTATTTAAACTACTCTAACCCAAGTTATTTCTTATTTTAAAGAGTAAAAACATTTAAAGAGGTTATTTATAAATTTTCTTTTTAATTTTTAGTTTTTTGTCATAGGGTGCATGGAGAGAAAGTGAGAAATCACCCCCCAGGGGGATGGGCATCCTACAGCAGTCCTTCTTCCTCCAGTTTTCTCTTAGGATTTGGGGCATGCAAGCACACGTGGCTGACATAATTTTCACACTGTCCATTCCAGGACTCAAACTACTCAGTTGGTCATTTGGAATTCAGTGTTTTAACCTCCGTGATACTGGCTGACTCTAAAGAGGTCACTTGTTTTTTTTTTTTTTTTTTTTTTTTTTTTTTTTTTTATTGTTTGCCATAGGACACATGCACTTTCCAGGGAGAGAGACAGAGAGAGCTGGAGAGAGAGAAAGTGAGAAATTACTCCCTGGGAGAGTCCATGCCACATTCTCCTTCTGGGATTTCAGGTGTCCATGCACATGTGCCTGGTGTGATTTTTAGGCCGCCAGGCGCAGGACTCAAACCATTGTTGTATGCCATGTGGGAATCAAATACTTTAACCACCATGCCACCTGCTGGCCCAAACTGAACAGGTTTCTAAGCTTTCTGAGAAAGGTTTATTTTAGCTTGTGTGAGGAAAGTAATTTGGTACACCAAGAGGATTTCTTTGTATGTGTGTCATTCACAGTCAAAATCTGATTTTTAGTCTTTATTTTCACTTCATTTGGAAGAAAAGTTTAAAAACAGGGTAATTTGCATCTAAACTGAAAATCAGAGTCATAGTGAAAAATGCTTCATAGCTCCACAGGGCTGACAATGAAGGGTAAATAATTATAATAAAATTCTAACACCAGGGCTGGCAGGCAGTGTGGTGGTTAAGAGCACTGGGCTTCCACGTGGCTGACTGCAGTTCAAGTCCCGGACTTGGCAGCTTGCTTTCTCATTCTCTCTCTCTCTCTCACTCTGTCCCTTTCTGGTAAAATAAAATAAATAAATAAATAAATAAATAAATAAATAAAGTTCAATAAAATAATGTTAAATTTCTAACCCTAGTTCCAATAAAGTAGATAGGTAGATATAAGCAAAATTGAAATGAACTAACAACTTGGGAGAGGGAATGATAATTGTTGAAATCAGGTTGAATGGGTCATTCTATGACTTAGCATTTGTGTACTTTGCAGAATTATGTAAAACACATGGCTCAGAGTAAGTAATGGGTGATTAATCAATGGTGTTAGTTTTTAAATTGTACCATATTTAGTAGAAAACTAATGATAAGACTTCACATCATTACTGGTGGAAAATACATGGACCACTCTTGGGAGAAAACCCCAGACATTTCAGCGAGGCTGACTATACAAATTAAGGACCAAGTTAGCAAAAACACATGTCAGTTGGTTCAGCTTCGTAAGAGTGTAAGGTTATTTTCGCTGTGAAACACTTGACAAATATTTCACAGTTATACCTGTGGAACAGGTAACCCACAATTATGCTACAGGAAAAACATTGCCCTTTAATGCTTTAAGAACATAAAACTCAAAGAGTGGATGATGGTGCAGTGGCAAAACAAGATGCTCCGGTTCTGAGTTCTTACCCAGAGGCCTCCCTGAGTACACCAGGCATGCCAGTGCCCATGATGAGGTGCTGGCTGAGGCTGGGGTGAATCGCTGCATCAAGACCCTGTCAAGGGTGCTCTCTCTGTCTCTGTTTCTCTTGTTCATGGAATAAACTTCTAAGGAAGAAAATACCAAATGAAACCTCTACCTTTATCTACCTTCATGATGTAATGAATTGAAAACAAAGAAACAAAGCTGGACAGACTGGGATAAATGGCCTTCATGCCCCCCTTCGTATGCACCGTCATGCCTGTACACGCACAGCAGAGATACGCAATGGCTCCCTTGGCTCTCTGCTTCAAAATCTCCCTTCTCCACGGGAGAACTGACAACCACCCCCCATAAAGAAAGATGTGTCTGCCCCTGAAATGTTTCAAGAACGTCATTAGAAAAGAGGGCAGTCTGTCAAGGTCAGTGACACAGAGTGAAGAGTTACCTACCCTGAGTTTTTCTCAACTCTTTCACAAGGCGTTGGGCTTCGCCTTGAACACGCTCCTCAATGCTCTTCTTCCCCATACCGAAATTCCGCAGAGTCATGAGAGAAAAGCGCCGAGTCTCCTTCCACAGTTTCCCATTGCTGAAGACGAGTCCTACCGGAAGGGGAAAGAGAAACTAGGAGACCCCAGGCAAGGAAGAGGAGGGTGACAGGAGGCAGCCACACCAATAGGTAAGCTCTGCTTCTGGAAGATTCCAGGCGAGGAAGAGGAGGGTGACAGGAGGCAGCCACACCAATAGGTAAGCTCTGCTTCTGGAAGATCCCAGGCGAGGAAGAGGAGGGTGACAGGAGGCAGCCACACCAATAGGTAAGCTCTGCTTCTGGAGCTGTTTCTGTTTCTGTTTTACAGGCCCCCACTCCCATCGCCACTGCCCAACACACGCACATGTACACATACCCATATATTTACCAAATCCCCTATTAGCTCTGTCAGCCAAGGGGAAAGAACCTCTTCCAGAAAACTCTTCTGCATGATCATTCAGGGCCTCCTTTATTGCTTCATATCCATGCAACACCACAGTCGGCTTCATGCCAAAATACACAGTGAACACAGGGCCGTAGACTTTGGATAACTGAGAATTCAAAAACAAAGAAACAAGTAATACCGAAAAATTCTCTATTTTATGTACATATTTCGTGTAATTCAGACTGATATTACTTGTACTTTTTAATTTTTACTCTGCCATACACAGCTTCAAATATTTCTGAATTTCCTTAATAAATACTGTGATAATTAGCATAGCTGCACTAATGGATGGCTTATGGTATCCCATTCAACAGCTCAGACAATTCATACAAAATATTGCAATTAACCCACATGTCAACACATCATGTATATATGTGTGTGTGTGTGTGTGTGTGTCTATGTATGTATATATTTGCACTGTTTTACAAATAAAGGAAGTGAGGTCAGAGAATTAAAAAATTATTTGAAGTGTACCATGGTTAATAAATAGAAGATCCTAATTTGAACTTTTTTTTTTGTCAGCTTCTAATTCTTCAATACTTTATGATTCTCCAGTGCCACCCACCTTTGGACCAATACCGAGCTGGTGCTTCAGGATCGCCAGTAGACTTTTCACAGAGGGTTTTTGATTCAGTAGTCCAGTGATGCATACTAGAAAGCTATATATATATATATTTTTGAGAGGTTTTTGCTATAGGGCACGTGCGTTTGCCAGACAGACAGAGACAGACAGAGAGACAGAAAGCGAGAAATCACTCCACAGGGGGGATGGCCACGCCACAATCCCTTCTCCTTCATTCTCCTCTCGGGATCTTGGGCACACATGCACACGCGCCCGGCATGTTTTAAGTCACCGGGTCCAGGACGCGAACTGCAGTTGACTACATGGAAGTCCAGCGACATAGCCATTACGCTAACAGCTGGTCCCTAGAAAATTATGTATATATTTTTTTCTTTTTTTGGAGATGTTTTTTCTATAGGGCGTGTGCGCTTGCCAGAGAGACAGAGAAAGACAGAGAGATAGAAAGTGAGAAATCATGCCCCAGGGAGGATGACCACGCTGCAATCCCTTCTCCTCCATTCTCCTCTCGGGATCTTGGGCATGGATGCACACGCACCCAGTGTGAGTTTAAGCCACCAGGTCCGGGACTCGAACCGCGGTCGACTACGTGGGAGTCCAGCGACATAGCCATCACGCTAACTACTGGTCCTTAGAAAGCTATATTTTTAAGAGTGACACCAGGTCAGTCATACTCATCCTGGTTTGAGACTACTGGTTTTACTATCATGTAAAAGAATGAGTACCAAAGAGACAATGCTAAAAAATGCAGCCTCTCATGGAAGACCAAGCAAGCTCTTCCACCCTGAAGCATTCATAGTCCCCAGAGGGTAGCTTTGCACAGAATCCAAGAGGATTCTGTTATCACCCAGTGGACTCTGAATGATTAATTCTTTCTTGCACTCATTTTTGCTATCCCTGTTCCCCAATCCATAGCTATTTCATTTTTAAAAACAACTTTATTGGGACCAGCAGGTGGCATAGTGGTTAGGGCACCGGACCCACATTGCTGACTGCAGTTCAAATTCATGCCGGGTGCGTCTGTGTGCACTTGTGTGTCCAGAATCTCGGGAGGAGAGTAGAGGAGAAGGAATTGTAGCATGGCCATCAGCCGTGTGGAATGATTTCTCACTTTCCCTCTCACTGTCTCTCTCTCTCTGGAGAGTGCATGGGTCCCATGGAAACAAAACAAAACAAAATCCAAAACAGTTTTATTGAGGTATCAACAAAGAAAAATTATGAATGTATATTTATGGTATAAAATGTGATATTTTGACACATGTATACATTGAAAAATGATTATCACAATGAAGCGAATGAACATATATCACTTCATATTTTTAGTTCACATCTTTTGAAACAAACGTTTTTGTGGAGTCTGTAGATGCAATGGTGGTTGGGCACTGGGCTCCCACACGGCCGACAGTGGTTTCCGTCCCAGACCTGGAAGCTTACTTCTTCAATTTTGCACTCTCTCTCCGTCTATCTCTGGTCAAATTGAAAATAATAACAATACAGAAAGAATTAAGTAAAGAATTCTTTTTAAAAACCCACATTTTTGAGTATGGTAGAACGTTTGATATCTGCTCCCTTACATTTCATTGTTATTTACTGTGCTCACCATGCTGTACGTTAGGTCTGCAATAGTTACTTATATTACAACGGAAGATTTGTGTACTTTGACAATTAACTCTCCTTCTTCCCCACACTTCATCTCTGAGAACTGGCATTCTAGTTTTTGTTATAATGAGTTTGCCCTTTTTGTTTGTTTGTTTATATTCTATGTGCAAATAAAATCATGCAGTATATGTCTTTCTGTGTGGCTTATTTCACTCATAATGATTAAATGCCCTTCAGCTTCAGCCATGTTGTTGCAAATGGCAGAATTTCTCAAGGAATTTCTACTTTCTCAAGGCTGAATAATATTCTATTTTTAAAATATGTGTGTACATATGTGTGTGTGTGTGTATCATATGTTTTACCAATTCATCCACTGAAGTATTTGTAGGTTGTTTCCATATATTGGCTATTGTGAATAATCTGCAATAAACATGGGAATGCAAACATTTCTTCAAGATACTCATTTCATTTTCTTCAGTTATACACACAGAAGTGGGAATGCTAAATGGTACAGTACTTCTCATTTTTGTTTTTTGAGGAACCTCCATATCCTTTTCCATAATGTCTGTACTGATTTACATTCCCACCAACAGTGTGCAATAGTTACCTTTTCTCCATGTTCTTGCTGACACTTGTCATCTTTTGACTTTTTATAATATTGGTGCTAATGGATGGAAAGTGATATCTCATTGTGGTTTTGATTTGTATTTCTCTGATGATTAGTGATGTGGGACATATTTTCATATATTCATTGGCTATATGCATATCTTCGATAAAATATAATCAGATTATTCTTTTGTTTTGTTTTGTTTGTTTTTGGCATAGAGTTGCTTGAATTCCTCATATATATTAGGTATTAACTCCTTATTGGATATTTGGTATATAAATATTTTCTCTTATTTTATAGGTTGATTTTCATTTTCTTAGAGAAGTTTAAAGATAGTTTTCTTTGCTGTGAAGAAACTTCTTAGTTTGATGTAGTCCAACTTTAGTTTTGCCTTTGTTGCCTGTATTTTTGGTGTCAGATTTTAAAAAGTATTGCCAAGATCAAGATCAAGGAGCTTTCCCCCTTTTCTTTTTTATGGTTCCAGGTTTTACATTTAAGTCTCTAAACCATCTGAATTGAGTTTTGTGTATAGTTTAATAAAACGGCTCAATTTCTTTTCTTTTCTTTCTTTCTTTCTTTCTTTCTTTCTTTCTTTCTTTCTTTCTTTCTTTCTTTCTTTCTTTCTTTTGGTGGGGTATGTGTATATTCAGTTTTCCTACTATCATTAATCAAAGAATCTATTCTTTCCCCATGTATATGCTTGGCACTTATATGGAAAATAGTTGCCTGTGTATGTGTGAGTTTCTTTCTGTTCTATTCCATAAGTCTTTGAGTCTGTTTTTACACATGCATGTACGTATTGTTTTGATTATTGTAACTTTGTAGTATAGCTTGAAATTAGGTAATGTGATGCCTTTAGACTTTTTCCTGGTTAATTTTGCTTTGGTTATTCTGGATCTTTTGTGATTTCATACAAATTTTAGGATTTCTTTTTTCTATTTGGATGAAAAATTCCATTGGATTTTTTTTTTTTTGGAGAGGTTTTTTTCGCTATAGGGCGCGTGCGCTCGCCAGACAGAGAGAGACAGAGAGACAGAAAGCGAGAAATCACCCCCCAGGGGGGATGGTCACGCCGCAATCCCTTCTCCTCCAGTTTCCTCTCGGGATCTTGGGCACGCACGCACACGCGCCCGGCGTGAGTTGTAAGCCACCGGGTCCGAGACGCGAACCGTGGTCGACTACGTGGGAGTCCAGCGACATAGCCATTACGCTAACTGCTGGTTCCCAAAAAATTCCATTGGATTTTTGACGAGAATTGCCTTGAATTTGTAGATCACTTTGGGCAGTATGGGTATTTTACCAATACTAATTATTCTAGTCATTGAACTTATCTTCCCATTTATATGTGTTTTATTTTTTTAAATTTACTGTGGGCACATGAACTCACTGGAGAGAAGCAGAAAGAGAGAGAAAGAGGAAAAGTGAGAAAGTGAGAAAGGATTCCTTGTAGAGATGGCCAAACTGCAATCCATTCTTTTTCATTTGTTCTTTTAGGATTTTGAGTGCACATGCATTCATATGTCTTTCAAATCTTTGGTGTCCAGGACTTGAATTGCTGACCATGTGGGATCCAAACACTCCAGTCACTACTTCACCAGCTGGCCCCTTTATTTGTATTTTCTACAACTTCTATCTTTCTTCTTTGTTTGGGAGGGAGGTTTGCTTTTTTATGAAAGGACACATGTGCTCATCAGAAAGACAGAGAGGGAAAGTGAGAAATCTTTCTTGTGGGGATTGCCACACCACAATCCCTTTTCCTCTATTCTTCCCTTGATAATTTAGGCATATACACACACCCACACCAGGCATGATTTCCAAGCTGCTGGGCCCAGAACTTGAACAATTCAGTCAGCCATGTGTGAATCCAGTGCCTTAACCACCTGCTGGACCTTCTATAATTTCTTTTTCAAAAATTCTTCTTATTGACACATAATAATTGTACATAGTTATGGATGCACTGTGATGTTTCAATATATGTATGCATTGTGGAGCTGACCTCATAGTTGTATGGTTAGGGGAGTTGGGTCCCACTTGGCTGACTGCAGTTCAAATTCTGGCCCTAGTAGCTTGAAAGACATGTTGTGTGTGTGTGTGTGTGTGTGTGTGTGTGTGCATGTATTCCCAAATTCATGACACGTAGGAGAAATAGAGCAAAAGGAAATGTGGTATGTCCATGTGTCACTGTTGGGGGGTGTGTCTCTCTCTCTCTGTCTCTCCTTGGAAAGTACATACACCCTGTGGCAACTAAAAAATACACATATGCATTGTGTAATGATTGAATTAGGGAAATTAGTATATCCCTCATCTCAAATATAATTTCTTTGTGATGAGAACATTCAAAATCCCATCTTGAAGCTATTTTAAAATATGTAATACATGATTATTAACTATAGTCACCTTACTGTGGAGTAGAGCATCACATTTTATCCATCCTGTTTGATGATAACTTCAAACCCCTTGACTATCTCTCTTTATTCCCACTATTCTCTTTTATTTTATTTTTTATTTATTTTTTATTTTTACATTTAATCATTGCACCTCTTTACCATGTACAACATGGTTTTTCCCAGCATGAATACAGTGCACATTAGTCAAAAAATGATATTACCATATACATTATCAACAGACAACTTTTCATTTTGTGTCTATTAAGTGTGTTGTTTGTTCCCTGAATCACTCCCTTCCACCCTCAATTACTCATTTCCATTACCTCTCCAATACTGTCTCTAGTATCTGCAGTTGCCTTCCCTGCTATTATACCTTCCAGTTCTTTCAGTTTTTTTTTTTTTTTTTTCAATTATCAGCTCATAAAGTTTTTAACAATAGGGAGCATAGATTCTATTCAGGGTTGGATTAAGGGTGGGTCTCGTGCAGTTCCGCAATTGTAGGTGAATCTCCATGGAATACAGTTTCAGGAAAGAGGTTCTGGAAAGTAGAGATGATTATCAGTTGATGCGACACAGCATCCATCTTGTGATTACCGGGAATGGTGTTGTGGGGATCTGCAGTGTGAGTCATCCTCAGGTATCTGGCTTCCTTAAGAATGGTAGAGTAGTTCTTGTTTTTCCCTGAGGTAATGCAGGGCTGGTGACCATCATCTTCTCACTGTCCATAGGCAGCGAAAATCCTCCTATACAATATATTTCTCAATTGGTTTAAGACAGCTAAAGTTTCTGTTGCTTGTAGTTGCAGGTTCTTAATCCTAGTTTTCGGCTTCAGTTTGCCGCCTGTGGCTGGCGGCCACACGCAGGCCCAGCGGCCACGCGCACGCGCGGCGGCCATGCGCAGGCCTGGAGGCCATGCGCAGGCCCGGCGACCACGCTCGGGCCCTGCGGCCATGTGCAGGCGCAGGCCCGGCGGCCACGCACAGGCCCGGAGGCCACACACCAGCCCCGAGTGCGCGAATGTGTGTGGGATCCAGTGCCACCTCCCGCTTGCCCGTCCGGCCCGAGAAAGGAAGGACGGCGAGCTCGGCCGGTCCGCGCCACTGGCCTGCGTCGGCGCCGAGCGCGGGACACACCCAGTGCTGGAGAGGCAGTGGGGGGCCGGGCGGTCCGGGCCGCAGCACGTGAGGCAGAGCCCCAGCCGCGCAGGCCTGCGAGGCCTATTCCCTCTATTCTCTATCCTCCCTCTTCTCTGATAATCACTATTCCACTTTGTACCTCAATGAAATCAGCTTTTTTAGATTGTATATTTGAATGAGATCTTGCAATATTTGTCATTCCGTGCCTGGTTTATTTAACTTAACATAATGTTGGGAACCAGCAGTTAGCGTAATGGCTATGTCGCTGGACTCCCACGTAGTCGACCGCGGTTCGCGTCTCGGACCCAGTGGCTTACAACTCACGCCGGGCGCGTGTGCGTGCGTGCCCAAGATCCCTAGAGGAGAATGGAGGAGAAGGGATTGCGGCGTGACCATCCCCCCTGGGGGGTGATTTCTCGCTTTCTGTCTTTATGTCTCTCTCTGTCTGTCTGGCGAGCGCACGCGCCCTATAGCGAAAAAAACCTCTCCAAAAAAAAAAAAAAAAAAAAAAAAACTTAACATAATGTTCTTCAGGTAACTCATGTTATCACGGCTGACAGGATTTTTATTCATTTTTATGGCTGACTAGTATACCACCATGTGTGTGTGCAGGTGTATTTCTTTATTGATTCATCTTTATAAACACCTAGGTTGCTTCCATATCTTGGCTATTGTGACTTATGCTGCAGTAAACATAAAAGTGAAGATATCTCTTTTGCATACTGATTTGATTTCCATATATATATATATATATATACACACACACACACACACACACACACACACACATATATATATATATATATATATATATATATATATATATATCTTCAATAGTGGGGTTGATGGATAGTACAGTAGTTATATTTTTCATTTTTTGAGGAACCGCCATATTATTTTTTATAATAGCTGTGTTATTTTACATTTTCACTAAAAGGATTCCTTCTTCTCCATATTCTTACAAACACTGAGGTTTTGTTTTTTCAATGATAGCTAGTCCAAATAGAGTGAGGTAATATCTCATTGAGATTTTGATGTGTTTCTCTGAAAACTAGTGATGTTCAGCCTTTTTTATACCTGTTGGCCATGTGTACACCTTCTTCTGAGAAATGTTTATTACGAAGGTCCATTTTGTTAATTTCTTTTAATTGCCAGAGGGAGTGTGCACTCACAAGAGAGAGAGAGAAGGAAGGAGGGAGGAGAAAAGACCCTCTAGTGGTACATGGTCACACCACAATCCCTTCTCTATTTCTCTATCCTATCAGGATTTGAGACAAGCATGGGAATGCATCTGGTGTATTTTTCAACCAGCCAGGATTTGAAATACAATAAGCCATGTAAGATCCAACTCCCTTAATCACTAGGCTTCAGGGCTGGACCCCTTTTGTTTCATTTTTAATTGTATTATTATTAATATTATTAATTCTTTTTCTATTGACGTCTTTAAGTTCCTTATGCAGTCCAAATATTAATCTCTTGTCAATTGTGTAGTTTGCAAATATTTTTTACTGTTCCATAGCCTGTCTCCTCACTTGTTGTGCAAAGTCTCATGCAATTTGATTTGTCTATTTTTTCTTTTGTCACCTGTGCTTTATTTTTTCTACCTTTTTTTTTTTTGGAGAGGTTTTTGCTATAGGGCTCATGAGCTCGTCAGAAAGACAGAGAGAGACAGAGAGACAGAAAGCGAAAAATCACCCCCCAGGGAGGATGGCCACACCATAATCCCTTCTCCTCCATTCCCCTTTCGGGATCTTGGGCATGCACACACACGGGTGTGAGTTTAAGCCATCAGGTCCGGGACTCGAACTGCGGTCGACTACATAGGAGTCCAGTGACATAGCCATTACGCCAACTGCTGGTCCCACCTGTGCTTTTGAAGTCTTACTCAAAAAATATTCTTGCCCCACCCAAGGTCATGAAGCATTTTCCTTACATTTTTTCTCAACACCATTTATAGAAGAGACTATCTCAAGTGTATGTTCTTGGTACCTTTGTTAAAAAATCATCTGGTCCAGCAAATGGCATAATGGTTTAGGTGCTGGACTCCCATATGGCTGACCATGGTTCAAGTCCTTGAGTGGTTGGCTTGATAGTCACACCGGGCACTTGTGCATATGTGCCCTGAATCCCAAGAGGAGATGGAGGAGAAGGGATTACGGTTTGGCCATCCCCACAGGGGATAATTTCTCACTTTTTCTCTCTCTCTCTCCATGTTTCTGACAAGTACACATTCCATATAGAAAAAAAATCTTTAAAAAAATGTCATGTGGCTGCAGAGGCA
This sequence comes from Tupaia tana, assembly GCA_026018925.1. Taxonomy (NCBI): domain Eukaryota; kingdom Metazoa; phylum Chordata; class Mammalia; order Scandentia; family Tupaiidae; genus Tupaia; species Tupaia tana. Next base: position 80,903,739 of record JAKSZU010000010.1, read on the forward strand.
TAAAGTTATTTTTTGACTTTCTATTTTCTTCTATTATTCTATGAGTCTATTTTTATAGCAATGTCATGCTGTTTGGGTTACTGTAGCTTTGTAGTATATTTTGAATTCAGGTGGTATGATGTCTTCAGCTTTGTTGTTTTTGTTAATATTGTCTTGGCTATTTAAGGTCTTCTGTGGTTCCATATAAATTTTAGCTTTTTTTTTTTGGTGTTTATGTGAAGAATGTCAATGATATTTTGATAGGGATTTGAGTCATATGAACGCTTTAACAATACTAATTATTCTAATTGATGAACCCAAACTATTTTAAATGATTTGTGTTTTCTTTGATTTCTTTCATGAATGTTTGATTGTTTTCATGATAGAGACTTTCTCCTTCTTGGCTAAATTTATTCCTAAATATTTAATTTTAGGGGTATGGTTTTCATACATAAACTTGTTTTCTTGATTTCTTTTTCAGATATTTCACTACAGCATTGCAAAATTGTACTAATTTTTTTATGATGATTTTGTATTCTGTGACTTTACTGAATTAATTTATTAGCTCTAATAGTTTCATATGGAATGTCCACACACTTCTGATATGTAAGAACATATGATCTGCAAACAGAGACAATTTGACTTCCTCCTTTCCAATTTGGATGCCTTTTATTTCTTTGTTTCACCTAATTGCTCTGGTTAAGATATTCAATCCTATATTGAATAGAATTGGTGAGTGGAGATCCTTTTTTCAGATTTTAGAAGAAAAATCTTTCATCTTTTCTCCACTAGTATGATATTAGCTTGGGTTTGTCATGTATGACCTTTAATATGTTGCAGGTTTTTTTTTAATCATAGAGCAATGTTGAATTTTTTCTTAATTTTTTTCTTATGTTTATAAAGCGGCTTTTGTCTTTTCTGCTAATGTGAATTATCACATTTATTAATTTTTAATTACATAAACAATGTTATTAATTTGTGTACATTGAATCATTCTTGCACCCTTGGGATGAATCCCTCCTGATCATAGTGTATTATCTTTTTAGTATGTTCTTAAATTTGGTTTGCTAGCATTTTTGGGAAGATTCTTGTATCTATACTTATTAAGGATTCTTGGTACCTGCAGATGGCATAATGATTACTTCACAGTACTCCCACATAGTCAACTGCAATTTGAGTCCCAGACCCAGTGACTTAAAATTCATGCTGGGTACGTATGTGTGAGTGGCCACAATCCAAGAGGAGAATGGAGGAGAAGGAATTGCGGTGTGGACTTCCTCCCAGGGAGTGTTTTCTTGCTTTCTGTCTCTCTGTCTCTTCAGCGAGCGCATGTGACCTAGAGCGAAAATCTCTTAAAAAAAAAAAAAAAAAGAAAGAAAGGAATACTGGCCTGGAGACAGCAAATGGTGTGGTGGTTAACATGTTGGATCTCAAATAGCAGACTCTGTGGTTTGAGTCGCAAACTTGGAAACTTGAAAAACACACTAAGCATTTGTATGTGCATGCCCAAAATCTTGACAGAAGAAAAGGGGAAAAGGGACTATAGAGTGGTCATCACCCCAAGGGGATGTTTTCTACTTTTCTCCTTTCTTCATCTCTCTCTCTGCCTTTCTTATTTTTTAAAGAATTTTTTAAAACTTTATTTATTTATTTATTTATTTATTTATCTTTATTTGACCAGAGAGGGACCGATCGAGAGACCAAGAGAGTGAGGATGAGAGAGAGAGAGAGAGAGAGAGAGATTGAGAGACCAAGAGAGTGAGGATGAGAGAGAGAGAGAGAGAGAGAGAGAAAGCTTCCAGGTCTGGGTCTCGAACCATAATTGGCCATGTGGAAGTCTAGCACCTTCAACCAGCACGCCCCCTGCTGGCCCCAATGCCTTTCTTTTGTACGTGTGCCTGCCTGCCCTATGGCAAAAACCTTTAAAAAAGAATATTGGCCTGTAATTTTCTTTTGTTGTGTCCTTGTCTGGATTTGGTGCCAGGGCAATGTGGGCTTGTAGAGTAAGTTTGACAGTATTCCCTCCTTTTGCTATTTGTTCATTTTTACATTTGGTAGAATTCTGCAGTGAAGACATCAGGTTTTTCTTTGGTTTGAAACTTTTTATTATTCATTCAATTTCTTCAGTATTGATCTGTTCAGAGTTCCTATTACTTCAAAATTCGGTCTTGGTGGGTTGTGTCTATGAATTTATTCATCTTATCTAGTTTACCCAATTTGTTGGCATATAATTCTTCACCATAGTCTTTTATATGTTTGTGGTATCAGTCATAACATCTTTTTAATTTTTGATTTTATTTATTTTAATCTTCTCTCCTTTTTACTTAGACTAACTAGATATTTGTCAGTTTTGTTTATCTTTTATATAAAAATTAATTCTTCATTTTGTTTATCTTTTTATTGTTTTTCTGGTCTATATTTAATTTCTTTCTGCTCTGATATTTTGTATTTCCTTCATTCTACTAATTTTGGATTTATCTTGTTGTTTTCTAGCTTTTTGAAGTGTGTTAATACATTATTTAACTGAGATATTTCCTGCTCTTTGGTGTAGACATTTATTGCTATGAACTTCCTATTTTTTTTTGTATTTCACAGATTTGTGCTATACTGGGCTTTAATTTTTTTTCTTTTCCCACTGGAGAGAGACAGAGAGAGTGAAAGGGATTTGGGGCACACACATACATGTGCCTGAAGCAATTTTCAAGCCACCAGAACCATGGTCAGCTATGTGGGAGTCCAGTGCCTTTCTTCCACACCATTTGCTGGCCCAATCCTGCCATTTTGATCATTGTTTTATAGTTGTTTTATAAGGTTTTTCCTCCTTTCTTTCTTTCTTGTTGTCTACATTTGCACTTGGGTGGTTTTCTATAATACCAAACTTTGATTCCTTTCCATGTCTTGTTTGTGTACCTGCTGCAATTTTTTTCCATGTGGTTGTTATGGGATTGGCATAAATAACTTTGTCATATGAGAAACTATTTTAGATTGATAACAACTTAACTTTAGTTGTGCGTAAATACTCTAGACTTTTATTCTCCCTCTCACTATTTCAAGCTTTGTTTTCTAATTTACATATTATTATACTGTGTGTTCCTTTACAATTTCTTGTAGCTATAGCTATTTTTAACCATTTTGACTTTTTTCTTTAAGAAATATTTTTGCTATATAATGCTTGTGCTCGCCGCAGAGACAGAGAGAGACAGAGAGACAGACAGCAAGAAATTATCCCCCTCAGGAAGGATGGCGATGGCACAATCCCTTCTCCTTCAGTCTCCTCTTGGGATTTTGGGCATGCATGCACATGTGCCTGGAGTGAGTTTTTAAGACACCAGGTCCAGGACTCAAACAGTGGTTGTATACGAGGAAGTCCAGCGACATTATGCCATCTGCTGGTCCCAACCATATTGACTTTTAATCTGTATATTAAACACTTGAAAGAGTTATATAGTACCACTGAAGCACTGGATTTAATTACAAATTTACCACTACCAGTGAGTTTTATATTTTCATATGTTTTCACGGTAATGATTATCATCCTTTTGCTTCCACTTAAAGCACTCTTTCAAACATTTCTTCTCAGGCCAGTTTAGTGTGAGGAATTCCCTTAGCTTTTGCTTGCCTGATAAGACCTTATTTTTATCTCATATCTGAAAAAAAAAGCTTTGTTGTGTGTAGTATAAAGCGACTTAAAGGGGCCTTCAGGTGGTGTGGTGGTTAAAGCACTAGACTCCCACATGGCCAACTGTGGTTTAAGTCCCGGACCTGGAGGCTTGAAAAATAACACCAGGCACATGTGTGAATGTTGCCCAAAATCCTGAGAAGAGAGTGGAAGAGAAGGGATAGCGTCATGGCTCTCTCCTCAAGCACAAGGGGCGGGGGTAGGGGGGTAGGGGGGAGGGAGGGCAGGTGTGACTTCTCAATTTCTCTCTCACTGCTCTTTGTTTGTTTCTCTGGTGTGTGTCTTTGCCCTCTGGCAAAAAATAAAAATTAAATAAAAAGAGAGAGAGAGACTACAAAATGTTTATGAAAGATGACTTAAAGTATGAGTTTATTGGGATAAGCCCATGTTGGGAGCCAGGGAACAACTTTGGGACTTTAGCCACACTGTCACCCACCCCCTGCCTGCCAGGATACTCAAGCCTGGTCTGGGCAGGTCTCCTTGGGTGAGCCCATGCTCAGGACCTGGGAGCTACCTTGGGACTTTTGGTACACTAACCCTCAGTGAATGACTTGACCCTCTTCACTAAGTTATATCTCCTTAGCTTGTTACCACCTCATGCAGAGCTGAATGTTCGGTAGAAGAGCCAAGCACCTGAAATTACCCATAACTTCTCTGACCTGGGAGACAGAGCCCTCCTATGGGAACGCTCCTTGGAACTGAGGATGACATTTTCTCTCTCAGTACTACAAAATCTACTCCAATACACAGAAAAAAGTGAATACTGCATCAGGTGACTAGAAACCAGCACAGATCTCGAAGAAACAAGACAAAACAAGTGGTAACCCTCCTCAAGAGGAGTGTAGTAGCCCCTCACCAACAATGAGGAGGACAGGGCAATACACAGAATGTCAGAAAAAGAATTCTGAATATTCATAGTGATAAAATTCAATGAGATGCAAGAGAAAACAAACAATCAGTTCCAGGAAATGAGAAAATCATTTCAGGGGACCATCAGTTAGTGTAGTGGCTATGTCACTGGACTCCCATGTAGTCAACCATGGTTCGAGTCCCAGACCCAGTGGCTTAAACTCACGCCCGGCATGTGTGCATGCATGCCCAAGATCCTGAGAGGAGAATGGAGGAGAATGGATTGCGGTGTGGCCATCTCCCCTGGGGGGTGATTTCTCTCTTTCTGTCTCTCTGTCTCTTTCTGTCTTTCTGGTGAATACACGTGCCTTGTAGCAAAAACCTCTCCAAAAAAATAAATAAATGGAAAAAAAAAGAAAAAAGAAAAAAATAAATAAAATCATTTCAGGATGTGAAAGAGGAATTCTTTAAAGAAACAGATAACCCTAAAAAAGAATCAAACAGAACTTACAGAAATTAAGAAACAATACAAGGAATTAAAGTCTCCCTAGAAAGCATTATAGCAGATTGGACCATGCATTAGAAAGAATTTCTGAACTGCGAGACAAAGTCTTAAACCTAGACCAAATCACCAAAAAGAATGAAAAAAAAATGAGGACAACACATGGGAAATTCTAGACACCATGAAACATCCAAATATCCATGGGAATCCCAGAAAGTGGAGAATCTGCTAATGGCATGGAAAACCTCTTTCATGAAACATGGAGAAATTCTGATCCAAGAAATAAAAAGGACCCCCAATAGGATCAACATAAAAAGATCCTCCCCGCAACACATCATAGCCAGATTGGTAAAAATTAAAGACAAAGATAATATTTTAAAAATGGCAAGGGAGGCACATCAAGTTATTTATAAAGATTATTCCATTAAGCTAACATCAGACCTCTCAACTGAAGCAGTGCAGACAAGGAAAGGATGGGAAGATGTATTAAAAACATTAAAAGAAAAACAATTTCAACCAAGAATACTATATCCAACAAGATTATCCTTCAAGTAGGAAGAAGAAATAAAAGTATTTTCAGATAAACAAACTTGAAAGAATTCACCAATAATAGACCAGCTCTACAGGAAGTACTGAGGGGAGTATTGTATTAGGAACACAAAAGAGAGACAGAGACAGGAGAACAAAAAAACAGCTGAGAAAATGGCTAACAAAAATGACAGGGATAAATCCGCAAATACCAATAGTAATACTGAATGTTAATGAATTAAATTCTCTATTAAAAGACACAGACTGAGTGGATACAAAAACAGAAACCATCTACTTGCTGCTTACAGGAAAATCAACTCACTGATACGGACATATACAGACTGAGAGTGAAGGGCTGGATAAAGATAGTCCATGCAAATAGAAACCAAAAAAAAAAAAAAAAAGGCTGGAGTAGCAATATTGATATTAGATAAAATAGATTTTAAGATGAAAGTTATAAGAAGAGACAAAGAAGAACATTACATAGTACTAAAAGGACTTGTTCACTAAGAAGATGGAACACTAGTAAATATCTGTGCACCCAGCACTGGAGCACCTAAATACATCAAAGAGAGACCATTAGGTCTCGAGGGAGAGATATACTGCATCACAATAATTGCAGAGGATCTTAACACCCCTCTGACTGCTCTGGACAGGTCATCTAGACAAAAAATAAACAAAGAAATAGAAGAACAATGATACCATACATGGAATGGACTTGACAGGCATCTACAGAGTATTTCATACAATGACCACAAAATATAAATTTTTCTCACCTTCACATGGAGCTCTTTCAAAGACTGACCACATGATAGAGCACAAAACAAGGTTTTACAAATTCAAAGGTATAGAAACTATATCTAGCATCTTTTCCAACCATGATGGAATTAAACTTGAAATCAACTACAGAAAGAGCTCTCGAAAATTCACAAACACATGAAAATGAAACAACCTACTTCTGAATGACTTTACAACTATACAAGAAATTAAGACTGAAATCAAAAGGTTCATGGAAACCAATTGTAAAGAACGGGCCGACCACGCGAGAAAATAGAAATGTAGAGCCTTTATTGGGAGCGCTCCTGGGCGAGGTTCCCTGGTCTGACAAAGAAAAAGAGGAGGCCAGAGAATTCGTGCGCTAGGTTGGGGTTTAGTGATTTGTATAAGGGGAGAGGAAGGGGGAGTGTCTTAGAGGTAGAAACAGTCCATGTATGTTAAAGGTTTACGGGGAGAGTAGACTGCTGTTCCACATAACGTCTGCTGAAGTGTGCAGAGTAGGGTGAAGTGTGCAGGGTAGAGCACATGTGCAGAGTAGAGTGCGCACACTACATCTGGGATAGATCCGAGTGTAGCACAGGTCTGATGACAGGTTAGTTCTGGCTTCTATCAGCCGACTAGGGTGTGGCGTCCAACCCCCACATTCGAGCTGCCTAGGCCTCCAGCCTAACATCTCGGCTGTTCAGGTGTTATAGGGCGCCATTCGAAGTTGGAGGGTAGTTTTCAATTGGTGAAGGATGTCCCTGCCTAGGAGGGGGACCGAGCATGATGGCATAATAATAAAGAGTGGGAGAAAGGTCATCCCTCTATATGGCAGGCTAGGATACCTGTTCTAGGTGGCAGGAGGGTGTGCCATCTATTCCCGTGACTGAGACTTAAGAAGGAAAAAGTGGCCCCGAGTGAGAGGGGAGGACGGAGTTGGTAGCCTTCGTGTCTGCAAGAAAGGAGATGGACTTGCGTTACCCTGGGCTGGTGAGAGTCATGGGGTGTTTGAGTCCAGGCCTCTTCAATAGGTAACTAGCTCCAACAGCTCCCAAGAGGGGACAGTCTGGCAGACTTTTCCCCCACGTGGAGGCGCCAGAGATGAGTCAGTTTTCGGGCAGTCACTTCCCCAAATGACCAGGCTGTTTGCACTTGGGGCATGGCTTGGTGGGCAGTTGGGGGCAAGGGCATTGTTGAGCCCAGTGGTCCGTGTTCCCACACTTGAAGCATCGTCCTGGGGGAATGGACTTAGACAAGGAAGCCCCATTCTTGTGCCCCTGTGGGTCTGCCGGCCTCAGGGCTGTCCCCAGGGCCTGGGTTTGGAGTGCCACCTTGTGGCGAAGGTGGGCTTGGCGTTCGACCTCAGCCGCTTCCTCCCAGGCATTGTAAATCTTAAATGCCATTTTCACCAGATCATGGACGGGGTCTGAGGGCCATCCTCTGCCCATTTTTTTCCAAGTATCAGGCACTGACTGGGTAATAAAGTGAGATGCTAAAAACCGTGGCCACAGTAGGATCTGCTCATGTATAAAAGGGTAAGGCCTCTGTAAGGCGATTGAGGAGCACAGTTGGGTTTTCATCTGCCCCCTAGGTGATTTTCTAGAGTTTGCCAAAATTGACAATTTTGTATTGACCCTACACTCCAACCAGGAGACATTGGATCATGTAGTCTTGGTTTTTTGGGCCAGAGTTTCCTACCTGATAATCCCATTGGGGGTCGGTAATAGGAACAGCCATTTGTACGACTGGAAGAGTCGGGAAGACCAGGTGGGCTTGGCCGGCATGTTCTCGGGTTGCAGCCTGGACTCGCTTGCTCTCATCCACAGTAAAGGTGGAGACAGGATTACATAGAGCTCATGCCAGGTAAGATAATAAGCCTGAGCAATATGGTGGAACTCTTTGATAAAAGCCGTGGGGTTAGTAGAGAAAGAACCGAGTCTTTTTTTCTATTTGAGATAGATTTTGGAGAGAGATGGGAACATGGACTCTGACAATACCCTCCGTTCCCACCACTTCCCAGAGAGGACAAAGAAGGTTAGAACTGGAGGAAGGGGTGAGAGGAGGGTGAGAGCATGAGCAGGCACGTGAACTAACTGGAGATGGGTGAAGAGGGGATGGGAGCGAAGGACATGGAGGAGAAGGAGGCAGCACCGGTGAAGGAGGGAGGGCAGTGGGGAGGGCTGGGACTGGCAGAGCAGAAGTGGAACCACAGTATGGTGAGGGACTCTGGAGGGGGGCCAGGAAGGAGAGGTAGTAAGACTTTCAGCTGGTTTGTCTACAGGAGAGAGATCGGCCTGTAAGAGAGGTTTAGTCTTAGACTGTGGGGTTCTGGTTGGGAGAACGACTTGGGCAGTAGTATACGAGGTGCAGAGAGGAAGGGGTGGGAGTGCTGATCCCAAAAGGCTTGGACATATGGAACTTCCGACCATTTGCCTACCTTTTGGCAATAGTTATACAAATCAGTGAGGGTACTATAATCAAAAGTCCCTTCAGGAGGCCATTTAGACCCTCTGTCCAAAGCGTATTGTGGCCAGGCCACAGTGGAATAGACTATCAGCTGCTTACAGTTAGATCTTGAGTGAGTCCTAATTTAGTGAGGTTAGGAAGCAGACAGCCCAGGGGCGTCTTTGGCTTGGTGATGACTTAGTTTTACCCATTGTGTCGGAGACTCAAGTGAGCAGAAAAGGGAAAGGTGTCCCAAGTTTCTTTTCGTGTTCACAGAATGGATGGAGATGCGGGGTGGGCAGCAGGGGATGAAGATGTCTCTACTATCACCTGAGCTCCAGGAATTGGAGGAGACCCTGATGCAGCCGTGTTTTCAGATAGGGAACCCAGAGGTTTTAGTCCCGGAAACCATGGGCAGGTGAACTTACCCTCAGAAGGCCAGGACAGGTGGTTAGTCCGCGATTGGCGGGTGGGTTTCTGGTTCAAGGGAGGAGAGGCCCTTGCAGGCACTGCAGGACACATAACCCCTCCTGGGTTTTGGTGCCAAATCTAAGGAATGGACCGACCACGCAAAAAAAAACAGAAATGTAGATCCTTTATTGGGAGGAGTGATCCTGGGTGAGGTTCGCTGGTCCAACGGGGAAAGAGAGGGGGCCAGAGAAGTCACGTACTAGGGAGGGGTGTAGCGATTTTTATAGGGTATAGGGAGGGGGAGTGTCTTAGAGGTAGAAACATTCCATGTATGTTAAAGGTTTAGGGGGAGAGCAGACGGCTGTTCCACGTAACGTGACGTGAGCAGGGTAGAGCGCATGTGCAGAGTAGAGTGCACGTAGTACATCCGGGTTACATCCCAGTGCAGTTCAGGTCTGATGACAGGGTAGTTCCGGTTGTATCAGCTGACTAGGGCATGGCGTTCAACCCCCACATCTAAGCTGCTTAGCCCTCGGCTTAACAGAATAACTAACAAACAAGTGTTTATAACCTATAGGGCACAGAAAAAGAGACATAAGAGGGAAATTCTAAGCAATCAGTGTCCACAAGAAAAAAGCAGAGAGACGGCAAATAAACAACATAATGAAACAACCCTAGGAACTGGAAAGACAACAACAAAACCCAAAAAAATTCCAGAAGAAAAGAAATAAAAGAGATTCAAGCAGAAATAAATAAAATAGAGAACGAAAGAACTATACAGAAAATGAACAAAACCAAAAGCTGGTTCTTTGAGATGATAAACAAAATTGACACACCGTTAGATAGATTAATCGAGAGCAAAGACAAGAACCGGATAAATCTAATAAAATCTTTCCCTGACAAGCAAAAACTGAAGGAATTCACCATCACTAGACTAGTCTTACAGGAAATCCTTCAGAGTTCTACATTTGGAAGCAAAAAGTCAATAACCACCACCATTAAAAAGATAAAAACAAAACATTCTGGTAGACCAGCTATCCAAATGAGGAACAGAAAGGAATTAAATCCTATCACTACAGAAATAACCAAACCAGGATTACAGAAAATAGAGGAAAAAAGAAACAAAGAATACATGAAACAATCAGAAAACACTTAACAAAATGACATAAGTATGTTCCAGTCTGTCTATAATAACTGTTCATGTAAACAAATTAAATTCCTCAAAGATATAGATGGACTGAATGGATGAAAAAACAAATCCTAACTATATGCTGCCAACAAGAAATTCTCTTCACCTCTAAAGATACAGAGACTTAGAGTGAAGGAATGGAAAAATGTATTTTATGGAAGCAACAGGAGTAGCTATACTGATCAGATAAAACAAACTTCAATCCAAAAACCTTACAAAGAGACAAGAAAGATCGTTATATAATAATGAAGAGATCATTCCATCAGAAGACGTAACAATTGTGAATATACGTGTATCCAACATGGGAGTACCTGAATATATGAAATAAATAGTTCTAGAGCTAAAGGGAGAGATCAGCTCCACTAAAATAACTGCTGAAAACTTCAACACCCACTCTCAGCATGGACAAGCTGTGTAGACAGAAAATCAACAAAGAAATATCAGACTTAAACTGCATCATAGACCAAGTGGATCTAACTGACATTTACAGAATGTTTCATCTAGCTGCAGGATGCACATTCTTTTTATAAGCAAAGAGAACATTCTCCAGGATAGAACAAGTATGAAACCACAGAAAAAATCTCACAAAATTTAAAGAAATAGAAATTGTATAGCGTGTCTTTCCTAACACAATGGAATAAAACTAGAAATCATTAATAAGAGGAACATTGGAAACCATACATGGTTTCTATACATGGAAGGTAAATCATATGCTCCTGAATGACCACTGGGTTAAAGAAGAATCAAGATGGAGATTTAGCCCCATCCCCATAGTGCAGGAATTAATTGCAGTGCCTCAGGAGCTGTTAACATATCACACATGGCTGATTGCGGTGGGAATTCCAGTCCCAGAGTTTTGAAAATCATGCCAGATACTTGTGAGTACATACTCAAAATCCTGACAGGATAGAGAAATGGAAGAAAAGAATTATGGTATAACTATATCCCAATGAGGATTGTTTTCTCTCTCCATGTCTCTGGTGAGCACTCATGCCTTCTGACAATTTCTTTTTTTAATGGAAATTTTAAAATGTTTGGAAACTCAAAATTGGTTCTAAGAGGGAAGTTTACAGCAACAAATGCCTTCATCAAAGGGTTTCAAATAAATAATCCAATTATCTACCTTGGCGGGAACTAGAAAAATAAGAACAAACTAATCCCAAAATTAGCGAATGAAAGAAATAATAAAGACCAGGGAAGAAATAAACTTCAGACCAAAAAAATAATAATAATACAAAAGATTAATGGAACAAAAAGATAGCTTTTTGAAAAAATAAAATGAACAATTCATTGGCTAAACCAAGAAAAAAAATCAAGAAGGCCCAAATAAATAAGAATAAAAATGGAGATATTATAACTGATACTGTAGAAATCTTACAAAAGATAATTAGACACTTTTGAATAACTATGTACTAACAAATTGAAAAATGCAAATAAAAATGTCTAAATTTTTGGATTCATACAACCTACCAAGACTGAACTGGGAAGAAGTAGAAAACCTAAATAGAAAAGTAACAATTTGTGAGATTGAATTGGTAATAAAAAGTTTCCCAACAAATAAAAGCACAGGACCAGATGATTTCTCTGCTGGAGTCTATAAAACATTAAAAAAAAAAAAAAAGAAGCGAATATTCTTCAACTTGTTACAAAAAACTGAAGTGGGGTCTGGCAGGTGGCATAGTGGTTAAGGACACTGGACTCCCACATGGTTGACCGCGATTTGAGTCCTGGACCTGAAGGCTCGCTTTCTCACTTTCCCACTCTCATTCCTCTCACTCTGTCCCTCTCTGGTCCAATTAAATAGTAATAGTAATAATAATAATAATAATAATAATAATAATGAAGTTAAATAAAATAACTTTTTAAAGTAAAACAAAATAAAAAAAACTAAGGTGGAAGAAGCAATTCCAAATTCATTCTATGAGGTTAACATTACTAATACTGGAACCAAAGTAGGACAACAATCATGTTAGTAATAATTAACCTCCAAGAATAAGCCTAAATGTAAGTATTAATTTACTTATCTTTACAAGCCACTGGAGAAGCATTAAACATACTTACTTTGCTTAAAGATTTTCTGATGTCCTTAACATCCAACTGTAGGATATTTCCAATAATTGGGAGAGGTGTGGGGCCAGGTGGGAGCTTTCCTTTTCCAGAACTCTGTTTCCAGAGTGAAAGGAGGAACAAAGAGGACAGACAGAGCGCGAGGACCACAACTAGATCCATTGAAGCTGCCTCTTCTCTTCTTACTAAGGCAACTGTGACCTAGCAATTCAAAGCTTTTATAGTGCTTCTGCTAATTCAGAATATGTCCCTTTGAATTTTAATGTGAGGAATCAATCAACTAGCTTAGCCCTAAACCCTTCAGAGTAGACTTTGGCCCATTGATAAATATTTAAAAAAAAAAAAAAAAAGAAAAAAACACAACTGTTCTTTAGTCTTGCCCTCCTTCCATTCAATCCCTTGTCATCTAGATTTATTTCAGTTAATCTGGCTAGGGCACAGAGATTGCTAATTAAAACAAACAATGATTCAATGTCTAGCCGAGATTAAGAAAAAGTTAAAAAAATTATTTTATCGAAACATTGCTCAACATTCCAAATTCTGAGACCAGCAGTTAACTTAATGGCTATGTCGATGGACTTCCATGTAGTCGATCGTGGTTCGAGTCCCGGACCCGGTGACTTAAACTCATGCTGGGCGCGTGTGCATGCCTGCCCAAGATCCCGAGAGGAGAATGGAAGAGAAGGGATTGCGGTGTCGCCATCCCCGCTGGGGGGTGATTTCTCACTTTCTGTCTCTCTGTCTCTCTCTGTCTGTATGGTGAGCACATGCACCCTATAGCAAAAACCTCTCCAAAAAAAAAGAAAAAAAAATACATTCCAAATTTTCAGACTGATGACCAGTAGAGAATCTATGACTTAGGGGAACATCTGTGTATTCTATGACTTGTATATTTTAAAAATGAATTATCTTGTAAATTTTTATCTTTGTTCTTGAAAATAGGAGCCTTTTAAATATTTCAATTATTATACTAATGACATAGCTGCCCAAACATCAAATAGCTAGTATAACCCACATATTATATTTTGAATGACCAAACATATATTAAGCCATTGCTTAGGTAAATATACACATGTTTTATCATTAAGCCCCTAGGAACACTGGAAAGTATTTTCATTTTCAAATGAAGAACTGAAGACCCTGGCAGAACAGGGGAACCTGTGGATGTCCCACAGCCTATAAGAGGCAGAGCAGAGTTTGAACTGAGATCTGCTTACTGTTGTGCTGCTGCCTTGAAAACGGTTTTAGCAAAATAGAACAACCTTCCCAAACCACTAGTTACTCTCTATGGATACCACATTGACTCTGTTTACAAAGCCACTGGCTTTCTATGGAATATACCCCTTATTTCTCTTTGAGGATAACTGAGCTAAAGATTCAAAGGGAGAGGAAACAGGGTTTCTCCCCTCTCCATCACTGAAGAGGTCTAACTTGCTCAGCATAACTGAGGGAAAAGACAATCTCAGAAAAATTTAGCAAGGGGGCTTGAGCTGAGTCTTAGATAAGGCTGCTTCTGTTGCTTTTTTTAGTATGTCATTTTTCTTTTTCTTTTTTCTTTTTGAGAGATTTTTGCTATAGGGGCTGGGTGCTCAACAGAGAGACAGAGAGAGACAGGGAGGCAGAATGTGAGAAATCAGCCCCAGCAAGGATGGCCACGCCACAGTCCCTTCTCCTCCAGTCTCTTCTTGGGATTTTGAGCATGCATGCACATGCACCTGGTGTGTTTTTAGCCATTAAGTCCAGAACTCGATCTGCAGTCAAGTTATTTTTGAAAATAAGGGGATAAAATGTGACACATCAAGAAAGTGAGATTAGAGGTAGAACAGGCATGTGTTTTGGTGGTGGATGTGAGACAGTGACAGGGATGTCATTGAACAGACCAACAGCACAGAAGGACCATGATATGAGAATGTGAATGAGAGACTGAATGTAATATGCCTACAGAAAGATCATCTAGAATAATATGTATTACTAGATCGCTAATAACAATGCTTGTACAGAGGTATTTTTCTTCAACAATAGCATCATATTCATTTAATATTGGTTAATGCAGTGATTTCTAAGCTCTTTATTAAGGAAAAATTAGGGTTTTTTAAGGCCCCAGTGACATAATGTTCATTCTTCATGTTTCTAGTGATTTACACAGAAGTTTTGGGACCAACAGATGGTGTAATGGTTACATTTGCTAGACTCTCACGTAGTTGACTGTTGTACAAGTCCTGGATCTGGCGGCTTAGAACTCACACCAGGTGTTGGGACCAGCAGTTGGCGTAATGGCTATGTCACTGGACTCCCATATAGTCAACCATGGTTCAAGTCCTGGACCTGGTGGCTTAAACTCATGCTGGGTGCATGTGTGTGTGTGCCCAAGATCCTGAGAGGAGAATGGAGGAGAAGGGATTGTGCCATGGCCATGAAATCACCCTGAGGGGGTGATTTCTCCCTTTCTGTCTCTCTATTTCTGTCTGTCTTCCTGGTGAGCGCATGCTCCCTATAGCAAAAACCTCTCAAAAAAATAAAAATAAAAAATATAAACAAACCAAAAAACTGACACTGGTTATGTTTGTGTGCAAGCCCAAAATCCTGAGAGGGATTGTGGTGTGGCTATCTCCCGTGAGGGGACAGGGGTGATTTCTCGCTTTTTGTTCTTTGTCTATCTGGCGAATGATAAAAAAAGAGAGAGGGAGAAGTTTTACACTCATCACATAATTATGTAATTTTTAATTTTCCCGATTACTTTTGCCTAAGCTGAAATTATTCCTATTTTAGGGATAAAGAAGCTGCACCTTGGCCCAGGATATTGTGTCTGCAAGTGGTAGAAGTGAGGCTAGAGCCACTTCTCCTGATTCTCATATGCTTCTCTTTAAGTGAAACATTCATTCAAGCAAGTTCATTGTTTGCTGAGTGTGTGTCATGATGAAGAAACTTGGTCCACCCTAATCAAGGACTTTCAAAATAAACAGCTAGTTAGTAATTACAGTACTAGTGGATTAAAATGAGAGTCAAGAACGTTTGATTTCATAACCTTAAGAATTTGCATGAACCCAAGTCTCAATGAACTCTATAACTAGGGCAAAGAGAGGTAAAAAACCATATTGTCTTCTGTTGGGTAAAATAAAGCCAACAGTTCTCTAGATTATTCACTTCATTCCTGATGAGATATGTGTCTCTTCTCTTCTTCCCATAAGGCTGTTACCTAGCTTTTTCTCTTGTTATAGAATAGGACAATCATAGATAAGTAAAAACAGAAAGCATCTCAGAGATTCACCGCTGAGCTTACACACTCTGGGATCTTGAGTGCTTGCGGCCATCAATGTCTCTGGAGTTCCTCAAGACTCATCTGCATCACCTGCCCACCACACACTCTGCCATCGTAAGCCGTCCTCATGGTGAAGCTCGCTAAGGCTGGTAAAATTCAAGGTGACCCCCCCAAAAATGGCTCTCCCTCCAAAGGAGGTAGAAGAAAGTGAAGATGAGGAAATGTCAGAAGATGAAGAATATTATAGCAGTGAAGAAGAGGTTATCATCCCTCAGAAAAAAGCTAAGAAGGCTGCCACAACTCCAGCCAAGAAGGTGGTAGTTTCTCCAACAAAAAAGGTTGCAGTTGCCACACCTGCCAAGAAAGCAGCAGTCACCCCAGGCAAAAAGGCAGCTGCCATACCACCCAAGAAGACCGTTACACCAGCCAAAGCAGTCACAGCACCTGGCAAGAAGGGAGCCACACTAGGCAAAGCCTTGGTAGCAACTCCTAGTAAGAAAGGATCTGCCACTGTAGCCAAGGGGGCAAAGAATGGCAAGAAAGCCAAGAAGGAAGTCAGCGATGAGGAAGAAGAAGATGACAGTGAGGAAGGGGATGAGGATGAGGATGAGGATGAAGATGAGGGTGAATTTGAGCCAGTGGTGATGAAAGCAGCAGCTGACACCCCAGCATCAGAGGAGGAGAATGAGGATGATGATGAGGGGGAAGATGAGGATGAGGAGGAAGATGAGAATGAGAAAGATGACTCTGAAGAAGAACCTGTGGAGACCACACCAGCCAAAAGAAAGAAAACTCCTGCAAAAGCTGCGTCTGTGAAAGCCAAGACCGTGGCTGAAGATGAAGATGAAGATATGAAGATGAAGATGAAGATGAGGATGAGGATGGTGAGGAAGAAGATGAGGATGACAATGATGATGAAGACGATGAGGAGGAGGAAGATGAGGAGGAAGAAGAGCCTGTCAAAGAAGTTGCTGGAAAACAAAAGAAGGAAATGACCAAACAGAAAACAGCTCCTGAGGCCAAGAAACAGAAAGGGGAAGCCACAGAACCAACTACATTCTCCCATCTGTTTGTTGGAAACCTAAACAATAACAAATCTATTCCTGAATTAAAAACTGGTATTCATGATGTTTTTCCTAAAAATGATCTTGCTGATGTGGATGTCAGAATCAGTACATCTAGGAAGTTTGGCTATGTTGACTTCAAATCTACTGAAGATCTAGAAAAAGCTTTGACACTCACTGGTTTAAAAGTCTTTGACAATGAAATTAAACTAAGGAAAAGACAATAAGAAAGATCGAGATGCAAGAATACTTTTGGTCAAAAATTTCCCCTACAAAGTCACTCAAGATGAATTAAAAGAAGTATTTGAAGATGCCATGGGGATCAGAATAATTAGCAAAGATGGAAAAAGTAAGTGGATTGCCCATATTGAATTTAAGACAGAAGCTGATGCAGAGAAAACCTTTGAAGAAAAGCAAGGAACAGAGATTGATGGGCGGTCTATTTCTCTATACTACACTGGAGAGAAAGGTCAAAATCAAAACTATAGAGATGGAAAGAATAGCACTTGGAGTGGTGAAGCAAAAACTCTGGTTTTGAACAGCCTCTCCTACAATGCAACCGAAGAAACACTTCAGGAAGTATTTGAGAAGGCAACTTTTATCAAAATGCCTCAGAGCCAAAATGGCAAATCTAAAGGTATGCGTTTATAGAATTTGCTTCAGTTGAAGACGCTAAAGAAGCTTTCAATTCCTGTAATAAAAGAGAAATCGAAGGCAGAGAAATCAGGCTGGAGCTGCAAGGACCCTGAGGATCACCTAACGCAAGAAGTCAGCCCTCTAAAACTCTGTTTCTCGAAGGTCTGTCTGAGGATACCACTGAAGAGGCATTAAAGGAGTCTTTTGATGGCTCTATTCGTGCATGGATAGTCACTGACTGGGAAACAGGATCCTCCAAAGGGTTTGGTTTTGTAGACTTCAACAGTGAGGAAGATGACAAAGCTGCCAAGGAGGCCATGAAAGATGGTGAAATTGATAGAAACAGTTACCTTGGACTGGGCCAAGCCTAAGCCTGAAGGTGGCTTCAGGACTTGGGGTGGAGGCAGAGGAGGATTTGAAGGCCGAGGTTTAAGCAGAGGAGGCAGAGGTGGATTTGGTGACAGAGGCTGAGGAGGCTTTGGAGGGTGAGGTGGATCCGTGATTCAAACTGTGTAACTGGTTATGTGGGATCCAGCCACCTTAACCAACATGCCACTGGCTGGCTTCTAACATGTTTTTCAAGCCACTGGGTCCAAGATTGGAACCAATTGGGATATGGCTCTCTTAACCACCAGGTCATTTAAAAATATTTTTTTAGAGAGGTTTTTGCTATAGGGCGCGTGCACTTGCCAGAAAGACAGAGAGAAACAGGGAGACAGAAAACAGGAAATCATCCCCTAGGGGGCATGGCCATCCCACAATCCTTTCTCCCCCATTTTCCTCTTGGGATCTTGGACACGCACGCTCATGCACCCGGCATGAGTTTAAGCCCCCGGGTCTGGGACTCGAACTGCCGTCGACTACATGGGAATCCAGCGACATAGCCATTACACCAACTGCTGGTCCCTTTTTTTGGTGTGTGTGTGTGGGGTGGATATGGCTCTTAACCACCAGGTCATGGTGCCAGCCCCATGGATCATAAGCATGTATATACATGATATACTCTAAGAGGTCTCTGCATGTACACCCAGAACCTTCCCATGTGGGTCAGCCTTGCAGAATGCTGTGCCTTCCTACCACACCATCATCCATTCCCTATTTTAAACTTTTTAAAAGTTTTATTTATTTATTTTACATTAATCATCATGGTATTTTTTCTAGTTACAAGTACAGTGTAATTTTCTTCTGAAACCTTTTAAAAAATTAATTAATTCACAGGCATTCACTGAGTGTCATCACAGTATACAAAATGTGATTTCCCATACAGAATATACAGCATAGTGGCTTAATCATATATGTTATTATCAATAATTTTCCATTTCTAGTTTTTCATATATATATATATATATATATATATATATATATATGTATGTATATATATTTAACCCCTATTTCTGACCCTCTGCTATTTCCTACTTGCCTTCCACGGTAGTTGTTTTTCATTCCTTTTCCCCCACATTTCATTGAGTCACAAAATTTATTAAATAATATAACTACTTTCAATAGCAAGTTCAGCTGCAATGTACATATCTGTGAATACATGTCTGACTTTAGGCGTGAAACTCTGAATAAGATGAATATACTATAAGGTAGCACCTCCCTGATGCTATATCGCTTACTATGGTCATTAAATAGGTATTTTTTAACATATATGTTAATTTCAAGAAAAGCAGTTTTAACTTTAATAAATCAAAGAAATGCTAAGGACTTTTGCTTAAAACTTAAAGCCAGGAAACAGGTTAGGATTCTGTTCAAATAGTAAGTACATGAACCTATTACCAGCTCAAGATAGGACAAAAATCATTAAAACCAGAAAACAAAGCCTAGAAGAAAATCAGCAATGTTTTGGTCAAAAGTCATAAAATGCTATTTCACCAGTTCAGTCTTATGTACTTAATCCATCTTCTGTTTTGATTCAATCTTCCCAATTAAATTCTGGGATATAATATTCTACTCCAGACTTGTTCCTACGATTAAGTTGGCCATTTTCTTAGTTTTTGAACTCTTATTTCTGTGTGTCTGTATTTAATTTTTCTGGCATAGCACTCCCTTGAGAACTGCTTGGAGATCTGGCCTGGTGTTGGTAAATTCTTTCAGGTTTTGTTTATCTGAGAATGTTCTTGTCTTTTCTTCCCATATGAAGGGAATAGATTCAGGAGCATGCAGAAGGAGGTGATCTGGAATCTCTTTGTCATTCCATTTTTATCCCTTTGTGCATCAGATTCAGTGGGTATTGAGGGATATGTTAACCCTAATAGTATTTGGATGTTTGGCTATGGTTCTCTTAGATCTGTCTGGAAATGCACTGAATGGAGATTGAGGAGCAAAGTGATGAGATAAAAGAAAAAGAATAAGAAAACAGAGAGAGACAAATAAAAAAAAGAAAGAGAGAGAAAAAGAAGAAAAAAAAGGAAAGAACAAAAAAACATTTTTTAAAAAAAGCAGAAAATAAAAAAAGTGTGGTGTGCAAGTGCACTGTGCTAAATCACTAGTTCTCAGCAGCAATGGAGGAATCTTCTTCTGAAGGCCTGCCCCTTGCCTCTCCACTCCAGTTTGGGGGCTGCAGGCTGAATTATCAGTAGAAAATATTCATTTCTCTTTTTTCCCTGAAATGACTAGTTTTCAGCAGCAATGGAGGAGTCTTCTTCTGAAAGACTGCCCCTTGCCTCTCCTCCCTATTTTAAACATTTTAAACAAACTCACAGGACAGTTTCTGAGTGTTAATTTTCAATAAAAATCATATGACATTTTCATGTGTTCTTCATTTGGTACACATAGCAATTAATACGTAGCTTATGAACTTGGGATTGTATTACAAAAACAATTATATTGGAGATAAAATAACAAGCTTTCTTTCATGGAGGGAGACTTGAATAGATCTTGAAGGATGGAGAAAATCAGAAGAAACAGAGGTCAAGAATGGCATTCTTACTGGTAAAGAATGGGCAGATAACGGCCAACAAAAAGGCTAGAAAATATTTGGCTTGTTCAGATGAAGCTGGAAACTCCTGCTCTGCAGTCTTGCTCTGCAGTCTAGCAGTAGAAATCTTACCCTTTCTTCAGACTGGAACGAAACAGAGTTCATAGGAAGGTAGAATAGTATTTACTGATTTTTGAACTGGGGTGATGTCAATATCCTTTGGATCGGTCAGAGGTTTCAAGGTAAAATGCTGTAAAATGTAGGTTAAGACTAGAAACGCCTCCATGCGGGCCAGGCTCTCTCCAACACAAATTCTTTTTCCTAAAAATGACATATAAAGTATTCATTGAATTCTATTACTGAGTTAACACACATGGAGGCTTAAATAAATATGGAATGAAGTAATGTATAAATATATATATTTACTTTTCTTTATCTGTATTCTAAATGATCATCTTAACCTCATCACATACATGTTTGAAATTTTTTAAAGAGCTCACTATTGCTGGGTATAAAAATAAACATCAGGAACTGACCACAAACAATTTTTTGTCTTTTCTTCCCATTCCTTCCATCCAGTTCTCCATACCTAAGCCACTACTATTCAGCAATCTCCACACAGATGGGCAATTTCAAGTTTTATCTCAGTTTTGAGTTATTCCTCTCACTGAAATGGTCTTCCCCTGCTCTGTTTGCTGATACTCTCTATATTTTGTGAGATGGAGCTCAGATGTCATTTATTTTAGGCAAATTTACTTGACATGCACAGAATATGTAATTCACTACCTTGTCTTTTTGATAACACTCATTCTGCTTCCAATGCAGCTTGTTTCACAGGAAATTAAAAGTATTTATCTGTCTCACAGACTGGAATATAAGTTCTTAAGGTAGAGCTTTAGGTATTGTAATAAGATCCACAGAGTCAACATAAAAACAGGCCTGTGAGCCATATGAAATGAATAAAGAGCTGGAGCAGGCTCATTATGCAACAGGAAGAGAGATAAGGAAGAGTACAAGAGTGGCTCATTTTGAGGTCATCTCTTGGCATTGCTCAGGATCTTGGGACCACAAACCATATCTATTGTCTTAGACTCTCATTCAGGAGCAAATACTCTATTTTAATCCCTGTTTCAGTTACTTCAGTAAGAAAGGTCCTCCACACTCTATCCTTTCTCCTGATTTTCCTTTGAAGCCTACTGAGTAGACTCCATTTCTCCTTTTATCCAGATCCTCTCTGCATTTGTTTATCTTTTATGCCTATCTGTTCTCAGGAAATTAATTTATATAGACTTAAAATCGGAAGTTCCTTTTGGGTTGTGAAAAAAATCCCGGAGATTTGATGTTGGAAAGGTCAGGGTGTTTATTCCTTTAGCCCCGCTCTGCGATAGTTGTGGCATTGACTGTATTTCTTTACCTATAAATGTACCTCCTGTTGAAACAATCATACTCTCTTAGCTAAGGGTCTATCAGGTCCCAGTAATACTTTCCTTCCCTTGTCCCTTCCAATCTTGGATGGAAGCATCTTCCTGCTGATGCTAGTTCTAAGTATTTCACCACACTGTTACTTCCCTAGCCCTGCCTACTCTTGTGAAAACAGTCTCTTTATTAAACTCTCTTTAATTCATCTCCTTTGAGTGTGCCACAGCTTTTCCCCAGGACACTTACAAATTGAGGGAAAATACTCAGATGTTAATTCCTACAAGAAAATTTCCCTTACCAGCAAGAAAATTTCTCTTTCTGCAAGAAAATCTACAACTTCTTGACCCTTGACCCAAAATGACTAGCCAGGAGATTCTTTATCTGAGCCCCTAGCAGCCTGGAGCACAGTACTTGTCACACTAAAATTTCATTGCCTGTTAATCCCTTTTTCTCTCTCTCAGAGAGAAGTTCCATTTCTTATTCACATTTGTATCCCTGGATCTGAGCACTGATTTGCTACACATATAGTGCTCGTTCATGTTTAGTGAGTCAACTGACTTTTCAGGGTAGGTGAGAAACACTTTAGTGGAACTGGATTTCTGGAAGGAAAATTTCCAGGGTGGATCAGGCAGCAGAATCATTGTGCGTGGCCTAATATCCAGGGATGAATGACCTGGACTTTGGGAGTAGTGGCTCTCATATGAATGGCAATTCATCTAGCCCAGAGAAGCCTCCTCACAAAGCTCTTCTTCATCTCACTTGTCTTCTGATGGACGGATAAAAAGAAAACTTGCTTACCAGCTGAAAAAGGCATGAAGTAGTCACTCTTCTTAAAGTTGCCACTTTTATCCAGGAAGTGGCCAGGGTCGAACTTCTCTGGGTTGGGAAACTCTTTGTCATCATATAGGACAGATGTCAGAGACACTAGTATTTCTGTACCCTTATGGAAAGAGAAACAGACACACTGAATTATAAGAAGGTCATGCATTATTATGGCTCTGTAATACATTTTAAAGTCAGGTAGTGAGATGGTGCCAGTTATATTTTTGCACAGCATTGCTTTTGCAAGTAGAGGTCTTTTGTGATTCTAAACAAATGGTATGATTGTTTTTTCAGTATTTTTTTCCTTTTCTCTCTCTATTTTTTGGAGAGATTTTTTGTATAGGGCGCATGTGTTTGCGAGAGAAACAGAGAGACATAAAGTGAGAAATCACTCCTCTAAGGAGGATGCCCATCCCGCAGCCTCTTCTGCTCCATTCTCCCCTGGGGATTTTGGGCATGCACACACACACGTCCAATGTGAGTTCCAAGATGCCAGCTCAGGGACTCGAACTGTGGCTGGCCATGTAGAAGTCCAGCACCTTAACCACTATGCCACCTGCTGGCCTCTGTATTTTATTATTTTCTGTGAAGAAAGACACTGGTGTTGGTTAGGAATTTCATTGACTTTACACATTTGTTTGGGTAGTATCGACATTTTCACTATATTGATTCTTCCAATCCAAAACCAATGATGTCTTTCCATTTATTGTTATCTTTTCAATTTCTTCAATTTGTGATAGTTTTCATTGTAGAGACCATCTTAGTTGGATTTACTTCTGGATATTTTACTTTATTTTATTTTGGCCAAAAGAAATTGAAGAATTCAGT
Organism: Tupaia tana; assembly: GCA_026018925.1. Taxonomy (NCBI): domain Eukaryota; kingdom Metazoa; phylum Chordata; class Mammalia; order Scandentia; family Tupaiidae; genus Tupaia; species Tupaia tana. The sequence goes on from JAKSZU010000010.1 coordinate 80,927,095, forward strand.
GTCATGGAAGTAGATAGAGTAAGACCAAATACCGGAAACTGTACAGGGTGGAGTTGAGGGGCCAGGGAGAACATGATCAACCGACACAAGAATGAACAAGTGAAATAGGTAATGGGACAGTGTACCACAACGGAGCAAAGAATGTTGCCGAGGTCTAGCCTGGGGTCTAGCCTCGGCGGGGGTGGGTTGACTCGTGGGAAGCGGCACAGGTGAACAGAAGACAAAGGCCTCGGTGCCTTTTTATGTACGTCCTATGCTGGACACCCCTCAGAGATTGGTCTCTGAGGAGTGACAACTGCTAGGAATTATTGTGCCTTTTTATTGAAAATGTGATATATGCAAGTAAATGGGTGAGGGGCAGTAAAAAATTTATTTTAAGGAACAGGGTGTACAAAGCATGGAAGCAATAACTTTAAAACATGCTGTTTGTCTTGTCAGAACAGGTAAGAATCAATCCCAGTTTTTAGGATGAGGAAGTCTATTTGTCTGTTATATATTTTTTTTTGGATTTTAATTACTGAGAAGGGTCTTTTAAAGAGGGGGCTTGCAGGATGTTTAATTACTTTAGTCCTGGGCCAGGGCAATAACATTGCTGGTTGCAAAGACTTAAATAAAAATCTTGTCTTGCTAAGTAAAGACACAGTTACTATATAAACTATTCATACATTACAACAATAAAGAGTGCGTTTATAATCTTACATGGGAAAAAAAATCTTGTAGCTCAAGAGACAATACAGAATATTTTATTAGCAGTTTTTTATAGTCAACAGCACATAAATAAAAAACTCTTTGTAGTTAAAAACTACCTATTGCTTTAAATAAGAGCTCCCAGCTAAGTTAATCTTTCTCTAGAGCCCTTAAATTTATTTATCCTGTTGTCCCAGCCAGGCCTTTTCTCTTAATAAACCTGCGGGTTTTTACATTTTATTTGCTGAGTCTGTCAATTAGTGAGCTCTTTTGTTTTATCTCTGAGTCTCTGTTATGTAATAAATGTGCTGACTTTGCTTAGCATGAGTTAACTTTAGACTGTAGCTTTAACAAAGAGTATATACTAGCCTTAAACTAACTTAGTCTACATATACTTCTAATGCTAATTTAGTTTATACTAACTTAATTTTGGCTTAAAAACAGACAAGTGGGGGAGTCTTAAACTTCCTAGTCCTCCTGTCAGTCTTAAAAAACCACATTCTTACAAAGTCACTAATTGGCTTTATTATAATAATAGGGGGTAATGTTTTACCCTTACAGGGTACCATAATAACAGTAAAACTCACGACAGAAAAATTAACTACAGGCCAAAAAAATGACACAAGGAGAGTTAATAAACTGCTGGCTTTATCTTGCCATTTCTTCCCAACCCAGGCCATGAGAGACAGCCTCTTTACCAACTTATGTTGTCTGCATGGCCCCATCAGAATGTCACTGACAATTCAACATATACTTCAAAAAGAGAGAAAAGCAAAAAACTAGTAGACACATTACTGAATGTATACGATATAATGTTCAGTGTTGAAGACAATGAATATGTCTATCCATTACACACAGTACACATGCTTTGAAAAACCACACTGTACCCCACTAAGACATACGACAACTAAAATGTGAATCAGAAATCACAATTTTTAAAAATGAGTTATTAATTTAACTCCATCTGTTATTATTTTTTAATTTGACCAGAGAGAGACAGAGAGAGAGAGAGAGGGAAAGCAAGAAAGTGAGCTGCCAGGTCCAGGACTCAAACCATGATTGGCCATGTGAGAATCCAGTGTCTTTATCTGCCACGCCACTTGCTGGACCCCAGAAATCACAATTTTTAAAAAGTCATAGAACTTGAAAAAAGCTAGAAATCCCCATCTAATTCTTTTATTTATAAATGAGATCGAGGAACAAAATGAATTTATTTGTTCCATGTCCTAAGACAAGTTAATGACCAAATCTAACAGGTCTTAACTACTGTAATGCTTAGGCCACAGCACTGTTAATTGACTACAAGGCCATCCTCCTCAGGGTATGGGTGGTACAACATCAACACATTATTGCAGAAAATCGAGGGTGCTTCCCTGGAGTACATTGCTCCTGACAAATAAATTGCAGTGCTATCTCCAAATGCTGCTGTTACGAAAAATTCAGCTCATTTCCTTTAGAATAAAGTATGAGGTCTTAATCAAAATTTAGTAGCTAAATGGCCATATTCTTGAAAAGTGTTCAATTTTCCAACAAGATGAGAAATTGGCAAATATCCCATCTACCTACTGTGTTCTTTAAAATGAACTGTCATATCTTGTTGTTGTTGTTGTTGTTGTATGGAGATTTATTAGCTTTTTGTTCTGGGTTGTATCATTTGTACCTTATTTCAGACATTCTTTTTTCTTTTTTCTTTTTTTTTTTTTTACATTTAATCATTGCACCTCTTTACCGTGTACAACATGGTTCTTCCCAGCATGAGTACAGTGCACATTAGTCAAAACAATGATATTACCATATACATTATCATCAACAGACAACTTTTCATTTTTGTGTCTATTAAGTGTGTTGTTTGTTCCCTGAATCCCTCTCTTCCGCCCTCAATTACTCATTCCCATTACCTCTCCCATTACTGTCTCTAGTATCTGCAGTTGCCTTCTCTGCTATTATACCTTCCAGTTCTTTTAGTTTTTTTTCTCCCAATTATCAGCTCATAAAGTTTTTAACAATAGGGAGCATAGATTCTATTCAGGGTTGGATCAAAGGTGGGTCTCGTGCAGTTCCGCAATTGTAGGTGAATCTCCATGGAATACAGTTTCAGGAAAGCGGTTCTGGAAAGCAGAGATGATTATCAGTTGATGTGGCACAGCATCCATCTTGTGATTACCGGGAATGGTGTTGTGGGGATCTGCAGCGTGCGTCTTCCTCGGGTATCTGGCTTCCTTAAGAATGGTAGAGTAGTTCTTGTTTTTCCCTGAGGTAATGCATGGCTGGTAACCATCATCTTCTCACTGTCCAATAGCGGAGAAAATCCTCCTATACAATATATTTCTCAATTGGTTTAAGACAGCTAAAGTTTCTCTCTGTTGCTTGTAGTTGCAAGTTGTTAGTCCTAGTTTTATGCTTCAGTTTGCTGCCTGTGGCCGGCGGCCATGCGCAGGCCCGGGGGGGGGGGGGGCACGCGCAGGCCCGGCGGCCACTCACAGGACTGGGGGGGCCACGTGCAGGCCCGGTGGCCATGCGCAGGCCCGGCAGCCACGCACTGGCCTGGCGACCACGCTCGGGCCCTGCGGCCACACGCAGGCGCAGGCCCGGCAGCCATGCACAGGCCCAGCGGCCACACGCCAGCCCCGAGTGCGAGAATGTGCGCGGGATCCAGCACCACCTCTCGTTCGCTTGCCCAGCCCAAGAAAAGAAGGATGGCGAGCTCAGCCAGTCTGCCCCACTGGCCCACATCTGGGCCGAGCACGAGACACACCCAGCGCCGGGGAGGCAGCGGGGGCGGGCGGTCCAGGCCGTGGCTCGCTAGGCAGAGCCCCGGCCGCGGCACACGAGGCAGAGCCCCAGCCGCGCAGGCCTGGCTGCGAGGCCGCGCAGGCCCAGCAGCCTCATATCTTTTTTTTAAGACTTATTAATTTAACTTTTCTTTTTTAAAAAGATTTATTTAACTTTACTCATTGTCATTAAAAAAATTTGACCAAGAGAGACAGAGAGAGGAAAAGTGAGAAAGCAGGCTGCCAGGTCCAGGACTTGAACTATGGTTGACCATGTGGGAGTCCAGTGTCTTAACCACCATACCACCTGCCAGCCCCAAATTATCACATCTTCTTAAGGCAAAGGAAGAGCATCTCAGATCTGTAGTTTTTCCTAAACTAACAGAGACTGTGTAACATAAAGAGTTAGAGTTTAGTTTTAAAATCAGTCTAACCTAACAAATTAAGCTCTGTGGCCATGTGCAAGTTTTTAAGCAATTTAATGCCTCACTTTCATCCACTATTAAAATGTAAACAACACATTCGCATTAATTATAAATGTAAAATTATATAATACATGAAATACTACTTACCCAAAGACTACGACAAATTAAAATGCTTAATAAAGGAGGTTTTATTACTGCTACAATAATAATTCACAATATTTTAGGATCTCAATAAAGGTCATACTTTAAAAAAATTATTATTATTTTTTAGTTTTTATATTTTGGAGAGGTTTTTGCTATAAGGAGCGTGCTCTTGCCAGAAAGACAGAGAGAGACAGAGAGACAGAAAGTGAGAAACCACCCCCTAGGGGGGATGGCCACGCCATAATCCCTTCTCCTCCATTCTCCTCTTGGGATCTTGGGCACGCACGCACACGCCCCTGGCGTGAGTTTAAGCCACCGGGTCTGGGACTCGAACCACGGTTGACTACATGAGAGTCCAGTGACATAGCCATTATGCTAAGTGCTGGTCCCCTTTTTATTTTTTTTTTATTGTAGTTTAGGCACACTCACTAAAGAGGAGAGACTGAGAGAGAGGGAAAGTGAGAAATCACCCCTCTCTTGGGGATGGCCGTGCTACGATCCGTTATCCTCCATTCTCTTCTCATTATTTTGGGTGCTCACACATGCCCTGAGAGTTTTTCAAGTCACCAGGTCAGGGACTTGAACCTCACGGTCAACCATGTGGGATCCAGCACCTTAAGTACCATACCACCTATCGGTCCCATAAAGGTCATACTTTTACTATGTAGCAGAAACAAATTTGAATGCTTTCTGGTGTACTGAATGGCCTGTCCAAATGTGTAATGTGGTTCTAATTCCACAAAATCCATAGGTCAAATGTGTACACTATCATATCCCTCTGGACAAATTGAAGAGAAACTGAAATTTCAATCTCTCCCGACTCTCTTCTCTCTAACACAGCTACTGTCGTGGCTCACTTCCTGGCTGGGGTGAACTTGGAGCATGAAGTACAGGAAGACAGTATGGTTAGCCCTGGAACAGGCTTCCAGATAAAGCTAACCCGTGACAAACACTTCTAACTGGGGGACCATTGGCTTCTGGCTGTGACAGACTAACTGCTCTGGAGTTGCCCCTGCAAATAAATAAATATAAATATGGAAAAATGATAGAGTTTTACAATATTGAACAAGAGGTAATCAAGGATTGTGTCACTTTACTAAAGAGAAATCAGGCCCTATAGTCACCCTGAATTTAGAACTTTCCTTGCGTTGTGCAGGCCAGTGAGAACCAAGCAGAGTGGCTGTCTCTGAGTTACGAAGGCAGATCAAATCGAGTACCTAGAATTTGTGAGGAAGGGTACAGGACAGGAGGAATCTCAAAGAGGGAGGATCTCAAAAGTATATAGACCTATCCTTTGTGAGTCCACGGCTGTGGGTTAAGTGGCACACGTACAGAAGAAATACCATGAAGCCCTTAGAGTATGACTGCTGAAGAGGTGAGAACTAAAGATGATACCAGACTGCGTGCAGTGATAGAAGAAGCTGGAGTCCCAACTCAGCCAGGGAAGAGGGAACTTTCTTGGGATATGATGTATCCTATGGTGGTCTCCCAAATTCTAAACTATTGGACTAAAGAACTCATCTTGGACTAAAGGTCATGCCTAAAGACTTCATTCAAAATTGAAATTAACCCACAATGGGGGCTAGTGGGTGGTGTGGTGGTTAAGGGCGCTGGACTACCACATGGCCGACGGCAGTTCGAGTCTTGGACCTGGCAGCCTGCTTTCTCACTTTCCTTCTCTCTCTCTCTCTCTCTGTCTCTCTCTGGTCAAGTTAAAACAGATAAATAAATAAATAAATAAAGTTAAATAATATAATTCTTTTTAAAAAAGGAAATTAACCCACAATGACAAAGAATTATACTAAGCCTAACAGAATCAAAATCATCTGTCAGTAATTTAACTGTCTGCTAAAGTAAATGTCAACACCCTTTAAAAGCAAACAGCTTTTAGTTCAAGCCCTCCACAGGTAGCACTTGAAATGTTCAGCATATAATAGAATTACTAAATATGTGAAAAAGAAGGAAATATGACCTCTAATTAAAGAGAAGAAACATAGTGAACAGAAACAGAACTCAAGGTATCCTAGATGTTAGAATTAGCACACAAGAACTTCGAAGTATGTATTATGAATATATTCAAGTACTTAAATGAACAATTATAAGGCAATAGATGGGAAATAGCAACAGAGAAATAAAAACTGTATAAATAGAATTATACGATTAAAAAGAGCAGAAATAAAAATGTACTGGATGGGATTAATAGCACAGGAAACTTCAAAAGAAAAAGACGGTAAATTTACAGACATATCAATAGGGTAATGATTGATAAGTTCCTGTTGGAAGAACTCCCAAGTTGATTTTATACACACACACACACACACACACACACACACACACTGGAAGGTGGCCAAAAACATGAAAGTACTGTAGCATAGAAGACACTTGGAAAAAGATAATAATACTGGGCGAGTTTCCCATTTTCATGGTTTTATCTTGAGGGCAGGCACTAGGCAATAAAATCTTAAAGTGACTAAACTTGGCTATAAAACATCAGACTCAATGGTTTAAAGAATAAGTGACAATATTCCTGTACACCTCCCACAAAGAAGCTGAAAAGAAAGGGAATAAACCTCCCCCCTCAAAAAAAAACTAGAAAGAAAGAAAGAAAGAAAGAAAGAAAGAAAGAAAGAAAGAAAGAAAGAGAAAGAGAAAGAGAAAGAGAAAGAGAAAGAGAAAGAGAAAAGAAAGAAAGAAAGAAAGAAAGAAAGAAAGAAAGAAAGAAAGAAAGAAAGAAAGAAAGAAAAAGAAAGAAACGAATGAACCATCTGGCTATACAAACTCTCCAGTCTCTGATAAGTTCATGAATTATATATATATATGTGAAAACTGCAAATCTCAACTAAACTTTAAAGAACCTAACAGAGAAATCAGACATTTGATCTTGACTCTACCAGAAAACAAAGGAAGAAAACACTTCTCCAAACATTTTATAAAGCCAGCATGATTCTAACCAGAACACTTGAAGAAGACGTTACCAAATGTACATATTTGTACCTTGGAATTAGTAAGATAATGAAATGTAATTGGAAAGCAGGGAAGTGGACGGTGTAGGCTAATGAATAGAGAGAGTGTTAGCTATCAGTTACTGAAGACCCTGTGGGAGTCTAAGCACTGGTATGTTTAGAAAATGGTATCAACAAACTAGCAGGAAAGGAGCGTGCGTTCAGAGGGCTGAACGCCTGAGTCCTGACTGTGCCGGACCCATAGATGGTTAGGCCATCAATTAGGCCAGTACTGTGGTAAGGAGCGCATAGAGAAAACGGCTCTCACCTTTGGAATAGTATATTCTCCCAGCTTAACGTCCTGAGTTACTGTGTGGGGCAGGCTGTTTGGGGCGAGGTCGATGTATCTCTGAATCTCACGCACCACAGCATCGTTGTAGGGCATGCGACTCCTGTACTACATGCAGGAGCTTCTGTGTCTGCCAATCACATTGTGAATCTCTTCTTGGACTTTAGCTGGAAAAGCAGTAACCAAAATTTATGTGAAATGGAAAAAAAAATCCACAAAACTTGAATTATCTTCCATTTGGACCCTTAATGATTGTCACATGGGGGAATTTCATCTGGAAGAGAGTGAGGATATAAAGTGGTCAGAAACTACTTAAAAAATCAGAATGCTTCATAGAATGAAATAGTAAGGGATGAAGATTGGAAGAAAGATAAGGAAAACACATGCACACGGTGCAAGAAAAAATCCAAGTGCAAAATGAAAATGGAAGTGATAAATACAACAGAACGAGGGCTTTTGCAATGTGCATAAGATTTGAAGACTTGGGGGAAATATCATATATCTTTTCAGTCATAATCTCTTTTTTTCTTCCTTAGCTTTTTAAATTTATTATCATCATCATCTTGCTTATATTACATTGAATTGCATATAACTTTACAGTGTATTACATTGCTTTTTCAAAAGGGAATGCCATGCATGTCAGTCAATACAGAGGCAGTAAACTCCCCACTTCATCATTCAATTCTTTTCATTGTTTTTCCCGATCATTATTATTATTATTCCAATTATTTTTTAAACAGTCAATCACTATTTCTCATTTCGCTTGTAAGAAGACTTTACCCATCATGAAATACTTCTCAGACCAATCCAGTTGAAAACACTATACATATCATCATCAACAGGTAATAAGGCATATCTGTGTCCCACTAATGTCATGCCTCTCTATTTATTCTCTTGCTATTTTTCTCTGTCCTCTTCTCTCCACCCCCCCCCCACTCCACACTGTCTTATTCTTGTTAAGTACTTTCACTGTTTTTATGTCCTCCAATATTTTGCGCTCTACCATAGAGTGTGGATAGTCGGTATATATTAAGTGGATACATACATTATCTTTCTTTCATAGCCTGGCTTACTTCACTCAGCAAGAGATCCTCCATATCTGACCACTTTCTATCAAATGCTAGAGTCTTGTTATTTTTTATGGCTGAGTAGTATTCCATAGAGTATATATGCCACACTTTTCCAATCCATTCATCATTTTGTGGACATTTAGGTCGGTTCCATGTCTTGGCATTCGTGAATAATGCTGCAATAAACACTGATGTGCAAGCACTTTTCTGACTGAGCATTCTCCTATCCTTTGGGTAGATACCCAGAAGTGGGATTGCAGGATCAAATGGTAGTTCTATTTGTAGATCTTTGAGGAACCTCCATATTGCTCTCCACAGTGGCTAAAACAGTTTACATTCCCTCCAACAGTGTAGGAGGGTTCCCTTTTCACCACATCCCCGCCAACACTTACCACTTTTTATATTCTTAATCTTTGCCATTCTGACAGGGGTTAGGTGGTATCTTACTGTTGCTTTTATCTGCATCTCCCTTATGATGAGGAATGTTGACCATTTCCTCCTATGCTTTTCGACTGTTCGTATGTCTTTCTTAGAGAGATTTTTGTTTAGGTTATTTTCCCATCTTTTAATAGGATTAATCATTTTTTTTTTTCACATAAGGCACTTGAGTTCCCTATGTATTCTGGCTATCAGTCCCTTGTCTGAGGTATATTTAACAAAAATATTTTCCCATTCTGAGGGTTGTCGGTTCACACTGGTTACTGTGTCTTTTGCTGTGCAGAAACTTCTTAGTCTGATGTAGTCCTACTTGTCTATTTTAGGGATTATTGTCTGTGCTTTAGGAGTCTTATTTAAGAAGTCTTTGCCTACTCCAATGTCTCCCAGAGTCTCCCCAGCATTTTCCACCAGTAGTTTTATTGTTTGAGGTCTTAGGTTCAGATCTTTGACCCATTTTGAGTTGATTGTTGTTAATGGTGAAAGATGGGGGTTCAGTTTCATCTTTCTGCAGGTGGATACCCAGTTTTTCCAGCACCGCTTACTAAAGAGGTTTTCCTTTTCCCAATGGATTGACTGATATTCTTTGTCAAAAATCAGTTGGCTGTAAGCTTTGGGGGTTATTTCTGGGGTCTCTATTCTATACCATTAGTCCACACGTCTGTTTTGGTGCCAATACCAAGCTGTTTTGATGATCACAGCTTTATTGTATATCTTGGGGTCAGGGAGTGATATGATTCCTACTCCATTCTTCTTGCAAAGGATTGCTTTTGCAATATGAGGTCTTTTATGATTCCAGACAAATTCTATGATTGTCTTTTCTAGATCTGTGAAGAATATTTCTGGTATCTTGATTGGAATTGCATTAAACATGTAGATTAATTTGGGTAGAATTGCCATTTTGATTATGTTAATTCTTCCAATCCAGAAACATGGGATGTCCTTCCACTTTTTTATGTCACTTTCAATATCTTTTTTTAAGATTTTCATCGTTTTCTTTATAAAGGTCTTTGACTTTCTTAGTTAGGTTTATCCCTAGGTATCTTATACATCTTGTGGCTACGGTGAAAGGGACTCCTTTCTTCAGCTTTATTTCCATATATAGAAATGCTATAGATTTTTGGATGTTGATTTTGTATCCTGCCACTTTACTGTATTCACTTATTACTTCAAGAAGTTTTTTCAAGGAGACCTTTGGGTCTTCTAAGTATACGATCATATCATCTGCGAATAAAGATATTTTCAACTCTTCTTTGCCTATTCCAATGCCTTTTATATTGTTCTCTTCTCTGATTGCATTAGCTAAGACTTCCAGTACTATATTAAAGAGCAGTGGACAAAGTGAGCAGCCTTGCCTAGTACCCGTTTTTAGCACAAAATCTTTTAGCTTTTTCCCATTCAGTATAATGTTATCCTTTTCTTACGTGCACTAATTGCTATGAATTTCCCTCTTATGACTGCTTTTGCCATGTCCCATAGATAATAGACACTTGTGTACTCACTATCATTTGTTTCCATAATTTTTTTGATTTTTCAGACTTAATTTCTTCAGTAGTGAAGAAGTCATTCAGAAGTAGGTTGTTCAGTTTCCATGTGTTTGTGTATTTTCGGGGTTGTTTCTTGAAATTAATCTTGAGTTTAATTCCATCATGGTCAGAGAAGATGCTGGATACAGTTTCTATGCCTTTGAATCTGTAAAGGCTTGATTTGTGTCCTAACATATGATCAGTCTTTGAAAAGGTTCCATGCTGGGGTGAAAAAAACCTTTATGTTGTGGACATTGGGTGGAATGTTCTATAGATACTGTCAAGCTCATTTGATTTATAGTATTATTTAGGTCCTGTATCTCTCTATTTCTTTTCTGCCTACAAGATCTGTCTAAAGTAGATAATGGGGTGTTGAGATCTCCAACAATTATAATATTTCTCCCTATCTCTCCTTTTAGCTCCAGCAGTCTTTCCTTCACATATTTAGGTGCACCTGAGATATTTATAAGCGTTATGTCTTCTTGCTGGATTACCGCATTTACTATTATATAATGCCCTTCTTTGTCTCTTCTTGCAGTCTTTGTCTTGAAATCTATTTTGTCTGAAATCAATATCACTACTCCAGCCCTTTTTTGATTTCCATTTGCATGGAATATCTTATTCCAGCCCTTTACTTTTAGTCTATGTTTATCTTTATCCATAAGGTGAGTTTCTTGTAGGCCACAGAGGGGTTCTGTTTTTTATACATTCAGCCAGTCTATGTATCTTAATTGGAGAATTTAATCCATTGACATTCAATGTAATTATCAATATTTCCGTACCTGATCCTATTGTTAAGTGAGCCATATTCTTGGTTGCTTTTTGTTCTTGTATAACTGTCTGTCTGACTTTTTAGTTTTCCTGGTATAGTACTCCCTTCAAAACCTCTTGAAGAGCTGGTCTGGAGTTGGTAAATTCCTTCAAATTTTGTTTATCTGATAATGTTTTTACCTTTTTTCCCATATGAAAGGTAATCTTGCTGGGCATAGTATTCTTGGTTGAAATTGTTTTTCATTCAACACTTTCACTATATTTCCCCATTCTTTCCTTGCCTGCATTGTTTCTGCTGAAAGATCCAATGTTAGCCTGATGGGGTGACCTTTGTAAGTAACTTGACGTTTCCCTCTTGCAAACTTTAGTATCTTGTTTTTGTCTGTTGTTTTTGCCAGTCTGGCTATGATGTGCCTTGAAGAGGATCTTCTTGGGTTGATTCTATTTGGGGTCCTATGTATTTCTTGGGTCTGGATATTTGAATGTTTTTCTAGGTTTGGAAAGTTTTCTTCAAGGATTTCATGGAATAAATTATCTAGGCCCTTATTATAAATTTTCTTCCTCTTCTGGGGTACCAATTATCCAGATGTTGGGGCGCTTGATGGTATCCAGTATTCCTCATATATTTTCCTCATTTTTCATGGTTGTTTTATTAATCTTCTTGATACTTTTTTCTGATACTTTTTTCTAGGTCAGATGTTTTGTCTTCTACATTAGAGATTCGATCTTCTGCCTGATCTAACCTACTTTTTTAATACTTTCAAGGGAGGTTTTGATTTCCTGTATCATGTTCTTCAACCCTAGAAGTTCCATCTGGTTCTTGTTTAAGGTATCTATTTCTTCTTTCAAGTTGTGAAAGGACTTCATCATCTCCTGGAGATCCTTGTCTCTTTTCTCTTACATCTCAGTTAGTTTGGTCACTACAAATATTCTGAATTCCTTATCAGACATGTCCACGACGTCCATTGTATCGACTGTGGGTGATGTAGACTTGATGGTTTCCTTAGGGGGAGAGGCCTTTTGTTGGTTGCTCATACTTCTTGAGCCTCTGCGATTGTTCCTAGTCATCAGGTGATCTATATGTTGCTTCCTAACTTATTTAAGATATCTCTGAGTGTTAAAAGTTGTACAGGATTAGAAAATTGATGATTTCTCTTATGGTTGGCCTACCTGTTGCTCACCAGTACCATGAACTGTTGCCAGTGGTCCTGGGTGGCCCTAAGTCCTCCCTGTTTCTAAGGAGTAGTGAGCCTCCGAATGACCTAATAAGCAACACCTCAAGAGCAAAGAAAAACAAAAAAATCACGCCACACGCTATTCAAAGCACTAAAATTCAGAGAGTCGAACGGCAAGTAGAGAAGGGCCCGAGGATGAGTGACGGGTCCTGGTGGGTGGGCCTGCAACTGCAGGCAGCCTGGTGCCTTTTATCAGAGAGTGAGTCATTTTGATAGAGTAAGCCTGTAACTTTTTTGAGTGAATCCCTCCATTACCACTACGATTGGGTGTGTACACACACACACACATATATAACATTTTTTCTTTAATTTTATTTATTATTTATATTTTTAAATTTGTTATAGAACACATGAACTCACTAGACAGAGAAAGAGAGTGAGAAAGAGAACGTGAGAAAGCAATCCACCTGGTCCAAGACTTGGACCACTGTTGGCCGTGTGGGAATCCAGCACCTTAACCACCACACCACCTGCTGGCCCCATGGTGGAAATAGCTTTTAACAAAATTATATTTACCTAGACATGGAAGACATGGCCAAGCGGAATCTTTTTGAAGAAACAGAGAGGTTAGTTCTTTCCAGATCCTAAGCCAACTGGGCTTCTTACACCTATCACAACCCAAATCCAGATACTGCACCATAGCAAGGGAAACAGTAATCTCTGCTGTTATTTTACCATTTCATTTTTTTTATACTTTGATCTAATTTGAATAGAATTCACCCAATGGTAGGTAGATGTACTAATGATGGAAAATCTTCTTGCACATTGTCTAGGCAGGCAAAGGGTAGGATGGTTATCAGTGTGGTCTGGCAATTTCCACCTGCAGTGGCATCTGCCCATCAGCTGTGGTCATACCTGAGATCTTGGGATGCGTCAGCAGAAGCAAGAGTCCATATTTGAGTGTGGTGCTTGTTGACTCTGATCCTGCGTTAAACAAATCCCATTCGGTCGTGATCAAGTTGTCCAAGGTAAATTCAGACTGCTTGTGCTTCTCCTAGCAATGATATATTAGAATTAGTTGATAAATTTAAAAAACCTTATGGATAATATAATGTAATTCAATATAACATCAGTATTTGGCAAATTAAGCCAGACATTAGAGAGCGTTAGAGCTAAACTTAAAATTAGATGAATTGTTGGGACTCCAAACTTAAAATATAATCAGAGTTACAAAGTTCCAAGTTCCATTTGATTGCTCACTTTCTAACCCATTAGAGCCAGTCAGTTTCTCCCTAATTTCTTTCGAGACTAATTTTTTTTTTGTGAGAGGTTTTGCTATAGGGCGTGTGCGCTCGCCAGACAGAGACAGAGAGACAGAAAGTGAGAAATCACCCCCCAGGGGGGATGGCCAAGCCACAATCTCTTCTCCTCAATTTTCCTCTCGGGATGCTGGGCACGCACGCACATGCAACTGGCGTGAGTTTTAAGCCACCGGGTCCAGGACTTGAACCACGGTTGACTACATGGGAGACTGGCGACATAACCATTACGCTCACTGCTGGTCCCTCGAGAGTACTTTTTATTGAGTCATATTGTTACTCATTGCCAACCACATTGTGAATCTCTTCTTGGTCTTTCTAGCATCTGTTGTCTATGTTACTCGTGTCTGAATTTCTCATCCGAGCTTCTAGAACCACCCACCCATAAACTGCACCATTAGTCACGACCTTATCATTCATCATGTCCACCACCTTTCCTCAATTATAATCAAGAAAACCTCTTTGAAAATTTTGTAGACCAGCATGTGGCGTGGTGCTTAAGGCAACTGGATTTCACGTGGCCAGTCACAGAGTCTGAGTCACAGACCACGCAGCTTGAAGAACATGCCAGGTGTGGGCATGCCCAAAATCCCGAGAGAAGAATAGAGAAGGGATGGCCATCTCCATCCCTCTGGGGGGTGCTTTCTCATCATCCCTCCCCCCCCCAAATCTGTCTCTTTTCAGTGTGAGCATGCGATAGCAAATTTTAAAAAAGGAAGAAAAATAAAAATAATATTTCACATACTAGATCATTACATGTATAATTCTTCATCCTCCCTGTAAATCTAAGCCAAAGTTTCTTCAAAACCTACCTCATCTGTGAAGATTTCTTAGAAATTTTCCAAAGGTAAGCCATTCTGAATTCCAACCCATTTCTGTATTTTCTCATTAGCTACATTTTCTATTTATGAAACTTATTTTAGGTACAATGATATGTTATCAAACTTGAATACATGGGTATTCATTGGTGTGTGTTTTAAGCTGCTCTCAAATAACCAGCTTTAACATGTTAAATATAAAACCTACTAAGTCTTTTTTTTCAGAGAGCATTTAGAAATATACCAAGCAAAAGGTTGCAAAAGCAATGACAAGTCTTTAGTACTCTTTAGAAAGGAGCTCTTTTCTTTTTTTAATTGCTGTTTCACCAAAACAAACAAACAAACAAACAAACAAACACCAAAAGAATCCATAGGTCATATCACTCACAAAGGTGAAATAGCAAATCTGGGTCACATTATACCTTTTCCATTTTAATCAGGAAGTAATCAATATAATCCCGAGGGTTATGGGGGTCCAGAGATGCTTGATGTTCTTTTACTTTCTCCAAAATAAACTTTTTCTGATCAGCAATGATTTTGTTCAGATCATTATGGCTTCCGGGGAGGTAACATAAAAGGGGGAAAGTATTGCAGAACTGAAAAAAGAAAGAAGTTTTCATTAATTCACTCAGCAAACATTTACCGGCTCTTATTTTGTGTCACTTTGCTATATGCCAAATAGGCAAAGATGGGTGAGATGTGCTTCTTACACTAGAACATTTGGAAGTTGAAAGAAAGGGTGCTGATAAAATGGTCAGTATTGCACGACACACAAGTCACAAAACAATTTCTAAACCGCTTACATTCATTCCCTAACCACCGCTTTCTGAAGGAAGCCGGGAAAGTACCACTGTCATCATCTCTCTCCAAATGAGAATATAGAGGTTCAGAAAAGTCAGTCAACTACTCTAAGACAGGAAGCTAGTGATATTAGAGCTAGAACCCAGCGTTCATCCCAGTTTACCCTACACATATTTCTCTAAGAAGTCCCCTAAAACGTTATCAAGGCTCCTCCTCCTTTTGTGTAATAAGGAAACAGTACGTTGGAAGGATGAGGAAGTGTCCAGGTCGCTTAGCTTATTTTATTTAGGCATACTTCACTCTCAGGAGTGTGCACACTTACCTCACCTGTCTGGGCTTTTCTGGTCCTAGAGCTTACTGGCCCTGCATGAAATAGCACCTCAATACCCTTGGTAATCACCAAGGCAGCTTAATTTATTCAGGCCAATAGCTTGACTCAAAGTAGATACAGTCAAGAAATCTAGATTCTAGACCTAGTTCATTCATTGTATCAACTAGGTTATTTTGGAAGATATGCCCCATAGCTCTGGATCACAGTCTCCTGTTCTAAACAATGAAAGGGAGATGATTTGTCCTCTAGGATCCTTCCCAGCTGTTATATGTTATAACATGTTATACCCTTATAAGCTGTACAGAATGTCAGTTGTTAATGATAGTAAAACCCTAACATTTGTTTTCTCTTTTGGCGGGGGAGAGATTATTTTTTGCTATAGGGTGCGTGCACTCACCAGAAAGAGAGAGAGAGAGACAGAAAGCGAGAAATCACCCCCCGGGGGGGATGGCCATGCTGCAATCCCTTCTCCATTCTCCTCTTGGGATCTTGAGCACACACGCAAACGTGTCCAGCGTGAATTTAAGCCACTGGGTCCGGGACTCAAACCGTGGTTGACTACATGAGAGTCCAGCAACATAGCCATTATGCCAACTGATGGTCCCAACACTAACATTTTTTGACATTGGACCATAACCAGAAATATATTTTACATCATGACCCTGTATACCTGTAGATATACAAAAGCAGGAAAAAAGTGTTTCTCAAAAAAATACCTTATGATAAGTGGCGTACTCTGATACATTTTTCTTTCTAATTTACTTTATTTCATGCTTTAAATTTCATTTCAATACATTACATTGTTTTTATTAATTCATTCACGGGTTACAAATAATTGGTAAATGTTACTTGGGCTATTTTTAAGTGGGATTGAGGGCTGGGTAGGCATGAGCAGAGAAGAATTAGAAAATGATTTCTCATTTAAAGAATACCTTCGAAAAATAACCCTCTCAAAACCAGGCAATTTCGTTAAGAAAATTTCGCTGCCACACCAACTAGAATGATCAAAAAATGGAGTTCCATTTTTGCACGTCTGTGGGAATCCAACCCTAGGTCATATTTTTCTCCTCCCTTATTGCTGCCCCTTAAAATAAATATGTATTTCATCTAGAATGATCCTGAATTAATCTCTGCATATTTTTTAAAAGTGCTTGGAGACTATATATACATATATATATACACATATATACATATATATATATATATATGCTATTATGAAATTATGATGAGGCCTATGTATTCTACTGTGTCTAATATTGCATTAACCTGCACAAAGTTTATGCATTTTTTATGCAATTGTCCCTTCTTGCTAAAAAAGGGATTATTGTCAACTATCATTTCCTAAATAGTGTCTTGTCTCCTTCCTTCCTTTCTCCCAATTTCCCTTTTCTTTTTCCCTCCTTCATTTTTCCTTCTCTCTTTATTTATTTATTATTACTATTATTATTATTATTATTATTATTTGAGAAACCACCTTATCTATTTTTAGACACTTCCAATTCTTAAACTGTGAACCCGTGTGTGGCCTAACCTTCAGCCCTATGACACCTGCCTGGCTCTCAGGGCCTGTTTTTATCTGTGCGGTGTGATTTTATTTTGTAAGAACTTCACCTGTTTAGACTGTAACAAGAAGAGAATGTAAATAACCCTGAGGAATCCTCTCAGATACACTTGCCTGCAGAAGTGGGTCCCACCTCCTAGGCACCCTCTTCCAGAATTTGGCTTATGAAAAGTTGGAATCGGCCCTGGTTTCCAAGCAGCGATATGATGGGCCAATTCTCCCCCTGGGAAAAATGTCCTGGGGGCAGAGGGTGGGCGCTCTGTTACAGCTGGCGAGTCACTCAGGTCACCAGGAGAACGGAGCCATCCTCGGGTCTTTGTGGTTCCCCCTTCCTTCTTAAATGCAAATGAAAGAAGATACATGTATATGTACCATGTACACACGTGTGCATAGAAACATACATATATATGACCTCTGTCCTGATGTCCTTTTACACTTGGTTGATACATCTAAAGACTTCTTTTAATCAAAAGAATTACATTATAGTTTGTTCCTCAAGAGAAAGAGAAGGGCCCTCCAGAAATGAAAAATTGTACCTTCGCGTAATGTCTCAAACAAAGCAAACTATGACGCTCTTTTATTTTGTTCTGAATCCTTGTATCATTCTTTCTGAGACCTTTTGAAGTTAATCAAAATGATTAATGTTTATATTTTAGTCTTAATTTTTCTAGTTTCAAGCCGGTATATAACTCTTTTAGACAGGAGAGGAAGGGTGAGATAACTTTAAAGTCTAAGTAACTTGAAAATTTGACTTTTAAACTTTCCTATGAGGAGGTAAAATACTAGTCTGTAATAAGAAATAGCTTTCTCAGAGGTTTTGAATTGAATACTAATTAGTCTTTTACTCAATTTCAATTTCTCTTACATACACTCTGTTATTGTGACTGAAAAAATGTTTTTGTATCTTGTGTTTATCACTTTTTTCTCATGCATAATTTAATATTTAATAATTTACAACTTATTAAATTAAATTAAATTAAATGGTCTAATTTTGGCCCTTTGAAGGAAAAAAAAATATCTTTAGTTAGCCCCATACACCGGTGGTTAAGAGAGGTCAGATCCAAGTGGATAACAGTGGCTCAAATCTCAGTCACAGTGACTTGAAAAACACTTCAGGTGTATGTTCATGCATGCCTAAAATCCCAGGAGGATGGAGAAATGGAGGAGAAGGCATGGCATGTGACCATGCTCCATTGGGGGTGCTTTCTCCCTCTTTTTTTCTATCTTTCTAGTGAGCACATGTACCCTCTGACATTTTTAAAAATAAAAATAAAGAAATGAAATAAAAATAACCTTGATCTTACCTGTATCCAAGGAGTGCTTACAACATTGAGACTTTCATGAAAATACTTTATCAAGGTATGAAATTTTGGATCACTATAGTCAAAACGACTCTGAAAACTGATGGAGCAGATGACGTTGCAGGGAACACAGGAGAGAAGGAAAGTAGGATCACAGGGAGATGCTGAAAGCGGGAGAAGTTGCAAGTTAATACCCAGTTTTCATGTAAATCTTCAATCAACTGTTTAATTAAAGAGAGTTGAATTCTGATTTTTTTAAGAATAGAAACTACCTAGATTTGCCCTTATCACTATCACCCTCATATATCTAAAATAAAATTGTTTTCCCAGATGACCTATTTGTTAACCACCCCCAAATTCTCCTATTTATATCGTTTTTCAAATTTTCCTCATTCACAGGAAGGAAAACATATAAAAAGAGGGTTTTGCTGTTTTGCTTGTGTGTTTGCTACAGGGCACATGCACTGGCAGAAGCTAGACAAAGAGGGAAAGTGAGAAGTGCCCAGGGGGCTGACCACGCTGCGATCACTTCTTCACCCTTCTCACGGCATTCTGGCCATGCACACATGCCTGGCATGTTTTTCAAGTCACCAGGTCCAGGACGTGAACCACACAGCTGGCCATGTGGGATCACCATGCCATCTGGGTGGCCCAAAAGAGATCATTTGAAAATATTATTACGTATGAGAGATTTAGCTGTCAGGGCGGCTACCTCCTTACGCCCACAGAAAACTGATCAACCTGATTAAAACCAATCAGGAGACTAAGGAAACTTGAAACTGTACAAACACAGTTGAAAAAATGGGGTGTACTAGTTTGTCAAAGAGGAAAATAATGGGAGAAATAGAATTTATTTTCTGGTATTTGAGAAGATATGTAGTCGTTTTAAAAACCAGGTTTCTGTATGTAGCACAGCGAGCCTTTCTCTCCTCTCTCCCCGTCTGCCCGTAGCAGTGCCAGTTTGATATCCTTTTCCTGCTCCCATGAGCTGTTTTCAGACCTGCTTGGGTGTCAGCCTGCTCTTCACAGAAAGCAGCATTGTGTGATTAATAAAAGTTTCATATTCTCTGGTGTGTACGTGTGGCATCGTTCATAGAAACATCTGAGCCAGATTCGGGGGGGCAGGTCCCTCTTGCCTCTATGTGATGACAATCACTACATTATAGCCCCAGGAAGTAAAAACCAGCTGACCAAAACGTACACATTATTTAAAAAGTGGTTTTGCTCACCCTGGTCAAGAAAATCCCAACATTAAGAGTTACGCAGTGATGAAATGGGCTTCCCATGAGTGTGAGGCCCCCAGACTAGGTGGAATCAAACGGAGTCTAAATGATCATAGGTCAAAAGACTTAAAGAAGGTCATTAACACAAGAAGAAAAGTTGAACAAGTTATTAGGAAGTTCTGCTTCAAAATAAGTTAAGTGCATAAAATAATTTTCTAGATACGTATGGACACTCAATATTTACCAACTGACTAATTTCATTTCCAAAATTTTATCCTACAAAGCATCTGCAATGATTCATATGAATTTCAGTTTTTAAAATCAGTAGCAGCAAAGTCTGGGCACAACCTAAGTGGACAAAAATAGAGGTTAAAAAAGCATGGTATCAGGCCGGCAGACAGTGTGGTGGTTAAGGTTCTGGGCTCCCACAGGGCCAACCGCAGTTGGAGTACTGGACCTGGCAGCTTACTTTGTCATTTTCCCTTATCTCTCTCTCTGGTCAAATTAAATAATAATAGTAATGAATAATTCTTAAAAAACAAAAAGCACGGTATTTCCAAAATTATGGAATACTGTACTGTTTAATTTATAATCTTCTTGAAAAACATTTAAAAGTTAAACATGTCAAAATATACATTCAATGTATGATTTTTTTTATTTAAATTTATTTGTTTACGTTCATTCACTGTACATCATTACAGCATACAAAATGAGATTTTCTATCCAGAGTACACTGTATATTGTCTCAATCAAGCACATCAACATACATGTTATTGTCAACAAATAATTTTCCATTTCTTGTTTCCTGTATGTTTTGCTTACCCCCCCATCCTTGGTTCCCTATCTCTTACCCTCAGCCATCTCCCACTCTCTTCCCACACTGTCTCTGGTATCTATGTTTACTTTCTATACTGTTTTCCCCCCATTTTTTGTTGAATTACTAAAGATCTTAATTAATCTAAATATTTTCATAGCAAACACAGATGATATATACATTTCCGTGAACACAAGTCTAACTTTAGGCATCCTATAAAGTAGCACCTAGCTTGGGCTATATATCTTAACTGCAGTCTTCGACTGAATTTTTTTTCCTGAAACTTTTCTCTTTTTTTGTAACTTAATTTACATTCTTTCCCTAAGCATCATCACAGCATACAAAATATGATTTCCCATCCAGAATATACTGCATAGTGACTTAATCATGCATATTATTATCCAAAATTTTCCATTTATACTTCCTAGAATTTTTTACCCCTCTTTCTGTCCCTCTGTCCTTTCCCACCCTCTTCTCCCACTGTCTCTGGTGTCTACAATTGTCTTCTATTCCTTTTCCACCCACATTGTATTGATCACACAATTTCTTAAATAATCTAACTACTTTCAATGGTAAGTTTATATGGTACTATTAAGAAAACCAGTTTTAACTTAAATTATAGAAATGCTAAGGAACTTTTCTTAAAGCCAGGAAACAAGTTAGGATTCTGTTCAAATGGTAGGTAGGTGCATGAACCTATCAGTCTCATGTATTTTATCTTCTGTTTTGGTTCCATTTTTCCTATTAAATTCTGGGATAAAATATTCAACTCCTGACTTGTCCCTATGATTAAGCTGGCCGCTTTCTTAGTTTTCGAACTCTTCTTTCCGTGTGTCTGTATTTAATTTTCCTGATATAGCACACCCTTGAGAACTTCTTGGAGATCTGGTCTGGTGCTGGTAAATTCTTTCAGGTTTTGTTTATCTGAGAATGTTCTTGTCTTTTCTTCCCACCTGAAAGATAATCTTGCTGGGTACAGTATTCTCGGCTGAAATTGCTTTTCTCTTAACACTTTGAATATATTTTCCCATTCCTTTCTCGCCCGCATTATTTCCGATGAGAGATCTGCTGTTAGCCTGATGGGATGTCCTTTGTAGGTAACTTGATGTTTTTCTCTTGCCAATCTTAGTATCTTGTCTTTGTCTGTGGCTTTGGTCAACCTGGCTATAATGTGTCTTGGAGAAGATCTTCTTGGGTTGATTCTATTTGGCGTCCTTTGTATTTCTTGGGACTGGATCTTCGAATGCCTCTCTAGGTTTGGAAAGTTTTCTTGTAGGATTTCATGGAATAGATTATCAGTGCCCTTATGGGTCTCTTCACCTTCCGGAATGCCAATTATCCGGATATTTGGACGTTTGATGGTATCCAGTGCTTCTCGCATATTATTCTCACATTTTTGTGCCATTTTCTCAGTCTTCATGGTGGATTTTTCTAGGCCAGCCATTTTCTCTTCTACGTCTGAGATTCTATTTTCTGTATGATCTAGTCTGCTTTTTATACTTTCAAGGGAGATTTTTACTTCCTGTATTATAGACTTCATTTCTAATAGTTCAGTTTGACTCTTTTGTAAAGCGTGTAATTCCTCTTTCAGATCTTGCAAGAATTTCCTCACCTCCTGGAACTCGTCAACTTCTTTCTCCTTTCTCTTTAGCAGTTCATTGTCTCTCTTCTCTTCCATCTCAGTTAGCTTCGCCATTATGAATGTTCTAAATTCTTTATCAGACATTTCCATGATTTGCATTGAACTGCTGGTGGATGAGGAGGAACTATTCTTTTCCCTTGGAGGAGAGGTATTTTCTTGCTTTCCCATATTTCTTGTGGTCCTGTGGTGATTTCTTGTCATCTGATGGATGGTGTGTTTCTTTCGAATTCTTAAAGTTCAACCTGAGTGTTCAGGAGCAAGCAGAAAGAGGTGATCTGGAATCTCTTTGCTGTTCTGTTGTGATCGTTGGTGCAGCAGTTTCAGTAGATATTGAGGAATATGTTAACCCTAATAGTATTTTGATGTTTCGCTACAGTGCCCTTAGATCCATCTAGAAACACATTGAAGGGATATTGAAGAGTGGAGAGACAAGAAAAAAGAAAATGAAAGAGAGAGAAACAATGACAAAGAAAGAGAAAAAAAGACATAAAAAAACACAAAAAATTGTAATTATTGTTTTTATTAAGAAAAACTAAAAAAAAAAAAAAAAAGAAAAATTTTAAAAACCCAAAAAATAGAAAATCGCGCGGCACGCTAGAAATGACTACTTTGCAGGAGCCATGAGGAATCCGCTTCTGAAGGAAGACCTCAACTCTCCTGCCTGGGCAGAGGGAGCAGAGGGAATGATTATTAACAAAACAAAAGGTGGAGCTGAGAGCAAGAGAAAAACTTTACCTTTAAAAAAATCGTAAAAAGGAAAAATTACAAAAATATGAGAGAACAGAAGTAGAGAGAGACAAAGACAGAGACCCAGAGGCAGATAGAAGGTCAGAGGGGCTCCCTACCATGCTAACTTTGTTTGCTGGAGGCTGAATTATCAGTAGAAAATCTTCATTTTTCCTGTCCCCTGAAATAACTACTTTGCAGGAGCCATGAGGAATCCGCTTCTCTCAATGTATGATTTTTAAGAATAAATGTACAGGGACCAGCAGTTAGCGTAATGGCTGTGTTGCTGGACTCCCACGTAGACGACCGCGGTTCACGTCCCGGACCAGTGGCTTAAACTCATGTCGGGTGCATGTGCGTGCGTGCCCAAGATCCCGAGAGGAGAATGGAGGAGAAGGGATTGCGGCGTGGCCATACCCCTGGGGGGTGATTTCCTGATTTCTGTCTCTCTGTCTATCTCTGTCTGTCTGGGGAGCTCAAAAGCCCTATAGCAAAAACCTCTCCAAAAAAAAAAAAAAAGAATAAATTTACAGAACAATATACAGTGTAACTCTCATGTTCCTATCCCTTTTATGCCAGATCACAGACCTATTCTTAGGCAATACATATTAAAGGCCTGAAACAATGTTCATTGATTTCTAGCTCCATTTTCAAAAATTTATTTTAAGAAAAAAATAAAATAGCACTACATATTTGCAATAATTATATTTTTATATTAATAGAAGCAAAAAAGGTGAGGGAATAACCTATCAGAACATAATATATGATATAAATGTTATAATAACATAACATTCATTTAAAAACACAATGACAATTTACCATATAGAATTTATTATTAAGTTAATAATGCTCTTTAGAAATTTACATGTTGAGCGCATAAAACCACGTCTATCATATTGCCTTGACCCACTTCCCTGCCTGGTCCTGTTGCCTCCTCTTCTCCTCCCTCCTCCACTCTCCCGGTCCTGCACGTGCAGGCACACGGCTCCATCCTACTGAGATCTCCTCTCACACTTACACTCTGTGAGCAGAACGGAGGCCAACACATGGGAAGAATGTGGTGCCTCTGCAGTGTTTCTCAAGAAATCACTTAGGTATTCAAGTTAGTGTGGCCAAGAGACCACCCCTGATTACCAAAACTCATGTTCTCTTCTTCCTGTGCACAAAGGTAACCACATTGCCCAACTCCTCTGCAGTCAGGTGTGATCCTGTGTCTGTTAATGCCCATACAACTTAGTAACAACGTGAAATGTTTCACGGCTGGTCTAAAAACGAGTTTCTCGTTTCCTTGTCCATTGCTTCTCCTAGTTCCTCACAAAGAGAGGAATCTGGATGACCTTGGAAGCCAGATGCTGAAGACGTTAAAGCCCCCAACAGATTTGTTGCCCAATAGGGCTGTTCTGCAACTATTTCATCTCTAACTACTGTTCTGTGAGCGAAAAGTAAGCTTCTGTTGTACATAAGTCATATCTTCTTTACGGTCTTTGTAATTTCATTTAGTCTAGTCAGATCATTACTGTTAATTATATAAAGAAATATACACCATTGGTTTCTTTTAAGGTTTCCATCAGACACAAGGCTTCCTCTTGAATTCTGTCTTCAATAGTTTTCTTGCCCATTCCCATGTTGCACAAAACCGCGAGGGAGAAACACCTGGTTTGCTTCCATGTTTCTCCATTACTGAAGACAATTCCTATCAAGACAAAAACAAAAATGAAAACAAAATTTAAAACCAAAACAAAAGCAAAAAAAGAGAAGGATTTTCTTCATCACCCTGAATTCTAGCTGAGTTAAGCCCTGCCTCACCTGCCTACTCTCATAACTCAACCTCATTATTTTACTGTCAGAGCTCTGGGTTTTATATTTTGCTAAACTCTCAGTTCATCAGCGCCTCCAAGTCTCAGAATAACATGATCCAAGTGTTTTGTTCCCATTTTACTGGCAAAGACGCTGAAGATGATGGAGGTGAAATGCATGCTCTGTGAGCACACAGCTAGTAAATCATGGTGAGTCCAAGACATAGGTTGAATTTTCAGGGCTGACTTTTCTGATTGTAGGTGAATGTTAGGAGAAACAGCAAGAGGTTATTCTCAAGAGAAGGTGATCCAGCTCTTCTGCAATGGGAGGAATCGCATGACAGTGTGTTCCTCAGATAAGGGATATGTCATTGCCAAGTAGCTCCTCTCTCCCATGAAATATGTATGGTCTCAGCACCAGGATGCTCCACACCACACTTCAAAGTCAAAACAAGATTGAGGGGAAAATAACCTCATAGGAAACTTGTCTAGGAAGCATCATGGACAAACATGCAGAAGAGGCGAGGCCCTCATTCAGTCCTTACCTCTTTGTCACTTTTTGTTTGTTTTTATGAGAAAGAGAGATTTTTGAGAGGCTCTTGCCTTGTCATAGTCTTCCTGCCCCAGAACATCCAGGCTCAAGCCACTGTGTCCGGGCTATTTAGGTTGAGCAGGGAAAGACCTACCTCTTTACCAGAAACGCTGTGATCTAGAAGACTGGGTACGTTAAGGCCGGCTCCAAAACAAATGGAAGATAGTTCAAGTAATTAATTATTAAGAAAGCTTTTTATTTGTGTGTGTGTTTTTTTAAGTGCCAGAGGGCACGTGTGCTCACCAGAGATGGGGGTAGGGTGGGGGGGAGTAACCCCACATGCGTCATAGTCACACCATAATCCCTTTTCCTCCACTTCTTCCTCTTGTCAGGATTGGAACACGCATGCACACGGATCTGATACGCTTTCCAACCCACCAGTGTTGCTACCCAAACCACATTGGCCAGGTGAATCTGGCTCCCTTAACCACTAAGCCTCAGGGCCAATCCCCAAAAGCTTTTTCTATTATATTTCATTATTCACTACATGATTCTTGATTCTTTTATCAGAGCTCTTCTGTGCTCTATGCTCTGTATTCTATTGTATTTGAATAGTTCTTATACATTTTAGACAAACAGAAGATTGAAGACAAAGTCGAGATATTCCAAACCTATATTGGTTCCATACTGTACACACTTCCTAAAAAAAGTCCCCTGACACCCATGGCCTGAAGTATAAGAAGCAAATGTCTCTTTTCCATTATCTTAACTGGCCATCATTTAAAATGAATTTGTCTAAGTTATAATTCATAGGATGTTAGCAGTTAGGCAGTTTGTTTACATTAAATTTAATGTTTCATGAGGTACATTATGTCACATTCACAGGTTTAAAGAATAGATGAATGATGGCGTTACAGAAATATTCATAAGTTTATGTTGGATTTATGAAAGGTGAGTTCTATAATTTTCTCTAAATTCTTGCAATTGCTCAATTTCTTAGCCTTTTGGGGATCTTTTTAACTTAAAAAGTCATACCCATTACCCAAAGAGCATACCTATCCATGGAAATTTCTGTCAATCACTGGGAAACTCCCTCTGCCAGAAAATTCCTCTCCTTGGTCAATCAGGCCTTCCTTAATTGCTTCATATCCATGCAATACCACCGTGGGCTTCATACCTAAATACACAGTGAACACGGGGCCATATTCTTTTGCCAGCTGGAGATGAAATAGGAGATGGGGGGGAAGTGAGAATTCCAACACTGAAATGGAGATACGAACATTTTTTTAATTGCCAGAAGGCACATGTACCCACTAAAAAAAGACAGAGAGAGAGAAACAGAGGGAGAATGCTGCCTCCCGATAGAGTGTAGTCATTCAGTAAGATTTGATATACATAGATTCATTGAGCCCTTCATGTTTTTCAAGCAACTAGAGCCAAGATTCAATCCAAGGTTGGCCATGTGGGATCCAGCTTCCTGAGCCATTAAGCTACAGTCTTGGTTTGAAAAATATTTTTAATCTTACTCAAGAGAAATTTGAGCATCCATCCATCCATATTAAAGAATTTAGACTTTTAGGGACCAGCAGTTAGTGTAATGGCTATGTCGCTGGACTCCCACATAGTCGACCGCAGTTCGAGTCCTGGACCCAGTGGCTTAAACTCACGTCGTGCGCGTGTGCGCGTGTGCCCAAGATCCCGAGAGGAGAATGGAGGAGAAGGGATTGCAGCATGGCCATCCCCCCTGGGGGGGTGATTTCTCTGTTTCTGTCTCTCTGTCTGTCTGGCGAGCGCACATGCCCTATAGCAAAAACCTCTCCAAAAAAAAAAAAAGAATTTAGACTTCTAGAACCAAAAAATGAATAAGAAAAAGCATTAAATGGCAATTATCATTATATTATTAGTAACATTGCTGTTATTATTATCAACATCAAAAATTATTATTTATTCAGCTCCTACTATGTAACAATGCATTTATTCATATTATTTAATACCTATTCTCTGCCAAACTTAAAATTATACCAAAATTTCTCCATTTTTCCTGATGTTATAATAAATGTTTCTCCTCCTGTTTAAGAAAAGTCTTTCCAACTTGTAAACTAATTATTGTACTTCATTTTTCGCTATAAGGCACATGCACTCTTCAGAGAGTGAGAAAAGTGAGAAAGCATCCCTTGAGGGGAATAACAGTGTCTCTGGCAAAATAGTGTCTCTCTGTCTTTCCAGCGAGTGCTCACATCCTAGATCAAAAATCTTTCATTAGGGACCAGCAGTTGGCGTAATGGCTATGTCGCTGGACTCCCATGTAGTTGACTGCGTTTCAGGTCCTGGACCCGGTGGCTTAAACTCACATCGGGCGCGCGTGTGTGTGTGTGCCCAAGATCTCGAGAGGAGAATGGAGGAGAAGGGATTGTGGCATAGCCATCCCCCCTGGGGGGTGATTTCTTGTTTTCTGTCTCTCTGTCTCTCTCAGTCTTTCTGGTGAGCGCACGTGCCCTACAGCAAAAAAAACCTCTCCAAAAAAAGAAAATAAAATTCTGTGGAAAAATGAAAAGTGTGGGTTTATTTAGGTGCAAAAATTTTGAAGTCCATGCATAGTTCTTCATAATATGGATTTTTCCATTGAATTTTCGAGACTCCTCCTATACAGTCTCCAGCTTTTGATGGTTCCACTTAAAATTTTTTGACTTTACAATGGTACAAAAGCCATATGCACTCAGAAGAAACCATGCTTCTAGTGCTCATATAACTCTTTAGTTTTTTACTTTCGGTACAAGATTAAATAAATTCTATAAAATTCTCAACATTTCATTATAGAATAGGTTTTTGTTTTGTTTTTGCCAGAGGGCACATGCACTCGCAGGAGAAAGACCAGCGAGAGAGAGTGAGAAGTCACTTTTGCAATCCCTTCTCCTTCATTCTCCTCCTGGGGTTTTGGGCATGCATGCACATGGGTGGGCATGATTTTCAGTCCACCAGATCCAGGACTCACTACTTGATCAGCCACATGAAAGCTGAGTATCTTAACTACCATACCACTTGCTGGCCCCTAAAACAGGCTTTCTATCAGATGATTTGCCCAACTATAGGCTAATATAAGTGATCTGAGCATGTCCAAGTTAAGCTACGCTAAGCTATGCTGTTTAGTAGGTTAGGTATAGTAAGTTACCAACTTACAAAGAGGTAACCTCATCATAAGTTGAAGAGCATCTGTATTCCTTAAAATGATTTCTAGGTATCCAATGCATGCTCCTCTTTAAAACTATGAGCACTGAACAATGACCACAATTCTTTGTTCTAGAATTCCTTCCTAGGAGTTCTGGGGAGAGTCACACTCACATGCTCTCAATCTTACTACACAGGCCACCAGGCCTCAGTAATTGTGACTTACTCCTATCCCGACTCTGGCACATCACGCAGTGATTAGTCAACTGCCTCATCTATGTCAAGGTTAAGTTAAACATTACCTTCTCTGACCCCAAGTTTTAGGTACCTTTTTAGCCAATGATGAACTATATAATCTCTGAGTTCACTCATTGTGAAGGGCACACTGACTCAAAAAACTGTTAAACAAGGACACAAAACAAGTAGAGGGTCTAATGGCCCAAAATAAATCAAAAACTAAAAGACATTTGGTATGTGCGAAATGTGCTGATCCCACACCTGACCGCACCTGCATATCTGCCATACACACGATCTCCCAAAATATTGGGTTGTCAGAAAAATCATGACGTGTTTTTTCTACGCGAAAATGTGTCATGACTTTTCTGACAACCTAATAGCTTAAGCAGTTGCCCTATAAATCGTCCTGGTCTTTTCTGGTGGGTAGGCTGAGGCACCCCTGGTTTCACACCCCCCAGGCACATTGCTCAATAAACTCTCCTTTTTCTTTCGAGATGACCTCCTCTGGAGTCTTACTCTGAACCGTGATGCCTATGACCCGTAAGCCTAAGCTTTCAGTTATCCCACCTTTGGGGTCAAACCAATGTAGACCTTCCATGTATTGATTTACAATATTGCTTCTAGTTTCTGCTTTACCAATAAATGTATTAAAGAGTTTTTGTAACTTGACACCTTGGAGAACTTTCTCAAGGCGTCTTGAGTTTATGCTTTTCCAGAACAGTCATTCATATTGACTTAGAAAAAAAAAAAGTTCTACAATATTTTAGAGTTTGTTTCTTCCCCATCAACAAGAATCTCTCTCTCTCTTTTTTTAAGGTTTTTGTCATAGGGCACGTGTGCTCAACAGAGACAGACAGAGATAGTCAGGGGAAAGTGAGAAATCATTCCCCAGGTGGATGGACACACCACAGGCCCTCTTCCTCCATTTTCTCCCCACAATTTTGGGCACGCACACACACTTGGCTTGATTTTCAAGCTGCCGGGCCCAGGAGTTGAACCATGGTCAGCCATGTGCGAGTGCAGTATCTTTAGCACCATGCTACCTGCTGGCCCCAAGCATCTCTTTAAAACTTGGTGTCTGGGGGCTGTATTTTAACTAGCAGCAGGGATGTCTTGTTTGCTCACTGCAAACAACAGGAAGAAAATTAATTGTACTTACCACTTTTATGGATTTGGTGATGTCCTTAGAATCTAATTGCAAAACATTTCCAATAATTGGCAGAGGAGTAGGACCAGGTGGGAGCTTCCCTTTGCCATGACTTCCATTCCACAGAGAAAGAAGAATCAAACAAGAAAGGCAAATGACCAGAATGGTGAAGAGATCCATTGATGTGCTTTGTGGAAATGCAATTGGAAGCTTAAGGTCTAAAGATTTATAAGTGCAAAGTGCAAGTTTGTTACCAAACATTTACTAAGTCTCTGGACATTTAATAAATATTGCTTATCATTAGTGTAGTTCCTTGACCTGCTGGTAGAGATGATAAAATTATAAAAAATAACTCCAAAGTAAAAGTTATAAAGAAAAAGAAATTTATTACTGTCACAAAGCTAGCTCCAGATAAAAGCCAGACCCTTTATTTTAATTAAAGGACTGACCTTAATTGTTAAATCAAGGGTAAAATTAATTATGAGTCTGATTTAAATTTTTTAATATTTATTTATTTATTTATTCATTTATTTTAATTTAACTAGAGAGAGTCACAGAGAGAGAGAGGGAAAGTGAGAAAGCAAGCCACCAGGTCCAGCACTTGAACCATGGTTAACCTTGTGGGAGTGTCCAATGCCTTAACCACTATGCCACCTTCTGGTCCCTGTGTCTGACCTTAAATTAATTTTAAAACAAATTGTTTAAAATTCAACAGTTACTGAGTCAATAATTTCTCCATAGATAAATAAAAATGAAACTTCAGAAAAACTCGTCTTTTTGCCTGTAGAATGTTGGGAAACCAGGATTCAAAAAACTGCAATTATTCCAAAGAAATAAAGTTATTAAGTTTTCAATCTTATACATTGTATCAAGATATTTTTGGTCCTGATGGAAAACAGATTTTTTTCTTTGAAGAGGTTTTCGCTATAGGGCGTGTGCGCTTGCCAGAAAGATAGAGAGAGATAGACAGAAAGCAAGAAATCACCCCCCCAGGGGGGATAGCCACTCAGCAATCCCTTGTCCTCCATTCTCCTCTTGGGATCTTGGGCATGCAAACACACACACACACACACACACACACACACACACACACATGCCCGGCATGAGTTTAAGCCACCGGGTCCAGGACTTGAACTGCTGTCAACTCCATGGGAGTTCCAGAAACATAGCCATTACGCCAACTGCTGGTCCCTGAAAAACAGATTTTTTTTTTTTTTTTAAAGTTTAGTTACTTACAAAAGTAACTATGTGGCATTCTATCCCAGGCTCCCCCACCTCCCAGCTTGGGCCCCTGGGCCCTGCTGTTGCACCCTGATATTTGGTGTTTTCTCAGGGAAGAAGCCTAAGGCAAACGATTTCAAGGACAGAGCATCAAATTGCTATAGCACTTACACAAAGTGGAAATCATTGGGTATCCACTAGAGAATGAAGAAAACCTGGTGATGCCTCCCAGGAATGTGGCGGGAAAACAGTAACACTCAGGACATATGATTAGCATTTGGATTATAGGTACACACATGCAAGTCCAAGATGGAAAAACGAACAAATAAAATGCTGTATTCACGTTTTTATTTTGAGTTTGTGGAGATACCATAGCAGGGCATGAATTCTAACAGTTGAGACTCATTCCTGGGGCTCCTAATCAGCGTTTCCCTACAGGACCAGGGCACTCCAGTTTCTCTACTTCAAATCCCAATCTCCGGTAACTCTAGGTGATACTCAGAAAAGAGAGCTTTTCTGCTCCCTTCCCCTGGTCCCTCTCTTTGTGTTTGTCATTATGGGAACCAGCATGGCTTCTTGGGATTCTGTTTTCTCCCATTTCTTACCTGAACAATGCACAGAAGAAAGAAAATCTGCGAACTGACCCGCCGAACACTTTTCTTTAGAACATGCGGCAAAATGGCTGCAAATTGGCCTACGTTAACAATGTTTTGCTCTGTTTAACA
This sequence comes from Tupaia tana, assembly GCA_026018925.1. Taxonomy (NCBI): domain Eukaryota; kingdom Metazoa; phylum Chordata; class Mammalia; order Scandentia; family Tupaiidae; genus Tupaia; species Tupaia tana. The sequence goes on from JAKSZU010000010.1 coordinate 80,958,749, forward strand.
GTGACACCACAGTACTAACACAGGAAGTGTTAAAATACTTGGCGGCCAATTTAACAAGTATTACGGAGTATGAAGAATAGGAAGTATGTATTTGTGAAAACTCAGGAGACTCCTTAATGGAGGCTGGGCGCTCAATGTGAGGCAATGGGAGAGGAGAGGAGGGGTCAGAGAAGACATTCCTGACAGTGGGAAGGGGTGGACAATGCTCAGAGGACGGGACGTGTGGAGGACAGCCCAGCAGCAGCTGTTGCTCTGGCTTTCCTCACACAGGAACGAAGCAGAGCTTGTACGAGTGGGGCAAAGAAGCAAACCCATTGGCAACTGGGGTGCAGTCGAGGTCGTTCAGGTCAACCACAGATTTCAGGTTAAAGTTCTGTAAAATGGTGGTCAGGAATAAGAACAGCTCCAGGCGGGCCAGGCCTTCTCCAGCACAAATGCGTTTTCCTGAAAATTAGCACAAAGGAGAGATACTCTTTTTTTTTTTTTTTAAGAATTATTTTATTTTATTTTATTTTTATTTGAATTTGACCAGAAAGCGACAGAGTAAAAGAAAGAGAGAGAGGGGAGAGAGAGAGAGGGAAAGTGAGAAAGCAAGCTGCCAGTTCTGGGACTTGAACAGTGGTCCAGTTTAAGTGGGAGTCCAGCAATGTAACCATTATGCCATCTGCTGGTCCCAAGGATAGATACTCTTGAACAGTATTTTTTGTTTGTTTGTTTTGGGGGGCAGTGTCCTTGAAAATATTCTAATATTAAACACAGGAAAGCAGACTGCTGTGGAGTATGTGCAGTATGGTGTGTGATCTCATTTCTAAAAATGAAACTGTATGCACGCCATGAAAGCAAGGGTCTTTCATCAGAATGTTTCTAATTTTTTCTATTACAATGCAAACATTTATTTAAAGACGTTTAAAAACATTGTATTGAAGCCAGCAGGTGGCATGGTGGTTAAGGCACCGGACTCCCATAAGGCCAACTGTGGTTTGAGTTCTGGACCTGGCAGCTTGCTTTCTCACTTTCTCTTTCTCTCTCTCTCTCTCTGTCTCTTTCTCTCTGGTGAGCACATGTGCCCTACAGCAAATTAAAAAATAATAAATAAAATAAAATAAAAAATTATTTCAAAAATATTATTATTCAAAGTTCTTTTTAAACATATTTTAAAATTTATAATGTATTTGCATTTATTTGTATATTTTTGTGGGGTATACTATGGTTGTTTAAAGCACACTTGCAGTGTGTGACAAATCAAGCCTCCCATCTTCAACAAAGAACATTACATTTTGGTATGCCCCTTCAATTTATGTTTTCTGTTTTTTGAGAGATTTTTGCCATAGGGCATGTATGCTCACAGAAGAGACAGAGATAGAAAGTGAGAAATTACCCTCTAGGGGAGATGGTCATGCCGAATTCTTTCTCCTCCATTCTCCTCTAAAGATTTTGGGCTCGCGCCCCTCCCCACCCCCCAACACACATGTTGTGAGGTTTAAGCCACTGGGTCCTGGACTCAAACCAAGGTCAACTCAGTGGGGATCCAGCAACGTAACTATTACAACATCTGCTGGTTCCATGATTTTTTTTTTGTAGGTTTTCACATTTGTCAGAGAGAGACATAAAGAAGGAAACTGAGAAATTACTCCCCAAAGGGAATGGCCAGTTGCAATCCCTTCACCTCCATTTTCCTCTCAGGAATATGGGAATGCACATATGCATGTCTGATGTGATTTTTAAGCCATTGGGTCTGGGACTCAAACCACAGTCACCCATGTGGGGAGTCCAGCACCTTAACCACCATGCCACCTGCTGGCCCTGCCCCTTTGATTTTTGTTCTAAGACTATATATATATATATATATATATATATATATATATATATACATGGTTGTCAGAAAGTCATGATTTATTTTTCTAAGTTTTCCTATGCAAAAATGTGCTGTGTCTTTCCCAAGAACCCAATATAATACATATGTTATATGTATTTTTTATGCTAGTCTAAAACGAAGACTCTGGGTACCTATTCTGTGCTTATGAATACTTGTGTTCCCAGACTTCAGTCTGGAAAGAGAGGGCACCACACAGAAGATAAAGTTATGGAGTTTCTTAGGGCAGACAAGGACAGGTAAGGTCACCTTCCAGGAATGTTCTGAGTAGCTCGGTGATACAACTAGAGGCAGCACCCAGTCAACCCATCCTCTAGCTTTCTCAGTTTGGAGGAACTGGGTCCACTCTAAATTCCCACTAGTCTGACCCAACAGTGAGAATGTGTCATGAGCAGCTCCATGTGCGGGCATTGAGAGTGGTGCCCATGATCATGGACAAGGAGCAGGTCTGCAGCCCCAGGTCCAGATGATCCCATAAAGTTACCTTGCCCCTTGACGTGCACATGGAGATGAATTTCTATTACCTGTCGAGAAAGGCATGAAGTAGTCACTTTTCTTAAAGTTGCCACTCTCATCCAGGAAGTGACCAGGGTCAAACACTTCTGGGTTAGGGAATTCTTTGTCATCGTGCAGTACAGATGTCAGAGATGCCATTATGGTTGTGCCCTGCAATGAACAGCACAGGTTAACGGGGTGTGGAGACAGTCTCGGAGCTGGCAGGAACAGTGGACGTCACTTCACTCTTTTGATCTGTAGTAAGAAAGCCGGGGTCAAAGAAGAGCAGTGGCATTTCCAACCAGACAGAGTATGCGATGAACAGGGTTAATTTAGGCTGGTGGCAGTGATCTGGTGAAAGTGTCTCCCAACAGCACATGAAGTGCTGAGTACTAAGCACTTGGGTGTCAACGGTTCTGAATCTGTCCTGCTTATCACCAAGCTAGGACACTAGTGTCTGTCCTGCTTCCTGCTCTATTGCATCACTTCAGTTTTAGCACCTCATCTTTATTGTGCTTCAAAATGGAAGCCTTTGCTGGCTCTTGAAATGTGTAGAGTATCTGTTAATATAGATCATGGTCATAGGATGTTTTAAAACAGAAGTCTTAGCCAAATAGAGAATTTCTTTTTTGGTATGATGATGAGTATACTAAAAACTATTGAACGCTGGTAAGCAGGTGGCATGGAAGTTAAGGCAGCTGGATCCCACATGACTGACTGCCCAGGTTCGAGACCCAGAGCCAGTGGCTTGAAAATCTTGCCAGGCACGGTACGTATGTGCCCAAAACCCCAAGAGGAGAATGGAGGAGAATGGATTGCAGTGTGGCCTTCCCTGCAGGGGGTTGATTTCTCACTTTCTCTCTCTCTCTGTCTTTGGTGAGTGAGTGTACACAACCTATAACCAAAAGGAAAAAGAAAAAACAACCCAAAAAACAAAACACAAGACTATTTATTTTACATTGCCATGCAGTTTGTTTCTCGCCATTAAAAATGTGGGGGAGGGCCAGCAGGTGGCATGGAGGTTAAGGCGGCTGGATCCCACAAGACTGACTTTGTGGTTCAAGTCCCGGACCTGGCAGCTTCTAAAATGTGCCAGGCACGTGTGCATGTGTGCCCAAAATCCCAAGAGGAGAGGAGAAAAGGGGATTGCAGCATGGTCATTCCCCTTGGGCATGATTTTATTCAAGACACTGGGTCTGGGTGTGAACCACACATGTGGGACCCTGCCACCTTAACCAACATGCCTAACGGTTGGTCCCAGGTTATATTATTTTACATTTTATTGGTAATATGTTTTGGGTTCAAGTAGAATGGAGTAGTTTGGAGCATACCAACTATAAAGTCTAAACCTTGTCCATAATCCTCCTTTCAGAAGTCATTGTGAAACTGATGAAACAAAAGTTGGTCTCAAGACTGCATAGTTGGGAGAACCTCAGAGAGGCCAGCCGATGGCTGTGGTACCTTTTTGGCTGTGTTCTTGTCCAATTCTGTATCAAGGCAGAAAGTATTACATCAGTCTAACTACCCAATATGGGAGGAAACAACCTTTTCTGGAAGGAGATAAACATCATTGAAACTACATTTTTCCATATGTAATAATTTTCATTTAATAAAAAAATTAGACATTCTAAAATTACAAAAAGAAGAGTGCAGGGACCAGCAGATGGTGTAAAGGTTATGTCGTTGGACTCCTGCGTAGTTGATTGTGGTTTGAGTCCCAGACCTGGTGGCTTGGAACTCACACTGGGTGCGTGTGCATGCATGCCCAAAATCCCGAGAGAATGAAGGAGAATGGATTGTGGCGTGGCCATCTCCCCAGGGGGAGTGCTTTCTCACTTTCTGTCTCTTGTCTCTCTTTATCTCTCTGGCAAGTGCATGCACCCGGCAGCAAAAATCCCTCTCTAAAAAAAGAAGAGTGGAGGATAGGAAGGCAATAAAAACAGACCCAAAGTGAGAAATGAGTCCCTCCTCATTTTATGAGACCAGCTTTAACTTGCAATCTGAGAAAAAAATCTCAAGGAAGAAAAATTACAGGGCAATTGCTCACAAATATTAATATAAACATCCTTAATAACCCATACAAGATCAAATCTAGTTGTATGTATATGCATAAAATATGCATATCTAGTGAAGGAAAGGAAGCCAAACTACCTGACCATGTAAATAGATGCAGAAGCCATTTAATAAAATTATGCCCATATTTAAATGGCAAAACATCATACAAAAATAAGAGAAGGCAAACATCTCTCATGTAGTTAAAAAAAAAATCTGCCAAAATGTACATAAAACATCATGCTCATGTCTGGCCAAGGTGGCACATATATAGCACCACCACTTGGGAGGCTGGAAGCCACATGGGAAGCATGGGTTTGGTTCCCAGGGCAAGTCGAACACACCAGGCATGGTGTGTGGACCTGTAATCCTATGTAGTTGGGAAGTGGGGCAGGAAGGCTATGACAGAGCAAGACCCTGTCAAAAATACTCATCTCTCTCTCCCTTCTTTCTCACTCTCTCTCTCATAGAGGAAAAACACACAGGCATCAGGCTCAACAGCAAAACGCTAACTTTCTACTCCCTGCTAGAGAGTAAACATGAGAAAGGGTGCCACTTCCAGCACTTTTATTCAACACTATCCTGGAACTCCTCATCTGTGTAATAATAAAATAAGGAGAAAATAAAGTCATAAGAATTGGAAAAGAAGAAACAAGACAAATATTAACCCAGACAGGAGGGTAGTGTACATAAGAAATTCCAAATGAACCTACACACAAATTATTAGTAATGACCAGTAGATTTAGCAAAACGACATGCAAGGTCATCAAAATTAAAAGATTTATCATATTTTGTATTCCAGGAACAAAAATTTAAAAAGCATTTTTAAAGTTATATAATTTATACTGGCATCAAAGTAATTATCAGCCAGTCGTAGTGGTACAGCACTCTGAGATACTGAGGCCACAGGGGACGGTCCTAGTTTTACATCCCGAGGGTCTCTTTGGACACACCGGGAGGTGTGTGCAATTGTGTGTGCAACTGTGATCCTGACTGACTGAGGCTGGGATTGGATCATGATGTAAAAACCCTGTTGTGGGAGACTGGCAGGTGCTGTGGTGGGCAAGGTCCTGGACTCCCACATAGCAGACCATGGTTCGAGTTCTGGATCTGGCGGCTTGCTTTTTCACTTGCCCTTTTTCCTTGTCTCTGGTCAAACTAAAAATAAATAAGTAAATAAATTAAAATAAATAATTATTTTTTAAAAATGCCCCAAACCCCATTGGGGTAGCTATCTCTCTCTGTCTCTATCACTGTCTGGAAGAAATAAATAAACATTTAAAAAATAAGTATTTGTTTAACCTAATTTATTTATTACTGTTTTTCAATTTTACCAGAGAGAGAGGGAGAGTGAGAAAGCAAGTCATCAGGTCTGGGACTCGAACCGCAGTTGGCCATGTGGAAGTATAGCACCTTAGTCAACATACCATCTGCTGGCCCCAATAAATAAACTTTTAACAGAATATGTTAATTACTACAGGGAAAACTAACAAAAGACATGTAAGTTCCTGAACTGAAAATAAAAAAGAGTTAAAAAAAAAGAGCTGAGGAACCAGTAGATGAAGTAATGGCTACATCACTGGACTCCCATGTAGTCAACTGTGGTTCAAGTCCCAGATCCAGTGGCTTAAACTCATGCTGGGCATGTGTGCTTGCATGCCCAAGATCCCGAGAGGAGAATGGAGGAGAAGGGATTTCGGCGTGGCCATACCCCCAGGAGGTGATTTCTCGCTTTCTGTCTCTGTGTCTCTGTTTTTCTGGCGAGTGCATGCACCCTATAGCAAAAACCTTTCCAAAAAAAAAAAAAGAGTTGAAACAAATTGAGAACATTACAATATTCACTAACTAGAATATTCCAGATGTCAATTGTTTCCAAATTGATCTGTAGATTTGAAGGAATCCTGAAGAAATTCCAGGAGAGGGTTTTGAAAAATTAACAAACTGATACCAAAGTGTATCAAACATATGTAACCAAGAGTAGCCACAGCAATCTCGAAGACGCAGGATAAATTTGGAAGCCCTACACTGCCAGATATCAAGAACTATCAGAAAGACTTAGAGCCCAGAACTAAAGACAGTACATAGCCCATCACCTGCCACACATCATTTCTGTTCTTGTCTTGTCTTGTGTGAACAGAGAATTAGAATCATACTGTGAATTTGGGAACTTCAAGAGCCCTGAGGTGCATATGAAGGAAACAGTCTTACCTTGGGAATGAAGTAGTTTCTGAATTTAATGTCACAGGTCACTGCATGGGGCAGGCTGATGGGAGAGAGGTCGATGAATCGCTGGACCTCATGTATCGTGGCATCCGTGTAGGGCATGTGACTCCTGTCCTGCATGCAGGGGCTCCGGTGTCTGCCGATCACACGGTGGATCTCTTCCTGGACTTTAGCTGACAAGACACAAATAAGAGCTGACGGAAAGGAGGAAGATGACACATTTGTCATAGCCATTCAGAGTTACAGGAAGCATGATAAGGGTGTTTATAACCATAACCCCAAATGCCCAAACAGATTGTAAACATGACCTACGTGCCTAGGGCACACCTAGACATGTGAACGGAATGGCCATAATATAGACATGTGTGACGCTCCTACAAGCCAGATACTAAGCTACTTGTGTGCCCACCTCCATATTAAGCTTACATAACTATTACAAATAGAAATGATGAAGTGTTTCAAAATGAAAATGGTTATAGCATAATTAGCTCAAGAATGATCAGGCCAGTCAGTGGTGTGGTGATTAAGGTGGCTACATCCTATCCATTCATGCCTGACTGTGTTTTAAGACCACCTGGACCCGGTGGCTTGAAAAGTACACCAGATGTGTCTGTGCATGCCCAAAATTCTTTTTTTGTTTGAGTGGTTTTTGCTATAGGGCGCATGTGCTCACCAGAAAGACAGAGAGAGACAGAGAGACAGAAAGTGAGAAATCACCCCCCTCCCGCCCCCAGGGGGAATGGCCACACTGCAATCCCTTCTTCTCCATTCTCCTCTCGGGATCTTGGGCACACATGCACACATGCTCGCGTGAGTTTAAAGATACCAGGTCTGGTACTTGAACCATGGTTGACTACATGTGAGTCCAGTGACATAGCCATTGGGCCAACTGTTGGTTCCCCTCAGGTTCTAAAATTCCACGACCCTGTTTCTTAGGATGGATGATATTTTCATCCACTCTGTTGGACACTTCTAGAGGATTTTCTATCTAGGTGGCAGAAATGTAGGTCTCCGGCCAGCCCTGGAGCGCAGCAGTTAAGTGTTGGTTGAGAGAGCCTACATGGCCAACTGCAGTTTGAATCCTGACACCAGCAGCTTAAAAAACATGCTGAGTGCCCAAGATCTTGAGAGAAATGGAGGAACCAAGGATTGCAGGGTTGTCATATTCCCTATTAGAGGGTGTGCATTCACTCTCTCTCTCTAGTTCTCTCTCTAATGAGTGCACACTTTTGGCAAAAAAAAAAAAAAAATCTTTCCTTTAGATCTGGGCATTCTCCAGTGTAACTCTCGTTGCTAGTCTTAGGATCCAGGACGGTGAAAAGAGCCAAGTTGCAGCCAGCAGGTGGTGTGGTGGTTAAGGCACTGGAGTCCCAGATCTGGTGGTTTGCATTCTCACTCTCTCTTTCTCTCTCTCTGGTGAACACACATGCCCTGTAGCAAATTAACAAAACAAAACAAAACAATAATAATGATAAATAAAATTAAATAAATAATCCTTTTAAAAAAACCCTGAGTCTCTTAGTTCAAGAAATGTATCCACTCTGTCAGCTCTCTCCCTCTTACCATGTTTTGGCATAGTGTCCCTGACTACAGGGCCTCTTAGGTACGATTTCTCTAGAGAGTAAAACTTTCTTTTTTTTTTTTTTTTTTTTGGAGAGGTTTTTGCTATAAGGCGCATGTGCTTGCCAGACAGACAGAGAGAGACAGAGAGACAGAAAGTGAGAAATCACCCCCTGGGGGGATGGCCACGCCGCAATCCCTTCTCCTCCATTCTCCTCTCAGGATCTAGAGCACGCACGCACATGTGCCTGGCGTGAGTTTAAGCCACCAGGTCCAGGACTCGAACTGGGGTCGACTACGTGGGAGTCCAGCGACATAGCCATTACACTAACTGCTGGTCCCCCAGTGTGAGTTTTAAGCCACCGGCTCTGGGACTCAAACCATGGTCGACTACATGGGAGTTCAACGACATAGCCATTATGCTAACTGCTGGTCCCAAGAGAGTAAACCTCTTTCTGAGAGAGGAAAACAGCTCTTTGCTCAAAGGAATTGAGAGGAAACCTGTGAGGGTCCTATTTTCAGTCTCGATTTCCTTTAAATTATTTGACACCAATATTTCCGACTACTGAGCTCTAGAGGGATGTTAGAACAGGCTGGCCCTTCTGCATGAATGGATCTTCTGACAGTGAGGTTATAGCCTCACCCTTTCCACTTAGTTTGTTCTGACCCTTCCTTCTGCTGTGTTTCAGAAATTTGTTGAGAACTTACTGACTACTTTCACTATTCCTCTTCTCCAATTTTAAAAGGACTAATTGTTATTTGCAATTACTAGGTTATCGGAAAAGTCACGACACATTCTTGTGTAAAAACTATGTCATGACTTTTCCAATGACCCAACACATTACAATGATTTCAATGGGATCTCAAAACAGGAAATGATAGTATCTGCTTCTAACTTGGCTTGCATAATTCGAACTAATTTCTAAAATAGAGTTCATAAAAGATAAAATTACTGAATGAAAGAAAAGCTTTTATCTGAGAAAATATGTTTGCTAGAAACATATTTCTAGAAAATTCCTTTAGGTACATTGTCTAAGATAGCAATACCTTTTTAATGAATATAACCTTTTTTTTTTAAATTGCCCAGAGACCATATGTGTTCACCAGAGATAGAGAGACAGAGAGAGGGCAAAGGAGAAAGCTTCCCTCAGTGGGACACCGTCACACCACAACCCCTTCTCTTCCATTTCTGTATTTTGGGAATTTGGGCATACATGCACACATGCCTGGCATGTTTTTCAAGCCACTAGGGCCAGAATTTGAACCATGGTCAGCCATGTGGAATCCAGTTTCCTTAAACAATAGGCTGTGAGTCAGCCCAACCTAACCTTTTAGAAGACTTCTTGGAGGCAAAAGCATTAATGGCACAAAGAGGTGTGATATTATCTGTTGAAGATAGTTTGTAGTTTTATCAACAGTACTAGGGAGGAATGTTCATCTGTTGAAATATCCATTTTGTAAGACAAATAATAATGTGATCGAATGTATGAAAGAAAATGAAATTTAAAAAATAAATAAATAAATTAATTAATTAAATAAAAAGAAAATTAAAAAAAAAAGAAGACTTCTTAGCTGTAGAAATTTTTCCTGGCCACATCACTGTATTTCTAGAATTTCTATTTATGCTTTGATAAGGAGAGTTTTCATTGTCTGTACCCAGCATTCTAACACTGCATTTTCAGAATAAAGGAAGATTTCTGCAAAAATATACCTACCACTTAAGGTAGGTTCTTGCTAAGGAAACCAACATGCAAACTTTGACCAGTCCATGCACTGACTGCTGTCCGCTGCAGAGCACCTCCCTGTGGGGTGCAGACATGCACCAGAGCTCTACTGCTTTGGTACTGCCCACAGTGCCCTTCACTTCTCTCAGCCACCCTCCCGATTGTGCAACATGGTCTCATTCTTATCCCTTCATTCAACTTGGACACATTTCAGCTGTGTCACAGATTTTCAACAATGAAGTGTCTCTAAGAGAAAGAAAATGGAGGACGTTGGCAGTGTCTTACCGAATTTCTATTCTGAAATTCACTTTGCTCACCATCCGTGGTCATACCTGTAACCTCTGGGTGCTTTAGCAGGAGCAGGAGGGCATATCTTAGCGTGGTGCTTAGTGACTCTGTCCCAGCTGCAAACATATCAGACACAGTGGCTAACAAGTTTTCAAGAGTAAATTCAGACTGTGGTTTGTTCTTTTCCTAGGAATGAGTTGATGCAATTATTTGACAAATTAATCTCCCATGGCATTTAATGACAATAAATACAAAATAGAGCATTGTTATAAAAATAAGCAGCATAGACACTGCAGCCTGTAGTACTAGACAAGTTTGGGCCAGCAGATGATGTGGAGGTTAAGAGGGATCCCACATGGCTAACTGTGTGAGTTGAGTCCCTTTCCTTGCGGCTTGGAAATCATGCAGGGCACGTGTGTGTGTGTGCTCAAGATCCCCAAGGAAGAATGGAGAAGAAAGTATTGTGGTATGGCCATCCTCTCGGGGGGCGGGGGATATTTTCTCACTTCTCTCTCTCTTTCCATGTCTTTCTCTTTTTGGCAAGCATACATGCCCTATAACAAATACTAAAAGAAAAGAAAAGGCTACTGTGTGGTGTGCTAGACTGCACGCTAGTTGACCCACTCTTCATTTCCTGCCCTTCACCTCTTGCCTGCCTCAAAATCCACCCATCACCCTGTGTGCAGCTAGGTGATTCATGAAGTATACTTCTTACCAGTGAGGTAACAACTAAAGCCTGCTAGTACCACTTCTTCTCTTTCCTTTTATTTTTAACTCAAAATGCAGAGATGAAGGTGTAGGTAAAGCAGACACTGAGACAGCAGGATACAAGCATGGAGATGAATGCCAGTCTCAGGGTAATTTGGTAAAGGAAGCCAGTTGAGTTTGCGATGTCTCAGGGCTACTGGCAATCCACAGACTCTTGCACATAAGCTAAGTAAGCCCATCATTTTAAACATCATTAGCTGTTTTCTCTTATTTGTAGACAAACCCAATTTTAATTTATAGTAATAGGTATATAGGGGCCATATCATGGAAGACATAATAAGCTTAAATTAAGAATACATAGTTCTGGGGCAGCCGGTAGTATACTGTTTAAGGCAGCTAGATCCCACACAGAGGACTACGCAGTTCAAGTCCCATACCCTGCAGATTAAAAAAAAAAAAAACATGCAAGGTGCATGTGTATGAGTTAATGCCCAACATCTCATGAAGAGAATGGAAAAGAAGGGACTGCAATGTGGCCATCCTCCTGGGAAGGTGCTTCCCACTTTCCCTCTGTCTCTCTCTCTGGTGAATGCACACAGCATATCAAAAACAAACTATAACAAATACAATTATTTTCTGATGAAAAATTTGGTTGAAGAACCAGCAGATGGTGTAATGGTTACATTGCTGGACTCCCTCAGAGTCGACTGTGGTTCGCGTCTCAGACCCAGTGTCTTAAACTTGCGCTGAGTGTATGTACGTTCATGCCCCAAATCCCGAGAGGATAAGGGATTATGGTGTGGCCATCTTTCCTGGGAAGTGATTTCTCACTTGCTGTCTCTTTGGTGAGCACATGCCTTATAGCAAAAAGTTTCTCTCTAAAAGAAAAAAATGGTTGGGCTCAGAATTGCCCACAGACTCATGAGGTTGGAATTGTGCAAAAGCCAATATGGCAGCACATTGTTAAATTATTTATTTAATTTTATTTATTCATTTATTTATTTTAATTTGACCAGAGAGAGACACACAAAGAGAGAGGGGGAAAGTGAGAAAGGAAGCCACCAGGCCTGGGGCTTAAACCATGGTCGGCCATGTGGGAGTGTCCAGCACCTTAACCACCATGCGACCTGCTGGTCCCCTACAGCACATTGTAAAATAGATCCCAGAAGAAGTGGGTTCACCAAAGGAAGATGAAACTGGCCACTATGATGCTCCAGATGTCAGGAAATATGCAATTTGGTTTAGGAAACAAGTGTAAGAATGAACAGGAACATACAAATTGATGAGGCTCTACAAACATGAAGTCAGTTTGAGTATCAGCTGCCCAGAGGGATAAAAAAGAGAGCAGGGGCCAGTACATGGCATAGTGGTTAATGCGCTTGACTCCCACAAACTCCCACACAGTTTGAGTGGACCTGGCAACTTGCTTTCTCGCTTGCCCTTTCTCTCTCTCTCTGGTGAATTAAAACAATTATACTAACAATAAATAAATAAAAGTTTAAAAAGGGGCCAGCAGGTGGCATGGTGGTTAAGGATGCTGGACTCCCACATGACCTACTGTGGTTCGAGTCCTGGACCTGACCTGGTGGCTTGCTTTCTCACTCTCTCTCTCTCTCTCTCTCTTTCTCCTCCATTCCTCTCTGATCACATTTTTTAAAAAATGGATAAATAAAATTAAATAAAATAATTAAAAATAATAATAAAATTAAAAAAAACAGAGTAAGGTAAATGCAGATGCTGAGGATATATGATTGGCTTCATAGAGCGTTCATAATCTGAAAATCAGGATAAAGAAAGCACTTCTTAAGAACAGTTAAGATCAGTGCCAGCTCGTGGCATGGTGGTTTGGGTGCTAGACTCCCACATGGACAACCGTGGTTTGAATCCTATACCTGGTGGTTCACTTTCTCACTTTGCCTCCCTTTCTCTGGCGATCAAACTTAAACATAATAACAATAATTTTTAAAGATATTTTTATTCATTTATTTTATTTGTTATTATTATTTATGTTTTAATTTTACTAGGTAAAGACAGAGAAAGAGAGAGGGGAAAGTTAGAAAAAAGCGGCCAGGTCTAGGATTCAAACCCCAGTTGTCCATGTAAGTGTCTAGCACTCTAAGCATCACACCACCTTCCAGCCTTACAATAATAATTATTTATTTATTTATTTATTTTTAGAGAGGTTTTTGCTATAGGGCGTGTGCACTTGCCAGAGAGACAGAGAAAGACAGAGAGACAGAAAGCGAGAAATCATCCCCCAGGGAGAATGGCCATGCCACAATCCCTTCTCCTCCATTCTCCTCTTGGAGATTTTGGGCATGCATCCACATGTGCCTTGCATGAGTTTTAAGCAACCAGGTCTGAGACTCAAACCACGATGACTACATGAGAGTTCAGTAATGTAACCATTATACCATCTGCTGGTCCACACCCAAAAATAATTTTTTTTTTTTTAAAAAAGTTAACATTGATGTAGGACTGAAGGGATCCTATGATACAGAAATGGCAAGAAAAGGTTAATTTTAAGTATTGACTAAAGGATATTATACATAAAGATTTTTATAGTATATTATATGTAATATGTATGTTATGTACTACTCTGATTTGAGTGTTGTGTTTCCACCAAATTTAATTCTGTAATTTGACACCCAGTGGGGCAATGTTGTGAGGTGGGCCTTGTGGGAGACATTTTGGACATGGTGACAGATCTCTCATGAAAGGATGAAGGACACCTCTCTTTCTCTCCAGTTGTCCACTTTCCTTTATACGTCTCTCAGCCATGTTATACCAGAGGTAGCTCCAGAGACTGGCCAGATACTAACCCCATTCTACCCCCAAGAATTATGAGCCAGATAAACCTCTTTTATTTATAAATTACCCAGTCTTAAGTATTTCTGTTTTAGCAACACTATAAAGGTCTAAGACAGAAAACTGGCATCTAGATGGGGTGTTTCTGTTCAGATACCTGAAGATGTAAAAGCGGCTTTGGAACTGGGTGGTGGGTAGAGGCTGGAAGACTTTGGAGGATCAGGCTAGAAAAGATTAAATGCAGTGAGGGCAACTCTGTTGGAGGTCAGAAGAAAAGAGAAGCCAAGATCAGACCACCTCAGAGATCGGTGGAGTGGTCCTGGCCAGAGTGCTGACAGAGAGATATGGATAGTAAAGGCCATTCTGAGGAGGCCTCAGATGGACATGGCAACTTATTGGGAGCTGGAGGAAAGTGTCTATGTCTGTGTCCTAAGGCTCTGTGGAGGGTCAATCTTAATTTCAGTAGAAGTGCACATCTGGCTGGAGAAATTACTAAACAACAAAGCACTCAGGCCGCTTCAGGGCTTTATCTAACTGAATATACTGAGATGAGAGTGGGAAAAATTACTTAAAGACAGAATTTAAAACTAAAATGAAAGTACAACAGAAAAATTGGGAAAATTCTTAGCCTGGCTATATGGTTGAGAATGAAAAAGCATTTCCAGAACAAAAAATTAAAGGTGTAACCCAGTGACTAGTAACTAATCATTGCCCCTGAACTGGGAGACAGATAACTGGATACTGAATATCACAATTTATCAAAAAGAAAATGAGGAGAAGAAACATTACACTAGGTTAGAAATTCCCAAATCAAATTGACAAACTGCCAGAAGCTTAGTGTGGACCGGCTTGAAAGTTAAAAATTCCAGGTACCCCCCTGTATAGAGGACCCCTACAGTCCTTTGAGATTTTTTGCAGGACCTCAACTAGGTACTCATAGTGAATATCAACAAAACAAAACAAAACAAAACAAACAAACAAACAAAAAAAACCTGCCTTCGTGCATCTGGCAGAGAGATCGATCACCTTGATTTGAAAAACAGACAAAGACATAACAAAGAGAGGTGTAGACCAATTTCCCTGATGAATATAGACACAAAAATCCTCAACAACATGCTAGCAAACAAAATCCAAAAATACATTAAAAAGATTTTATATCATGACCAAGTAGGAGTCATTCCAGGCATGCAAAGATGGTTAAATATTCACAAAACAATCAACATTATATATCACATAACACAAGGAAAATTAGCAGTCATATGATTATAAATTGATGCAAAAAAAGGAGTTTGAAAAAGTACAACATAATTTCACGATTAAAAAATGTCAACCAAATTGATATAGAGGTACATTTCTTGACATAATAAAGGCCATACATGACAAACTCACAGCCATCATCAAACTGAGCAAAAAAAATGGAAGTTTTCCTTAAAGTAGAGTAAGACAGGATGAATACTCAAATTTCCAAAGGAAGTATATGAATGACCAAAAAGCACCTGAAAAGATGTTTAACAATAGCAACCATCCAGGAAATGCAAATCAAAGCTTCAGTGAGACCACTTCACACCATTAAGGTGGCTATAATCAAACCTAAAGATAATAACAAGTGTGGATATGGATATGGAGAAACTGAAACCTTCATACACTGTTGTTGGGAATATAAAATAATGCAACTCCTTTTCTGGCTATGTTTCCTTCTAAGAGTTTTCTAGTTTTTGCTCTTTTGTTTATCTTGTATTCAATTTTATTGAAAAAGGAGGGAAAAGGAAAGGGAGAAAGCAAGACACTAGGACTTGGGACTCAAACCGTGGTCGGCATTTGGGAGTCCAGCACCTTAACGACCATGTCACCTGCTGCCTCCTCTTTTGTTTGTTTTGATCAATCACATTTCCTCAAGAGAATAACAAAAAGATCTGATAAAACACAACAATTATACTCCTAGGTATATAACCACAAGAAATAAAGACATAAGTGCACACAAAAACTTGCACACAAATGTTCATAGAAGCATTATTTATAATAGCCAAAAATTAAAGTGAGATGTTTCTTAGTCAATGAGTAAATAAATAAATTGTGGTATATTCACATAATGGACTATTACTCATTCTTGAAAAGGAATGATGTACTCGTACATGCTGCAATGATGAAGAACCTTGAAAAGATGCTAATTGCAAAAAGCTAACATGGAAGGCCACATTTTAAACATTCTATTTTTATGACCGGTCCACAGTAAGAAGATCTACAAAGACAAAACACAGATTAGTAGTTCCCCAGGGCTGGAATGCTTGGGGAGAAATGAGAGATAATTACTAAAGGGTTTCTTCTGAGGATGATGAACAAGCCCTGAAGTTCGTGATGGTTTCACAACTGCATGAACAATACTAAAAATGATTGAATTGTGCACTTCAAGTGGCGAAGTGGTATGATGTATTAATTTTATCTCAATATATCTGTTACTAATAGTAATAGTAATAAGCTAATCTCATACAAGAGTGAGATCCAGAAAATAATGTATTTTTTTTCTTTTTAATTATTGCTCTAGGACATCTGCATGCATCAGAGAGACAGTGGATAGAGAGAGAGAAGGAAAGTGAGAAATCACTCCCTGATGAGATGGCTCTGCTACAATCCCTTCTTCTCCATTCTCCTCTTGGAATTTTGGGCATGGACACACATGTGCCCAATGCGTTTCTCAAGTCACTGAGTCCAGGACTCAAACTGGTCAGCCATGTGGCATCCAGCTGCCTTAATCACCCTACCACCATCTGACCCATAATATTGTTTTTAAGTGCAATATTCAGGAAATAGCCATTTGAAATTGAAATACTAAGAGGCTTCAATACCTTAAGTAAAAGCCTCCAACTATGTGCAAAAGATGGAGAACCCATGTAGGTTCATTATTGGAAAGGGTCCACACATTCAATAAGATTCTCAAATAAATAGGTCTCCCCCAGAAAGGAATAAGGATCATTGCCTTAGCAGAGAAGAAGGCAAAGAATATAAGCCATTTGCATCTTCAAATCATTTCCCCTTCTGACTTCATTCCACCACACACACGACTTGAGAGCACAGCTTGGATGTCATGGATACCTCTTTAAATGCTATCTCTTGTGGCATCTTCAACTTCTGGAGCACCTGTTAACTGATTTCTTACATCTTTTCAGTGCTAAAAAGTGCTCAAATAAAATAACAGTGGTCTCAGAAAAATGAGTTTTCATCTCCACAGTTAACTTCTTTCTGTGTTTTCTGGAGTTGACCTCAACCTATTTCAGCAAGAATTTTATACCCATAAGAACGTCCTGATGGTATCTCATTTACCCTTCTCACACAATTGTTTTCCATGGTGGCATTTTACTTGTATGTGTGTATTACATCCCTAGAAAAGGGATCCCAGGATTTTCCCTCCTGTATGTCTCCATGTTGATTCTTCATGGTCTGCGATGCCAGTTCAGGTTGTCTTTAGAATGAAACCGAACTGATGGGATGGGAGCAGATCTGCCATTTCTTTAGATCTTTGCATTGCACATCAAATCTGGGGGTGACCACTCCACACATGCTCATCCTGCCTGAGTGGTTCACAAATATTTTTCCATCCCTGTGGTCACTGACGATTTCAAATTCGTCAATGTAGCCATGCCTTATCATCACAGTTAAAAACCAGACAATGACTTTGGAGCCCGGCCTAATAACCTGGCATTTGCCTCTCTTTTTGTCTTGATGATTCTTGTTTTGTTTTGTTTTTAAGATTTTTGCCATGGGGTGTGTGTACTTGCCAGAGAGGAGACAGAGAGAGACAGTGAGAGAGAAAGTGAGAAATCACTCCCTGGGAGGATGACCACGCCAAGGTCCCTCCTTCTCTCTTCTACTCCTGGGATTTTGGGCATACTCACGCACAGGCCCTGTGTGATTTTTAAGCTGCCAGATCCAGGACTCAAACCACTGTTGACCGTGTGGGAGTGCAGTGCCAGAACCAATACACCACCAACTGGCCCCTGGATGATGCTCTTGAGAGCATCAGGCAGGACATTCATGTGCACCATTATGGTGGCACGGAAAGATGGCGGAAAGACCAGGGGTGTTTTTTGGTTCATTTTACCTATTTATTTTTTAATCGATTTTTTGCTATAGGGTGCAAAAAAGAGAGTCAGGGCCGAGAAAAAGGGAGAGGGAAAGTGAGAAATCATCCCCCTCAGGGGGAAAGGGCACACCACAATCCCCTCTCTTCCATTCTCCTCTCAAGATTTTGGGCATGCATGCACGTGTGCCTGATGTACTTTTCAAGTCACCAGTTTGAGACTCAAGCCTTAGAGCTGGCAATATTGGATCTAACACCTTAACCACCATGCCACTTGCTGGCCCCTTACACACTTTTTGACTTGATTTCCATCATTTAAATGAATAATCCAAATCTTTTCCTCCTTGGTTAAACTTCTCACATAGGATTTCTGGTCTTATTACTAAAATTTGCCACATAAGGCCCTATAATTTGGCTCCCATATAAAGCTATTCACTATAAAACTCCACAGACACAAAGTCTGATACCATTCAAATACTTCTCAAGGACATTTTTCACTTCCCAATTTGATCTGTTCCATGTCTTCTAAAATGTTGCTTCTACTTTGATTCCATGGTACCCCCTAATTGACTCTCTTCCTACATCCCTGAGAATATGATAAGACAGACAACACTGACTTTATTTTAGACTCATTTGTATATCAGTCACCCGGACTCTCATCAAGGCCAAATCTGAAGAAATAAAAAATCTCCAACTAGTCCTTGAGCTCTATTCTCGTCATATAGATTTCTCTAAGGGACTCACAAGGAATAATTTTCCCTCATAATTATCGGAACTTTTGTTTTCCTAGCTCCTCTTTACTGGTCAGATCAGAACCTTCCAGGCCAACGTTCATGCTCACAGGTTACCTGATTGTCACCAATCTCCACTTCCTAGTCTGTCGAAATTCCTTTCTGGTTACACTCAGTTAAAACTTCCCTCGTCCTCCCACCTGAAGTTTTTGCCATCACACACTTCTGAACCTCTGTGTGCACGTTGAACCCATTTGAAATCCCCTATCCGGTCCCTCACTGCATATATTTCAAGAGCTGCTCACACCTCAGAACATGCAGGAAGCCCACCTTGGTCAAATCTTGACTTCTCATTCTTTCATATATTGACTATAAATAATTATTTCCATCTTCATTGTATGCCTCAATTCTTTGTATTTTTAAATTTATTTGTAATTGTTTCTATTTCACCTCAGGTGTACTTTCTGCCCTACTCAGCTAGATTAGTAGGACCTAAAAAACAGTCATATTTACAAATTAATTTTTTCTGTGATGCTAAGTGCAGATCCATACATACAAGAGGTATTTAAAGTGCTTATCAAACATTTCTTGCCTGGTCATTTAAACATCGCTAGTAGCTACAGAAAGAACCTATGAACCACAGAATGCACATGCAATGGAAAAACTGAGCTGTTAACACTTTACCTGTTCCATTTTGATCAGGAAACAATCGATGAAGTCCCGAGGATTGTTAATATCCAGGGACACTTGGTGTTCTTTTACTCTCTCCAAAACATAATTTTTTTTATAAGAATTATTTTTAAGTATTTTTTTATGACTCCCTGGGAAATAATCTATGAGCACAGGGAAATTAGAGCAGATCTAAAAGACAAAAAAAGTATTAAATAAAAGCATTTAATAAAGATGTGTGTATGTACCTTACATCATATATGCCAAGTCCAGATTCAAAACTATAGCGTTAGAAATTAAAAAACAAAAAAAAATGGTGCTGTACACATATATTTTACTGTACACATATATTAATTTTCTATGCTTATAGAAAGATTTGAGGAAGATAACTCTGACTAGAGGATGAGAGAGATGATAATTATTTCCCATAACCATACGTCATTTTTAGAGACAGAAAAATTTTTATCAGTTCTCTCATTTCAAAAACCAATTCTTTTCAACACTCTGGAAGAACAAATGGCATGAATTTCTACTGTTCCAACTCTGTATGTAAACCCAGATGTTAAGCAAGTTTCAGTTTTAGTTTTCTGCTGAAGTGAGCAGGGATGGTCTACTGTTTCTCACCTTGTATCAAGGAGCCTTGGAAATAGAATAATTATTTTAGGAGCAAAAGGTTTTGAAAATACCATGGAATTTAATTGACCAGTTTATGGGGAAAGTCATGGAAGTGACTTCTCTAAGGTCGCATAATTTTCTTGTGGAAAGAATGTAGGGCCCGCCAGTTCAGAACGGAGTAAAATTGTGTTTGTTTAGGGTTGCTACACTGGAAGCCCAATTATTTTGTAATCCTAACAAAATCACCTTGGATCACCTGGATCCTAGCTGGTCACCTTGGATCCTAGCTCAAGTATCAAATGCTCATATTTCATTCAGAATTTCCTGGCAGTCTCGGTGTTCTCATTTTCCCTCATTGATATCCCAAATTAGGGTATTTCCACCAAGTAATTTGATGATGTGGTCTCTAAGGGTCGATTAAAGGGAAACTCTTGTGGATAATGGAAGACTTTGACAAAGGCTTGGATGTCCATTGAGAGCTATCACCGTGTTTTTGTTGCCACCAAAATGCTGGATGGCTTTGGAGTTTGGAAGAAAACTACTGATCGGGAAGCCAGTGGACTTCAATGTCATCTCTATATTGCGCACTCATTTCCTTGTGTAATGAAAGGTTCCCTTTATCTTGCCCAGACATTCACTCTGTGGCACTAAAGTCTGGGCAGGACTGGAGTATCCAAATATCAACTTCACAGTCTGGTCCATTAATTTGGGACTTGTCAGAGAAAAAAGCATAAATGGTTTCTTGGGAAGAAAAGGTCTTGGTCTCACCTGTGTCCATGGGGAGCTCAGAATTTTGACATTTTCATTCAGTATTTTCAGCAATTTAAGAAAAGCCTTATCTGTATAATCAAAACTATTCTGGAAAATAATGGAGCAGATCACATTGCAGGGAGCACAGCACAGGATAAAAGTTGGATCACAGGGTGAGGCTAAAGAATTGGAAACATTTAAAAAACACCATTACAATGTACATACAAATGTATTTGTCTTTGAGATAACAGGAAAAGATCATTTTAGAAACCCAGAAATTCCCTTAAGAGGAATAAAATCAGTATGCGTAGAATCAGCTTATCACTTCTACCATAAACTTGACCATCACAGCCCAGCTAGTTTAATAGTGTTGTTCTCACTATTGCATTTAAATCTACTTTATTTAAACTATTGTAACCCAAGCTATCTCTTATTTTAAAGATAAAAAAAACATTTAAAGAAGTCACTTATAAATTTTTTTTTAATTTTTAGTTTTTTGTCATAGGGTGCATGGAGAGAAAGTGAGAAATCACCCTCCAGGAGGATGGGCATCCTACAGCAGTCCCTCTTCCTCCAGTTTTCTCTTAGGATTTGGGGCATACAAGCACATGTGCCTGACATAATTTTCACACTGTCCATTCCAGGACTCAAACTACTCAGTTGGTCATTTGGAATCCAGTGTTTTAACCTCCGTGATACTGGCTGACTCTAAAGAGGTCACTTGTTTTTTTTTTTTTTTTTAAATTGTTTGCCATAGGGCACATGCACTTTCCAGGGAGAGAGACAGAGAGAGCTGGAGAGAGGGAAAGTGAGCAATCACTCCCTGGGGGAGAGTCCATGCCACAATCTGCTCTCCTCCATTCTCCTTCTGGTATTTCAGGTGTCCATGCACATGTGCCTGGTGTGATTTTTAGGCCGCCAGGCCCAGGACTCAAACCATTGTTGTATGCCATGTGGGAATCAAATACTTTAACCACCATGCCACCTGCTGGCCCAAACTGAACAGGTTTCTAAGCTTTCTGAGAAAGGTTTATTTTAGCTTGTGTGAGGAAAGTAATTTGGTACACCTAGAAGATTTCTTTGTATGTGTGTCATTCACAGTCAAAGTCTGATTTTTAGTCTTTATTTTCACTTCATTTGAAAGAAAAGTTTAAAAACAGGGTAATTTGCATCTAAACTGAAAATCAGAGTCACAGTGAAAAATGCTTCATAGCTCCACAGGGCTGACAATGAAGGGTAAATGATTATCATGAAATTCTAACACCAGGGCTGGCAGACAGTGTGGTGGTTAAGAGCACTGGACTTCCACGTGGCTGACTGCAGTTCAAGTCCCGGACTTGACGGCTTGTTTCTCATTTTTCTCTCTCTCTCTCTCTCTCTCTCTCTCTCACTCTGTCCCTTTCTGGTAAAATAAAATAAATAAATAAGTAAATAAAGTTCAATAAAATAATGTTAAATTTTTAACCCTAATTCCAATAAAGTAGATAGGTAGATATAAGCAAAATTGGAATGAACTAACAACTTGGGATAGGGAATAATAATCGTTGAAATCAGGTTGAATGGGTCATTCTATGACTTAGCATTTGTGTACTTTGCAGAATTATGTAAAACACATGGCTCAGAGTAAGTAATGGGTGATTAATCAATGGTGTTAGCTTTTAAATTGTACCATATTTAGTAGAAAACTAATGATAAGACTTCACATCATTACTGGTGGAAAATACATGGACCACCCTTGGGAGAAAACCCCAGACATGTCAGCGAGGCTGACTATACAAATTAAAGACCAAGTTAACAAAAACACATGTCAGTTAGTTCAGCTTCGTAAGAGTATAAGGTTATTTTCGCTGTGAAACACTTGACAAGTATTTCACAGTTATACCTGTGGAACAGGTAACCCACAATTATGCTACAGGAAAAACATTGCCCTTTAATGCTTTAAGAACATAAAACTCAAAGAGTAGATGATGGTGCAGTGGCAAAACAAGATGCTCTGGTTCTGAGTTCTTACCCAGAGGCCTCCCTGAGTACACCAGGCATGCCAGTGCCCATGATCAGGCGCTGGCTGAGGCTGGGGTGAATCGCTGCATCAACAACCTGTCAAGGGTGCTCTCTCTGTCTCTGTTTCTCTTGTTCATGGAATAAACTTCTAAGGAAGAAAAAACCAAATGAAACCTTTACCTTTATTTACCTTCATGATGTAATGAATTGAAAACAAAGAAACAAAGCTGGACAGACTGGGATAAATGGCCTTCATGCCCCCCTTCGTATGCACCGTCATGCCTGTACACACACAGCAGAGATATGCAATGGCTCCCTTGGCTCTCTGCTTCAAAATCTCCCTTCTCCACGGGAGAACTGACAACCACCCCCCATAAAGAAAGATGTGTCTGCCCCTGAAATGTTTCAAGAACGTCATTAGAAAAAGGTCAGTCTGTCAAGGTCAGTGACACAGAGTGAAGAGTTACCTACCCTGGGTTTTTCTCAACTCTTTCACAAGGCGTTGGGCTTCGCCTTGAACATGCTCCTCAATGCTCTTCTTCCCCATACCGAAATTCCGCAGAGTCATGAGAGAAAAGCGCCGAGTCTCCTTCCACAGTTTCCCATTGCTGAAGATGAGTCCTACCAGAAGGGGAAAGAGAAACTAGGAGATCCCAGGCAAGGAAGAGGAGGGTGACAGGAGGCAGCCACACCAATAAGTGAGCTCTGCTTCTGGAGCTGTTTATGTTTCTGTTTTACAGGCCCCCACTCCCATCGCCACTGCCCAACACACGCACATGTACACATACACATATATTTACCAAATCCCTTATTAGCTCTGTCAAGCAAGGGGAAAGGACCTCTTCCAGAAAACTCTTCTGCATGATCATTCAGGGCTTCCTTTATTGCTTCATATCCATGCAACACCACAGTCGGCTTCATGCCAAAATACACAGTGAACACAGGGCCGTAGACTTTGGATAACTGAGAATTCAAAAACGAACAAACAAATAATACCGAAAAATTCTCTATTTTATGTACATATTTTTGTGTAATTCAGACTGATATTACATGTACTCTTTAAATTTTTACTCTGCCATACACAGCTTCAAATATTTCTAAATTTTATTAATAAATACTGTGATAATTAGCATAGCTGAACTAATGGATGGCTGATGGTATGCCATTCAACAGCTCAGACAATTCATACAAAATATTGCAATTAACCCACATGTCAACACATCATGTATATATGTGTGTGTGTGTGTGTCTATGTATGTATATATTGGCACTGTTTTACAAATAAAGGAAGTGAAGTCAGAGAATTAAAAATTTATTTGAAGTGTACCATGTTAATAAATAGAAGATTCTAATTTAAACTTTTTTTTTTTGTCAGCTTCTAATTCTTCAATACTTTATGATTCTCCAGTGCCACCCACCTTTGGACCTGCACCCAGCTGGTGCTTCAGGATCGCCAGTACACTTTTCCAGAGGGTTTTTGATTCAGTAGTCCAGTGATGCATACTAGAAAGCTATATATATTTTTTTTGAGAGTTTTTTGCTAAAGAGTGCGTGCACTCGCCAGACAGACAGAGACAGACAGAAAGACAGAAAGTGAGAAATCACCCCCCAGGGGGGATGGTCATGCCGCGATCCCTTCTCCTCCATTCTCCTCTTGGGATCTTGGGCACGTGCGCACATGCACTCGGCATGAGTTTAAGCAACCAGGTCCGGGACTTGAACCACGGTCGACTACGTGGGAGTCCAGTGACATAGCCATTACGCTAACTGCTGGTCCCTAGGAAGTTATATTTTTAAGAGTGACTCCAGGTCAGTCATACTCACCCTGGTTTGAGACTACTGGTTTTACTATCACATAAAAGAATGAGTACCAAAGAGACAATGCTAAAAATGCAGCCTCTCATGGAAGACCAATCTCTTCCACTCTGAAGCATTAATAGTCCCCAGACGGTAGTTTTGCACAGAATCTAAAAGGATTCTGTTATCACCCAGTGGACTCTGAATGATTAATTCTTTCTTGCACTCATTTTTGCTATCCTTGTCCCCCAATCCATAGCTATTTCATTTTTAAAAACAACTTTAGGGAACCAGCAGTTAGCGTAAAGGCTATGTCACTGAACTCCCACGTAGTCGACCGCGGTTCGTGTCCCGGACCCGGTGGCTTAAAACTCATGCTGGGCGCGTGTGCGTGTGTGCTCAAGATCCTGAAAGGAGAATGGAGGAGAAGGGATTGCGGCATGATCATCCCCCCGGGGGGTGATTTCTCGCTTTCTGTCTCTATGTCTCTCTCTGTCTGTCTGGCTAGTGCATGCGCCCTATAGCGAAAATCTCTCCAAAAAAAAAAAAAAAAAAAAACAACTTTAGTGGGACCAGCAGGTGGCATAGTGATTAGGGCACCTGGCACCATTGCTGACTGCAGTTCAAATTCATGCCGGGTGCGTCTGTGTGCACTTGTGTGTCCAGAATCTCGGGAGGAGAGTAGAGGAGAAGGAATTGTAGCATGGCCATCAGCCGTGTGGAATGATTTCTCACTTTCCCTCTCACTGTCTCTCTCTCTTTCTCTCTGGAGAGTGCATGGGTCCCATGGAAACAAAACAAAATAAAATCCAAAGCAGTTTTATTGAGGTATCAACAAAGAAAAATTATGAATGTATATTTATGGTATAAAATGTGATATTTTGACACATGTATACATTGAAAAATGACTATCACAATGAAGCGAATGAACATATATCACTTCATATTTTTAGTTCACATCTTTTGAAACAAACGTTATTGTGGAGCCTGTAGATGCAATGGTGGTTGGGCACTGGGCTCCCACACGGCCGACAGTGGTTTCCGTCCCAGACCTGGAAGCTTACTTCTTCAATTTTGCACTCTCTCTCCATCTACCTCTGGTCAAATTGAAAATAATAACAATATAGAAAGAATTAAGTAAAGAATTCTTTTTAAAAACCCACATTTTTGAGTATGGTAGAACGTTTGATATCTGCTCCCTTACATTTCATTGTTATTTACTGTGCTCACCATGCTGTACGTTAGGTCTGCAATAGTTACTTATATTACAACGGAAGATTTGTGTACTTTGACAATTATCTCCCCTTCTTCCCCACACTTCATCTCTGAGAACTGGCATTCTAGTTTTTGTTATAGTGAGTTTGCCCTTTTTGTTTGTTTGTTTATATTCTATGTGCAAATAAAATCACGCAGTATATGTCTTTCTGTGTGGCTTATTTCACTCACAATGATTAAATGCCCTTCAGCTTCAGCCATGTTGTTGCAAATGGCAGAATTTCTCAAGGAATTTCTACTTTCTCAAGGCTGAATAATATTCTATTTTTAAAATATGTGTGTACATATGTGTGTGTGTGTGTATCATATGTTTTACCAATTCATCCACTGAAGTATTTGTAGGTTGTTTCCATATATTGGCTATTGTGAATAATCTGCAATAAGCATGGGAATGCAAACATTTCTTCAAGATACTCATTTCATTTCTTCAGTTATACACACAGAAGTGGGAATGCTAAATGGTACAGTACTTCTAAGTTTTGTTTTCTGAGGAACCTCCATATCCTTTTCCATAAAGGCTGTACTGATTTACATTCCCACCAACAGTGTGCAATAGTTACCTTTTCTCCATGTTGTTGTTGACACTTGTCACCTTTTGACTTTTTATGATATTGGTCCTAAAGGATGGAAAGTGATATCTCATTGTGGTTTTGATTTGCATTTTCATCGGCTATATGCATATCTTCTATAAAATATAACCAGGTTATTCTTTTGTTTTGTTTTGTTTGTTTTGGATAGAGTTGCTTGAATTCCTCATATATATTAGATATTAACCCCTTACTGGATATTTGGTATATAAATGTTTTCTCTCATTTTATAGGTTGATTTTCATTTTCTTACAGAAGTTTAAAGATAGTTTTCTTTGCTGTGAAGAAACTTCTTAGTTTGATGTAGTCCAACTTTAGTTTTGCCTTTGCTGCCTGTATTTTTGGTGTCAGATTTTAAAAAGTATTGCCAAGATCAAGATCAAGGAGCTTTCCCCCTTTTCTTTTTTATGGTCCCAGGTTTTACATTTAAGTCTCTAAACCATCTGAATTGAGTTTTGTGTATAGTTTAAGAAAAGGACTCAAGTTCTTTTCTTTCTTTCTTTTTTTCATATGTGTATATTCAGTTTTCCTACTATCATTAATCAAAGAATCTATTCTTTCCCCATGTATATTCTTGGCACTTATATAGAAAATAGTTGCCTGTGTATGTGTGAGTTTGTTTCTGGGTTCTCTGTTCTGCTCCCTAAGTCTATGAGTCTGTTTTTATACATGCATGTACATACTGTTTTGATTATTGTAACTTTGTAATATAGCTTGAAATTAGGTAGTGTGATGCCTCTAGACTTTTTCCTGGTTAATATCACTTTGGCTATTCTGGATCTTTTGTGATTCCATACAAATTTTAGAATTTTTTTTTCTATTTGGATGAAAAATTCCATTGGATTTATGACGAGAATTGACTTGAATTTGTAGATCACTTTGGGGAGTATGGGCATTTTACCAATACTAATTATTCTAGTCATTGAAGTTATCTTTCCATTTATATGTGTTTTATTTTTTTAAATTTACTGTGGGCACATGAACTCACTGGAGAGAAGCAGAAAGAGAGAGAAAGAGGAAAAGTGAGAAAGTGAGAAAGGATTCCTTGTAGAGATAGCCAAACTGCAATCCCTCCTTTTTCATTTGTTCTTTTAGGATTTTGAGTGCACATGCATGCATTCATATGTCTTTCAAATCTTTGGTGTCCAGGACTTGAATTGCTGACCATGTGGGATCCAAACACTCCAGCCACTACTTCACCAGCTGGCCCCTTTATTTGTATATTCTACAATTTCTTTCTTCTTTGTTTGGGAGGGAGGTTTTTTTTTTTTTTTTTTTTTTTTTTTTTTTTTTTTTTTTTTTTTTTTTTTTTATCAAAGGACACATGTGCTCATCAGAGAGACAGAGAGAGGAAAGTGAGAAATCACTCCTGTGGGGATTGCCACACCACAATCCCTTTTCCTCTATTCTTCTCTTGACATTTTAGGCACACATACACACACACACACTTGGCATGATTTCCAAGCTGCTGGGCCCAGGACTTGAACAATGCAGTCAACCACCTGCTGGCCCTTCTATAATTTCTTTTTCAAAAATTCTTCTTATTGACACATAATAATTATACATATTTATGGATGCACTGTGATGTTTCAATATATGTACGCGTTGTGGAGCTGACCTCATAGCTGTATGGTTAGGGGAGTTGGGTCCCACTTGGCTGACCACAGTTCAAATTCTGGCCCTAGTAGCTTGAAAGACATGTTGGGTGTGTGTGTGTGTGTGTGTGTGTGTGTGTGTGTATGCATGTATTCCCAAATTCCTGACATGTAGGAGAAATAAAGCAGAAGGAAATGTGGTATGTCTATGTGTCACTGGGGAGGGGATGTCTCTCTCTGTCTCTCCTTGGAAAGTACATACACCCTCTGGCAACTAAAAAATACACATATGCATTGTGTAATGATGGAATTAGGGTAATTAGTGTATCCCTCACCTCAAACATAATTTCTTTGTGATGAGAACATTCAAAATCCCATCTTGAAGCTATTTTACAATATGTAGTACATTTATTAACAATAGTCGCCTTACTGTGGAGTAGAGCACCATATTTTATCCCTCCTGTTTGATGATAACTTCCAACCCATTGACTACCTCTCTTTATTCCCTCTATTCTCTATCCTCCCTCTTCTCTGATAATCACTATTCCACTTTGTACCTCAATGAAATCAGCTTTTTTAGATTGTATATGTGAATGAGATCGTGCAATATTTGTCATTCCGTGCCTGGTTTATTTCACTTAACATAATGTCCTTCAGGTAACTCATGTTATCACGACTGACAGGGTTTTTATTTATTTTTATGACTGAATAGTATACCACTGTGTGTGTGTGCAGGTGTATTTCCTTATTGATTCATCTTTATAAACACTTAGGTTGCTTCCATATCTTGGCTATTGTGACTTATGCTGCAGTAAACATAAAAGTGAAGATATCTCTTTTGCATACTGATTTGATTTCCTTTTATATATATCCAATAGTGGGATTGATGGATAGTACAGTAGTTATATTTTTCATTTTTTGAGGAACCACCATATTATTTTTTATAATAGTTGTGATATTTTACATTCTCACTAAAAGGATTCCTTCTTCTCCATATTCCTACAAACACTTAGGTTTTGTCTTTTCAATGATGGCTAGTCCAAATGGAATGAGGTAATATCTCATTGAGATTTTGATGTGTTTCTCTGATAACTAGTGATGTTCAGCCTTTTTAGTATACCTTCTTCTGAGAAATGTTTATTACTAAGGTCCATTTTGTTAATTTCTTTTCATTGCCAGAGGGAGTGTGTACTCATAAGAGAGAGAGAGAAGGAAGGAGGGAGGAGAAAAGACCCTCTAGTGGGACATGGTCACACCACAATCCTTTCTCCATTTCTCCATCCTATCAGGATTTGAGGCAAGCATGGGAATGCAAATGGTGTATTTTTCAACCAGCCAGGATTTGAACTACAATAAGCCATGTAAGATCCAACTCCCTTAATCACTAGGCTTCAGGGCTGCACCCTCTATTTTCATTTTTAATTGTATTATTATTAATATTAAATCTTTTTCTATTGATGTCTTTAAGTTCCTTATGCAGTCCAAATATTAATCTCTTGTCAGTTGTGTAGTTTGCAAATATTTTTTACTGTTCCATAGCCTGTCTCCTCACTTGTTGTGCAAAGTCTGATGTAATTTAATTTGTCTATTTTTTCTTTTGTCACCTGTGCTTTTTTTCTTCTTCTTCTTCTTCTTTTTTTTTTTTTTTGGAGAGGTTTTTGCTATAGGGCACGTGCGCTTGCCGGAAAGACAGAGAAAGATAGAGAGACAGAGAGAAATCATCCCCCAGAGGTATGGCCACGCCACAATCCCTTCTCCTCCATTTTCCTCTCGGGATCTTGGGCATGCACACACACAGGCGTGAATTTAAGCCACCGGATCCGGGACTCAAACCGCGGTCAACCATATAGGAGTCTAGCAACATAGCCATTATGCTAACTGCTGGTCTCACCTGTGCTTTTGAGGTCTTCCTTAAAAATATTCTTGCCCCACCCAAGGTCATGAAGCATTTTCCTTACATTTTTTCTCAACACCATTTATAGAAGAGACTATCTCAAGTGTATGTTCTTGGTACCTTTATTAAAAATCATCTGGTCCAACAAATGGAATAATGGTTTAGATGCTGGACTCCCACCTGGCTGACCGTGGTTCAAGTCCTTGAGTGGTTGGCTTGATAGTCACACCGGGCACTTGTGCATATGTGCCCTGAATCCCAAGAGGAGATGGAGGAGAAGTGATTAATGGCCATTCCCCCAGGTGATCATTTCTCACTTTCTCTCTATCTCTCTCTGTGTCTCTGATAAGTACACACTCCATGTAGAAAAAAATTCTTTAAAAAAATGTCATGTGGCTGCAGAGGCATAAAGTTATTTTTTGACTTTCTATTTTCCTCCATTATTCTATGAGTCTATTTATATAGCAATGTCATGGTGTTTGGGTTACTGTAGCTTGTAGTATATTTTGAATTCAGGTGGCATGATGTCTTCAGCTTTGTTGTTTTTGTTAAATATTGTCTTGGCTATTTAAGGTCTTTTGTGGTTCCATATAAATTTTAGCTTTTTTGTTTGGTGTTTATATGAAGAATGTCAATGATATTTTGATAGGAATTTGAGTAATATGAACACTTTAACAATACTAATTATTCTAATTGATGAACCCAAACTATTTTAAATGATTTGTGTCTTCTTTGATTTCTTTCATGAATGTTTGATTGTTTTCATGATAGAGATCTTTCTCCTTCTTGGCTAAATTTATTCCTAAATATTTAATTTTGGGGGTATGGTTATCATCCATAAACTAGTTTTCTTGATTTCTTTTTCAGATATTTCACTACGACATTCCAAAATTGTACTATTTTTATGTTGATTTTGTATCCTGTGACTTTACTGAATTAATTTATTAGCTCTAATAGTTTTATATGGAATGTCCACAAACTTCTGATATGTAGAAACATATGATCTGCAAACAAAGACAATTTGACTTCCTCCTTTCCAATTTGGATGCTTTTTATTTCTTTGCCTTGCCTAATTGCTCTGGTTAAGATATCCAATACTATATTGACTAGAATTGGTGAGTGGAGATCCTTCTATTCTTTCAGATTTTAGAACAAAATCTTTCATCTTTTCCCCACTAGTATGATATGAGCTTGGGTTTGTCATGTATGACCTTTAATATGTTGCGGGGGTTTTTTTAACCATAGAGCAATGTTGAATTTTTTCTTAAATTTTTTTCTTATCTTTATAAAGTGGTTTTTGTCTTTTCTGCTAATGTGAAGTATTGCATTTATTAATTATGAATTACATAAACAACGTTATTAATTTGTGTACATTGAATTATTCTTGCACCCCTGGGATGAATCCCTCCTGATCATAGTGTATTATCTTTTTAGTATGTTGTTAAATTTGGTTTGCTAGCATTTTTGGGAAGATTTTTGTATCTATGCTTATTAAGAATACTTGGCACCTGCAGACGGCATAATGATTACTTCACAGTACTCCCACATAGTCAACTGCAGTTTGAGTCCCAGACCCAGTGGCTTAAAATTCATGCTGGGTATGTATGTGTGAGTGACCACAATCCTGAGAGGAGAATGGAGGAGAAGGAATTGCGGTGTGGACTTCCTCCCAGGGAGTGTTTTCTTG
Source organism: Tupaia tana (assembly GCA_026018925.1). Classification (NCBI taxonomy): domain Eukaryota; kingdom Metazoa; phylum Chordata; class Mammalia; order Scandentia; family Tupaiidae; genus Tupaia; species Tupaia tana. Next base: position 80,990,156 of record JAKSZU010000010.1, read on the forward strand.
CTTTCTGTCTCTCTGTCTCTTCAGTGACCACATGTGCCCTATAGCAAAAATCTCTTAAAAAAAAAAAAAGGATTACTGGCCTGAAGACAAGACAGCAAATGGTGTGGTGGTTAACATGTTGGATCCCAAATAGCAGACTCTGGTTTGAGTCACAAACTTGGAGACTTGAAAAACACACACGCATTTGCATGTGCATGCTCAAAATCCTGACAGAAGAAAAGGGGAAAAGGGACTGTAGAGTGGTCATCACCCCAAGGGGATGTTTTCTACTTTTCTTCTTTCATTGTCTCTCTCTTTCTTTTTTTAAAAGACTTTTTTTAAACTTTATTTATTTATTTTTTATTTGACCAGAGAGGGACAGATCGAGAGAGCGAGAGGATGAAAAAGAGAGAGAGAGAGAGATTGAGAGAGAGAGAGAGAGAGAGAGAAAGTGAGAAAGCTAGCTTCCAGGTCTGGGTCTCGAACCATAGTTGGCCATGTGGAAGTCCAGCACCTTCAACCAGCACACCACCTGCTGGCCCCTCTGCCTTTCTTTTCTAAGTGTGTCTGTCCTATGGCAAAAACCTTTAAAAAGAATATTTGTCTGTAATTTTCCTTTGCTGTGTCCTTCTCTGGGTTTGGTGCCAGGGTAACGTGGGCTTGGAGAGTAAGTTTGACAGTATCCCCTCCTTTTGCTATTTGTTCTTTTTTACATGTTTGGTAGACTCCTGCAGTGAAGGCATCAGGTTTTTCTTTGGTTTGAAACTTTTTATTATTCATTCAATTTCCTCAGTATTGATCTGTTCAGAATTCCTATTACTTCAAAATTCAGTCTTGGTACGTTGTATGTGTCTAGGGATTTATTCATCTCATCTAGTTTACCCAATTTGTTGGCATATAATTCTTCACCATAGTCTTTTATATGTTTGTGGTATCAGTCATAACATCTTTTTAATTTTTAATTTTATTTATTTTAATCCTCTCTCCTTTTTACTTAGACTAGCTAGAAATTTGTCAATTTTATCTTTTTTACAAAAATTAATTCTTCACTTTGTTTATCTTTTCTATTGTTTTTCTGGTCTCTATTTCATTTCTTTCTGCTCTGATATTTTGTATTTCCTTCATTCTACTAATTTCAGATTTAGCTTATTGTTCTTTTCTAGCTTTTTAAAGTATGTTAATATGTTGTTTAACTGAGATATTTCCTACTCTTTGGTGTAGACATTTATTGCTATAAACTTCCTATTTTTCCTGTGTTTCACAGATTTATGCTAACTGGGCTTTAATTTTTTTTCCCCTCACTGAAGAGAGACAGGGAGAGTGAAAGGGAAAAATCATCCCCAAAGGGGACGGGCCATGCCACAATTCCTCCTCCTCCATTCTTCTCTGGGGATTTTGGGCACACACATACATGTGCCTGAAGCAATTTTCAAGCCACCAGAACCATGGTCAGCTATGTGGGAGTCCAGTGCCTTTCTTCCACACCATTTGCTGGCCCAATCCTGCCATTTTGTTCATTGTTTTATAGTTGTTTTATAAGGTTCTTCCTCCCTCCTTTCTATCTTGTTGTTTACATTTGCAGTTGGGTGGTTTTCTATAATACCAAACTTTGAATCCTTTCCATGTCTTGTTTGTGTACCTGCTGTAATTCTTTTCCATGTGGTTGCTATGGGATTGGCATAAATAATTTTGTCATATGATAGACTATTTTAGATTGATAACAACTTAACTTTGGTTGTGCGTAAATACTCTAGACTTTTATTCTCCTTCTCACTATTTCAAGCTTTGCTTTCTAATTTACGTATTATTATACTGTGTGTTCCTTTACAATTTCTTGTAGCTATAGCTGTTTTTAACCATTTTGACTTTTTTCTTTAAGAAATATTTTTGCTATATAATGCTTGTGCTCGCCGCAGAGACAGAGAGAGACAGAGAGACAGACAGCAAGAAATCATCCCCCTCAGGAAGGATGGCCATGGCACAATCCCTTCTCCTTCAGTCTCCTCTTGGGATTTTGGGCATGCATGCACATGTGCCTGGAGTGAGTTTTTAAGCCACCAAGTCCAGGACTCAAACAGTGGTTGTATACGTGGAAGTCCAGCGACATTATGCCATCTGCTGGTCCCAACCATATTGACTTTTAATCTGTATATTAAACACTTGAAAGAGTTATATAGTACCACTGAAGCACTGGATTTAATTACAAATTTACCACTACCAGTGAGTTCTATACTTTCATATGTTTTCACGGTAATGATTATCATCCTTTTGCTTCCACTTAAAGCACTCTTTCAAACATTTCTTCTCAGGCCAGTTTAGTGTGAGGAATTCCCTTAGCTTTTGCTTGCCTGATAAGACCTTATTTTTATCTCATATTTGAAAAAAAAAAAAGCTTTGTTGTGTGTAGTATAAAGCAACTTAAAGGGGCCATCAGGTGGTATGGTGGTTAAAGCACTCGACTCCCACATGGCCAACTGTGGTTTAAGTCCCGGACCTGGAGGCTTGAAAAATAACACCAGGCACATGTGCGAATGTTGCCCAAAATCCTGAGAAGAGAGTGGAAGAGAAGGGATAGCGTCATGGCTCTCTCCTCAAGCACAACGGGTGGGGGGGGGGGGGAGTAGACGGCGCAGGCGTGATTTCTCAATTTCTCTCTCACTGCTCTCTCTTTGTTTCTCTGGTGGTTGCCTTTGCCCTCTGGCAAAAAATAAAAATTAAAAAAAAAAGAGAGAGAGACTACAAACATTTATTAAAGATGACTTAAAGTATGAGTTTATTGGGATAAGCCCATGTTGGGAGCCAGGGAACAACTTTGGGACTTTAGCCACACTGTCACCCACCCCTTGCCTGCCAGGATACTCAAGCCTGGTCTGGGCAGGTCTCCTTGGGTGAGCCCATGCTCAGGACCTGGGAGCTACCTTGGGACTTTTGGTACACTAACCCTCAGTGCATGACTTGACCCTCTTCACTAAGTTATATCTCCTTAGCTTGCTACCACCTCATTGAGAGCTGAACGTTCGGTAGAAGAGCCAAGCACCTGAAGTTACCCATAACTTCTCTGACCTGGGTGACAGAGCCCTCCCATGGAAACGCTCCTTGGAACTGAGGATGACATTTTCTCTCTCAGTACTACAAAATCTATTCCAATACATAGGAAAAAAGTGAATACTGCATCAGGTGACTAGAAACCAGCACAGATCTCGAAGAAACAAGAAAAAACAAGTGGTAACTCTCCCCAAGAGGAGTGCAGTAGCCCTTCACCAACAGTGAGGAGGACAGGGCAATACACAGAATGTCAGAAAAAGAATTCTGAATATTCATAGTGACAAAATTCAATGAGGTGCAAGAGAAAACAAACAATCAGTTCCAGGAAATGAGAAAATCATTTCAGGAGACCATCAGTTAGTGTAGTGGCTATGTCACTGGACTCCCACGTAGACAACTGTTGTTGGAGTCCCAGACCCAGTGGTTTAAACTCACTCCAGGCATGTGTGCATGCGTGTCCCAGATCCTGAGAGGAGAATGGAGGAGAATGGATTGCAGTGTGGCCATCCCCCTTGGGGGGTGATTTCTCACTTTCTGTCTCTCTGTCTCTTTCTGTCTTTCTGGTGAGTACACTCGCCCTGTAGCAAAAACCTCACCAAAAAAATAAATAAACGAAAAAAAAGAAAAAAGAAAAAAATAAATAAAATCATTTCAGGATGTGAAAGGGGAATTCTTTAAAGAAACAGATAACCCTAAAAATGAATCAAACAGAACTTACAGAATTAAGAAACAATACAAGGAATTAAAGTCTCCCTAGAAAGCATTATAGCAGATTGGACCATGCATTAGAAAGAATTTCTGAACTGCGAGACAAAGTCTTAAACCTAGACCAAATCACCAAAAAGAATGAAAAAAAAAAATGAGGACAACACATGGGAAATTCTAGACACCATGAAACATCCAAATATCCATATAATGGGTATCCCAGAAAGTGGAGAATCTGCTAATGGCATAGAAAACCTCTTTCATGAAACATGGAGAAATTCTGATCCAAGAAATAAAAAGGACCCCAAATAGAATCAACATAAAAAGATCCTCCCCGCAACACATCATAGCCAGATTGGTAAAAATTAAAGACAAAGATAATATTTTTAAAATGGCAAGGAAGGCACATCAAGTTATTTATAAAGATTATTCCATTAAGCTAACATCAGGCCTCTCAACTGAAGCAGTGCAGACAAGGAAAGGATGGGAAGATGTATTAAAAACATTAAAAGAAAAACAATTTCAATCAAGAATATTATATCCAACAAGATTATCCTTCAAGTAGGAAGAAGAAATAAAAGTATCCTCAGATAAACAAAACTTGAAAGAATTCACCAATAATAGACCAGCTCTACAGGAAGTACTGAGGGGAGTATTGTATTAGGAACACAAAAGAGAGACAGAGACAGGAGAACAAAAAAACAGCTGAGAAAATGGTTAACAAAAATGACAGGGATAAATCCGCAAATACCAATAGTAACACTGAATGTTAATGAATTAAATTCTCTGTTAAAAGACACAGACTGAATGGATACAAAAACAGAAACCATCTACATGCTGCTTACAAGAAACACAACTCACTGATATGGACATACATAGACTGAGAGTGAAGGGCTGGATAAAGATAGTCTGTGCAAATAGAAATAAAAAAAAAGGCTGGAGTAGCAATACTGATATTAGATAAAATAGATTTTAAAATGAAAGTTATAAGAAGAGACAAAGAGGAACATTACATAGTACTAAAAGGACTTGTTCACTAAGAAGATGGAACACTAGTAAATATCTGTGCACCCAGCACTGGAGCACCTAAATACATCAAAGAGAGACCATTAGGTCTCGAGGGAGAGATATACTGCATCACAATAATTGCAGAGGATCTTAACACCCCTCTGACTGCTCTGGACAGGTCATCTAGACAAAAAATAAACAAAGAAACAGAAGAACAATGATACCATACATGGAATGGATTTGACAGACATCTACAGAGTATTTCATACAATGACCACAAAATATAAATTTTTCTCACCTTCACATAAAACACTTTCAAAGACTGACCACATGATAGAGCACAAAACAAGGTTTTACAAATTCAAAGGTATAGAAACTATATCTAGCATCTTTTCCAACCATGATGGAATTAAACTTGAAATCAACTACAGAAAGAGCTCTCGAAAATTCACAAACACATGAAAATGAAACAACCTACTTCTGAATGACTTTACAACTATACAAGAAATTAAGACTGAAATCAAAAGGTTCATGGAAACCAATTGTAAAGAACGGGCCGACCACGCGAGAAAATAGAAATGTAGAGCCTTTATTGGGAGCGCTCCTGGGCGAGGTTCCCTGGTCTGACAAAGAAAAAGAGGAGGCCAGAGAATTCGCGTGCTAGGTTGGGGTTGAGTGATTTGTACAAGGGTATAGGGAGGGGGAGTGCCTTAGAGGTAGAAACAGCCCATGTATGTTAAAGGTTTAGGGGGAGAGCAGACTGCTGTTCCACATAACGTCTGCTGAAGTGTGCAGAGTAGGGTGAAGTGTGCAGAGTAGAGCGCATGTGCAGAGTAGAGTGCGCGCACTACATCTGGGATAGATCCGAGTGCAGCACAGGTCTGATGACAGTTCTATCAGCTGACTAGGGTGTGGCGTCCAACCCCCACATTCAAGCTGCCTAGGCCTCCAGCCTAACATCCAGACTATTCTGGTGTTATAGGGCGCCATTCAAAGTTGTAGGGTAGTTTTGAACTGGTGAAGGATGTCCCTGCCTAGGAGGGGGACTGAGCATGATGGTATAATAGAAAAGAGTGGGAGAAAGGTCGTCCCTCTATACTGCAGGCTAGGCTACCTGTTCTAGGTGGCAGGAGGGTGTGCCATCTATTCCCGTGACTGAGACTTAAGAAGGAAAAAGTGGCCCCGAGTGAGAGCGGAGGACGGAGTTGGTAGCCTTTGTGTCTGCAAGAAAGGAGATGGACTTGCGTTACCCTGGGCTGGTGAGAGTCATGGGGGTGTTTGAGTCCAGGCCTCTTCAATAGGTAGCTAGCTCCAACAGCTCCCAAGAGGGGACAGTCTGCCAGACTTTTCCCCCACGTGGAGGCGCCAGAGATGAGTCAGTTTTCGGGCAGTTACTTCCCCAAATGACCAGGCTGTTTGCACTTGGGGCATGGCTTGGTGGGCAGTTGGGGGCAAGGGCATTGTTGAGCCCAGTGGTCTGTGTTCCAACACTTGAAGCATCGTCCTGGGGGAATGGACTTAGACAAGGAAGCCCCATTCTTGTGCCCCTGTGGGGCTGCCGGCCTCAGGGCTGTCCCCAGGGCCTGGGTTTGGAGTGCCACCTTGTGGTGAAGGTGGGCTTGGCGTTCAGCCTCAGCCGCTTCCTCCCAGGCATTGTAAATCTTAAATGCCATTTTCACCAGATCATGGACAGGGGTCTGAGGGCCATCCTCTGCCAATTTTTTTTCGAATATGAGGCACTGACTGGGTAATAAAGTGAGATGCTAAAAACCGTGGCCACAGCAAGTGAAGTGGGATCTAACTGTGTATAAAGGGGTAAGGCATCTGTAAGGCGATTGAGGAGCACAGTTGGGTTTTCATCTGCCCCCTAGGTGATTTTCCAGAGTTTGCCAAAATTGACAATTTTGTATTGACCCTACACTCCAACCAGGAGACATTGGATCATGTAGTCTTGTTTTTTTGGGGCCAGAGTTTCCTACCTGATAATCCCATTGGGGGTCGGTAATAGGAACAGCCATTTGTACGACTGGAAGAGTCGGGAAGACCAAGTGGGTTTGGCCAGCATGTTCTCGGGTTGCAGCCTGGACTCGCTCACTATCATCCGCAGTAAAGGTGGAGACAGGATTACATAGAGCTCATGCCAGGTAAGATAATAAGCCTGAGCAATATGGTGGAACTCTTTGATAAAAGCTGTGTGGTTAGTAGAGAAAGAACCGAATCTTTTTTCTGTTTGAGATAGATTTTGGAGAGAGACGGGAACCTGGACTCTGACAATACCTTCCGTTCCCACCACTTCCCAGAGAGGACAAAGAAGGTTAGAACTGGAAGAAGGGGTGAGAGAAGGGTGAGAGCATGAGCAGGCATGTGAACTAACTGCAGATGGGTGAAGAGGGGATGGGAGCGAAGGACATGGAGGAGAAGGAGGCAGCACCGGTGAAGGAGGGAGGGCAGTGGGGAGGGCTGGGACTGGCCGAGCAGAAGTGGAACCAGAGTATGGTGAGGGACTCTGGAGCGGGGCCGGGAAGGAGAGAAAGTAAGAGTTTCAGTTGGTTTGTCTACAGGAGAGAGATCAGCCTGTAAGAGAGGTTTAGTCTTAGACTGTGGGGTTCTGGTTGGGAGAACGACTTGGGCAGTAGTAGTGTAGGAGGTGCAGAGGAAGGGGTGGGAGCGCTGATTCCAAAAGGCTTGGACATATGGAACTTCCGACCATTTGCCTACCTTTTGGCAATAGTTACACAAATCAGTGAGGGTACTATAATCAAAAGTCCCTTCAGGAGGCCATTTAGACCCTCTGTCCAAAGCGTATTGTGGCCAGGCCACAGTGGAATAGACTATCAGCTGCTTACAGCTAGATCCTGAGTGAGTCCTAATTTAGTGAGGTTAGGAAGCAGACAGCCCAGGGGCGTCTTTGGCTTGGTGATGACTTAGTTTTACCCATTGTGTCGGAGACTCAAGTGAGCAGAAAAGGGAAAGGTGTCCCAAGTTTCTTTTTGTGTTCACAGAATGGATGGGGGTGCGGGGCGAGCAGCAGGGGATGAAGATGTCTCTACTATCACCTGAGCTCCAGGAATTGGAGGAGACCCTGATGCAGCCGTGTTTTCAGATAGGGAACCCAGAGGTTTTAGTCCCGGAAACCATGGGCAGGTGAACTTACCCTCAGAAGGCCAGGACAGGTGGTTAGTCGATGATTGGCGGGTCGGTTTCTGGTTCAAAGGAGAAGAGGCCCTTGCAGGGACTACAGGACACATAACTCCTCCTGGGTTTTGGTGCCAAATCCAAGGAATGGGCCAACCACGCAAAAAAAAAAATAGATACGTAGATCCTTTATTGGGAGCGATCCTGGGTGAGGTTCACTGGTCCAACGGGAAAGAGAGGGGACCAGAGAAGTCACGTGCTAGGGAGGGATTTAGCGATTTTTCTAGGATACAGGGAGGGGGAGTGTCTTAGAGATAGAAACATTCCGTGTATGTTAAAAGCTTAGGGGGAAATGCAGATAAAAACAACAATGAGGTACCACCTAACCCCAGTCAGATTGTCTAATATTAAAAAAACAAAAAATGATAAGTGTTGGCGGGGGTGTGGTGAAAGGGGAACTCTTTTACACTGCTGGTGGGAATGTAGATTGGTCCAACCACTGTGGAGAATAATTTGGAGATTCCTCAAAAATCTACAGATAGATCTGCCATATGATCCAGAGATCCCACTCCTCGGTATCTACCCAAAGGACAGAAGAATCCTTCATTGGAAAAGTGCTTGCACATCGATGTTTATTGCGGCACTATTCACAATTGCTAAGTCATGGAACCAACCCAGATGCCCCCGTATGGAGGAATGGATTGAAAAACTGTGGCACATATACTCTATGGAATACTACTCAGCCATAAAAACCAACAGAGCCCTGGCTTTTGACAGAAAGTGGAAGAATATGGAAGATGTACTGCTGAGTGAGGCAAGCCAGGCTATGAAGGAGAGACATTGTATGTCCCCACTTAACATATACCGTTTGTCTGCATTCTATGTCGGTAACTGATTGACTAACAGTTGAACAAACACAAGAGATGGGTGTGAATGTCAGATGAGGTGTATGTGGAGGAGTGGGGCCCAACGAAAGACATTTAGAGAAGGGATACAGAGGTAGAGCATTGACGGGATGGGGAGGTGTGGTGTTATCTGTTGAAGATATTTCGATCAACGGGTCTGGGGAGAAATGTTCACATATCGAAATGGTCTCATTGTAAGCCAAACAATATGATTGAAAGTATATACAAAAATAAATAAAGTAATTAAAAAAAAAAAAAAAAAAAAAAAAAGCTTAGGGGGAGAGCAGATGGCTGTTCCACGTAACGTGACGTGAGCAGGGTAGAGCGCATGTGCAGAGTAGAGTGCACGTAGTACATCCGGGTTACATCCCAGTGCAGTTCAGGTCTGATGACAGGGTAGTTCCGGTTGTATCAGCTGACTAGGGCGTGGTGTTCAACCCCCACATCTAAGCTGCTTAGCCCTCGGCTTAACAGAATAACTAACAAACAAGTGTTTATAACCTATAGGGCACAGCAAAAGCAGTCATAAGAGGGAAATTCTAAGCAATCAGTGTCCACAAGAAAAAAGCAGAGAGACGGCAAATAAACAACCTAATGAAACAACCCAAGGAACTGGAAAGACAACAACAAAACCCAAAAAAAATTCCAGAAGAAAAGAAATAATAGAGATTCAAGCAGAAATAAATGAAATAGAGAACAAAAGAACTATACAGAAAACAAACAAAACCAAAAGCTGGTTCTTTGAGAAGATAAGCAAAATCGACACACCGTTAGATTAATCAAGAACAAAGACAAGAACTGGATAAATCTAATAAAATCTTTCCCTGATAAGCAAAAGCCGAAAGAATTCACCAGCACTAGACTAGCCTTACTGGAAATCCTTCAGAGTTCTACATTTGGAAGCAAAAAGTCAATAACTACCACCATTAGAAAGATAAAAACAAAACATTCTGGTAGACCAGCTATACAAATGAGGAACAGAAAGGAATTAAATCCTATCACTACAGAAATCACCAAACCAGGATTACAGAAAATAGAGGAAAAAAGAAACAAAGAATACACAGAACAACCAGAAAACACTTAACAAAATGACAAAAGTATGTTCCAGTCTATCTATAATAACTGTTCATGTAAACAAATTAAATTCCTCAAAGATAGAGATTGAATGGATCAAAAAACAAATCCTAACTACATACTACCTATAAGAAATTCTCTTCACCTCTAAAGATATACATAGAGTGAGAAAATGGAAAAAGATTTTTCATGGAAGCAACAGGAGTAGCTATACTGATCAGATAAAACAGGTTTTGATCTAAAAACCATAAAAAGAGACAAGAAAGCTCATTATATAATAATGAAGAGATCAATCCATCAGAAGACATAACAATTGTGAATATACATGTATCCAACATGGGAGTACCTGAATATATGAAATAAGTAGCTCTAGAGCTAAAGGGAGAAATCAGCTCCACTAAAATAACTGCTGAAGACTGCAACACCCACTGTGAACATGGACAAGCTGTGTAGACAGAAAATCAACAAAGAAATATCAGACTTAAACTGCATCATAGACCAAGTGGATCTAACTGACATTTACAGAATGTTTCATCTAGCTACAGGATGCACATTCTTTTTATAAGCAAAGAGATCATACTCCAGGGTAGAACAAATATGAAACCACAAAAAAAATCTCACAAAATTTAAGAAATAGAAATTGTATTGCGTGTCTTTGCTGACACAATGGAATAAAACTAGAAATCATTAATAAGAGGAACATTGGAAACCATACCAACACATGGAGGGTAAATCTTATGCTCCTGAATGACCACTGGGTTAAAGAAGAATCAAGATGGAGATTAGCCCCATCCCCATAGTGCAGGAATTAATTGCAGTGCCTCAGGAGCTGTTAACCTATCACACATGGCTGATTGCGGTGGAAATTCCAGTCCCAGAGTTTTGAAAATCATGCCAGATACTTGTGAGTACATGCTCAAAATCCTGACAAGATAGAGAAATGGAGGAAAAGAATTATGGCATAACTATATCCCTCTGAGGATTGCTTTCTCTCTCCATGTCGTTGGTGAGCACATATGCCTTCTGACAATTAATTTCTTTTTTTAATGCAAATTTAAAAATTTCTGGAAACTCAAAATCGGTTCTAAGAGGGAAGTTTACAGCAACAAGTGCCTTCATCAAACAAAGGGTTTCAAATAAATAATCCAATTATCTACCTGGGCGGGGACTAGAAAAACAAGAACAAACTAATCCCAAAATTAGTGAATGAAAGAAATAATAAAGACCAGAGAAGAAATAAAATTGAGACTAAAAAAATAATAATAATACAAAAGATTAATGGAACAAAAAGATGGCTTTTTGAAAAAATAAAATGAACAAATCATTGGCTAAACCAAGGAAAAAAATCAAGAAGGCCCAAATAAATAAAAATGGAGATATTATAACTGATACTGTAGAAATCTTACAAAAGATAGACACTATTTTGAATAACTGTACTAACAAATTGAAAAATACAAATAAAAATGGCTAGATTTTTGGATTCATACAACCTACCAAGACTGAACCGGGAAGAAGTAGAAAACCTAAATAGAAAAGTAACAATTTGTGAGATTGAATTGGTAATAAAAAGTTTCCCAACAAATAAAAGCACAGGACCAGATGATTTCTCTGCTGGAGTCGATAAAATATTAAAAAAAAAAAAGCAGAAGTGAATATTCCTCAACTTGTTACAAAAAACTGAAGTGGGGGGCTGGCAGGTGGCATAGTGGTTAAGGACACTGGACTCCCACATGGTTGACCGCGATTTGAGTCCTGGACCTGAAGGCTCGCTTTCTCACTTTCCCACTCTCATTCTCTCTCACTCTGTCCCTCTCTGGTCCAATTAAATAGTAATAATAATAATAATAATAATGAAGTTAAATAAAGTAATTTTTAAAAGTAAAACAAAATAAAAAAACTAAAGTGGAAGAAGCAATCCCAAATTCATTCTATGAGGCCAACATTACTGATACCGGAACCAAAGTAGGACAACAATCATGTTAGTAATAATTAACCTCCAAGAATAAGCCTAAATGTAAGGATTAATTTACTTATCTTTACGAGCCACTGGAGAAGCATTAAACATACTTACTTTGCTTAAAGATTTTCTGATGTCCTTAACATCTAACTGTAGGATATTTCCAATAATTGGGAGAGGTGTGGGGCCAGGTGGGAGCTTTCCTTTTCCAGAACTCTGTTTCCAGAGTGAAAGGAGGAACAAAGAGGATAGACAGAGCGCGAGGACCACAACTAGATCCATTGAAGCTGCCTCTTCTCTTCTTACTAAGGCAACTGTGACCTAGCAATTCAAAGCTTTTATAGTGCTTCTGCTAATTCAGAATATGTCCCTTTGACATTCACTGTGAGGAATCAATCAACTAGATTAGCCCTAAACCCTTCAGAGCAGACTTTGGCCCACTGACAAATATTTAAAAAAAAAAAGAAAAAAAAAAAGTTGTTCTTTAGTCTTGTCCCCCTTCCCTTCAATCCCTTGTCCTCTAGATTTTAGCTCAGTTAATCTGGCTAGGGCACAGAGATTGCTAATTAAAACAAACAATGATTCAGTGTCCAACCAAGGTTAAGAAAAAGTTAAAAAAATGATTTTATCAAAACATTGCTCAACATTCCAAATTCTGGGACCAGCAGTTAGCTTAATGGCTATGTCGCTGGACTCCCATGTAGTTGACTGCGATTCGAGTCCCAGACCCGGTGGCTTAAACTCAAACCGGGCGCGTGTGCATGCCTGCCCAAGATCCCGAGAGGAGAATGGAAGAGAAGGGATTGCGGCGTGGCCATCCCCGCTGGGGGGTGATTTCTCGCTTTCTGTCTCTCTGTCTCTCTCTGTCTGTATGGTGAGCACATGCGCCCTATAGCAAAAACCTCTCCAAACAAAAAAAGAAAAAAAAATACATTCCAAATTTTCAGACTGACGACCAGTAGAGAATCTATGACTTCGGAGGACATCAGTGTATTCTATGACTTGTATATTTTAAAAATGAATTATCTTGTAAAGTTTTATCTTTGTTCTTGAAAATAGGAGCCTTTTAAATATTTCAGTTATTATTAATGATATAGCTGCCCAAACATCAAATAGCTAGCATAACCCACGTATTATATTTTGAATGACCAAACATATATTAAGCCATTGCTTAGGTAAATATACACACATTTTATCATTAAGCCCCTAGAAACACTGGAAAGTATTTTCATTTTCAAATGAGGAACTGAAGACCCTGGCAGAACAGGGGAGCCTGTGGCTGTCACACAGCTCACAAGTGGCAGAGCAGAGTTTGAACTGAGATCTGCTTACTGTTGTGCTGCTGCCTTGAAAACGGTTTTAGCAAAATAAAACAACCTTCCCAAACCACTAGCTACTCTCTTTGGATACCACATTGACTCTGTTTACAAAGCCACTGGCTTTCTATGGAATATATACCCCTCATTTCCCTTTGAGTATAACAGAGCTAAAGTTTCAAAGGGAGAGGAAATGGGATTTCTCCCCTCTCCATCACTGAAGAGGTCTAACTTGCTCAGCATAACTGAGGGAAAAGACAATCTCAGAAAAATTTAGCAAGGGGGCTTGAGCTGAGCCTTAGATAAGGCTGCTTCTGTTGCTTTTTTAGTTTGTCATTTTTCTTTTTGATAGATTTTTTCTATAGAGGCTGGGTGCTCAACAAAGAGACAGAGAGAGACAGGGAGGCAGAATGTGAGAAATCAGCCCCAGCAAGGATGGCCACGCCACAATCCCTTCTCCTCCAGTCTCTTCTTGGGATTTTGAGCGTGCATGCACATGCACCTGGTGTGTTTTTAGCCATAAGTCGGGAACTGGATCTGCAGTCAAGTTATTTTTCAAAATAAGGTGATAAAATATGGCACATCAAGGAAGTGAGATTAGAGGTAGAACAGGCATGTGCATTGGTGGTGGATGTGAGATGGTGACAGGGATGTCATTGAACAGACCTACAGCACAGAAGGACCATGATAGGAGAATGTGAATGAGAGACTGCATGTAATATGCCTACAGAAAGATAATCTAGAATAATATGTATTACTAGATCACTAATAGCAATGCTTGTGCAGAGGTATTTTCTTCAACAATAGAATCATATTCATTTAATATTTGGTTAATGCAGTGATTTCTAAGCTCTTTATTAAGGAAAACTTAAGGCTTTTTAAGGCCCCAGTGACATAATGTTCATTCTTCTTTTTTCTAGTGATTTACAGAGAAGTTTTGGGACCAACAGATGGTGTAATGGTTACATTTGCTAGACTCCCACATAGTTGACTGTAGTACAAGTCCTGGATCTGGCGGCTTAGAACTCACACCAGGTGTTGGGACCAGCAGTTGGCGTAATGGCTATGTCACTGGACTCCCATATAGTCAACCATGGTTCAAGTCCCGGACCTGGTGGCTTAAACTCATGCTGGGCGCATGTGCGTGTGTGCCCAAGATCCCGAAAGGAGAATGGAGGAGAAGGGATTGTGCCATGGCCATGAAATCACCCTGAGGGGGTAATTTCTCCCTTTCTGTCTCTATTTTTCTCTGTCTTTCTGGTGAGCGCATGCTCCCTATAGCAAAAACCTCTCCAAAAAACCAACCAACCAACCAACAAACAAAAAACAAAACAAAAACAAACAAACAAACAAACCAAAAAACTCACACTGGGTATGTTTGTGTGCAAGCCCAAAATCCTGAGAGGGATTGTGGTGTGGCTATCTCCCGTGAGGGGACAGGGGTGATTTCTCAGTTTTTGTCTCTTTGTCTATCTGGCGAATGATAAAAAAAGAGAGAGGGAGAAGTTTTACACTCATCACATAATTATGTAATTTTTAATTTTCCCGATTACTTTTGCCTAAGGTGAAATTATTCCCATTTTAGGGATAAAGAAGCTGCATCTTGGCCCAGGATATTGTGTCTGCAAGTGGTAGAACTGAGGCTAGAGCCACTTCTCCTGATTCTCATATGCTTCTCTTTAAGCAAAGCATTCATTCAAGCTAGTTCATTGTTTGCTGAGTGTGTGTCATGATGAAGAAACTTGGTCCACCCTAATCAAGGACTTTCAAAATAAACAGCTAGTTAATAATTACAGTACTAGTGGATTAAAATGGGAGTCAAGAACGTTTGATTTCATAACCTTTAGAATTTGTATGAACCCAAGTCTCAATGAACTCTATAACTAGGGCAAAGAGAGGTAATTTGCTGACTCACATAGATCTGAACTGTAAACAACCATATTGCCTTCTGTTGGGTAAAATAAAGCCAACAGCTCTCTAGATTATTCACTTCATTCCCGATGCGATATGTGTCTCTACTCTTCTTCCCATAAGGCTGTTACCCAGCCTTTTCTCTTGTTATAGAATAGGACAATCATAGGTAAGTAAAAACAGAAAGCATCTCAGAGATTCATGTATCTACTGCCTTACTCTATTTTTAGAAATGAGACGAAGTGAGTCTCCATAGCTGGCCGCCGAGCTTACACACTCTGGGATCTTGAGTGCTTGCGGCCATCAATGTCTCTGGAGTTCCTTGAGACTCATCTGCATCACCTGCTCGCCACACAC
Source organism: Tupaia tana (assembly GCA_026018925.1). Classification (NCBI taxonomy): domain Eukaryota; kingdom Metazoa; phylum Chordata; class Mammalia; order Scandentia; family Tupaiidae; genus Tupaia; species Tupaia tana. Next base: position 81,005,548 of record JAKSZU010000010.1, read on the forward strand.
TCTGCCATTGTAAGCCGTCCTCATGGTGAAGCTCGCTAAGGCTGGTAAAAATCAAGGTGACCCCCCCAAAATGGCTCTTCCTCCAAAGGCGTTAGAAGAAGAAAGTGAAGATGAGGAAATGTCAGAAGATGAAGAAGATTATAGCAGTGAAGAAGAGGTTATCATCCCTCAGAAAAAAGGTAAGAAGGCTGCCACAACTCCAGCCAAGAAGGTGGTAGTTTCTCCAACAAAAAAGGTTGCAGTTGCCACACCTGCCAAGAAAGCAGCAGTCACCCCAGGCAAAAAGGCAGCTGCCATACCATCCAAGAAGACCGTTCCACCAGCCAAAGCAGTCACAGCACCTGGCAAGAAGGGAGCCACACCGGGCAAAGCCTTGGTAGCAACTCCTGGTAAGAAAGGATCTGCCACTGTAGCCAAGGGGGCAAAGAATGGCAAGAAAACCAAGAAGGAAGTCAGCGATGAGGAAGAAGAAGATGACAGTGAGGAAGGGGATGAGGATGAGGATGAGGATGAAGATGAGGGTGAATTTGAGCCAGTGGTGATGAAAGCAGCAGCTGACACCCCAGCATCAGAGGAGGAGGATAAGGATGATGATGAGGGGGAAGATGAGAATGAGAAAGATGACTCTGAAGAAGAACCTGTGGAGACCACACCAGCCAAAAGAAAGAAAACTCCTGCAAAAGCTGCGTCTGTGAAAGCCAAGACCGTGGCTGAAGATGAAGATGAAGATATGAAGATGAAGATGAAGAGGATGATGAGGATGAGGATGGTGAGGAAGAAGATGAGGATGACAATGATGATGAAGACGATGAGGAGGAGGAAGATGAGGAGGAAGAAGAGCCTGTCAAAGAAGTTGCTGGAAAACAAAAGAAGGAAATGACCAAACAGAAAGCAGCTCCTGAGGCCAAGAAACAGAAAGGGGAAGTCACAGAACCAACTACATTCTCCCATCTGTTTGTTGGAAACCTAAACAATAACAAATCTATTCCTGAATTAAAAACTGGTATTCATGATGTTTTTCCTAAAAATGATCTTGCTGTTGTGGATGTCAGAATCGGTACATCTAGGAAGTTTGGCTATGTTGACTTCAAATCTGCTGAAGATCTAGAAAAAGCTTTGAAACTCACTGGTTTAAAAGTCTTTGACAATGAAATTAAACTAAGGAAAAGACAATAAGAAAGATCGAGATGCAAGAATACTTTTGGTCAAAAATTTCCCCTACAAAGTCACTCAAGATGAATTAAAAGAAGTATTTGAAGATGCCATGGGGATCAGAATAATTAGCAAAGATGGAAAAAGTAAGTGGATTGCCCATATTGAATTTAAGACAGAAGCTGATGCAGAGAAAACCTTTGAAGAAAAGCAAGGAACAGAGATTGATGGGCGGTCTATTTCTCTATACTACACTGGAGAGAAAGGTCAAAATCAAAACTATAGAGATGGAAAGAATAGCACTTGGAGTGGTGAAGCAAAAACTCTGGTTTTGAACAACCTCTCCTACAATGCAACCGAAGAAACACTTCAGGAAGTATTTGAGAAGGCAACTTTTATCAAAATGCCTCAGAGCCAAAATGGCAAATCTAAAGGTATGCGTTTATAGAATTTGCTTCAGTTGAAGACGCTAAAGAAGCTTTCAATTCCTGTAATAAAAGAGAAATTGAAGGCAGAGAAATCAGGCTGGATCTGCAAGGACCCTGGGGATCACCTAACACAAGAAGTCAGCCCTCTAAAACTCTGTTTGTCGAAGGTCTGTCTGAGGATACCACTGAAGAGACATTAAAGGAGTCTTTTGATGGCTCTATTCGTGCATGGATAGTCACTGACCGGGAAACAGGATCCTTCAAAGGGTTTGGTTTTGTAGACTTCAACAGTGAGGAAGATGACAAAGCTGCCAAGGAGGCCATGAAAGATGGTGAAATTGATGGAAACAAAGTTACCCTGGACTCGGCCAACCCTAAGGGTGAAGGTGGCTTCAGGACTTGTGGTGGAGGCAGAGGAGGCTTTGGAGGCCGAGGTTGAGGCAGAGGAGGCAGAGGTGGATTTGGTGACAGAGGCTGAGGAGGCTTTGGAGGGTGAGGTGGCTTCTGAGGAGTCAGAGGAGGAGGAGACCACAAGCCAAAGGAAAAAAGATGAAGTTTAAATAATTTCTCTGTCCCTCTGTCTTCCCTCTTCCATTTGAAAGAAAGGACTCTGGGGTTTTTACTCTGTTACCTGATCACTGACAGAGCCTTCTGAGGACATTCCAAGACAGTGTGCAGTCCTGTTGTCTACTTGGAAAGCCGTAGAAATAATGTTTCAAGAGAGATACTCTTGTTGATTTTGGCTGGATATTCATATAAACTTTTTAAAGAGTTGAGTGATAGAGTAACTCTTATCTCTAAGTTTTGAATTTATATTGTTTCATCCCATGTACAAAACCATTTTTTTCCTACAAATAGTTTTGTTTTGTTTTGTTTTGCATTGGATGATTATAAAGGAAAGTAGAATGTTTTATCATGATTTTTGCTTCAATGATGTTAGGACAAGTTTTAAAAAGTCCAAAAATAAAAATAAAAAAAGAAAGAAATGAGATGAAGTATCACCAATGTGTGTGTCATTATGAGATCTTGTTTTAGACACCAGGTTTCTAATTCCTAGTTCAGTGGTTTCTCACACTGAAGATTTCCAAATGATTGGTAGGTAGAGCATCAGCATAAAGTCCTTCACAGACACAGAGTCATAAACCTTGCTTGGTTAGAGCTATTTGCTGTTTTTATTTTAATAAGTTCTTATTGACATATAATCATTGTACAAGTTTGTTGGGGTACATCATACTTTTTAAAATTTTTCCCCTAAGATTTTTGCCTTAGGGTGTGTGTGCTAGCTGGAGAGAGAGAGAGATGAGAAGGAAAGTGAGAAAACACCCTCCAGGGGAGGTGCCACACCACAATCTCTTGTCCTTCATTCTCCTCTGGGGATCTTGGGCACATATGCACATGTACCCAGTGTGATCTTCAAACCACTAGGTCTGAGATTTGAATCACAGTCAGCAATGTGTGAGTCTAGCCACGGAACCGCTACTCCATTTGTTGGCCCAACAGTATGGTTTTTCAAAGCATACAATAACATACAAATAGTGTGTGACAATCAAATCAAGAATATACATATATTCATTATCTTCAACAATGTACATTATGTTGTACACATTCAATATTTGTTGTACTAGATCATTTTGGAGGTATATATTAGATTGGCATGCCCTGAGGCTAGAGCCACTTCCCCTGATTCTCATATACTTCTCTCCAAGTAAAACATTCAGTTTGACTCTGTTGTGATACAAGGCTTGTTTCTTAATCCCTTTTTCTGCAAATTTCTTCTCACTCCTCCATGCAGTCTTTGCCATCTATCATTGCTCTCTCTACTTCTGTGACATTGGATCTTTCAGTTTCTGTCATAGAGTTTGGACATCCAGTATCTGTTAAGTGAGGACATGCTTTCTTTGACTTACATGGCCAGGCTTATTTCACATTTTTTTATAAATTCTGACATTAATCACTTTTCAAATATAGGATTTGGAAATATTTTCCCCATTCTATTGGTTGTGCTTGCACTCTGTTGATAATGTACTTTGATGCATAAAACTTTCTAATTAATTATTTTTAGAGATATTTTTGCTATTGGGCACATGCACTCACCAGAGAGACAGAGAAATTATTTTAAGCAGAACTTTGGTCTTACAAGGAATCTCTTTCTTCAGGCTTAGTCTTTTTTTTTTTTTTTTTTTTTTTTTTTTTTGGTCAAATTTATTTATATTTTTCTCTTTAAATATTTATTGTAATATATTATTTACATCTAATCATTACAAATCTTTTTAGGGTACAGAATGGTTTCTAAAAGCATGTATATGGTGTGTAATAAACAAATAAGGATATAAACATATTCACCACCTTTAACATTATGTTGTGAACATTCAAAACACACTGCAATGGTTTTTCTTCAAGTGTGAACTAAATTGTCTATTACACTCTTTACTGTGAGGTGGAGTTCTAAAGAAAAACATACTGATTAAAAATCAGGCAATAAACAACCCCGTAAGTTAACAAGAATAATCTTAACATAGCCAATGAAAGAAGAATTGGTCATTTCCATGTAGAGGACTGTGGGAGAGAAGAGTTTATAATCTGAAAAAAATCTGTGAGTATCAATCATTGATCCAGTTAGAGATAGGTAAAATTGTACATAACAATAGCTCATTAGGAAGAGACAAAAAAAGAATACTTTTACTCACACACTGTGAGTTCCTATAAGAGCATAGCACTGTACTGTGCATAAAGAAATAAGTCCTTGAAAAAATCAAAGATAAAACAAAACTAGAAAAAGATGTTTAAATGTGGAGAAATTGTAAAACCAGTAATTTAATGATTAATAGGCTTTACAAAGGTCTTGATTTTAGTCTTTTAAAAACATTTATACTGGGACTGGTAGGTGGCATGGTGCTTAAGAGCACTCGACTCCCATATGACCGACTGCGGTTCAAGTCCTGGACCTGGCAGCTTGCATTCTCAATTTCTCTCTCTCTCACTCTGTCTCTCTCTGGTCAAATTAAAATAAATAAATGAATAAAGTTAAATAAAATAATTCTTTAAAAAATTATTCCAAATAAAGACTCAGCTATAGCATTTTGGGCTTCTCTACTATCTATTTTTTATAACATGAGTAATAGTTATAATAAATATATAAAGTGAAACCTGTGGAGACAGTTATCTATCAACTAATTGGTGAATTTGCATTTAATTTTTATTTTACATGTGTAAAATACATGTGTAACACATGTGTGAAATACATATGTATTTTACATGTATAAAATTTTTGAATCTACATTTAGTCCTGACATTTTTTTAAAATATTTATTTATTTATTTAAATTTATTTATTTACATTCATTCACTGTACATCATTACAGCATACAAAATAAAATTTTCCATCCAGAGTACACTGTATATTGGCTCAATCAAGCACATCAATGGAGGAGTCCAACTCAATGGGGCCCCAGGATCTGTTTTGAGCCTTTGACCTTTGAACATAGCTTTGGTCGGTTCAGCACATTGGCAAGGCTGCAGCTGTACGCCCCCCCACCCGACCCCCCGACCTATGAGCAAAGGTTGGGTTTACTCAGCATGCTGGCAAGGCTGCTTGCTGTATGCTCCAGACTGCGGTAGCCTTGTTGCAAAGCGATAACCCCCCAATTCCCTGATATACTACTATAAAAGAATTATATAGCTCTCTTGAGTATGTGATAAGATTTCCCAAAAATCCCCCACCACTCCCCTTTGCCCTGATCACCTACTGTTAATTACAATGCTTTATCTCTGTAGTCACAATAGAGGGTGTGCTGAAGTTCTATCTAGGCAGAAATCTTCTTAACCTTTGGAAGACCCTTCAAGATACATTTAACATAAGCTTAAAAATAATCTTTTCTTTACATAAAATAGGATTAGGCCGAAACTGGCCCAGGACACCCCCGCCCTCACCAAGTGAAATAGATAAATATATTAGGATTCCTTAAATTAAGTTTTAAATCTCTATAAAACTATATAAGTATCATTCTTTATTGAAATCCATAAGAACTAATATCTATACTTGAGATTTTCCTTTCTCAGCATCGTGCTCAGTAATCACAAGATGGCTGCTGCCACATCAGCTGATAATTATCTCTGCTTGCTGGAGCTGCTTTCCCAAAACTGCATTCCATAAAGACCCGCCTACATGAAACGAACAGTTGCGGAAGCACAATAGACCCACCCTTAATCCAACCCTGAATGGAACCTATGATCCCTATTGAACTGATATTTAGAACATGTAGCCCCTCACCCATTTACTTGCATGTATCACATTTTCAATAAAAACGCATGATAAGTCCTGGCAGTTGTCACTCTACAGAGAGCAATCTCTGGGGGGTGTCCGAATGAGGACGTGGATAAAAACGCACCAAGGCCTTAGTCTTCCTTTCCTGCGCTGCCTCCAACAAGTCAACCCACCCCCGCCGAGGCTGGACCCCGGCATATCAAGATACATGTTATCGTCAAGAAATAATTTTCCATTTCTTGTTTCCTGTATGTTTTGCTTTTTTTCCCCATCCTTGATTCCCTATCTCTTACCCTCTGTTTTCTCCGACTCTCCTCCCATACTGTCACTGATATCTATGTTTGCTTTCTATACTTTTTTCCCCCACATTTTATTGAGTCACTAAAGATCTTAATTAATCTAAATATTTTCATAGCAAGTACAGCTGATATATACATTTCCATGCACACAAGCCCAACTTTAGTCATAAGCCTCAGTGAGTAGAATGAACATCCTATAAAGTAGCATGTAGCTGGGGCTATATATCTTACTGCAGTCATCGAATAGGTATTTTTAATGCATTCTTTTTAATTTCAAGAAAAAGTTTTAGTTTTTTGTTTCTGAAACTTTTCTTTTCTTTTTTAAACTTAATTTACATTCATTCCCTAAGCATCATCACAGCATACAAAATGTGATAAAATGTGATTTCTCATCCAGAATATAATGCATAGTGGTTTAATCATACATGTTATCATCAGTAATTTTCCATTTCTAGTTCCGTGTGTGTGTGTGTGTGTGTGTGTGTGTGTGTGTGTATTCTGACCCTCTGCCCTTTCCCACCCTCTTCTCACACTATCTCTTGTGTCTACAGTTGTCTTCCATTTCTTTCCCCTCCACACTTTATTGATCACACAATTTCTTAAATACTCTAATTAATTTCATTAGCAAGTGCAGCTGGTAATTTCAAGAAAAGCAGTTTTAACTTTAATAAATAAAATAAATGCTAAGTAACTTTGCTTAAAACTTAAATCCAGGAAACAGGTTAGGGTTCTGCTCAAATAGTAGGTACATGAACCTATTCACAGCTCAAGACAGGATAAAAATCTTTAAAACTGGACAATAAAGCCTAAAAGAAAATCAACAATATTTTAGTCAAAAGTCATAAAATGCTATTTCACCAGTTCAGTCTCATGTACTTAATCTATCTTCTGTTGTGTTTCGATCTTTCTGATTGATTTCTGGGATATAATATTCAACTCCAGATTTGTTCCTATGATTAAGTTGGCCATTTTCTTAGTTTTTGAACTCTTATTTCTGTGTGTCTGTATTTAACTTTCCTGGTATAGCACTCCCTTGAGAACTTCTTGGAGATCTGGTCTGATGCTGGTAAATTCTTTCAGGTTTTGTTTTTCTGAGAATGTTCTTGTCTTTTCTTCCCATATGAAGGATGATTTTGCCGGGTACAGTATTCTTGGTTGAAATTGATTTTCCCTTAACACTTTGAATATATTTTCCCATTCTTTCCTCGCTCCCATTGTTTCTGATGAGGGATCTGCTGTTAGCCTGATGGGATATCCTCTGTAGGTAACTTGCCGTTTTTCTCTTGCCAATCTTAGTATCTTGTCTTTGTCTGTGGTTTTGGTCAATGTGGCTACAATGTGTCTTGGAGAAGATTTTCTTAGGTTGATTTTATTTGAGGCCCTTTGTATTTCTTGGGACAGGATCTTTGAGTGCCTCTCTAGGTTTGGAAGTTTACTTGAAGGATTTAATGCAATAGATTATCAAAGCTCTTATGAGTCTCTTCACCTTCTGGGATACCAATTATCTGGATGTTTGGACGTTTGATGGTGTCTAGTATTTCTCATATATTATTCTCATTTTTTGGACCATTTTCTCAACCTTCATGGTGAATTTTTCTAGACTGGCAATTTTCTCTTCTATGTCTGAGATTTTATTTTCTGTATGATCTAGTCTGCTTTTAATACTTTCAAGGGAGCTTTTGACTTCCTGTATTATAACTTTCATCTCTAATAGGTCCATTTGATTCTTTTTTTAAAGTGTGAAACTCCTCTTTTAGACCTTGCAAGAATTTCCTCACCTCCTGGAACTTGTCATCTCCTTTCTCCTTTCTCTTCTGCAGTTCATTGTCTCTTTTCTCTTCCATCTCTGTTAGCTTCACCATTCTGAATATTCTAAATTCTTAATCAGACATTACCATGATTGCCATTGAATTATCTGTGGATGAAGAGGAGCTATTCTTTTCCCTTGGAGGAGAGGTATTTTCTTGCTTTCCCATATTTCTTGTGGCCCTGCAGTGATTTCTAGTCATCTGATGGATGGTGTGTTTCTTCCTAAACTTGAAGTTCAATCTGAGAGTTCAGGAGTGTGCAGAAAGAGGTGATCTGGTATCTCTTTGCCATTCCATTTTGATCCCACTCCAGTTTGTGGGCTGGAGGTTGAATTATCAGTAGAAAATCTTCATTTCTCTCTTTTCCCTGAAATCACTAGTTCTCAGGAGCCTTGAAGGTGTCTTCTTCTTTGGCTGACTGTGTTTTGAATCCTGGACCCAATGACTTATCTCCTCTCTTTCTTTCTCCCCTCACTTCATTCCCTTGAAGGTTCTTTTACTTCTATATTTTCATTTCTTTGCATCAAAAGGTGTTATCTCTGAATTGTTAAGGTGGCATTTGTGAGTTCCTGAAAACCAGCCATCACTCGAGCATTGGTCAATGCCTACTTTTTGAAGATTGATGTCAACTTTCATAACACCCCTGGGAAATCAGCGCACGCTCCTCTGCTCTAGGATGGGGCCTTGGTGCCCAGGGACCTGAAAAGCTGAAAAGCCCTCTGGAAGGTGCCGAACTTCCTGCCAGGCAGGCGGAGGTTTGGGAAATTAGGTGGGAAGAACCTGCTCACTTTGTGGGCAAATGTATCCTGCCGAAATGGATGCAGACACCCAGACACCCAAAGGTCGCGCCTGCTGGGGAAACACCCGGCCTAGAGCCCAGTGCTGCCCTGCGCCCTGGTCTAGTCCTGACATTTAATGTTATTTATCAATATGTGTGTACTTATACTTTTTCTCTAGTTGCTTTGTGGTTTTTTTTTGTTTTGTTTTGTTTTTGTTTTTGTTTTTTTTGTTTTTGTTTTTGTTTTTGTTTTTGTTTTTCTTCTATTTGTCACTCTTTAGCTTTCCGGGAATAGTTTCTTAAATATTTCCTGAAGAACGGGGTTTATTCCGGTGAATTCTTTCAGCATATGTTTATCTAGGAATGATTTTATTTCCCCTTCCCATCTGAAGGATAATCTTTCTGGATATAGTACTCTTGGCTAAAATTACAATTTTTTCAGAGTTTTAAATATGTTTTCCTATTCCTTCCTTGCCTGCATTGCTTCAGATCTGCATTGAGAGATTTGTTGTTAGTCTAATGCCGTAACCTTTGTAAGTAACTTGGCGTTTCTCTCTTGCTGTTTTTAGAATTTTGTCTTTTTTATTTTTACAAATTAGGCTATGATATAATTTGGAGAAGATCTTCTTATGTTGTGTGTATATATTTTGTGTGCTTTGTATCTCTAGGATTTGGATGTCCACATGCCTCTCTAAATTTGAAATATTTTAAGCTAACATATTATGAAAGATATTTTCTATGCGTTTACCAGTCTCTTCACTTTCTGGAATATATACCATGTGGATATTTGTCCATTTAATGGTGTCTAGGGTTTTTGTATATTGTCTTCATTTTTAGTGGTTATTTTTCTATTCTTTTTTTTTCTCTTTAAATTTATTTATTTTTTACATTAATTCACTATACATCATTACAGCATACAAATGAATTTTCCATCCAAAATAAATTGTGTATTGGCTCAATCAAGCACATCAACATACATGTTTTCAGCAAATAATTTTCCAATTCTTATGTCTTGTATACTTTGTTTTTTGTTTTGCCATTCTTGATTCCTTATCCCTCACCCTCTGCCATGTCCCACCCTCCTCCCAAATTGTCTCTGGTATCCATGGTTGCTTTCTATGCCTTCCCCCCCCCATATAATTGATTTGCTAATGAACTTAATTAGTCTAAATATATCCAATAGCTAGCACAACTGATATATACCTATACATGAACCCAAGTCTGACTTTAGGCATAAACCCCAGTGAGTAGAATGAACATATTATAAAATAGTACCCAGCTGGGGCTATATATCTTACTGTAGTCATCAAATATGCATTTTTTTAAAAATTTTGATACGAAAAGTTTTACCGTTTTTTTTTTTCTCCTGCAACTTTTTAAAAAATTACTTAACATTTATTCCCTGAGCATCATCACAACGTACTAAATATGGTTTCCCATCTAGAATAAACTACATAGTGGCTTAATCATGCATGTTATTATCAATAATATTCCATTTCTACTTTCATACATATGTATACGTATATATATGTTTTTTACCCCATGTTTAACCCTCTGCCCTTTACCACTCTCTTATTACACTATCTCTGCTATATACAGTTGTCTTCCATTCCTTTTCCCCCAACATTTTGTTCATCACACAATATCATAAGTAATCTAACTACTTTCAGCAAGTAATTTCAAGAAGAGTAGTTTTGAATTGGTAATGATATTTCCTTGAAACTTAAAGCCTAGAAACAGGTTAGTATTCTGTTCAAATAGTAGGTACATGCACCTATCAACAGCTCAAGACAGGACAAAAATCCTTTAAAACTGGAAAACAAAGCTTAGGAGAAAAGCAGCAATAATTCAGTCAAGTCACAGAATGTTGTTTCATCGGTTCAGTCTCATGTACTTAATCTTTCTTCTGTTAAGGTTCGATCTTCCAGATTGAATTCTGGGATATAATATTCATCTCCAAACATTGTCCCTACAATTAAGGAGAGGTTTTTTGCTATAGGGCGCGTGCGCTCGCCAGACAGACAGAGAGAGACATAGAGACAGAAAGCGAGAAATCACCCCCCAGGGGGGATGGTCATGCCGCAATCCCTTCTCCTCCATTCTCCTCTCGGGATCTTGGGCACACACGCACATGCGCCCGGCGTGAGTTGTAAGCCACCGGGTCCGAGACGCGAACCGCGGTCGACTGCATGGGAGTCCAGCGACATAGCCATTACGCTAACTGCTGGTTCCCCATTTTCTTAGTTTTTGAACTCTTATTTCTGTGTGTCTTCATTTAATTTTACTGACATAGCACTCCCTTAAGAACTTCTTGGAGATCTGGTCTGGTGCTGGTAAATTCTTTCAGGTTTTGTTTATCTGGGAAAGTTCGTGTCTTTTCTTCCCAAAGGAATGATAACCTTGCTGGGTACAGAATTCTCGGTTGAAATTGCTTTTCCCTTAATACTTTGAATATATTTTCCCATTCTTTCCTCGCTCGCATTGTTTCCCATGAGAGGTCTGCCGTTAGTCTAATGGGATACCCTTTGTAGGTAACTTGCCTTTTTACTCTTGCCAGTCTTAGTATCTTGTCTTTGTCTGTGGTTTTGGTCAATGTGGCTAAAATGTGTCTTGGAGAAGATCTTCTTGGGTTGATTCTATTTGGGGTCCTCTGTATTTCTTGGGACTGAATCTTTGAGTGCCTCTCCAGGTTTGGAAAGTTTTCTTGCAGGATTTCATGGAATAGATTATCAATGCCCTTATGAGTCTCTTCACCCTCTGGGATGCCTATTATCCGGATGTTTGGACATTTAATTGTATCTAGTAATTCTCGCATATTATTCTCAAAGTTTTGGGCCATTTTCTCATTCTTCATGGTGGATTTTTCTAGGCCAGCCATTTTCCTTCTACATTTGAGATTCTATTTTCTGTATGATCTAGTCTGCTTTTAATACTTTCAAGGGAGGTTTTGACTTTTTGTATTACAGCCTTCATCTCTAACAGTTCCATCTGATTCTTTTGTAAAGTGTGAAATTCCTCTTTTAGATCTTGCATGAATTTCCTCACCTCCTGGAACTCTTCAACTCCTTTCTCCTTCCTCTTCAGCAGTTCCTTGTCTCTCTTCTCTTCCATCTCTGTTAGCTTTGCCATTATGAATGTTCTGAATTCTTTCTCAGACATTTCCATGATTTCCATTGAACTGTGTGTGGATGAAGAGGAGCTATCTGTTTCCCTTGTGGGAGAGGTATTTTCCTGCTTCCCCATATTTCTTGTGGTCCTGCAGCGATTTCTAGTCATCTGGTGGATGGTCGGTTTCTTCCCAAACTTGGAAGTTCAAACACGTGGGTTTTGTATGCCGGAGGCCCAGTGATCAGTGGGACATCTTCCTTTCTCCCAAAATGGCTAGATCGCAGGAGCCATGGAGCTGTCTGTCTGTCTCTTGAAGAAGGGCTGTTCTGGGCTATTTTTTTATTCTTTTCAGTTGTTTGAACTTAATCAGAGTTTTTGTCTTCCAGGTCAGAGATTCTTTCTTCTGTGTGGTCTAATCTGCTGTTGATACTTTTAAGGGAGATTTTTATTTCCTGCAACATATTCTTTATCAACAGAAGTTCTGTTTGATTCTTTTTCAGTGTGTTTATCTCCTTACGGTGCTCCTCCTTCATGTCATGGAAGGATTTTCTCATCTCCTGCAATTGGTTCTCTGTTTTCTCCTATATTTTGTTGAGTATTGTTATGATGAACATTCTGAATTCTTTTTCTGACATTTCTGTCATCTCTATTATTTTCTTCATTGTTGATGAGTAGTGATGATCCTTTGAGGAGGAGGAATTTCTTGATTTTTCTCCTATGTCTTGAGGCTCTGCTTTAATATTTACTCATCTGGTGGTACAATAATTTATTCCTACTTCTTTGGAGTATGTTTATGTAGTTGTGCTCTCCTGCATGTCTTATGATATGCATAAGAACGGTGCCAATTTACTTCCACTATTATGTGTGGGAGTGTGGAACCCACAATAGGAGTTTAGGGTTTAGATATTCAGAGGGAAGTTTCTCTCCTTTTACTGCTAAGGAGTTTTGGAGAAAGAATTTTTTAATAGCCTTCTATTTTCAGGTGTTTGGTTCCTCTATACCTAGACCTAACTGCTCCTAATGTGGGCGGAGATTGTACCGACAGTTAGAATGTAAGGTGGTAGGTAGACCACTATGCTCCATATGCAAGCTGACTGCATGGGCTGGAGAGCCCCTCCTCACCCACAGTAGGCTGGGCAGGGGTCCCTGCATATGAGTTTAAGCCCAGAGACTTGGCTTAGACCTGCCTGTTGGTCCTTCTGTCTCTGGAATTGCAGGGCCTCCCTGTTGCTGCTTCCTTCTCTGGGTTTGTATGTCCCCACTTAATATATACCAAGTGTCTGCACTCTAAATATATATATATATATATATATATATATATATATATATATATATGTGTGTGTATATATATATATATATATATATATATATATACACACATATATATATATATATATATATATTTGAAACCATACTGCTTCTGTTGTTATAGAGTTACCAGGAATTGATTCTTAAACTCTGGAGAGCCCTTCCTCCCCTACACCAGGCTGGGAGGGGATACTACTGATGAGAACAAGCAGAGAGTTTTAACTTGGGCCTGCCCATTGGTCTTGGATGGGTGAGGGGCAGAATGGCATCAGCACATGTGGGGCAGAAGCTCCTACCTTCTCCAAGTTCGGTCTTAACACTTCATTGCAAACCTTCATAGTAATCTTCAGGCTCCAACTGAAGTCTTTCTACTCCATATGCTATGAATTCCAATTTTTTTCTTCTAGTCCTGAGAATCTGCCAAAAATTCTCTTCCAGTTCTGAAGATCCTAACTGACATTTACAACTAGATTTTCAATTTCTTACCTCCTGATTTCAGCTCAGCAATCATTCAAGGGAAAAAAATTACAAGAAAGACTTCCCAAATGCTCTGTTACCTTGTCCTTTACAACTTTTGTTATTTTCCTATGCTGATAAACAAACACATATTTACATATGTGTACAAGAGAAAAAAAAGAGACAGGTTCAGAGATAGAGATAAGTAGACATAGATATGTAAATATCATTTCTAGAAATTTCTGGTCATTGCAATGAAATATCATTTACATATGATAGTACGTTCTACTTGACAAATCCATGAAAGGCAACCAAAAATTAAACTAAATCTTCCAAAAAATTTAGTCCTCAGTATTTACAAGAGTTTGGACAAATCATTTACTATATTCATGATAAAAAAGTAAACACATGTATGATTTTTGGTTCACTGTTTCAGTATCTCAAAAAAATATAAATTTATTTGTATTATGCTATAACCATTCCACAAGTAGAAAAGTAGTTTTAAAAATATTTGCCAGAAGGCATGTGTACTTGCTAGAGAGAGAAAGTGAGAGAGAGAGAAAGAGAGAGAGCTACCCCAATGGGGTAAGATTATTCTGCAATCCCTTCTACCCCTTCTCCTCCATTTCTCCATCTTGTAAGGATTTGGGGCACACGGATGTGCACCCAGCATGTTTTTCTTCCGAGATCAGAAGAGATTGGGCATGATCAGGGTGGCAAGGCTGTAGACCAGCATGTTTTTCTTTACTTTTTTTTTTTTTTTTTTTAATCCAGAGGTCATGTGTGCTTATCAGAGATGGGGTTGAGGAGATGAGAAAGCACTCCCGAGGCAGATGGTCACATCACAATTCCTTCTTCTCCATTTCCTCCTCCTTTCAGAAATTTGGGTTTATGGGCACATGCACCTGGTGTATTTATTTATTTTTTTTTTGAGAGGTTTTTACTATAGGGCGCGTGTGATTGCCAGACAGACAGAGAGAGACAGAGAGATAGAAAGAGAGAAATCACCCCCCAGAGGGGATGGCCATGCCGCAATCCCTTCTCCTCCATTCTCCTCTTGGGATCTTGGGCATGCACACACACACGGCCGGCATGAGTTTAAGCCACCGGGTCTGGAACTCAAACCACGGTGGACTACATGGGAGTCCAGCGACATAGCCATTGTGCTAACTGCTGGTCCCCCTGGTGTATTTTTCAAGTTACTGGATCTGTGACTCAAACTGTGTAACTGGTTATGTGGGATCCAGCCATCTTAACCAACATGCCACTGGCTGGCTTCTAACATGTTTTTCAAGCCACTGGGTCCAAGATTGAAACCAATTGGGATATGGCTCTCTTAACCACCAGGTCATTTTAAAAAAATTTTTTAGAGAGACTTTTGCTATAGGGCACGTGCACTTGCCGGAAAGACAGAGAGAAACAGGGAGACAGAAAGTAAGAAATCACCCCCTAGGGGGCATGGCCATCCCACAATCTGTACTCCCCCATTTTCCTCTTAGGATCTTGGGCACACATGCTCACGTGCCCGGCATGAGTTTAAGCCACCGGGTCTGGGACTTGAACTGCGGTCGACTACATGGGAGTCCAGCGACATAGCCATTACGCCAACTGCTGGTCCCTTTTTATGGTGTGTGTGTGGGGCGGATATGGCTCTTAACCACCAGGTCATGGTGCCAGCCCCATGGATCATAGGTATGTATATACATGATATACTCTAAGAGGTATGTACACCCAGAACCTTCCCATGTGGGTCAGCCTTGCAGAATGCTGTTCCTTCCTACCACACCATCATCCATTCCCTATTTTAAACATTTTAAAAGTTATTTATTTATTTATTTATTTTACATTAATCATCATGGTATTTTTTCTAGTTACAAGTACACTGTAATTTTCTTCTGAAACATTTTTAAAAATTAATTTATTTATGTACATTCACTGAGCGTCATCACAGTATACAAAATGTGATTTCCCATACAGAATATACAGCATAGTGGCTTAATCATGTATGTTATTATCAATAATTTTCCATTTCTAGTTTCTCATATATATAATACATATATATATATATGTATATATATCATGTATGATATATATATATATATGTGTGTGTGTGTGTGTATATATATATATATTTTTTTTTTTAACTCCTATTTCTGACCCTCTGCTATTTCCCACCTGCCTTCCACACTGGTTGTTTTTCATTCCTTTTCCCCCACATTTCATTGAGTCATAAAATTTATTAAATAATACAACTACTTTCAATAGCAAGTTCAGCTGGAATGTACATATCTGTGAACACATGTCTGACTTATGTGTGAAACTCTGAGTAGGATGAATAGACTATAAGGTAGCACCTACCTGATTGCTATATAGCTTACTATGGTCATTAAATAGATATTTTTAATATATATTTTAATTTCAAGAAAAGCAGTTTTAACTTTAATAAATCAAAGAAATGCTAAGGACTTTTGCTTAAAACTCAAAGCCGGGAAACAGGTTAGGATTCTGTTCAAATAGTAGGTACATGAACCTATCATCAGCTCAAGATAGGACAAAAATCCTTAAAACTGGAAAACAAAGCCTAGAAGAAAATCAGCAATGTTTTGGACAAAAGTCATAAAATGCTATTTCACCAGTTCAGTCTCATGTACTTAATCCATCTTCTGTTTTGATTCAATCTTTCCAATTAAATTCTGGGATATAATATTCTACTCCAGACTTGTTCCTACGATTAAGTTGGCCATTTTCTTAGTTTTTGAACTCTTATTTCTGTGTGTCTGTATTTAATTTTTCTGGCATAGCACTCCCTTGAGAACTTCTTGGAGATCTGGCCTGGTATTGGTAAATTCTTTCAGGTTTTATTTATCTGAGAATGTTCTTGTCTTTTCTTCCCATATGAAGGGAATAGATTCAGGAGCATGCAGAAGGAGGTGATCTGGAATCTCTTTGTCATTCCATTTTTATCCCTTTGTGCATCAGATTCAGTGGGTATTGAGGGATATGTTAACCCTAATAGTGTTTGGATGTTTGGCTATGGTTCTCTTAGATTTGTCTGGAAATGCACTGAATGGAGATTGAGGAGCAAAGTAATGAGATAAAAGAAAAAAAAATAAGAAAACAGAGACAAATAAAAAGAGAGAGAGAGAGAGCAAAAGAAGGAAAAAAAGAAAAGAAAAAAATTTTTTAAAAAGCAAAAAATAAAAAAATGCAGTGTGCAAGTGCACTGTGCTAAATCACTAGTTCTCAGCAGCAATGGAGGAGTCTTCTTATGAAGGCCTGCCCCTTTCCTCTCCATTCCAGTTTGGGGGCTGCAGGCTGAATTATCAGTAGAAAATATTCATTTCTCTTTTTTCCCTGAAATGACTAGTTCTTTGCAGCAATGGAGGAGTCTTCTTCTGAAAGACTGCCTCTTGACTCTCCTCCCTATTTTAAACATTTTAAACAAACTCACAGGACAGCTTCTGAGTGTTAATTTTTAATAAAAATCATATGACATTTACATGTGTTCTTCATTTGGTACACATAGCAATTAATATGTAGCTTATGAACTTGGGATTGTATTACAAAAACAATTATATTGGAGATAAAATAACAAGCTTTCTTTCATTGAGGGAGACTTGAATAGATCTTGAGGGATGGGGAAAATCAGAAGAAACAGAGGTCAAGAATGGCATTCTGCTGGTAAAGAATGGGCAGATAATAGCCAACAAAAAGGCTAGAAAATATTTGGCTTGTTCAGATGAAGCTGGAAACTCCTGCTCTGCAGTCTGGCTATGCAGTCTAGCAGCAGAAATCCTACCCTTTCTTCAGACTGGAATGAAACAGAGTTCGTAGGAAGGTAGAATAGTGTTTACTGATTTTTGAACTGGGGTGATGTCAATATCCTTTGGATCAGTCACAGGTTTCAAGGTAAAATGCTGTAAAATGTAGGTTAAGACTAGAAACATCTCCATGCGGGCCAGGCTCTCTCCAGCACAAATTCTTTTTCCTAAAAATGACATATAAAGTATTTATTGACTTCTATTTCTGAGTTAACACACATGGAGGTTTAAATAAATATGGAATGAAGTAATGTATAAATATATATGTATATACATGTATATGTATATATGTATATACATATATATATATTTACTTTTCCTTATCCTTATCTGTATTCAAAATGATAATCTTAACCTCATCACATACATGTTTGAAATTTTTTAAAGAGCTCACTATTGCTGGGTATAAAAATAAACATCAGGAACTGACCACAAACAATTTTTTGAGTCTTTTCCTCCCATTTCTTCCATCCAGTTCTCCATACCTAAGCCACTACTATTCAGCAATCTCCACACAGATGGGTAATTTCAAGTTTTATCTCAGTTTTGAGTTATTCCTCTCACTGAAATGGTCTTCCCCTGCTCTGTTTGCTGATACTCTGTATATTCTGTGAGATGGAGCTCTGATGTCATTTATTTTAGGCAAACTTACTTGACATGCACAGAATATATAATTCACTACCTTGTCTTTTTGATAACACTCATTCTGCTTCCAATACAGCTTGTTTCACAGGAAATTAAAAGTATTTATCTGTCTCACAGACTGGAATGTAAGTTCTTAAGGTAGAACTTTAGGTATTATAATAAGATCCATAGAGTCAACATAAAAACAGGCCTGTGAGCCATATGAAATGAATAGAGAGTTGGAGCTGGCTCATTATCCAACAGGAAAAAAGATAAGGAAGAGTATAGGAGTGGCTCATTTTTTTTTAATTTTTTTAATTTTTTTAATTTTTTTTTTTTTTGTGGAAGGAGTGGCTCATTTTGAGGTCATCTCTTGGCATTGCTCAGGGACCACAAACCACATCTATTGTCTTAGACTCTCATTCAGAAGCAAATATTCTATTTTAATCCCTGTTTCAGTTACTTCAGTTAGAAAGGTCCTCCACCCTCTATCCTTCCTCCTGCTTTTCCTTTGAAGCCTACTGAGTAGACTCCATTTCTCCTTTTATCCAGATCCTCTCTGCATTTGTTTATCTTTTATGCCTATCTGTTCCCAGGAAATTAATTTATATAGACTTAAAATCGAAAGTTCCTTTTGACTTCTGAAAAAAATCCCGGAGATTTGATGTTGGAAAGGTCAGGGTGTCTATTCCTTTAGCCCCGCTCTGCTGTAATTGTGGCATTGACTGTATTTCTTTACCTATAAATGTACCTCCTGTTGAAACAATCATACTCTCTTAGCTAAGGGCCTATCAGGTCCCAGTAATACTTTCCTTCCCTTGTCCCTTCCAATCTTGGATGGTAGCATCTTCCTGCTGATGCTAGTTCTAAGTATTTCACTACACTGTTACTTCCCTAGCCCTGCCTACTCTTGTGAAAACAGTCTGTTTATTAAACTCTCTTTAATTCATCTCCTTTGAGTGTGCCACAGCTTTTCCCCAGGACACTTACAAATTGAGGGAAAATACTCAGATGTTAATTCCTACAAGAAAATTTCCCTTACCAGCAAGAAAATTTCTCTTTCTGCAAGAAAATCTACAACTTCTTGACTCTTGACCCAAAATGACTAGCCAGGAGATTCTTTCTCTGAGCCCCCAGCAGCCTGGAGCACAGTACTTGTCACACTAAAATTTCATTGCCTGTTAATCCCTTTTTCTCTCTCTCAGAGAGAAGTTCCATTTCTTATTCACATTTGTATCCCTGGATCTGGGCACTGAGTTGCTACACATAAAGTGCTCATTCATGTTTAGTGAGTCAACTGACTTTTCAGGGTAGGTGAGAAACACTTTAGTGGAACTGGATTTCTGGAAGGAAAATTTCCATGGTGGGTCAGGAAGCAGAATCAGTGTGCATGGCCTAATATCCAGGGATGAATGACCTGGACTTTGGGAGTAGTGGCTCTCATATGAATGGCAATTCATCTAGCCCAGAGAAGCCTCCTCACAAAGCTCTTCTTCATCTCACTTGTCTTCTGATGGACGGATAAAAAGAAAACTTGCTTACCAGCTGAAAAAGGCATGAAGTAGTCACTCTTCTTAAAGTTGCCACTTTTATCCAGGAAGTGGCCAGGGTCGAACTTCTCTGGGTTGGGAAACTCTTTGTCATCATATAGGACAGATGTCAGAGACACTAGTATTTCTGTACCCTTATGGAAAGAGAAACAGACACACTGAATTATAAGAAGGTCATGCATTATTATGGCTCTGTAATACATTTTAAAGTCAGGTAGTGAGATGGTGCCAGTTATATTTTTGCACAGCATTGCTTTTGCAAGTAGAGGTCTTTTGTGATTCTAAACAAATGGTATGATTGTTTTTTCAGTATTTTTTTCCTTTTCTCTCTCTCTCTCTCTATTTTTTGGAGAGATTTTTTGTATAGGGTGCATGTGCTTGCGAGAGAAACAGAGAGACATAAAGTGAGAAATCACTCCTCTAAGGAGGATGCCCATCCCGCAGCCTCTTCTGCTCCATTCTCCCCTGGGGATTTTGGGCATGCACACACACACGTCCAATGTGAGTTCCAAGATGCCAGCTCAGGGACTCGAACTGTGGTTGGCCATGTAGAAGTCCAGCACCTTAACCACTATGCCACCTGCTGGCCTCTGTATTTTATTATTTTCTGTGAAGAAAGACACTGGTGTTGGTTAGGAATTTCATTGACTTTACACATTTGTTTGGGTAGTATCGACATTTTAACTATATTGATTTTTCCAATCCAAAACCAATGATGTCTTTCCATTTATCGTTATCTTTTCAATTTCTTCAATTTGTGATAGTTTTCATTGTAGAGACCATCTTAGTTGAATTTACTTCTGGATATTTTACTTTATTTTATTTTGGCCAAAGGAAATTGAAGAATTCAGTGGCATGGAAGTAGATAGAATAAGACCAAATACCGGAAACTATACAGGGTGGAGTTGAGGGGCCAGGGAGAACATGATCAACCCACACAAGAATGAACGTAAACAAGTGAAATAGGTAATGGGACAGTGTACCACAATGGAGCAAAGAATGTCACCGACAATTCAACATATACTTCAAAAAGAGAGAAAAGAAAAAACTAGTAGACACATTACTGAATGTATACAATATAATGTTCAGTGTTGAAGACAATGAATATGTCTATCCATTACACACAGTACACATGCTTTGAAAAACCACACTGTACCCCACTAAGACATACGACAACTAAAATGTGAATCAGAAATCACAATTTTTAAAAATGAATTATTAATTTAATTCCATCTGTTATTATTTTTTCATTTGACCAGAGAGAGAAAGAGAGAGAGAGGGAAAGCAAGAAAGCAAGCTGCCAGGTCTGGAACTCAAACCATGGTTGGCCATGTGAGAATCCAGTGTCTTTATCTGCCACGCCACTTGCTGGACCCCAGAAATCACAATTTTTAAAAAGTCATAGAACTTGATAAAAGTTAGAAATCCCCTTCTAATCCTTTTATTTATAAATGAGGAGATCAAGGAACAAAATGAAGAATTTATTTGTTCCATGTCATAAGACAAGTTAATGACCAAATCTATCAGGCCTTAACTACTATAATGCTTAGGCCACAGCACTGTTATTTGACAACAAGGCCATCATCATTAGGATATGGGTGGTACAACATCAACACATTATTGCAGAAAATCGAGGGTGCTTCCTGGAGTACCACAACAGAGAACATTCCTCCTGACAAATAAATTGCAGTGCTATCTCCAAATGCTGCTGTTACTAAAAATTCACCTCATTTCCTTTAGAATAAAGGATGAGGTCTTAATCAAAATTTAGTAGCTAAATGGCCATATTCTTGAAAAGTGTTCAATTTTCTATCAAGATGAGAAATTGGCAAATATCCCATCCACATACCATGTTCCTTAAAATGAACTGTCATATCTTTTTTTTAAGACTTATTAATTTAACTTTTCTTTTTTAAAAAGATTTATTTAACTTTACTCATTGTCATTAAAAAAATTTGACCAAGAGAGACAGAGAGAGGAAAAGTGAGAAAGCAGGCTGCCAGGTCCAGGACTTGAACTATGGTTGACCGTGTGAGAGTCCAGTGTCTTAACCACCATACCACCTGCCAGCCCCAAATTATCACATCTTCTTAAGGCAAAGGAAGAGCATCTCAGATCTGTAGTTTTTCCTAAACTCACAGAGACTGTGTAACATAAAGAGTTAGAGTTTAGTTTTAAAATCAGTCTAATCTATCAAATTAAGCTCTGTGGCCACATGCAAGTTTTTAAACAGTTTAATGCCTCACTTTCATCCACTATTAAAATGTAAACAACACATTCGCATTAATTATAAATGTAAAAATTATATAATACATGAAATACTACTTACCCAAAGACTACGACAAATTAAAATGCTTAATAAAGGAGGTTTTATTACTGCTACAATAATAATTCACAATATTTTAGGATCTCAATAAAGGTCATACTTTAAAAAAAATATTATTATTTTTTAGTTTTTATTTTTTGGAGAGGTTTTTGCTATAAGGAGCGTGCTCTCGCCAGAAAGAGAGAGACAGAGAGACAGAAAGTGAGAAACCACCCCCGGGGGGATGGCCACGCCGCAATCCCTTCTCCTCCATTCTCCTCTCGGGATCTTGGGCACACACACACACGCTCCTGGCGTGAGTTTAAGCCACCAGGTCTGGGACTCGAACCACGGTTGACTACATGAGAGTCCAGCGACATAGCCATTCTGCCAACTGCTGGTCCCTTTTTTATTTTTTAGTGTAGGTTAGGCACACTCGCTAGAGAGGAGAGACAGAGAGAGAGGGAAAGTGAGAAATCACCCCACTGTGGGGGATGGCCGTGCTATCATCCCTTCTTCATTCTCTTCTCATTATTTTGGGTGCTCACACATGCCCAGAGAGTTTTTCAAGTCACCAGGTCAGGGACTTGAACCTCACGGTCAACCATGTGGGATCTAGCACCTTAAGCACCACACTACCTATCAGTCCCATAAAGGTCATACTTGTACTATGTAGCAGAAACAAATTTGAATGCTTTCTGGTGTACTGAATGGTCTGTCCAAATGTGTAATGTAGTTCTAATTCCACAAAATCCATAGGTCAAATGTGTACACTATCATATCCCTCTGGACAAACTGAAGAGAAACTGGAATTTCAATCTCTCCCGACTCTCTTCTCTCTAGCACAGCTACTCTCGTGGCTCACTTCCTGGCTGGGGTGAACTTGGAGCATGAAGTACAGGAAGACAGTATGGTTAGCCCTGGAACAGGCTTCCAGATAAAGCTAACCCGTGGCAAACACTTCTTCCTGGGGGACCATTGGCTTCTGGCTGTGACAGAGTAACTGCTCTGGAGTTGCCCCTGCAAATAAATAAATATAAATATGGAAAAATGATAAGAGTTGTACAATATTGAACAAGAGGTGATCAAGGATGGTGTCACTTTACTAAAGAGAAATCAGGCCCTATAGTCACCCTGAATTTAGAACTTTCCTTGCTCAGTGCAGGCCAGTGAGAACCAAGCAGAGTGGCTGTCTCTGAGTTACGAAGGCAGATCAAATCGAGTACCTAGAATTTGTGAGGAAGGGTACAGGACAGGAGGAATCTCGAAGAGGGAGGATCTCAAAAGCATATAGACCTATCCTTTGTGAGTCCACGGCTGTGGGTTAAGTGGCACACGTACAGAAGGAACACCATGAAGCCCTTAGAGTATGACTGCTGAAGAGGTGAGAACTAAAGATGATACCAGACTGCGTGCAGTGATAGAAGAAGCTGGAGTCCCAACTCAGCCAGGGCAGAGGGAGCTTTCTTGGCACATCATGTATTCTATGGTGGTCTCCCAAATTCTAAACTATTGGACTAAAGAACTCATCTTGGACTAAAGGCCATGCCTAAAGACTTTATTCAAAATTGAAATTAACCCACAATGAGGGCTAGCAGGTGGTGTGGTGGTTAAGGGCGCTGGACTCCCACATGGCGGATGGCAGTTCGAGTCTTGGACCTGGCAGCCTGCTTTCTCACTTTCCTTCTCTCTCTCTCTCTCTCTCTCTCTCTCTCTCTGCCTCTCTCTGTCTCTCTTTGGTCAAGTTAAAATAGATAAATAAATAAATAAATTAATTAATTAATAAAGTTAAATAATATAATTCTTCTTAAAAAAGGAAATTAACCCACAATGACAAAGAATTATACTAAGCCTAACAGTATCAAAAACATGTCAGTAATTTAACTGTCTGCTAAAATAAATGTCAACACCCTTTAAAAGCAAAACAGCTTTTAGTTCAAGCTCTCCACAGGTAGCACTTGAAATGTTCAGCATATAATAGAATTACTAGATATGTGAAAAAGAAGGAAATATGACCTCTAATTAAAGAGAAGAAACATAGACAACAGAAACAGAACTCAAGGTATCCTAGATGTTAGAATTAGCACACAAGAACTTCGAAGTATGTATTAGGAATATATTCAAGTACTTAAATGAACAATTATAAGGCAATAGATGGGAAATAGCAACAGAGAAATAAAAACTGTATAAATATAACTATACGATTAAAAAGAGCAGAAATAAAAATGTACTGGATGGGATTAATAGCACAGGAAACTTCAAAAGAAAAAGACGGTAAATTTACAGACATATCAATAGGGTAATGATTGATAAGTTCCTGTTGGAAGAACTCCCAAGTTGATTTTATACACACACACACACACACACACACTGGAAGGTGGCCAAAAACATGAAAGTACTGTAACATAGAAGACACTTGGAAAAAGATAATAATACTGGGCAAGTTTCCCATTTTCATGGTTTTATCTCGAGGGCAGGCACTAGGCAATAAAATCTTAAAGTGACTAAACTTGACTATAAAACATCAGACTCAATGGTTTAAAGAATAAGTGACAACATTCCTGTACACCTCCCACAAAGAAGCTGAAAAGAAAGGGAATAAACCTCCCCCCTCAAAAAAAAACTAGAAAGAAAGAAAGAAAGAAAGAAAGAAAGAAAGAAAGAAAGAAAGAAAGAAAGAAAGAAAGAAAGAAAGAAGAAGAAAGAAAGAAAGAAAGAAAGAAAGAAAGAAAGAAAGAAAGAAAGAAAGAAAGAACGAACGAACGAACCATCTGGCTATACAAACTCTCCAAAGTCTCTGATAAGTTCATGAATTATATATATGTGTGAAAACTCCAAATCTCAACTAAACTTTAAGGAACTAAACTGAGAATTCAGATATTTGAGCTTGACTCTTCCAGAAAACACAAAGGAAGAAAACACTTCTCCAAACATTTTATAAAGCCAGCATGATTCTAACCAGAACACTTGAAGAAGACGTTACCAAATGTACATATTTGTACCTTGGAATTAGTAAGATAATGAAATGTAATTGGAAAGCAGGGAAGTGGACGGTGTAGGCTAATGAATAGACAGAGTGAGTGTTAGCTATCAGGTACTGAAGACCCTGTGGGAGTCTAAGCACTGGCATGTTTAGAAAATGGTATCAACAAACTAGCGGGAAAGGAGCGTGCGTTCAGAGGGCGGAACGCCTGAGTCCTGACTGTGCCGGACCCCATAGATGGTTAGGCCATCAATTAGGCCAGTACTGTGGTAAGGAGCGCATAGAGAAAACGGCTCTCACCTTTGGAATAGTATATTCTCCCAGCTTAACGTCCTGAGTTACTGTGTGGGGCAGGCTGTTTGGGGCGAGGTCGATGTATCTCTGAATCTCATGCACCACGGCATCCGTGTAGGGCATGCGACTCCTGTCCTGCATGCAGGGGCTTCTGTGTCTGCCAATCACATTGTGAATCTCTTCTTGGACTTTAGCTGGAAAAGCAGTAACCAAAATTTATGTGAAACGGAAAAAAACCCACAAAACTTGAATTATCTTCCATTTGGTCCCTTAATGATTGTCACATGGGGGAATTTCATCTGGAAGAGAGTGAAGATATAACGTGGTCAGAAACTACTTAAAAAATCAGAATGCTTCGCAGAATGAAATAGTAAGGGATGAAGATGGGAAGAAAGATAAGGAAAACACATACACACGGTGCAAGAAAAAATCCAAGTGCAAAACGAAAATGGAAGTGATAAATATAACAGAACGAGGGCTTTTGCAATGTGCATAAGATTTAAAGACTTGGGGGAAATATATATCTTTTCAGTCATAATATTTTTTCTTCCTTAGGTTTTTTTATTTATTATCATCATAATCTTGTTTATATTACATTGAATTGCATATAACTTTACAGTGTATTACATTGCTTTTTCAAAAGGGAATGCCATGCATGTCAGTCAATACAGAGGCAGTAAACTCCCCACTTCATCATTCAATTCTTTTCATTGTTTTTCCCGATCATTATTATTATTATTCCAATTATTTTTTAAACAGTCAATCACTATTTCTCATTTCACTTGTAAGAAGACTTTACCCATCATGAAATACTTCTCAGACCAATCCAGTTGAGAACATTATACATGTCATCATCAACAGGTAATAAGCCATATCTGTGTCTCACTAATGTCATGCCTCTCTCTTTATTCTCTCGCTATTTTTCTCTGTCCTCTTCTCTCCACCCCCCCCCCCCATTCCACACTGTCTTATTCTTGTTAAGTACTTTCACTGTTTTTATGTCCTCCAATATTTTGCTCTCTACCATAGAGTGTGGATAGTCGGTATATATTGAGTGGATACATACATTATCTTTCTTTCATAGCCTGGCTTACTTCACTCAGCAAGAGATCCTCCATATCTGACCACTTTCTATCAAATGCTAGAGTCTTGCTATTTTTTATGGCTGAGTAGTATTCCATAGAGTATATATGCCACACTTTTCCAATCCATTCATCAGTTTGTGGACATTTAGGTTGGTTCCATGTCTTGGCATTCATGAATAATGCTGCAATAAACATTGATGCGCAAGCACTTTTCTGACTGAGCGTTCTCCTGTCCTTTGGGTAGATACCCAGAAGTGGGATTGCAGGATCAAATGGTAGTTCTATTTGTAGATCTTTGAGGAACCTCCATATTGTTCTCCACAGTGGCTGAAACAGTTTACATTCCCTCCAACAGTTTAGGAGGGTTCCCTTTTCACCACATTCCTGCCAACACTTATCACTTTTTATAATCTTAATCTTTGCCATTCTGACAGGGGTTAGGTGGTATCTCATTGTGGTTTTTATCTGCATCTCCCTTATGATGAGGGATGTTGAACATTTCCTTATATGCTTTTTGGCTGTTCGTATGTCTTTCTTAGAGAGATTTTTGTTTAGCTTATTTTCCCATCTTTTAATTGGATTAATCATTTTTTTTTCGCATAAGGCACTTGTGTTCCCTGTGTATTCTGGTTATCAGTCTCTTGTCTGAGGCATATTTACCAAAAATATTTTCCCATTCTGAGGGTTGTCAGTTCACACTTGTTACTGTGTCCTTTGCTGTGCAGAAACTTCTTAGTCTGATGTAGTCCCACTTCTCTATTTTAGGGATTGTTGTCTGTGCTTTAGGAGTCTTATTTAAGAAGTCTTTGCCTACTCCAATGTCTTCCGGAGTTTCCCCAGCATTTTCCACCAGTAGTTTTATTGTTTGAGGTCTTAGGTTCAGATCTTTGATCCATTTTGAGTTGATTGTTGTTAATGGTGAAAGATGGGGGTTCAGTTTCATCTTTCTGCAGGTGGATACCCAGTTTTTCCAGCACCACTTACTAAAGAGGTTTTCCTTTTCCCAATGGATTGACTGATATTCTTTGTCAAAAATCAGTTGACTGTAAGCTTTGGGGGTTATTTCTGGGGTCTCTATTTTATTCCATTAGTCCACGCATCTGTTTTTGTGCCAATACCAAGCTGTTTTGATGATCACAGCTTTATTGTATATCTTGGGGTCAGGGAGTGATATGATTCCTACTCCATTCTTCTTGCCAAGGATTGCTTTTGCAATATGAGGTCTTTTATGATTCCAGACAAATTCTGATTGTTTTTTCTAGACCTGTGAAGAATATTTCTGGTATTTCGATTGGAATTGCATTAAACATGAAGATTAATTTGGGTAGAATTGCCATTTTGATTATGTTAATTCTTCCAATCCAAAAACATGGGATGTCCTTCCACTTTTTTATGTCACTTTCGATATCTTTTTTAAGATTTTCATAGTTTTCTTTATAAAGGTCTTTGACTTTCTTAGTTAGGTTTATCCCTAGGTATCTTATACATCTTGTGGCTACAATGAAAGGGACTCCTTTCTTCAGCTTTACTTTGTTCAACTTATTGTTCATATATAGAAATGCTATAGATTTTTGGATGTTGATTTTGTATCCTGCCACTTTACTGTATTCACTTATTACTTCAATAAGTTTTTTCGGGAACCAGCAGTTAGCGTAATGGCTATGTCGCTGGACTCCCACGTAGTCGACGCGGTTCGCGTCCCGGACCCGGTGGCTTAAAACTCACGCCGGGCACGTGTGCGTGCGTGCCCAAGATCCCGAGAGGAGAATGGAGGAGAAGGGATTGCGGCGTGACCATCCTCCCTGGGGGATGATTTCTCGCTTTCTGTCTCTATGTCTCTCTCTGTCTATCTGGTGAGCACACGCGCCCGATAGCAAAAATCTCTCCCCCCCCCCAAAAAAAAGAAGTTTTTTCAAGGAGACCTTTGGGTCTTCTAAGTATACCATCATATCATCTGCGAATAAAGATATTTTCAACTCTTCTTTGCCTATTCAAGTGCCTTTTATATTGTTCTCTTCTCTGATTGCATTAGCTAAGACTTCCACTACTATATTAAAGAGCAGTGGAGAAAGTGGGCAGCCTTGCCTAGTACCCGTTTTTAGCACAAAATCTTTTAGCTTTTCCCCATTCAGTATAATGTTAGCTGTAGGTTTTTCATAGATGGCTTTTATTGTGTTGAGAAATGACCCTTCTATACCAATCTTACTGAGGTTCTTAATCATAAAAGGATGTTGTATTTTATCAAATGCTTTCTCCGCATCAATTGAAATGATCATATGGTTTTTATCTTTCTTTCTGTTAATGTGGTGTATTACATTTATGGTCTTGCATATATCGAACCACCCTTGCATCCCTGGGATAAAGCCTACCCGGTTGTGATGAATAATCTTTGTTATATGTTGTTGGATACGATTTGCGAGTATCTTGTTGAGAATTTTTGCATGTATATTCATCAATGATATTGGTCTGTAGTTTCCCTTTTTTGTCATGTCCTTATCTGTTTTGGGTATGAGGATGATGAAGGCTTCATAAAATGAATTTGGAAGGTTTCCTTCCTTTTAAATCTTTAGAAATAATTTTAGTAGGATAGGGGTTAACTCTTCCTTAAAAGTTTTGTAGAATTCAGAAGTGAAGCCATCTGGACCTGGGCTTTTCTTTGTCGGGAGGTTATTTATTACTGATTCAATCTCCTGGCTTGTTATGGGTCTATTCAGGTTTTCTATGTCCTTCTGATTCAATCTTGGTAGATTATATTCATGCAGGAATTTGTCCATCTCCTCCAAGTTATCTTTTTTGTTGGTATATAGTCGCTCATAGTATCCTCTAATGATATTTTGTATTTCTACTATGTCTGTTGTCATATTGCCTGTTTCATTACATATTTGATTAATCTGGTTTCTTTATTTCTTCTTCTTGACCAGTCTAGCCAATGGTGTGTCGATCTTGTTAATCTTTTCAAAGAACCAGCTTTTGCTTTCAGTATTTTCTGTATGGTTCATTTATTTTATATTTCATTTATTTCTGCTCGAACTTTTATTATTTCTTTTCGCATGGCATTTTTGGAGTTTGTTTGTTGTTGTTTTTCCAATTCCCTGAGGCATAATGGTAGGTTATCTACTTGCCATCTTTTTATCCTTTTCTTATGTGCACTAATTGCTATGAATTTCCCTCTTATGACTGCTTTTGCCATGTGCCATAGATAATGGACACTTGTGTACTCACTATCATTTGTTTCCATAATTTTTTTTTTGATTTTTCAGACTTAATTTCTTCAGTAGTGAAGAAGTCATTCAGAAGTAGGTTGTTCAGTTTCCATGTGTTTGTGTATTTTCGGGGTTGTTTCTTGAAATTAATCTTGAGTTTAATTCCATCATGGTCAGAGAAGATGCTGGATACAGTTTCTATGCCTTTGAATCTGTAAAGGCTTGATTTGTGTCCTAACATATGATCAATCTTTGAAAAGGTTCCATGCCGGGGTGAAAAAAATGTTTATGTTGTGGACATAGGGTGGAAAGTTCTATAGATATCTGTCAAGCCCATTCGATTTATAGTATTATTTAGGTCCTGTATCTCTCTATTTCTTTTCTGCCTACAAGATCTGTCTAAAGTAGATAATGGGGTGTTGAGATCTCCAACAATTATAGGATTTCTCCCTATCTTTCCTTTTAGCTCCAGCAGTCTTTCCTTCACATATTTAGGTGCCCCTGAGATATTTATAAGCGTTATGTCTTTTGCTGGATTACCCCATTTACTATTATATAATGCCCTTCTTTGTCTCTTCTTACAGTCTTTGTCTTGAAATCTATTTTGTCTGAGATCAATACCGCTACTCCAGCCCTTTTTTTATTTCCATTTGCATGGAATATCTTATTCCAGCCCTTTACTTTTAGTCTATGTTTATCTTTATCCAAAAGGTGAGTTTCCTGTAGGCCACAGATAGAGGGGTTCTGTTTTTTATCCATTCAGTCAGTCTATGTCTCTTAATTGGAGAATTTAATCCATTGACATTCAATGTAATTATCAATATTTCCGTACCTGATCCTATCGTTAAGTGAGCCATTTTCTTGGTCGCTTTTTGTTCTCGTATAACTGTCTGTCTGACTTTTTAGTTTTCCTGGTATAGTACTCCCTTGAAGAGTTGGTCTGGACTTGGTAAATTCCTTCAAATTTTGTTTATCTGATAATATTTTTATCTTTTTTTCCCATATGAAAGATAATCTTGCCGGGTATAGTATTCTTGGTTGAAATTGTTTTTCATTCAACACTTTGACTATATTTCCCCATTCTTTCCTTGCCTGCATTGTTTCTGCTGAAAGATCCAATATTAGCCTGATGGGGTGACCTTTGTAAGTAACTTGACGTTTCCCTCTTGCAAACTTTAGTATCTTGTCTTTGTCTGTTGTTTTTGCCAGTCTGGCTATGATGTGCCTTGAAGAGGATCTTCTTGGGTTGATTCTATTTGGGATCCTATGTATTTCTTGGGTCTGGATATTTGAATATTTTTCCAGGTTTGGAAAGTTTTCTTCAAGGATTTCATGGAATAAATTATCTAGGCCCTTATTATAAGTTTTCTTCCTCTTCTGGGGTACCAATTATCTGGATGTTGGGGCACTTGATGGTATCCAGTATTGCTCATATATTTTCCTCATTTTTCACGGTTGTTTTATTAATCTTCTTGATACTTTTTTCTAGGTCAGATGTTTTGTCTTCTACATTAGAGATTCGAACTTCTGCCTGATCTAACCTACCTTTTTAATACTTTCAAGGGAGGTTTTGATTTCCTGTATCACATTCTTCAACCCTAGAAGTTCCATCTGGTTCTTGTTTAAGGTATCTATTTCTTCTTTCAAGTTGTGAAAGGACTTCATCATCTCCTGGAGATCCTTGTCTCTTTTCTCTTACATCTCAGTTAGTTTGGTCACTAAATATTCTGAATTCCTTATCAGACATGTCCACGACGTCCATTGTATCAACTGTGGATGATGTAGACTTGATGGTTTCCCTAGGGGGTGAAGCCTTTTGTTGGTTGCTCATACTTCTTGAGCCTCTGCGATTGTTCCTAGTCATCAGGTGATCTATATGTTGCTTCCTAAATTATTTAAGGTATCTCTGAGTGTTAAAAGTTGTACAGGATTAGAAAATTGATTATTTTTCTTATGGTTGGCCTACCTGTTGCTCACCAGTACCATGAACTGTTGCCACTGGTCCTGGGTGGCCCAAAGTCCTCCTTGTTTCTAAGGAGTGGTGAGTCTCCAAATGACCTAATAAGCAACACCTCAAGAGCAAAGAAAAACAAACAAAAAAATCACGCCACACGCTATTCAAAGCACCAAAATTCAGAGAGTCCAAAAGCAGGTGGAGAAGGGCCAGAGGATGAGTGATGGGTCCTGGTGGGTGGGCCTGAAGCCGCAGGCAGCCTGGTGTCTTTTATCAGAGAGTGAGTCATTTTGATAGAGTAAGCTTGTAACTTTTTTGAGTGAATCCCTCCATTACCACTACGATCGGGTGTGTACACACACACACACATATATAATTATTTCTTTAATTTTATTTATTATTTATATTTTTAAATTTGTTATAGAACACATGAACTCACTAGACAGAGAAAGAGAGTGAGAAAGAGAACGTGAGAAAGCAATCCACCTGGTCCAAGACTTGGACCACTGTTGGCCGTGTGGGAATCTAGCACCTTAACCACCACACCACCTGCTGGCCCCATGGTGGAAATATCTTTTAACAAAATTATATTTATCTAGAGATGGAAGACATGGTCAAGCAGAATAGTTTTGAAGAAACAGAGAGGTTAGTTCTTTCCAGATCCTAAGCCAACTGGGCTTATTACACCTATCACAACCCAAATCCAGATACTGCACCATAGCAAGGGAAATAATAATCTCTGCTGTTATGTTACCATTTCATTTTTTTTATACTTTGATCTAATTTGAATAGAATTCACCCAATGGTAGGTAGATGTACTAATGATGGAAAATCTTCTTGCACATTGTCTAGGCAGGCAATGGGTAGGATGGTTATCAGTGTGGTCTGGCAATTTCCACCTGCAGTGCCATCTGCCCATCAGCTGTGATCATACCTGAGATCTCGGGATGCTTCAGCAGAAGCAAGAGTCCATATTTGAGTGTGGTGCTTGTTGACTCTGATCCTGCGTTGAACAAATCCCATACGGTTGTGATCAAGTTGTCCAAGGTAAATTCAGACTGCTTGTTGTGCTTTTCCTAGCAATGATATATTAGAATTAGTTGATAAATTTAAAAAACCTTATGGATAACATAATGTAATTCAATATAACATCAGTATTTGGCAAATTAAGCCAGACATTAGAGAGTGTTAGAACTAAAGTTAAAATTAGATGAATTGTTGGGACTCCAAACTTAAAATATAATCAGAGTTACAAAGTTCCAAGTTCCCTTTGAGTGCTCACTTTCTTACCCATTAGAGCCAGTCAGTTTCTCTCTAATTTCTTTCTAGACTAATTATTTTTTGAGAGGTTTTTGCTATAGGGCGTGTGTGCTCGCCAGACAGACAGAGACAAAGAGACAGAAAGCGAGAAATCACCCCCCAGGGGGGATGGCCACGCTGCAATCTCTTCTCCTCAATTCTCCTCTCGGTATGCTGGGCACGCATGCACATGCAACTGGTGTTGAGTTTTAAGCCACTGGGTCCAGGACTTGAACCACAGTTGACTACATGGGAGACTGGCGACATAACCATTACGCTCACTACTGGTCTTTTGAGAGTAATTTTTATTGAGTCATATTGTTACTCATTGCCAACCACATTGTGAATCTCTTCTTGGTCTTTCTAGCATCTGTTGTCTATGTTACTTGTGTCTGAATTTCTCATCCGAGCTTCTAGATCCACCCACCCATAAACTGCACCATTAGTCACGACCTTATCATTCATCATGCCCACCACCTTTCCTCAATTATAATCAAGAAAAACTCTTTGAAAATTTTGCAGGCCAGCCTATGGTGTGGTGCTTAAGGCAACTGGATCCCACGTGGCCAGTCACACAGTTTGAGTCACAGACCAGGCAGCTTGAAGAACATGCCAGGTGTGGGCATGCCCAAAATCCCGAGAGAAGAATAGAGGAGAAGGGATGGCCATCTCCATCCCTCTGAGGGGTGCTTTCTCATCATCCCTTCCCCCCTAATCTGTCTCTTTTCAGTGTGAGTATATGATAGCAAATTTTAAAAAAGGAAAAATTTGAAAATAATATTTCATATACTAGAACATTACATGTATCATTCTTCATCCTCCCTGTAAATGTAAGCCAAGTTTCTTCCATACCTACCTGATCTATGAAGAGTTCTTAGAATTTTTCCAAAGGTAACCATTCTGAATTCCAACCCATTTCTGTGTTTTCTCATTAGCTACATTTTCTATTTATGAAACTTATTTTAGGTACAATGATATGTTATCAAACTTGAATACATGGGTATTCATTGGTGTGTGTGTGCGTGTGTGTGTGTGTGTGTGTTTTAAGCTGCTCCCAAATAACCAGCTTTAACACATTAAATATAAAACCTACTAAGTCTTTTTTTCAGAGAGCATTTAGAAATATACCAAGCAAAAGGTAGCAAAAGCAATGACAAGTCTTTAGTACTCTTTAGAAAGGAGCTTTTTTCTTTTTTTAATAACTGTTTCACCAAAAAACAAAAACAAAAAACCCAAAAGAATCCATAGGTCATATCACTCACAAAGATGAAATAGCAAATCTGGGTCACATTATACCTTTTCCATTTTAATCAGGAAGTAATCAATATAATCCCGAGGGTTATGGGGGTCCAGAGATGCTTGATGTTCTTTTACTTTCTCCAAAATAAACTTTTTCTGATCAGCAATGATTTTTTTCAGATCATTATGGCTTCCGGGGAGGTAACATAAAAGGGGGAAAGTATTGCAGAGCTGAAAAAAGAAAGAAGTTTTCATTAATTCACTCAGCAAACATTTACCGGATCTTATTTTGTGTCACTTTGCTATATTCCAAGTAGGTAAAGATGGGTGAGATGTACTTCTCACACTAGAACATTTGGAAGTTCAAAGAAAGGGCGCTAATAAAATGGTCAGAACTGCATGATACACAAGTCACAAAACAATTTCGAAGCCCTTACATTCATTCCCTAACCACCGCTTTCTGAAGGAAGCCGGGAAAGTACCACTGTCATCATCTCTCTCCAAATGAGAATATAGAGGTTCAGAAAAGTCAGTCAACTACTCTAAGACAGGAAGCTAGTGATATTAGAGCTAGAACCCAGCATTCATCCCAGTTTACCCTACACATATTTCTCTAAGAAGTCCCCTAAAACGTTATCAAGGCTCCTCCTCCTTTCGTGTAATAAGGAAACAGTACGTTGGAAGGATGAGGAAGTGCCCAGATCACTTAGCTTATTTTATTTAGGCATATTTCACTCTCAGGAGTGTGCACACTTACCTGACTTGTCTGGGCTTTTCTGGTCCTAAAGCTCACTGGCCCTGCGTGAGACAGCACCTTAATACCCTTGGTAATCACCAAGGCAGCTTAATTTATTCAGCCCAATAGCTTGACTCAAGATAGATACAGAGGGAACCAGCAGTTAGCGTAATGGCTATGTCGCTGGACTCCCACGTGGTCAACCGCAGTTCGTGTCTCAGACCCGGTGGCTTACAACTCACGCCAGGTGCGTGTGCGTGCGTGCCCAAGATCCCAAGAGGAGAATGGAGGAGAAGGGATTGCAGCGTGACCATCCCCCCTGGGGGATGATTTCTCTAGCTTTCTGTCTCTGTGTCTCTCTCTGTCTGTCTGGCGAGCGCACGCGCCCTATAGCGAAAAACCTCTCCAAAAAAAAAAAAAGATAGATACAGAGTCAAGAAATCTAGATTCTAGATCTAGTTCATTCATTGTATCACCTAGGTTATTTTGGAAGATAAGCCCCATAGCTCTGGATCACAGTCTCCTGTTCTAAACAATGAAAGGGAGATGATTTGTCCTCTAGGATCCTTCCCAGCTGTTATATGTTATAAGATGTTATACCCTTATAAATTGTACAGAATTTCCATTGTTAATGATAGTAAAACACTAACATTTGTTTTCTCTTTTGCAGGGGGGGGGGGGGAGGAGATTTTTTTTTGCTATAGGGTGCGTGCATTCACCAGAAAGAGAGAGAGAGAGACAGAAAGCGAGAAATCACCCCCCGGGGGGGATGACCATGCTGCAATCCCTTCTCCATTCTCCTCTTGGGATCTTGGGCACGCACTCACACGTGTCCAGCGTGAGTTTAAGCCACTGGGACTCAAACCGTGGTTGACTACATGGGAGTCCAGCAACATAGCCATTATGCCAACTGCTAGTCCCAACACTAACGTTTTTTGACATTGGACCATAACCAGAAATATATTTTACATCATGACCCTGTATACCTGTAGATATACAAAAGCAGGAAAAAAGTGTTTCTCAAAAAATACCTTATGATAAGTGGCGTACTCTGATATATTTTTCTTTCTAATTTACTTTATTTCATGCTTTAAATTTCATTTCAATACATTACATTGTTTTTATTAATTCACTCACTGGTTACAAATAATTGGTAAATATTACTTGGGTTATTTTTAAGTGGGGTTGAGGGCTGGGTAGGCATGAGCAGAGAAGAATTAGAAAATGATTTCTCATTTAAAGAATACCTTTGAAAAATAACCCTCTCAAAACCAGCCAACATCGTTAAGAAAATTTCGCTGCCACACCAACTAGAATGATCAAAAAATGGAGTTCCATTTTTGCACATCTGTGGGGATCCACCCCTAGGTCATATTTTTCTCCTCCCCTATGCTGCCCCTTAAAAGAATCTGTATTTCATCTAGAATGATCCTGAATTAATATCTGCATATTTACTGTGTCTAATATTGCATTAACCTGCACAAAGTTTATGCATTTTTTATGCAGTTGTCCCTTCTTGCTAAAAAAGGGATTATTGTCAACTAGCATTTCCTAAATGGTGTCTTGTCTCCTTCCTTCCTTTCTCCCAATTTCCCTTTTCTTTTTCCCTCCTTCATTTGAGAAACCATCTTATCTATTTTTAGATGTTTCCAATTCTTTGGGTTTTTTTTTGTTTGTTTGTTTGTTTTTGGTAGTAAGTTACAAAATGGATCAGGCAGTGGCTACTGGTCAACCAATCCACATTGAGAGCTTTGAAATGTGCACCTTTTAAATAAAGGTGACAAATACCAATCAGATTCTCATAACAGTGTTCAGGATTGACATAAACTTCATTCTGAACATAGTTCAAAACAGAAGGCTTAGTGAATGACAGTGCAATTATCAAATAATTAAACCAAACGTATAATTTTCCAAGTCACTTTTAGTATAAATAAACTCTAACTTTTAAAAAGTCTACAGCTACACAACACTCAAACTATCTACTTTTCTACCTGAGATAAAGGTAAGTTTCATTTTAAAAAACCTAAACATAATCCTTGGCACCAAAGTAAATCTGAATTCACATGATATAATTTGTCAAAGTTTTCCAAAACATTTGAAGCTCTGCTTTAGAGAGACATTTTCATGTTACACATATATATTTACATATCCTTTCTTCAAAGAGTAATGACAAATTTATGAGGTTAATATACCTATAATGGGATCATGATAATACTAATATGAAAATAAAAAGTCATTCATTTATACAAAGTGTTCCCAAATAGTGTAATATGAAATGAGATCACAGAATCTATGTACACATATAAATCACTAAGAGTTCAGACTTAAGAAAATTCAGTCGATTCTTCTCTTTGGAGCAGAGGTTGCAAAATTGTGATGTATAATAAAAATATTGTGTATAAAAGCTCCCAAACGAACCATTAACCTATGCTGGCAATAATTGCAACTTACATCTAAAAATAAACCCAATTAGATCTTTACTGTGGCTATGCAATTTCTTGATTTGTGGCCTACAGGCTTTTACTGAGGCAACGTCCTCTTATCTCGAGTTCCTCCATCTTGCCCCTTCTTCCACCACAAAAACAAAAATAAACCAAAAAAGTGAAAGAAAATAGCAAAATAAAAATCTACATCTATAGCATCCTTTTTCATGGCTGTCTTTGGCAATGCTTCCAAATCTTGAAAGCAAAAGAATAAATTAAAGTAAATGAGGATGAAAACACTCTACGTGATGTATGAAAACCAACCTAAGAGTATAAACTGAGAAAGAAAATACCAGAAAGAAGGCTGAGCAGCAGTCCACCCTCAAGAGAAAGAGAGGAAATAAAAAAGTGTGTGTGGGGGGGCTGTTGTTACTCTCCTGGCCTTTCTTCCACATTATCTCCCAATAAAAGTGTGTGGAACCAGAATCTCAAGCTATGGAAAGGTAACGGCTTTGGAGGAGGAGCTGGAGAAGTGAATAAATGACAAGTACAGCAGCAGCTTTAGCTGTTAATGAGTTTCTTTGCTCTGGCATTGGCAATGTCAATACGATCTTTGTTGGTGTCAGCCTTTTCTGTGGTCCGATCTATTTGTCGATTTTGTGCTTCAATCTCATTGCCCATGTCCAGGGCCATATTCTTTAGATTTCCAAGGATACTGCCTACTTGAGTCAAATTCTCTTCCATTTCATCTTCTCTCGCATTATTAGTTATACATTTGATGTATCCACCGCTTGTGGCTCCTGTGGCTGGTTGCTGAGGCTGACCGTTTGTTACCTGATCGGCTGTTTAGACACTACGTTGCTAGGTGAGTTATCTCCACCATCTCCCCATGTTGTCTTTTTTTTTTTTTTTTGGAGAGGTTTTTTAGCTATAGGGCGCGTGCGCTCGCCAGACAGACAGAGAGAGACAGAGAGATAGAAAGCAGGAAATCACCCCCCAGGGGGGATGGCCACGCCGCAATCCCTTCTCCTCCATTCTCCTCTCGGGATCTTGGGCACGCACGCACACGTGCCCGGCGTGAGTTTAAGCCGCCGGGTCCGGGACTCGAACGACGGTCGACTACATGGGAGTCCAGCGACATAGCCATTACGCTAACTGCTGGTCCCCCCATGTTGTCTTATAGGCCTTACCAGACTCAAAGTTCTTCATCCTATTACATGGGCAGACACAAAGTCCACAGCACTTGTTGAGTTCTGTTCAAGTCTTCTCTGACTCTCTCATGTCTTTATTTATTTGGTCCATGCCTTCTTCTATGCGATTTAGTTGTTCACCTTGTTCATCCAGCATAGTGATGGTCTTGATCCCTGCATCCTGAGTCTCAATGGCTAAACCCAGGATTCGCGTTGTACTTTCCAGAGACTCATCTGTGACCTGGTGAGTCCTCAGTTGAACTTCTTCTGGTGATAGCTTATCCATGATCAATCAAAACTCTAACTCGCACAGAAAAGGAAACATGGATATTCAAGCAGTTCCGGCCACTCCTCTCCGGCCGTAGTAGCTCAGACAACCACTGACCAGACTCGGAAGTGTATCCACTCCAGACGTTTCCAATTCTTAAACTGTGAACCCGTGCGTGGCCTAACCTTCAGCCCTATGACACCTGCCTGGCTCTCAGGGCCTGTTTTTATCTGTGCGGTGTGATTTTATTTTGTAAGAACTTCACCTGTTTAGACTGTAACAAGAAGAGAATGTAAATAACCCTGAGGAATCCTCTCAGATACACTTGCCTGCAGAAGTGGGTCCCACCTCCTAGGCACCCTCTTCCAGAATTTGGCTTATGAAAAGTTGGAATAGGCCCTGGTTTCCAAGCAGCGATATGATGGGCCAATTTTCCCCCGGGGAAAAATGTCCTGGGGGCAGAGGGTGGGCGCTCTGTTACAGCTGGCGAGTCACTCAGGTCACCAGGAGAACTGAGCCATCCTCGAGTCTTTGCGGTTCCCCCTTCCTTCTTAAATGCAAATGAAAGAAGATACATGTATATGCACAGGCACACATATGTATACATGTACCATGTACACATGTGTGCATAGAAACATACATATAGATGAACTCTGTTTTGATGTCCTTTTACACTTGGTTGATACATCTAAAGACTTCTTTTAATTAAAACAATTACATTATAGTTTGTTCCTCAAGAGAAAGAGAAGGGCCCTCCAGAAATGAAAAATTGTACCTTCGTGTAATGTCTCAAACAAAGCAAACTACGACGCTCTTTTATTTTGTTCTGAATTCTTGTATCATTCTTTCTGAGGCCTTTTGAAGTTAATCAGAATGATTCATGTTTATATTTTAATCTTAATTTTTCTGGATTCAAGCCTATATGTAACTCTTTTAGATAGGGGGGGGGTGAGATAACTTTAAAATTTAAGTAGCTGGATAATTTGACTTTTAAACTTTCCTATTAGGAGGTAAATAATAGTCTCTAATCAGAAATAGCTTTCTCAGAGGTTTTGAATTTAATACTTATTACTCTCTTACTAAATTTCTATTTCTCTTACATATACTCTGTTATTGTGGCTGGAAGAAAAGTTTTTGTATCTTGTGTTTATCACTGTTTTTTTCTCCTGCATAATTTAATGTTTAATAAATTAAATGGTCTAATTTGGACCCTTTGAAGGAAAAAAAAAAAAAAAAAAGAATACCTTTGGACCAGCCCCATACACTGGGGGTTAAGGGAGGTCGGATCCCAAGTGGACAACAGTGGCTTGAATCTCAGTCCCAGTGGCTTGAAAAACACTTCAGGTGTATGTTAATGCATGTCTAGAATCCCAGCAGGATGGAGAAATGGAGGAGAAGGCATTGCTATGTGATCATGCTTCATTGGGGGTGCTTTCTCACTCTTTCTTACTGTCTTTCTGGTGAGCACACATATTTATAAATATTTTTATAAATAAAAATAAGGAAATGAAATAAAAATAAACTTGACCTTACCTGTACCCAAGGAGTGCTTACAATGTAGATACTTTCATGAAAATACTTTATCAAGGTATGAAATTTTGGATCACTATAGTCAAAACGACTCTGAAAAATGATGGAGCAGATGACGTTGCAGGGAACACAGGACAGAAGGAAACTAGGATCACAGGGAGATGCTGAAAGCAGGAGAGGCTGCAAGTTAATACCCAGTTTTCATGCAAATCTTCAATCAACTGTTTAATTAAAGAGAGTTG
The DNA here is from genome assembly GCA_026018925.1 of Tupaia tana. Lineage (NCBI taxonomy): Eukaryota > Metazoa > Chordata > Mammalia > Scandentia > Tupaiidae > Tupaia > Tupaia tana. Next base: position 81,045,894 of record JAKSZU010000010.1, read on the forward strand.
AATTCTGATTTTTTTTAAGAATAGAAACTACCTAGATTTTCCCTTATCACTATCACCCTCATATATCTAAAATAAAATTGTTTTCCCAGATGATCTATTTGTTAACCACCCCTAAATTCTCCTATTTATATCATTTTTCAAATTTTCCTCATTCACAGGAAGGAAAACATATAAAAAGAGGGTTTTGCTATCTTTCTTGTGTGTTTGCTACAGGGCACATGCACTGGCAGAAGCTAGACAAAGAGGGAAAGTGAGAAGTGCCCAGGGGGCTGACCACACTGCGATCACTTCTCCTTCACCCTTCTCGTGGGATTTTGGCCATGCACACATGCCTGGCATGCTTTTCAAGTCACCAGGTCCAGGACTTGAACCACACGGTTGGCCATGTGGGATCACCATGCCATCTGGGTGGCCCAAAAGAGATCATTTGAAAATATTACGTATGAGAGATTTAGCTGTCAGGGCGGCTACCTCCTTATGCCGACAGAAAACTGACCAACCTGATTAAAACCAATCAAGAGACTAAGGAAACTTGAAATTGTACAAACACAGTTGAAAAAATGGGGTGTACTAGTTGGTCAAAGAGGAAAATAATGAGAGAAATAGAATTTATTTTCTGGTATTTGAGAAGATATGTAGTCGTTTTAAAAACCAGGTTTCTGTATGTAGCACAGCGAGCCTTTCTCTCCTCTCTCCCCGTCTGCCCGTAGCAGTGCCAGTTTGATATCCTTTTCCTGCTCCCATGAGCCATTTTCAGGCCTGCTTGGGGGTCAGCCTGCTCTTCACAGAAAGCAGCATTGTGTGATTAATAAAAGTTTCATATTCTCTGGTGTGTACGTGTGGCATCGTTCATAGAAACATCTGAGCCGGATTCGGGGAAGCAGGTCCCTCTTGCCTCTATGTGATGACGATCACTACATTATAGCCCCAGGAAGTAAAAACCAGCTGACCAAAATGTACACATTGTGTAAAAAGTGATTTTGCTCACCCTGATCAAGAAAATCCCAACATTAAGAGTTACCCAGTGATGAAATGGGCTTCCCGTGAGTGTGAGGCCCCCAGACTAGGTGGAATCAAACAGAGTCTAAATGATCATAGGTCAAAAGACTTAAAGAAGGTCATTAACACAAGAAGAAAAGTTGAACAAGTTAATAGGAAGTTCTGCTTCAAAATGATGGAATTAAACTCGAGTTTAATTTCAAGAGAAATCCTCAAAAATACCTAAAAACATGGAAACTAAATAACCTACTCCTGAATGACTCCACTATTACCGAAGAAATAAAGTCCGAAATCAAAAGATTCATGGAAGCCAATGACAATGAAGATACAAGTTTCCATAATCTTTGGGACACTGCCAAAGCAGTCATAAGAGGGAAGTTCATAGCAATTAGTGCACATAAGAGGAAGACAGAGAAAAGGCTAATGGATCACCTAACATCAAGCCTTAGAGAATTGGAAAAGCAACAGCAAAAAAATCCAAAAAATTACAGGAGAAAGGAAATAATAAAGATCCGAGCAGAAATAAATGAAATAGAAAATAAACGTACTATACAGAAAGTAAGTGAAAGCAAAAGCTGGTTCTTTGAAAGGATAAACAAAATTGATACCCTACTAGCGAGACTTATTAAGAAGAAGAGAGAAAGGAACCAGGTGAATCAAATCTGCAATGAGGCTGGTAACATAACAACAGACATAGTAGAAATTCAAAACATCATTAGAGGATACTTTGAACATCTATACGCTAAGAAACAAGATAATCTGGATGAGATGGACAAATTCCTGGACAAATATAATCTACCAAGAATGAGCCAGGAAGAAATAGAAAGCCTGAATAGGCCCATAACAAGCCAGGAGATTGAATCAGTAATAAGTAACCTCCCAACAAAGAAAAGCCCTGGCCCCGATGGATTCACCTCTGAATTCTACAAAACTTTCAAAGAAGAGTTAACTTCCATTCTGCTCAAATTATTTCTAAAGATCCAAAAGGGTGAATCTCTCCCTAATTCATTCTATGAAGCCTCTGTCACCCTCATCCTCAAAACAGATAAGGACAGGACAAGGAAGGAAAACTATAGACCAATATCTCTGATGAACATAGACTCAAAGATTCTCAACAAGATACTAGCAAATCGTATTCAACAACTTATACAGAAGATCATACACCATGATCAGGTAGGCTTTATTCCAGGAATGCAAGGTTGGTTCAACATACGCAAAACCATAAATGTAATACACCATATTAATAGGAAGAAAGACAAAAACCATATGGTCATATCGATTGACGCAGAAAAAGCATTTGATAAGATACAACATCCCTTCATGATCAAGACTCTTAGCAAAATTGGCATAGAAGGGCCATTTCTCAATACAATAAAAGCCATCTATGAAAAACCCATAGCGAACATCATCCTGAATGGAGAAAAGCTGAAAGCTTTCCCACTAAACACAGGAACAAGACAAGGATGCCCACTTTCTCCTCTCCTTTTCAATATAGTACTGGAAGTCCTCACCAACGCAATCAGAAAAGAGGAAAAAATAAAGGGCATTCGAATAGGAAAAGAAGAGGTGAAACTCTCTCTATTTGCAGATGACATGATTGTATACATAGAAGACCCAATGGTCTCCATGGAAAAACTACTGGAAGTAATACATGAATTCAGTAAAGTTGCAGGATATAAAATCAATATACAGAAATCGATAGCATTTCTATATACGAATAACAGGCAGACTGAGATAGAACTGAAAAAACTTATTCCGTTTACCATAGCCACTAAAAGTATAAGATATTTAGGAATAAATCTAACCAAAGAAGTTAAAGACCTCCACAAGGAAAACTACGAGAAGGTAAAAAAAGAAATTGAAAATGACACAAAAAAATGGAAGGACATCCCATGTTCATGGATTGGAAGAGTTAATATAATCAAAATGGCAATTCTACCCAAATTAATCTACCTATTTAATGCAATGCCAATCAAAGTACCAGACACATTCTTCACAGATCTAGAAAAGACAATCTTAAAATTTGTCTGGAATCATAAAAGACCCCGTATTGCCAAAGCACTTCTACACAAGAAGAATGGAGTGGGTGGCATCTCAATCCCCGATCCAAAAATATATTACAAAGCTGTGGTAATAAAGACAGCATGGTATTGGCACAGAAACAGACATGTGGACCAATGGAACAGAATAGAGTCCCCAGAAATAAGTGCCCAAACATACAGTCAACTGATCTTTGACAAGGGGTACCAGTCAATCCAGTGGGAAAATGAAAGCCTCTTCAGCAAGTGGTGCTGGAGAAACTGGACTTCCACTTGCAGAAAGATGAATCTGAACCCCTACCTCTCTCCTTTGACAAGAATCAAGTCAAGGTGGATCAAGGATCTAAATCTAAGACCTCAAACTATAAAGCTGCTCCTGGAGAATGCTGGGGAAACTCTGGGAGACATTGGTGTAGGGAAAGACTTCCTAAAGAAGACCCTCAAAGCAGAGTCCATTGTCCACAAAATAGACAAGTGGGATTACATCAGACTAAGAAGTTTCTGCATGGCCAAAGACACAGTAGTTAGTGTGAATCGACAGCCCTTAGAATGGGAAAATATTTTTGTAAATGTTGCATCAGATAAGGGACTGATAACCAGAATACACAAGGAACTAAAAAAGGTGTTTGGAAAAAAGATGAGCAACCCTATCAAAAGATGGGAGAAGGAGATGAAGAAAACACTCTCTAAGGATGACATACGAATGGCCAAAAGGCATATGAAAAAATGTTCAACCTCCCTCATCGTAAGGGAAATGCAGATAAAAACAACAATGAGATACCACCTAACCCCAGTCAGATTGTCTAATATTAAAAAAAACAAAAAATGATAAGTGTTGGCGGGGGTGTGGTGAAAGGGGAACTCTTTTACACTGCTGGTGGGAATGTAGATTGGTCCAACCACTGTGGAGAATAATTTGGAGATTCCTCAAAAATCTACAGATAGATCTGCCATATGATCCAGAGATCCCACTCCTCGGTATCTACCCAAAGGACAGAAGAATTCTTCATTGGAAAAGTGCTTGCACATCGATGTTTATTGCGGCACTATTCACAATTGCTAAGTCATGGAACCAACCCAGATGCCCCCGTATGGAGGAATGGATTGAAAAACTGTGGCACATATACTCTATGGAATACTACTCAGCCATAAAAACCAACAGAGCCCTGGCTTTTGACAGAAAGTGGAAGAATATGGAAGATGTACTGCTGAGTGAGGCAAGCCAGGCTATGAAGGAGAGACATTGTATGTCCCCACTTAACATATACCATTTGTCTGCATTCTATGTCTGAAACTGATTGACTAACAGTTGAACAAACACAAGAGATGGGTGTGAATGTCAGATGAGGTGTATGTGGAGGAGTGGGGCCCAACGAAAGACATTTGGAGAAGGGATACAGAGGTAGAGCATTGACGGGATGGGGAGGTGTGGTGTTATCTGTTGAAGATATTTCGATCAACGGGTCTGGGGAGAAATGTTCACATATCGAAATGGTCTCATTGTAAGCCAAACAATATGATTGAAAGTATATACAAAAATAAATAAATTAATAAAAAAAAAGTAAAAAAAAAATAAGTTAAGTGCATAAAATGATTTTCTAGATACGTATGGACACTCAATATTTACCAACTGACTAATTTCATTTCCAAAATTTTATCCTACAAAGCATCTGCAATGATTCATATGAATTTCAGTTTTTAAAATCAGTAGCAGCAAAGTCTGGGCACAACCTAAGTGGACAAAAATAGAGGTTAAAAAAGCATGGTACGGGGCCGGCAGACGGTGTGGTGGTTAAGGCGCTGGGCTCCCACAGGGCCAACCGCAGTTGGAGTACTGGACCTGGCAGCTTACTTTCTCATTTTTCCTTATCTCTCTCTCTGGTCAAATTAAATAATAATAGTAATGAATAATTCTTAAAAAACAAAAAGCACCGTATTTCCAAAATTATGGAATACTGTACTGTTTAATTTATAATCTTCTTGAAAAACATTTAAAAGTTAAACATGTCAAAATATACATTCAATGTATGATTTTTAAAAATAAATTTACAGAGGACCAGCAGTTAGCGTAATGGCTATGTCGCTGGACTCCCACGTAGTCGACCGCGGTTCGCGTCTCGGACCCGGTGGCTTACAACTCACGCCGGGCGCGTGTGCGTGCGTGCCCAAGATCCCGAGAGGAGAATGGAGGAGAAGGGATTGCGGCGTGGCCATCCCCCCTGGGGGGTGATTTCTCGCTTTCTGTCTCTATGTCTCTCTCTGTCTGTCTGGCGAGCGCACGCGCCCTATAGCGAAAAACCTCTCCAAAAAAAAAATAAAATAAAAAAATAAATTTACAGAACAATATACAGTGTAACTCTCATGTTCCTATCCCTTTTATGCCAGATCACAGACCTATTCTTAGACAATACATATTAAAAGCCTAAAACAATGTTCATTGACTTCTAGCTCCATTTTCAAATATTTATTTTAAGAAAAAAATAAAATAGTACTACATATTTGCAATAATTATATTTTTATATTAATAGAAGCAAAAAAGGTGAGGGAATAACCTATCAGAACATAATATATGATATAAATGTTATAATAACATAACATTCATTTAAAAACACAAGGACAATTTACCATATAGAATATAGTATTATTAAGTTAATAATGCTCTTTAGAGATTTACATGTTGAGAGCATAAAACCACGTCTATCATACTATCATATTGCCTTGACCCACTTCCCTGCCTGGTCCTGTTGCCCCCTCTTCTCCTCCCTCCTCCACTCTCCCGGTCCTGCACGTGCAGGCACACGGCTCCGTCCTGCTGAGATCTCCTCTCACACTTACGCTCTGTGAGCAGAACGGAGGCCAACACATGGGCAGAATGTGGTGCCTCTGCAGTGTTTCTCAAGAAATCACTTAGGTATTCAAGTTAGTGTGGCCTAGAGACCACCCCTGATTACCAAAACTCATGTTCTCTTCTTCCTGTGCACAAAGGTAACCACATTGCCCAACTCCTCTGCAGTCAGGTGTGATCCTGTGTCTAAGTTAATGCCCATACAACTTAGTAACAACGTGAAATGTTTCACGGCTGGTCTAAAAACGAGTTTCTCATTTCCTTGTCCATTGCTCCTCCTAGTTCCTCACAAAGAGAGGAATCTGGATGACCCTGGAAGCCAGATGCTGAAGACGTTAAAGCCCCCATCAATATGTTGCCCAATAGGGCTGTTCTGCAACTATTTCATCTCTAACTACTATTCTGTGAGCAAAAAGTAAGCTTCTGTTGTACTTAAGTCACATCTTCTTTACGGCCTTTGTAATTTCATTTAGTCTAGTCAGATCATTACTGTTAATTATATAAAGAAATATACACCATTGGTTTCTTTTAAGGCTTCCATCAGACACGAGGCTTCCTCTTGAATTCTGTCTTCAATAGTTTTCTTGCCCATTCCCATGTTGCGCAAAACCGCGATGGAGAAACGCCTGGTTTGCTTCCATGTTTCTCCATTACTGAAGACAATTCCTATCAAGACAAAAACAAAAATGAAAACAAAATTTAAAACAAAAAAAGAGTAGGATTTTCTTCATCACCCTGAATTCTAGCTGAGTTGAGCCCTGCCTCACCTGCCTACTCTCTTAACTCAACCTCATTATTTTACTGTCAGAGCTCTGGGTTTTACATTTTGCTAAACTCTCCGTTCATCAGTGCCTCCAAGTCTCAGAATAACATGATCCAAGTGTTTTGTCCCCATTTTACTGCCAAAGATGCTGAAGATGATGGAGGTGAAATGCATGCTCTGTGAGCACACAGCTAGTAAATCATGGTGAGTCCAAGACATAGGTTGAATTTTCAGGGCTGACGTTTTTGATCATAGGCGAATGTTAGGAGAAACAGCAAGAGGATATCATTCTCAAGAGAAGGTGATCCAGCTCTTCTGCAATGGGAGGAATCGCATGACAACGTGTTCCTCAGATAAGGGATATGCCATTGCCAAGTAGCTCCTCTCTCCCATGAAATATGTATGGTCTCAGCACCAGGATGCTCCACACCACACTTCAAAGTCAAAACAAGATTGAGGGGAAAATAACCTCATAGGAAACTTGTCTAGGAAGCATCCTGGACAAACATGCAGAAGAGGCGAGGCCCTCATTCAGTCCTTACCTCTTTGTCACTTTCTGTTTGTTTTCATGAGAAAGAGAGATTTTTGAGAGGCTCTTGCCTTGTCATAATCTTCCTGGCCCAGCACATCCAGGCTCAAGCCACTGTGTCCGGGCTATTTAGGTTGAGCAGGGAAAGACCTACCTCTTTACCAGAAACCCTGTGATCTAGAAGACTGGGTACTTTAAGGCCGGCTCCAAAACAAATGGAAGATAGTTCAAGTAATTAATTATTAAGAAAGCTTTTTGTTTGTTTGTTTGTTTGTGTTTTTATTGCCAGAGGGCATGTGTGCTCACCAGAGACAAGGGGAAGGGGAAGTAACCCCAAATGGGTCATGGTCACACCATAATCCCTTTTCCTCCACTTCTTCCTCCTGTCAGGATTGGAACACGCATGCACACGGATCTGATACGCTTTCCAACCCACCAGTGTTGCTACCCAAACCACATTGGCCAGGTGAATCTGGCTCCCTTAACCACTAAGCCTTAGGGTCAGTCCCCAAAAGCTTTTTCTATTATATTTCATTATTCACTACATGATTCTTGATTCTTTTACCAGAGCTCTTCTGTGCTCTATGCTCTGTATTCTATTGTATTTGAATAGTTCTTATAACCTTTAGACAAACAGAAGATTGAAGACAAAGTCGAGATATTCCAAACCTATATTGGTTCCATACTGTACACACTTCCTAAAAAAGTCCCCTGACACCCATGGCCCGAAGTATAAGAAGCAAATGTCTCTTTTCCATTATCTTAACTGGCCATCATTTAAAATGAATTTGTCTAAGTTATAATTCATAGGATGTTAGCAGTTAGGTAGTTTGTTTACATTAAATTTAATGTTTCATAAGATATATTATGTCATATTCATAGGTTTAAAGAATTGATGAATGATTCTTTACAGAAATATTCATAAGTTTATGTTGGATTTATGAAAAGTGAGTTTCATGATTTTCTCTAAATTCTTGTAATTGCTCAATTTCTTAGCCTTTTGGGGATCTTTTTGACTTAAAAAGTCATACCCATTACCCAAAGAGCATACCTAATCCATGGAAAATTCTGTCAATCACTGGGAAACTCCCTCTGCCAGAAAATTCCTCTCCTTGGTCAATCAGGCCTTCCTTAATTGCTTCATATCCATGCAACACCACCATGGGCTTCATACCTAAATACACAGTGAACACGGGGCCATATTCTTTTGCCAGCTGGAGAAGAAACAGAAGATAAGGGAAAAGTGAGAATTCCAACACTGAAATGTATATATAAAATTTTCTAATTGCCAGAGGGCACATGTACCCACTAAAAAGAGAGAGAGAGAAACAGAGGGAGAATGCTGCCTCCCTATAGAGTGTGGTCATTCAGCAAGATTTGGTGTACATAGATACATTGAGCCCTTCATGTTTTTCAAGGAACTGTAGCCAAGATTTAATTCATGGTTGGCCATGTGGGATCCAGCTTCCTGAGCTATTAAGCTACAGCCTTGGTTTGGAAAATATTTTCAATCTTACTCAAGAGAAATTTGAGTATCCACCCATCCGTATTAAAGAATTTAGACTTTTAGAACAAACATATGAATAAGAAAAAGCATTAAATGGCAATTATCATTATATTATTAGTAACATTGCTGTTATTATTATTATCAGCATCAAAAATGATCATTTATTCAGCTCCTATTATGTAACAAGGGCTATCTTTTACATTTATTCTATTATTTAATACCTATTCTCTGCCAAACTTAAAATTACACCAGATTTCTCCTTTCTTTCTGCAGTTATAATAAATGTTTTTCCTCCTGTTTAAGGAAAGTCTCTCCAACATGTAAACTAGTTATTGTACCTCATTTTTCATTATCTATCTATCTCTATATTTATATACATTATTTTGCTACAAGGCACATGCACTCATCAGAGAGAGAGAGAGAAAAGTGAGAAAGCATCCCATGAGGGGAATGGCAGTGTCTCTGACCAGACAGCGTCTGTCTGTCCAGTGAGTGCTTACACCCTAGAGCAAAAATCTCTCATTGAAAAAATTCAGTGGACAAATGAAAAGTGTGGGTTTATTTAGGTGCAAAAATTTTGAAGTCCATGCATAGTTCTTCCTAATATGGATTTTTCCATGAAATTTTGAGACTCCTCCTCTATAGTCTCCAGCTTTTGATGGTTCCACTTACAATTTGACTTTACAGTGATACAATAGCAATATGCACTCAGAAAAAAACATGCTTCTAGTGCTCATATAACTCTTTAGCTTTTTACTTTCAGTAAAAGATTAAATAAATTCTATAAAATTCTCAACATTTCATTATAGAATAGGCTTTTGTATTGTTTTTGCCAGAGGGTGCATGCACTCGCAGGAGAAAGACCAGCAAGACAGAAATTGAGAAGTCACTTTTGCAATCCCTTCTCCTTCATTCTCCTCCTGGGGTTTTGGGCATGCATGCACATATGCCGGCATAATTTTCAGTCCACCAGATCCGGGACTCACATCATGACTAGCCACATGAAAGCTGAGTGTCTTAACCACCACACCACCTGCTGGCCCCTAAAACAGGCTTTCTATCAGATGATTAGCCCAACTATAGGCTAATATAAGTGTTCTGAGCATGTTTAAGTTAGGCTACGCTAAGCTATGCTGTTTAGTAGGTTAGGTATAGAAAATTACCAACTTACAAAGAGGTAACCTCATCATAAGTTAAAGAACATCTGTTTTTTTCTAAAATGATTTCTGGGTACCCAACACATGCTCCCCTTTGAAACTATGAGCACTGAACAATGACCACAATTCTTTGTTCTAGAATTCCTTCCTAGGAGTTCTGGGGAGAGTCACACTCACATGCCCTCGATCTTACTACACAGGCCACCCTGCCTCAGTAATTGTGACTTACTCCTATCCCGACTCTGGCACATCACGCAGTGATTAGTCAACTGCCTCATCTATGTCAAGGTTAAGTTAAACATTACCTTCTGCTGACTCCAAGTTTTAGGTACTTTTTTAGCCAATGATGAAGTATATAATCTCTGAGTTCACTCATTGTGAAGGCCACACTGACTCAAAAAACTACTAAACAAGGACACAAAACAAGTAGAGGGTCTAATGGCCCAAAAGAAAACAAAAACTAAAAGACGTTTGGTATGTACGAAATGTGCTGAGCCCACACCTGACCACACCTGCATATCTGCCATACATACAATCTCCCAAAATATTGGGTTGTCAGAAAAGTCATGACGATTTTTCTACGTGAAAATGTTTCGTGACTTTTCTGACAACCTAATAGCTTAATCAGTTGCCCTATAAATCGTCCTGGTCTTTTCTGGTGGGTAGGCTGAGGCACCCCTGGTTTCACACCCCCCAGGCACATTGCTCAATAAACTCTCCTTTTTCTTTCGAGATGACCTCCTCTGGCGTCTTACTCTGAACCGTGATGCCTATGACCCGTAAGCCTAAGCTTTCAGTTATCCCACCTTTGGGGTCAAACCAATGTAGACCTTCCATGTATTGATTTACAACTTTGCTTATAGTTTCTGCTTTACCAATAAATGTATTAAAGAGTTTTTGTAACTTGATATGTTGGAGAATTTTCTCAAGGGTTCTTGAGTTTATGCTTTCCCAGAACACAGTCACTAATATTGGCTTAGGAAAAAAATAAAAACAGTTCTACAATATTTTACAGTTTGTTTTATCCCCATCAACAAGAATCAATCTCTCTCTCTCTCTCTCTCTCTCTCTCTCTCTCTCTCTCTCTCTTTTAAGGTTTTTGCCATAGGGCATGTGTGCTCAACAGAGACATACAGGGGAAAATGAAAAATCATTCCCCAGGTGGATGGACACACCACAGGCCCTTCTCCTCCATTTTCTTCCCACAATTTTGGGCACGCACACACACTTGGCTTGATTTTCAAGCTTCCAGGCCCAGAAGTTGAACCACGGTCAGCCATGTGCAAGTCCAGTGTCTTAAGCACCATGCCACCTGCTGGCCCCAAGCATCTCTTTAAAACTTGGTGTCTGGGGCTGTATTTTAATTAGAAGTAGGGATGTCTTGTTTACTCACTGCAAACAAAAGAAAATTAATTGTACTTACCACTTTTATGGATTTGGTGATGTCCTTAGAATCTAATTGCAAAACATTTCCAATAATTGGCAGAGGAGTAGGACCAGGTGGGAGCTTCCCTTTGCCGTGGTTTCCATTCCACAGAGAAAGAAGAATCAAACAAGAAAGGCAAATGACCAGAATGGTGAAGAGATCCATTGATGTGCTTTGTGGAAATGCAATTGAAAGCTTAAGGTCTAAAGATTTGTAAGTGCAAAGTGCAAGTTTGTTACCAAACATTTACTATGTCTCTGGACATTTAATAAATATTGTTTATCGTTAGTGTACCTTGACCTGCTGGTAGAAATGACCAAATTATAGAAAAAAATAACTCCAAAGTAAAAGTTATAAAGAAAAAGAAATTTATTACTGTCACAAAGCTAGCTCCAGATAAGATTCAGACCCTTAATTTTAATTAAAGAACTGACCTTAATGGTTAAATTAAGAGTATAATTAATTAATTAATTAATTAGAGTCTGATCTTATATTTTTGAAAACAATTATTTATTTATTCATTTATTTTAATTTGATCAGAGAGAGAAACAGAGAGGGAAAGTGAGAAAGCAAACCTCCAATTCCAGGACTTGAACAATAGTTGGCCATGTGGGAGTATCCGGTGCCTTAACCACCACGCCAACTGCTGGTCCCTGGCTCTGACCTTAATTTAATTTTAAAACAAATTGTTTAAAATTTCTTTTGAAATGTTGCTTCTACTTTGATTCCATGGTATCCCCTAATTGACCTTCTTCTTACATACCTGAGAATATAAGACAGACAATGCTGATTTATTTTGGGCTCATTTGTATTTCCATCACCCAGACTCTCATCAAAGCCAAGTCTGAAGAAATAAAAAACCTCCAACTAGTCCTTGAGCTCCATTCTCATCATATAGATTGCTCTAAGGGACTCACGAAGAATAATTTTCCCTCATATTTATCTGAATTTATGATTTTTCTGGCTCATATTTCCTGATCAGATCAGTACCTTCCAGGCCAATGTTCATGCTTACAGATTACTTGATAGACACCAATCTCCAATTCCTTGTCTGTTTTAATTCACTTCTGGTTACACTCAGTTAAGGTTTCCCTTGTCTTGCCACCTGAAGGTTTTGCCATCACATACTTCTGAACCACTACATTCAACCCATTTGAAATCCCCAATCCTGTCCCACACTGCATATATTTCAAGAGCTGCTCAAACTTCAGAACATGCAGGAAGCCCAGACCTGGTGCAGCTTAAAACTCATGCCAGGGAAGTCTGAGTCCACCAGGAGAGCTGAGATCTAGTGATTTCAGAGATAAGGCAATGAAGATGTTCTGCTGAGAATTTACCCTGGTAGAAGCCCTGGAGAAAAGCACAACACCAGATAGTTTGCAGACCACATACTCCTGTGCACCTCTGACTGCTCAGATTGATCTTCTAGAAATTAGGTAGAAACAAATAACCCATGAGATGACTAGAAATCACCACAGGGGCACAAGAAATATGTGAAACCAGGAAAATACCTCACCCCCAAGGGAAAAGAATATCTCCTCTTCATCCACAGACAGTACAATGGAATTCATGGAAATTTCTGCCTAAAGTCAACTTTTGTTCACAGATATGTATATATCAGCTGAACTTACTATTGAAAGTATTTAGATTAATTAAGATGTTTTGTAAATCAATACAATGTGGGAAAGAATAAAGGAATGGAAAGCAACTGCAGATACCAGAGACAGGGTGGGAAGAGTATGGGAAATGGTAGAGGGTGAGAAATAGAGGGGGTGAAAAATTATTTGTTGATGATAGCATGTATGATTAAGCCATTTTACAGTGTATCTGTCTGGAAAATCCCACTTGGTATACTGTGGTGATGTTCAGTGAAAGTATGCAAAATAAATATATATATATATATGTGTATATATATATATATATATATATATATATATATATATATATATACATACACACACACACATACATATGAAAGTAGAAATGGAATATTATTGATGATAACATGCATGATTAAGCCACTATGCAGTTTATTCTAGAAGGGAAACCACATTTAGTATGTTGTGATGAAGCTCAGGGAATGAATGTAAATTAATTAAAAAAAAAGTTAGGAGAAAAAAAAAAACACAAAAACTGTTCATATCGAAATTAAAAAAAAAAATGTGTATTTGGTGACTGCAGTAAGCTATATAGCCCCAGCTAGGTACTACTTTATAGTATGTTCATTCTACTCACTGAGGTTTATGCCCAAAGTCAGACTTGGGTTCATGTATATGTATATATCAGCTGCGCTTGATATTGCAAATATTTAGACTAATTAAGTTTATTAGCAAATCAATTAAATGAGGGGGGGGGGAAGGCATAGAAAGCAACCATGGATACCAGAGACAATGTGGGAGGAGGGTGGGACATGGCAGAGGGTGAGGGATAGGGAATCAAGGATGGCAAAAAAAATAAAAAATATACAAGACATAAGAAATGGGAAATTATTTGTTGTAACACGTATGTTTATGTGCTTGATTGAGCCAACATACAGTGTATTTTAGATGGAAAATTTATTTTGTATGCTGTAATGATGTATAGTGAATTAATGTAAAACAATAAATTTAAAGAAAAGGAAAAAATACGTAAATTAAGTAAATTAATAATAATAAAAAACTTATGCCAGGCACATGTGTGTGTGTGTGTGTGTGTGTGTGCCCAAGATCCTAAGAGAAGAATGGAGGACGGATTGTAGTATGGACATCCCCCTCAGTGGTGACTTCTCATTTCTGCCTCTCTGTCTCTCTCTGTATCTCTGGCAAGGGCATGTGCCCTATAGCAAAAATATCTCAAAAAATAAAAAGAAAGAAAAGAATTCTAGGGGTGTGTGCATGCCTGCCCAAAATCCCAAGAGGAGAATGGAAGAGAAGGGAATGTGGTGTGGCCGTCCCCTGGGAGCAATTTTTCACTTTACCTCTCTTTGGTGAGCACACATGTCCTATAACAAAATCCAAAAAAAAAAAAAAAAAAAAAAAAGAAAAAGAAAGAAAGGAAGAAAGAAAGAAAGAAAGAGAAAAAAGAAATTGTAGAATATATAAATAAGGGGGCCATTTGGTGATGTCTGGATCCCACATGGTCAGCTGTGTAGTTCAAGTTTTGATCCCGATGGCTTAAAAAACATGTGGATACATGTTTAAGCATGGTCAAAATCCTAAAGGTATATATAGAGAGAATGTGTTGATATGTAAGTTAATTGTAATATTTTGTATGAATTGTCTGAACTATTGCATGACACACCATAGGCCATCCACTAGTGCAGCTATGTTAATTGCCATAATATTTATTAATAAAATTTATGAATATTTGAAGCTGTGTATGACAGAGTGAAAATATAAATAGTGGCCATTATTCCTGCATTGTGTGGACCAGGGAGAAGCTTCTGCTAGTGACGGAGACTATACAAGAAGACTGCCTCAGATCTCTATCTACCTGCTGCCCACCCAGGAATATTTTGAGGCATCATAGTTCTCTGAACGGCACAAGGCAATTATGATGCAAGTCCTTTTACCTCTTCCATCTGAAAATCTCCAGGTTAGTCCCTGGCATATCTGGTCTCAAGAGATTGAGGAAGGAATCAACACTTAAAGATGACTATATACACACTCTGACTGAAAGACAGGCCTTCTACCAAGAACATATCTGAGAAGTAGAGCTCTTCTTTCCCTCTGACACTACAGAATCGACAACAGAAAAGTAGGAAGTAGAGTATAATCCATCAGATGACTAGAAAACAGCACAAAGGCACAAAAAGAATGGAAAAACAAGGAAATACCTCTTCTTTAATGGAACAGAGCAACTCTTCTTCAACCATGGATGGCACAACGGAATTTGCAGGAATATCAGAAATAGAGTTCAGAATATTCATGGTGACAGAGATGAGGAAGTCTTTCCAGGATTTGAAGGAGGAATAGACACCATTAAAAAAAATCAATAATGGTACCAGCAGTCAGCGTAATGGCTATGTTGCTGAACTCCCATGTAATCGACCGCAGTTCGCGCCCTGGACCCGGTGGCTTAAACTCATGCTGGATGTGTGTGCATACATGCCCAAGATTCTGAGAGGAGAATGGAGGAGAAGGGATTGCAGGACCCCTTGGGGGGTGATTTCTTGCTTTCTGTCTCTCTGTCTCTCTCTGTGTCTCTGGCGAGTGCAGGCACCCTATAGCAAAGACTTCTCCAAAATAAAATCAATCAATCAATAAGAATTCCTAGAGATGAAAACATTAATACAGGAAATCAAGAACCCCCTTGAAAGTATTAATAAAAGACTGGACCATGCAGAAGACAGAATCTCTAAACTGGAAGACAAAAATGCTTTGGCTTAGATAAAACCACCAAAAATAAGTTTTAAAAAATTTTAAAATGAGGACAACATACAGGAAATACTAGACGCTATAAAACATCCAAATATTTAAGTAATAGGTATTCCAGAGGGTGAATAATTGGACAAGGACATAAAAGATCTATTCCATGAAATACTTGCAGAAAACACTCAAACCTACAGAAAAAAATAAAAAAATCTAGAACCAAGAAATACAATGGACCCCGAATAGAATCAACCCAAGAGGATCCTCTTCATGGCACATCATACCCAAATTGGCCAAATCCACAGACAAAGACAAGATACTAAAACTGGCAAGAGAGAAACATCAGGTTACTTATAAAGGTTATCCCATCAGGTTAACATCAGACCACTCGCCAGAAACAATACAAGCAAGGAAAGAATTGGAAGAAATATTCAAAGCATTCAAAGAAAAACAATTTCCACCAAGATTATCCTTCAAATGGGGAAAAATATAAAAACATTCTCAGATAAACAAAATCCGAAAGAATTTACCAACACCAGACCAGCTCTTCAAGAATTTCTGAAGGGAGTGCTATACCAGGAAAACTAAAGAGAGATAGACAGAAACAAAAGAACAAAAAACAACCAAGAAAAATGGCTAACATAATGGTAGGGACAAGTCCAGAAATGTCAATAATAATGTTGAATGTTAAAGGATTAAGTTCTCCAATCAAAAGACACTATTTGTTGATAACACGTATGTTGATGTGCTTGACTGAGCCAATATACAGTGTATTCGGGATGGAAAATTCATTTTGTATGCTGTAATGATGTATAGTGAATTAATGTAAAAAAAAATTTAAAGAAAAGGAAAATAAAGTTTTTTTTTAAAAAAAAGAGACAAAGACTGACCAAATGAATTAAAAAACAGAAACCCTTTATCTGTTGCCTACAGAAAATGCACCTCATGGATAAAGACATACATAGACTAAAAGTGAAGGACTGGGGAAAGTTATTCCACGCAAACAGAAACCAAAAAGGGGCTAGCATTGTGATACTAATTTCGGACAAAACAGGCTTTAAGGCAAAAACTGTAAGAGACAAAGAAGGGCATTATATAGTAGTAAAAGGGCTAATTCATCAAGAAGATACAATACTTGGGAACCAGCAGTTAGCGTAATGGCTATGTCGCTGGACTCCCACGTAGTCGACCGCGGTTCGCGTCCCGGACCCGGTGGCTTAAAACTCACGCTGGTCGCATGTGCGTGCGTGCCCAAGATCCCGAGAGGAGAATTGGAGGAGAAGGGATTGCGGCGTGACCATCCCCCCTGGGGGGGTGATTTCTCGCTTTCTGTCTCTATGTCTCTCTCTGTCTGTCCGGCGAGCGCACGCGCCCTATAGCGAAAAACCTCTCCAAAAAAAATAAATAAATAAATAAATAAAAATAAAGAAAAAAAGAAGATACAATACTTATAAATATCTATGCAGCCAGCACAGGAGCACCACATACATGAAGGAAAGACTGCTCGACTTAAGGGAGAGATAGACTGCAACACATTAATTGTTGGGGATCTTAACACCCCAGTATCTTCTTTGGACAGATCATCTAGACCAAAAAAAAAACAAAGAGATACAGGGTCTAAATGATACCATAAATCAGACGGACTTGACAGACATTTGTGATTTATTTTTTCCTAGGTCAGAGGTTTTGTCTTCTAGATCTGAGATTCAATCTTCTGCATGATCTAATCTGCTTTTAATACTTTTGAGGGAAATTTTGATTTCCTGTATTACAGGTTTTATCTCTAACAGTTCCATTTGATTCTTTTTTATGGTGTCTGTTTCTTCTTTCAAATCATAGAAAGACTTCCTCATCTCTTGGAGTTCATTATCTCTTTTCTCTTGCATCTCCTGGAGTTCATTGTCCCTTTTCTCTTGCATTTCATTTAATTTTGTCACCATGAATATTCTGAATCATTTATCTGACATTTCCACAAGTTCTATTGTACTGTCTGTGGATGATGAGGAGTTGTTCTTTTTCCTGGGGGAGAGATTTTTTTTCTTGGTTTCTCATATTTCTTGTGCTTCTTAATTATTTTCTGATCATCTGATGGATTATACATAAGGGAGGAGGTGAGCTACAGTCTCTCTGTAGCTCTATCTCCCTGATGGTCATCCTACAACCTGCATTATCATCGTAGGAACTGGATATTCCAGTGGCCTCCTAGTTTCTTGAGGACAGGTGTACCTGGGACTGAGCTGCAGGGTATCAACAGGAGAAGAAAGTAGGGGCCATGACACGTGCTTCAGAAAACTATGTATTGAGAAAACTAAGTCTGAAAGTATTCCTGAGTGGGAAACAGTAAGCAAAAGGTCTAAAGTGGTCTCCAGCATCAGTTGTTCTCACTGGCTGCCTCTCTACAGGTCCAGGGATAATGGCAAGGAGGAAGTTGGGACCAGGACAGTCTGGGTGACACCTGGAACAATTGGAAGTCAGTGGGGGTTCCAAGATGGTCTCCAGCCTCAGTTTTCTCAATGGCTGCCACTGAACAGGTTCTAGAGCTAACTGTGGAGGAGGGAGTTGGGAGCAAGATGGTCTGGGCAGCACATGGGACTATCAGAAGTCAATGGAGGTCCGAAGGTGGTCTCTGGTCTCAGTCTCACTGGCTGCCACTGGGCAAGCTCTGGGGATAATGGTGGAGGAGGGAGTTGGGAGTGGGACAGACCTCATCTGCCGGGGTCCAGCCTCGGCGGCGGTGGGTTGACTCATGGGAAGCGGCGAAAGTGAACAGAAACAAAAATTAGACTAAGACCTCAATGCCTTTAGCATGTTCTTAGCCGGCCACAGCCAGAGTTAGCTCCAGGCTGCTGCGCTAGCGGCTGTCAAACACACGTATTTATTGAGGGGTGTCTTACAGGAGTAGGAGGGGTGAGGGGGAAATAAAAGATTTACTCTAAGAAACAGGGAATTCAAGGCACAGAAACAATAATCATAAAACATGATGTCTGTCTTATATGATTAGGTATAATCAATTACACTTCTCAGGATGAAGGCGTCTATTTGTCTGGTGCATTTTCTTCGTAAATCTTGATTGCCGGACAGGACCTTTTTGGGTGAGAAGGTCTTGTAGCTCAGGAGACAACACAGAGTGTTTTATTAGCAGTTTTTCATAGTTAACAGCACACAGGGGAGAAACTGCTTGTAATTAGGTGCTATCCCTTGCTTGCCTCGGACCAGATAAGAACTTTCAGCTAAGGTAGTTACTCTTCCTCCTGGAGCCTTCAGGTTTGTTTATCCTGTCCTGTTAGCCAGAGCTGTCCTTCCTCTATTAACCCATGGGTCCTTGTATTTATTTGCTGAATTCTTTGTCTGTTAATCAGTGAATTCTTGTGCTAATTTGGCCTAATACAAGTTAACTTTGGCCTATAGCTTTAACAAGAAGTATTTACATAAAACTAGCCTTCAACTAACTTAGTCTACATATGTTCCTAACGCTAATTTGGCTTATACTAACTCAACATATATTAATTTTAGTTTAAGATAGGCAGGTGGGGGAGTCTGTCTCAGGTTCCCTGGCCCTTTACTCTTGCAGGGTACCGTAATAACAGTAAAGCTCACGGCAGAGAAATTGAGTCCAGGCCAGTACAGTGACACAATGGAGGGCTCGTACCAGCTTGTGTTGTCTGCATGGCCCCGTCATCTCCCCCTTTTTTGTTTTATAATTTATAGAAGTGAATCTCTGCCTCAAACGATGTAATTGCAGTCCTTATACGTCTAGCGAGGACTGTTTATAAAGTTTTAACAACAGGGAACATAGGTTTCACACGGGATTGGATTAACAGTGGGTCTATTGCAGTTCCGCAGTTGTTCGTTTGATGTCAGTGGGTCTTCATGGGATGCAGTTTTGGGAAATCAGCTCAGCAAGCAGAGATTATCAGCTGATGCAACACGGCAGCTATCTTGTGATTACCGAGCACGATGCTGAGGAAAGAAAATCTCAAGTATAGATATTAGTTCTTATGGATTTCAATAAAGAATGGAACTTATATAGTTGTATAGGAATCTAAAACTTAATTTAAGGAATCCTAATATATCTTAAAGGGGTAAAACTACTACTCACTAGGTAAGGGTAGGGACAGCTTTTTCAACTGACTGTAAAGTGACCAACAAGTTAATGAAGAACTTTAAAGTGGGTTGTGGCATACTTAAAACGTTCTACTGTACCTGTAGTGCCACTGTTATGTATTTTGTTAGAACATTAGCCAAAGTGGGGCAGGAGTGCCCTGGGCCCGTTTCAGCCTAAAAGATTATTTTTAAGTTTATATTAAATGTATCTTGAAGGGCCTTCCAAAGGTAAAGAAGATTTCTGCCTAGATGTGACTTCAGCACACCCTCTATTGTGACCGTCTGGAGTGAAGCATTGTAATTAACAGTAGGTGGTCAGAGCAAAGGGGAGCAGTCGGGGGACTTTTGGGAAATTTTATCATATACTCAGGTTGTATAAGAGAGCTATGCAATTCTTTTGTAGTAGTATATTAGGGAGTCAGAGGGGGGTCGCTTCCTAGCAAGGCTGCCACAGTCTCTGGAGCGTACAACAAGTGGCCTTGCCAAACATGTTTGAGTGGACCCAAGCTTTGTTCCTAGGTTGGGGGGCATACAGCAGTGGCCTTGCCAACTTACTGAACCAACCGGAAGCGGAGCTCAAAGGTCGGGGGGCTCAGACAGAAACTGGGGCCCTGCTGGGTCGAACTCCTCCATCTCCCCCTTTCTTATTTTGAAGTTTGAAGAGGTGAATTTCAGTTTCTATTGATGATATGGCAGAACGGAGTTGTTTGATGATAACTGGAAAGCAAAACAAACATAGGAAGATAAGTCCAAAAAGTCCTCCGATGAATAAAATAGCATAGAGAATGAGTGTTTGGAATTGGTGAATGCACCAAGTAAGGTCACAATACCATTGGCCACATCAGAGGGTGTTATGGAGTCCAAATGGGATATGGAAATTTTTGTAATGTCAGCCTGTAATTTCTGTAAGTCTATGGTGAGAGAGTGGTTGAAGGCCCCTCTGAGGTGAGATTGAATTTGTTCCCAGGTAATATGTGTGTGATTGTAAGGTAAAGGAGTAACACAGATACGTTTATAATCAGCATGACAGGCAGTAGTCAACCTGACTTTAACATAGCTTCTTCTAAGGCGTTGACTCTGTCAGCCAGTTGTTGGTCAACTTGTTCCTGCTTAAACAAGGCAGTGGAGACATTGAGAGTTAATTTGTTAACGTGGGAAACTGTCAAACAAAGAGAAGGCAAAATTATTTAAGAATTAACAAACCATGTATTTAGGAAAAACACAGGGGGTCCAGTTTGGAAAGCTGGACTGTGAAGAAATGTCATTCCAGGAATAGTCTGTTGAGGCTGGGCAAACTGAAAGTAACTTAGGTGGGTGAATAGAAGGTGCAGTGGCTGAAATTGAATTATTATATCCTGTAAGAGAAAGGAAAGTTAGGATTTAAGCATCACGAGTGTGGTCATCATAACTGGAGGGAAGTGGCTGTCCTGTGGCTAAAGGAGAACCTATAACTTGAATTATAGGAGAAAGACGTAACATAAAATGGAAGAGGCTTAACACCATAAGCTGAAAAGCAAAAGGGGAGTGATTCTGTGGAAGCTGAAAAGTTAAAGGAGTTGAGATGTGAGGCTGTTCATGTCTCACCCCATTAGTTTAGAATGATTACTAGTTACAATTATCCCAATATGAATAGGGCAGTTAAGAGGAGTGGGGTTTAAAGACAATAGGAATGTTAGTTACTCTGTTTACTCTTAGGTAGAGAGGAGAAGCCAAGTTTATAGTCACAGGAATCTAGGAGTTTATGATGAAGGTGCTTCTTTAAGATGAAGTTGTTCTTGTTTATTTTTCACTTGTCTTGGAGGTGTTCTTCCATGGTGGGTCGTGTCTGGTGTACTTGGGCTCTAGGTCCAGAAGCAACTAACATTTAATATTAAAAGGCTTTATCCTGTGGGAGACAAATTGGGTGAGAAAACTGAGCAAATTAGAGCAAAAAAACAAGATTAGAAGCATGGTGAATAGAGTAGTCAATGGGAGCGAGGCTCAAGGAGTTTACTGATATCAGAGGCCACTCTAACTGTCCCATCAGTCAGCAGCAGTCTATCCTTTTACAGACCATCCGGTCGTGTAGCCACTGAGCCAGACTTTTGGCAATGTCTGACTTGCAGTCAGCCTCTGGAGTGACCAGAGCAGGGCTGTTGCTCTCTGGTGTCTGAAGCACTATTACAAAGGACCCTCCTGGCCCATCCTTATAGACCAAGGCCCCTGTGAATCCAGGAAAGCAGTCTGTTTGGCTTTAGTGAGACAGACTCACAGGCTAACTTTACAACTATATGAGGCCCCATTTGGACTAGTTGAAGGGGCTTTTTTATTTTAGTTGTATTACTGTATATAATATTTAAAGATAGCAAAACCAGCTCCAGAACAGTAACTTGATCAATTTCTGTAATTCTTTCTGAGACTTTTGCAACATAACTCAAACATTTAACAACATATTTTACATTCTCTAGTTTTTGTCCTCTTCTTCTCATGTTCTGATACAGTCATTTTATCTTTAGACAAAAAGTCACTACACAAAATTCCTTCCTTTTTAACCTTTTACACCAGAAACACATTTTTACAGCCATAACCCTTCTTTCAATTTTTATCTTATTTTTTGGTTTTATCTTTTACAAGTCTAACATTAAAAAATTGCCTAAATTTAACAGACAAGTTTAATTACAAAAAGGAACTATTAAACTTGTCATACATTTATATTGAGCAATTTTTGTTTTTTGGTGACTTTAAATCTTAGCATGTACTAGCAGCTTATGATCATGTACAAACAATAAGAAAATTTGTTTTAATAACTTTTCAATGTAAAACTGAACAATCTTACTAATAAACCTTTTCAATATTTTAATAAAATTTAAAGACCAATAAGAATAACTAAAGTATGTTACTTTAACAACAAGAATTATAAGGAGGACTCAGAGGGAACCAGGCAATATGTTTCTATGAGTTTATGTTTAACACTGAATTTATAGTCTTTTATATCAATTTAGTTTTTTAAGTCAGGTACATTGTATTGGTTACTTAGTATGTAATTTTGTGAAACATTTTTTACTTTTGTTGGGTCAATTTTGGCTTAACAGTTTAGAAAACCAATCAATTTACATAGAAAATGAAGATTTTATCTAGTTTAATTATTAGATTTATTTATTTATTTATTTTAACCTCTTTGTGAATTTCTTTAAAGACATAACATTAAGATTTTAGCCATAGTCTGACAAAAATTCACAACTGACAGAGGAATTTGGCTATATATGTCAGTTTAACATAATAGCCTACTATTAACTCTTGGGAATTTTAAATTATTTTGGAACACAATATATATATAGGCATACAAGTACATAACATGTATATATATGTATATATATACACATACACATACATGTACATAAATATATATGTATATATGTATTACCTTAAATATAATATTAAGAAAATTAGAATTAATTTGACAATGTCTTTTATTTTTATCCAACATATAAATAATAAGCCTGATTGGTTTAATAACTCCCTTTTGGATGTTTCAGGGGCCCTCTGTAAACATCCAAAAGTTATTTTGAGGTTTAAGATCCTCTGTTAGCACTAAAACTAAAGCCAGAAATACTAGCTATTTTATTAAACCAACCATATTAAGATAAACATGATGTTGTTTGATTAACAAAAACTTAGACAAAATATATGTTGGAGATTGTGAAAATCTTCACTTATTATTATTATTTTTTATTATTTTATGATATTATTATTAGTATTATTATTATTTTATATTTGAAGCCATTTCATTTGTTAAAGCTATACGAAATTGAGAAACATTTAGACTAATTTTTATGAGCGCTCTTTTTTATAAACCAAATTGAATAGAATACTTTAAGGCCTGTTTTCACACAGACATACAACATACAGTACGTAACATGACATATTACATGCATACACACACATACACACACACACACGCTCACACCAGGATTACAAAAGACAATTTTACTTTTTGAGTAATTTCCTTTTTTTTGAAAATTTCAATTATATACTTAAGGATGGTAGAAAACAATGGGAATTTTTTATACCTTTAGAGTTTTTAGAACACAAATATTTTTGATATTTTGGGAGTTTTTTCTACACCGGCAAAGTCTAAGATGATATGGTTGTTAAATGCTGGTAGGGGATAATCATTTGGGAAGCCACTGTGATAAAGGAGCCCGTTCCTATTATCACATCTAATGTTAGGGAAGTTTGTTCGGGGAATATAGTGGAGCTTCTTCCCAAGATTATAAACCCATAAATCTCGTAGGTAGAGGACTATAAACTCCCATAGGAATTACAGTTGGTACCAAATCAGGAGTTAATATTGCTGAGGTGGAGGCACTGAGGTCCAGTCCTGTCCTGACTGAGGTTGCTCTAAGAAGGTCTGATACATAACATCTTGCCTGAAGGGGTTGTTGGTGCTTTGAGGGGTTCTGGCTATTTGGGTCAGGGCCTGAAGCTGGTCCCTTTGTAAGTTTTCCTGAGGTTGAGGGAACATCAGTAAAGGCAAAGGATTTCCATTTTTATGATATTTAGACCGGCATAAATGTGCAGGATGTGGCCCCTTAGCACACCGACTGCATAAAGGAGGAGCGGTGGGCTGGTTTACATTTTGTAGTGAAGTTATAACTTGGCCACTCCAGATATTCTGTGGGCAGTTTCGACTGAAGTGACCATTTGATGGCAAGAGAAGCATTTAATGCCAGCCATTTTCTGATTTATAACTTGATTATTACCTCCTTTTGTCAATGTATTCTGTAAGAGCTGTGTCCCTGTCTGTCCCTGTAAAGCGGCTGCTATGGTTAGTCCCTGTATAAAGGAAGGAGTTACTTCAGAACAAACCCTAATAAAATTAGATATTGTGCCGGTCTTTCTAATAGGTCTAAGCAGGGCCTGGCATGTGTTGTTAGCATTTTCAAAGGCCAGTTGATTTAGAACAATGTCCCTTACTCTCTCTTCTGGGAGGAGGAGGGATATAGCTGTGTGCAACCTGTCAACAAAATTTTGAAAAGGTTCCTCAGGTCCTTGTTTAATAGAGGCGATGTTAGGCACTTCATGATCTAGAGGTGGAAATTTTTTCTTAGATGCAGTGCAGCCCATTGTTGCTCGCATGTAGGCACTAATTATTAATAGTTCTGAATCTTAGGTGCAGCAGTACCCTTGGTTGTTTTGCACCTAGGCAATAGGTTATCTTTATGGTTCTGATTCTTAGGTACAGTACTACCCCTGGCAGCTTGCACCTAGGCAATAAAGCATCTCTACGGTTCTGACTCTTAGGTGCAATACTACCCCTGGCAGTTTGCACCTAGGCAATAAAGCATCTCTACGGTTCTGATTCTTAGGTGCAATACTACCCCTGGCAGTTTGCACCTAGGCAATAAACTTTTGAAAAAGTTCTGAGGTGGCACTTAGTGCTAGCAGAATCCCTGATCGCTAATACACTAAGTAATTCTCCCGTCCTCTAAGCCCGGCCTATCTCTACCGGGGGGTCCTAGGCACCCTATGCAGGAGTTTTGCCGTTTTAAAAATAAAAAAATTAAAATAATAAAAAAAAATACTTGCCAACGCCTTCTCACCTCCCTGTTCGAGCAATCCACGTTGTGGCGCCAATCTGCCGGGGTCCAGCCTCGGCGGCGGTGGGTTGACTCATGGGAAGCGGCGAAAGTGAACAGAAACAAAAATTAGACTAAGACCTCAATGCCTTTAGCATGTTCTTAGCCGGCCACAGCCAGAGTTAGCTCCAGGCTGCTGCGCTAGCGGCTGTCAAACACACGTATTTATTGAGGGGTGTCTTACAGGAGTAGGAGGGGTGAGGGGGAAATAAAAGATTTACTCTAAGAAACAGGGAATTCAAGGCACAGAAACAATAATCATAAAACATGATGTCTGTCTTACATGATTAGGTATAATCAATTACACTTCTCAGGATGAAGGCGTCTATTTGTCTGGTGCATTTTCTTCGTAAATCTTGATTGCCGGACAGGACCTTTTTGGGTGAGAAGGTCTTGTAGCTCAGGAGACAACACAGAGTGTTTTATTAGCAGTTTTTCATAGTTAACAGCACACAGGGGAGAAACTGCTTGTAATTAGGTGCTATCCCTTGCTTGCCTCGGACCAGATAAGAACTTTCAGCTAAGGTAGTTACTCTTCCTCCTGGAGCCTTCAGGTTTGTTTATCCTGTCCTGTTAGCCAGAGCTGTCCTTCCTCTATTAACCCATGGGTCCTTGTATTTATTTGCTGAATTCTTTGTCTGTTAATCAGTGAATTCTTGTGCTAATTTGGCCTAATACAAGTTAACTTTGGCCTGTAGCTTTAACAAGAAGTATTTACATAAAACTAGCCTTCAACTAACTTAGTCTACATATGTTACTAACGCTAATTTGGCTTATACTAACTCAACATATATTAATTTTAGTTTAAGATAGGCAGGTGGGGGAGTCTGTCTCAGGTTCCCTGGCCCTTTACTCTTGCAGGGTACCGTAATAACAGTAAAGCTCACGGCAGAGAAATTGAGTCCAGGCCAGTACAGTGACACAATGGAGGGCTCGTACCAGCTTGTGTTGTCTGCATGGCCCTGTCACTCATCTTGATATTTAATATTGTTTATCAATATGTTGTGTACTTATCCTTTTTTTCTGAGTTTGTGTGTGTGTGTGTGTGTGTGTGTGTGTGTGTGTTTTATTGCTTCCATTTGCCACTCTTTAGCTTTCCTGGAATAGTAGTTTCCTAAGTATTTCCTGAAGAGTTGGTTTCATTCTGGTGAATTCTTTCATCATTTGTTTACATAGGAATGATTTTCTATCTCCTTCCCATTATCCTTTGAAAGATAATCTTGCTGGGTATGGTACTCTTGGCTGAAATTTCTTTTTTCCAGAGTTTTAAATATGTCTTCCCATTAGTTCCCTGCCTGCATTGTTTCAATTGAGAGATCTAATGTTAGTTTAATGGAGTAACCTTTGGAAGTAACTTGGAGTAGCTCTCTTGCAATTTTTAGAATTTTGTCTTTGTCTTTGATTTTTAACAAATTTGCTCTGCTATGCCTTGGATAGGATCTTCTTATGTTAAATCCATTTGGTGGCCTTTGTATCTCCAGGATTTGGATGTCCATGTACTTCTCTAAATTTGGAACATTTTCAGCTAATATATTATGAAAGATGTTTTCTATGCTTTTACTTGTCTCTTTGCCTTCTGGAATACCTATTAAGTGAATACCTAGTAAGTGAGTATTTGACCATTTAATGGTGTCTAGGATTTCCCATATATTGTCCTCATTTTTAGTGATTATTCTTCTATTCTTTTCAGTTGCTTGGACTAAATCAGAAGTTTTGTCTCCCAAGTCAGAGATTCTTTCCTCTGTGTGGTCTAATCTGCTGTTGATACTTTAAGGGAATTATGATTTCCTGCAATATATTCTTTATCTCCAGAAGTTCTGTTTGATTCTTCTATGGAGTTCCTTCTTCATGTCATGGAAGAATTTTCTCACATCCTGAAATTGGTTCTTGCATCGTGTTGAATATAGTTACAATGGAATATTCTGATATATTTTTCTGACATTTCTGCAATCTCTAGTATTTTACCCACTGTTGGTGAGGAGCGATGATCCTTTGTGAGGGGAGGTATTTCTTGATTTTCTATTTCTTGGGGCTCTGCTTTGAAGTTTAGTTGTCTAGTGCTATACTCACTTCTTCCTACCTTTTTGGAGTATGTTTCTGTAGCTGTGTGCTCCTGCACTTCTTTATAATATGCATAAGTGCTGTGTCAATTTCTGTCCTCTACTGTGGGTAGGAATGTGGAATCCACAGTGGGAGTTTAGGGTTTAGGTATTCAGAAGGGAGTTGTTCTCCTCTTACTGCTAAGGGAGTTATGGGGGAGAAAAGATAGCAAGAGAACAAATAGAGAGGCATGACATTAGTAGGACACAGATATGGTTTATTACCTGCTGATGATGACGTGTATAATATTCTCAACTGGATTGGTCTGAGAAGTATGTTGGGTAAAGTCCTTTTACAAGCAAAATGAAAAATAGTGATTGTTTAAAAAAATAATTGGAATAATAATAATGATGATTGGGAAAAACAATAAAAAGATATTGGATGATGAAATGGGGATTTTAATGTCTCTGTATTGAGTGATATGCATGGTATTCCTTCTGACAAAAGAAATGTAATACACTGTAAAGTTATATGTGATTCAATGTAATATAAACAAGATGATGATGATAATAAATTTTAAAAAATAAAAATAAATAAATTTGAAAAAAAAATTCCTCAACAGTCTTTCATTTTCAGGTGTTTCGTTCCTGTATATTTAAACATAACTGCTCCCATTGTGGGTAGAGGTTGCCCTGACAGGTGGAATGTAAGGTGGTAGACCATTCTGTGCAGTGTGCAAGCTCACCACGTGGGCTGGAGAGCCCCTCCTCTCCCGCAGCAGACTGAACAGGGGTCCCTGCTGATGAGCTCATGCCAAGAGGTTTAGCTTGGGCTTGCCTGTTGGTTCTGGATGGATGAGGGGCAGAAAGGCATCTGCACATGTGGGGCAGTAGCTCCTACCCTCTGTCTCTGGGATTCCAGAGTCTCCCTGTTGTAGCTTCTTTCTCTGGGATTGCAGGAACCAGGTGTTGGAAATCTTGAAATCTCGTCTCTTTCACAGCAGACTGGGCAGAGGTCCCTGCTAATGAGCTCAAGCTCAGCGTCTTGGCCTTGATGTGCCTGTTGGTCCTTCTATCTCTGGGATTGCAGGGTCTCCCTGTTTCTGCCTCTTCCTCTGGGATTTCAGGGAGCAGGTATTGGTTCTTAAAGGCTAGAGAGCCCCCCTTTTCCCCCACAATAGGGTGGGTGGGAGTTCATGCCAAGAAGCTTGGCGTGGGCCTGCCTGTTGGTCCTGGATGGGTGAGGGGTAGAATGGTGTCAACGTATGTGGGGCAGAAGCTCCTGCTTTCTCCAGACTTAGTCTTAACACTTGGTTGCAACTCTTCATTGTTACCTTCAGACTTCAGCTGAAATCACAGTGTATACTTGGTCTTTTCTACTCCACAAGTTCTGAATTCTGATTTTTTTCTTCTAGACCTGTGAATCTGCCAAATATTCTTTTCCAGTTCCGAAGCTCCTGACATTTACAACTGGCATTTCAACTTCTTTTTTTTTTTTTGGAGAGGTTTTCGCTATAGTGCGCGTGCGCTCGCCAGACAGACAGAGAGAGACAGAGACAGAAAGCGAGAAATCACCCCCCAGGGGGGATGGTCATGCCACAATCCCTTCTCCTCCATTCTCCTCTTGGGATCTTGGGCATGCATGCACACGCACCCGGCATGAGTTTTAAGCCACCGGGTCCGGGACGCGAACCACGGTCAACTACGTGTGAGTCCAGCGACATAGCCATTACGCTAACTGCTGGTTCCCTGGCATTTCAACTTCTTAGATACTGATTTCAACTCAGCAATCATTCAAGGCAAAAATACAAGAAGGACTTCCCAAGCTCTCTATTATCTTGTCCCTTACAACTTCTGTTATTATCCCATGCTGATAGTTACATATGTGTGCAAGAGAAAGAAAGAGACAGGATCAGAGATGGAGACAAACATAGATATGTAAATATTATTTCTAGAAGTTTCTTGTCATTGCAATGAAATATCATTTACAGATAATAGGATATTTTTCTTGACAAATCCATAAGAGGCTACCAAAAATTACTAAATCTTCCAAAAATTTAATCCTCAGTATTAACAAGGGTTTGGGCAAATAAGTCACTATATTCATGGTAGAAAAGTAAACTATATTCATGATAGAAGAGTAAACACATACATAATTTTGAGTGCACTATGCGCACTATTTTCTATGAAAAATATAAATTAATTTGTACTATGCTACAGTCAATCTACAAGTTGAAAAGTATTTTTTAAAAATTTGCCAGAAGACATGTGTACTCACCAGAGAGTGACAGTGAGGGAGAGAATACCACCTCCAATGGGGAAAGTTGATTCTGCAATCCCTTCTATCCCTTCTCCTCCATTTCTCCATCTTGTATGGATTTTGGGAACACACGTGTGTACCCAGCAACTTTTTATTTACTTATTTTATTTTATTATTATTATTATTATTTTTTACCAGAGGACACGTGTGCTCAATAGAGAGAGATGGGGCTGAGGGGAGTGAGAAAGCACCCCCATGGCAAATGGTCACATCACAATCCCTTCTCCATTTCTCCATCCTTTTGGGAATTTGGGTTCACATGCACATGTACCTGGTGGGTTTTTTTCCTCCTAATCATTTATTTATTTATTTTTACTTTTTTTTTTTTTTTTTTTGGAGGGGGGTTTTGCTATAGAGCGCGTACGCTCGCCAGAAAGACAGAAAAACAGAGAAACGGAAAGTGAGAAATCATCCCCAGGGGGATGGCCACACCACAATTCCTTCTCCTCTATTCTCCTCTCGGGATCTTGGGCACGCATGCACATGCACTCGGTGTGAGTTTAAGCCTCTGGCTCCGGTACTCGAACCGTGGTCGACTACATGGGAGTTCAGCAACATAGCCATTACATCAACTGCTGGTCCCTATTTATTTTTACATTTTCTCCAAACATTTACTTTGCATATCAAAAAATTTTTGCTCAAACTCCATAGTTCTTGATAGTTAATAAGTAACTTTCAAAATCTCAAAAAACTGAATTTTAAAGATAATGTTCAAAATATTTGTTATAATTCTGTTTGTGACTCTAAAAGAGACAGTATGGTTTTAAATATTTTTGATAAAATACTTACATATCAGGACCAGCAGTTAGTGTAATGGCTATGTTGCTGGACTCCCATGTAGTCAACCGCGGTTCGAATCCCAGACCTGGTGATTTAAACTCATGCCGGGCGCGTATGCGTGCGTGACCAAGATCCTGAGAGGAGAAAGGAGGAGAAGGGATTGTGGTGTGGCCATCCCTCCTGGGGGGTGATTTCTCACTTTCTCTCTCTCTCTCTCTCTCTCTCTCTCTCTCTCTCTCTCTCTGCACTTTCTGTCCCTCTGTCATTCTGGCAAGCACACGTGCCCTATAGCAAAAAAAAAAAAAAAAAAAAACTCTCCAAAAAAAAAAAAAAAAGAAAAAGAAAACACATATCAGCTACTCAAACTGCTGAAAAGCACACAATTCACACATAAATCTTCTCAATTCAGCCCTGCCTAACAAGTATTCTGTAATATACCATCTGCTAGCAAAGATATGTCTCTTTTTCTTCCTTCAGAATCTTCTTCAAAATAATCATCTGGTGTGGCTGCTCTTTTACAATCTCTACGGACTACAATGCTGGATTGGAAAAGTCCAGGTTATTTTATGGTACGAATTCTTTCATATACCTTCTCTAATCCTCTCTGCCAGGCAGAACTGTTTATAGTGTCAGGCCATCTTTCTAAGAGCTTCTGTTGGCTTACTTGTGATTAACCTTAGTTCCATAGTTTTCTGGTTTAATCTTCAGATATGACATTCCAGTCAGAGCCCTGTCCTAATGAGTATTTCCAATATCTGATTCAAGGCAACAGGTATTATTGAACTTATGCAAATGGCCATTGTGCCACAAAACAAGAATACTTCCAAATATTTTCTAATTACCGAGGACTTAGGAAGGGAGAAAAGTTTATATTTCCATTTAAAGAAACAGACAAAGGGACCAGCAGGTGGCATGGTGGTTAAGGCACTCACTGGACATTCCCACATGGCTGACTACGGTTCAAGTCCTGGACCTGGTGGCTTGCTTTTTCACTTCCCCTCTTTCTTTGTCTCTCTCTGTCAAATTAAAAATAAATGAATGAATAAATAAAATTTAAAAAAAGAAACAAACAAGAAGAAAAAACATTTTAACAAATTGCTAAACCCATCAACAGCTCAAAAGAAAGCAAAATTCTTAAATTGGGAAAACAAAGCGTAGTAAAGAAAAAGACAGTAATGTTTTACTCAAAAGTCATAAAATTCTATTTCACCAGTTCAGTCTTATGCACTTAATTTTTCTTCTGTTGAATTTGCACTGTTACTGTGGTCCAATCTTTCCATTTAAATCCTTGAGATTAACTTGTAACATTATTATTGATATTTCTTGTCCCTAGCATTAAGTTGGTCAGTTTCTTGATTGCTTTTTGTTCTCTTATTTCTGTATGTGTGTCTTTAGTCTTCCTGGTAAAGCACTCCTTTCAGAACTTCATGAAGAGCTGGTTTGGTGTTGGTAAATTCTTTAAGGTTTTGTTTATCTAAGAATATTTTTATCTTTTCTTCCCATATGAAGTATAATCTTGCTGGGTATTGTATTCTTGGATGAAACTGTTTTTCACTTAACACTTTGAACATATTTCCCCATTCTTTCCTTACTCGCATTTTTTCTGACAGGTCTGATGTTAGCATGATGGGATAACCTTTATTAGTAACCTGACGTTTCTCTCTTGCCAACTTTAGTATCTTGTCTGTCTGTGAATTTGGCCAGTCTGGCTATGATGTCCCCGGGAGACAATCTTTTTGGGTTGCTTCTATTAGGGGTCCTTTGTATTTCTTGGGTCTGGATATTTGAATGCCTCTTTAGATTTCCAGGATTTCATGGAATAGAGCATCAATGCCTTTATTAGTTTCTTCACCTTCTGGGATACTGATTATCCGGATATTTGGGCGCTTAACGGTATCTAGTATTTTTTGTATAGTATTCTCACTTTTTCTAATTATTTTCTAGGTTTTTTTTTTGTTAATTTTTTCTAGGTCAGAGGTTTTGCCTTCAACATGCAAGATTTGATCTTCTGCATGGACTAATCTGCTTTTAATACTTTTGAGGGAGGTTTTGATTTTCTGTATTGCAGCCTTCATCTCTAACAGCTCCATTTGATTCTATTTTATGGAGTGTATTTCCTCTTTCAGACAGTGCAAGAACTTTCTCACCTCCTAGAACTCTTCTCTTTTCTCCTGCATCTTCTAGAGTTCATGTCTCTCAGCTTTTGCATCTCGTTTAGCTTTGTCACTATGAATATTCTGAATTCTCTATCAGACATTTCCACAAGTTCCACTGTACTGTCTGTGGATGATGAAAGATTATTATTTTCACTTAAGAGAGAGATATTTTCTTGGTGTCTTATAGTTCTTGTGCCTATGTGGTGGTTTCTGGTCATTCTGTGACAAAATCTCTTCTCTACTGTGTTTTGCAACATGGTATCCAACAGAAGAGATTATGAGCTCAGATTTATAAAAAGAAGTTTCTTCCTTAAAGCAGGAGTTTCAGTAAGTATCGAGGATTTCCATGACCCTTGTCTGAGCATTTTGGGGGTCTAGAAGATAAGGTTTAGAACATAACTTCAGTTGCCTTGGTCCCTGAATGCGCCAGAACACACCTCAGATTTAAAATGGCTTCTTGTCTGAGTGTTTCAGGGGTCTAGGAGATGAAGTTTAGAGCATAACTTCAGTTGCCTTGGTCCTTCCCTGGTGTGTTTTTCAAGTCACTGAATCTATGACTCAAATTGTGCAGTTGGCTATGAGATCCAGCCACCTTAACCACATTGACTGACTTCCAGCATGTTTTTTCAAGCTACTGCGTACAAGTTTGGAACCAGTTGGCCATGTGGGATCTGGTTCTCCTAACCACCAGGCCATGGAGCCAGCTGACTGGATCATAAGCATGGACATGCACAGCATACTCAGGGAAGTATCAACATATAAGCCCAGAACCTTCCCATATGGGTCAGGTTTGAGTGTTGTGCCTTACCACTGTACCACTGACCATCCCCTATTTAAAACATTTTTTAAATCACAGGAAAATTTTTGATGGTTAATTTTTAATAAAAATCATATGACATTTACATGTGTTCTCCATTTGGTATACACAGCAGATAAGATGTAGCTTATGATTTCAAGATTGTATTACAAAAATAATTTTTTTTTGGATATGAA
Organism: Tupaia tana; assembly: GCA_026018925.1. Classification (NCBI taxonomy): domain Eukaryota; kingdom Metazoa; phylum Chordata; class Mammalia; order Scandentia; family Tupaiidae; genus Tupaia; species Tupaia tana. The sequence continues at coordinate 81,079,518 of JAKSZU010000010.1, forward strand.
ACAGGAAGCTTTCTTCATTCAGGGAGACTTGAATGGATCTTGAAGGAAGGGTAAAATTAGAAGAGACAGGAATCAAGGATGGCATTCTTGCTGGTGAAAAAGGGGCAGATAATGGCCAACACAAAAGCTAGAAAATGTTTGGCTTATTCAGATAAGGCTGGAAGCTCCTGCTCTGCAGTCTGGCTCTGCAGACTAGAAGCATAAAGTCAACTATGTCTTCAGACTGGAATGAAACAGAGTTCATAGAAAGGTGGAAGAGTGACTGCTGTTTTTTCAACTGGGGTGATGTCAATATCCTTTGGATCAACCAGAGGTTTCAAGGTAAAATTCTGTAAAATGTAGGTTAAGACTAAAAACATCTCCATTCGGGCCAGGCTCTCTCCAACACAAATCCTTTTTCCTAAAAATGACATAAAAAGTATTGACTGAATTCTGTTTCTGAGTTAGCACACACAGAGGCTTAAATAAATATGGAATGAAGTAATGTATTAATGAATGACTCATTCATCTACGACTTCTATTTATACCCAAAGCTGGTTTCCTTCATTTCCCCAGCACATATTTCTCTGTGCATGGAATATGAAAACATATTTTTTGTACCCCTACATAGGACAGCTGTGCTGAAGCTTGCCAGTGACATCCTTCTACATATACACATACACACACACACACACATGATTACCTATCTCAACTAGCATGATAAACAAAATAGCACTTTTCAATCTACCTCTGACTTAACACTCAACAATAGATTTACTTTTCCTCATCTGTATCCTAAAAGATCATCTTTTTATTTTATTTTTATTTTTTATTTTTTTCACACATTTATTTTATTATTTTTTTAGAGGTTTTTGTATAGGGCACGTGTGCTTGCCAGAAAGACAGAGAGAGACAGAGACAGAAAGTGAGAAATCACCTCCCTCAGGGGGGATGGCCATGCCGCAATCCCTTCTCCTCCATTCTCCTCTCGGGATCTTGGGCACACACACACACGTGCCCAGCATGAGTTTAAGCCACCGGGTCTAGGACTCAAACCACAGTCGACTATATGGGAGTCCAGTGACATAGCCATTATGCCAACTGGTGGTCCCCATACATCTATTTTTATTCTAAAGAGCATGTAACTGACTCTCAAATCAACTTCTTCCAAACAGAAATCCTGTAAAAACAGGGTCAGTCTATATTAATTTTTGTGATGGTGTTAGTTTTTAAAATAATTTTAGTAACCAGGATATATAAAATATTATGGTTTGCTTGGTGAATCTTAATTGCAAAACTTCTTCTTTTTTCGGAATTTTTTTCCTGCTGCGTTTGCTGCTTTTTCAGCCATGATCTCTGCATACTTCCTTCGGTTGTATCTTCTGAACTCGGAATCAGCCAGCAGTTCTTCCACAATAGTTCTTTTCCTTTGCTTCTTGGGAACTCGTGAATGGTAGAAGTCAGCCGGGTTATCAACAACGGTTCCAATCTGGAAGTACTTGGGGAAGCCATCTCTGTCATTTTTCTTATAAAACCTCTTTGGGTCCATGCTTGCTCTCAGCTCCAACGCTTTGAGATCGTTTTTCAGTTTATCTGTCAATTCTGGAGCTTTCATACCAAACCAGCCATCACCAGATGTTTTCTGTCGCTCCTTTCTGCGTTTTTTCTGAAGTTGATGCTTTGATTCACTATATGGTGGGACACAGTAATTTTGTTCAAAATCAGGGGTAATGATGGCTTTCTGCAGAAGCGCATTTTTCCTTTTCTCCTTGATCTGTGTTAAGGTTCTCTTCTTAGACTGTAGTTTGTCTGCACTGACATTAATATATAAACCACCCAACTGCTTGATACTCAGACCAGGGTCTATGCTGCTGCTTGTCACCTTCAGAAGTTTAGACTTGGTGTTATTTAGTAAGTCATCTTCATCATCACTAATCTCATCTTTACTTCTGTCAAGGTCTGATGGTTCTTCACTTTTTTCATCCTCTTCCTCCTCTTCATTAGTGGCACTCTCACTTGCCTTTTCTTCCTTTCCCAAGTAAAAATTTTTATCAGAACTCAATCCAGGAGTTGTGTCAATTACAAACAATGCATTGTCATGTGACATATTTCCTGAGTGTCCACTTAAAGACTCCCTTTGGCCACTATCTTCAACAAAACACAAAGTGTCCTCTTCATCCTCACTGTGTTCAGATTGCTGGCTTTCATCACTGCCGAGAACTAATAAAACAGAATCATCCTTATCCTGACGTGTGTCGATCTCAGACTTGTATAGTGTGGTAGTACACACATCATCTGCATTCCCTTTGCCGTGGTCTTCACTGAAACCAATAATTGTGGAGTCTTCATTATCATCATCATCACAATCACCAAACTTAGTCAAATCATTTTTTATAGTGCTTTTTCTCTCCTCATTCCATCTGTCCATTTCCACAACTGCAAATGTTTGAGCTAATGATTTCATTACAGCCTCACAGTTCAGATTTGAGGACTCTGATCCAGTTTCATTCTTTTGGGGAGTTGAATACTTTTCAGAAGCTCACTGCTGAATGCTAGTGCCCTGAAGCTCAGAAAGACACTTCAACTGGGAACTTTCCTCATTAATTTCTTTCTCCTCATCTGTTACTCCATTGGCATCTTCATCCAAATTATGCTTTTTTATTTCTTTAAAAGATGCCACCTTGGTCTGTTTTTCCCCTCTTAAATTAAAACATTGATGTTTTTGCATTGCTGGTATTTTTTCCAAATTTCTGTGGGAGGAATCACTATCGGTATCACAAATTTCATTATTATAAAAATCTGACTTATTTATCTGAGAAAGAGATTTTGCTTGTAAATCAGAAGTCTCTCTGGTGTTTGAATGCTCTGAACTCACAGTTGTATCCGTGATATGCCTTTGATTTCTTGGTAAAATATTATCATCTTTCTTTTTGGTGTGTGCTTGTGATTTCCTTCGCATACTCCTGGTTCTTCTCCTAGCTGCGACGGCAGAAAATGAACTGTCCGAGCATGAGGACTCAGCATCAGAAACAGCTTCTGTATATGATTCTTGGCTTGGTTCTGTTAGAGATTTAGCCTTACTCCTTCTGGTTACTGTAGTTATTTCTGGGGAAGGAACAATTCTAGAAATACCTGAAACATGAGATTCTGCTTCAGAGACAACTTCTTCAGTATGAGACTCATTTATTGGAGTTATTTTCAGTCTTTTCCTAATTTTGGACATTGGGGTACATGCAATTAAGATCTGCCTTCTCCTTGTTACTCTAAAAATGGGATCCCGGGGCTCAGACACAAGAACAATTTGACTCCGCTTCAGAGGTCTCTCCATTAGTACATGATTCAGTCTTCTCTGACAATGAGCCTGTAGTTCTGTTCTTGTTTCTGCTCTTAGGAGCTCTAGGGATTGAACTTTGTTTCCCAGTTGTTTGTGTTTCAGCAGCGGTTGGGTCATTACACCCAGATTCCTTCTTGCTTTCTGGATGTGCTGGAATCCCTTTAGCAGTACTCTTCTCCTGGCAGCGTGGAGGCGACGTGGCGTGTCTCGCAGCCTGAGAACGGGTGGACCTGGTGACCACCATCCTCGCGGCTGATGCTTCCAACTTCCCAATCCCTAAAAGATCATCTTAACCTCATTACATACCAGCTGAAAATTTTTTCAAGAGTTCACCATTGTTGGGTATAAAAATAAACATCAAGAACTGGCCACAAGCAATTTTTAGAGTCTCTTTTCTTTCCATTCCTTCTATCTAGTTCCCCGTACTGAAGCCACTACTATTCACCAATTTCTACACAGATGGGCAATTTCAAGTTTTATCTCAGTTTCCAGTTATTCCTCTTACTGAAATGGTCTTCCCCTCTGCTCTGTTTGCGGATACTCTGTATATTCTTTGAGATAGAGCTCAGAAGTCATTTATTTTATGCAAACTTATTTGACAGGCACAGAATATATAATTCACTACATTGTCTGTTTTCTACAACATTCATTTTGCTTCCAATACAGAGTATTTCACAGGAAATTAAAAGTATTCATCTGTCTCACAGACTGGAATGTAAGTTCTTAAGGTAAGACTTTAGGTGTTGTAATAATATCCACAGTGTCAACATAAAAACAGACCTGTGAGCCATATGAAATGAACAGAGAGCTGGAGCAGTCTCGTTATGCAACAGGAAGAAAGATAAGGAAGAGTATAGCAGTGGCTTGTTTTCAGGTCCTCTCTTAGGATTGCTCGTGATCTTAGGACCACAATCCTAATTGTGGCTTGATACCTATTGTCTTAGACTCTCACTCAGGAGCAAATCTATTTCAGTCCCTGTTTCAGTTAATTCAGCAGGAAAGGTCCTCCAACCTCTATCCTTCTCCTGCGAAGCCTACTAAAAGGTCTCCATTTCTCCTCCTTTCCAGATCCACTCTGCCTTTGTTCATCTTTTGTACTATCTGTTCTCAAGAAACTAATTTCTATAGACTTCAAATCAGAAGTTAGTTCCTTTTGTGGTTTGGAAAAAATCCAGAGGTTTTGATGTTGGAAAGATCAGAGTGTTTATTCCCTTAGTCCCACCTTGCCATAGTTGTGGATTGCCTGTTTTTCCTTTATCTATAGATGTACCTCCTGTTGAAACATTCATGCTCTATCGGCGAAAGGTATATCATGTCTCAGTAATACCGTCCTCCCCTTGTCCCTTCCAACTTTGATGCTAGCATCTTCCTGCTGATGCTAGTCCTGAGTACTTCACTCATTCTTACTTCCCTTGTCCTCCCTACTGCTGTGGAAACAGTTTCTTTATTAAACTCTCTTAATTCATCTTTTTGAGTGTGCCACTGAGTTTTCCCCAGGACTCTTACAAATTGAGGGAAAATACTCAAGTGTTACTTTCTGTAAGAAAAACTTCTCTTACCTGCAAGAAAAATTTCCAACTTCTTGACTCCTGACCCAAAATAACTAGAGTCAGAAGCTTCTTTCTCTGGGTCCCCAATAGCAGCCTGGAGTATAGCAATCATCACTCTGGAGTCTCATTTCCTGTTAATCCCTTTTTTTTCTCTCTCTCAGAAGCTCTATTTCTTATTCTCATTTGTATCCCTGGATCTGAGCACTGGGTTGCTACATATAAAGTGCTCGGTTTATTGAGTGAACTGACTTCTCTGGATAGGTGAGAAATACGTTAGTGGAACTGGAATTCTGGGAGGAGAATCTCAGTGGTGGGTGAGGAAGCAAAATCATTGAGTGTGACCTCATACCCAGGGAGCAATGACCTGGACTTTGGGACGGGTGGCTCTCATATGAGTGGCAATTAATCCAGCCCAGAGAAGCTTCCTCATAGAGTTCTTCTTAATCTCAATTGACCCCTGATGGACAGATGAAAAGAAAACTTGCTTACCAGCTGAAAAAGCCATGAAGTGGTTACTCTTCTTAAAGTTGCCACTTTTGTCCAGGAAGTGGCTAGGGTCGAACTTCTCTGGGTTGGGAAACTCTTTGTCATCATATAGGACAGAGGTCAGAGACACTAGTATTTCTGTGCCCTGATGGAAAGAGAAACAGACACACTAGATTAAAAGAAGGTTATGCACTATTATGACTTCCTAGTACATTTTGAAGTCAGGGAGTGAGATGGTGCCAATTTTATTTTTGCACAGCATTGCTTTAGCAAGTAGAAGACTTTTGTGATTCTAGACACATTTTATGATTGTTTTTTTGTTTCTGTCTGAAAATGTCACTCATATGGGATAGGAATTGCATTGACTTTACATATTTGTTTGGGTACTATTGACATTTTAACCATATTGATTCTTCCAATCCAAAGACAAGGGATGTCTTTCCACTATTTGTATCTTTTCAATTTCTTCAAGTTTTGATAGTTTTCATTGTAGAGACTACCATCTTGGTTGGATTTACCCCTAGATATTTTATTTTATATTTATTTTATTTTATTTTTGGCCAAAGGAAACTGAAGAATTCAGTGGCATGGAAGTAGGTAGAGTAAGACCAAATACCAGAAACTGTACAGGGTGGAGCTGGGGGGAAAGAAAGAACATGATCAACAGACACAAGAATGCGTGTAAACAAGTGATATAAGTAATGGAACAGCTTACCACAAGAGAATGAAGAATGTCACTGACAATTCAATATATATTTCCAGAAAACGACAAAAATCAAAAAACTAGTAGACATATTACTGAATGTGTACAATGTAATGTTCAGTGTTGAAGAAGATGAATATGTCTATCTATTACACACAATAAATATGCTTTGAAAAACCACTCTGTACCCCACTAAGACATACAACAACTCAAATGTAAACCAGAAGTCACAATTTTATTTATTATTATTTTTTTTTGGAGAGGTTTCTTTTGCTATATGGTGCGTGCGCTCGCCAGACAGAGAGAGACAGAGAGACAGAAAGTGAGAAGTCACCCCCCCAGGGGGGATGGCCACACCACAATCCCTTCTCCTTCATTCTCCTCTCGGAATCTTGGGCATGCGCCAGGCGTGAGTTTAAGCCACCGGGTCCAGGACGCAAACCGCGGTCTACTACATGGGAGTCCAGCGACAAAGCCATTACACTAACTGCTGGTCCCCGGAAATCACAATTTTTAAAAAGTCATGGAGCTTGATAAAAGTTAGAAATCCCCATATAATCCTTTTGTTTTATAGATGAGGAGTTTGAGGCACAAAACAAAGATTTATTTGTTCCATGTCACAGAACAGGCTAATGACCAAATCTACCAGGCCTTAACTACTGTAATGCTTAGTCCAACATTGTTTATTGACTACAAGGCCATCCTCAACAGGGCATGGGTGGTCCAACATCAACACTTTATTGCAGAAAAATAAGGACCCTTAGCTGGATTACATTGTACCTGAAAATTTCAGTGCTGTCTTTAAGAGCTGATATTGCTGAAAATTCAGCCTATTCCCTTTAGAATGAAGTATGAGGTCTTCCTCAAAATTCAGTAGCTGAATGGCCATATTGTTGAAAAGCTTTCAATTTCCCATCAAGAGGAGAAACTGGCAAGTATCCCCTTCACCTGCAATGTTCCTTCAAATGAACTGTCACATCTTCTCAAGGCAAAGGGAAAGCATTTCTGATCTGTAGTTAAGTTTTTTCTAAACTCACAGAGACTATGTAACATAATGAGTTAGAGTTTAGTTTTCAGAATCACTCTATCAAATTAAACTCTATGATCATGTATAAATTGTTTAACATGTTAATGCCTCACTTTCATCACTAGTAAAATGTAAACAACACACCTGTGTTAACTTATTGTAAATCTAAAATGAGGTAAAACATGAAATATTCCTTACCCAAAGATTACCACAAATTAAAGTGCTCAATAGAGAGAAGCTTTAATACTGTTACAATGATAATTCACAATATTTTGAAATTTTAATAAAAGTCATAATTAATTTTTTTATTTCAGTTTTTTGCTATAGGGCATTTGCTCTTGCCAGAGAAGAGAGATAGAGAGAGAGAGAGAGAGAGAGAATGAGAAATCACTCCTCCTGGGGCATGGCCACACTGCAACTCCTTCTCCTCCATTATGTCTCAGAATTTTGGGTGCACACACACGCCCAGGGAGTTTTTCAAGCCACCAGGTCAGGGACTTAAACTGCACGACCACATGACTTAAACAACCACAGCAGTGCCTTAGCCACCATACCACCTGTTGGTCCTATAAAGGTCAAACTTTTACTAGGTAGCACAGACAAATTTGAATGCTTTTTGGTATACTGATTGGCCTGTCCAAATATTTAATGTAGTTCTGATTCCACAAAATCATAGGTCAAATGCATATACTGTCATATCCCTCTGGACAAACTGAAGAAAAATTGAATTTTCAGCCTCTCCTGACTTTCTTCCCTGTAACACAGCTGCTCTTGTGGCTCATTTCTGGCCTGGGTGAATTTAGAGCATGAAGTACGGGAAGATAGTATGAACATCCCTGGAACAGGCTTCTAGATCAAGCTAACTCATGACAAAACACTTCTTCCTAGGGGGACCATCTGTTTCTGGCTATAACAGAGTAACTGCTTTGGAGTTGCCCCTGCAATGAAATAAATATAAATCTGGAAAAAAATTATATGAAGTTAGAGTTTTAAGAAATTGGACAATACTTTACTAAAGAGAAATCAGGCCCTATAATCACCCTGGATTTAGAACTTGTTCTGCCCTTGCAGGCCAATGAGAACCAAGCAGAGTGACTATCTCTGTGAGCTAAAAAGGCAGATAAAATCTAGCACCTAGGATTTGTTAGGAAGGGTACAGGGTGAGAGGAATCTACAAAAAGAGAAGATCTCAGTAGTATTCAGAACTATTCTTTGTGAGTCCATGGCTGTGAGTTAAGTGGCACACATACAGAAAGAAACACTATGAAGCCCTTAGAGTATGTCTGCTGGAGAGGTGAGAACTGAAGGTGACACCAGACTGTGTGCAGTGATAGAAGAAGCTGAAGTCCCAACTCAGCCAGAGCAGAGAGAACTTCCTTGGCATTCTGTGGTGGTCTCCCAAATTCTAGATTATCGGACTAAAGAACTTATCCTGGACTAAGGGACATGGCCAAAGACTACATTCAAAATTGAAATTACCCCGCAATGACAAAGAATTATACTAAGCCTAACAGAATCAAAAACATCTGTCAGTAATTTAACTGTCTGCTAAAATAAGTGTCCACACACTTTAAAAGAAGACAACATAGTTCAAACTCCCCACAGATAGCATTCAAAATATTCAGCATACAATAAGCTTACTAGATATGTGAAAAAGAAGGAAATATGACCTATAATTAAAGAGAAGAAACATAGTCAATAGAAACAGACCTCATGTTATCGTAGATGTTAGAATTATCACACAAGAATTTCGACGTAGGTATTGTGAACATATTCAGGTACTTAAAGGAACAATCTATGCCATGAAATCCTAGGAAAAAAACTTTCCAAACCTAGAGAGACATTCAAATATCCAGACCCAAGAAATACAAAGGACACCACATAGAATCAACCTAAGAAGATTTTTTCTAAGGCACATCATAGCCATACTGACCAAAACCACAGACAGAGACAAGATACTAAAATTGGCAAGAGAGAAATGGCAAGTTACTTTTAAAGGTTATCCCATCAGGCTAACATCAGACTTTTTGTTGGAAAAAATGCAACCAAGGAAAAATGGGAAAATATATTCAAAGTGTTAAGTGAAAAACAATTTAAACCAAGAATACTATATCCAGCAAGATTATCCTTCATATGGGAAGAAAAGCCCAAAACATTCTCAGATAAACAAAATCTGAAGGAATTTACCAACACCAGATCAGCTCTTTGAGAAGTTCTGAAAGGAGTGCTTTATCAGGAAAACTAGTCAGACAGAAATAAGAGAACAAAAAATTGACTAAGGAAAAGGCCAACTTAATGGTAGGGACAAGTTCAGGAATATCAATAATAATGTTGAATGTTAACTTCCAAGTTTTAAACAGAAAGATCAGACCATAGTAACACTACAAATTCAACAAAAGAGAGATTACTTTAGACTGAATTGGTGAAATAGAATTCTATGAATTTTGTCTAAAACATTGCTGATTTTCTTCTTTGATTTTTCTTCCATATTTAAGGATTTTGGTGTTCTTTTGAGTCATTGATAGGTTCAGCAATTTGTAAAATAAAATATTTTAACTGAAGAACTTTTCTCCCTTCCTGAGATTCCTCATGGCTCCTGCGAAGTAGTGATTTTAGGGTAAAAGAGAAATGAAGATTTCCTACTGATAATTCAGCCTCCAGCAAACAACCTAGAGTGTAGGGAGCTCCTCTAGCCTTCTATCTCTGTCTCTGTCTCTCCCTGCTTCTGTCTTATTTTTTGGTAATTTTTCCTTTTTAAAATTTTTTAAAGGTAAAGTTTTCTCTTGCTCTCAGCTCCGCCTTTTGTCTTGTTAATAATCCCCTCTGCTCCTCCCACCCAGGCAGGAGAGGTGAGAGGTAGGCCTTCAGGAGAAGATTCCTCATGGCTCCTGTGAAGTAGTGATTTCACACAGCATGCTTGCGCACTGCGTGGTTTTCTATTTTGTGTTTTTTTAAAGAAAAACAATAATGATAATTTTTTAAGTTTTTTATTTTTTCCTTCTTTTTTCCCCCTGTTTCTTTGTTGTTGTTTCTCTATCTCTTTTTTGTTTTCTTTGTTCTCATCTCTCCACTCTTCAATATCCATTTACTGTGTTTCTAGATGGATCTAAAGACACTGTAGCTAAACATCCAAATACTATTAGGGTTAACATATTCCTCAATATCTACTGAATCTGCTTCTCAAAGTGATCATAACAGAACAGCAAAGAGCTTCCAGATCACCTCTTTCTGCTAGCTCCTGAACGTTCAGTTTGAACTTCAAGAATTAGGAAGAAACACACCATTCATCTGATAACTAGAAATCACCACAGGACCACAAGAAACATGGGAAAGCAAGAAAATACTTCTCCTCCAAGGGAAAAGAATAATGCCTCTTCATCCACAAGCAATTCAGTGGAAATCATGGAAATGTCTGATAAAGAATTTAAGACATTCATAATGGTGAAGCTAACAGAGATGGAAGAGAATAGAGACAATGAACTGCAGAAGAGAAAGGATAAATAAGCTGATGAGTTCCAGGAGGTGAGGAAAGTCTTGCAAGATCTAAAAGAAGAATTACACTTTAAAAAAAGAATCAAATGGAACTGTTAGAGATGAAGGCTATAATGCAGGAAGTCAAAATCTCCCTTGAAAGTATTAAAAGCAAACTAGATCAAACAGAAAATAGAATCTCAGACATAGAAGAGAAAATTGCTGGCCTAGAAAAATCCACCACGAAAACTGAGAAAATTGCCACCAAAAAAAAAAAAAGAGAATAATATACGAGAAGTACTAGATACCTTCAAACGTCCAAACATCCAGATAACTGGCATTCTAGAAGGCGAAGAGACTCATAAGGGAATTGATAATCTATCCCATGAAATCCTGCAAGAAAACTTTCCAAACCTAGAGAGGCACTCGAAGATCCAGTCCCAAGAAATACAAAGGACCCCAAATAGAATCAACCCAGGAAGATCTTCTCCAAGACATTATTGCCAAGTTGACCAAAACCACAGACAAAGACAAGATACTAAGATTGGCAAGAGAAAAACATCAAGTTACCTACAAAGGATATCCTATCAGGCTAACAGCAGACTTCTCATCAGAAGCAATGCGAGCAAGGAAACAATGGGAAAATATATTCAAAGTGTTAAGAGGAAAGCAATTTCAGCCAAGAATACTGTACCCAGCAAGATTTTCTTTTTCATGTGGGAAGAAAAGAAAAGAACATTCTCAGATAAACAAAACCTGAAAGAATTTACCAGCACCAGACTAGATCTCCAAGAAGTTCTCAAGGGAGTCCTATATCAGAAAAATTAAATGTAGTCACACAGGAATAAGAGTTCAAAAACTAAGAAAATGGCCAACTTAATCACAGGGAAAAGTCTGGAGTTGAACATTATATCCCAGAATTTAATTGGGAAAATCGAACCACAACAGAAAATAAAGTACATGAGACTGAATTGGTGGAGTATAATTGTATGACTTTTGACTAAAACATTGCTGATTTTCCTGTAGACTTTGTTATCTGGGTGTAAGGATTTGTGTCCTGTCTTGAGATATGGATAGGTTCATGTACCTACCCTTTGAACAGAATCCTAACCTGTTTCCTGGCTTTAAGTTTTAAGCAAAGTTCCTTAACATTTCTTTGATTTAAGTTAAAACTGTTTTTTTTTTAATAGTACCAAGTGAACTTGCTATTGAAAGTAGTTAGATTATTTAAGAAATTGTGTGATCAATACAATGTGGGGTCAAAAGGAATGGAAGACAACTGTAGACACCAGAGATAGTGTGAGAAGAGGATGGGAAAGGACACAGGGTCAGAAATATGGGTAAAAAAACATAGAAACTAGAAATGGAAAATTTTTGATAATAACATGCATGATTAAGCCACTATGCAGTATATTCTGGATGGAAAATCACATTTTGTATGCTGTGATGATGCTTAGGGAATGAATGTAAATTAATTTTAAAAAAAGGAAAGGTTCAGAAAAATAAAAAAAACTAAAACTGTTTTTTCTCGAAATTAAAAAAATGCATTAAAAATACCTATATGATGACTGCAGTAAGCTATATAGCCCCACCTAGGTGCTACTTTATAGGATGTTCATTCTACTCACTGAGGCTTATCCCTAAAGTTGGACTTGTGTTCATGGAAATGTATGTATCAGCTGTGTTTGCTATGAAAATATTTAGATTAATTAAGATCTTTAATGACTCAATAAAATATGGGGGGAAAAGAGTATAGAAAGCAAACATAGATACCAGAGACAATGTGGGAGTAGAGTGGAGATGGCAGAGGGTAAGAGATTGGGAATCAAGGATGGGGGGGGAAAAAAAAGCAAAACATACTGGAAACAAGAAATGGAAAATTATTTGTTGATGATAACATGTATGCTGATGTGCTTGATTGAGCCAATATACAGTGTACTCTGGATGGAAAATCTCATTTTGTATACTGTAATGATGTACAGTGAATGAATGTAAATAAATAAATTTAAATTAAAAAAATTTAAAATGAAAGAAAAATTTAAAAAGATAAAAAAATGCTCTCAAAAAAAGAAAATGTGAAATATTTCAGGTGACATACATGTTAATTACTTTGTCCAATTGTTCCATTTTATATTTAAAAATCCAAAAACTATTTTGCATTTTATAATTATTATACATATAATTTATATATATTTATTTTATAGATATATACATATGTGCAATTTTCCTATATATAACCTTTAAAATGTATAAAAATGGTGAATGTGTGCATTCCTCATTCACATCAATAAAAATATTTGTTGTCTTCTCCATTAAAAAAAAAAAACAAAACTTTTCTCTCTTCCTGACACCTTTGCAATTGGAAAATATTTGTGAGCATTCTTATTTTGTTGCAGAATGGTTATTTGCATAAGTTCAATAATACAAACGGTATCTGTTGCCTTGTATCAGAAACTAAATTCTTATGGGGCTTTCAACAAATAACAGACCACATTAAGATTAACCTAATTTTTTTGCAAATAAGTTAGTTTACACCTCTCTTTAGTAAAAGGGAGCATGGAGAGAGAAAAAAAATGTTTTAGTAGAAAATCACAATACATTTGTCACTAGATTTCTAGCTTTGTCCATATTTTTAGTTTAAGATCTTTTGTGAATCAATAAAACGTGGGGGAAAAACGTTTAGGATGGAAGGGAGGGGAAGGGGAAGGAAAAAACAAGGAAAGGTATACTTAATTGACAAAAATAAGAGAAACTATTTGCTGATGACCATGTATATAATAATATCTTTGTCTTGACTGACATGTATGGTTGTGCTAGAAAAAGAAATGTTGTACACTGTAAAGGCATGATTAAATGTAAATAAATAAGAAATAAAAAAACAACAACTAAAAAACCAAACCAAACAAAAAAGATCCTGTGGGAGTCTAAGCACTAGTATATTTAGAAAAAGCAAACTAGAGGGAAAGGAGCGTGCATTCCGAGTGCAGAGTGCCTGAGTCGTGACTGTGCCAGACCCCATAGATGGTTAGGCCATCTATTAGGCCAGTACTGTGGTAAGGAGTGCATAGAGAAAATGACTCTCACCTTCGGAATAGTATATTCTCTGAACTTAACGTCCTGAGTTACTGTGTGGGGCACATTAGTGGGGACGAGGTCGATGTATCTCTGAATCTCATGCACCACGGCATCCGTGTAGGGCATGCGACTCCTGTCCTGCATGCAGGGACTTCTGTGTCTGCCAATCACATTGTGAATCTCTTCTTGGACTTTAGCTGGAAAAGCAGTAACCAGAATTCATGTGAAATGGGAAGAAAAACTAATTTGAATTATCTTCTATTTGGTCCCTTATTCATTGTCACATGGGAGCATTTCATCTAAAAGACAGTGACAATATAAAGCAGTCAGAAACTACTTATAAAATCAGAATTCTTGGGGCCAGCAGATGGCATAGCAGTTATACTGGTGGACTCTCACATGGCTGACCATGGCTCAAGTCCTAGCTTGAAAATCACACAGACACCAGTAGAATGTACATGTGTGCCCAAGATCCCTGAAGGAGAATGGAGGAGAAGGGATCATGGTGTGATCATCCCCCATGGGGGGGTGGTGATTTCTAATTTTCTTATTCACTGCCTCTCTCTCTCTCTCTCTCTCTCTCTCTCTCTCTCTCTTTCTTTATGATGAGCACATGCACCCTAAGGAAAAAACTTCTAAAAAAAAATCAGAATTCTCAGTAGAATGGTATAGTAATGGTATAAAGATGGGAAGAAAGTAAACACATACACACATTTTGCAAGGAAAAATCCAAGAGAAAAATGAAAATGAAAGTGATGAGGAAATATATCACAAGGAGGGCTCTTACAATGTACACAAGATTTAAAGACTTAGAGGAAAATGTCATATATCTTTCTAGTCATAAACATCATAAGTATTTTTTTATTGAAAAATTATGGGGACCAGCAGTTAGCGTAATGGCTATGTCGCTGGACTCCCACATAGTCGACTGCGGCTTGCGTCCCGGACCCGGTGGCTTAAACTCACGCCGGGCGCATGTGCGTGCGTGCCCAAGATCCCGAGAGGAGAATGGAGGAGAAGGGATTGCGGCGTGGCCATCCCCTCTGGGTGGTGATTTCCTGCTTTCTGTCTCTCTGTCTCTCTCTCTGTCTGTCTGGCAAGCACACGTGCCCTATAGCAAAAACCCCTCAAAAAAAAAAAGAAAAATTATGGCACATATACTCCATGGAATACTATTCAGACATTAAAAAAAACAAGGCCCTGGAATTTGATAGAAAGTGAATGAATATGGAAGATTTGTTGCTGAGTGAAGCAAGTCAGGCTATGAAAGAGAGACATTGTATGTCTCCACTTAACATATACTGATTGTCCTCACTCTATGGTAGAGATTGAAAGACTGGAGAACATAAAAGCATTAGAAATTGTAATGGACACTAGAGACAAAGTGGAAAGAGAGTATGGGAGGGGAAGAGTATAGGAAAGGAAATTTTAGGGGAAAATGGAGAGGTAAGATACTTGTGGGACACAGATAAGGTATTTTTATCTATTGACGAGGATATGTATAATAGTCTCAGCTGGGCTGGACTGAGGTGTATATCATGATGAGTAAAGTCTCTTCACAATCTAAATGATATATAGTGATTTGAGGTATGAATAATAATTTTAAAAATAATCAAAATTTATTTATTTAATGTATTATTATTATATTTTAATTTGCTATAGGGCATATGCACCCACCAGAGAAGGATAGAGAGAAATCAAAACACCAGGTCTGGGACCTGATTGGCCATGGGGGAGTCCAGAGCCTTAACCACCACATCACCAGCTGGCCCCCTATCCTAAGTCCTATAAGAGTGAAGATATTTGACTGAGAGAGTCTATGTCAAGCAAAAGAAACATGGAAGAACCATACTTCTCAAGGTGTACTAGCAAATAAATTTCTGGACTATGCTTTTAAATTGCTCTGCTCAGAAAGCATCTCCTATTTATAATGGGAGGAAAGAAGGACTTTTAACAAAGTGGAAAATTTGTTAAAATCACACAAGGAAGTCATGTCAAGCGTAATCTTTTTGGAGAAGTAGAGAGGCTAGTTCTTTACAGATCCTAAGCCAATTGGGATTACTACAACTATTACAACCCGAATCCAGGATACTGCACAACAGCAAGGGAAATAATAACCTCTGCTGTTGTTTTACCATTCCATTCTCTTTTTATACTTTGATCTAATTTGAATAGAATTCACCCAATAGTAGGTAGATGTACTAATGATGGAAAATCTTCTTGCACATTGTCTAGGCAGGAAAAGGGTGGGATGGTTATCAGTGCGGTCTGGCAATTTCCACCTGCAGTGCCATCTGCCCATCAGCTGTGATCATACCTGAGATCTCGGGATGCTTCAGCAGAAGTAAGAGTCCATATTTGAGTGTGGTGCTTACTGTGTCTGTTCCTGCACTGAACAAATCCCATACGGTAGTGATCAAGTTGTCCAAGGTAAATTCAGACTGCTTGTTGTGCGTTTCCTAGCAATGATATATTAGAATTAGTTGATTCATTAAAAAAGCCTTATGAGTACCATAAAGTAAGTCACTATTACATCCATATTTGGCAAATTAAGCCAGACATTAGAGAGTGTTAGAGCTAAAGTTAAAGTTAGATGAATTGTTGGGACTCCTTCAAACTTAAAATATAATCAGAGTTACAAAGTTCCAAGTTCCCTTTGATTGCTCACTTTCTTACCCACTAGAGCCAATCAGTTCCTCTCTAATTTCTTTCGAGAGTAATTTCTATTGAGTCATATTGCTACTTACTGCCAACCACACTGTGAATCTCTTCTTGGTCTTTCTAGCATCTGTTGTCTATGTAATCATGTCTGAATTTGTCATCTAAGCCTTTAGAATCACCCACCCACAAACTGCATCACTAGTCTCCACCTTATCAGTCACCGTGCCCACCACCTTTCCTCAGTTATAATCAAGACAACCTCTTTGAACATTTCACAGGCCAGCATGTGGCATGGTGGTCACGGCAGCTGGATGCTACATGGCCAGTCACACAGTCTGAGTCTCAGATGGGGTGGCTTGAAAAACATGCCAGATGTGAGCATGCCCAAAATCTTGGAAAGAGAATAGAGAATGGACTGTGGCATGGTCATCCCCCTGGGGGATGCTTTCTCATACCCCACCCCACCTGTCTTTATTCAGTGTGAAAATGCTATGGCAAATTTTTAAAAAAAGAAGAAAAATTTAAAAATTCAAACATTAGATCGTTACATGTATCATTCCTCATACCTATTTTGTCCTCCCTGTTAATCTAAGCCAAGTTTCTTAAAACCGACCTCATCTGTGATGATTTCCTAGAATTTTTCCAAAGTTAAGCCTTTCTGCATCCTTAGCCATTCCTGTGTCTTCTCATTTGCTACATTTTCCATTTATGGAATTTATTTTAGGTACAATGGTATGTTATCATCAGTTTTGAATGCATGTGTATTTGCTTGTATGTGTGTGTGTGTGTGTGTGTGTGTGTGTGTGTTAAGCTGCTTCAAATAAAGAACCAGATTTAACATGGTAAATATAAAAGCATCTAAGTCTTTTTTTCAGAGAAAATTTAGAAATGTATCAAGGTACTCAATGTGGTTGTACAAGCAATAGGTTGCAAAGGTAAAGTGTAATATTTTTTAAAGAAGTGTTCATTTAATTTAATTTATTACTATTATTATTTATTATTATTTTAGTTCACCAAAGAGAGACAGAGAAAAAGAGAAGGAAAGAGAGAAAGCAAGCTGCCAGGTCCAGGACATGAAGCACAGTCAGCCATGTGGAAATCCAGTGCCTTAACCACCATGCCACCTTCTGACCCCAGAAATAGATACTCTTTAGGAAGGATCATTTAATACATGTTTCACTAGGAAAAACAAATGAATCAATGGGTCATGTGACCCATGAAGATGAAATAACAAGTCTGGGTCACATTATACCTTTTCCATTTTAATCAGGAAGTAATCAATATAATCCCGAGGGTTATGGGGGTCCAGAGATTCTTGATGTTCTTTTACTTTCTCCAAAATAAACTTTTTCTGATCAGCAATGATTTTTTTCAGATCATTATGGCTTCCGGGGAGGTAACATAAAAGTGGGAAAGTATTGCAAAGCTGAAAGAAGAAAGATACTTTCATTAATTCACTCAGCAAACATTTATACAGGCTCTTATTTTGTGTCACTCTGCTATATGGCAAGTAGGTAAAGACGGGTGAAATGTGCTTCTCACGCTAGAACATACTTGGAAGTGGAAGGAAAAGGCGCTGATAAAATGGTCAGAGTTGCACTACACACAAGTTACAAAACAATTTAGAAGCCACTTACATTCATTCATCACTTTCTGAAGGAAGCCGGGAACGTACCACTGTCATCATCTCTCTCCAAACGAGAATATAGAGGTTCAGACAAGTCAGTCAACTACTCTAAGACAGGAAGCTAGTGATATTAGAGCTAGAACCCAGCGTTCATCCCAGTTTACCCTACACATATTTCTCTAAGAAGTCACCTAAAAAGTTATCAAGGCTCATCCTCCTTTCATGTAATAAGGAAACAGTACGTTGGAAAGATGAAGTGCCCAGATCACTTAGCTTATTTTATTTAGGCATATTTAACTTTTAGGAGTGTGCACACTTACCTGACCTGTCTGGCCTTTTCTGGTCCTATAGCTCACTGGCCCTGCTTGAGACAGGATCTCCATACCCTTGGTAATCACCAAGGCAGCTTAATTTATTCAGGCCAATAGCTTGACTCAACTAGATACAGAATTTAAAAATCTAGATTCTAGATCTAGTTCATTCATTGTATCAACTAGGCTATTTTGGAAAATATGCCCCACAGCTCTGGATCACAGTCTCCTGTTCTAAACAATGAAAGGGAGATGATTTGTCCTCTAAGGTCCTTCCCAGCTGTTATATGTTATAACATGTTATACCCTTATAAACTATACAGAATTTCAGTTGTTAATGATGGTAAAACACTAACAGTTTTTGACCTTGTACCATAGCCAGAAATGTATTTCACACCATGACACTGTATACCTGTAGATATACAAAAACAGGAAAAAAATGTTTCTCAAAAAAATTCTTTATAAGTGAAATATTTTGACATATTTTTTCTTTCTAGTCTATGTTATTTCATGGTTTTTACAATACATTAAAATTGATTTGATAACTCACATATTATAAATAACAGTTTGATAAATATTACTTTGGCCATTTTTAAGTGGGGTTGAGGGATGACTAGGCACGAGCAGAGAAGAACTAGAAAATTATTTGCATTTAAATAAGCCTTGGGAAGACCTGTAGATGCTGTAATGGTTACATTGCTGGACTCCCACGTGGTTGACCAAGATTTAAATCCCGGTCCCTGTGGCTTAAAATTCACACTGGACATGTGCGCATGGATACCCAAAATCCTAAGTGGAGAATGGAGGAGAAGGGATTTTTTTTTCTTCTTTTTTTTTGGAGAGGTTTTTACTATAGGGCGCGTGCGCTCACCAGACAGACAGACAGAGACAGAGAGACAGAAAGCGAGAAATCACCCCCCCAGGGGGGATGGCCATGCCGCAATCCCTTCTCCTCCATTCTCCTCTCAGGATCTTGGGCATGCACGCATACGCGCCCAGCGTGAATTTAAGCCACCGGGTCCGGGACTCAAACCGCGGTCGACTACGTGGGAGTCCAGCGACATAGCCATTACACTAACTGCTGGTCCCGAGAAGGGATTTTTTCACTTTTGTTTCTTTGGTGAATGCATGCACCCTATAGTAAAAATCTCTAAAAAAATTTAAATAAATATAAAATAAAGAAAACCTTGAGACTATCTCCATAGACTGGTGGTTAAGGGAGGTCAGATCCCAAGTGACCAACAGCAGTTCAAATCTCAGCCCCAGTGGCTTGAAAAACACTTCAAGTATATGTTCATGAATGCCTAAAGTCCCAGAAGGATGGAGAAATGGAGGAGAATGTATTGCTGTGTGACCACACCCTCTTGGGGGTGCTTTCTCCCTCTCACTTTCTGTCTTTCTGGTGAATACACATACTCTCTGACATTTTTAAAAATAAAATAAAATATAAAATAAAATAAAATATAAAGAACACTGATCTTACCTGTATCCAGGGAGTGCTTAGAATTCTGAGATTTTCATGAAAATACTTAATCAAAGTATGAAATTTTGGATCACTATAGTCAAAACGATTCTGAAAAATGATGGAGCAGATCACATTGCAGGGAACACAGGAGATAAGGAAAGTAGGATCACAGGGAGATGCTAAAGACAGTAGAAGTTACAAGTTAATACCCAATTTTCATATAAATTTTAAATTAGCTGTTTAATTACAAAGAGTTGAACTCAAAGATTTTTTTAAAAAAATAGAAACGTGAGAGCTTGCAGAAAGATGAATCTGAATCCCTATCTCTCACCATTAACAAAAATCAACTCAAATTGGATCAAAGAGCTAACCCTAAGACCTCAAACTATAAAACTACTGGTGGAAAACTCTGGGAGACATTGGGATAGGCAAAGACTTCTTAAGCAAGACACCCAAAGCACAGGCAATAATCCCCAAAATAGACAGGTTGGATTACATCAGATTAAGAAATTTCTCCACAGCAAAGGACACAGTAACTACTATGAATTGACAACCCTCAGAATGGGAGAAAATTTTTGTTAACTATGCCTCAGATAAGGTACTGACAATCAGAATACACAGGGAACTCAAGCAGCTTACTCAAAAAAAAAAAAAAAAAAAAAAAAAAAAAAAAAAAAAAGATGATTAACCCAATTAAAAGAAAATGAGCTGAATAAACAACTCTCTAAGGAAGACATACAAACAGCCAAAAAGCATATGAAAAAAATGCTCAACATCCCTCATCATAAGGGATGCAGATTAAAACCACAATGAAATATCACCTAACCCCAGTTAGAATGGCAAAAGTTAAAAAGAGAGAGAAAGAGAGAGAGAGAGAGAGAGAGAGATAAGAAGTGCTGGCGGGAATGTGCTGAAAGAGGAACTCTCCTACATGGTTGGTAGGAATGTAAATTGGTCCACCAATGTGGAGAACAATAAGGAGGTTCCTCAAAGACCTTCAAATAGAACTACCATATGATTCAGCAATTCCACTCCTGGGTATCTACCCAAAGGACAGGAGAACACTCAGTTGGAAAAGCACTTGCACAACTATATTTATTGAAGCATTATTCAAGATTGCTAAAACATGGAATCAACCCAAAGGGTTGAATATATAAATATATTTGAATATATAAATAATAATAATAAAAAGAAACTATGGAGAGTGGCCATTCTGAACAAACATGGTGACCTTCAGACACATACAGAAATGCAGGTCTGTGAGCTTAATTTGCATAGTGATGAAAGCAATTAACATATGAACATGCAAGCTGCATGCTATTATCAATACTGCAGAGCAGTATCAGGTTAAAGGAAGTCACATGTGTTTATCAGATGCAGCCCCAAAAGATCAGGGAAACTACATGGCACCAATCATTCTTGCATCATCAGCTGATTACTACTGTGATGTGAGCAAAACGTAAAATTCTGTTCTATGTAAGTCACATCTTCTTTAGTCTTTTTGTAACCCCATATAGTCTAGCCAGATTATTACTATTAATTATATAAAGAAATATACACCCTTGGTTTTTTTTAAGGCTTCCACCAGACACGAGGCTTCCTCTTGAATTCTGTCTTCAACAGTTTTCTTTCCCATCCCCATATTCCGCAGAACTGAGAGGGAGAAACGCCTGGTTTGTTTCCATGTTTCTCCATTACTGAGGACAATTCCTATCAAGAAAAATAAATGAGAAAATAATTTCAAAAAAAGAGAATACTTTTTTGCATTGTCCTGAATTCTAGCTGAATTGAGCCCTGCCTTCCCTGCCTGCTCTCTTAACCTAATATTTTACTGCCAGAACTCTGGATTTTACATTTGCTAAACTCTCCATTCATCAGCTCCTCCAAATCTCAGAATAACGTTATGATCCAAATGTTTTGTTCCCATTTTATTAGCAAGGATGCTGAAGATGATGGCGGCAAAATGTCCAAGACATAGGTTGATTTTTTAGGGCTTACTTTTCTGATTGCAGGTGAATGTTAGGAAAAACAGGAAGAGGAGATAATTCTCAAGAGAAGACAATAAAGCTCTTCTACATTGGGAAGAATCTCATGACAGCATGTTCCTCAGATATGGATATGCCATTTCCAACTAGCTCCTCTCTCCCATGAAATGTGTGTGGTCTTAGCACCCAGGATGTTCCACATCATACTTCAAAGACAAGACCAGATTTGGGGGAAAATAACCTCATAGGAAACTTGTCTAGGAAGCATCCTGGACAAAAATGCAAAAGAGTCGAGGACCTCATTCAGTCCTTACCTCTTTTTCACTTTTTGTTTGTTTTTATGAGAAAGATTTTTGAGAGGCTCTTGCCTTGTCATAATCTTCCTGTCCCAGCACGTCCAGTCTCAAGCCATTGTGCCTGGGCTATTTAGGTTGAGCAGGGAAAGACCTACCTCTTTACCAGAAATCCTGTGATCCACCAGAAGACTGGATACTTTAAGGCCAAATCCATAAACAAATGAAAGATAGTTCAACCTTGGACCAGCAGGTAGCATAATGGCTGTGTCACTGGACTCCCACGTAGTAGACCATAGTTCAAGTCCTGGACCCGGTGGTTTAAACTCATGCCGGGTGCATGTGCATGTATGCCCAAGATCCCGAGAGGAGAATGGAGGAGAAGGGATTGTGACGTGGGTGATTTCTCGCTTTCTGTCTCTGTCTCTCTCTTTCTGGCGAGCACACGCACCCTACAGCAAAAACTCTCTCTCAAAAAAAAAAAAGATAGTTCAATTTAATTATTTAAAAAAGCTTTTTGTTTGTGTTTCTGGGTTTTTTTTTTGTTTTTTTTTTGTTTTGTTTTGTTTTGTTTGTTTGTTTTTACTGCCAGAGGGCATGCGTGCTCAACAGAGACAGAGATTGAGAAGGGGAAAGTAATCCCAAATGGGGCATGGTCACACCATAATTCCTTCTTCTCCACTTCTTCATCCTGTCAGGATTTGGAACATGCATGCATACTGATCTGATATCAGGTGTTTTTCAATCCACCAGTGTTGCTATCCAAACCACAGTTGGCCATGTGGGATCTGGCTCTCTTAACTACTAGGCTTCAGGGCCAGTCCCCCAAAAGCCTTTCCTATTAGGTTTCATTATTCCCTACATGATTCTTGATTCTTTTATCAGAGCTTTGCTGTGCTCTATGCTCTGTATTCTACTGGATTTAAATATTTCTTATACACTTTAGATGAAGAGATGATTGAAAATAAATTTGAAATAGTCCAAACTTATGTTGGTTCCATGCATACTGTACACACTTCCTAAAAGAGTTCCCTGACATCCATGAATCAAGCTATAAGAAGCAAAATGTCTCACTCATTCTCTTAACTGGCCATCATTTAAAATGAATTTGTCTAAGTTATAATTCATAGGATGTTAGCAGCGAGGTAGTTTGTTTACATTAAATTTAATATCTCATGCAAGACTTTATGTCATATTCACCGGTTTAAAAAATAGATAAATGATTCTTTATAAAAAATTATTCATAAGCTTATGCTGAGTTTATGAGAAGTATGTTTCATAAGTTTCTCTACATTCTTATAATTTCTCAATTTCTTAGCCTTTTTGAGATCTTTGCAACTTTAAAAGTCATACACATTACCAAAAGTGCATACCTAATCCATTGAAAATTCTGTCTATCACTGGGAAAGCCCCTCTGCCAGAAAATTCCTCTCCTCGGTCAATCAGGCCTTCCTTAATTGCTTCATATCCATGCAACACCACCGTGGGCTTCATACCTAAATACACAGTGAACACGGGGCCATATTCTTTTGCCAGCTGGAAAAGAAACACAAGTAGGGGAAAAGTGAGAATTTCACAAAGCTTTGCTTCGGCATTATAAAAAACTATTACACAAGAACACAAAACAAGTACAGAGTCTAATGGCCCAAAATAAAACAAAACCCTAAAGATGTTCGGTATGTGTGAAATGTGCTCATCCAACTACACCTACATATATGTCATACACATAATCTCCAAAATACTGGGTTGTCGGAAAAGTCATGACACATTTTTGCATAGAAAACACCCTGATAGCTTCATCAGTTGCCCTATAAATCACTTCTGGCTTCAGACCACCCCAGGTACCTTTATTCAATAAACTCTCCTTTTTCTCTCGAGGTGACCTCCTCTGGAGTCTTACTCTGAACCGTGATGCCTATGACCCGTAAACCTAAGCTTTCAGTTATCCCACCTTTTGGGGCCAAACCAATGTAGACCTTCCATGTATTAATTTACAACTTTGCTTATAGTTTTTGCTCTACCAATAAATGTATTAAAGAGTTTTTGTAACTTGACACCTTGGAGTACTTTTTCAAGGCTTCTTGAGTTTATGTTTTCCCGGAACACAGTCACTCATATTGGCTTAGAAAAATAAACAAACCAAAAAAACAAAACAAAACAATTCTTCAATATTTTAGAGTTTGTTTCTTTCCCATCAATAAGCATTTCTCCCTCTCTTTTTTAAACTTTCTGCCTTAGGGCACATGTGCTCAACAGAGACAGACAGAAACAGTAAGAGGAAAGTGAGAAATTACTGCCCTGGGGGAATGGACACACCAGAATTCCTTCTCCTCCATTCTCCTCCCACAGTTTTGAACACACACACACACACACACACACACACACACACCTGGCAGGATTTTCAAGCCTCCAGGTTCGGGACTTGAACCATTGTCACCCACGTGGGAGTCCAGTGCATTAAGCACGATGCCACCTGCTGGCCCTAGCAACTCTTTAAAACTTGGTGTGAGGCCAAGTTATTTTAGTTGGTAAAAAGGATGTCTTGTTTACTTACTGCAAACAGGAAGAAAATTAATTGTACTTACCACTTTTATGCATTTGGTAATGTCCTTAAAATCTAATTGCAAAACATTTCCAATAATTGGCAGAGGAGTAGGACCAGGTGGAAGCTTCCTTTTGCCGTGGTTTCCATTCCACAGAGAAAGAAGAATCAAACAAGAAAGGCAAATGACCAGAATGGTGAAGAGATCCATTGATGTGCTTTGTGGAAATGCAATGGAAGCTGAAGGTCTAAAGATTTGTAAGTGCAAAGTGCAAGTTTGTTACCAAACATTTACTAAGTCTCTGGACATTTAATAAATATTGTTTATCATTAGTGTACCTTGACCTGCTGGTAGAAATGATCAAATTATAAAGGGTAACTCTAAAATAAAAAAATTTTTTTTTCGCTATAGGGCGTGTGCGCTCGCCAGACAGACAGAGAGAGACATAGAGACAGAAAGCAAGAAATCACCCCCCAGGGGGGATGGCCGTGCCGCAATCCCTTCTCCATTCTCCTCTCGGGATCTTAGGCACGCACGCACACGCGCCCGGCGTGAGTTTTAAGCCACCGGGTCCAGGACGCAAACCGCGGTCGACTACATGGGAGTCCAGCGACATAGCCATTACGCTAACTGCTGGTTCCCTAAAATAAAAATTTTAAAGAAAAAGAAATTTACCAGTGTTCCAAAGCTAGCCCCAGATAAGGCTCAGACCCTGGGGTATTTGGCACTATGTTAGTGGCAGCAGTGCCAGAGAAAGCTGACAGAGATGTCCTCCCGCTGACAAAGCAAGCTAGAATTTTCTTTTTAAGAATTCAAGTAATTGTTGAGGAATTATTATGTATCATACAGCTTTGCTTTGGCATTAAACAATTTGTTTAAAATTAAAGAGTTACTGAGTCAATAATTTCTCCACGGATAAATAAAAATGAGATTCCATTAAAAACGCATCTCTTTGCCTTCAGAACTTTGGGAAACCAGGATTCAAAAAAATAAAGTGATTATTCCAAAGAAATATAGTTATTAGCTGTCCAGTCTCATACACTGTCTCAAGACATTTCTGGTCCTGGAGGAAAAAAACAGAATTTAAAACAGAAAGTTTAGTTACTTACATAAAAGAGAGAGAGAGGTATCCCAAACAGTGTCTTATAATGTCAACTCCCCAACCCCTACCCCAGCCTTCCAGTCAGCCAGGATCAGGGGCACCCAGTGTGTTTGGATTCATCTGGGATCCAAACCCCAGGCTTTCCCATATGGTTCCAGCATCACATCACCCTACGGCCCATGGCATGGTACCATTCCCATCACAGGCTGGGACAAAATACAGATTTTTAAAACAATTTTATTTATATGTGTGTGTGTGCATGCTCACACACATATACACACATATATGTACGTATATATAAAATAAAAAATTTAATAGTGTGTGTGTGTGTGTGTGTGCGCGCGTGTGCACATGTATTCTCTTTCTCTCACTATCTTCAGCATAATCTCTTTGGTTAAGAACATTGTGTCTTGGATCTGCCTACGTGACTTTCTGGGGGAACATCTGTTTGGTCCTTTTTTCTTTCATAGAAGGAGGAAAACAGATGTAATTGTGCTTGAACAGATCTAAAAAATATTCCTTACTTCCTTATTTTAGGATCGATTACAAAATAGCTCGTAGAGGCAAGAACTGGTGCATATCAGTGGGTTAATATTGGAGCTCCCTGTTCAAGGATCTTGTTTCATCAAATATATAATTCTATTTTTTTAACCACCTGAATCTGCAGAAATTGTAAACATAGCAGTCAGAACAAGGACACTTGCTTGAACATTTTAACTGTCTTATGTAAAAATGGGATATCAGAAAGGATGTGAAACTTTTTGGTAACCTCTCGTATTTCAGATGGTGGTGGACAAATATCTGTTTAATGCCAAGAGGAGCAGAGGATTAGGACATTGTGTTCTTGTACCTGAAACCTTCAGTTTGAGCTCAAAAAGTAACCGGCATAATTCAAGACATAATTTCTTGCCCCTTACTCTTGGTACCATGGAAATTCATTTAAAAAGAAAGAAAGAAAGAAGAAAGAAGGAAGGAAGGAAGGAAGGAAGGAAGGAAGGAAGGAAGGAAGGAAAGAAGGAAGGAAGGAAGAAAGAAAAGTAGAGAGAGATTTTAGAGAGCAGAATCTATTTTCTAGGTACCCTGACCAAGAGTCTAATTTCTGGGTAGGAGTATTAGTCAGATTTCTCAGAGAACTAGAACCACTGCAACATATAGATTATTCTTCATTTAAATGTGGGTACATGCCAGTAACTCAATTTAAATTGAAACTATCGTATATTGAAAATGTATTTAATATACCTAACCTAGTAATACCATATTTAACCTAGTCTACTTTTTTCTTTTTAAAATTTGCTGCAGAGCAGGTGCGCTTACAGAGAGAGAGAGAGAGAGAGAGAGAATCCCCATGGGAAATGGTCATGCTACAATCTCTTCTTCTCTTAGGATTTTTGGCACACATTCACATGTGTCCAGCATGTTTTTCAAGCCACTAGGACTGGGACTAAAATAGCGCAGTGGGTCATGTGGGCTCCACCCACTTAACCACCCTGACATTGGCTGGGCCTCATCTGCATACTTTAACCTACTCAGAATACTTCCGATAGCTTACAGCTGAGCAAAGTCATCTAACACAAAATCTATTTTATAATGAAGTGTTCAATATTTCATGTAGTTTATTGAATCCTATACCAAAAATGAAAAATGAAATGACAGCATGGGTACTTTAGATATGGTTTCTACCGAATGCCTACTACTTTTGTTGTGTGGTCCTGTCGCAAGGGCCCAGCACTCATTTTGAGCATAACTGTACTAAATCTTTTTTCCATATCAGTATCATAAAATAGTGATGCAAAAAAATTAAAATATCAATATAAAGTAAAAAATTCATAAATCAAGTCATCATAAGTGACAGACCATCTGTATATTGTTTGTAAGAGAAGGTCTACCTGGGAATAGGCTCACGCAATTAGGAAGACCACACTCCCTGCATTCCAAAGTGCCTTTGAAAGGATCCTTTCCCTAGAAGGCCCTAGAGAGGCTCACAGTTCGCCTTCACCTGAGGATGCATGCTCAGGCATCATGGATTGAAAATTTGTGTTCCTCCAAAATTCATATGTTGAAGCCATTATCGCTAATAAGGAGAGGCCTTTGAGAATTAACTAGGTTTAGATGAGGTCATGAGGGTGCATCCTTTATAAGATTAATGCCCTTTTAGGAAGGAGAAAGAGAAGTCTCTTTCTCTCTCTGTGCACACCAGTCGCGGAAAGGCTATTTGAGCACACAGGGAGAAGTGACTGTCTACAAACCAGGGAGAGAGCCCCTACCAAGAACCAAACCTGCTGGCACCTTGATCTTGGATTTTCCAGTCTCCAGAACTGTAAGAGATAGATGTCTGTCGTGTAAGCCACTCAGTCTATGGCATTTTGTTACAGCACTCCAAAGAGATGGAGATACCAGATGAAACCTAGAGCGGCCATGTGCAACGAACAGGTTATCAGAGCAAAAGGCTTGATGGGCAGCCAGCTCACCACATGCAGGTCACCGCGTCCCCGAGCTAAATTGCCTGTCTGTAAAATGGGGCAATGACACTCTCCCAAAGCTGTTGTAAGGACAAAGTAGGATAGTTTTTGTGAAAATAATGGGAAAATGGCAGAAAACATGTTTTCTAGGCAATAATGACTACCAGTGTTAGCAAGTTCACCAAGAGGTGCAGCAGTCCACTCCTGCCGTGACAGAGAAGAAAGTACAACATCAACCCGACCTACAGTGAAGTATCTCTGAGGATCAGGAAGCCTGGGTGAAGACCGTGGGACAGTATCCGCAAGGCTGTGCTGGGTAGGAAGAACAGTGCTGCCAGCTTCACTTACCACAAAGGAGATCTCTCAGAGAAGGCATACTCCAAGGCAGAAGGGAAGAGGGGCAGAAGACATTGTAATATCGAGCACCTGGTGTGTCAGGTATTGCATTATCTATACTAAAAGATCCTTCAGGTAATTACCATCATCACCATTTTAAAATGGAAAAGCGAGGCCCGGGATGTTAACTAACCTGCCCAAGTCCACACAGCTAGAAAATGGCCTATCTTCACTCTATACGCAGCGGTCCCCAGTTTAGAGTGAAGGCGACACCACCTGGAAGGCAGGTTTGGTGCAGCCCTAATGGGAGGTGGGAAGGAAGGGGACAGGGTGATTTGAGAAGCTCTCCCTCAGCAGCTGTCTCGTCAGTTCCCGTCTCCTCTGAGCCCCTGCACTCCATCTGCCGACCACAGAAGTGACACTCAACTGTCCAATAGTTAACTTTTACGCTTTCTCTGTGGTTTCTGAAGCCCCCACTGCTGTTTCTTGTTGTGCTCTAGACCCTAGGCTTCACCTTTGATGGAACAAAAGGACTTGGTATGACCCTAGGCCTAAGAGGGATTGAAGTTCAGCATCAGGAGCTCACTGTCCCACTCTGTCCCCAAGCCACACAGCAGGAATCCAGTTCCTTTTTCCTATGGCTGCTATAACAAATTACTACAGATTTAATGGCCGAAAACAACACAACTGTATTATCTTACCGTTCTGAAAGTCAGAGGTCTGAAATGGATCTCAGAGGGCTAAAATCATGTCACCGGGGCTGTGTTCCTTCTGGAAGCTCCAGGAGAGTATCTGTTCCTTGCCTTTCCTAGCTCCTCTAGGCTGCCTACCTTCCCTGGCTCATGGCTACATCCTTCAAATCTCGGCGTCCATCTTCACATCCCCTTCCCCACTGTGCTTCTGTCATTACGTCACCTCTGTCATTTCTGTTCCCTCTTTGAAGGACCCTGGATGATCCAGGCTCGTCTCTTCATCTCAAGAATCTTAATGCTATCTTCAAAGCCCCTTTTGCCAAGTAAAGTAACAGTCACAGGGTCTGGGGATTAGGACAGGAACATCTTTGAGGGGTTGTTATTCAGCCTGCCACAAATGGCTGTTGTCATTTATCAAAAATCAGCTGGGCCTGGTTGCATGGTCTACTTCCAGGTTCTTGTTCTGCCACATTTATCTAGGTGTTTACCTGCTGCCAGTGCCAGTCTGTCTTAATGATGGGATTTTATATCCAATACCCCCTTTCTACTTTTGTAAAATATTTGCATCTGATTCTTTGACTTTCCATATAAATTTTAGAATAATCGTATTTATATTTACAAAAGTCATGGTGGGATTCTGACAGAAATTGTGTTAAACCTGTGTTTCCGTTCAGTCGAACAGGTTCCCTGGGGGAGGGAGTGAGAGATGGGACAAACACACAGACACACAGAGTGGAGACAAGACGAGGTGCCGATCAAGTCTCGTTTATTAAGGAAGAACAGCGAGCTTATATACAGGCTGGTGGGCATTGATTGATTGCCCAAAATGCAAATGAGATAGAACAGCATGAACCAATCATTGGTGTGGGTGGATCTCTCCCGTTGCCTAGAAACCCAACCACTTCCGGGGAGAACGGTTTGCTCAGTGAGGAAGTGAAGCCTAATGGTTTCCAAGGTGATGGATAACTCAAGATGGCAGATAGCTCGAGATGGCTTCCGTATGCAGTGCCCTCCACAGAGAAGATAAGACCATTGTTTCACTGTGTCTTCAAATCCATAGACACATTACATATGTCCATTACTTAGATCTTCTTTGATTTCTTTTTTCAGCATTTTGTAGTTTTCAGCATTTGAGTCCTATACTTTTTCTGTTAGATTTACACCTGAGGATTTCAGGGTTTTTTGCTTTGTTTTGTTTTCAACAATTTTAAGTGCCATTGTATGTTTTTTTCACTTTACTGGCAAATAAAAATTGCATATTTAAGGTCCACAACATACTTATATATTGATTTTTTAAATTAGGTTCCCAGACTTGATGGTGCAGTATCTGTTTTTGTGGGTCTGGTTTATTTCACTCAGCATAATGTCTTCCAGGTTTACCCATTTTGTTGCAAATAGCAGGGTTTTCCTTTTTTTTTAAAAAAAAAAAAAAAGACTGAATTACATATGTAATTTTCAAGTGTTTAGAGATTTCCTATTGTCTTTCTGAAATTTATTTCTATTGGGTTGTCAGAAAAGTCATGACATATTCAAAGAAACAGTTGTACCAAATACGTGGTAAAAACCCTAGAGATTCAAGAAGCTGAGAAAACTTTAAATATAAACACAGAGAAATGCATACCCAGAAACAACAGATGCTGTCTAATCCCTTTGGGGATTCTGGGCACATAAGCATACTGTCTGATGTCTTTCTCAAACCGCTGGGTTCAGGACCTGAACCATGTTATCAGTTATGTGGAATCTAGCACCTTAACCACCAGGTCATGGGCTGGCCCAAGAACTTAAAAAAATATTTTTTTTAATTTTTGCTATAGGACACATATGCTTGCCAGATAGAGAAAGTGAGAAATTATTCCCAACGAGGATGGTCATGCCACTATCCTTCTCCTCCAGTCTTGGGTATCTGACACACAAGCACAGTGCCTGGCATGATTTTAAAGGTGCTGGGTCTAGGACTTGAACCATGCAGTTGGCCATGTGAGATCCAGAGCCTTAACCTCCATTGCACCTGCTGGCCCAAGAATTCACGTTTTGTTTTATTTTTTCTCCTTTCACCTCCTTTAATCCAATGAACAAGTATACTGTTCACAGAGTTTCTATTTCCAAACACAGTATTTCCCACCAGTTTTAAAAAATATTTACAAAAAGTATT
Organism: Tupaia tana; assembly: GCA_026018925.1. Taxonomy (NCBI): domain Eukaryota; kingdom Metazoa; phylum Chordata; class Mammalia; order Scandentia; family Tupaiidae; genus Tupaia; species Tupaia tana. The sequence goes on from JAKSZU010000010.1 coordinate 81,110,769, forward strand.
ATTTCACTACTTTTGTTAAATACATCAAACACTTCAAAATATCTAGAACTGCTAGATATTTCATATAAGAAATTGTCCACTATGAACAAAGCACTGTTAGATAAAATTGCACACATATAACGATGGTTATAATATGAAGTATTTTCTAAATGTGACTTAATATTTTGGATTTAATCCATTCCTCCTAACTCTATTCTCTCTGCCTTCAACACAGTGGACAAGTACAGGGATGTGTAATGCTTAGAGCTGGTTAAACACATTCATACCCAAACATCATTCACAGGGGACAAGCTTTCCTATGAAATTCAATACAAAGTACAAAATGTGTTACCTTTACTAACTACTTTGTCATATACTGGCAACTTCTTTTAGCGACTAGAGTCTGAATGTTGCAAAGTTAGAACTTATTTTTCCATTATGTACACTAGATACACGGCAAAACAACACATCAGAAAAATGGTGTCTGAAGATATCCAAATAGCATATTACTTTTTGTAATTCCTTCCCTCCCACCACCTCCTGCAAACCACTGAACAAGTACAGAGAATTCTATCCTGCTCAGAGGTGGCTTAACAATTCCATTTCCAAAAGACAATTATGTCCTATGAATTCTAGAAAAATGCTACTCACACAATGATATTTTACTACCTTTATATTTAACATAGTGGGCACTTCTAAATATCTAGATAGACTAGATGTTTCCAGTAAGGGCCTAATTTGTACAGTGTAGACATGGCAGTCTTGAGTAAACTGCATACATGTAACAATAGGTATAATTTGAAAGTGTCTACAAAATATGAACCTTCTTGCCTAAAACCCCACCTTTTTCCACCAACCCAGTGGACTACGATGTTCAGATTTTTCAGAAGACAATCTTTCCTAGGAATTCTAACACAAATATATAAAAAATGTATTAATGATAGTTAACTAACTCTGCTCTTGTCATACACTGGCAACCTCTTTAACATCTAGAAAGACTACAGTAGGACTTGCTTGTCCTTTATATACGCTATATAGAAAATAAAACACATGAACATAAGGGACAGTGAATAATCTGCCTCACCGTGAAGCACGCTCACACAGAGCTCTTTTCACGTGCTTCTCAAGTCATAACCACTACGCCATCTGCTGGTCCGGGAATCACTCTTTTTGGGAATCACTCTTTTTTGAGAGTTTTTTTTTTGGGGGGGAGGAGGTTTCTTTTTTCTTTTTTTCCTGTAGGGCATGTGTGCTTGCCAGAAACACAGAGAGAGACAGAGAGACAGAAAGCGAGAAATCACCCCCCAGGGGAGGATGGCCACACCACAATCCCTTCTCCTCCATTATCCTCTCAGGATCTTGGGCACACACACACATGAGCCCGGCATGAAGCTTCCAGGCCCGGGACTCGAACCACAGTCGACTACGTGGGAGTCCAGCAACATAGCCATTACATTAACTGCTGGTCCCCTGGGAATCACTCTTTAAACTCATTACATAGTATATGGTTAAGAACATACACTTCATATTATAAAACCTGTCTACATATAGTAGTTAGTCCAGAAAGCCAGCAGATCTTGGAACCAGCAGATGAGGTAATGGTTACATTGCTGGACTCCCATGTAATCGATCATGGTTCGAGTCCTGAACCCAGTGGCTTAGAACTCATGCCTGCTATGTGTGCATGCATGCCCAAAACCCCAAGAGGAGAACGGAGGAGAAGGGACTGCAGCATGGCCATCCCCCTGAGGGTGATTCCTTGCTTCCTATCTCACTGGTGAGTGCGCACGTCCTATATCAAAAATCTCTCTCTAAAAAAAAGAGAAAGAAAGAAAGAAAGAAAGAAAGAAAGAAAGAAAGAAAGAAAGAAAGAAAGAAAGAAAGAAAGAAAGAGAGAGAGAGAGAAAGAAAGGAAGGAAGGAGGGAGGGAGGGAGGGAAGGAAGGAAGGGAGGAAGGAAGGAAGGAAGGAAGAAAGAAAGAAAGAAAGAAAGAAAGAAAGAAAGAAAGAAAGAAAGAAAGAAAGAAAGAAAGAAAGAAAGAAAGAAGAAAGAGAGAGAGAGAAAGAAAGGAGGGAGGGAGGGAGGGAGGAAGAAAAGAAAAAGAAAAAAAGAAAGCCAGCTGGTCTCCTCTTGGTGTTCTAGATTTCAGTGTCAATTATTAGCAACCTTCAATTGCTCTGTGTGGCGGGTTCTTGTTTTCACCCTCTAGTTCTTCCATCCCAGCCTGTGTTACGAGGTCAGCGATGTTTTTCTCCAGATCATCAATGCAACTACTCATGTCCTGAATTCTTCCAGGGATCTGGCTGGACATGGTCTGAAATTTCTTGCATCTGTTACAAAAGAGTTTGCACTACCGAGGTCAGGTTCTGCAGGGTCTTGGGAGCAGTCTCAGCCATTTCCCTGGTGCCCAGCTTGGCAGTGGTCACTCAGACCTTCACCTACACTTCCTTCCATTCACCCAGATGCCCCATGATGTGTTTAATGGGTGTTTGGGTTGCTGCCACTTCCCCCCATGCGGCGTGCTGCAGAGGTTGAAAGCAAAGCAGTCCCCATGCCTGGCTGTCACTGGGGTTACTCTTAGCAGTCCTGCGACTTTGGGCCAGCACTCCAACTCTGCCAGCCTCAGTCTGCTACCTTCAGTGCTTCAGTGCTGCAGGGGCACAGACGCTGGTGCTCACGGCGACAGCTTCTCCAGGGTCGATTATTAGGAGCAGATTCGTTGACTGAAGACCTGACACGCTCTCCTCTTCACATCTTAGAGTCAGTCTCTCCGTGCCCCTGAAGCCCGCACCTCACTCCGTTTCCTCTTGCAGGGTAGGAAGTGCATGGTTCCTGATTCCTCCTAGTGGTGAAAGGACTCAGCTTTTCATTTTTTCCAGTCTGGTGAGCACAGGACAAATTTCATTATTGTTTAAATTTGCATTTTTATTAGATAACTAGAGGGTTTTAGTATCTCTTTAGCTGTGTATTGGCCGTTCTTAGACCTTCTGTGAGTTTTGCATATTCTTTGTCCACTTTTCTGTTGGGTTGTAATCTTTTACATATTAATTCTGTAAAAGCTCTTTATATATTCTGCGTATAAATCCCTGGCTGTTTATAAATGTTACAAATGTTTTTCTTTACTACGACTTAGCCTTTTAGCACATCTATGATGGCTTTCTTTATTCAGGGCTTTTAAATATTCACATAATCAAACCTGTATTTTTCTCTATGGCTTTTCTATTTTGAGTGAATCTTTTCTACCTTTTAATTACAAAAATATCCTTTTTAAAAAATAGCCTCCTGTTATAAAAGACTTTACCCTGTGTTTTCTGAAAAAAAATTTTTTTTGAAGTTTATTTCTCGAGAGAGAGAAGCGGAGAGAAAGAGAGACAGACACGATCGGCACGACCTTGTCATGCCACGATTGTCCTGGGGTCCCAGAGTGCCTTGTGTGGTCAGGCTGAACCAGGATCAAACCCTGGGCCTTCCCATATGACTCCAGTATCGTGCAGCAGCACCCAGCTGCCTTACCACCGTGGCTGGCCCTGTTTTCTAAATTTCAAAATCTTTTTCTTGGGGGAGCCGGTGGTATGGTGATTAAGGCCTGGATCCCAGCAACTTGAAAATCACAATAAATAAATAGATGAATAAATAAATGTTTAAAAAATTCTTATTCCTTAGCTGAAAAATATTTTAGTTAGTATGGTTAAAATCTGCTTCCTTTTCTTTTACATTTACTAATTAAGCTATTAATTATTGGTTTTATTTATTTATGTTTACTGATTGATTTATATTTGGATAAATTTAATGATTTTGAAGTAGTATATGAATATATTCAGTTTGCAAGCATCCCAACGATATAGAAGTAGAGTAAAAGAATGTATTTCCTCTTTTTGGGGGGAGAGATTTTTGCAATAAGGTATGTGTGCTTACCTGAGAGAGAGAGAGAGAGAGAGAGAGAAAGCGAGAAATCACTCCCCAGGGGGATGGCCACCCACAATACCTTCTCTTCCATTCTCCTCTCTCAGGATTTTGGGCACGCATGCACACACACCTGGCATGAGTTTCAAGCCTCTGAGTCTGGGACTTGAATCACAGTCAACCATGGGAGTCCAGCCATGTAACCATTACGCCATCTGCTGACCCCAAATGTGTTTCCTCTTTAACTCCCTCCCAAGCCCTTATCTTACTGTTCTTCACGGTCAACAAAGCCAATCTATCTGATGGGTATCTTCCAGCTCTCTAGACACTTACACTCATGTATCATTTTTCTCCATGCAGTCTTTAAAACACACAAGCACAAGGGTCAGCAGGTGGCCTGGTGGTTAAGGTACTGGATCCCACATGGTCAATTGCATTTCACATCCCAGACCTTGAGTCTTGAAAATCATGCTGGGCCTGTGTGCATGCATGCCCAAACTCCCAAGAGGAAAATGGAGGAGAAAGGACTGTGACATGGCCATGCCCCCGGGGGCACTTTCTCTCTGTCTCTCTTCAGCGAGCACACAGGCCCTATGGCAAAAACTTCAAAATAAGTAAATAAAACACATACACAAGGTTGTTTGGTTTAGAGATTTTTTTTTAGCTCTCATAAGCATTGAGGAATTCTTCTATACCGTTGCAGTGTGGGGGGAGCGAGTATGCGTTTAAGAGCCTTGTTTTGCTTGTTAGTTTTGTAGAAAGAATTGGGAATATCCCACTTTCTCCTTTGCTTTGGCACCATCCGTAACGCTGCAAACCCTTGCCCTGTGGAGGCCAATAGAACCCTCCAGTTTCTTTATTTACCTTTTCAATTTGTTTTGTGTTTATTGTTCTATTCAAATTTTTTGCCTCCTGTTAGGCCAACTTTGACAATTTATATATTTTTATAAATTTTTTTAATTTCATCCACATGAAGCAAAACCTATTAGAATGAAGCTGTACCTAACCATTTGTCATTTAAAACATCTCCTCCACCTCTGTAGTCAAGAGTCAGGTCACTTCTCTTAACTTTTTTTTTTTTCTTACATAGATTTTTGACATAGAGGGTGTGGAAAGAGAGAGGGGGAAGGTGAGAAGTCATCCATCTCCTGGGAGGATGGCCATGTTACAGTCCTTTCTCCTCCACTCTCCTCTTGAGATTTTGGACCTGCTCACACGTGCACCTGGTGTGATTTTTCAAGCTACCAGACCCGAGACTTGAACCATGGTCAGCCATGTGAGAGCCTAGCACCTTAACCACCATGCCATCTGCTGATCCTCTTCATATAACTTTAAAAAATTAGATTAAGATTTTTAAGATTAGATTTTTCTTTTGCTTGAGTTCTCATAGGTTTGTTTATTCTAATAGTCTTTCGGAAGAACCAGTTTTGGGTTTTATTTATCAAATCTACTTTTATTATGATCATTTCTAAATTAAATACAATTTTTGTTTCTTCCTTTTCGTATTTGCTTAGTTTATATAATTTCATATTTCTCATGTTCGAGCAAATGTATACATATGAAAGGCTACAAAATTTCCCGTGGACATCACTGTGGATATACCCCATGGATTTTGATAGGCCATGCTCTTATTACGGTTGTTTCCAAAGGGTTTTTTATTTTAGTTTTTATTTTAGCTCAAGTTTATCAGCTTTCTCCTTTGTCCCTTTAATCCTGTTCACAGCAGATTAATTTTAGAATACAAATTCCCTTCTAAATACTAATGTTTTTTACATAATTTGGTACTTAGCACATTATGGCCATAGAATTTTAAACATCTTATCATTTTCACTGTGGAAACTTTGTTACCAACATGCATTTTTAACTATTTTTTTTATTGTTTCTTTCTCGTTTTATTGCAATTTGGTGAGAGAATGTGATTTGTATATTATCAGTCTGAGTTTACTCACACATTGCACACATGTTGGGTATGGGTTGAAATCCTTCTGTAAAAAAAGAATTAAGGATGCTCTTGTTTTTTATTTCTATGGTCTTATTTGTTTTGTTTGCAGAGATCTTTTGAACTAGTGAATCATCTAGTCTGTCCAGGGTGTTCCTCTGCTTGCTTGGGCTGATGGGATGGAGACTCGAGACAGCACGAGTGTTTGCCCAGGCCTGGCACCGTTCTGCTTGCCCTGGTTGTGTCTTGCCAGGTAAGAGCTGCCCGGCTGTCTCTGATAGTGTACCAAGGGCAGCTGCAGGGCAGGGGGCACCTCTCCTGCTTGTGGGGAGGGGTCCGTTTGCTCTTACAGCTGAGATGCTGCACACTTCTCCACCTAGGGATGGGTTTTGCTGATCGGCTTCGGCCTGGCCTGGGCTCCTGAGCCAGCTGGCCAAGTGGAGATGGGGCCAACAGGAATGGAGGCCCTTCCTGCAGAGCTCCCGTGCTCCCTACTGGGCCCTGCTGGGCTGCTGCTCTGACACGGAGGGCGGCGGGCAGCTGGAGGAACCTCTGCATGATAACACCCTGGTGGGCTCTTCTCTCACTGGGGCTCTTGGGATACCCACCTGCAGCCCTGGCTTCCTTGCTCAGCCTCCCATCCAGTCACTCACCTTCTCACCCTCCCTGCCGCACACGGCCTTGCATCCCGTCCCCCGAGGTTCCCGGGAGGTGCTGAGGTTGTGGAGTGTTTTTGAAAGTGGAGACCCAAACATGCATCCATGTTCATAGCAGTGCTGTTCACGGTAGTCAAAGGTGGAGACAACCTGAGTGTCCATTGGTGGGTGGGAGGGGGGGGCGAACGTGGTGGACTCATACTGTGGACGATGGCCCAGCCTTCAAAGGAAGGGGATTCTGACCATAGACAAGCCTTGAGGACATTATGCAAAATAAAATAAGCCAGACCGGAGGACAAACAGCGTGTGGCTCCACTTGCTGGACGTGCTGAGGGCAGTGAGTGCCACAGGCAGAAGGGACAGTGCTTTCCAGGGACAGGAGTCGGTGCCTAATGGGTTTGGAGTTTCAGCTGGGAATGACAGAAAACTGCAGAGGCGGAAGGTGATGATGGCTGCACAGCTGTGTGAGTGTACCTAGTGCCACGGAGCTGTACACTAAACGTGGCTAAGACAGTCAGCTTTCTGCACTCTACCACAGTTTTAAAACACAAAAAGATCATGGACTTGGAAGCCAAGAATGCCTTCACCGTTAAGTTGTATGAACTTGAGCAGTTACTAAACTTCCCGCGGCTCAGTTCTCCTCTGTAAAATGGGGGCCACATGTAGTTTTTATTTTTAGAGAGATTTTGCTATAGGGCATGTGAGCTCACCAGAGAGACACAGAGAGAGAAAGTGAGAAATCACCCCCTGGGGGATGGCCACACCACAATCCCTGCTCCTCCATTTTCTTCTTGGGATTTTGGGCACGCACGCACATGTACCTCATATGTTTCACGCTGCTGGGTTCAGGACTCAAACCATCGTCAGTCATGTGGAAGTTCAGTGTCTTAATCACTGCACCACCTGCTGATCCCACATGTGTCTTAAAGCAGTTTTGTGGAGTGATGGAGGTCTCAGCAGTGAAGGCTGTAGGTGCTCCCAAGGGGCCCCAGAGAAAGGAGGGTAAGGAGTGGGGACTCAGTTCACCCCGAGGCTATGTCAGGGCACCTGTATCCCTAGCCTTCTTCCAGGGAACTTGTAAATGCCTCCCCACACCCATGTCTCAGCACCCACTCCCTGCCCCCAGCACCCGACTGCTTCCCCATCCTTCGATGACCTTGTTCTTCAAGGCAGTGCCAGAGTCACCGCCACGGGGCGTCCGGGTCCTGACTGCCCTGCCCGGCCCCCGGGTGCTGCATCCTAACTGGCCCGACGCTTCACTGCAGACCTGTGTTCCCACCGGATTCTAAGGTCCTGGACAAGTTCTCAGCTATGACCGACAGAGGCCCCCGTGGAAACTTCACTGGCCCTTGTTACAGTGGACGTCCTGCTCGCGTGTCCCTGGACTGCTTGATCGTACTGCATCTCAGACTGGGACCCAACCACTGACTGACCAGACACCCTGGCCGTGAACATGGGGTACGAGTTGGCAAATGCTGCACGTTGGACACAGGGTGGTTTCAGTTTTCCCTGCTCTAAAATAACCCAAACAATGGCATCACGGGTCTGACGCCACACGCCTTCTGACAACAGACGGTATCGAGCCCTCTGCAAACCCAGGTCTAGAGAGAGGAAGTGGTATGCAAGTGTGCAGAGACTGCACGGCACACGTGCTCATCCGTGTGTGTCGATGTGTGCAGGTGTGCATGTGTGTGCTCAGAGGACAGCTCCAGCTCTCAGCAGTGCTGGGGGACTACAGGACGGGGTCACGTCCTCCAGGGTGGTGTAGAATGTCCTTGGCACCGGCCTTCTGCTGAGCTCAGACTGTTTGGAGGGACCATCCTTTCCGAGCCCTCACAGGGCGTTACATGCAGTGGCCACAAGGTGGCACCAGAGTCAAGCAAGTGCATGAGGGAGCCTGGTGGGCTCTGCAGCTGCCCTGAGCCTCTCCACCTGAGTGGGCTACCTGGGGGGCCTGACACAGGCCTAGGCTGCCAGGTGATGGTGAGCACTGTGAGGCATGACAGGTGCTGTTTGTTTGGTGCTTATGGTCCCATAGCACATGTTCCCTCTTTGTATCTCCCCAGCATCTAGAACCTTGTATTTTTCTAAACTCTGTATTTTAGAAACCCCCAGGGAAGAGTTAAAAGTTCTGGAGACTTTAAGTTGAGGTTCTTCTGCATAAAGCAGTGTGTATGCATACAGGTGTACAGCATGGGAAACTGCACGTGTGTATGTGTGTGCGTGCATGCATCTGTGTTACATTTCTATGTGCTTGTGTGCACATGCATGTTAGTGTGTGTCTCTGTGTTTGTTTGAAAGCGTCTGTTATTTTGTGTGTGCTTCTTTTTTTTTTTAGAGGTTTTTGCTATAGGGCACGTGCACTCGCCAGAAAGAGAGAGACAGAGAGACAGAAAGCGAGAAATCACCCCCCAGGAGGGATGGCCACACCGCAATCCCTTCTCCTCCATTCTCTTCTCGGGATCCTGGGCACGCACGCACACGCGCCCGGCATGAGTTTAAGCCACTGGGTCCAGGACTCCAACTGCAGTTGGCTACGTGGGAGTTCAGTGACATAGCCATTACGCTAACTGCTGGTCCCTACTTTGTGTGTGCTTTTCTGTATGTCTGTAGGCACGTATGTGAGCATGTGTGCCTGCATGTTTGTGCCCCGTGTGTGCTGAGGAGTTAAGGTGAGATGCCCAGAGACAGTGGACACTGTTGTTGCCCAGGAGAGAAGCTGTCATACGTCTGCATCGTGGGGTCGTGTTGTGGGGGAGGCCAGGGCAGCCTGTTCACAGTAAGGAAGAGGAGGACTGGGCTGGACCTGGCCCTCCTGTCCTCCGGGCAGGTGGAGGGAGGGCGGCCACAGTGGGGCGAGGGCCGGAGGGGAAGGGCAGGCATCAACAAAGGCCAGGCCCCTGGAAGGCACTTTGGTGCCTGTGGAGGGTGTCCCTTGGGAAGAGGCCCACAGAGGTGGGTGGGTGGACGCACTTGTGTGGACGGTGGTGTGTCCAGGCACCCCTGAAACAGGAGGGACACGCAAAGGTGGAGCGACACGTCAACCCACTGAAAAAATAGAGTCATTCCTCATACTAGGCTTTAACATAAATCCCAGATAGATTAAAACTTTAAATTTAAGGGGAGGGGGTAACACAAATGAACAACAAAAACGGCTCATGAGCAGGTGTTTAATTCGGGCCATCCCAGGAAGCAGGGGCGCGGGAGCAGAGATGGGAAGCGGCAGTGGCCTGCCCGTGGGGAGTGGGGGTCGCTGACCTGAGGCCCTAAGGACCCAGCAGAACATGGCGATGGCCAGGAGGGCACAGCTGCTCTGTCACCCAGGAATCCCTCTGAGCTGTGGCCTCTTGCAGCCCAGGACCCTTGAACCAGTAAAGGGCAAGGCTGGGGAGGCCACAGCATCTGAAATCCCGGTCCTGGGCAGGCAGGGCACCGTCCATAACAGTCCTGGAGAAAAGAGGGAAGCCCCAGCCCCCACGAAGGCGACCTTGTACCCCTGGATTTGCACAGCTCTTTCCCCTCGTTGCCCAGGGGCACTTGCATTAACAGAGTTTCTGCATGCCAAGGCCAGGTGGCGGTGCTCCCCGTGGCTGTGTCTCAGTCACCTCCAGAGCTACCAGTGCCGTCATCACTGTGTGCTAACGAGGCCCTGGGGCTGGCCGAGGTCAAGTGAGACTGAGGGGTCGCCACTTTCAGCCCCTCCTGGGCCTGATCTCCTTCAGATCTTAGCAGAGAAGCCACCAAAGCTTCCTTGGGCCCATGCAGGGGCCTGGGCTATCCCATTGGGGCCAGCTCTAGAAAGGTGGACCCAGCACATGAGCCCGCAGAGCCTGCCCCACCCGAGGAAGCGACAGGGCTTGTTCAGGGTCAACTGTCCCACTGGTTTTTAGATTCAGGGTGGAGTCCTGCAAAGACCTTGTTCTATGAGCGCCACAGTGCACTTGGAGTCCCATGTAGCACATGAGCACACACACGTGCACGTGCACTGTGTACACACCTGTCCCACACCTCTCAGCTCTGCACCTTCAGTCCCCCCTCCCCTGCTTGCTTGCCCATCCGTACCCATCCTTCAAGGCCTCACTCAAAGTCCGTCCTTTGTAAACCATGCCTGGTCCTCTTCCTCCCTGCTCTCAGGCCGCAGTGGTGCCCTCCCAGCCATCCAGCACTCCCTGGGCTCCAACGCGGGTCGTGTCGGCTCACGCGTCCTCACGTGTCCCCTGTGAGTCCAGGACCCGCCTAAGCTCACTGGGTAGTGGGGATGTGCAGGCCCATGGAGGCCATGGGCAGAGTCAGGCCCACACTCACTGCAGGGCTGAGCTCGGGAGAAGGGGACACACGAGAGAGGAAATCGGAGGATCACTGACAAGTCCCTGCAGCCCTAGGGCAGTGGGAAATCTGAGTGGACAGGCCATGAGCAGGCCAGAGGTGGCGTGGGCAGCCCTGTACCGGGGCTGGGGGAAGGAGGCCATGCTGCCCGGCAGGGGAACTCGGAGTCGGCCAGTGGGAGGCTGAGCTGCCCTCTGTGGTGTGGTCACTCATCCCTGGGTTTGCATTGTTCAGGAAACCTACGAGCACATCTTGTGTACATCCTCTGTCCCCAGTCGGAATGGAGCGATGAAGAGCTGGCTTCCCTGGGAGCTTTCACAGGACGCATTCTTAGAGAAGAAACCAGGGGGCTTCGTTGCAGGCCGCTGGCCTGGGGTGTCTCTGTGGGTCTCTGCAGGCTGGGTTAGGAGGAGCTGTGTCCCGGAGTGCTGAGCCTGCAGAGTGGAGGGCTGGCTCCTTCCTGCCCACGGTGCCTGCCTAGCTCCTGCAACAGTCCTGTCTTCTGTTCTGAGAGCAGCAGTGAGCCCAGCCGTGGCTGCTATCACGGGCCAGCGCTTTCTTGTGCCAGGCTCTGCTAAACCTCGAAACAAGCCTATAATTATCGGCATTGCACAGATGCAGGAGCAGCCCCAGCAAAGCTACAGAGATGCCCCCAGGTCCCTTAGCCAGGAGGCAGCAAGGCCATTGTTTGGCCTGACCCGCGGACTCCAAGGCTGACCTGGTTGGCCCAGCGTCGTGCAGCCTGTGCCGGGTTTCCGCGGTCCCCATGGCTAGCCTCCCGGTGGCTGAGGCACAGCTGTGGCAGGTGAGCTGGAGCCAGAGCTTGCTCCCAAGCAGATGCCCAGGCCCTGTCCACAGTGCCGGGCAGGCTCCCGGCACAAGAGGGAGGCTCAGGCCCTGTTCCTGGCAGTAGCACAGTTCTGCTCAGCACCTCCCGAAAGCCACCAGGAAGGCCTCTGACGAGGCTGCTGGGTGGGTACCGGGACCACGGCTCGCCAGGGTCTGCACATGGATCTCGGGAGGGCCGATCCTGGGCCCAGCGGGCAGCTCCTCCTACTGGCCCTGCACTGCCCCGAGCCCAGATGGCTGGCTGGCGCTCCCCTGACCTCCCGCCCTCAGTCGACTAAGGGACTCCCCTCCTTCCGCTCTATCTGGCCCTGCTTGTCCCTGTTCTGCCACGTGGAAGCAGCAGCCCTTCCGGAAACCATGTCCTCCAGAGAGATTCGATTATGTCCGGGTGGTGCGACCTTGTTAATGCAATCAGGAAGTTTTCTCAGGACTTCAGCTGCTCTGCTGGCAGCCAGGCCTGGCTCCCGGGGCGCAGCTTCTCTCTGAGCTGGGAGGGTGCAGGAGACCCTCCACAGAGCCCGCTGGTTCCGAGCAGAGAGCCAGCTCCAAGCACAGCCCTCACGGGGCGTCTCACCGCCCGCCCTCTTCCCTTTTTCTTTGGGTGACACACTGGGCTCCGATTTTAGGTGGAATCATTGAGAGTCTTCATCTGTTTAGGAAAAGCACTCAGCGATGAGGAATCAGCCTTTTGGAGAAAACGCCAGAAAGCAGCCATTTTTCCACTAAGGTTCTTAATTGAACATTTTTGAGAGGAGAGCAAATTTGAGGAGAGTCCAGAAATTCTCCATTGTGACAGCAAGCCCTAATCAGAGCTCGGCGCTGTGTTAACCCCCACGGGCGCACTCCCAGGTTCCGGGGCCCATGGGAGGGGAGGGGATCGAGGCAGTCGGATGACAGAGACTTAGAGACGTCAGGGTGACACTGCTCCTCGATTGTCCTGACCCACCTCAGACCTGCACCAGGGCTGACCTCTGCTTCGCCGCCGAGGTCAGTGTGAGAAGTTTGAAACTGGGGACCGGGCCAGAGGGAAGAGTGAGCCTGGCCAGGCAGGCAGTGGAGTCCCGGCTCTGGAGACCTGAGCTGGGCTGAGCCCGGTTTCCCAGCCAGGCAGGGCAGGCTCTGTCAGTGTGATGGCTCGCGTGGGGTCAGGGGCTGTGGCCCAGTGAGAGCGCCCCTCTCTGCAGACAGAGGAGGGACAGAAGCTGGGAAGGTGAGGCAGCCGCGTGCAAGGGGTGAGTCTGCTGGAGGATCCAGGAAGAACCCCTTCTCCTTCTCCAGTGCATCCGAGCGGCCAGTGTATGGCCCACAGTGCACCAGGCCTGTCTGTCCCCGCGGCACCTGTGCTGGGGCCTCTCCCAGCAGAGCCCGGCTGAGCCCCCTGATGTGGCTCTGGGACACCCTGTGGTTCCCGTGAGCAGAGCCGACAAGATTATGGGCTGGAGGGCTCAAGTCAGATGTCATCTCGCTGGCTTCGGCAGAACCACCACCAACTCAGCCCTCAGCCCCACTGTCGGGCCACGCAGAGTGACAGCTGATGAGACAGAGTGCCCGTTTCCGGCTCGTTCCAGACCTGCTTTCCTGGGGCTGGTTCTCGGTGCGGTTCCTGCTCTCGCCCCTGGATCGGGTGAGACTTTCGCTTCATTTTTGTGCCTTGTGGGTGCTGGGCAGGAACAGCCAGCAGTGGAGGACTGGGGGGGGGGGGGTCCAGAGCAGTCCCGGATGGCAGCACCGGGCACCCAGGCGCGCGTGTGACACAGGCACCAGGAAGAAACAGAGTGGCCGGAAGGGGCCCAGTACAAGCGGGAGCCCTCCCGCCCGCGCCCCCCACGTTATGTCACAGCCCCTCTGGTTCGCAGTCTCGGCCTGTCCCTTGGGCAACGTGAGAGGTGTCTGTGCCACGCTTTGCACCAGAAAGACAATTCAGGCTTGGAGTAACCGAGTCTTACAGTCGGTTACCTCCACCCCGCCCGCCGGGACGCACGAGATCGTTCTCTTTCCCCGGATGTAGGTGGTGCTACTGCGAGCCCCGAGTGCATACAGCGTTCCCCTTCTCCGACGTCATTTCCGGGCGGAAATACCCGGACGTGGACTCGGCACTCCAGAGGAAGGGACTCCGAGTGCGTGGAGGCAGTCCCCAGGCTGCCGGCTCCCACACCTCCAACCTGCTGCCGGCTCTTCTGTCAAGGCTGATCCGCTTCGTCTTCGTCGGGAAACGGCCCCTGACCACCCCAGGCCTCTGCACTGCGGCAGTGCTGACCGCCACCCACCTCTGTGGCTGCTGTTGTCTTGGATTTTTTTGCTGTTTGTGTTATTTCCGCGTGAACCACCTGTGCATACCCATCACACCTTTATCAGTCAAAAACTTGATGAATTCATTAAAACTCAAGGGAATTTTTAGTATACGGTGTTACAATATCAGCTATTGGTCAATACCAGATATTAGAGATATCTGGTACAAATATATTGCTAGCCTGTTCACTTTCTTCTTCCTTTTTTTTTTTTTTTTTTTTCAGTTTTTTTCCCCCAAAGGGCATATGCACTCACCGGAGAGAGACAGTGAGAAAGGGGAATTAAGAAATCACCCTCAAGGCAGGATGACCACGCTGCAATCCCTTCTCCTCCATTCTCCTGGGATTTGGGGCATGCACATGCATGTGCCTGGCATGATTTTTAAGCCACCAGATCTGGGATTCAAACCAAGAATGACCACGTGGGAGTCCAATGCCTTAATCACTGCGCCACCTACTGGCCCTCCTTATTTTATCCATCCAGTCATGGCCCTGACTTCATTGGGGAAAGGAGACTGTCCCCTGGGAGTCCCCAGCCGTCCTCTCTGGGTGAGCAACGCCCTTCCCCACACCAGTGTGCAGGCCACCCCAGGGCTGCCAAGCCTAGCCGGGAGTGGCCTCTGGGGCAGCCTGTACTGGACACCACCTTGTGCGTTACTCCCCCAGGGCACGAGGGCGGGGTGACACCTGGAGAAGGGCCATCGGTCGGCCTCCTGGATCTGAAGGCCAAGGCGGGCAGCTCCCGGCTCGGCCCAGGACATGTGGCCGCACTTGAATCCTCACCAGGCTGGCCAGGCTCTCCCAGACTTTCACAGGACTGGGCTCCAGCTGGTCCTGCCAGCAGGTGGCTGAGCACCCATATGGGCCTGGCCGGTGCAGGTGCCCAGGGCGCGGAGCAGTGTCACCTGTGCAGCAGGACCTGTGGGGCGGGACAGCCCAGAGGACGTCGTGGGGGCAGCTGAGCTAACACCCACTGTGCCCAGCACAAACTTCATGCATCTGGAGACAGAAGGGCTGGGCGCTACCCAGGCAGAGGGTGGTGGTTCTCACCAGACCCCTCCCAGCCTCTCTGGCCTCCCCAGCCCCCACACCCAGTATCTGCTTGGCCCCTGCCCACTGAGCCGGCCCCTTGGGGTGTCTTTGTGCCTGTCACATTCTCCTGAACCCCTCCTCCACCAGTCTTCCCTTGTGGCTGTCAGAATGAGTCTGTACAACAGCACTTCCTGGGGGTCATCCCAGAGGACTTCCTGGTAAAGGTGTCCCCCAGGCACAGGCTTGCTATGTAGATGGTGGAAAGGAATGCATTTGCTGGTAGTTGGAGCCCCCTGCTCTGCAAAGTCAGGTTCCCTTCTGGCCCAGCTAGAATCCCCTGACCTCCCAGATGTCCGTGCAGAGATTTGGGGTGCTCTGGGTGGGGTAGGAGATCTGGAGGTGCTCTGCTCCTACCCACCTCATCTTGGGGCCGGGGTGAAGCTCAGGAAGGCAGCCAGCTGTCCTTCCCCTTGTCCCCAGCCTCCTTTGTGCGTGAGTCACCAGCTGGAAGTCGCCTGCATTTGTTTTAATTTATCAGGACTTGGCTCATCCCGGAGCTGCCACTGGCTCGTCCTTCCTTCCACTGTGGCGAGGGAGGGGCGGGCGCCTTGCAGTAAAGCACTTTCCCTTCATCATCTTAAAAAGAATTCTTAGCAGAAGCAATGGGAGAAATTTACTGGCCTGTCAGAAAAGCCATTGCTCATCAGACGAGAGAAAGGAAAAGCAAAGGTCATCAATTCGTGGCAGTGTCTCAGGAAGGGATTAAATCATTTAGAAACATGTCCTTAAGAAATCATTGAAGCCTCGCTCTGCCGTTTTCTTCTCCCTGGCCTTCCCATCAGCGCATTTCCAAATGCAGAGCGAATCGGATGCAGAGAGCCGCTTCCCAGCTGCTCGAGGGCCGTGGCCACACCATGCTGGGGAGAAGCCTGAGCAGACCCGAGGGGTGGGTGTGTGTAGTACACACTCGTGTGCCCGCAGCAGGCATCTGAGCCATCGGTTACAGGAAGGCGCACCCACAACTGCTGTCTACTGTGCTGGTTTTCGGCTTTCTGTTTCTGCTATATTGTGGGTTACCACAAGTAAATAAGGGTTCGGATAAGCCTCTGACCACAGGACTCCAGAGGCGTGTTAGAGTCCCCTGGGACTGTGCTGTCACTGTCGCCCACGGTGCTCTGCAGCCCCTGGCACCATGGAGTCCTCTTCATCATGCCACCTGGCGGTGGGGACGCTGCAAAGTGCCCTAGCCTGGTGCGTCCCTTGACAGTCCATCGACAGTGGTTAGGAGCTTTGGCTTTTATTTATTTATTTATTTATTTTAAAAATTCTGTCAGAGGGCATATGTGCTCAACAGAGAGAGAGAGAGAGAGAGAGAGAGAGAGAGAGAGAGAGAGAGAGAGGAGAAAGCGCACCCCCGGAGTGTGGTCGCACCACAGTCCCTTCTCCGTCTCTCCCTCTCTTCTGGATTTTGGGCATGCACACACGTATGCGCCCAATATGTTTTTCAAGTAGTGGGACCCAAGACTTGAACCAGGCTGAGTCCTTGCAGAGCCAAGGGGTCTTGCTGACCAAAGTCTCCATGGGGACCTGTCCCCAGCTTGGTGGAGGGCGGACAGGAGGGGGTGCTCCCCTAGATAGACACCTTTGCCTGCCCCTGGCCTCATACCTCCTGCTCCTGCTCCAGCCCAGCTGCACCCTCCTGGGGCTCAGGGCCATGGGTGCTGCTGCTCTCTGGAAGGCAGGTGGGCCTTTGTCCCCTGCCAGGTGCCCAGGGCCTGCTCCACATTGGGAATGCAGGGTGGATCCTGAAGGCAGGACTTCCCTCTCTTCCCCTTACTTCTCTCTCTAGCCTCACGGCCCCAGGGGCTGCCCTGGAGTCCACTCTGAGCTTTGCCGCATTCTCCAGGGTCTCTGTTCCTGAGAGAGACTGGGGGCTGAGGTTGGAGACGCAGCGAGCCATCTTTCATGTTTGTCAGACGAGCTGTGCGTGGGGGCCTTCCTATTCATGGACACTAACTGGGGGGGCGGTGCAGAGTAAAGCCCATGGCCCGTTCTCGGGGTGCAGTGGGAGTGCACAGGAGCCCACTGGGGAAGGAGGGCCCAGCAGGCTCTCCTGACTGAGTCCTGGAGTGGGACAGGCAGGCTTGAGTGGACGAGGGTGGAAGAGTCCTCAGGCTGAGGAAGCAACCGTAAGCACAGGCCAGGGCCGGGTGAGCAGCTGTTCCAGGCTGAGGACTTCCTTCATTTTGCCCCAGAAAGTCCCACAGTGGGGAAAAGTGCATTTTCCCCTTTGGATCACGTGTCAGGCTGTAGGTGTGAGAGGAGAGCCCGGGAAAGCAGGCCACCCTCAGACAGTGCAAACACACCAGGCACATGGGGAGGTCTGATCAAGGAGCACCCAAGGCAGGTTATGTCTCAGAAAGACCCTCAGGCTGCACCTCAAAGGGTGATGGGGTGGAGGAAGACGGCAGGCAGGGAGGCAGAGGGAGGTGGGGGAGCAGGAAAGGAGTGGGAAAGGGAGGTCAGGGAGGCAGCTGTGGGGGAGCAAGAGGGCGCTGGAGGGATCCATGTTATGTAGACAAGGAGTCAGAGTCCTGAGCTGGGCTGTGGGGTGGGGTGGGATGCAGGCTTGGAGAAGGGAGGTAGATAGAAAGGCTTGACGGGGAAGGATGGGGGACTTGGGAACCAAGGTTGGGGTGACACCAGGACCCTGCTTGGGTCACCATTTGGATGTCTGCAGTGGTCTATGGAATTGATTCCCCTGGAGAGGCTGAGCAGCTCTGTGTCCAACCAGGACCAGGGGAACAGGAAGCGTGCTGTTGGAGACTGGAAGACGGGAGTGCAGGGGGATCTGGGCTGGAGTCACCAAGCACAGTGGTCCCCAGCGAGGCTCCAGGTGGGCTCGTGCTGCTGAAATGAGGGGCAAACAGGGTGGGTTCAGAGACCAGGAGGGGAGAGAGGGTGTGTAAGGGGTAGGGTGCCTCACAAGGAGGTGGGGATGAACCTTCAGAGACTGGGGGGGTGTGGCCAGTGACTCCTCAAGTGGCCGCACATCCCAAATCTTGTTATTCTCATGGTCACATTTGCCACACCCATGGCCCACTTCAATATACTGGGCTTTATGTACCAGGCAGATATAGAATCCTGCACCGAGTGAACTGAGACGTTCACATTTTCCAGCACAGATGAACATTTATCATATTGACCATGGAGCTGGCCCCAAAGGAAGCTTCAACAAATACCAAAGATGATATCCAGGACGTGCTCTCTAATCACAATGCAATAATGGTAGACACCACGGAGAAGAGGCTCGAACCCAAACACTTCTGGAAACTACAGTAATTCACAGACCGAAAAAAGAGGGTAAACGGAGCACAAATGACATAAATTAAGCAAGAGTAACAGCATATATTGACTCTCACACGATGCAGGTAAAACAGCACCAGAGGGAAATTTATAACCTAAGGTGTTACGTTAGAGAATGAGATAAAATGAAATGTGTTCAACACCAGATGTTAGGAAATGATGCATGTGAAAGAGCTCAGGGAAGAAGCTGAAGGCAGAAGAGGGTGGTTGGGCGAGGAGAATGAAGAGCTGGCAAGGCTGACAGCCCTGTGTGCTGGACTGGGCCGGGTTCCTGCTTCGTGGGTCATGGGTTGGGTGGAGCTGAGCTGGGGGTAGGAGGGAGGAGGAGGAGGAGCTGGGGTGGAGAGGGAGGGACTGAGTTAACTATTTGGGAAAGGGCTGCTTGAGTGTTGGTTGGATGGGCCATCCACGCAGACATCAGGTCCCCATTTGGCAGACTCAGGGTAGAGCTGAGGGAATCCACGTGAATGTCCTAGGTCAATGAGGCAAGTGGCAGTGTCAGGTGGGATGACCGAGACCACCTGAGCCTCGAAAGCTGTGGGTTCCTTCTCCTCATGGGGAGGAGGCTGGGAAGGAGAGGGACACACAGGGGAAGGGCGTGTCAGGCGACAACCAGTAAGGTAAGTTTTGTTTTGGTTTTGCTAGAGGACTCCTGTGCTCACCAAAGAAAGACAGAGACAGGGGAAAGGAGGAGAAAGGAGAAAGCACCTCCCGTGAGGAATAGTCACACCCCAATTTCTTCTCTTCCATCTCTCCCTCTTTTTGAGACATTGGGCATGCGCACATATGTACCCCGTGTGTTTCTCTAGCCACCGGATTTGGGATTTACATTGTGCGGTTGGCCATGTAGGATCTGGCTGCTTTGACCAACGGCCACTGAGCCAGCCCCAGGCAGGTTTTTGAAGTTTTGCCAGAGGACACGTGTGCTTGCAGGAAAGGCAGAGAAGGAACATGAGACAGCACCCCCAAGGCCACTGCTCAGAAAGAAAAGGGCTCCCTGAAACGTGGAAGGACTTTAACAGGGGACAGTAGTCAGGCCTAGTAGCTAACACACACAAGATCCAACCAAAAGACCAGACAGACGCAGGGACAGCTAGATTGTGAGGTAAAGATTGTTGTGATGAAATAGGGAAATCGGATGTAGAAGAAAAACATCCAACTGGAGAAAAGGCTGATGCAAATGCATGATTTTTCTTTTTCTTTTTTCTTTTTTGAGTTAGGAAGAAGATGAGGTGGAAAGAAAATATTGACAGGTTAAATTCTTGCTTCCTTTTTATTGACCTCTGAATATGCTGGGCTGTATATACATGACTGTCATGTATGTACATATACATATATGTGCATGTGTATGTCAAGCAACAAGGTGCAAAAGAAACAGATTGGAGTTTTACCTGCCAATTAAGTGACCTCTGGGCCTTTGCACATGCTGATCCTTCTGTCTGAAAGACACTGCTGCCCCTTGCCTGGCCAACCCATCCATGAGCCATATCTTGGTCTGCATTTGGAAGCCTCCTCCTGTATCACCCCGCCTCCAGATTACCATAGGTGCTGCTTCTCTCTGCTCCTATGCATCTGGGGCTTTCTCGAATTGTCACACTAAACACTGTGTACTGCTCAGCTCCCTACTCCCACCACACACACTTTCTGATGAAACAAAATGCAAACTATACACATGAATAAATCCATGCAATGCAAATGTACTGCCTAGATAGTAAGAGTTCAGCAAACACCTCTGTACGGCTCACACACAGTTCATGAATAGAATATTTCCAGTAGCTTGGTATATAGCCTCCTCTTTCTGATCATATCTCTAGTCATCTCTCTCTGCTCTCCTGCCAGAGACAACCACTATCCTACTTTGGCAATCCCTGCTCTTCTTTGTCATCAAACATAACAAACTTTTTATTATTGCAACTATATTGCAGGTATTCCTTGGTGATGCTCCCTCTCCATGACGTTCCAGGGATTTACTCATGTCGCTCCATGAAGCTATTCGTTTTCACAGCTGTGAAACTGCATCTCGTCATACGTAGACCACGACTCATTTACTCACGTGCTGACGGGCACGTGGATTGTGTGACCTTTTTCCCATTGTCAACAGTGTTCCCACGAACCTCATATCCATACA
Source organism: Tupaia tana (assembly GCA_026018925.1). Taxonomy (NCBI): domain Eukaryota; kingdom Metazoa; phylum Chordata; class Mammalia; order Scandentia; family Tupaiidae; genus Tupaia; species Tupaia tana. The sequence continues at coordinate 81,131,235 of JAKSZU010000010.1, forward strand.
CGTCCTGTGGGACGCCCAGGCAAGAATTTCTCCAGGATAGATTGTATTCACTGGGGCAAGAGGGCTAAGTTGTAGGGTATGTGCGGTTCGCCTCTTCTAGGTAATGCTAAGCTGTTCCTCAGGTGGTTTATGCCAGCCTACATCGCACGGCAGCGGGTGAGAGTTCCCGATGCTCGGCATTGCCAACACTGAATTGACAAACGTTTAAACTTTTGTCAGTCTGGGAGTGTGCGCAGTGGTGTCGTATCACGGTTACCTCACATCTCTCTCATTAGCAACATGATTGAGCATCTTTTCATATTTTTATTATGCACTCAGATTTTCTCTTTCACTCCTTCATAAGCATCTTCTGCACATTTCTGCACTGGGTTATTTTTATTTCTTATTGGTTTTGTTCTGGAGACATGCCTCCAGGTGCGTGGGAGCCAGTTGTGCCCCTCTCTGCCCAACTCCATGCTCAATGACCTCACGTGAGTGGCTTGAAATTGGCTACATGGGACTATTTGTGTCGTGAAATGAAAAAAATCAGCAAATGCTAAAAATCAGGACGTTCTTGGATCTGAGAGTCAGTTGTTAAACATTTTTCAAAACACCACTGTTGGGACCAGCAGTTAGCGTAATGGCTATGTCGCTGGACTCCCACGTAGTCGAGCGCGGTTCGTGTCCCGAAGCTGGTGGCTTAAACTCACGCCAGGCGCGTGTGCGTGTGTGCCCAAGATCCCGAGAGGAGAATGGAGGAGAAGGGATTGCGGCATGACCATCCCCCCTGGGGGGTGATTTCTCGTTTGTATCTCTCTGTCTCTCTCTGCCTGTCTGGCGAGCACGCGCCCTATAGCAAAAACCTCTCCAGAAAAAGAAAAAAAAAAAAAAAAAAAAACACCACTTTTTACAGGAGTTCTTTGTGGGCCCATAATGTACCAAGTCACTTGTCAATTGTATGCACTACAGATATTATATCCCATCCCAAGACTTCTAAAAATGTCCTCTCAGGCAACATTTTTTTTCAGGGGAGTGGTTTGACATAGAGTGTGTAAACTTGCCAGAGACAGAGAGAGGGAAAGCAAGAAATCAACTCCAAGGGGGATGGCCACGCTGCAATCTCATCTCCATTCTTCTCTGGGGATTTTGAGCACATACACACAGACGCCCGGCATGATTTTCAAGCTACCAAGCAGGGTTTCAACTGTAGTCGGCCATGTGGGGGTCTAGCACCTTAGTCACTACACCACCTACTGACTCCTCTTTCAGGTAACTTATGATTAATAGTTCTCACTTTTAATGTGATCATATTTTTAATTTTTCTTTTCCTACCTGATTAGCATGTTTTGTGTCTTCATTCTTTTTTCTTTCTTCTATAAGAGAGGCAGAGAAACAGAGACAGAGAGAGAGAGACAGGCATCCCAAACAGAGCCTTGATTCTGAGACCTACTGCCCCAGATCGCAGATATGCACATGGCTGGCATACAGGAAGGTCTTGGAACTTCTTCCTGGAGGCCAGCCTTGCAGAGCATCGCATTACCACTGTGCCACTGTCCAAAAATTCTTTTTGTTTTGTTTTGTTTTGTGACTTTTAAAGACATTTTTTTTCTACCCTGAGACTATTAAGAGATTCTCACATATTTAATTCTAAGAGTCTGGGAATTTGGGCCTTTACATTTGAGCCTTTAGCATACCTGGAATTGATTTTTGTGGGCTGTGGGATAGGGTCCAGTTTCTTTTTCTTGAGAGTTCAGATCTCTTTTATATCTTCAGAGACAGAAGGATGCATTATAGTAACAGCCATGTTGAACTGGGTGAGATAAGGCTGATAATCTCAGAACTGGGTTAGAATCAGTGGCAGTAATAAGACGTCCATGCAACTCATTATGTTGTCTGTCATTGGGTGGATTGTCCCAAGACACTTATAGGCAAGGTTTCTGATTGTGGTAGACTAATTGCAGAAATAGGCCTATCTTTCCATGCTACCTTGTCACCTTTCATTTAGAGCCCTGTCCAATGACACTGGGCTTAATGCCATGGTTTGCTTTGACCAACAGGACAGGAGCAGATATCGGGCAAGCACATGCATATTTTCACCTGTTTCTTAGACTTCTGCCTCTACCATGAGGACAAGCCAGCATAAGTCAGTGGAGGGGTGCAAGGGACATACAGAAGAGAGCTGACCCCAGCCTTCATAAACCAGTCCACAGCCATCCCATCAGCTGATCTCTGATGAGCCCAGCCAAGATGGGCCATTACAGCCTAGAGTGGCAGAATTGACCCAGCACTCTGTAGATTCATTAGGAATAATAAATAGTTACTGTTTTGAGTCACTAAGTTTCAGGATAGCTTGTTACAGAGCGGTATCTAACTGATACACCAGTCAGTAAGAGCACTCAAGGTCCTTCAGGCTTCAGTGGCATTGTTTTATTTATTTAGGCAGTGGTATGTACTGAGCATGATTCCCTAAGGGTGTTCCTTGAAAACTTTGGTCAAATTTTACCATTTGTTTTAATTGGTAAGTCAAGGCTGCTCTTGTTAAGGTTTTTGTTGTTTTTTCCATTCATGGTAGAGTCCATGTTCATGCATGAGGGAGCGAGAGAGGGAAGCAGCACCCTCTGCAGGGCTTGGCAATGCTGCAGTCCCTTCATCTGGTCCTCCAACTCACCAGGATCCTGGGCCCAGGTGCACATCTGGCATTTTTTCTCAGCACACTGGGCCAGGGACTGAAGATGCAGTCAGCCTGTGGCTTCCAGCTCTTCCAGCTTGGCAGTCTGGTACACCACCAACTACGCTGCAGAGGCTGGGCCAAGGTAGCATTTTTGTTATCTCTGCCAAGGTGTTGTATTTCACATCTTGCCTACGTTCTCTGTAATTTCAGCATGCTAAGAGCTTTAGTGCACTTCAAAAGATCCGAGATACAACAGTAGAGGTTAGTAAATATCTCTCTCTTAAATTTTAAAACTCTTTCAAAACTATGAATGTATTATTGAGCACAGCTATGGCATTCTTCCTTCATTTCTAAAATATTTTGTTTTCATCATTTATTATTTTATTCCCAATTTTCTCTTTGATGCAAAAAGTAGTCAAAAAGAATCTCCTTCAGCCTGGCTAGCTTAATGGTAGTTGAAGAAAAATGGTGCTGGGTTCTGCTTCCCACTGGGTCTCCTTGTTCTCTTTTCTACTCAGGAACAACCACTGCCCTGCTCTCTCCTTCTGTCTCTGTAGTGCTCACCCACCTGGCTTAGTTCCTCCCCAGGAAGGGCACATAGAAAGGCCTGGCAGGACTAGAATCCAATGTTGTAGAATCTTTTCAAGATTAAAGAAGACTCACTTTCTGGACCAGGACTTACCCATTATTTTTTTTAATGAGAAAGAGAGAACAAGTGAGCATAGGAGGAAGGATGGGAAAGGGAAAAGGGGGGGGGGGGGGGATAGGCATATACGTATTTTAAAATTTCATATATTTTTAAAATCACTATTATTATTTTTAAATTTGCTATAGGGCACATGGGCTCACCAGAGAGAGACACAGAGAAAGAGAGAGAGAAAGTGAGAAAGCAAATCACCAGGTCTGGGACTCAAACTGTGGTTAGCCATATGGAAATCCGGCACCTTAATCACCAGACCTGCTGGCGACAGTATATAGGAATTTTTGACAGGGTCTTACCGCTTTGATCTCAGTTAGGTAGACATACAGGCTCTTGCTACCATGCCCAGCCTGTTCAAGTTGGTTCAGGATCTGGGCTTGGGCCTTCCCCGTGGACCCAGCCTCACACAGCAGCAACCTACTGCTTGTACAACTATTGGACCCCCAAATTCTTTTTAAAAAATATAGAATGGAAGTTGAAGACCCTCAAAAGGCAGAACCAGTCGAAGGATCTTTTTTTGTTGTCACTCTAACAATAATAAATATAGTAATTAGCATTTTTGTGTGTTAACCACTTGGCAGGTACTCTTATAAGCATTATAGATATTAGACTCATGTTAATCTTCAAAACAATCCTTAAACACAGCTACTACTGCCATTCCTGTTTTACAGAGGAGGGCGCCGATGCCTAAACAGTTGACTTGACCAAGCTCACACAGCTTGGGGGTGAAACAGGGATTCAACAAACCAGCACCGGAGTTCACATTTTGAAACCCCGAGGTAGTAGCTATGTTCAGATATCACCTCATGCTTTACAGTCCTCTAAGAAGCATGAGTATTTGCTTCACATATCCAAGCAGCCCAGGATCCTGAGCTCACTTGATTTTAGGATGAACACAGTCCACCTCTGAATAGACTATCGCTAGGACCTTCACCCAGTCACTAGTACACATTTTGTCCTACTGCCTCCCCCACTTGCCGTACCAGCTGAGAATAAGCTGCAGGTATCTCAACTATTTCCAAGCATGCAGCCTGCTTCCTAAAACGAAAACATTCTCTTACATAACCATAATACAATTATCTAATTTAGCACTGACTTGTTTTTGACATTGTTGCAGGCCAGTTCTGTAGAATGTGTTTGGAGTCTGCTGTTCCTTCATAATTAGATTCAGGTTACTCATTTTTAGCAAAAATGATACTGTATCTTTCTTAAGGCATCATTATGATGTTGATTTGTCCTATTACTAGGGATATTAACTTTGAGTCCATATCAAGGTAGTGTCTGACAAATTTTCCCATTGTAGAGGTATCTTTTTTCCTCTTTAAAATGAATAATCCAAACAAATAAGTTATTTCTCAATTAAATTTTTTCAAGTGGTTTGACCATCCATTGATGATTCTTGACTAATTAAATATTACACTGGTAACTACAAAAATAGTTGTTTTCTAACTCTATGTCATTCATTGTAAAGAATGTTGTTGTAATTCATTCCTTTTTTCATTCATTACTTACTTATAATAACATATATTCTATTTGTATTCACTGGGTTATAATCCACCGATGTTATTATTCACTTTCATTCTCAGAATACCTCAGATTTGGCCAATGGGAGCCACTTCGAGCTGGACCCTGTGTCCTTTCTTATGCTCTGTTTAGTTTTTAAGGATTAGTAATCCTTACCAAGGTGTTCTAGCAGGACGAAATGTGTTCTAGTGCCACAGCATATGTACTGGTCAGGGTTCTCCAGAATAACAGAACTAACAGGGTGCGTGCCTTTAGGGGGTCATTTCTCTTACATGAGGGCAGAGAGAGGGAGAAGGAGAGTTTTATTTTTGTTTTGTTTTGTTTTGGGCTTAATTCCTATCTGCTACTTGATCTTTGCTACTACCTGTGAAAAGCTATGGATTTCAGTGTTAATTTTGTCCCCTGCTATTTTAGTAAGTTTTAAAATTATTTGTTGTACCTTTTTATTGATTGGCTTGGAATTTGTAGACATACGATCATATGATCTGCAAATAGGGATAGCTGTTCTTTCCAATTTTTCTGTCTGTCCTCATTTGTCTAATTGCATTGGCTGGAATAATGGTAATAAGAACATCTTCATTTTGTTTCTGACACTGACAGGAATTTTTCTAGTGATAGGAATTTGGGGGCTGAGATATGGAAGGCATATATATATATTAGATAGATAGATAGATAGATCATGTTTTTAAGTATTAGTCTATTATATCAATTCATTGAAAATATTAAAATAAAAATGGTTATGGTCAGGTCAGCAGGTGGTGTGCTGGTTAAGGCACTGGATCGCACATGGCCAACTCCGCTGAGTCCCAGACCTGGTGGCCTGAAAAACATGCTGGGCTCATATGTGTACATGCCCAAATCCTGAGAGGAGAATGGAAGAGAAGGGATTGTGACATGGCCATACCCCTGGGGATTGATTTTCACTTTCTCTCTTTCTCTTTCTCTGTCTCATTATCTCTCTCCAGCAAGTACATGCACCCTATGGCAAAGAAAAAATCTTTTATTAAAAAGTTTATGGTCTACGGAGGTGATCACATCATTTTTCTATTTAGAACCATTGACTTCATAAATTGTGTAAATTTCTTTCTTTCCTTCTTTCTTTTTAAGAGATATTTTTACTATAGGGTAGGTGTGCTCACCAGAGACAAAAGAGAAAGAGAGACAGAAAACAAAAAAATCACCCCCAGGGGGATGGCCATGCCACAATCCCTTTTCTTCCACTTGGGATCTTCTCTTGGGATCTTGGGCACACATGCACATGTGCCCTATGTGAGTTTTAAGTCACTGGGGCCAGGACTCGAACCATGGTTGACTATGTGGAAGTCTAGTGGTGTAACCATCTGCTGGCCCTATAAATTGTGTTAATTTCTAATATTCAGTCAACCTCTATTCCTGGAACAAATTCTATTTAATCATAATGAATGTATTCTTATTTCAATGCACTGTTATATTCTATTTAGTAAAATAATATTTATTTAGGATTTAAAAATTGAAATTAATAATTAAAATTAGTTTTCATCTTCCCTCTTGTTGTTTTGTTTAAGTTTGTTACAGGGCACGTGCACTCACTGGAGAGAGACAGAAAGAAACAGAGAGAGAGAAAGTGAGAAATCACCACCTGGGGGGATGGCCATGCCATAATCCTTTCTCCTCCATTCTTCTCTTGGGATCTTGGGCATGCACGTACATACCTCTGTTGTTATTTTAAAGCTACCAAGTCTGAGCCTCGAACTGCAGAGTCAGCCATGTGGGTGTCGAACTGCAGAGTCAGCCATGTGGGTGTCCAGTGCCTTCACCACCTCACCACCTGCTGCCCTGCCTCCACCCTCTTGAATCTTCCTTTTTTTTTTTTTTTTTTTTTTTTTTTATGTAAACACTCCCTGTCAAGTTTCAAAGTTGAATTTACTTCATAGGAAACGATGTGAACGTTTTCTCATTTTTGTGTGCTTTGAAACAGTTTTAAAAGCACTGTAAATATGTACCTTTTAGTCAGGTCTATGTAAGTTCTCTCATAAAATTATCTATTTTTCTGGGAAATCGCTTATTGACAGCTATATCAGTCTGCCGAGGAGCCTGTGACAAAGCACCACAAACAGAGGCTTAAACAACAGAAATGCATTGTCTCGCAGCCTGGAGGGCAGAGGTCCAAAATCCGGGAGTTGGCAGAACCGTACTTCCTCTGGAGGTGCTGGAGAAAGCTGTTCGGGCCTGTTTCCCAGATTCTGGTCGATCCTTGGCAGGTGGCAGGGAAACTCGGCCCCATGTGGCAATCTCCCTGTGCGCTTGTGTCTGTCCAGTCTCCCCTTTTCATAAGGCCAGCAGCCATGTTGGATTAGGGCCGCCCACTGCAGTACTCCTGACCTACCGAACATTCTAGCTTAGCCTATCCTGCCTTAAACATACTCAGAACTCTTTTTTTTTTTTTTTTGAGAGTTTTTTTGCTATAGGGTGCATGCACTCACCAGAGAGACATAGAGAGACAAACAGTGAGCATCACCCCCACCCCCAGGGGATGGCCATGCCGCAATCCCTTCTCCTCCATTCTGCTCTTGGGATTTGGGGCACACGTGCACACACCCAGAGTGTTTCAAGCCACTGGATCCGGCACTCCCACCGTGGATGGACATGTGGGAGTCCAGCAACATAACCATTACACCATCTGCTGGCCTCACATGCACAGAACTCTTACATTAACCTAAAATCATCTGACAAGACCTATTTTACAAGAAAGTGTTGAACATCTTATGTAATTTACTGAATACTATACTAAAAGTGAAAGAACAACTTGCTGCCTTTGGCCAGCATTGCAGGAGTATTGAACCATAAGTCGCTAGCCTGGGAAAAGATCAAAATTCAAAATCTGAAGTATGGGTTTCTACTGACAACATATCACACCATCGTAAAGTCAAACAAGGGAAATTCTTGAGTAGGGAACCATCTGTATGTCCATACAACAGAATATTATTCAGCCACAAAAAAGGAAGGAAGTACTGATACGTGCTAAATTTAGGACGAGCCTTGAAAACTTGCTGGGTGAAAGGAACCAAACACAAAAAGTCACACATTGTATCACTCCATGGACATGAACTATCCAGAAGAAGTAAACCTATGAAAACAAAATGCCGATCTGTAGTTGTCAGGCCCTGGGGGCTCAGAGGGGTAGTGATTAACTGGGTACAAAGTTTTTTTGGGGGGAAATGGAAATGCTTTGGAACTAAAGTTCTGGCTGCACAACATTGTGAGTGCACTATGTGCCACTGAGTGGTTCACTTTAAAATGGGTTAATTTTATGTCGTGTGAATTTCAACTTAATTTTAAAAGAATGCATGAAAAAGGAGGAAAAATCTTTTTTTCTTTGTATTATTACAGGTTTATAGATTCTACCTTACCCCTATGTCCCTATAAGCTTTTAGATTTATTTCTTAATTATGTTTTTATTTTCTTTTTCGAATCATTCATTTATATTTGCATCTTTTGTTAATACTTTCTCTATGCTTTCTTTTCCATTTTTTTTTCCTACAAAGGACTAAATGTATATTTAATAAACAATGATGCGGTGGGCCAGCAGGTGGTGTGGTGATTAAGGCTCTGGACTTCCACATGGCTGGCCGTGCGTTGAATCCTGGAACTAGTAACTCGAAAAACTCTGGGCACGTGTGTGTATGTGCCCAGAATCCCAGGAGAAGAATGTAGGTGAAGGAAATGCAGCACGGCCATCCCCTGGGGGAGGGGGGGCGATTTCTCACTTTTGTTCTTTCTATCTCTCTTTGTGAGCACACATACCTTATAGCAAAAATCGAAAAAAAAAATTAAAAAATAAATAATTTACAGTAAAGTGGACTTTTAAAAAACTCTTTTGGTGTACAAATCTATGAATTAATATCACAATATTATAATACAATATTCATGGTACAGAGCTATTCCGAACCTAAACCAAATCTTCCCCACTCCCTAGCCCTCATCAACCACCAATCTTTTCTCCCTCACTATAGTTTTGTCTTTTAGAACATTATATATTAATAGAATGATATGGTATGGAAACATTTGAGATCTCTTCTTTTCATTAAGCACAAGGCCTTTGAGATTTACTAAAACTGTTCTGGATAAAAAATACGTCATTCCTTTCCATCGCTGAGATGTTCTGTTGTATGGATATGCCGGAGTTTGTTCACTCCTTTCCTGCGGGAGGACGTGTGTTGCACGTTGAACAGAGCTTCTAGGTACATTTGTGTACAAGTGTTTGTGTAAACATAAGTTCTTTTCTCTACGTAAATTCCCAAGAGTGGGATTACAGGGTCATATATAAAGTGTATGCATAACTTTTTAAGAAAATGCTAAACTGTTTTCTAAGTGCTTTTACCATGTTCCATTCCCGTCATGAGCGATGGAGACCACACATGCAGCCTGTGCCCATCTTTCAGTGCGTCTCTTGTATGCAGTGTTCTTGGGTGCCCACCCACCCACCAGCATGTTCAGGTCAGCCAGGCTGGGAATCCAAACATGGTCAGCCACGTGGCTTCCAGCGTTGCAGTTCAGTACACTGCTGCCGGTCCCTCTGAGGCTAGGCCAGTGACATTTTCCGGATGGATATTTTTTCGCCTTGGCAGTATTACGGCTCCTACTCACTTTTCTTCTTGTTCTTTTTTTTTTTTGGAGAGGTTTTTTTTGCTATAGGGTGCGTGCGCTCGCCAGACAGACAGAGAGAGACATAGAGACAGAAAGCGAGAAATCACCCCCCAGGGCGGATGGTCACGCCGCAATCCCTTCTCGGGATCTTGGGCACGCATGCACACGCGCCCGGCGTGAGTTGTAAGCCACCGGGTCCGAGACGCGAACCGCAGTCGTCTACGTGGGAGTCCAGCGACATAGCCATTACGCTAACTGCTGGTTCCCTTCTTCTTGTTCTTTTTATCTTTGTGTTGATGCCAGGCCCGCAGCCTGTTAGCTCGTGTGTAACGGCTGGGCTGCCCTTGCTTCGACAGCTGCAGGTTACTTCAGGAGTGCGTGTTGTGGCGGTGTCTGAGAACTGCAGCCACATTCTCTGGACGCTCCCACGGCACTTTGCATGTGATCTGCCCCCGTGGTGTTAGGGATGGAGGTCTGTCACTGCTCTTATTCCCCTGCCACCTGCCACCTGGCTCTAGCTGTTTCTGCGGCTCCCCAGTAGCTCTGTGCCCTGGGAGTCCCAACCACCCTGGGGAAAAAGGCTCCCGCCACTGTCTCTGAGACCTGCTCCTGCTGACTTCTGTCCAGAATCGCGTCTCCTGCGTGTCCCCTGTGGTTGCTGAGATTCTGGTTCATCTGCCAGTCCGGACACAAACTGAGTCCGGAGACCATGACTGTCCTACTTGTGCTGAAGATGGGCTCTGTGCCTTTTTCTACTTTCCCTATTGTTTGCAGTTCCTCACACGCCACCCCAGGTCTGCACCACAAGTCCCAATGCCCTCTTCCGTAATCACTGTGGTCTGTGTGACCCAGCCTTCATTTCTAAACTAGTTCCTCAAAACCACTTGTCCCTACCCGCCCTAACCACACCATCTTACGTGTCTAAGCATCTTGTTGTGGAGTCCCTACTGCTGCCATTTCTAATGACAAAAAGGGCGGCTCCTGCGAAAGCAGATTTTCGGATGTAACACCTTCTCCACAGACAAGGGGCTTCAAACAGTCCATAGGAAATATGTATTATGAAAAGGCTACGTATGGATTTCTAAATATTTTGCACCCAAATAGACTCGTACTTTAATTCCATTTCCGTGACCTTTTGGGAGCCTCTCGTATTTGCTTTGCCGTGCTAATGAATCTGGCATTAGTGTTCTCCTCGTCTCCCGGCACCCTCCTTTCCCAGCAGCCTCGCCGTGCATGGGACGATCCACGGAAGGGAGGCCGAGTAGCTGCAGGGGGAGCTCGGCTGCCCCCTCTGGGATCATCCCTGTTTCCTGGAGAGCGAGGCTCCTGCCGGTGGAGCAGCTGAGGACGGAGCGCCCGGGCGCGCTGACAGGCTCCTCTGCACCAAGGCCTCACGTTCTTCAGCAGTTCCTCGTTTCCAGATCCCGCTGGGGCCATCTGCTTTGTGCCACCATCATCATATGGCATGAGGTCCCAAACTCGTGAGCGCTTCCATTCGTGAGGTTGTCCTCTATGACGCTGGGACCACAGATGCCTAGGGGCAGTCCTCGCACCTCAAGCTGGTGAGTCCTGGGAGTCTCCGTGGCTCCTGTAGTGCTGGGACTCCACCCTTGCTGTGTGGTGGGCCTGCTTTAGTGCCTGGCTCTCACTCACTTCCTGTTCCCCGTGGAGGAGGGGGGGGGAGGGGGAGGAGGAGGAGGAGGAGGCCTGCTGGGGGTCTATGGGCAGCTTGGGCTGGCGAGGGAAGCGGTGCAAGGGCCAGTCTCCTCAGGCCGCTGCTCGCACACCCCTCCTGCCCTAGCTCCGAGTGGGCAGGGACTCTGGGTTTCTTTTCTAGCAGAGACCTCAGCAGCACAGGCAGAATTCCTGACAAGCTCCTGTCCCCCACCCCCGCCATGACAAGATGTACACTTTGTCTTCTGGGAAGGAACACCGAGCCTTTGGCAAAACTTCCTTATGACTCCCAATTTGCTGATCCATGCTAAGAGAAGGGAAAGATCTTCCATGGCAGAGTTCTGGGAATGAGGAGGGATGAGACCTGGACAGTGACTTGGCTGAGGGTCCCCTCGACCTTGGACACAGTCCACCCGCCCCTTAGCACGCTCCGCTTACAGGTGGGCAGCACACTGCTCTGACACCCCTTGCCTGACTCTAGCTGTTTCTATGGCTCTGCTGTGTCTCTGTGCCCTGCAACCTCCAACCTCCCTGCACCCCCAAGGGCCTCTCCGTTCTCAGGTGTCTTGACTGTGTTTTTTATGACACATGCCATACAGGGTGGTTGCAAGAAAACTCAGGTAACGCAGACACACCTGATGTTCTTCATTGCTGACCCCAACACCGGTTTCCACTTACAGAGGCACCAGGCTTTATAGACAGCTCAGGGGTATATTATTCCAGAGTTTTCCAGAGCACCTGCACACACACACACACACACACACACACACACCCCTGGGCATCTGTAGCAGATATCATTGGGGCTGCCTAGCCACTCACCTGGCCCATGCGGCCATCCAGCCACACTCTTTTCTGAAGGACCTCAGTGGGAGTGACCTGCCTCATCCAGAATTCTCTGCGAGGTCCTGCCCTAAGTGCAGGGAAGCCCCCGAGCAGGGCTGAATAAATAGGTTCAAAGGCCTGGCCCCTGCTTCCAGTGAGTGGTGCCATTCACACTCCCAGCTCCCCAGGACCAGGTTGAGCTTCCACGTGACGTGCCACCTTGCCCATCTTCTCCCCTGCCCTCTCCTGCTTCCCTCCGTTCCTCACAGCAAACCCCACGCACACAGCCACGTGTAAGCGTGCACTGTATAGTGGGCTCGTGCATGCACACACGCCGTGCTCTCAGAGAGCCCACCTTACCCAGCGCCCTGGCCACCTGCTTCCTCTGCCTCACAGTACCCATGGCGTGCAATCAAGAAAGGCAATCTCTGCGTATAAGTCTACTCAATTTTTTTATGCAGCAGAGTTCTCCCTGGAATTGATCAATGGCCCTGCTAATGAAACTGAGCTTGTTCATTCATTAAACAAATGCCTTATGGAGTGAACTGCATGCCAGGTCCTGCTTTAAGCGCCGGGGTTGTCTCCAACTGCTCTCTTACTCAGAGCGCACATCTTTGGTGAGCATATTCAGGGATCGGCGTAAATGGTTTTGGAGGACATTCTTGGAGATAGACCTGTCGGTGGGAGGGAGAGGGAAGCTGCATTCTCCACGCTAATGGTTCTCTTCAAGATGTCCCTCTGCTGGCTCCAGCCACAGCTCCTTGCCTTTCCCTGCCCACTTCCAAGGGGTGCTGTCTCCTGCCCATGGAGTGCCAGGAGTCCTCTTCCCCCTGCTGCTCTCCTCTGTGTCTGTCCTCTCTTCCTGCCTCACCAGATCCTTGGACAGCAAGGACTCCCAGCCAGTTTTCTCTCGGGTCCTTAGTTTACAGAGGAGGCCTCAGAGAGGGTAAGTGACCCACTCTTCCAGACCCACTTGCCCAGGTTCCTACCAGCACCTCCACCGGGCAACCCCAGAGCCCCGTCATTCGGTGTCCCACATTGCCCTCCTAACCTTACCCAAGTCTCGCCTCTACATTCCCTCAAGTGTCTCTTTGCCTCACACTTTGCTCCCCGTCCTCGGCAGGCAGGGGCCCTGCTGGCTGGACCTCTCCTCGCTCCCACGGCTGTCTCCTCCTGGGTCCCCTGTGTGAATGTCCTTGGCCAGCCTTGGTCTGGATTCAGGGTCTCTAATGAGACCTCGGCCAGCTGCTTCCACTGTTTTGTTCCACAGGCACCAGAGGGTTCTCCCAAAGGGTGGCTGTATACACCCCTGCTTGGCTCGCACAGCCCCCAGGCACTCAGAGCCGGGAACGAGAGGAGCCCGCCTGGCATCAGAGACCAGCGCTCTGACTCACTGCGTGCCTAGTGGTCCTCGGGCCCTTGGCTCCGGCACCACACGCAGCTGTGCCCTCTCAGGCCCACTGCCACCTCTCAGGCCACTCTAGCCCTGCCTGGGTTGGCTCCTCCCTTGGCCTCCTAGGCAGCCTGGCCCTCAGTGGGACTCACCAAGGGGAACATCAGGGAGCAGAATGTCTGCTGTGGGGACACCAGCCACGTGTGGTGGGATGGGAAGAGGCTGCTAGCCACCCAGGCTGTGTCCTAGTGACCCAAGACACAGGCAGGTCACTACCCCGCCGGACTTCAGGGATCCCTTCAGCAAGTTGAAAGCAACAGAAAGAGGATCTCACAGTGTGAGAGGGTCACTCTGAGAGTGCTCGGGGAAAGCTTGGGAGGATAGAGCACTTCTGTCAGGTCTTCACTCTGTCCGGGACGTGACTGCTGTGGGGCTAGCCCGGTGCCCCCGAGCGTGCAGCGTGACGCCTCATTGCACAGCAGGTGGCGAGTGTGCAGTAGGAGGAAGTGAGAACCCCAGCTTTTTCAGTGGGAAAGCATCCGACTTACCTGACGTGGCGCTGTCACTCTGCTTTACTCTGGGGAATTGTTTGAAAAGAGAGTGACAGGTACACTGCTGGTGACTGCCAGCTGGTGAGCCTTGCTGCAAGGCAGTTCAGTCATTTATATGGAAAGCTCTAAAATTATGCACACCAGGCTGGGTCTGTGGCCCGGTGGCTGAAGCAGCTGGATCCTGCATGGTAGACTACCAGTTCGAGTCCTGGATCTGGCGGCCTGAGAAACATACAGGGCATGTATGCGTGTGTGTCACGTGTGCCCAAAATCCCAGAAGGAGGGAGAAATGAAGGAGAAGGGATTGCAGAGCAGCCATTCCCCATGGGGAATGTGTGTCTCTCTCTCTCTGGGAAGTGTACATACCCTCTAGCACAAAAAAAAAATGCATTCCTTTGTTTTTACACATTGAAATTCTATAGAAATAATTTAAAATGTATGATAAGATTTAGCTGGAAGATTGGTCTTTACAAGGGCTACTTACAATAGAAAAAAGTTTAAAACAGCCTTGTGTACAGTAATAAGGGATTGGTAAATAAATTCTGGAACTTAGATATGGTGGAATTGCTATTTTAGTATTGAAATATATACATATATATGTAAATTTACAGAGTATGCATGTACTCACCGGAGAGGGACAGACAGAGAGAGGAGAAAGCAACCCCCAGTGAGGTGTGGTCACGTGACAATCCTTTCGTCTCCATTTCTCCCTCCTGTTAGGATTTGGGGTATGCACTCACATGTGCTTTGCTAGTCCCTGGGGTCTAGACTCAAACATAGTCAACCATGTGGGCTCTGGCTCCCTTAACCACTAGGCTACCGGGCTAGCCCTGAAATATATTTCCATGTGGAAAAAAAAAAAAAGAATTCTTAATAAGCCACTGGAGCGAGTCATGTAATAAGACAAAGCAGGGTTTCTATTCCTCCATTTTGCTTATTTATTTGTGGCAGACATATATTATTTTTTTTTTATTTTTATTTTTTGGAGAGGTTTTTCGCTACAGGGCGCGTGCGCTCGCCAGACAGACAGAGAGAGACATAGAGACAGAAAGCGAGAAATCACCCCCCAGGGTGGATGGTCACGCCGCAATCCCTTCTCCTCCATTCTCCTCTCGGGATCTTGGGCACGCTCGCACACGCGCCCGGCGTGAGTTGTAAGCCACCGGGTCCGAGACGCGAACCACGGTCGACCACGTGGGAGTCCAGCGACATAGCCATTACGCTAACTGCTGGTTCCCGCAGACATATATTATTGACATAATTTTTGAAAAGAGAGGAAACATCCTCCATAGAACACACAGGTTGGCTTCACCCTCATCTGACCCTTTGTGGCTCTCTCCCCCGTGGACGGGGGAGGGCAGGCCAGATCTCCCACGCCTGGGGCCACTCACAGCTCTCACCTGCAGCCTCATTTCTCCTAAGGAGCATTTTACTCTTGCAGAGGTGTACTTTCAGAACCACCGCTGCTTCCAGAGGGCCTCTGTTCCCCTGGCAGGCATGAGGCAGAAGGCCTAGGGCCTGCCATACCCCCTGCCCCACCGGCACGGAGCAGGCCCCTTGCCAGCCACCCGCCCTGTGTGTCCTCCCATTAAGATGCAGGCCGCCTGTGCGGATTAGGTCATTCCTTTCCAGTAAGCAAGTTGACTGCTTATGCATTCTCCTGCAGCACCAACGCCAGACGCTGCTCAGTCCTCCTCCCCTGGTTGGATGAGGCCAGGAACAGAGCGTTTCCACCTTCCTTACGTCAGTCTGCCAGGCTGTGGCAGGTGGCTGTGTTGGCTGTGGTTGCCACTGCCCTCACCCCCGGCTGTCTAGGAGACTCTGCCTCCAGCTCGGGTGAGGTCAGACCGATGTCCACCTGTGGAGAACAGCTGTCTCCGGAGCGTGGTCCCGTCGTGTCCCCGTACACATAGGGAGAGCGTGAAAATGGCGGGCGGCTCCCAGCAGCACGTTTACAGGTGGGGTGCCTCCTCTGAAGTAAGATTTCACCTCCTGCTGAGATGGAGCCCAAGCCCGGCTCTTTCTTCTAGTTGAGCAAGAAGAGGCCAGGAGGTCAGGTCGGGGTTCCCATCTGATGAGGATTCAAAGGCACATGCTCTGAGAGTGGGGTGACCCACACACATGTTTGAATATGGCTTCCAGTTTTTCATTTCTATGACCCAAGAAAGTGCCAAGCCCGTGAATCAGTTTCCTGGTTTCATTTACTTTATTTTGCTGCTCGGTATCGAACACCCTTCAGGAGTTATGCCAACTTATGTGGGTAGGTTTGGGGGAAGGCGAAGAAAACCAAGCTGCCTAAGACTGGGTTTGCCCTCGAAGAGCCCGTCACACGGGTGGGAGGTGGAGCTGGTCGGCTGGCACTGGATCCTGAGATGGGCCTCCCACCTACGGCCAGGACTGCCCCTGGGGCTCTCCAGGAAATGCAGACCCTAGATGAGGTTTGGCTGGGCCAAACTCATGGTGCCAATGATGTAGCTGCCCAGGGGCCTGGTGGGCAGCCAGGCCCGGGAGGACCTTTGGTCTCACTCTCACTGGCAGAAAGATCCGCCCAGGAAAAGGGGGCTCCCACAGCCATGACCGGGAGCCAGCGAGGAATGCCCAGTGCCTCGAGTGCCCCACAGAGTCCTCCCCTCCCTGTCCTCCTCCATCTTTGTCACACCGCCACTACCCCACGTCTGCAGCTCCCTGGCCCCTGTCAGCCTAGGGGGTGGTGAGGGTCAGGCCATGCTCTCGGCACCAGCTCTGCCTGTCCGTGCTGCTCACTGCAGAGATGAGCCCCTTCCCAGAGCTGCTGCAGTCCCTGAAGGTGCAGGGAGGGGTGTGTGGAGCCCACAGTCTCAGAAAGACCCAGGAGCAGGAGCTGTGTTCTACACTCCTTCCTGGACATTCCAGAAACATCTCAGGAAGTCAGAGTGTGTCGGGATTCCCCAGCTGCTCTGCTTTCTCCACTCTGGGAGCTTTTTCTCACTGCCTTTCCTCTGCCCATCCGAGTCTCGCCTCTGCCCAGTGAAGACTGTGGGCCCTCAGCACTGACCTACAGACTTCCTTATGGTGGTGGTCCCCAACCTTTTTGGCACCCTGGACCAGTTTTGTGGAAGACAATATTTCCCCAGAGGGGGTGGAGAGGTTGACAGGAGCGCACAACCTACAGCTCCCTCACACGCAGTTCACAATAGGGTGCGCACTCCTGTGAGACCCTAGTGCCGCTGCTGATCTGACAGGAGGCAGAGCTCAGGCCATGTTGTGAGCGATGGGGAGCGGCTGTAAACACAGAGGAAGCTCACCTCCTGATGGTTCCTAACAGGCCACTGACTGGTAGCAGTTTGTGCTCCAGGAGTTAGGGGGCCTGCATGCATTGATGCAATGACCCAGGGGGCTGATGTGAAAGGAGCCCCCACCCATGTTCCTCCTTGGGCTCCTCCAGGGCAAGAGGGAGAGGCGGGAGAAGCACTTTCACCTCAATCTGTGGATCATTGTTGACAGAAATGGGATGGGGCAGGGCAAGGAGGAGTACGGAGCAAATCAGACCCAGGCCCTCCCATGAGGATTAATCTTTGGGGGAGACGGAAAGGATCTGGTTGAAGACAGGGAGGCGTGTAATTAAGAAACAATACCCAGCAGGATTGAGTCACCCAGACTGTGCAATCAAGAAAGGCTTCACAGAGGAGGCAGCATTTGAACTGCACTTTCACTGGTGAGTTAGAACTCAGTGGATGGAAGCAGAAATAGGAGACAGTACTCAAGGAGGTGGGCTGTGTCTGCGAGAGTGTGACTGTCAGGCTGTAGGCCTGGGCCAGGGTGAGGCAGGAAGGGGACCTGGGCTGGCTCAGGATGGCCTGCAGTGTGGGTACAGTCAGAGTCCTGTGTCCTGGTGGTGATGGTTACCTTGCTGGACTCCCATGTAGTCGACTGCGGTTCGAGTCCCAGACTCAGCAGCTCAAAACAATACTGGGCACGTGGGCGTGCCCAAATCCCAAGAGGAGAATGGAGAAGGGACTGTGGTGTGGCCATCCCCCCTGGGAGATGATTTCTCTCTTTCTGTCTCTGTCTCTCCAGTGAGTGCATGTGCCCTATAGCAAAAATCTCTCTATATAAAGAAAAAAAAAAATAGAGATGGAGAGAAAACATCGCCCATGTGCAGGGGGAGGTGGAAGGCTGCACAAGGAAAGGGAAGGCCTTTGGGGTCACTGATGGTGGAGCACACTCCTGCGTGCTGTGCCAGGCAGCTGAAGGTCAAAGGGGGCCTGGATGGGCTGCACTGGAGGTGAGACAGCCAGGGTGGGGTGCTGTGAGACTCAGTGGGACCCCTGAGCCTGTTCCAGGCTATAGGCATGCTGGGAGGAGAGTGGCAGGGTCCTCCCACAGTGATACCTGATCACTCATGGCCACTGAGACCAGTTCCTCCTAGCTGGCCAGGGTGTCTGGGCAAGTGGCAGGACAGGGACACGTGGGCAGAGCTGTGGGCAGGGCCGGCCCCTCCAGACCCTGCAGAGCACTGTCCATGGCTGCTATCTCCCAGCTGGCCAGCACCCTCATCTTCAGGGGAGAAGCCCGAATGACCATCCTGCCTCAGCCTTACTGGGGCTCCTTCCTTTTGGGGGACTGCGAGGGGATATGAGGAGGCAGATGCGTGGACGTCCACGGGTGTGAGGAGGGCAGAGCTGAGTGAAGGCCCTGGCGAGCCGACGGCCTCTGCGGTCTGTCTGAAGCACAGTAGCAGGGCCCGCGTGCCCTGAGCCGTGTGCCCCCACGGTGCTGCTACGCCCAGCCTGGGGCTGCGGTCTCAGGCTGGGTGAGCAAGGAGGACTTGAGTTTGAGAGATCCCCTACGACTGTGCAGAGGGAAGAGGCTGGAGGAAGGAGAGGCTGCAGGCGGGAGAGCCGGAGGAGGGTAGCAGGCAGAGAGGACAAGGGAGAGGGGAAGCCGGGCCTCTGCTCTAAACATGAAGGTGCTCCCACAGCCTCTCTGCTGGAAGGACGTAACCTGTGGAGGACTGGAGGCCCTTGCCTGTGGTTTCTGTGCAACCCCACACGTGGGGGTCTAGGTACGCACACATCCATAGTCAGACTCAGCCGCGGCGGACAGACCCTTCCTGAGCACCAAGTCGGGGTCACGGCCTCAGACAGCTGCAGAGCCGGCCTCCCCTGTGGCCTCTCCAGCGGCTGTCCGGATTTCAGCAGAAGCCTTCCTGGCACAGTCCCCACTGTTGACTCCATCCCCTGAAGTCATGTGTGAGCCAGTTGAACCTCTCACGCCCTCCACCTGCAGGGCCAGGTGACGTCACTGGCTGACATCACCAGCTGTCGAGGAGCAGGAGCGGACTTCCGTTCCCCTCCCTGCACCTGGCTAAATGCCCAGGGATGCACTTCCTCCTCCCAGCTACCTCGATGGGGCTGCTAGCCAGACCCATGGGGGCTGGGGGAACCCAGAGATTCCTATGCACCCAGCCTTGGCCTGCAGGAGAAAGCTCAGATGGAGGCCCCAGAAAGGCAGCTCCTGTGCTAAGGCCAGCTGGGTCGGGGCAGAACCCGCCCGCCTCCTCCCTGCTGTGCAAGGCTTTAAGGAAGCAGGTGTCACATGTTGGCAGGCCCCCGTCCTGCTGTCAGCTCTGTGGCCTCTGCTCCCACCAGGCTCACTGGGAAGAGAGAGAGGCCGAGTCCTCCCTACCCAGGTTGCCATGGGTGGCGGGCTTGCCCTACAAACTTCCCTCTTCTGTCAAGCCACCTCCAAGTGTCTGCCCGGCCCCATCTGCAGGCCTCAGAGAGGCCTTGGCTCTCCATTGCCTGCCCTTCCCAGACGCCCTGGGCACGGTGGGATCTCTGCGTGTGCCGGGCTGGCGGGTGCTGCTGGCCCCCCTAGGCCTCTCCTTGGAGTCACTGTCCTTGACAAGCAATCCCGGAGCACAGGGCACAGGCGGGGCCGGGAGTAGGGGAGGAGGAGGGCAGGGTAGGGTGAGTCAGGCCTCCAGGAACCCAGAGCTCCTCACCCTGCTTGTCCCAGGCAGGGAAAGGTGTAACCATGGACAACTTCCTGCCGTGGTCCCCCAACAGGCTGTGTCGCCAAGACCGTCAATCACAGTCCACCGGGATTTGGCAGTCCAGCACTGTCACTGCCCATTTTCAAGATGATCAGTAAAGCCATCCATGACCAGGCTAGTGTCCTCCTGCTGGCTTTGCCATGCTCTGTTTCCACACACAGGACAGGACGCACACAAAGGTGATACACACGCAAACACACGTGCACACATGGGAAAGACTTAGGGTTCTAAATCAAGGGCTGGCTGTCATGATGGGGACCATGTATTTCCTTCCTCTTTGCTCCACCCATGTGTTTCAAGTCCCCATTGATATGCCGGGTTGGGGCACCAAGTCCTGGGGGGCTCCTGCCCAGGGAGTTCAGGCAGAGCCTCCAGGGGGTGGGCGGCTGAGGGTGGGATAGCTTCTCTTGGGCTCTGCCATCCCTGCTTCTGTACCCCTTGGCTCTGATGACCAAAGCATCCCTTGAACCCACAGGTTTGTAAGGTCTCCTGGGGCAGGGGGGTCTTAGGACCTGTCCCTCCCCCACTGTAACTCCTGGGAGCCACAGCCCAGAGCACAGCCCTCCTGACTGGGCCTGGGCCAGGTCACCTGGGGACACCTGGATGCAATGGGGGAGCAGGCGCTGATGACTTCGTCCACAGTCCCAGTGGAGACCCCAGACACCATGACAGTCACTGGCCCTTATGCCAGCATGGATCGCTTCCATATTCTCACCTTGTTCTGCTTCACGCCAGCCTTATCTGTCCCCCTGCAGGGACAGACACTGCGTTATTGTGCCCATTGTATGGATGGACAGACAGTCCCAGAGAAGGGACGAAACTGCCCATGACTACGACTAACCAGAGAGTGGTATTATTGGGACTGTAACTCAGGGCTTCTGCCTCGAGCCGACTTTCCTTCCACTGGGCTCAGGGAGTCCCATCAGCCGCTCAACCAGGGAACCGGTAGAAGCCGCAGTGTGATGGAACCCCGGGCCCTCTCAGTCAGACTGGAAGGCGATGTCGGCCTATCCCCCTGCTGCTCTGGACAGGCCTGTGCACTTCTCAGAGGGGTGACAGAAAACTGGCTCCTACCCTCAGATTCCAGAGAACAGAGACCCCCTCCCTCCGCCCCGGGATGTGGCAGAGCCCTGTGGATTGCCTCTGCTCCATCCTTCCCATGGAGGCCTCGCTGCACCTAGCAGGCTGTGGTATCCACACACCAGGGTGATGTCGCAGCGCCTAGCTGGTGTCCCAATCCACAAGCTTAGAAATTAGTAAATTCAATCCCTGTCTTGCAGCCTTCACAAAGATACGTTTTAGGTGGGTTGATTACTAAATGCAAAATCCACAGTTGCCTTTACCTAAATCCAGGAATAAAAAATAAGAGAATAAATTTATATACTTGGGTAAAAATCTTAATTGGGACACAAAGAAGCAATAAATGAAAACAGTAATGTATCTGACTTCACCAAGACAAAAATGATCCCTATAACAAAAGGCACCACAAGCAAGTTTGAGACTTTCTAACAACTAGAGAAAGACTTTGATACATGTGTTATATAAATGACCAGAAAATAATAGTATAAACCTGACCAGCCAGTAAGTAGAAAACAACTCACAACCCTGACTTGCCCCAGAGGCCAGGAGATGACCCAGAGCCAGTGCAAGCGGGGATGGCTCCAGGAGTGTGTGGGCACCTGTCATGAGGAGGATGAGCCACACCTATGGGACAGCACGCTGCAGAAGTTTTTGAGTTTGATAATATCCAGAGATAGCGAGGTGTGTGGGCGGGGAAGGTATGGTCTACATTGCTGGGGGCATAAACAGACAGAGCTAACCTGGGGCAGGGAGGCGCTGCTGGCTACATGCAGCGTGCACAGTCCTGGAACCAGCACTTCTGCTCCTGAGACCACTGGAGACCCCCAGCTGTGCACGCAGCAGGCACACATTGTCCCTCGTAGCACTGCTGGTGACCTGGAAACCTGAGTAGTCTGGAAGCAGTTCAAATATCATCTGCGGGGAAAAAAGAATCGTGAGGGGGGCCAGCAGGTGGTGCGGTGGTTAAAAGTACTGGATTCCCACAGGGTGCACTGCAGTTCGAGTCCTGGACCTGGCAGCTTGCTCTCTCCCTTTCTTTTTCTCTCTTTCTGGTCAAATTAAAAAATAACAATAACGAATGGAATGAAACAAATAAATAATTCTTTTAATAAGAAGGAATCATGAGATATCTTTGTCTGCACATATGTGTGATTTATGTTCATGTGCATGCATGTGGACCTGCGCATGGATCTGCACGTGTGCACATGTGCCCCTACATGTAGGTCTGTGCATGTGAATGCCTACGCATGGATCCACACATGTGTGCATGCCTGCCCATTTGCGGGTCTGTGCGTGTGTGTGCGTGTCTGCCTATGCATGGGTCTGCACATGTGTGTGTATGTGTACCACACGCCGCATGTGCTGACGTGGCTCTTGCCCTCCTGGCTGAGCACCTGCGGGTATTGAGCAAGCCATGGACGTCAGCTGGCCCCACGCAGTCAGAGCCTTGGTGGACATGAGAGGTTCATGAACAGCATCTCTGCTTCCATGGTCACAAGTGCATGGACACAGACACACAGAAAGTTCTAGAAACAACTGCAATAATCCACTTCCCCTGGGGTTTTAGATGGAGGCAATGGGGAGGTTTAACTATGTCTATAAGAACCAAGTTTTAACACACACGAAAAAATGTATTCATGTATTCCTTGAGTAATTTAAGTTCAGTATATTGAAAGGAAAGGTAATGAGAAGACTATTCAAAAATAGATTTCTCTGATATCAAAATATATAGAAAGCCCGTGTTAAATTAAATAATAATTTAAATAAAATAATAATAATCAGGTGCTGTTTTTGAGCCCATGTTCTGAGGGCAAGAAGGCAGGTCAGCCACTTTCTGCCCCAGCTGCCGGGAGGACCCCGATGCTCACATGCCAATGGGTACCTGGCTTTGGCCGGAGATGTCAGGGGACCCTTCTGGGGTGACTCTGAGAAGAAATCAAAAGGCAGGTGAGGCAGAGACAGGGTGGGATGGGACAGGGAGAGGTGTCCTGTGGGGGGGAGCACAAAGAGATCCCACAGCTGGAGGGCCCAGCACTCCCTCACCTTCCTGTTCCACCCTGGAGGAGGAGTCCAGTCCCCAACCACAACGAGCCACTGCCCATGGGAGTGAGTCGGGCCATGCACTGGGCGCTGGGGCCCATGCCAGCACTGGACCACCCACTGGCTGGCCAGGGGTTCACCCACGTCTGTGCGTCTGTGAAGGGAGGTTTTGAGGCTAGGTGCTTCGGGAGACCCTGGCTCCTCACGGGAGGGACTCAGGATCTCAGCTTGCCTATAGCCCCAAAACATGATTTCTCAGGGCACCCTGCCCCCAGCGATCGCAGTCCCAAGTCTCCTTCTGGGTGTCCTGTGGCCGTTCAGCCCCTCGTGCCCACCTCGGCCTCCTCATGTCAGCAGTAGGAGCTCAGGAAACATCTGTCAGATGGGAAGAAATTCGAGTCTGTGGGTGACGGGCCCGACCCAAAAGGCCTCTGCTGAGGGAGTCCTCGGAAAGCCTGGGTCATGGGAAGGAAGGCCACCTCCCTCCTCCGGGGATCCTGTAATCACAGCTGGTGATAAACCTGCTGTTTGTCCTAATTAGCAGCCTTAATACCTCAGCAAGCCATTAACAGGCCGCACAGTGGATACACATCTTTAGATGTAATTAGTAATGTCGTTAGCCTAATCCATAATCAATACCTGGGTAATTGCTTCCTTGGGTTTATATTTAGTCCTTGGGGTCTTGTGCTGGAAGGAACATCCATCTGCAGACGCTTTAATGGGTGTGGAGGTCACTGACAGCCCAGCTCACCCGGGACCCCAGGAGCTGCCGCCCCGGCCTACTGGCCTCGGATCCGATTAAGCACTGATGATCGGAGGCCAGGCTCTGGTCCCAGCCTCCTGGGACCCTCCGGAGGCCACAGTTGCCATGCCTGCTGCACCACCAAGGACCTGGGCTCCAGTTCTAGAACTAAAGAGGCTATTTCAGAAAATAGGTCAAAGGACAGTCCCAGGGCCTTGGAGACCCCAGAGCATGACAATGCCCAGCCGTCCCCACCCCTCCAGGACAGGTTGCAGAGGATCCTGGGGACAGTCCCCAGACTGAAGGTGCTGAGGCAGTGCAGCCCCTGTTCCCTCGTTTTGCCCCTCAGATTCAAACACACCCCGTCCTTGCCCCTCAGCCTGCCGGGAAGCAGGCTGAGCCTCCTCTCAGAAGCTGGCAGCAGCTTGGGTGGCTCAAGGTCAGGCCAGAGCGGCAGGAGAGGAGTCCGTGGAAGGCCGTCCTTATGAATGGACTCTCGTCTGACTGTAATTGGAATTAATGGGAGGCTCCGCTTCCAGGAACTTCCCAGCAGATGAATCTGGGCCGCAGAGGTCTGGGCTGGAATGCTCCAAAGCCAGCTATAAATCTCTCCCCAAAATGATGATGCACGAGCTGATTTCTCCGGAGGCGCCCTGCCCCCCCACCCCACCCCGGAGCCAGCATGCCATTCCGCATCCTCCCCGGCTCCGCCACTCGCCGGGAACAGGGCCAGGGAGAGGTGGACGGGAGTTGGCAAAGTCACCGTGAAGGAAAACATTTTAATTCATCTAATTATGAGTCTCTCAGAAAACCAAGCCCTGTTTCTTCTTGAGCTGGTCAAAGGAAATGAGAAGTGACGGTTTCCTACCCCCCACCTTCCCCTTGGCTGAGGGAGCCCGAGCTGAAGTGTCGGGTGTGGGCGGTGGCGCAGGGTGCTGGCTCGCCCCAGGGCAATCTCGAGCTCTCGGACACCCACACAGTCAGCACTCCTGCCTTCACTCCCCCTCCTCAACGCACGTGGCGTCCCACTGCCTCTGCCCTGGGCGGTGCAATAAGCTTCGATACTCTTTCTTCCTCCTCAAGGGGTCACAGACACAAAACTTCAAATATTAATCATACACTTTTCCATAATAATCACTACACCTTCAGATGACAATCATAAGCACTTACCAGAGTATCTTCACCATCTCGCTCCACCCGTATGTGACATGTGACATGTGTCCACATGTGTGTGCTGGTCCCAAGGACCTAGACAGGGCCTGATCACCCTAGAGTGTCCTTCCAGTGGACACTGCAGAGTGAAAACAAACGTCTCAGACAGTGGAGGAGGGAAGCTTCAAAGCAGCTCCCTAACTCACACAGACCTGTGGCACTCAGCCTCTGGAGACAGACCCCTGGAGCTCGCACTGCCACGCCTTCACCTCAGGGACCCCTCGGATTCCAGGGACGAGAACCCAGACATCCTGACTATTCCTGACACATCCGAGGGTCCTCTCAAATCAGGCTCCTCCAATTTAGAAAATAACTGAAATCGCTAGAGGGCACAAGTACTCGCCAGAGAGAGACAGGGAGAGAAAGAAGGCATCCCAGACAGAGCTTGGTCACACTGCAATCCCTTCTCCTCCCTTTTCCCATCCTGTTGGATTTGGGGCACACACACGTGCCCGGCAGGTTTTCAAGCAGTCAGGGCTGCTTCGAACCACAGCCAGCCATGTAAGATCTGGCTCCCTTAACTACGAGGCTGTGGAGCTGGCCCAGCTGCTCCATTTTAATGAGCAGTGCTGAGCCTTCCCGACTGCAGTGGGCTGGCAGCCAGGAGGCTTCTCAAGGATCCTGCTGACTGATCCAGGCTGCAGGCTCCAGGCACCTCAGCCAGATGGCAGGGGAAGCACAGGCCTGAAGGATGGTGGGAACAATAGCACCTTATTCCTCACTCCACAGAGCAGCAGGCGGAGGCCAGAGAGAACAGGACATGTGACTAGGGCTGCACAGAGGCCAGATGAGGAGCCAGGCCATGGTCCCACCCTTGGTTCAAGCCCACCTGTTCCAGAGGAGTCCAGCAGTCATGGTTGGGACTGATCCATGCAGTTCTTCCCAGGAGATGCACGAGCCCCACTCCTTGGTCAATGCTACACTAGGGAGGGACAAATGGCCTCCCTCCGCAGGGAGTTTCAGCAGCTTTCTTACTTCCTCTTGTTGGCTGGGCCTTCTTGCTGACAAATCAGAGGTCCCAGCCAGCCCTGGCTGCTCCAGACAAGCCAGCAGATGGCACGCGGTGCTGTCCAAGAGGCTGGAGTTCACTCCCATGTAGCCAGCATGGAAGGCAATGCCAGCTTGTACTCCTGCTGCTCTGGACAAGCTCCTGCACCTCTCAGAGGGATGACCACTTGTTCTCAAAGCAGATACTTACTGCGCCTGCCCGTCCTGACTCATGGGGCTCCAGGAAGGAGACAACAATGGAAATGTAAACAAATAAACATGTAGGACAGTTTCAGAGAGGGACAGATGCTTGAGGAGCACCAAACGGGATAATAAGAATGAGAATAACTGGGGCTGCAGGATGGGAGCATCATGCAAACATAGCTGGGTGATGGGGAGGCCCCGCCGGGTCAGCTAATGAGGATAAGCAGAATACGCAAACAGCTGTGGAGGGCAAGGGCGCAGCCAAGCAAGGGCCCTGTGGTAGGAATGAGCTTGGAGTGTTGCAGCAGGAGGAAGGAGGTGAGCATGACGGAGCTGAGTGGCCAGGAAAGTGCACGGGCCAGCAGAGCCTGTGGCCTGGAGCTTGGGCTTCATTCCAAGTACAGGAAACCAGGGTTTAGAGCAAGGGTTGGCCTGCTGATACTTTTGGAGTTGGTCAGAGAGGGGCTCTGAATGCCAAGCTGAGAAGGTGGGGACTTCTTTTTGGAGGAGACTAGAAGCCCACAGAGGCTTTTCATCAGGGAACCAGCAGTTTGTTCTTCACTCCTCTTTGGTCTTTTGCCCTGCCCAAACACAATCCCCATGGCCTCACACCTAGCAGCTGTGGGGACAGCTCCTCTCTCAGGAGCTTACACAGTGTGGGTGCTGGACACCACCATCAGCAGAACACCACTCCTCCTGGCTGTCGGACCTGGACAGGGTTAACCTTCTCAAGTTCTCTGTGTCTTTCTCTGCAAAAAATGGAGGCAACATTTTAAATACTAACCAGCTACTCCAGTCAAATGTCAAACATAAAATGGTGGATCTGTCTCTATCCACAGCATGAAAGAGGCTTGGGGAGCCTAGATGTCCACCCCAGCCAGGCTGTAATGTTGGTGTCCCAATCTCCCTGTCAGGGTGGCATCAGAAAAGGCCAAATGAGGAACTAAGACATTCATTATTACCAGGTATAACCAGCCTCCTCTCCTCTACCATAGTGTCAGAGGAGGCCACACTTCACTTTAACTGGTAAAATGTTGACACCAATAGATCAAGACTGTATGTGTGTACATGTATATATATATATATATATATATATATATATAGAGAGAGAGAGAGAGAGAGAGAGAGAGAGAGAGAGAGAGAGAGAGAAAAGCCGCTAAAAAAGCTATACAGAAAGACACATTTGAAAACACTCTGGGTACATCAAAATTGAATTCTAAAAAAAGGAAAAAAAACTGAAGTAACCCACAGAAAAACAAGAGGAAATAAGAAAAACACAGAGAACTTGAGAAGGTTAATAATAAGAAAAAAAAAAAAAAACAGGGAAACAAAGGACAACATAAGCCCTAATATAGTCATAATTGCATAAATGTAAATGGTATAAAGATACCAATTAAAAGACAGAGATGGGCAAAATGGATTTAAAAGCATGACCCAGCTGCTATATATTGTCTATAAGAAACTCACTTGAAATATAATGATATAAATAGGTTGAAAATAAAATGATGACAGATATTTCATGCAAATATAAACAAAAATAAACCAGGAATAACTATATTTAATCAGATCAAATACAATTTAGAGCAAAGAAAATGACTAGAGACAGAAATGGAAATTATATAATGATAAAGAGGTCAATCCGCCAAGAAGACACATCTTTCCTAAATATGTATGCATTAAACAAGAGAGCTGGAAAATATGTAAAGCAAAATGTGATGGAACTGAAAGGAGACATAGACACATCTATAGTTATGGTTGGAACTTCAACACCCCTCTTTCAATAATTCATAGATCCACTAGAAAGCAAATCAGCAAGGATATAGCAAAACTCAACAACACCATCAACTATCAGTTACCAGGACAAAATACAACAACAGAATACACATTCTTTTCAACTATTCATGGAATGTATTCCAAGATAGAACTCTTGGGCCTTAAAACAAATCTTAAAAACTTGAAAATAATTAAACCATGTAAAGCATGGTTGTCTGACTTCCATGCGATTACAGAACTGGAAATCAATAACATAAAGATATTTGAAAACTCTTTAAACACTTGAAAACAAAACAACACACTTGTAAAGAATCCATGAGTCAAGGAGGAAATCCTAAGGGATATAAAAACACACTGAGCGGAATGAAAATGAAAATGTAATACATCAAATTAGTAGTACACAGCTAAAATAGTATTGAGAGGATGATATATAGCACTAAATGCCTACATCAGAAGGAAGGAAACATCTTAAATCTGCAAACCATGTTTACCGCCTCAAGAAAAGAAAAGAACAAAAAAGAACAAAATACACTCAAAGCAAGAAGAGGAAGAAAATAATAAAAGTATGAGCAGACATCGATGAAATTAAAAACAGAATCAAAAAAGAATATTGCTACAGACCCTTTGCAGATCAAAGGACACTGACAAAACATTGTCAATAACTACACATACAGATTTGACAACTTATATGAAATAGATAAATTCTTCAAAAACCACAATTATCATAACTCACTAAATATAAAATAGATCATTTAAATAGCCCTGTAACTTGTAAGAAAATTTAATTCATAACTGAAAACCTCCCTCAAAGGAAATCCTGACGTCCATATGGTATCATTGGAGAATTGGACCAACTATTTACTGAAGAATTAATACCAATTTTACTTAATATCATCCAGAAACTGGAACAAGGACAAACGCTTTTCAATAGGATTGCTGGTACTATTGACACAAAACCAGACTAAGACCATGTAACAAAACAAAACAAAAACAGTAGGCCATTCTTCCTTAATAACATATTGGCAAATAAAATTCAGCAATATATATATATATAAAATTTTTATACCATGAATGACCGAGAGGAGGGTCATTCCAGAGATGTAAAGATGGTTTCAATATGCAAAAAATCAGTCAATGTAATCTACCTTATTAATAAGCCAAAGAAGAAAAAAATAACATAATTATATCAATTGAGACCAAAAAAAGTATTTGACCAATTTCAATACCACTGGAGGAAAGGAGGATAAGAAATGATTGCTTAATGGGAATAGTGTTTCCTTTAGGGGTGATGAAAAAAATGTTCTGTAACTAAATTGTGGTGATGATTACACAACATGATGAATGTCCTAAATGCCATTGAGTGGACACTTTAAAAATGTTTAAAATCATAAATTCTAAGGTTTTTTTTTGAAAATTTAATTCAGCACCTATTCATAATAAACTCTCAGAAAAATAATAGAGGAGAACTTCCTCAATTCAATAGAGGTGGTATGGTGGTTGGGGTGCTGGACTCCCACATAGCTGGCCACGGTTTGAGTCCCGGACCTGGTTACTTGCTTTCTCACTTTCCTGCGCTCTCTCTCTCTCTGTGGTGGCTGCATGTGCCCTGTAGCAAATTTTAAAATAATAATAATAATTCTTAAATAAATATTTTTAAAAACCAATGGGACCAGCAGATAGCATAGTGGTTATGTCGCTGGACTCCCACATAAGGCCACCAAGGTTTGAGTCCCAGACCCAGCCACTTAAAACTCATGCCAGGAGTGTGTGCATGTATGTCCAAACTTCCGAGAGAAGAATGGAGAAGGGACTGCACTATAGCCATCCCTCCTGGGGAGTGATTTCTTGTTTTCTGTCTCTGGCCCGCGCACATGCCCTCACACACGCACATAGCAAAAATCCCTTTAAAAAACGATACATTGAACCTCACCAAAAGGAAAAATTTTTGCTCTGCAGAGACCTTATTAAGAGCATAAAAAGACAAGGTACAGACAAGGAGAAAAAAATTGCAAACCACATATATGACAAAAAAAATCATTTAAAATATATGGACTCTCAAGATACAACAATAAAAAAAATCCAATTATGAAATGGACAAAGGAGGCCAGAAGGTGGCATGGAGGTTAAGGTGGCTGGGTCCCACATACCTGACTGCATGGCTCCAGTCCTGAACCTGGCAGTTTGAAAAATCACACCGGGAATGAGTGCGTGCATGCTCAAAATCCCAAGAGGAGAATGGAGGAGAAGGGATTCTGGTGTGGTCCTTTCCCCGGGAGGTGATTTCTTATTTTCCTTCTCTCTGGCAAGTGCGTGTGACCTATAGCAAACTAAAAAAAGAAAGAAAAAAATAAAGAAAAAAGAAAAAACAAATGGGCAAAGGACATGAAGAAATCTTTCACCAAAGAAATGGCAAGTAAGTGTATGGAAAGATGTTCACCATTACTGACCTCCAGGGGAGGGTAAAGCAGAAACACTACACACCTATCAGAATGGTTAAAACTAAAATAAAACAAGTGAAACCAACTGTGACACTACTAAATGCTGCCAATGATATAGAGAACCTGGATCACAGATGCACTGCTGGGAAGAATGTAAAATGGTAAAGCCACTCTCTAAAATAGTTTGACAGTTTCTTTACAAATTAAGTATGTGACAACCATGTGACCTAGCAACTGCATTCCTGGGCATTTATACCGGAGAAATGAAAGCTTATGAAGACATAAAAATCTATACAAGAAAGTCCCTAATAGCTCTTTTTCTTATTGTTTCATACCAACATTACAGAAACAAAGAACAGGTTAGTGGTTCCCAGAGGTTCAAGACAGGGTGGGGTTAGGATTCAGGGAAGCCCTCTCCTTGAGGCAGCTTGGAGGGAAGTGGGTGTGACTATAAAAGGCCAGCCTGAGGGGTCCTTGCCCTGGGTTCCTCTCTCACTGTCAATATCCTCTTTATGACATTGTAGTATAGTTGTTTTTAGAATTACTTGATTTAACTTTATTTGTTTATTTTAATTTGACCAGAGAGAGACAGTAAGAGAGAGAGAGAAAGTGAGAAAGCAAGCCACCAGGTCTGGGACTTGAACCGTGGTCAACCATGTGGGAGTCCAGTGCCCTTAATCACCATGCCACCTGGCAGCCCATGTAGCATAGTTTTACAAGATGTTACCACTGGAGGAAACTAAGCAAAAGTGCATAAGAGCTCTCTGTATTATTTCTTAGACTGCAGGTGAATCTACAATTGCAGTTTGAGCCTCCTTAACTAAAAATCTGAAATCCAAAGTTTGAAAAATTTGAAACTCTTAAACACTGATATGACACCCCCAAATGGAAAATTCCTCACCTGACCTCATGTGATGGGTAGCCATCAAAACGCTACAATACAAAAGTATAGTATAAAATAACCGTCAGGTTATGTGTATAAGGTATATATGAAACATACATGAATTTCATGTCTAGACTTGGGTCCCATCCCCAAGATATCTCATTATGTATATACATATATTCCAAAATCTGGGGAAAAAAAAAACACTCAAAATGCTAAATACTTCTGGTGCCAACCATTTTGGATGAGGGATGCTCAACTTGTATTTCAAGAAGCAAAAGTTTAATTTAATAAAGAAGAAAGCACTAAAAAAATGTTGCCTAGCGGATTGAACAAAATTAAAGTACTCTGAATTTAATGACATCTTATAAAACATCCAGCCAAGGTCACCTGTTATTACTTCGTTGTTAAAGTTTATCCAAGCAATACATATACGTTGTCTAAAACATTTCGATGTATTCCAGGGTTTACAAGGGAATGCAGCAGTCCCCTCCCAGACCTCTCCCCGCCCGTAGGAGCATTCCAGGTAAGTCCTTCCACTGCTCCTCTGATATTTACTTTTACGATTTTTAAGCAAGACGCTTACATTGCTATTTCTTGACTTTTGCATTGTAGACAGTAATTAAGTGATGGACTTCTTCCCCAGGAAAATGAGGGCTCGGTTCCCTTACATCTTCCCCAGTACGCACACATACTTCCCTCTTCACTTCCTTCCAGTGGAGTTAGATCATGCTGTTGGGTTAAATCACTGCCTTTTGGGTTTTTTTTTTTTTTTTTTTTTTGGCTTTTGGTTTTTTGAGAGAGATTTTTGCCATAGGATGTGTGCACTCACCAGAGAGACAAGGATGGAGACAGAAAGCAAGAAATCACTCCCCAGAGGGGATGGCCACTGCCGCAATCCTTTTTCCTGCATTCTCCTTCGGGAGTTGGGCACCCATGCACATGCGCCCAGCATGACTTTTAAGCCACCAGGTCCAAAACTCAAACTGTGGTCAACTACGTGGGAGTCCAGTGACGCAACCATTACACCATCTGCTGGTCCCAGTCACCGCCTTGTTTTTACTGCATGGCTGAGTAAGGACCATCACAGAAGCCAGGTCTCTCTTCTGTTCATTTATCTGCTCATACAACCAATGCTAGGGGGCACCTACTGTGTGCCAGGCGCTATTCTAGGTGCCAGCATTGAGCACTGAACAGGCCAATGAGTCCCTGTCCTGGAGAAGCGGAGAGTGGGTAAGAAACAGGTGCTTGCCTATTTTTCTGGGCTTTCTGTGGAAGTACAATGTGGAAAGGGGAAGCTGTGGGAGTGGGAGGCACAGAACAGGGACCTAGGAAGGCCGTGAGAGTGGGAGGCACAGAACACGGACCGAGGGTTGAGGAGCGAGCCCTGTGGGTGTCCAGGAAAAGCTTGTCCAAGCAGAGAGGGCAAAAAGCTCGAGGGCCCTGGGCTGAGCCCAGCCTGTCCCCTGGCCTGTGTGGCCCTGGGGCAGAGAGGGCAAAGCCAGAAGGGACTGACAACAGGCAGTCCTCCTAGGAGGCCTGGCTTGCTTTTCACTTGCTGGTGTCCCACTGCCCTCCGTGGTCCTAAGGCTTGGCTTTGGCCGCCTGGGGTCAGGAACCTGTCATCCTTCCAGTTCTCAGTTTCTGAAACCCCTGTACCTCTCACCTGCTCCTGTGTCTGTTCCCCACAGGGTCGCAGAGACTCGTTCCATGTCTCCCGCTGCTTTTGGTCTTGAAGGGCACAGGCCCCAGGCCCACAGGGGGTGGGAGCTGCGGTCCTTGGTGAGCCCACGCGGAGGGGTGAGGTCGCGCGCAGACTCCGCAGGGCCGCATTTGAACTAGCAGAGAGGAAGTGAGGAGGCTACCTCCCTCACAGCTGGGCTGCGTCGTCACCCTCGTCACCACCCTACGTTCGGGCCGGGGCTATTTTGGATCAGGCTGCAGGGACCCGCCGCCTGCGCTGTTGGGAGGTGAGTGGCAGATCGCCCACCTTTACCAGCTGGGCCAAGGCTGCTGGGAGCGGAGCCAGGGTGGGCCCAGCCCAGCTTCGTGAAAGGCCCGCAGGTCCAGAGGAGGCGGGGCAGCCCTGGGAGGCAGGTTGGATGGCCCCAGCAAGGAATCTGGTTCCGGTTCACATCTGCATCAGCTGTCCTCAGTGGGCCAATGACCTCTATGAAAATCTGCGGCCAGCTGCCCTGAACCACTGCACAGCCATGGGGAATGCCTCAGGACAGACTGGGTCCAGGGAGCTTCTCTGTGAAGGAAGCAACTACAGGGGCCCCAGATGTTGAGGGGCTTGCTGGGCCAAGGCAAAAGCTAATGAGGCCCTGCACTACCAGGCCCGAGAAATGACTGGGATGAGCGGGCTGCAGGGTGGGAGAGGGCCTCCGCCATGGGGCCTGAGGGGTTTCGCTTCACCTGGCTTCCTCCAGGGCCAGCACCTTGAAGCAAGTGATTTCCTCCAGTTCCATGTAGCCCTTACAGCCACCTAGGGGTTGTCCTGTGCCCCATTGCAGAAGGCAGACCGGTTTCCCCATCAGTTCTATGCTCTCTGTCCCAGCAACCCCACCCCTAGTGCTGAAGCACTCCTAACAGAGAACTCGTGAAGAGTTGAAATATCCTCTTCTTTGGATCATTGAAGAAAAGGGGAAAATAGGAACCCTAGTGTCCCACCCTGGCACCCTGCCCTGCCCCTCTGCAGGAACAGCACTGTCCGGTGACAGCCCTGGGGTTGCTCGTGGGTGAGGGACAGGCCAGACTGTACAGTCACCTTGTCCTGCCTGCCCAAGCCAGGCCTGGTCTCAGAGATCCAGCATGATGACCCCAGAAGCCAGACCCTGGCACAGAGCTTGCTACAGCCCCTCAGAGCAGGGACACAGCTGCCAGCAACTCAGCTCCTCCTGGGCTCAGGTGGAGGGACAGCCTGCCACTCCCAGCTGGGTCACGGAGAGACTGTGGTCTGTTGACCACTGCCAGGTACTTTTTGGCTTGGGGTCACTGTGTTCCAACACACATGTGCCCTCAGGGCTCATAATAGCAATAGCCACTGAGGCCTCCTTTCCTTTTTGTTCTTCCAAACCAGGAGAGAAAGAATATCTACAGATAGAAAGTCTCTCACTGTCTTAGTCCCCTCCAGCTGATGAAACAAAATACCACAGGCTGGGGGGGCTTACAAGCCACAGACATTCACTCCTCACAGTTCTGGAGTTTGGAAAGTCCAAGACCAGGATGCTGGCAAGGCCCAGCAGTTGTGGTGCAGTGGTAACACTGGCGCCCCGCAGTCCTGGTGACCATGGGTGAAATCCCGGGTTGACCTAGAAGACACCAGGATCCTGAGGCCCTGGAGGACTAGGGGAAGGGGTTCTCCCTCTCTCACTCTCTTCCTCTCTCTCACACACACATAGTCTTTCTATCATAAGAAGAAAAAGGGGGGAAGATCCTGAAAGATTCAATGTCTGGTGAGGGCCGGCTTCCCAGTCCACGGACTCTCCTGAGTCCTCACTTAGTGGGTAAATAGCTCTCTCGGGCCTCCTCCTAAGGGCACTGATCCCACTCAGGAGGGCTCTACGCTCGTGACCTAATCATCTCCCAAAGGCACCTTCATACCATCACCCTGAGAGTTAGGCTGCAATAAACGAACACTTGGGGAACAGACCTTCAGACCACAGCATGCATTTACCTGCTTTATCATTTTCATAAATCCCAGCTGGAACTGTATATAAAGCTGGTCTCCAGCTCTGCCCTGGGCTGCTCTGTGCAGCCAGGCTGAATGTGTAGATGGGGTGAACAGCTGTGCCCTCTTCTTCGGCCTTCAAACAGCCCCTCCAGGAGGCTCCACCGTCCCTCCATCACAAGTAAGGGAAACAAGGTGTGGAGGGCTCAGCAGCGGGTCACCAGGAGTCAGCCCTACGTAGAGCACCTAGAATCTCTGACCCGGCTTGCTACCAGCCCCGGAAGCACTGTCGTTACCCTCGGAAGGGTTTCTCTGCTGTGGGAGGAGTCTTGAGTAGCTGGAGTTGAAAGACTGGATTGGTTCAAAAGGCTGGAGGAAGGAGCAGAAGACCTGCCAGGGACCTGGCTGAAGGCAGACTCTGGGCAAGGGATGTAGTAAAGATGCTATTTGTGGGCAGGTGAGTCAGGGTTGGAGGGAGCCCATGGGCATGAAGATGAAGAGGAATCGAAGGCAACTCCAGGCTTCCCGGGGCACAGAAGGGTGAGTGGTGAGGCCTGTGGGGACAGAGGTATGGAGGGCAAGCTCAGAGGGTGCAGGAGGGAACTTCGATGGCGGAGACTTGAGGTCTCCAATTCCCATGAAGAAAGAAAAACTGGTGAGAAGGGCCCCAAGGATGCAGACCTGGATTTGACTCAAGAGCTACCTTCTGTAGGGGTCCTGAAGTTCTGCGTGTAAGGTTCCTCTCTGGTGAGGGAGATTTCTGTGCCATAGGTGCAGCAGCTAGCGGTGGGCCATTACTCTTTCTGCCTTTCCTGGGCGCACCTTATGGAGTCAATGCATGAGAGAAACCCGGCTGGTTTTAGATGTGCAGAGCGGTCCGGGAGGAGGATTCTGCCTGTACCGTTTGTGCCAAGGTGCAGCTGCTATCCACTATCTAACCCACTGCACATTTGCTGAGCAGGGCTGACTGGGAACACCCTGGAAATGCCCTGACCCTCACTGAGCCTGCGTGAACTGGGAAGAGGTGGCAGCGAGTTGGGCTGAACTGGGGGGCCCTGGGATGACAACACCACTCTTCTAACAGGTGCTTTCACAAGGGTCATGATCTGCAGTGTCGTGTGCTGTGCCCTTGGACCACAGGCCCTGTGGGCTCACCGAGCAAGCCTCTGACTCCCAGACTCGTGACTACTGCATGGCCAAGGGGCACAGCAGGTGGGCTGAAAAAAGGAGATGGAAAGATCCAAAAATGTGGCCGCGCACCCAACTCCCAGGAGGAGGGCAGCTCTCCACCTGCCGCACCTCTCTCTTCCTCTCAGAGGGTGTGCAGGTGTGGGACAGCAGCTCCTGGCCTGTGCTCGGCCCTCAGGTTCCCCGCAGGCTCAGCGCTGGGCTGGCCCCAGGGGCAGAGGGGGTGGGTGCTCAGACTCAGTGTGGTCTCTGCTCTCTCGTCCCAGTGGCCGTGGCCTTCCTGCCCGTGTCCCAGTCAGTGGAGTGGCTTTGGCACGCACCTCGCTCATTCCCCCACACCACCCCTGCTCTGCTGATTAATTGCATAATTAGCTAGGAGCCGCATGTTGCCACTCAGAGTGAATTTGTTCTAAAAATATTTTTTGTGAAAAACACAACAGAAACTAAAAATATCCCCTTCAGAGTTGCCCAGGGAAGCCTCCTGCTTGGGCCACCCCCAGTGGTGACTTAGTTTCTTGGCAGGTCTGAAATCCAGAGGCAGAGGCTGGCCAGTCACCAATTCCCTCCCAGACTGGTGTCCCCAGTGGTCTGCTGGGACAGGAGGCACAGGAACACTGACTTCAGAGAGGTTGCAGTGGTGCCACGTGACAGGCACAGACCTCTTGGTATGGGGTCCCGAGAAAAGGCTTTCTCACCCTGACAAGCCACCAAGGAAGGCCTGCAAATTCTTTGCTACTTCCTGTGAATCTATAATTATTTTTTAAAAAGATAAAATTAAATAGTGTATGAAAGATGTACCCAAATTGCATTTCTAGAGATGAATATGACAAAGTCTGAGATAAAAAAATAAAGGAGGGGGGGCACTGGATGGGTTTAATGGCAGATTAGACCTTCCAGAAAAGACCCCGAGCTCAAAGACATAGCAATAGGAGTCACCCAGCCTGAAACACAGAGGAATTAAAAGCCCAAATAAATAAAAAGAGCACTGGACCAGCCAGTGGCATGGTGTTTAGGGCCCTGGGTCCCACCTGGCTGACTTTGCAGTTAGAGTCCCAGACCCAGCGGCTTGAAAAACATGCCGGGCATGTGTGTGCACATGCCCAAAATCCTCAGAGGGGAGTGGCAGAGAAGGGATTGAGCCATGGCCACCCCTCCAGGGGGTAATTTCTCTCTCTCTCTCTCTGTCTATCTCTGTCTCTCTTCTATGAGCGCATGTGCCCTATAGCAACAACAACAACAACAACAAAATCAGTGTATTGAGGAACACCTTCAAGTAGTCTGTAGATGTTGTAACTGGACTCATGAAAGGAGAATGGGAACAGAAAAAAATGATTGCAAAATTCTCAAACCAGGTAAATATTCTAATCCACAGTCCTTAGGAGCACAACCAAACATAAGCACAAACAAGAAGCATGAAGAAAACTATACACATAATATTTGAATCGCTCAAAACCAGCAATAATCAGAACATCTTAAAGCCAATCAGAGAGAGAGAGAAAGAGAGAGACATTCCATCCAGAGAATGGAAATGGGGAAGATAACAGGGCTCTCATCAGAAGTCAGGAGGCCAAGGACTCCGTGGAGCAGGTCCTGAAAGTACTGCCAGTACAAAACTACCAACGGGGATCACGTGCACAGCAAAAATGGCTTAGAAATATGGACATCAAACCTAGACCTTTCCAGGCATAACAAAAGCTGAAATCACTCACAATACTTCTTGACTACAGTAAATGTTAAAAGAGATCCTTCAAGCGGGGACCAGCAGTTAGCATAGTGGCTATGTCGCTGGACTCCCATGTAGTCGACCACAGTTCGCATCCCAGACCCGGTGGCTTAAAACTCACACCGGGTGCTTGTGCATGTGCATGTCCAGGATCCCGAGAGGAGAATGGAGGAGAAGGGATTGCGGCATGACCATCCCCCCTGGGGGGTGATTTCTCGATTTCTGTCTCTCTGTCTCTCTCTGTCTGTCTGGTGAGAGCACGCGCCCTATAGCAAAAACCTCTCCAAGAAAAAAAAGAGATTCTTCAGGCAAAAGGAGAATGATACTGAATGGAGGTCTTGATCTACAAATGGGTAAAAATCACTACAAATAACAGCTACAATGGTACAGGTATTATTTAATGGTCTTTAAAAGATAGTAAGTTAAATAATTTATTAGTTAAAAAAATAACAATAATAACAATTAGTTAAATAAAAACAATAATGATAATAACCAGCAGGAGCAAGTGGCATTCTGGTTAAGGTGCTGGACTCCCACATGGCTAACAGTGGTCTGAGTCCCAGACCTGGCGGCTTGAAACTGGACACATGTGCATGTATGTCCAAAATCCCAGGGAGGAAATGGAAGAGAAGAAATTTCAGCGTGGCCATCCTTCGTGGGGGAGTGCTGGTGATTTCTCACCTCCTCTCTCATTGTCTCTCTCTGTCTCTCTCACAAGCACACATGCCCTATGGCAGAAACCTTTAAAAAATGTAGACGTGAGTTTATAACGTAAGTATAAGTGAAGCATGTGGCAATAGCATAAAGGCAGAGAGAACAGGGGTGGGGACACACTCCTACAGGTCCTCAGACCGTGCTCAGAGCAGCGCTCCATTGACATCGCTGGGAGGAAGACTGGTCAGCTGGAGATGAACACCACAAACCTTAGGACAAACTCGAAAATGACAGACAGAGTGAGCGCTAGGAAGTCAAAAGAAGAGATGAATGTAATCGTAGCCCACCTTGATTGATGCAAAACAAAGACAAAAAAAGAGGAAAGGGGGAAGAGAAAAACAGATGAAATTCCAGTTCTGGCCCAGTACCATGAGGAGCCCAAATCAGGTAAATTACTTTTAAAAGTCCCAACATTTAAAGTCTCTGGTAGTTATTCTGAGGTATACAGCAAATAAAGAAGCATTTATCCAAGAAAATACCCTGGGGTGAAGGGTGAGACATTACCGAGACAATGATACAATGACGCTGAGCCACAGCCTGCTCCCTCCCTTCACGCCCTGCCCCCTGCCCCAACATTTTTTGAGGGACACTTCCTTCTGGGTGGGTATGGCCAAGAAGATGGGGCTCTGTCATCTCAATTCCCAACTGAGGGATATGGTAGAACAAATAATGTCCCCCCTCAAGATAACCCTTATCCTTGAGACCTATAAATATGACTTTGCAAGGAAATTGGGTCTTTGCAGATGTTATTAATTTTAAGAATGATTTTGTTTAATTTTATCTATTTATTTATTTATTTATTTTTAATTGATCAGACAGGGACAGAGTGAAAGAGAGAGAGAGGGAAAGTGAGAAGGCAAGGTGCCAGGTCTAGGACTCAAATTGCAGTTGTCCTTGTGGAAGTCCAGCACCCTTAACCACCATGCCACCTGCCGACCCCAAGTCAAGGATCTTAAGATGAGAAGATCATCTCAAATTATCTGGGTGGGCCATTTGTCAATGCAAATGTCCTTATAGGAGAGAGGGAGATGCAACAGACAGAAGAAGAGGGGTCAGTGTAGACACGGAGGCAGAGATTAGATAGTACTGCCCAAGCCATGGAACCTCAGCAGCCACCAGGAGATGGAAGAGGCAAGGAGTGGATTCCACCCTAGAGCATCTGGACGGCCTGTGGCCCTTCCTATACCTTGATGTTAGCCTTACGATACTGATTTCCAGCCTCCAGA
This sequence comes from Tupaia tana, assembly GCA_026018925.1. Classification (NCBI taxonomy): domain Eukaryota; kingdom Metazoa; phylum Chordata; class Mammalia; order Scandentia; family Tupaiidae; genus Tupaia; species Tupaia tana. Next base: position 81,171,095 of record JAKSZU010000010.1, read on the forward strand.
ACTACAAAGCAATACATTTAGCAGGCTTTTAAGCCATTAAATTGGGGCAACTTGTTACAGCAGCCATAATAAACTCATACAGATTTTAATTGCTGTGAGTTGGATTGCTGCTATAACAAATACTGAAAAATATGGAAATGGGTAAATCTCAAAGAATTTTAACAAGCGTAATATAAAAAGCCCTTGAATAGGCAGATAGTGAAAGTATGGATGTTAAAGATTCTGCCAGTGAAGGCTCAGAGGAAGTGAGGGACCAATAGAAAAAGCCTTCTAATGAACATTCTTCTTAAAGAACACACATATAGGGCTGGCCTGATAGCCCAGCAGTTAAGCACCATGCATGGGGAGCTGGATCCCACTTGGCTGACCACAGGTTGAATTCCAGCTCTGGTGGCTTGAAAATGACACTGACAGGATGGGGAAATCCTAATGGGATTGGAAAAATGAAGGAAAAAAGATTGTGATGAGACCAGACCCCATTGGAGGGTTCTTTCTCTTTCCTTCTGGTGAGCACATGTTTCCTGTGACAATAAAAAAAGAATGCACATATCATAAATATTAGGTTGTCAGGAAAGTTATGAAATATTTTCCTATGTTTTTCTATGCAAAAATGGGTCATGACTTTTCCGACATCCCAAAAAAATGTGGATAGAAATATGAACGCTGAAGGCATTTCTGGTAAGGGCTTAGAAGGAAGTCAGGAGCATTTGGAAACTGGAGGAAAGGCAGTGTTATGTAGTGCTACAATTTGGATAATGGTTTGTCTCCCAAAGGCTCATGTTTTGCAATTTGGTCCCTAATATAATGGCATTAGAATGGGTGAGACCGCTAAGAGGAAGACCCACCTTAATGTGATTAGGCACCGTCCAATCAGCTAGGAGCATGGGAAGGACAAACAGAGGAAGTGGGAAAGTCCGTTTCAATCCCACTTTCCGTTCCTCTGCTGTGGCTACTCACCCGACTGCCTTTCTCCAGCACATGGTGACTTAGCACCAAGGAGCAGCCAGGTGCCAAGCCCGTGTTCTTGCACTTTCTGACACCACAATCATTAACTGAATAAATCTCAATTTCTTTTTAATAAATCACCCAGTGTCAAGTATTTCTGTAAGCTACACAATACCAACTAATACATATAGCATCAGAAAACATTTTTTTTCTCCATTGGGTTTTAACGGGTGGGGAAAACAGAACACATACATGATTAACTTGGATATTTAGCCAAGGAGATTTCCAAGCAAAATGTGGGAGGTGCAGTGCTTTTCTTGCTGGTTATTGTAAAGTGCAAGAGGAGAGAGAAAATTTGAGGAAAGAACTGATAGGCAGAAAGGTATCAGCCCTTGATGATTTGGGAACTTCTCAGGATACTCAGATTGCAAAAAGTCCTAAAACTAGGACAGTCACTGTTAGGAAACATCCTGTGGAGGGAAGGCCAAGGGTGTGTCTGGAAAATATGTATGTATTTAAACGCACAGACTAGGAAGAAGCATTACATTTCCAGAACGAGTGTGGAAGAGTTTGAGGTGGTGCTCAATTTCCACCCAGAAGTGGTTGAGGATGGAGCAAGAGCAGGCTGTCCTCTCCCTGAGCTGTGTGCTTGGTGACCTTGGGTTACCTTCACATGCTGACTCAAATCCCAGAGACCTCTACATGCTAGATGTGAAGTTCTAGCTCTCCCCTAGAGGGCTTGCCATCTATTTCCCCCCATCTATATTTGTCTGCCCCTTATTTATGTCATTCTTAGAATATGATTAACTATGTGTCATGCATTTGGATTTATTATTAGTTGAATTGTGCTCCACCTTTGCAGTGTATAGAATATAGATTTTAGCTTTCACACTTGCTTATTTTTTCCTCAGCATCTTTTTCTCTCCCACTCTCTTGATTTTCTCCTTAAATTTCTCCAACAAATATCCTTTCTTTTTTTATTGGGGTAGATTTCACATAACTTTAAATTTGTCATGTTGATCATTTTAAAGAGTATAATTTAGTGGCTTATCGCACATTCATGACGTTGTAAAGCAATCACTACTATCTAATTCCTGAACATTTTCAGCACCCTCAAAATAAACACCATACCCATTAATCAGTCACTCCCTGCTATGGTCTGAGTGTGTGTCCCTCAAAATTCATATGTTGAAATTTAACCCCCAAAGCGATGTTATGAAGAAATGAGGTCCTTGGGAAGTGATTAGGTCATGAGGGCAAATCACTAATGAATGGGAATATTATCCTTATAAAAGAGGCCTGAGGCAGTGCATTACCCTCTTTTGACCTTCAGCCATGTTCTGAGAACAGATAAGTTGCCATCTACAAGAAACAGGCCCTCACCAGACACCAAATCTACTGGCACCTTGATCTTGGACTTCTCAGTCTCCAGAACTCTGAGCAGTAAATTTCTGTTGTGTGTTTGTTTGTTTAAGAGAGATTTTTTTACTATAAGGCATGTGCACTTGCCAGAGAGACAGAAACAGAAAGTGAGAAATCACCCCCTCATCCAGGGAGATGGCCACACTGCACTTCTCCAGTCTCCTCTCAGGATTTTGGTCATGTGCGACATGTGTCCAGCATGAGTTTGAAGCTGCCGGGTCCAGGACTTGAACCTCAGTCAACCATGTGGGAGCTTAATGACATAACCATTACGCCATCTGCTGGTCCCAAATTTCTGTTGTTTATAAGATTAAGGTATCTTGTTATAGCAATGTGAATGGACTAAGACACTCCCCAATCCCAATCCCCACTTTCCCCAGCCTCTCTGGAGTTTCCTATTTGGGACTTTTCATGTAAGTGAAATCATGTACTATTTGTCTTTACATATCTTACTTATTTTACTTGGCATGTTTTCAAGTTCATCCATTTTGAAGCACATATCAGTATTACATTTTATGGCTAAATAATATTCTATTATATGGATATAACACATTTTGATTACGCATTCATTGGTTGGTAGACATTTGAGTTGTTTCTTTTTTTGTCTATTATGAATAATGCTGCTATGCATGTTTGTGTAAATATTTTTGAGTAAACATATGTTTTCAGTTTGTTTGGATACATACCTAGGAGTGAAATTGCTGGGTCATATGATAACTCTGAGTTGAATTGAGGAATGATCAAACTATTTTCCATAGCAACTGTACCATTTTACAGTTCAATGTATGATGATTCCAATTTCTCCATACCCTCACCAGTGTTATTACTTTCCTTATTATTATTATTGTCATTCAAAGTGAAGTGTTATTTCATTGTGGTTTTGATTTTCATTTCCTTAATGACTAATGGTATTGAGCATCCTTACATGTATTTATTAGCCATATGTATATGTCTTTTCTGGGTAAATATCTGTTCAAGCCCTTTGCCCATTTAAAAAATGTCTTTTTGTTGTTAAGCTTTAGGAGTTCTTTATATATTTGGAATACTAGACTTATTACTTATATGTCTTGAACTTTTTTCTCATTCTGTAGGTTGTGTTTTGACTTTCTTAATAGTGTCCTTTGATGCACAAAAGGTTTTAATTCTGAAGAAGTCCAAACTATTTTGTTGTTGTTTATGTTTTTGATGTCATATCTAGGAAATCAGTGTCAAATTCAAGGTCATGAAGATTCAACTATATATTTCATTCTAAGAGTATGTGGTTTCATCTCTTACACTTAAGTCTCTGATTCATTTTGAGTTAATTTCTGTAAATGATGTGAAATAAGGGTCCAAACTGATTCTTTTGCGTGTGGGTGTTCAGATTTCCCAGCATCCTTTATTGAAAATACCATTATTTCTCCTATTGAATAATCTTGGCACTCATGATTAAGTATCATTTAAACGTAGACACTTGGATTTATTTCTGGATTCTGAATTCTGAACCATTGATCTATGTCTATTTTATACCTGTACCACATTGTGTTGACTTACTTTGTTTGTAGTAAGTTGTAAAAATTGATGGACCAGCAGGTGACAAGGAGGTTACAGTGGTTGGATCCCATATGGCTGACTGTATGGTTCAAGTCCCAGGCCTAGTGGCTTGAAAATCACACCAGGTGTGTGTGTGTGCATGCCCAAAATCTTGAAAGAAGAACGGAGGAGAGGCAACTGCAGTGTGGTCATCCTCCCTGGGGGGGCAAGGGATGATTTCCTAGTTTGTCTCTCTCTTTCTCTGTCTCTCTACAACGAGCACTTGTACCTATTACAAAACAAAACAAACAAATAAATAAATTGAAAAGTGTGAGTCTTCCAACTTTGTTCTTGCTTGTCAAGATTGATTTGGCTATTCTGGGTACATTGCAATTTAATATGAAATTTAGAATCAGCTTGTCAATTTCCAAATAAGTCATCTAATATTCTGATATGGATTGCATTGAGTCTATAGATAAATTTCAGAAATATATCAGACTTCTCCAGAGACAAACAGTACAAATAGAATGTACACACACACACACTCCCTTAAAACAAAGAGATTTATTTTAAAGAAATGGCTCATGCAGTTATGAGGCTGGCAAGTTCAAAATCTATAGAGCAGACCAACAAACAGTAAACTCAGGTCTCGATACAAAATTCTTTCAACACAGAAAAGTTCAGCTTCTGCTCTTCAGACCTTCAGCTGATTAGATGATGCCTATGCACATTGGCAAGATGATCTTCTTTACTTAAAGACAACTCATTCAAGATGCTAAGTTCATCTACAAAATACCTTCACAGCAACATTTATACTTAGACTTTATATAATTCTATTCAGATTTTCTATTTCTTTTTTCTATTTTAGTATTTTTGACCCTAGCAATTTATTCATTTTTATCTTAAAGAACATGTCAGCCTACAATTATTTATAATATTCCTTCATAAATGTTCTTATTTCTGTAAGGTTTTTAATACTATTCCCTCTTTCATTTCTGATTTTAATCATTTAAGTCATTTCTCTTTTTTTCTTGGTCAATCTTGCCAAAGGTTTGTCAATTTTTGTCTTGCTTTGTTTTAATTTTTGCTATATGCAAGAGAGACACAGAGAGAGAAAAAAAAGTGAGAAATTCCCCACACCCAACACCCACACACACACCCACACACACACACACACACTGTGTGCCTTTCAAGCTACTAGGTCTGGGACTCGAATCATACATATTCTCTATGTTAGTAATAGCCACTGTAATCTTTATTATTTTCCTTCTTCTTGATTTGAATTTAATCTACTCTTCCTTTTCTAATGTCCTTTTTTCTTTTCTTTTTTCTTTTTTTTTTTTTTTTTTTTGTAGAAGTTTTTCCTATAGGGTGCATGCGCTCACCAGAAAGACAGAGAGAGACAGAGAGACAGAAAGCGAGAAATCACCCCCCAGGGGGAACGGCCATGATGCAATCCCTTCTTCTCCGTTCTCTTCTCGGGCACACAGGCACACGTGCCTGGCGTGAATTTAAGCCACCAGGTCCAGAGCTCAAACCACGGTCGACTACATGGGAGTTCAGCGACATAGCCATTACGCTAACTGCTGGTCCTGCTTTTCTAATGTCTTAAGGTAGAAGTTTGGGTTATCAATTTGAGCTCTCTCTTCTTTCTTAATACAGGCATTAAAAAAACTAAATTTCCCTCTAGGTGTGCTTTAACTACATCTCGTAAGTTTTGATATATTGGGTCTTCATTTTTACCTTAAAATATTTATTATTTACATTTTGGTTTCTTCCTTTCTCTATTGGTTACATAGCAGTATGTTGTTTAATTTCCACACAATTGTGAGTTTCCAAAATTTTTCTGGTTTTGATTTCTAATTTTTTTTTCATTGTGATTGTAGAAGATACTTTGTGTGATTTTAATTCTTTTAAATTTATTGAGATTTGTTTTATAGACTAGCATATTGTCTGTCCTGCAGAATTCTCCATGCTCACTTAAGAAAAGTGTACATTTGGTTGTTGTAGGGTAGAGTGCTCTGTAGCTATGTTAGATTTAATGGGTTTATCGTGTTCAGGTTTTCTGCAATTTTTTATTACTGAAAGTGGGAAGTATTATCTTTGAGGTGCCTATTTCTCTCTTCAGTTCTGTCAGTTTTTACTTCATGTATCTTGGGGTTCTGTTAGTAGGTGCACATATGTCTATACTTATTACATTATCCTAACAGATTTGCACTTTTATCATGATAAAATGTTGTTTCCCTTTATTAAGATTTTAATTTGAACGTCTCTTTCATCTGATTAGTACAGTCACTCCAGCTTGCCCATGGTAACTAGTTGCTTAATATATTTTTTCTGTCCTTTTATTTATTTACTTACTCATTTTATTTAAAAAAAAATATGTTTTGTTATAGGACATGTGCTCAGCAGAAACGGACGGAGACAGAGAGAGAGGCAATGTGAGAAAGAACCCCCTGGAGGCTGGCTATGTTGTAACCCCTTCTGCACAGTCGGCCATGTGGGATCCAGCCACCTTAACTCCACACCACCTGCTGGCCCACCATCCTTTTATCTTCAACTTATTTGTGTCTTTGGATCTAAAGTATGTCTCATGTAGAGGTCATGTTTTTACATTCAGTTCAACAATCTCTGCCTTTAGTTGTTATTGTTTAGTTCATTCATATTCCATGTAATTATTGATATAATTGGATTTACAGCAGCCATTTTACTTTTTGGTTTCTATATATCTGATATATTTTTGTTCCTCTGTCCTTCAATCAGTGCCTTCTTTTGTACTAGATATTTTCTCGTGTACCATTTCAATTCTCTTCTCATTTCTTTTACAATAGTTTTTAGTTATTCTCTTAGTGATTGTACTGGGATTACAATTTGCAGATTAATTTATAACAATCTAGTTTAGATTAATGCCAACATTGTTTTAATAGTATATAAAAACTTCTACTGTACAATTCTATCCAATTTATGTAGTTATTATCAAAAATCACATTTTTCTACATTGTGCTATTGCCACTTCTAGTCAACATTTTACTGGAAATTATAACTAAAGTAATTAGGCAAGAAAAAAATTGAAAGCAACAAGATAGGAAAGGAAGAAGTAAATCTATTTACAGATGGCATTATCTTTTATATAGAAAATACTAAGAAATCCACTTTTAAAAAAATGAGAGGATCAGCTGGTGGCAGAGTGGTTAAGGCAATTGGATCCCACATAGCCAACTGTGAGGTTCAAGTTCCAGATCTGGCAACTTGAAAAACACACTGGGTGTGAGGCTTGTGTGCCCAAAATCCTGAAATGAGAGAGAAATTAAGGAGAAGGGGTTGAGTTGTGTCCATAACCCATGGCAGGTGATTTCTCACATTCTCTCTTTCTCTTTCTTTCTCTCTCTTCTGTCCCTCTCCATGATCAACTTGCCCCCTGGAAAAAAAATTAATTAATAGAACTAATAAATGAATTCAGCAAGTTTCTGGGATGAAAAATTAATATGTAAAAATTAATTGTATTTGTAAACACTTCAAACTAACATCTTGAAGATAAAACAATATTTTAAGTACATTTTATGAAGTTATTTTATGAGAGAGAGAGAGAGAGAGAGAGAGAGAGAGAGAGAGAGAGAGAGAAAGCCAGTTCCCTTAACAGAGTCTCATGCTATGATCCTCCGCCCAGCTTTCTCAGCCAGCCAGGATGACTGGCATCCATACCGAGAATGTACAGGTCAACCCAGGAACCAAAGTTCAATCTTTCACAAGGCTTCTAGCCCTGCAGAGCATTGTGTTCTTGCTGGACACTGTGGCTGGGCCTTTAAAAACATTGTTTTCATTCCATTTACATCAAAGGAATAAAACACTTAGGAAAATATTATCAAAAGAAGTGGGAAACTTATACACTGAGGACTATAAAATATTGTTAATGGAATAAAAGAAGATCTAAAGAAATGGAAACACATCCATGTTCATGGATTGGTGGACTTAATACTATTAAAATGGCAACACTACCCGAATTGATCTACCATTCTAAAAAATCCTAACAAATCTATCAAACTCCAGCTGACTTCTTTTTAGAAATTGATAAGCTGATAGTTAAAAATATATGGGACCCAGAAGAGCCAAATTAATCTAGAAAAAGAACAATTGGAGTACTTATGCTTTTCCATCGCAAAACTAACTTCAAAGCTACAGTATTTAAGACAGATGGTACTGGCATAAAGCCAGACTTTGTAAGACCAATGGAATAAAATTTAGCATCCAGAAATAAATCCTCTCATTTATGAGCAATTGATTTTTGACAGGAGTGCCAAGTTAATTTGATGGAGAAAGAAGAGTTTCAACAAACAGTGCTGGTGTAAGTAGATACCCAGATGCAAACAAAGGTTAAACCTTATCTCACACCACATGTAAAAGTTAACTCAAAATGGATCAAAAACCCAAATGTAAGAATTAAAACTATTTAAGTCTTAGAAAACATGGGTGACTTTTTTTGTGATCTTGGATTAGTCAATGATTTCTTTTTCTCCTTTAGGTTTTTGCCATAGGGCTCACTGGAGAGAGAGACAGTGAGAGGGAAAGTAAGAAATCATGCCCCAGGGAAGATGGCCATACTGGAATCTCTTCTCCTCCAGTCTCCTCTCAGGATTTTGGCCATGCATGCGCACATGCCCAGTGTGATTTTCAAGCCTCTATGCCTGGGACTTGAACTGCAGTTGGCCATGTGGGAATCCAATGCTTTAACCACCATGCCACCTGCTAGGCCCCAAGACAACTATTTCTTAGATATGATGTGAAGCAGGGACTAGAGGGAGAGGTTATAAAAGGAACTTTTGGAGGTGATAGATGAATCTATTACCCTGATTATGGTAATGATTTCTTGGGTAAACTACATATGTCAAAATATCAGATTGCTAAACTATAGGACATTAGATAGACGTAGTTCACTGTCATGTGATCTTACGTCAAGAAAGCTGTTAAAAAATAAGAAGAAGATAACAGAACATCCAGACAATTGTCGTAAGCCTGTCAGATGACCCTTCTTAGAGGGGTAGTTCACTGGTGAGCCCGCGTAGTCCCACACTCACACATCCTCACTCTAGCCCAGTACAGGGGCTGCCTGAGAAAGGCTCATCGGTGGCTACAGATGCCAGGAGAGACAATGGAAATCCAAGACGTGTTGTCTTGAGAGTTGAGTCAGGAGGACCATGGAGTCTGGGATTGCCAGCTTAATAGCCCTGGTGGATATCCCTGTTATATACATAATGAGGTCTTTTTTTTTCCTTTCTTTCTTTTTTTGGAGAGGTTTTTGCTATAGGGCGCGGGCACTCGCCAGACAGACAGAGACAGAGAGACAGAGAGTGAGAAATCACCCCCCAGGGGGGATGGCCACACCACAATCTCTTCTCCTCCATTCTCCTCCCAGGATCTTGGGCACGCACGCACATGTGCCCGGTATGAGGTTAAGCCACCAGGTCCAGGACTCGAACCATGGTTGACTACATGGGAGTCCGGTCACATAGCCATTACACTAACTGCTGGTCCCATAATGAGGTCTTAATTGTGACTTCGAGTGTCATAATATTTTGAACATTATGGGTAACACAATCTCTAAAAGATTATAAAATAGATACCTTAAAAACATATTAAATAAATATATCTGTTAAATAAATATAAAAATAAATTTAAAATATTTAAAAAATAAATATATCATATTAAATAAATAAATACAACAGGGAGGATCCTTTTAAAAGTCATTAAATATATGCAAAAGGTATATATAGTATAACTATGTGATATTAATAATATTATAAAAGTGAATAACTATGTAATATCTACCCAGGTTCTGTGTGTTTCCTATCTGAGCACATTCTCCCCACCCCAGCCCATCAGCCTATGGCATCGACTGTTGTCTTCACTTTCATAATGATCATTCTCTTGCTTTTTTAAAATATACTTTGCCACAGGACCAGCAGATAGCATAATGGTTATGTTGCTGGACTCCCACATAGTTGACTGTGTTTCGAGTCCCAGACCTGGTGGCTTAAAACTCACACCAGGCATGTGTGCATGCGTGCCTAAAATCCCAAGAAAAGAATGGAGGAGAAGGGATTGCAGTGTGGCCATCCCCCCAGGGGGTGATTTCACACTTTCTGTCTCTCTGTGAGAGCACATTCCTTGTAGCAACAATCTTTTAAAAAAAAAAAAAAAAAAAAAAAAAAAGTATACACACACCCACACACACACACTTTGCCACCTTATTCGTTTCCTGGGGCTGCCGTAACCAATTACCACAGGCCTGGTATCTGACAACAATACAAGTTTATTCTCTCTGTTCTGAACGCTAGGGCCCTGAAATCAGAGTGTCTATTAGGGCCATACACTTCCCGAAGGCCGCAGGGGAGGGGCTCTCCTTCCTCCTGTAGCTACACTCTGTCATTCCTGGGTTTACAGATGCACCAACTCAAACTCTGCATCCTTCAAAGGGCCCTCTCCCCTGTGCAGTTCTCCACGTCTTCACACAGTCTGTCATGTTTATCTCACAATCTCAAAGTTCGATTTACTCATAATGGATGTTTGTGTGGTTTCCAGTTCTTGCTATTAGGAGTAATACCACTGTGAATGCCTGTGTGCGCGTCTCTGGGTGCCAGCTACAGTTTCCCTAAGGAATACACCAAGAACGGGTTTGCTACGTCATAAGCTATGCACATATGTATCATGTCAACCTGTTCCCATGGTGGCTATGGAAATATAAAGGGGTAGGTTATTCCATATTTTAGCCAATACGTAATGATTTCAGACTTTGCACTTTTCTGCTGATCTCATAAATGGTAGCTTATTTTTCTATTATGTTGTCTTTTTCCTAATGACTCAGAATTCTTTACATATTATGATTCAGGTCATTTTCCAGTTATATGGGTAGCAACTATCTTATTTTAGTTTGTGGTTTATATTTTCCACTCTCATTGTGTAACCTTTTAATGAACAGAAGTTTTTGGTTTTAATGTAGTTGAATTTCTCAGTATTTTGCTCCATGATTTATACTTTTTGCTCCTTGTTTGAAAAACTCTTCCTGACCTGAGATGATGAAGAAAATTGTACATATTCTCTTTTAAAATTTTTATATTTCAGGCCAGCAAGTGGCATGGTGAAGGCACTGGATCCCACATGGCTGACTACACATGAGTTCCAGACCCAGCAGCTTGCAAAATGCTGGGCATGGGTGCATGTGTGCCCCAAATTCCCAAGAGGTGAACGGAGGAGAAGGGATTGCAGCATGCCCACCTCCTCTAGAGGGTGATTTCTCACTTTCCCTCTCTTTCTGTCTCTCTCTAGTGAGTGTGTGTGCCCTATGGAAAAAAAATCTTTAAAAATTAAAATTCAATGTTTCTGGAGCCAGCAAGGTGGCCTGGTAGTTGAAGCAGCTGGATCCCATATGGCTGACTATGAGGTTCGAGTCCCAGATTCAGCTTGAAGAACAAGTCAGGAATGTGTGCGTGTACGCCCAAAGTCCGAAGAGGAGAATGGAAGGGAAAGGATTATGGTGTGGTCATCCTCCATGAGGGGTGCTAAAAATTTTATATTTCTGTCACATGTAGGTATTTGATCCACCTGGAATGAATTTTTGTAAATTGTAAGAAATAGGTAATTTTACTTTTTTTCCATTACAGAGTTGCAAATTTCTATAGGCCCTTAATTGAAAAATCAACCCATTCTTCACTGATCAAGCATATATTAAACATATACATATTATGTCATTCATTTCTAAGCTCTCAATTCTGTTCCTTGGTTTGTGTGTGTTTAGTTATTTTTGACTCAGAGCATTTCATTTTCCTTTGTAATACTGTTTGTGGGCTCCTCCAGGTGAAGCAGGCCTGCTTAAGGTTCAGCAAGATGGCAGCCACTTTGAAATGAAGAAAGATCCCTAATGAGAACAATGTGACCAAGTGCTAACTCATAGGAAGATCTGTTTGAAGAATGGTTAGATGAGAAACCAAGAATGAGTATTTGAAGGAATCAGGATCATTACAGAGTGGAAAGAGATTGATTCTGATTGATTGAAAGGAGGAATGATTTGCATGTGTTTGTATCTGTACCTATAAATATTGAGAACATGTTGCACTTTTCAAAATAGTTTTGACAGTTTTGCTGTCTCCCTGTAACCAGTTACAGAAATAATCTCTCTTCTCCTCCAGCGTCTGCCTCCTGTTTCATTGACCATGAGAAGCAGCAGCTGGACTTAGTCGGCTGGTAATACAAGAAGGAACTGTTTCGTGTCTTTCGGGAACTTCATAGGCACTCTGCATCAATGAAAATTAACTCACTGGGGTCAGCAAATGATGTAATGGTGGTGTTGCTGGACTCCCACATCTTTGACTGCAGTTCGAGTCCCAGACCCAGCAGCTGGAAACACACCGGGTACCTGTGTGTGCGTGCCCACAATCCCAAGAGGAGAATGGAGGAGAAGGGATTGTGGTGTGGCCATTCCCCCAGGATGTGATTTCTTACTTTCTGTCTCTCTGGAGAGTGCACGTGCTGTACAGCAAAAATCTCTCTTAAAAAAATTAACTTACCAACTTGAGGGTTTCAGACCACCCAGCTCCTATTATGAATTAAGGCTGAAAACCTACATGAAGACAGTAGGGTTTGTACAGTCTCAGTAGGGTTTTCCTTTTAATTATTTTTTTTTATTTGCTATAGGGTGCGTGTGCTCGCCAGAAAGACAGACAGAGACAGAGAGACAGAAAGCGAGAAATCACCCCCCAGGGGGGATGGTCATGCCGCAATCCCTTCTCCTCCATTCTCCTCTCAGGATCTTGAACATGCACGCACACGCGCCTGGCGTGAGTTTAAGCCACTGGGTTCAGGACTCAAACCGCGGTCGACTACATGGGAATCCAGTGACGTAGCCATTATGCTAACTGCTGGTCCCTCAATGGGGTTTTTCTGCCTGTCTGCTCTCAACACTGAAGTTCTAGGTAGCTGATTTTCTTTATTATACCTTGGAAAGGCAGGTTTATTTTTCATCTACCCTTACTTTGAGGAGGTAGCCAGTTGGGGTCTCAGCTTTATGAGACTCTCCTGTAGACGTCTGGGCTAGTTATAGGTTTTGACTTCCAACCACTGTCTACCAGAAAGCCATGAAACTCAGAGTTCAAGCTCACTTCATTTGTCAACTACTGATCAGTAGCAGTCTGGGCTTGCCTTTCTGGGTCTCCATAGTCTCTGTTTGCCTTGAGAAGCTCTTGCTTTTTGATTAAATCTTTCATACATTTGGAAAGGATATTTTGATATTTTGTCCAGGTTTTCAGGGGAAGAGCTGAGCCAGTTCCCTAACCCACTGTATGATCAAATAAGTGTTCTATATGTATAAATACTATGCAATTCACTTGTCTCTAAGATTTTGAATGACCTGAGAGGTCTGTCATCCCTCCTTGTTCCTGCCCACCACCCTTACCCACATCACCCATGGTGACGTGTTCTAAGGTTCAGAAAGTGTGGCAAGCTGTGCCCGGGATCCTTCACCTCCACGGGAGAAGGAACAGGGAGTCCACAGCCCTCTGTGACCTGACCCCAGTTCTGATCTTCTTTGGGTCATGGGCCTCTTTAAGTCTTCAAAGGAAGCTGGACGAGGATGTGCAGTCCACACGAGGTGGACACAGTTTCTACTGGATGCACTTTGGATGGCAGGTGGATCCTGTGCAGTGGGACCCCTGATTCCAGGCCAGGGACTCCCCACCCCTCTCCAGCACGTGGTAGGATGGCTCCTTGCAGGGCAGAGGCAGCAGGAGCTGGCATGTTGTGAACAGGTTGTGGGCATTCTGCTCTGAGCCAGCTGCGTTCATGCCACATACCAAGCCCATGATTAAGAGCTGTGAGCAGAGGCACCTCCTGCTCCTCCCAGGCTCCTCTGAGCTAAAGCAGAGACTTCAGCCAAGGAGTGAGGCCACCAGTGGACATCTGGGCCTGCAAACCATCCAGAGCACTGTCCTTGGCAGTGACCAGGCAGTCTGCTCAGTGCCAGGGTCTTCCCCGGCTCACATTCAGTGGTTGCTGGGATGGGTGCTTCTCAGGCCAGGACCTTTCTCAATGGGGCATGCCAGGCAAGGAGGGAACCGCTGACCACACTGTCCAACCAGGCGTCTCTTCCCTGTCCTGAGCCGCCCTCCTGGCCTTGATGAGATCATCTGGAAGCTGGGGTCCTTCTTTCTCTGAGACTTAGGGACAAAGACCTGGGGGCAGAAGCAGCCACAAGTGCTTGGGTGCATGAGCGCCATTAGGTCCCAGAGGAGCGGCTGGGACTACACAGGGGCAGCCAGCTCAGGCCAGGGTGCCTCACCTTGTCGAGCCAGCTCAGACCGGGGTGCCTTGCTCCGTCTTCCTCCTGCCCCCTAGAGCCTCACTTGCTGGGAAAACAGCCGCCCTTGACCACCTGCCCGCTGGCCCTGCCTGCAGAAGACACTCCGGGAAGCAACTGCAAGGATTTTCTCAGGGCTAATAGCAGTTATTGGCTGTGTCCAAAGCACACTCAGCTGTCCTTGGGGCTCAGCCAGCCCTGCTCAGGAGGGACGAGGCCCACAGAGGCAATGGCTCAGCCTGCAGCCAGGACTGCCTTTCAGCACGCCTTTGTGTGAGCAGCATTAGTTCGACCCACTCACGGTCAAGGTTGTCCACACAGTGCTCCCCCACTTGGACCCACTCGAGGTGGAGGTGGCCACGCTCTGCCCCGAGGGTGCTGCCTCCAGAGCAGCTGCCAGCGCCCTTGAGCCTCACCTGAAGGAGACAGGCCAGCCTGGGGGAGCAGCGGGCCGGACTCACAGCGCCTGCCTGGTCCAGGGCTGCTCTGGCCAACTCTCCCTCCCTCTCCTTCGGCTGTCATCTCTGTTTTCTCGTCTGGAATAAGAGAAAGCAATTCCTGCCTAACTCATAATAACCATCGTGTTCATGCCGTGTCATCGTGGTTTCTGGGATGTCCCTGAACCTCTGCAGATGGGCTTCCCATCTTCACGGGCTCTGTTGCTGAGGACTCCACCCCCACGCAGCCGGGGAGAGGGCCAGGATCCCTGGGCTCCTTGGGCACATACCCCTCCTGTCCAGGCCACACCTCAGCCCGGCCTCCACTGCAAGCCTGGGAGCCTGAAATCAAGCCCACTCTTCTGTCCCCTCCACACAGTGGGTGTACCCAGGATGGGGTGTCCCCTACAGCCCAGACCATTGTGACAGCCTGCCCTGCCTGGTCTCCTCCCGGGGCTGTGCTCATTCATGCCCCTCACTGAGGGGTCGTCTTTGTGAGCCCTAGCCTTGGACGAGACCCCTTCTTGCAGCTGGGTCCCCTGTCTCTCAGGAGACCTTTTAGCTTTTCCGACATCCACTGCACGTCTGGTCTCTGGGTCCCAGACCCCAATGTCTTTCCTGGTCTCTGGTCTTTCCTGATAGGGTTGGGTGTGTGGTAGAGGGGCTATAGCTGCTGCCTGAGTCTGGGGACAGAGTTTTAGAGAGGGTCCAGAGGCAGGGTACAGTCTCGCAGCACCTCTGGGCAGATGCAGCATACTCTTCCCTCGCAGAGTCTTGCCCCAGCTATGGGCTCCATGTGCAGAAGAAATAGAGGGGGGCAGAGGTTTCCTGGGGACAGCAGCTGCAGCCGGGTGGCCAGGGACAGCTCTGGGCAGGCTCTGAGGCTGTGAGAATGATGAGGTCAGGCTGCTGCAGCCCCCTGCCCAGAAGTGCCTACTGTGGGCCCAGGCTGCACTGGGGAGACCCCCTTTACTCAAGCAGGTGGTCCCAGGTCCACCGGAGTGCGCTCTTCTTCCCCTGCTCGCCCTGGGCTGTTTAGCCAGTGGGAAGAGGAGAGGAAAACAGGAGGGAGACTCGAGGCCATCTGGGACAAGACCTGGCAGCAGTTGTGGCCTGTGCTGGTCACCAGCCCAGTCTACCTACCCGAAGGTCTCCTGCTCCCCCAGGATCTAGACAGGCAGAAGGCTGGCCCTGAGCTGACCGAGTGGGAGGACATGTGGGAACTGCAAAGCCGAAAGGGGCCCTTTCCGTGTGGCCTACGTTGGAAGCAGGGACAGTCGTCCAGCCAGAAGCAGCAGAGCCAGCTGCAGCGTTGTTGGTGGGTGGCAAGCAGAGGGACTGCAGACACCTTCCGAGGGAGTTGGCAGGTCTCCGTAACATCTCGCCAGGTGGATGAGCAAGAGGCCTCGAGGCCATCACAGGCTGCAGGAGGGTGACTCCACCAGCATGACAGGCCCAGAGACCCACCCCAGCTGGCTAGCCCTGGATCACAGTGCCTATCTGGGCCTTTGTGTTTTTAAGTTTTTATTTGAGATAACCATAGAACTTACTTTGATTCATACATACAATTATAAGAAATGGTACAGAGGGGTCTTGTGCAGCCTTCACCCAGTTTTCCTCAGTGGAAACATCTTACAGAACTAGGGCACAGTATCACACAGAACATCCCTCACTACCAGCCCCTGGAAGGTCCCGTTGCAGCCACACCCACTTTCTACCCCTCCCTCCCTTAGCCACACCCACTTGCTCCACCCCACCCCCCACACTTCTTTAACTCTTGGCAACCACTACTCAGTTCTCCATTTCCAGAGCTGTCATCTCAAGAATGGTTTATAAATGGAACCATTACGTTATGTAGCCTTTTGGCACTGGCTCTCTTTACTTAGCATAAGTCTCGGGAGATCCATCCAAATTGTTCTATGTATCAATAGTTGATTGCTTTTTACTGTTGGGTAGGATTCCATAGACTAGATGTTCTGTGGTTTGTTTAACTATTCACCCACTGAAGGATGTCTGGGCTCTTCCTAGTTTGGAGCTATTACGAAGAAAGCTGCAATGATCTTTCATGTGCTGGTTTTTGTGTGAATATAAGTCTTCAAAGATAAATCTTCGTTTCTCTGAGATAAACATCTAAAGGTGCAATTGCTGGTCATAACAGCGAATGTTTAGTTTTATAAGAAACTAACAAATTGTTTTCTAGAGCAGCTGTACCTTCATACATTCCTGGCACTGACGGACATGTGATCCAGTTTCTCCATATCCTTACCAGCATTTGGTGTTGTCACTATTTTTTGTTTTAGCCACTTTAATAGGGACAGAGTGCTATCTCAGTGTGATTTTCACTTACATTTCCCTGATGAGTAATGATGATGAGCACGTTTTTATGGTTTTGTTTTCCATCTGTACATCCTCCTATGTGAAATGCCTGTTCAATGACTTTTTTGCTCACTTCCTAATTAGATTTCTTTTTCAACTTTTCAGTTTATTTTGATTATTTTTTAAGTGTGTTTATTTCCTTCTTCCATGAGCAAGAGAAACAGAGAGGGAGAGAGAGAGAGAGAGAGAGCATCCCCAGCAGGGTTCCAGCGCCACAGTCCACCTCAGCCCTCAGCCACCCCTGGATCATGGGTATGCATGTCCCTGGCACACACAGGAAGGTCTCTGAACTTGAGCCAGGAACCTTCCCATGTGGGAGTACCTCACAGAACATCATATTTTACCACTGTGTCACCGACTGGACCCAAACTCTTGCATTTTGAGAGTTTTTTGGTTTTTTTTTTTTTTTTTTGGTTTTTTTTTTTTTTTTTTTTTTTATTCTAGAAAAGGTCTGGAAAAGATCTTTTCCAGACATGCACTCTAGTTTGCAAATATTTTCTCCCAGTCCGTGGTTTGTCTTCTTATCTTTAACAAAACAAATTTCAAAGAAGTCTAATTGTTTTGGTTGGTAAGTCTAAAAACTCTGACTAGTCCTAAATTCTGAAAATTTTCTTCTATTTTTTTTTTCCTGAAAGTTTTACAGTTTTACATTTACATGCATGATCCATTTTGAGATAGTTTTCATATAAGGTGAGATTCAGGTCATGATTTAATTCATTATTTTTGCCTTTGGACATGTAATTGCTCCATCATCATTTGTTGACAAGAGTGTCCTTACTTCATTGAATTGCTTTTGTACCTTTGTCATGAATTAGTGGGCATATTTGTGTGGGTCTGTTTCTGAGTTTATTAATCTGTGTCTATTTCTCTTCCAATAGCACAGTGTAGCGATTAGTAAACTTCAATAACAGAGTGACTCCTCCTACTTATTCTTCCTTTTCAAAATTGTTTTTGTTGTTCTAGAGCTTGTGCTTTGCCACATAAATTATATGAAAAAAATAAACTATATCCACAAAAAATTCTTGCTAGAATGTTTGTAGGAACTACATTAGACCTACAGAATTTGGAAAGAATCGACATCTTTACCTTGTTAAGTACTGTACTCATTTTGTTAAATTCATACCTATTTCATTATTTTTGGAGTAATTGTAGATTATATTGCATTATTAATTTGTTTCCACGGTTCGTCACTAGTATATAGAAGTGATATTTTGTATACCACTACTTTGCTAAACTCATTCATTAGTTCCAGAAGATTTTGTGTAGATTCCTTGGGATTTTCTCTGTAGATCCTCATGTTGTTTGCCAATACAGATAGTTCATTTCTTCCTTTCAATTTTGTATGCCTTTTATTTTTTTTCTTGCCTTATTGCAGTGGTTAGAACTTCTAGTACCATATTGAATAAAAGGAGTAAGAATGGAAATCCTGCCTTGTTCCCAGTCTTAGAGAGAGCATTCAATCTTTTGTCACTAAGTCTGATATTAGCTATATATTTCTTAAGGCTGTTCTTTATGAAGTTAGGAAATTATCCTCTGTTCTCAGTTTATGAGAATTTTTATCGTGAATAGGTTAAACTTTGTTCAATACTTTTTCTGCATCAATTGATATGATCATTTGTTTTCTTCTTTAGCCTGTTAGTAGGTGTGCAGAGGGACTTCAAAAAGTTCATTAAAAACGGAATTAATGTATGAGTTTATTTAGTACAATTTTTTAAAATTGTGCAGTTTTTTTTTTTATTAAATGCATTTCCCATGAGCTTTTTGAAGACCTTTCATATCACATTGACCAATTTTTGAATACTGAATCAGACTGCAAACCTGAAATAAATCCCACCTAGTCTTAGTGTACAATTCCTTTTATACATTAATAAATTTGATTTTCGATTTTGTTGATTTTTGTGTTTAAGTTCATGAGAGATATTGGCCTGTAGTTTTCTTTTTCTGTAATTTGTCTGGTTTTGATGTCAGGCTAATATTAGCTTAAGAAAATGAGTTGGGAAATACTAACTTTTCTTCTACTTTCTGGAAGAGATTTTGTAAAAGTGGTGTTAATTTATCATGAATGTGTGGTATAATCCTTCAGTGAAACTATCTGGACCTGGAGATTCCTTTAAAATTTCAAACAGTTTTTTTAATTACTATAGAACTGTTCAATTGTATTTTATATCAGTTTAGTTTTGGTAGGTTGTGGTTTTGAGGAATTAATTGGTCCATGTCCTCTACATTGTCAAATTTATGAGTGTAAAGTTGCTTGAAGTATTTTTTATGATCCTTTAAATGTCTTTAGGATTAGCTTTCCCAAGAACTAGATTTACTTCTTGTTTTTCTTTCTTTTTTAAAAAATTAATTATTTATTTAATTCTATTTATTTATTCATTTGTTTTGATTTGACCAGACACACACGGGGAAAATGAGAAAGCAAGCCTCCAGGTCCAAGACTCAAACTGTGGTTGGCCATGTGGGAGTGTCCAGTGCCTTCACCACTGTGCCACCTGCTGGTCCCCCATGTTTCTCGTTGTTCTCTGTTACGTTCCTATTGTCAATTTTACTGACTTCTGCTCTTACCTTTCTTATTTTCTGTATTCTGCTTTGCTCTTGGTTTATTTTGCCCTTCTGCTCCATGTATCCTGAGGAAGTCATTTAGATTATTGACTTGAGAATTTTTCTCTTTTCTTTAAATAGTTCTTATTTATTTATTTAATTCGCAGAAGGCGTGTATACTTGCCAGACAGAAACAGAGAGAAAATGAGAAAGTTTCCTTCCCCCCATGAAGAATGGCCACTCCTCAGTCTCTTTTCTACCTCTCCCTCCTTTGGGGATTTTAAGCACATGCACACACACATGCTCGGCATGTTTCTCAAATCTTCAGGCCTAGAACTTGAATCCCAGGGTTGGCCATGTGGGATCCAGCCACCTTAACCTTAACCACCAAGCCACCAACTGGCCTCTTTTCTAATGTAAGCATTTGGTATTATACATTTCTAAGCTTCAGGGTTTTTTCATTTAAAAATGGAAGACTCATCAAGGTGATGTGGAATAGAGAAGGCAGATGGATTTGATCAAGGACTGGCTCTGCGGCCTTGCAACCTGGGCCTTGGACTGTTTATTTCAGTTTTAAATTTCCTCACCCAGAAAATGGGGATGTTATACTCATCACCATGGGCCTCTGGGAAGTCCGAGGCTTCATGTCTCAGAGCTTGGCTCCTACATGGAGCAGGTCCTTGGTAATTAGCCTGTCCTTTCTGTCACCTTTCTTCTAGCTCCAACAGATTGAGTCTGTGATTAACTTAAATATAACATTTATTTTACATGATTATATAATAACTATATTGTCATTGGAGAAGATACGGAAAAATACAAAAAAAACTATTGAGAAAGTCATGTATTTTAAAACCTTACCCCCTGCACACTGCCCTCCACTCACCGTGGCAGACATCCACCAGATTTCTTTGACATGAATAATATTTTTTTGAAGAAATTGCGTGCGTGGGGCCAGCCAGTGATGTGATTTAAGGCAGCAGGATTCCACATGACTGGCTGCAGGGTTTAGTCCCAGACCTCGTGCCAGGTGCACGTACATGTGTGCCCAAAATCCCAAGAGGAGACTGGAGAAGAAAGGACTGTGATGTGGTAACTGCCCTCTGGGAAGTACTTTCGTGGTGAGTACATGTGCTATATCTGTAGCAAATTTTAAAAAGAAAGAAAGAAAAAGAAAAAAAAAATTGCATGTGTGTTTTAAACACTTCCTCTTTCATTTAAAATGACCTCAAGTATATCTTTGTGTGATCAAATATTTTACTAAGGTACTTTAATGTACATAAAGAGTCCAGAATTCTACAATTGGTGTATACTTAAGCTTGTTTCTAATTTTTGCCATTAGATGTTGAATTTTGTGAACAAAACATACATAAATATTTGGATGTGTCTCCAATTGTATCCGTTTTTTTCTTTAAATTTATTTATTTTTTACATTAATTCACTATACATCATTACAGTATACAAATGAATTTTCCTCCAATTGTATCCTTAAGATAATTTCCTAAAAGAGGATATTTTTGCATGTCAAAGAATATGATCATATTTAAGTTCACCCTCTAGAAAATTTGCTCCCAAATCCACTCGGATTCAGAAATATGCCCTACATTTCCCACGTGGCATGTTCCATTATTTTATTTTTATTTATTTACTTTTAAAATTTGCTACAGGGTATGTGTTCTCATGAGAGAGGGAGAGACAGAGACAGAGAAAGCCCCCCTTAAGCCCTTAATTCTCCTCTAGGGATTTGGGGCACATGCACACACGGGCAGGGCATATAGTTCAAGCAGTCAGGTCCGGGACTTGAACCACACAGCTGGCCATGGGGGATCCAGTCACCTTAACCACCATGCCACCTAGCTGGTCCTCAATTATTTTAAAATACTGTATTTTCTTTTATTGTGAATGAAATCTTGTACTTCCTATTTTTAACCTGCATTCCTTGCTAGTAAAGCAAATGTTATTCTCCATACGTAACTCACAGGTGTGACAATAGATATCATTTCTTTCTTTCTGGACAATTTCAAGTTCCCATCTCTTCTTTCTTGGAATTTCTCTAAGGAGCAGCCCAAGATCTCGAGGTCTTTTAAGCCTTTCCAGCTTCAGTGACCATCTGTCCTTGTTACTAACCAACCCAAGGTCGCTGTCCCAGGCGCCACAAGCCAGCCTGTAGACACTGGCTTTATTGCCACGCACGATACAAGGGGAGCAGAAGACTAAAGCAGAAAGAACTCTTGTCTCCAGAGGAGATCCAAGCATTTTTTTTTCTTAGAGATTTTTGCTATAGGGCATGTGTAGTCGCTTGAGACAGAGACAGAAGGGGAGAGATCACCCCCAAGGGAAGAAGGATATGCCACAATCCCTTCTCCATGCTCCTTGGGATTTTGGGCATGCACGCACACGTACCCTTTATGATTTTCAAGCCACCAGGTCCAGGACTTAAAATGTGGTTAGCCACGTAGGAGTCCGGTACCTTAACCACTACACTACCTGCTGGCCCCACAAGCATATATTTTTAAGGACAAAATTAACAGTAGGGGGTCTCAGGCACGTAATGAACTTGATGATTGGTTCAAGAAGCTTCAATCACCTTGTGGGCTTTCTTGACTGATGGGTTTTGCATCCTGCAAAACATATTAAGAATTTCAGTTAAAATCTTACCTATTTCTTCAAGTGGGATTTTTAAAATCTTACGGTCCTGTCTCATGACCAAAGTTGCTTATTTTACCAGTGTTTCAACTATTCCCTAATTCCTGCAGCTGACAAACTAATTTTTATAACAAAGAGAAAGACAGGAGGGAGGTTACAAGTCCTTTAGGAAGAATTCAAATTGGTCCTTAAAAAAAAAAAATACAGCTCCACATCAGGAGAAAAAGGGAGAGGTGGGTCGCACTGTAAATCTACTGCCACGTGAGGGTCATTTCGCTTACTGCGTTGTAAGATGCCTTCAAACAATTACTCTAGAAACCGGCTAGGCTAACCCACGTTTGGAGACTCAAGCCTTGCTCAAGCCATTGACATTTAAAAGGCCCTCACATTCCAACCAGTTTACAAGGGTTCTTTACTGAGCCAGCCTGTGGTATGGTGGTTAAGAAGTCCCACACGACTGACCCTGTGGTTCAAGTCCTGGACCTGGCAACTTGAAAAACAATTTGGGTTCCTACGTGTGCCTGCCTGAAGCCCTGAGTGGAGGAAAAGGGACTATGGCATGATCTTTGCTTTCCCACTTTCTCTCTATTTCTGTCTTTCTCCATGAGTACACATGTCCCCTGACAAATCTAAAAAAAAAAAGAAAAAAAAATACTACTTTCAGGGCAGCTCTTGTTAATCTGTAGTTTGGAAAAGGAGGGAAACCGAGGGCCAAGCCCTTTAGAGGGTCTCTGCCTAGCTCCATCCTGAACCGCTGGAACCTACAGTCCTGGTGCACATGGACTTGTCTGTAGATTCTGCAGCTCCCACCACCTCTGACCATTAGTCCTTCCCACCCCTAGCTGCAGAGAAGAGCCCATGCTGGATCTTTCTGCTGGTGCAGCCCCCAGAGCCCCCAGTCCCTTAGTTCTTCCCCTACCTGAGAAAGCAGAACAAAAACTATGCAAATCAGCAACTTAAAAGCTGCCTGGCTGCAGGAGGCAGGGTCCTGGGTGTGCCCTTTGCAGCCTGCAGGTGTCCCTGTGATGCGTCCCAGCCAGAGCTCCGGGTCTCCTCCCTGAGCCACCAGAGCGCTCTGCACAGGAAGGACAGCGGCCCTCTGGTTATCCTGTGTGCCATGGTTTCCCCGAGGAAGGCGTTGTCTGCCTTTAATCTAAGCAGGTGCAGCATCTTTGAAATGTGGCGTTTGCCTGGGAGCTTTATTTGCTTATTTATCTGTTTATCTTTGCTTTTTAATTTCTAAGTGAGTTGAATCCTTTTTTTTTTTCAGTTTTCACTACAGTTTAGCATTTGAAAGGCCTTCCTCACCCTGAAAAATTTAGCTCTCTTTGATTTCTTTGTTAAGATCAGAACTTAATCGCCCTGGGATGCATTTGGAGGGCAGTTACGGGAGAAGTGGGCTATAGGAGATCTCTGTGAAAGCCTCTTCTTGGTAGGTTGGCATTTCTGGGCTGTACATGAAGCCCGGCTTCCTGAGGGCGGGACGGAGATGAAGAGACAGAGGAGCCCCCTTGCATTCCAGAATGGCATCGCCCTGCAGGAAGGTGGGGCCCACCCCAGTTCTCCGTGGTGGGCACAGTGAGGCACGTTGAGCGGTCTCCTTCCTCCTCCCATGGCTGGCGAGTGTTCCCAGCGCTCAACAGAATTTATCCCAAACCAAAAGAACTTGTCACACCGGAGGTGCCGACACACAGCAGCCAGAGCACAGGCCCCTGGGTGCCGGCTGCGTCCCCCCGGTCTGTTCCCACCGAGCCTTCGCCACTGTAGATGAGGGCAGGCGCGGAGGACAGCGAGCGGATGTGGGAACGGGAACAGGGAATGCGTCTGGAAGCCGCAGGGTCCTCCCGGGCGCGCGCCGGGAGCGGATGCCATCCTTCTTAAGATGTCATCGGCGGGTCCTAAAGTAAATTAGGAGGCACTTTTAGTAGCTGTAATTAAAGGGGAGACGATTAGGAGGACAAGAAGGTCGGAATGAGTCAGTGACACGGGCTCTGCCCTCAGGGTCCCGCCTTCGTGGTCACCACCCGGGACGCTGCTGCCAGGGAGCCCGCCCTTTAGCCCTCCCGGACGGCCCCTCCTCCTGGGTCCCCAGCTCCTTGGCTGAAGAGGCTTCTTTCTAGGCCCGGAGGATGGAGTCTGGGCCCCCACACCTCTGTGCGGGGCAGCCACTTGCGACCCCAAAGCCCCAGCCTGGGCCCAGATGCAAAGAAGGGGCAGCTATCTCGCGTCTGGCATCTGAACAAGACGAAGAGATCCATCAAGTGCAATTAGGCGAACAGCTCCTTCCTGCCCTGTTGAGCTAATTCAATAGGAGCCAAACCAGAGCTTGGGCTGGAGAGGCGCTCCCAAATCGAATGACGGCCTCGCTCCCGCAGCCCAGCCGCCCGCGTTACCATGGCCACTTCCGCTCAGCCCCGGAATCAGACTCAGGCCGGGCGTCCTCCCCTCCGCCCCCAGGAGCTACCAGGGCCACTCTGCTGCCACCTTACCTCCTCCCCAGGAGCACCTCGGCCAGGGCACCGGGCTCAGGGAAGCAAGGAAACTCATAACGCCGTCGATGGGGGCTCCTGTCAGGCTTGTCTTTAAATAAAGAACCATGCACACACACCACACACACACACACACACACACACACACACACACACACACCCCACACACACCACACACACACACACCACACCCAACACACACACACACACACAATACACACACACCACACACAATACACACACACACCACACACACACCACACATACCACACCCAACACACACACACAATACACACACACACACCCACAATACACACACACACACAATACACACACACAACACACACACACAACACACACACAACACACAATACACACACACAACACACACAACACACACACAACACACACACACACAACACACACACACAACACACAATACACACACACAACACACACAACACACACAACACACACACAACACACACACACACACACACACACACGGCTGATTTCTGCATCTCCAGGAAGGTCCTCCTTGTCAGGATGCCTGTCACTCTGAGCAACAGGACTCCAGGGACCAAAGTCCCTACCTTGGGCACCCTATGTTAAAGTAATGAGTTAAGGGTTTTTTTTAAAGGAATTATTTAATTTTATTTATTCATTCATTTATTTCAATTTGACCAGAAAGACACACAGAGAGAGAGAAAGAGAAAGTGAGAAAGCAAGCCAGCAGGTCCAGAACTCAAACCGTGGTCAGTCATGTGGGAGTGCCCAGTACCTTAACCACCATGCCACCTGCCGGTCCCAGTAATGAGTTGAGTTTTAAGGTTTGGTTTTGTTTTTCACTTTGTGTGCTTTTTGTTGCTGTTGTTTGTTTTGGTTTGGTTTTTATTATAAGTTAGTACTTATGAGGCCAGCAGGTGGTGTAATGGTTACTTCCCTGGACTCCCATGTAGTGGATAGCGGTTCAAGTCCCAGACCCAGTGGCTTGAAACTCATGCCGGGCACATGTACATGCATGCCCAAAATCCCAACAGGAGAATGGAAGGGATTGCAGTGTGGCCATCCTCCCTGGGGGTGGGGGGGTGAGTTCTCTCTTTCTGTCTCTCTGTCTCTCTCTGGTGAGCACACATGCCCTATAGCACAAATCTCTCAAAAATGAAAAGTTAATACTTGCACACAAACTTCAAACAATTCTGAAATATGTTCAAAGAGAAAGAGCCCGCTGCCAACAGTCGCTCCCAGGGTGACCGCTGTTCACCACTTCTGGAGGATGTGTCCAGGGAGTGTTGAGGCACATTCGGACAGCCTCCTGTCGTCCCCCGCTCTGAACTGCGCTGCCGATGTCACTCCTGCCCTAGGTTTCAGAGTGGGCTGGCAGCCGCACCTTGGTCAGCTCTATCCTGGTTGAGTGGTTTCTTCCTGATAGACTCTGAGGCTATTTCCAACCTTTGTCCCCTGCAGACAATGCTCCAAGACATTCTGCTGGTTCAGATTTTACTGGTAAAGTTTTGCAAGTATGTTCTTAGGATAAATTTCTGGTGGTATATCCCTAAGGTATCCGCTAAGAACAACCTGGGCCAAAGGGCGTGTGCAAGTACAAGGCCTCTTGCCCATTGGCTTGGACAAAGATCTCCGCTTTGTTCAACAGAGCATGATAAGATCAGCACATTCAGATGAAAAAAGCTTCTCATTCTAACTTGCATTTATTTAGTTACGGGGGAAGCTGAGTACTTTTAAAAATATTTTTGCCCGTTTTCCTACTACATTATCTTCTTCGTGCATGTGAGTTGAGTTCGTGGTGGATGTAGGAAAGAGCCCATGGCTGTCGTGTGTGTTGCACATACTGCCCTCCTTCATATTTGCGTTACAGTACCTGGGGCGGCCCTGCTGGGTGCTGGGGACACTGAGGACGCGAGGCCAGGCAGAGCCCAGAGGACTCACGGCGACCAGGGCCTGTCAGTGCTCCATCTCCCACCTGGGGAGCTGTCCTTGTTTGGTAGGTAGGTGGGGCTGGGACCGCTCAGAGGCCCTGAGGACACCTGTTCAGGTGTCTCCGCCTCACCAAGCGTGGTGGCATCTGCAAACCACTACTATGGCGAAAACTGCCGCAGCTGGAGGGGTGTGGCATCCAGACCAGGTGACCCCACCTCAGGCTGCCATGAAGAGGTGCAGGTTCTGAGTGTGCTAGAAAGAACTGGGAGTCCAACCCTGTGGCTGGGGACATGGATGGTGCTGGCACGGTGACTGCCATATATGCACACCACATATACACACCACACAGGTACATACCACACATACACAGCACACATGCACATCACACATACACAGCACACATGCACACCACACATACACACCACACATGTACATACCACACATATACACCACATGTACATACCACACATACACACCACACATGTACATACCACACATACACACCACACATGTACATACCACACATACACACCACACAGGTACATACCTCACATACACAGCACACATGCACACCACACATACACACCACACATGCACACACACCACACATGCACACCACACACACCCCACATGTACATACCACACATACACACCACACATGTACATACCACACATACACATTACACACGCTCACACCGTACATACACACCACACATGCACACCACATATGCACATACTACACATGCATACCACACACACACCACACATGTACACCACACATACACACCACACACGCTCACACCATACATACACACCACACATGCACACCACACATACACACCACACACGCTCACTCCGTACATACACACCACACATGCACACCACATACACACCACACATGTACACCACACATACACACCACACACACACGTACATACCACACATGCACACACCACACATACACATTACACATGCTCATACCGTACATACACACCACACATACACACCACACATGCTCACACCATACATACACACCACAATGCACACCACACACACATGTACATACCACACATACACACCACACATGTAAACACCACACATGCACACCACACACACACCACACATACACACCACACATGTACATACCATACATACACGTTACACATGCTCACACCGTACACACACACCACACATACACACCACACATGTAAACACCACACATGCACACCACACATGCTCACAGCATACATACACACCACAATGCACACCATACACACACACCACATGTACATACCACACAAACACACCACACATGCACACACCACACATGCACACCACACACATACCACACATACACACCACACATGTACATACCACACACACACCACATGTACATACCACACATAAACACCACACATGTACATACCACACAAACACATTACACATGCTCACACCATACATACACACCACACATGCACACCACACATACACACCACACATGTACATACTGCACATACACACCACATATGTACATACCACACATACACATTACACATGATCACACCATACATACACACCACATGTGTACACAGCACACATACACACCACACATGCTCACAACACACATACACACCACACACACACGTACACTACACATACAAACCACATATGTACATAGCACATATACATAGCACACATACACACCACACATGTACACAGAACACATACACACCCACATGTACATACCACACACAGCACACACATAAACAGCATACACATACATACCACACACATATCTCTATATCATACACATATGCATGCCACACATATACACCACACACATGCACACCACACCTGTACATACCACACACAGCACACACATATCTATTTCATACACCTATGCATACCACACACTCTAATGACACCCATCATATGCATACATAGCACACACCTATTGCATGCACATGGTCACCCAAATGGACAAGCCTGGGAGGGCCCTGGGGACACAGAGGGTCTTAGGAAGACTCTGGGTTGGCCAAGCTCACAAAGCTGGTAGATCAGGGAAGACACAGGCCCTCCAAGCAGAGCTGAAGGGTGGAGTGAGCAGCGAGGAGCAGAGGCAGGCCTGCGGGTGCCGAGAATGACCTCGGAGAGGTTCCGAGCACACTGCCGAGACACAGGTCCCTCAGGTCAGTCCAGCAGGACCCAAGATCTGTGCTTGTCCTGCAGCACAGGATCCCTGGCACAGAGGGGAGGCTTCCTGCGACTCTGCCTTCAACCCAGTCTTCTCTGCCTTCCAGAGCCCAGGGACTTCCCACTGGCCTGCCTCAGGGGCTTGAGGAAACCCTGGCCCGCCTCTCTCTGACCGAGGGCATGAGAGGAGGGGAGAGATGGGGCTGAGCACTCAGTGCCTGGGGTGGAGGCTGAGCCCAATGCCCCAGCTGGGCTGGTTCTCCACTGCGAGGCCAGGCCTGAGGGACCAGGGGCAGGGGAGGGCCAGTTTCTCCAAACATGCCAGCTGACCTCCCAGTTGTCCTGGGCTGCTCCTGGGTGACTTGAAAGGGCCCCTGGGCTTGCCAACAGTGCATGCCCAGGTGGAGCGGGGGCCGGGGCAGTGGAACAGGCCACAGGTCATTGACCTCCCCAGCCTCTCCCTGCAGTGCATCTGTCCTAGGAGCTCCTGCACTGCAGCACCGTTCCTCACCCTTCCTGCACCTCTGAGCGCTACTGATGCCCCCGTCAGTGCTAGCTCAGAGCCACACTGGGGAGGACAGAGGAGAGGGACAGGGAATGGGGGCAATGACTGTCCCAGGGCACATGGCATGCATTCTGAAGACAGAAGGGCCCTGCCTTCACAGGGAGGAGGGGCGGGCTTCTCCCAGAACCGCATGCATGATTGTTTCCACCCCCAGCAACCCCAGGAGTGCCTGGAACCTGTGGCAGACTGGACTGGCTAGGCCCTTGGTCCTGAGGTCCACAGGAGAGCCTCCAAGGCAGGAGCAGGCTGTGGGTGGGGGTGGCAGTCCACATTCCAGATGAGGGAGCTAAGGCTGGGGCCTTGCTTCAGGTGCAGAGCAAGAATGTGGGTCAGGTCACTCCGTGGTATAGGACAAGGGTCCACAGGGCTCCTCCCCGCTGGGGCCATGCACAGAGCCCACTGGGTCCAGCAGAGCAGAGTGGGTAGCCTGCCCGGGGGAGGGAGCACAGGTGTGTGGGGGTGTGCCTTTGCTGGGCTGGGGTAGCCACTCTTCCTGGTTTTATGGGGGCCCATGGCCCACAGGGCCCGCCTAGAGGAAGGGTGACCAGTCTCAAACAGCAGCCCGCGACCACAACACCTCCCCTGAGTGCACTGAGGCCATTTTACCAGCCTGCCCATATGGACGGGGTCGTAGATCGGATCTATTGATTAACATGCACTTTGGGGACACATCGTGGGCAGATGAGAAATTCCCAGCGGCTTGATGGTCGGGGGTCTCTGTTCCCCCATATATCAAGGGGAGGAGGAGGGATTCCCCCACCGACCACTGCCTGCCCACAGCCTCCAGGACGACAGCCGCTGAAGGGCAATTG
The DNA here is from genome assembly GCA_026018925.1 of Tupaia tana. Classification (NCBI taxonomy): domain Eukaryota; kingdom Metazoa; phylum Chordata; class Mammalia; order Scandentia; family Tupaiidae; genus Tupaia; species Tupaia tana. Next base: position 81,201,310 of record JAKSZU010000010.1, read on the forward strand.
ATGGAGGTCGTGACTGCCGCATTGAGCGCCGCTTCCTGAGGCGGTCGTAAAGCGCTGCGCATTCCAGGCGGGAAATGGATCTGGGGTTAATGCAGTCCTCCTTATCTCCAGCTCCTCTGGGAGCAGGGCTTCTCTGCAGTTCAGCTCAGGCGCTCCCACTCCCGTCTGCTGGCAGATAAGATTGATGCACCAGGGACCACTCCTGGGAAACTGAGCCACGTGGGGACCATTGGGGGGGCGCGGTGGGGGGACATCCGGGTCTGCACGACCTGCCAAAGAGCTGAGGCCACGTTTCTGCTTGTGATGGGGACTCACGCAGTGAGGGTGGAGGTGCGAGTCAGGGTGCGCCGCTCAAACTTTCTCCACCTCCTGCCCTGGGGTCTTGGACATGTCCTTTATCATCTCTGGCCTTGGCACCCTCGTCTGTGAAATGGGGTAAGAATAGGTAAGGAGGAAATGCACTCGCAGGAGAAAAGCCTGTGGTGAGGGGCTTGCTGCAGGGTGAGGGTGTCTGAAGGAAGCCCTGGGGCAGACGCAGACCCTGGAGTCGAGCACCCACCCACCGTCTCTAAGGGAGTGGAGAGCACCGCACAGACTCTGAGGTTACTTTGATTGGAGGCCACAGCGGGCAGCCCGGAGAGCACGGGTCTGCCCCCCACACTCACAGAGCCCTTTCTCCCCCGGCAGAACACTCCCTGCTGTGGGGCCTCTTCTTCACATGTTTGGGGCAGAAGTGCAACGGCCAGATTCCATTTCCCTCCTGGGCCTGGCGGGCCGGTTTCTGGTAGGCAAGTACTCCTTGGTGTGCACGACCCACGGGCCACAGAGCTCGGCGGCTGATGGAGCTCAGTAGCCTCCCACCCCCTGCTTGCCCTGAGTCCCTGTGTCTCTGTAAGAACCCGGGCCACAGACAGGCAGGGTGACTGTCACAGTTCCACAGAGCACAAGGGCCTAAGAGGGCTTTTAGGTGCCCTGAGCACCAGAGAGTAACCCCTCAGGGTCAGAGACCAGGGTGGTTGAAAGGGAGGCTGGGGAGCACCCAGTGCCTGGTTTCCAGAATGGAGTGACTTCTTTACTTACTGCTTTCTTACCATTAAAAAGGAGAAAAACAGTTTGAGAGCTTATTTAGTGCTCTCTCTAAAAGATTATTATTATTATTATTATTATTATTAAATTTGCTGTTGAGCACATGTGCTCATCAGAGAGAGAGAGAGAGAGAGAGAGAGAGAGAGAGAGAAGGAAAGTGAGAAAGCAAGCTGCCAGGTCCGGGATGTGAACCGTACTTTTAATTTTTTTTTTTTTTTTTTAGTTTTTTTTTATTATTGTGTATTCCTTTACCTGCTTTTACTGTTTTTGTTTTTTAATTTAAATACAGTCTTGTCACTCATAGGCATCCATTCTGACAAATGCATTGTTAGGCAATGTTGTGCTAACAGCATAGAGTGTGTGCACACACCCTAGATGGTAAACCCACCACACACCTAGGCTAATGGGGGTGGCGCATTGCTCCCAGACTATGAACATGAACAGCATGCTATGTTCTGAATTCTGTAGGCACCTGTAGCCCAACAGTAAGGGTTTGTGTCTCTCAACATATCTAAACATAGAAAGGGTACAGTAAAAATATCCGTAAGAGATTAAGAACTGTTCATCTGTATAGGGAACTTATGATTAGAGCTTGCAGAACTGGACGTTGCTCGGGGAGTCAGTGAGTGAGTGGTGCATGAACAAGAGGGCCTAAGGCATTACTGTATACCCCTATAGGGTTTAGAAACGCGGTCCTTTTGGTCTACACTCAATATGTTTTTAAATTCTTTTTATTTCTCCAATAATAAACCTTAGCTTAATGTAACTTTTTTACTTTACAAACTTAAATTCTTTAACTTTTTTACTTTTTTTGTAATAGCACTTAGCTTAAAGCACAAAAACATTGTGTGGCTGTACAAAAGTAGTTTCCTGGGGGCAGCAGGTGGCATGGAGATTAGGGCACTGGATTATTTACATGGCCCACCACAGTTTGAGTTCCATGTCCAGTGGCTTGAAAATCACACATGGTGCATGTGTATGCATGCCCCAAATCTCGAGAGGTAAATGAAGGAGAAAGGACTGTGGTAGGACCATCCTCCCTGGGTGGTGAGTTCTCACTTTCCCTTTCTCTGTCTCTGTCTCTCTCCTGCAAGTACACGTCCTCCATGGCCAAAAAAAAAAAAAAAAAAAAAAAAAAATTCCTTCTTTATATCCTTTTTTTTCCTATTTTAAAAAATTTTAATATTCATTTGCTTTTTAAATTTTTCAGTTAAAAGCTAAAACACAAACATACACATTAGCCTAGACCTGTACAGGGTCAGGATCAATATCATGGTCTTCTACTTCTACATCTTGTCCCAGTGGAAGACCATGACCAACAAAAAAACATGAGATTAAATAAACCACAAAAGAAAATGAGGTGACCAAGAGATACAGTAAACAAGAAATGTATGTGGCTATTAATGGCACAGCAAACTTTTTTCTTATAAATAAGAATACATTTTAGAATAACAATTTATAGTATAATAAATACATAAATCAGTGACGGTCATTTAATATCAGGTGTTATATACTGTACATTTTTGTGTGTGCTGTGCTTTTATAAGACAGGTAGTCCTGGGAACCAGCAGTTAGCATAATGGCTATGTTGCTGGACTCCCACATAGTCGACCGCGGTTCGCGTCCCGGACCCAGTGGCTTAAAACTCACGCCGGGCGCGTGTGCGTGTGTGCCCAAGATCCCGAGAGGAGAATGGAGGAGAAGGGATTGCAGCGTGACCATCCCCTTTGGGGGGTGATTTCTCGCTTTCTGTCTCTATGTCTCTCTCTGTCTGTCTGGCGAGCGCACACGCCCTATAGCGAAAACCTCTCAAAAAAAAAAAAAAAAAAAAAAAACAGGAAAAAATAAAGACAGGTAGTCCAATAGGTTTGGTCGTACCCAGCATCACCACCACCATTCCTCACCAGGTGAGGAATACCTGGTGCTATGGTGTTACAAAAGCTAGTGTCACTAGTAGAAGTGTGTCAGCTCTATTATAATCGATGGAACCACTGTAATATATACAGTCTGTCATTGATCAAAACATTGTTTATGTAGCCCCTAACTGTATTTTTAAATCTTTCTTGCTGTTCAGTTGTTTAATTAACGTATATATTGAAAGGCTACACATTTTCCTCTAAATATACTTTGGCTGCATTCCACAAATTTTGGTATAGAGTTGTTTCTTGTCCTACACTGCTTGATGATTTAAAATTTCCACCTTCATTTCAGTCAATTAGGAGGACCTTTCTAAGTATCCCTTAACTGCTGATTTCCAATTCATTACACTGTAGTGGGATAATATGAACTGTATATCATTCTTTGAAATGTCAAGAAAATCCCTCTTTTTTTACTTTCCAATGTTTTGTTTCTGAGAGCTATTCTGTTCTGATTAAAAAACAAAAGTGTTAAAGCTTGCACTGCGGTGGCAAATTTGTCAGTTTCTCCTTGCTACAGGATTATGTCATTAAGTGCACACAAGTTCACAGTTGGTGAGTCTTGATGGACTGAACTGTAGCATCCTTCTTTACTCTCATTAATGCGTTCTGCCTGTATCTTGTTGTGTCTGCTATTAGTACTTCCATGTCAGCTCTTCAGTGATTTGCTGGGATCTTCTGGGTAATAATTTACTCCTCCACCTTTCTCTGTGATATGGTGGTAAGTGCATCTGCAATGTCCATTTCACTCACAGGAATCAAGCTTTGCTCTGTTATAGGAGGCCTCCAGGTCACCAACCCTCAGCAGAGCCTAGAAATATCTCCGCTCATGTTCATGGGGTATGCACACTCATATACCTCACACACCTTCTTGCGCACACACACTCGCACAACAGGAAATATTAGCTTAAAAACGGGAGGCCAGCTGTTGGCATGGTGATTAAGACTCTGGACTCCCACGTGGCTGACCGAGGTTTGAGTCCCGGACTTGGAGGCTTGAAAATCACACTGGGCACACGTGTGTGCATACCCAAAATCACAAGAGGAGAATGAAGGAGAAGGGAGTATGGCATGACCAGGGGAATGCTTTCTTACTTTCTCTCTCACTGTCTCTCTGTCTCTCTCTCCCCGGCAAGCATGCTATTTCTCTGTCTCTCTCTGGGAAGCAAATGCACCGTTTGGCAAAAACCTAAAAAATAATAAAAAAAAAAAAGCTTCAGTTCCTACCTGGGCCTTGTGGAACCCTACCGTGATTAGCACAATTCATTATGCAGAGAGAGTTAGTGAGTAGGTTCTAGTTCCCTTGTGTGACCCTACCTGGGTCAGACTCTTCTCTTAGGGAGGCTTTTGTTTTGCCCTAGGAAATGAGGCCCCCCTGAGGACATTCCCTGCTGGGCAGCTCTAACCACCCTGAAGGGAAGTGCAGCATTCTCTCCCCTCCCCAACAGGTAGGAAAGAGGCTGGACCTTTGGGGAGAGGGGGTCTGGAGCTTGTCTATCAGCGGCACCCTGGACACCTTGTTTTTCCTCCAGGTGTCAAACCAGGCGACTCACCTGAATGGAAAGTGAGCAGCCAGCAACGTGACATCATAATTCCTGGAAACTAAATCGTGGCTGTAACTCTAGCAGCTCATTATATCCTTCAAGAGTTTTGAAAATGTGCAAACTGTGTATCCGTTCTGAGTTCTCTGTGCTTCATTTGATTACCTTCACAGGGGCGGCCTGCCAAGGCTAGGCCCACCTGCTTGTTAGCAGCTCCTCCCTCACCTCCTGTGGTCCCACCAGTAATTAAGCCTTTTAAGAGATGGGGGAGCTTCGATATCAGTAACTCAATCTCCCCTGTTTACTGATCTCTGCCATTAGCTGAGTTGAAAGCAAAATATTTTAATTAAAAAGATTGGCAATAAGTTGGTGTAATGCCATAATTTGCACAGGACCCCTTCTAGAGAATGACATCGGCCTGTCTTAGTTGCTATGACAACTAATGGACATGATCGTTCCAGTGTGAGAAGCAGGAGGGACTGCGAGTGGGAAGAGGGGCCTCTGCAGGGGGACAGATTAAGAGGAGGAGAGGCCAGGTCTCTACAGGAGCTCCAAGGGTCTTTCTGTGCAAAGGAAAACAAAAAACAAACAAAAACCCCACAAAATCTTTACTGCCATAAAGTTTAGAGAGTCCCATCTTCACTTACCAGTCTTCAGATGCCCTGGCCAAGGCGGGCATGGCCGGAGCCATCCGGGCAGGACCAGTCAACCCGGAGCAGAAGGTGAAACCCAGCGGCCACTCACCTGGAGCATGCCGGGAGCTCTCAGCCTCTGTGCAAAGCAGATATTCAAGAGAGTAAGGCCTCCCCAAAATATACTTCTCTGGCATGTTCCCAAGGTAGCTTTTAAGGGTCAGCAAACACTGAATTAACTCTTAAAAAAAAAAAAAAAAAAAAGCTAATTTTAGAAATGTACATCTATTTGCATCAGTAAAGATACCCAGGCTTACTTGGGCACTTAGGACATTAGAGGTTTGACACCTGGCCCAGGGGGAAAAAAAAAAAAAAAAAAAACAGGATAATCTTTGCATTTCCTCCCCTCATCCCTTCCTGTAGGGATGAAACCTTCGGTCATGGCTTTTCTCCATGTGGTCCCCATGTGGTAAAATAACTCTGCACGCCTCTCCCCTCATTAAGCTACCTACTGTCCTGGTTTTCCGTGACCATCAAAGAGTGAGTTCCCCTGCAGAGGTGATGAGGCTCCAGGTGACCTTCAGGTAAACGCCTCTCACTCCTCTGCCCACAGAGATGGCGTTGTCAGGTACCGGGACTGCCTCAGTGCGAAGGCTGCTGGGACACTCGGGCTGGGGCGCCAGTCTGGACCGGAGCAGTCTGGGCCTAGTACACCGCAGGTCTCTGTGGGTGCTCACAGGGCTGGACAGAGTGGAGACCACGCCTGCTTCCACCCCAGGAGCCAAATAAACGGAATATTTTACCCACGGGGCCAGGGAAGCCCTCAGTGGGAGCAGAGGAGAGGCCTTAGGAAATGGATTAGGAGGTGCTGAGTCTTAAATTTCCTCATCTGTGAAATGGGAACACAACCGCATTTCTCCGAGTCATGCTAAAGATTGACGGAGGCCTGTGGCTGGTCTGGCGTGGTCCCCCACTCTGCTGGTGGGGCACTCCAGAGAAAGGTGGGGGCTGAGGGCAGCAGGTGGCACTAAGGTTAAGGTGCTGGATCCCACACTGCTGGCTGCACAGTTCAAGTCCCCACCCCTGAGGCTTGAAAATCACTCTAGGAGCATGTGCGTGCTTGCCCAAAGTCCCAAGAGGAGAATGGAGGAGAAAGGATTGCTGCGTGGTCATCCCCCTGGGAGGTGCTTTCTCACTTTCCTTCTCTTCTCTCCCTCTGTCTCTCTCTAGTGAGTGCATACGCTCAAACTAAAAAAGAAAAAAGAAAGGCGGGGATAGGGTGTCCTGCCAGCCAGCTCCAGTCTGTACCAAGAGCCACTGGCTAGTGCTAGGCTCTGAAAGAGCAGGACACACCCGCCAGCAGTGGGCACCTGTGCGGGGGGGACAGGTCCTGTCCAACCAGATCAGGGCTGGGAGGGAGTGGTGAGCAAAAACACAAAGTGCAAAATAAGAACTCCAGTGAGACAGAAAACGTGAAGTGGGTACAGCGAGTGTCCTGAGGCCGCGGTGCTGTGGACGGTGCCCCACGTCCGGTGGCCATAGGACAGCTGTGGCGGGATGGTCTCCTGGACGACAGCTCAGAGTGTGACCTGGCACTGATGCTTTCCCCTGCACTCCCTGCCCCCTGGTTCCCACCCGCCACACCCGAACACCTGCTGTACTTGGAGAGGTCCAGGTACTTGGAGTGTGGCCCGGCCACACTTTCTCAAGTCGGTCAAGCACGGCCGGTCTTGGCAAGCCACGCACACTGGTGTCCCTCCCACTGCAGGATGGTCTGTGGCAGGAGCCAGGCCACGTGGACCATGTGCTATAGTGTGTGGCCCTGTGGTGATGGGTGACATCTGAGCAAGTGGCATTCTGGGATATTTGCTCTGCTCCGCCTGGGAAGCACTAGGAGTGGCAGGCACAGGGCGCTTGGTGAATGCCGGGACCAAGGCCACCTCAATCTCAGCCTAGTGCCCGGATCAGCGCCAGGGCCGCAGGAGCCGCCGGCCCTCCGTTCCTGAGGCATCAGCAGAGCCGAGCAAGTGCTGGCGGAGGGCTGCTGGGCCTAGCTGGGGCTGCTGGCGAGCGTGCTCAGGCGCCCGGGGGCCTGTCTGACCCAGCGAGGCAGAGCGCTCCTTATCAGCCTCAGGGCGATCAATCACGCTCCACTGCGCGGTGTGGAAGGACAATAAAACAGATATTGACCGAGATCCTAATCCGGCAAGCTCAGTCTGCAAGCCCCCCAGAGCACAGCACGGTACTTACGCCAAGACGCAAGTGGAAGCAAGTCCTCTCTGAGCAGAAAGGAGATGAGGGAACGCCCTGCTTGAGTGGATTTCATGTAAGCAGCTCTGGGCGGCTCCAGTGAGCTCAGTGCCAGGGTACAGCGAGGTTTTCTGGTCTGACAGACAGGCTCAGGGCCCCGCCCTGGTGGGGCCAGAGTGAGTAGGGGGACATATGTCCTTGGGTCTCCTGGGCGGGGGTACAGGACAGTGTGTGTGACCATGTGGAGGAAGCACTGGCTGGCTCCACTGAGGAGGAACCAGGCCTGTGCCCCAGAACTTAGGAGACCACGCTGTCGGTGCCCGGTCCTTAGCAGACTTCCCCTGTCACCACACGGGTGTCCTGACTTCGTCTAGTCTCCATCTTCTGTCTCATCCGCCCCTGCACACAGGGCCACCAAGTACTGGTGACTCTGACTCCCTCCCAGATCCACCCCTCCTGGGTCCCCCGACACACACGCACACTTCTCTCTGAGGGCGGGCCTCTCTGAGGCCCCAGACACATGGGCCACTCCCCACCCCCTTGAAAGATGAAGGAACGTGCCCCACTCCCCCACGATGCCCACTACCTGACCTAGAGACCACACCTGGGCCTGGACCCTCCCCAGGTCTCCAGCCTGCTGCTCAGGTCCCAACCCCTCTGAGACCCACCCCACATTCATCTAAGGATGCCCTGTGGCCCGTCTTCAGAGCTCACCTTACCTCGACCCCTTCCTTGCCTGACAGTCTCGCTGGGCTCCCTCGCTGGGACCTTGGACGCCATCGCCTGGGCTGTTGCCCTCTTCAGCCCTCTCCCTACTGCCCCCTGGGCCTCCCAGCCTCTGCCACACCCCCTCTGCTGCAGCGAAATCTTCTGGAGTGCATTGGGCCCCACTGCTTCCAGGCTGCACCAGGCAAACCTGCCCTCCTCATTGTCCTGCATAACCTCCCCTTCCTCTGTGTCCCCTCACCCCCCAAGGTGCCCGTCCTTGTCAATTCCTCAGTCTCGTTACGTCCGGCAGCAGGAGCTTTATCCAGGCTGTGCCTGCGGTTTGTCCCATGTCCCCCCAAGCCCCTTCCTCCCTCCTGTCTGACGTCCTTCTCGGATCCTCCCTCTCACCCAGCAGAGGACCTCCTACGTAGAGTCCCTCCTGCGAGCCCTTTCCTCTGCACAGCCTGGACATCTGTCACATACCAACGGCCCAGCTCCCCCTCCACCAGCAGCCGCCAGCTGCTTGGTTCTCGGTCTCATTCCTCATCCACCTCACGCCCAGCGCAGGGCATCCAAGGTGCCCGCGGTCCCCCGTGTGCTGACCGAGGGGTCCTCCATGCCTCAGTTTCCTCATCTGTAAACCCGGAGTGATGACAGCACGCACTGAGAGGTGGCAGTGAACACCGAAGGAGGGAGGACACCCAGGACTTGGGCCGTCTTGATGCAACATTCATGCTGAGCTGCTTAATCTGTCCAGGCGGCACGGTCGGGGAGGGCAGATGGCACAGGGCCACAGGGCCATCTAGCCTCGGCTCCACTGGAAGCGGAACATGCCTTAAGCCAAGTACCTGTTTCTCGTGTTCCTCGAGAACCTGCCTGTCACTTTCTCCCTCGCTCAGCGGTGTCCTTGCTCAGCCTGGCCACCCGCCCCTCTTGGCTGGGGCTCAGGACGCTGTAGGATGGAAGCTGGGGAGCAACGGGAGTGGGGGGCAGAGTTGAGAATCCCCAGGGTCACCACTTACGCACGCGCCTTACCAACCCCAGTGCCAGATCTGTCTCCGATGAGCCAGGTCCCTGATTCGATTTGGCTCCGGCCTCCCGGCACCTCTTGCCCGTATTCCAGGGCCTGTCTCTTTAGAGGATAATTGTAGGAAGTAATTCTATTTGAGGAACAATCGCTCCAGCGATATGACGGTGCACTCAAAGCTAATGGACCCAGCGTCCTTGCATACTAAGGACGCATTCGCCCGGCACAGGGTGTTCTTCGAGGAGGGTCCCATTACCCATCCAGGCTCTGCCCTCGCCGAGCTATTAGCAGGTAGACTGAGAAGCTGAGTGTTAGGGAGGTGGGGCTCAGAGAGGCTGTGTGCACACAAATCCTTCCGGGGACCAGGGCAGCCAGGGCAGAGGGTCAGCCAGCGAGGGGCACGGGCTCTGGGCAGGTGCTCTGCACACCTGTCTGGTCTAGGCCCAGTCTGCCCTGGAGCGATTTCGGCTAGTAGCCCATTTTCCAGATGACATCAGTAATGAGAAAGACACAGGAACATGCCCCACTCTGCACAGCTGGTGAGTGGGGAGCTGGGAACCCACCAGCAAATTGCCCCCCTGCCCCCTCGACCCTACTCTTCCTCTGATGGCTGGATCCCCTCTTCCTGCCTGGCCCTGGCTCTGCCTCCTCACTGCCGTCTCTGCATTCGTTGACATCCTGCTTTCTCCAGCAGAACGCTTCCCTGGAGTCCTGCCCAGGTAACAGCCCTGGGGAGACCTGCCCAGGCCTTTCTTTCCCTTTGTGCATCCCCCAGGGTGCTCCACAGCGCTTGCCATGTTCCATGCACGTCCCTGCTCCCAAGCCCGCCCTCCATGGCGGCGGCGGGGGTGGGGGTGGGGGTGGGGGAGGTTCTCCAGGGAGGGGCTCAGTGGTCGTGGGTTCTCACCCGCCACTGCACCTGCCTGGCCTGCTCTGCATTCTCTTGTATTCATTCAACAAATACCTATCGAGGGTTGATATGGCTTGAACGTGTTCAAAATCCATGTGTTGAAATTTCACGTGCCCGAAGTTCACATGTTGAAATTTGGTTGCTTATGACCATGTTAAGAGGGTGGAAACTTGGGCCAGTTCTGCGGTCTAGTGTCTAGGGAGCTGAATCCCACCATGTGGCTGATGGTGCAGTTTGAATCGTTGGCCCTGGTGGCTTGAAAACATGCCAGACAAGTGTGTGTGTGTGTGTGTGTGTGTGTGTGTGCCCCATATCTCTAAAGAGTGGAGAAATGGAGAAGAGATTGGGAATGACCATGCTCCATTTAGAGGGTACTTTCTCCCTTTCTCTCTCTTCATCTCTCCGTTTCTGGCAAGCACACTTGCCCTTTGGCAAGTCGAAAGAGAGGGTGGAAACTGTATCCCACTGTGACATTAAAGAGTGGGGCCTTTCAGCAGCAATTAGGGGTAGGACAGGTCATCATGGTGGGGCCCCGTGATTAATGTTGGTGGCTTTAAAAGAAGAAAGAGACCAGAGCTGACACGTGCTCTTGCCCTCTTGCCATGTGACACCCTGCGCCACCTTGGGACTCTGCAGAGAGCCCCCACCAGCAAGAGGGCCTCCCCCGATGTGGCCTCTGACCTCGAAGCTTCGGAACCATGAGCTAATACACTTATTCTTCATAAATGACCCTGTCTGTGGTGTTGAATTATAGTAACAGAATAACTGCAGAACAAGGGCCCACGGCAGGCCAGGCCCTGTTCTGGGCTGTCTGTGTCTGTCTGGGTCTGTCTGGGCTGCAGTAACACCGTAACATGGACGGGGGGCGGCAGAGGGGGGCTTACGCACCAGAACCGATCTCTCGTGGTGCTGGAGGCCGGCAACCGAGACCAGAGTGTCAGCATGCCAGTTTGGTTGAGGTCCTTTTCCTGGTGTGCTCACGGCCATCTTCTCATGGTGTCCTCACGTGTGGACAGAGATCATCTCTCCCACGTCTCTTCTTACAAGGGCACTAAGCCCATTTATGAGGGTTCTGCCTCATGGCCGAATAACCTCCCAAGGTTCCACCTCCTGCTACCATCACGCTGGGGATTTGGACTTCATCATGCAAATGTGGGGGGTGGGCCACAAATGGTCACCCCACAGCATAGGCACTGGGGTAGTAGGGACAGAACTGGTGGGAATTCTGCCCCAGTGCTGCCAATTCCGCCGAGGACAGGCCCCACAGAGGAGACCCTTGAGCCATGCAGACACCTGGGGAAGATCACGCCAGGTGGGTGAGTACCAGAGCTGAGGCCAGAAGAGACCAGCAAAGGACTAGTAGAGCAGGGGGCACCCAAGAGTGAACAGGGATGGTCAGAGAGGCTCATCTGTGGGAGGAGGGGTGGTTGCCTTGGTGTTCAGACTTGCTGTGGGTCCCAGGAAAGGGCAAACAGGCTGGCAGTCAGGTGGGCAGGCAGTCGAGAAGGTGAAGAACCAGTTGGGTTTGGGGACTGTTTGGAGGTACAGGCCACAGAACCTGCAGTAGCATGCGATACGGGGGAAAGGAGACTCTAGGACTGGACAGACAGAGTGGCCATCAGCCAGGATAGGGTTGAGGGTGTCTGTATTGACAGGGAGATTGGGACAGTGCCTGGGACCCACTGCACATCCAGGTGGACACTGGCTCTGTGACCCTGGCATCATATGTTGCCCAGGGCCCTTGTCCCCAGCATCCTCATAGTGTCAGCACAGCACGAACCTGGCTAGCAGTCAGCCTAGGGACCCAGGCACCACTACACACAGGCCTGGTTCCATGGTGCCTGGTATATATGCTATCTACAAGGGCTATGCCCTGGCCGTGCTAATGTTCCCTGAGAGCTGACCCCTCACCTGGAAGAAGTGAGGGCCACATCTGTGCCTTACATACCCTGGCTGGAACAGGAGGGAGGTGGCCTGGAGCCTCCGCCCTCAGACACCTGCCATCTACCTCCCACCCTCTGTGCTCCCAGGGCAGCGGCTGCATGTCTTCCCCAGAATCAGTCCCACGAGAGTAAGGGTGACCTCCCTGCTTGTCACTGTTGTGAAGGATGACTTGTCTTCTCCCCACAAGCCAGTGAATTAATTCATGCCATCTATTTTCCCGACTCGGATCAAAGGTTGTCAAATTCCTTTACCCACTTAATGATCTGTAATATACCCTTCCATTTCCTGACCAGGCTATTAGATGAAATAGAATTCATAATGGCCTCCCGACGGCATCCGTGCACCTGTGTACATGTGCAGGGTCAGGGGGGAGGCTCTGGGAGCCTGTTCAGCAGGAATGTTTCTTTTTGTCCCAAGAGGCACTGCAAACTGGACCTTAAGCCATAGGGTGCTTGTGGTCTGTGTGAAGATGGAAATATGTGACATGAGTGCCACCACTGCCCTTGCTATGTCCATGGCAGACATGATTAATCGATTACAGGCACTCTGCATCACTGAGCTCAGGTGGGCTTCCCTACACTGCCATCACCAGAGGATGTAAGTCCTGGCTCCAACAAGGAAACCTCAGGATATCCACACCGGAGAAGTCAATCGATATCTCTTACCACCTTGCCTCTTCTTGTTTTAATGTGTGCTGTGGGTTCCGATTGTGAGTAAAGTGAAGTGAGCAGGATCCCCCAGCTGAACCTCTCCACAACCCCATTCCAATGAGCCGCTTAAGCCTACCCCTCCCGCCTCACAGAGCTGCCATGTGGACCACCCAAGCTCGGGGGCGAGCAGATACCTTGCCAGACAGAGCCAGGGGTTATTGGAGGTCAGCAGCAAACAAGGTGATCATTAGAGGACCCGGGACCGGCCATCCACCATGCTCAAGGATACATCAGCCCTGCCCCAGCAGTTCCGCACACCAGAGAGTAGCCTTCAAGGTCCACAGTCAAAACAGGAAAGCCCACGGCCACGCTGCCCTGCCTCCTGCCCTCAGAGGGGGTGCTCGCAGGCCCCAGCACGGCAGCTGCTTGGGGTGTGGGTTCCTGTCTCCCCAGTTGTTCTTGCCTTGGTCGTCCGGGTCTCTCCTCCCTTTTCTCTCTCCTGGTGGGCCCATCCCTGCTGGATCAGAGATCCTGGGCCTCATCGTTCAGCTCTTCTGAGTGGGGCCCTCGACGTGGGCTGGAGAGATGAACAGAGCAGATCAGGATGGACGGACAGATCCCTGAGAGTGGGACGAAGAAGCAGCCACCAGAAGAAGCCAGGACCTTGGTGTCAGCTTGGCTCAGGGAGAAGTACTTCGAAAAGAGGAGCGGACTGAGTCCAGAGGAACGTGTGGGGGTAGAGGTGGCCCTGAACTGGTGTCTCAGAGGCCAGCCCCTACCACATGTCCATGCACTGTCCCTTATCACCCAGTCTCTGCCAACCAACGGCCACGGCACAGGCTTCCTGGGCCTCCAGCCACACTCCCTGGGGCTGCAGGGTTCACTTCGCCCACCCCTGCCTCGACCTGAGCCTTTTAAGCAAATCAGCAATGTAATTATTGATCTGTAAAAGAAAAGGAATTAATACGGCCGCCCACATCCTTTGTACATAAGAGTATTTAACAATGAACTCTGCTTAAACTTCATAAAAGCCTCTTCAGCAAATCAGCACGCAAGTATCGATCTGGAAGCCCGCCTGCGTGTCCCAGCTGTCTGCCGCTCCCACCGAAGGACCATTAGTTGTCTTGCTGGACTCTCCCTTCTGCTTTACGGCCTGGCACCTGCCTCCTGGGACAGGCCGCTGCCTCTCAGCAGGACCGAGACATGCCGGGTTCTGCTGATCCTCCTCGTTCCTGGAGCCGGGGTATTGACTGGGCAGCACAGCAGGCACTGCCCCTGGGCGGGAGCCCCGAGGCCCCACTGGGCCTGGCACCCAGGCTCCGATTAGCCAAGAGACCATCACAACCCAGCGTTCAAGGAGCAGGAGCTGGGGGCACCTGCAGCGCACACAACCCGGTGAGGTGGGCGCCCGGCTCTGCCTTGCAGAGAAACGTCACCCTGATGTGGGGACCAGCGCGCTCCGGGATGCACACTGCCAGCCTGAACAGCGACTACGGTGGAGGCCCTGATGCTCCGGCAGTGGTCCGGCCCTGTGGTCCACCGCCCATCCACAGCTCTCCACCCAGCACGAGCTCACACCAGGTCTCCCTCTGCCACGGTCCTGCCCGGCCCCTTCTCTGTCTGTCCTTCCACCCCCTGTCTCCGGTCTCTGTACCTGGTCTGCTGTTCCTGTCTCCTCTCCTTTGGTTGTGCTCTGCTAATTCTGACGTTCAGCTTTTCTGTCTAACCCACCCCATGACAGCCCAGGTCCAGCGCTCCCTGGGCCAGGCTTGGGGATGTTGCCATCCAGCTCCCAGGAGGACCTCGAGGCTGGGTTACCTGAAACCCGGCATGGGTGACGGCCAGCCTGTGTAGGCACCTCGGCCCCAGGGACTCAGGGAAGGCTTCTCCTGAAAGCACTGTCCAGGCTGGCCTCCCTCTTCCAGGGGCTAGGGGCTTCTCGGTAGGCAGGGCTCCTCCCAGGGCAAGCTCACCACAGCACAGTCCTCTCCCCACAGGCCTCACTGGTCCCTTGCTATGAGCTTCACCTTAGGGGACATACAGTGGGGAAGAGGGGAGGCCACTGTGCTGGAGAAGATGCAGGGAAACTGGAAGACCAGCAGCTGTGTGCGTCACGGAGTCCCTTCCCCGCCCCGCTCCACCCTGGCCATGGCAGGCGGGAGCAGCTGATTACCTCTGAGAATGGCGTGCACCGTCCGAGGATGAGAGCTGCTGCTCAACTCTGTCTCCAGCTGCTGACCAGCTGGCCGAGGCTGCCCTCGAGCTCGCATAGCTTCCATGAAGCACTGCTCCTGAGGGCCGAGGCTTGGTGAGAGGGTGCTTACGGGACATTCGTACCAGGCTCTACCGGCCTGCACCAGCAAGGGCAAACCCAGGTGAGCTGGGCAGGGGCAGGCTGGACGGGGACTCTCCTGGGCATTGGGAGGAGGAGCCATGCCTTGGTTGGGGTTGCGACTTGGAGTCTGGGTCCCCAGGCTCTGCCAGGTGGCCTTTAGGACCCCAAGTGCAGGCTGCATCAGGAGGGCGCACAGGCTGCAGACGGGCAGAGCCTGGCCGTGCTGAGGCAGAAGCAGAGGTGGGCCCGCCAAAGGATGTGCCCCTGACGGGGGCGGCCTGGAAATCGAGCTCTGTGTGTTTGAAGATGCATTGGTGCAGCTGGCTCCCTTCAGGTCCTACCGACTGCAACCATCACAGGGCAAGGAGAGTTCCAGAAGGAACTCTGGAAACCAGCAACCCCACCTTCATGACAGCCAGGGCCCACTGGGCCCACGGAGCCCCCGGGTGCCTCCCATGACACCTCAGGCTGTGCCCTTCTCTGCAGGCCCAGGGCCTGGCCCCACGGCCCTGCCCTCTGCCCCCTCGCCTGCCGCCTCTGGTCCAGAAGACTCACAGAGCCGGTCCACTTTGACTTTCAGAAGAGGTTGCTCCCTTCCCCTGACCCCACTGCTTCCTGGCTGCCAAGATCAAAGGGCGTCTCCTCGGTGGCAGTTCCTGTCATCGGCCTTAATGGACACTCTCCGCATTAGCACAGGGCTGGAGGAGAGGCGGGAGGGATGTGAGGCTCAGATCCTGGCTGGGAGAGATGGAAAAGGGGGGACGAGAGGGCTGGGCCCCACCCAGGGCGAGGGCAGACTCAGGAGTGCTCCTGCCAGAGGAAGTCCTTTCCCCACCCCACCCCCAAGACCAGCTGTGGGCAGGACTGCCCTGGGACTGCAGCGTCGCAGAGCCTTCCTGCGGTGGGGGATAAGGATGGGGGTCACAGGTGCGTAGAGTGGGGGTCGGAGGTGAGCTGTGGGTGGATACTGGAGGGGGGGGCGACTCTCTCTGAGCGCCAGACTGACACGTTGCCTCCCGTGCTGCGAACACCCCTCATGGCCTGATAGGACGGCTGCAGGAGAGCCCTCTGCATGAGCACCAGAGGGTTCCCACAGCACCTCTCTGAGACCAGAGCACCCGGGGCCCAGCAGGGCGTGCAGAGAGGGGGTCAGCTCTACTTCTGGGCCACAGCAGGTCTCAGCCCTTGCTCTTCTTAAATCTCCTGATGGCCATTGGCAGGATGCCATCATCACCCACATGGGTACCAGCACACAGAACCTCAGAGTAGAGGTCTGTGCAGGCTGGGGTCAGCCCACCCTGAGGGCGCCTGCACGCCCACTGCCCCGGTTTGTGAAACCGAGAGCCTCCATGTTTGCCCAGAAGCACTCGGGGAGGCTGCCTTCCCAACCAGGTCATGGAGCCCAGGGTCGGCCTGGCCACCAGCTGACCGCGGCCTCAAGCAGGCTCCGCAGAGGTACTAGGGCATGAGGGTCAAGGCATGACCCCGTTCTGCGGCCACCCTGCTGGAGGAGCCTGAGGCCCTTTGTTCCTGCCTCCTCCCTCCCCCAGGCCAGGCCTTGCGTCCCCAGCAGGACCATGTCTGTCAGCTCCCAGCACTGTGCTGTCTCTGACCAGATCTCGCTGTAATTCACATCAGTGAAATATGGCGACACTTTTATTGACGATGATCCTATCTGGAGGCCAGAGAGCAATGGCCAAGCTGCACCTTCCCCTGCTGTGCAGGCCAGGGGCTGGCACTGTCTCCATAGGCCCCAGGCAGCGTCTGAGAACAGGTGCTGGATGAAGTGGGCGCCTCGCTTCACCTCCACAGAGTGGGAGTGGGGAGAGGCAGTAGCAAGTCTCCAGGTCCCCTGATTCCAGGAAGTCTGGCGAGTCGAAGGTGCGTGCCCAGGAGCAGAGGTGATGGGCTGCACCCTCACATGGAGAGCCAGACCAAGCTGACAGGCCAAGGAGCCAGGGGCCTGAACGAAGCACAAGGCACGGCTGCTCCCTCAGAGCCCTGCCATGGCACCTGCCACTCCTCGGAAGTAGAGCCCACATCACAGCCACACGTGGCAGGCAGAAGGGTGCTGCAGAGCTGTGGGGTTCCTCCTCAACCCTAGCTCATTGCACGCTGCTCCGTGCTGGCAGAAGGCTTCCTGCGATTCAGGGGCCAACTTCACTTCCTCTGAACTTGCAGCTCTGAGACACTGGCCTGGGAGCTTAACCCCAAAACTGCCAGCTCAGAGGGAACCCGTGTGGCCATGGAGAAGGAGCCCCATTCCTGGTCATGCTCTCTGCTAGGCCCCTGTCTGTCACTCACACTGGTCAGCCCAGACCTGGTGCTAGGTGAAAAAGAGGGCATCCCCCACAGGTTCCACTCTGCAGCCTGCATGTGCCCAGGGGTGCCAGAGCCCACCCATGCTGGAGATTGGTGCAGGGAGCTGACCAGAGGGCAGGCCATGGATCCCTGGAACTTTTCAGGCCCCACCAACGGTCCCTTAACCAAACAGGAAAAAGGCAATTACAGTCCTGGGAAATGTGGTCCATCAGAAATAACAGCCTGCACTGCTCTGCAAGCCATGGAGACTCACATCAATAGTTCTAGACAAGCTAAAGCCTGCAGGCCAAAACGCCCTGGAGCCCTCCTTCCAGCTGGCGAGGTGGCACCACCCACAAGGACAGTCCTCAGCATGCATTCTTTTAACTTGCCAAGGCAGAGCTGAGACCCAGTGGGTAATCGAGGCAGCCAAGCTGGAGGCGGCAAGAATGGCACCTGAAAGAGACAGTCCTGTGCAGGGCAGGTTATGGTGGAGTACAGGTGGGGATGCAGAACCATCTGCCACGTTTGCCCTCCCTGGACTGCCAACCAGGACACAGCTGTGATTTACTTCCCAGAGCATGTAGTGACACTCCTCTAAGCACAAAGTGTTCAGGGCAGGAGCTCAGCCCAGCCGGCCCCACCAGGCCTTCCTGAGGTGCCTATCGACCTGCCGCAGGAGCTAATGGATCCTCTGGGCATTGGGTCCAGAGGCGGGGTTGCCTGTAAGCAAGAATCACCGGTGTGCTTCATCGGCAGGCCACCTCATGCAATATGCAACACCACATTAACCCGCACTCTCGGGATGGACGGAGCCACCGCAGCAGCATCAGCTGATGCTTGGAAGAAGAGGCCTAGATACAGCCTGGCCTGGGGACAGGAGGCCAGGCTCTGCGACAGAGCCTGCAGGCCCTGTCCTTCTCACTGCACAGCCATCTTCTCCCTCTGTGGACACGAGGCGGGAGCAAACCAGCACCTATACCACCATCAGCCCTGCGTCCATCTGAGGCAGGCACTGGGAGGCATTTGCAGCCCCCTGCCCACTGAGCCAGGTGGCCTCAGGATCTCTCTCAATACAGTACTCTGGGCAGCCACAACCAAGCCTGAGTGAGTGAGCAAGATCTAAGCTATTTGCCACTCCTGCCACCATGGCCCCTTCTAGCCCTGGTGCCCATAATTCTAGGGGTTCTTGAGAGTCATTGCACCTGACATCTGCTCCCTGCCTCCCTTTTCTGACATCTCCAACCCCTGCACTTACACCTTTCTGGCACTTAGGAACATAGAAGCCTGAAAAGTACAGAGTTAAGAGAAGGGGCTGATGGGAGTCGGGTACTGGTTTAAGCATCGTGCATTGGGAGCTGAGTCCCACATGTCCAACTGCAGTTCAAATTCTGGCCTTAACAGCTTAAAGGGCATGCTAGGTACATGTGTATGCATGCCCAGAATATCCTGACAGAATGAAAAAAAAATGAAGAAAAAGGATGGTAGCATGGCCATGTCTCATTTGTGGTGCACTTTCTCTCTCTCTCTCCCTTGCTACAGCGGTGCAGCAGTAAAACACTATACCTTGCAAGGCAGACCCACATGGGGTGGTTGTTGGTTCGCATCCAGAAAACTTCCCGCGTACACTGGGAATGCACATACCCAGAATCTGGGCTGACTGAGGCTTGGGAGTGAGTGCTGCAATAGGACCCTGTCGGGAGTGTGGTGTTTCTGCCTCTCTCTGTTTCCCTCATTCATGGAATAAATTTTTTAAAAGGTCAGTTAAACACATAACTAAACTTTCATTTGAAAGAGAAAATAGACACTTTTAAACAAATAAAATCTGAGGTAACTCTAGCTAAACATTGTTGGAAAAGGGGTTCTAATTGGCAGCCTCCAGGAAAAATACATAAAATTCAAGAAGAAGGTGTGAAACCTAAAAAAGCAATATTAAAAAAGTTGGTTTTTTGAAAAGATCAACAAAATTGGCAAACCTTTAGTTAGACTGGCAAAGAAAAAGGACACAAATAGCTAAAATTAGAAATAAGGGCCAGCAGATGGTACAGTGGTTAAGACGGCTGTATCTCATATGACTGACTGCAGATTCAAGTCCTGGACCCAAGGACTTGTGAAACATGCCAGGCAAGTATGCTCAAAATCCTGAGAGGAAAATGGAGAACAGATTGCAGTGTGGCCATCCCTCTTGGAGGGTAAATTCTCATTTGTCCTCTCTCTCTTTCTTTCTCTCTCTCTAATGAGCACACACACCCTATAGCAAACAAACAACAAAAAAAGCTAAGAGCCACAAAAATTGTCAACCTTCTAGAAGAAAACAGAATGTATAAAAAGGAACAAAAAGAGAGAAAAAAAGAAAGAAAGAAAGAAAGAAAGAAAGAAAGAAAGAAAGAAAGAAAGAGAAAGAAAGATATTACTATCAGTCAGAAAGCAGCAGAAATTTAAAACAAAATTGCCCTCTGGAAAAAGCAAAGGAAAAAAATAAAAAGGATTATAAATTATACATCTGCCAGGAAAGTAAGGGTGGTTAATACAATAAAATAAATCAGTGCAATGTACCACATTACTAGAACAAAGGAAAACAAAAAAAAACTCACATGGTCATTTCAGTTAAATGTGGAAACAGTGTTTGACAATATCCTACACCCTTTCATGATAGAAGCACTCAGAAAACTAGAAACTTCCTCAAAATTATAGAATATTTATGAAAAACCCACAGCTAAAATTAATTAATGGTGAAATATAGAAAACATTCCTCCTATGACTAGGAACCAGACAGGGATGTCCACTTTTATCACAGCTATTCAACATGTTCTTACTGGAGATACTAGACAGAGCAATTAGGCAAGAAAAAAGAAATAAAGGACATCTAAGTTGGAAAGGAAGAAGTAAAATTATATTCACAGATAACATATCCTGTGTATGGGGACCAGCAGTTGGCATAATGGCTATGTTGCTGGATTCCCACAGAGTCAACCGTGGTTCAAGTCCTGGACCTGGTGGTTTAAACTCATGCCAGGCGCATGTGCGTGTGTGCCCAAGATCCCAAGAGGAGAATGGAGGAGAAGGGATTGAGGTGTGGTCATCCACCCTGGGGGATGATTTCTCGCTTTCTGTCTCTCTGTCTCTCTCTTTGTGGTGAGCACAAGCGCCCTATAGCAAAACAAAAACAAAAACAAAAACAAAACAAAAAACAACAAACAAAAAAATCTCCAAAAATAAGATAAAATTAATTAATTAATTAAAAAGAAAAGAAAAGAAAAGAAAACATATCCTGTGTGTGAAAAATCCTAAGGAATCATAAGAAAAATATTTAAACTAACATGAGTGCTCAAGTTTACAATATGCAAGAACAATAAATAAAAGTCAATGTTATTTACATATACTTTCAATGAACAACTTAAAAATAAAATGAAGAACAAATCCAGGGCCAGCAGGTGGTGTGATGGTTAAGGTGCTAGATCCCACATAGCTGACTCCATGGTTCAAGTCCCAGACCCAGCAGGTTGAAAAACGCACCAACTACATGTGCATGCATGCCCAAAAATCTCAAGAAGAGACTGGAGGAGAAGGGATTGCAGCATGGCTATTGCCCCTGGGGGGCGATTTCTCATTTTCCCTCTCTCTCTCTCTCTCTCTCTGGGTAAGCAAGAGACATGCCAAAAAAAATTTTTAAAAATAAAAACTTAAAATAAAACTCTAAAAAAAAATCTTAAAAATCTAAAAAAAATTCATTTATAATAACATCAAAAAGAATACAATACTTGGGGATAAATTTAACAAGATCTGTTCTGTTCACTGAAAACAATAAAACATTACTAAAAGAAATGAAGACCTAAATAAGTGGAAAGTCATCCAGTATTCATGGGCTGGAAGAGTTAATATTGTTAAGATGTTAACAACTACTCAAAGTGATCTATAGATGCAGTGCAATCTGCATTGAAATTCTAATGGCCTTTTCCTGAAGAAGTTGAAAATGAGTCTCAAATTCATTTGGAATTGCAAAAGAACTCAAATAGCAAAAACAATTTTGAAAAGAAGAAGAAATTCAGAGGATTCACACTTCCTGCTTTCCAAACTTACTATGAAGCTACAATAATCAACTGTGTGAGACTGGCATAAGAATAGACATAAATCTATAGAATAAAACTAATAGTTCTGTCAATTGATTTTTTTTTTTTTTTGGAGAGGTTTTCACGTGCGCTCGCCAGACAGACAGAGAGAGTCATAGAGACAGAAAGCGAGAAATCACCCCCCAGGGGGAATGGTCACGCCGCAATCCCTTCTCCTCCATTCTCCTCTCGGGATCTTGGGCACGCACGCACACGTGCCCGGCGTGAGTTTTAAGTCACCGGGTCCAGGATGCGAACCGCAGTCGACTATGTGGGAGTCCAGCGACATAGCCATTACGCTAACTGCTGGTTCCCCCGTCAATTGATTTTGACAATGAGACTAAGTCTATTCAATGGGGAAATAGTAGTATTTTCAACAAATGGTGCTATGCAATTGAATTTCCACATCCAAAGATGAAGTTGAACCCCTACGCCTTATACCATATGCAAAAATTAACGCAAAATGGAATGACAACCTAAATAAAAGAGCTGAAGCCATAAAACTCTTAGAATAAAATACAGAGGTACATCTTTATGACCTTGGATCTGGCAATGGGTTCTTAGATAAGTTATCAAAAGCACAAATAAAAATATTGACAAAATAAAACAGACTAATTGGACTTAAACATTAATTTATGGCTGTGTCAGGTGAGGCCAGTGCCAAAGAGCAAAAGCTGAGCACGATCAGTTCTGGATGAAAAACAAGGCAGAGATGTTGGCTGTCTAGAGAAAGAGTGTGTTTGCACCCACTTAAAATTGCCAAGGCAATTTATTAAAGTAAAAAGGATAGAAAATGTAACTTCTGTGTTAGTTTCCTGTGGCTGCTATAACAAGTTACCACAAATTTTGTGCTTTACAACATAAACATCTCTCACAGTTCTGGAGGCCAGAAGAAAGAAATCAAGGTGTTAGGAAGACAAGACCAACCTCTTTCGAGAGGAAGATCTTCAGGAGTCTGCCCTGGCATTCCTGGACTTGCAGCTACATCACTCCAAGGTCTGCATCTGTCTTCCCTGTGTTGGTCTGTGTCAAAACTCCCTCTGCTTCTCTCTTACAAGGTATGTGATGGCATTTGGGTTCACCTAAAAATCAAGGTCCTCAATTTAATCACATATTTTGCCATCGAAAATACCATTACAGATTCCTGAGATTAGGATGAGGACATATCTTTGGGAGTCAAATCATTTACAGGAGGAAAAAGAATACATAAAATTCAGTCACTCTAGGAGAAGGTAAAAAGGGGGAGGGAAAATAGAAGTCTAGAAAGAGGACATAAAATAAGGGGGTGGAAATAAATCTTAACAGATCAATAAAAACAATAACTGTAAATGTACTGAGCAGAGACTGTCACACTGGACACGAAGCAAAACCTAGCCAGATGTTGCTTATGAAAGTCACAAAGAAGCCTAGAAAAAGAGAAGGCCAGACGATAGAGAAAATCATGCCACAAAATATTCATTGAAGAAAGGCCAGGAAGGCTGTTAATCATGACAAAATAGACTTTAAGTCACAAGTGTCCCTGGGGAATTAAGATGGCAACACCTGGATGATACAATAGAGAAAGTCTACATGAATGAGCAAGTCAGAGCATGGGATCTGGCTTTGTAAAGAAAGGGCGTTTCCCTAAGGCTGTGGGGATCAATTCAGCCTGGCTCCTTCGAGAAAAGCCCTGAGCCTCCTGTGGGTGGCCTCACACCAGGCCAGGGAAAGCTGGTAGCACTGATGTGACTCGATCTTTGCAGAGACGCTTCATCCGGGGAAGAAACCTGAGCCCAGACAAGGATTGGGTAGGATGAGACAAGGTGAGACTGACTTATATTATAGGAAACTGACAAGCCACAGGAATGTGTGGGTAAGGCAGAAAGGGACCCAGAGGGGCTGCCTCTGAGGGCTGGCAAGGGCAGTCAGACCCTGGCTAGCCTTGGTGTCCCAGGCCCAATGGGATCCTGTTTCTTTCCCTAGGGACTCTGGGGGCCCTAGGAGCCTCACTGGAGGTTGGGAGTGGATGTGCAGTCCCTGATGTCTGGCAGTGTGAACTCTGGGTAGAGCCAGGGCTCACCATAAGAAGCCACAGGCTGGGCCTTTCCCTGCCAGGGAAGCTCCTCTTAGACCCCAGTAGCCTCCATTCCTGGTCCTGAGCCCTTGAGGACCCTGTCGAAGGTGTGCCAGCCTTGAGCGTGTGTCCCGGATCACCCTCCAAGACCATGCAGGCTGTCCTTCATGGTCAGAAGGACCGTTGGAGCAAGGATTTGGAACTCAGTTTTGTGAGTCTCAGCATGTACCAGAACTATTTTAACATGTTATGAGTCTATATTGATTTTGGAAGGAGCTGTCTGCAAATGAAAATTACTCTGTCTGGGATCTTATGCCAGTTCAGGGCTCTCCACGGGGTGGGGGATCATCCCACCAGAATATAGGGTGCAGTTCCCCTTCAAAGCTGTCCAGCTTCCTCCTGGCTGCATCTACTGGTTGCCCCCTGCCAAGGCCAGCCTTGGTGGACTCCAGCAAGACACCTGATCCTTTCTTAGTGAGAAGACATCCCCCACCCTGAAAGGTCCCTGCTCTTCCTCAGCTTCCTGCTCACACCCAACTGTCCCAGGGCCCAGACTGGTGGGCCACTCCACCAGCTTCAGAAATGGCCACAAGCCAGCAAGAGGGGGGAACCCCATCACCCACCACCAACCCCCAACCTGGAGCAGGTGGTGGAATGGTCTGGATGGAGGGAGTGTGGTCTTTGAAGCCGGACGACCTGGGTTCCGATCCCAGCATGCCTCTAAGTGGCTGTGGGGCCTCAGCAGCCAGCTGTCCCCTCCCAGCCTGTCTTAGTCTGTGTGCATATCACTAACAGAAATACCTGAGGCTGGGTGAATTATAGAGATAGAGTTTAATAATTTACAATTCTGGTAGAACTGTTAGCAGAGCAGAGTGAGGGTTGTGTCCGTGTAGCTTTCTCTCTGTTGTCCTGGTCTCATTCCTTCTGCTTGTACACCCTCCGTAACTCCATCATGGAGACCTCACCCTCAGGACATTGTCGCACTCAAAGACCCCACCCTGGGACACCATAAAGAATGAAGTTTTTACTTAGTATCCTTACAATACAATAAGTCTCAACACATGAATTTCTGAGGGGCATCCAAATTAAACATCATGAGCCTTTGCGGGGGCAAGCCATCATCCAAACCATAATGCAGCCCAGCACCTCTTCTGCTCATTACTGGCAGCTGGGACACTCCTGGGAGGGTCTTTGTGTCACTGCCATTACTGCCAGTTGTCAGGACATGCTACATGGCCATTGGTAAAAGGCAGTAACCTATCTGTAAAGGAGGAGGAGGGAGGTTCGGAGTGAATGGCATGCCCAGGAAACACAGTGCTGACAGCTGTATGTTCCCTGCTAACAGCGATGTGCCCTCACCAAAGCCCAGGTTCAACCCAGCCTGGCCATGGGCAAAGGGTCCTACACCTGGCCTATAGTAAGAGCCCAGAGCCCAGGGCTGCGGGCTGGGAGGCCCCGGCCCAGAATGCTGTACCTGTCTAGCAGATGTGTCTCTTGGAAGTGGGAACCCAAGGGCCTGAGAGGACACACCCTTCCGGAACCCTGACCTTGAGACCATAGTGCTGCAGTCCTTCCGTGTGTCTGGCACTTCTAGAGATGCTCAGGAGCGCGAGCCTCACTCCCTACTGGGAGATGTCCAGGACCTGCATCTGCCTGGCCATGGGGACCCAGAAACTTCTTCTCAGGAACTTCCCAGGACCAGCACACCGTTCCTGACAGCTGGTCCCCTGGGCTGTGGCTGCCCTGCATTTCCAGCCCCCCCGGTACCAGTCTGGTCATCAGCTCGTCTTGAGCATCCTGAAAGATTGCCTGGCTCCTTGATCTTTGCCCATGGCCCTGTGTGCTCACTATATTTGTGGAGTCCCCTGGGTCCTGCAAACCCCAGTCCACACAGGCGCTGTCACCTCCAGACTTCTGTGCTGTCTATCCCTCCTCTTGGCCCCCACCCTGCTGCCCAGCTCAGAGCCCACCTAGGGCCATCAGAGCACATCACCCACCAGACTGTGCTGGCGCCCCAGAGCCCCAGATCCTCTCACAGTTCCAAAACACCCTGAGGAGCCCTACCTGCCTCTCTAGACTCCAGGAGCCCTGAGCAAGGCTCTTATCAGAGGGGCAGAGATCCCCAGGCACCAAAGCCCTTGGTCCCCAATTCCTCTCTCCCCACTGACCTCTACTAGCGTGACCTGTGCTGACCCATGCTTGTTCACCCACCAGATAATCCCGAGGGCAGCTGGTGTTCCCATATACATGCAGGACCCACCATGGCCAGATGGAGGGCAAGACTCTGGGAGAGATGGGACCTTGAATCGCCTCCCCACTCCAGTGCAGCTGAGCAGGTGCAGATGCTCTGCAGAGTCTACCCCAGGCCTCTGACTGCCCACCACAGGCTGGCCCTCTCCTGAGTGTGTCTACCTAGGCTCTGAGGCCTCAGAGCCTCACCTGGGAGCTCCCAGCCCCTACCTGGCAGTGGAGCTCCACATTTGCCCTTCCTTGGACTGGACCCAAGGGAGACCCTGGGTCTTGCTGCTCTTCCCGGTACCAGGTTCCCTAAAGGCCAGCCCAGATTGCAGCTTCCGGCCGGCCAGGGCAGGGTTGACGGCGGCAGAGGGCTTGAGTCCCAGAGTCGTTCATGGCTCCAGGACTCCAAGCTCTCCTCCTAACACCTCTGTGTGAGGGCCCCCGTTGTGCCCCTTCACCATCAAGTATCCCCACTCAATCTACTTAGAGTGCAAACGAGAAAGCCCAAGGAGCCGGGAGGGGGGTTGGTGAATGACGCACAGTTGCAGTCAGAGAAGAGGAACCAGCCCCAGTGTTCTAGAGCACAGGAGGGTGGCTACACTTAGCAATCCTTTACCATGGATTTCGGATTTCGGAATGGTACAGGAGAGCGCTTTAAGTGTGATGCCAAGCAATGATAAATATTTACGATGATGGCTATGCTCACTACCCCAATTGGACCATTACACACTGTGTGCATCAACTGAACACCCACAGAAATACTCACAGTCATCGTGTGGATTTTTAAGAGAGCCCCATGGAAGGTGGAGCTGCAGAGCTGTGGCCCTCCGTGCCCCCCAAAGCCTGCACGACTTGCTTTTACAGAGAGCACTTTGCAGAAGGAGGGCTTCAGAAGGATGTATTTCCCAGCAGAGATTTCCGATCAGCCCCTGGCTTGGGATTTGTGTCATTGATTTTATTGATAAACAGACAACACAGCTTGAAGGAGAAACAAGGGGGGCCTCTGTAAATACGAGAGGTGGAGCACAGCCTTATCCTGGAGGGAGCAGGGCTGTTGGCACCCTGAGACACACCTCTGGGCCTCCTGCCAGGTCTGGGCCCTGTGGGGGAGAGGTGGGCAGCTGTGTTTACACGTGCCTGGCCACAGCTGGTGGTGATGTTCTCTGGTGGCCTCGCCCTCCTCCCAGCGAGGCCTCTGGGTCTGCTGCTCTGGGCTCCATACCCCAGGAGCTTCTCTGTGTCCCTCCTTAGCTTGGGCATCTCCTAGCAAGGTGAGGGCTCTGCTGTCAGTGTTGGAACGTGGCAAGGGGATCGTGCAGATGACCATCCAGAAAGAGCGGCGCATTCCAGGGGTCAGCCATGGAGCTAGGCCAGGTCAGGCACACAAAGACAGGACCTGGCTGGCTGTTCTGACAGGGCAGGCCTCAGAAGAGGGGCATGGCCTCCCTTTCCCCTGCCCTGCACACGCCACTGACCAAACCAGACATGATACCTGGGTGTGCAGCCCCTCGCTGCTGCTGTGGAGTCAGGCTCCAGAGAGGTGGGTATGGAGGGGCAAGTGGACACTGCAGAGCAGGCTGCCCCCCAGATGGGCGGGAGGCTCATGGTGTCTCAGGAGCAGACCAGGACTTGAGCCGGCTCCTGGGCTCCCCAAGAGACCATGCTGGGGGCAGGGATGTCCCCCACTGATGTTTTATTGGGGCAGCCAAAGAGGTAAGTGCCATGAGCCTTACCCTCAGTAGAGAGCAGTATGGGTCGGGTCAGATCCCAGGACCCATGAGGCTGCAGGAGGTTTCCTTAGTTTTTGTTTGTTTGTTTGTTTTTGTTTTTGCTATAGGGCTCATGTACTCGCCAGAGAGAAACAAAGAGAAAAGTGAGAAATCACCCCCCAGGGGGAATGGCCACCCCATAACCTTTCTCCTCCATTCTCCTCTTGAGATTTTGGGCATGCATGCCCCAGTGCCCAGTGTGTTTTTCAAGCCACTAGATCCAAAACTCCAACCACAGAGTTGGCCATGTGGGATCTAGCGCCTCAACCACCATGTGAGCTGCTGGCCCTCTCTTTTCTTAAGGTAAAACCCCAAGTTACTACTTCCACATCTTTTAAATTTTCTAATAATTTAATTTCTAAAAACGTTAATTTAGCATCATAAATGTTCTTTTTTTTTTTTTTTTTTTTTTTTTTTGGAGAGGTTTTTTGCTATAGGGCGCGTGCGCTCGCCAGACAGACAGAGAGAGACAGAGAGATAGAAAGCAGGAAATCACCCCCCGGGGGGATGGCCACGCCGCAATCCCTTCTCCTCCATTCTCCTCTCGGGATCTTGGGCACGCACGCACACGCGCCCAGCGTGAGTTTAAGCCGCCGGGTCCGGGACTCGAACCGCGGTCGACTACGTGGGAGTCCAGCGACATAGCCATTACGCTAACTGCTGGTCCCAGCATCATAAATGTTCTTTTAATCACTACTTTCACTAATTTTACTTTAGTTAAAAATATTTTTAAATTTCTTTAGAAAAAATTTTCTTTGACTCATGTATTACATAGAAATGCTTTATTTAGTTTCCAAATATTTGGAGGATTTTTCTGTTATTGATTTCTGGTCTAATTCATGTGTAGTTTGAGAAAGTATTTTATGTAATATCTGTTATTTTAAATTTGTTAAGTGTGTTTTATGGCCCAGAATTTGGTGTTATCTTGGTGAATATTCTACACAAGCTTGAGAAGAATCTGTATTGTGTTACGATTGGATAGAGTCTTCCATAAATGTCAATTAGATCAAGTTTATCAGTAATGCTGTTCAGGTCAACTAGAGGCCTGCTTTTATACTCGCTTTATCAATCAATTACTGACAGATGGATGCTGAGGTCTCAAACTAAAAAAGTAAATATGCCTATTGTTCCATTTACTTCTACCAATTTTTGCCTTACATATTTTGAAACTCCATTACTAGGTGCATATGTGTTTAAGATTCTTCTGTCTTCTTGGAGAATTGACCCCTTTATTCTTATATAGTGCTTTTATTTACATGTGCTGCATGTACTTCATAACAGAGTATGCTCACTCCTCTCTGCTGTAGCTATGATATTGCCCTCATTCATTTTACTTATCTATAAGCTATAATTGTCAAATACATTATTACTATGATTGTTTTAAATGGTTATCTTTTTGTTCTACTAAGAATAAGGAAAAGAAAATGTTTTATTTTACCTTTATTCTTCTCTAATGCCATTCTTTCTTTAAGTAGATGCAAGTTTATGACCTATTTCAATGTTCCTTTTGCTTAAAGAAATATTTTAATCATTTTTTTTGCAAGGCAGATACTATGGTCTGAATGTTTTCACACACACACCCCCCCACACACACACAATTCTTTTTATATCTAAGCCCAAAGGCTATTAAGAGGTGAAGAGGTGAAGCCATTGGGAGGTTATTACGCCGTGGAGCTAGGCTTGTTACTGAGAAGAGGGGTGCTCTATAACGAATACCTAAGACATGGATGTAACTTTGGAAATGTGTAATGAGTAGACACAGGAAGAGGTTTTTTGAGGGTTTTTTTTTTTTTTTTTTTTTTTTTAGAGAGATTTTTGCTATAGGATGCATGCTGGAGAGACAGAGAGAAACAGAGAGACAAAAAAAGAAATCACCCTCACCACCCAGTGGGGATGGTCATGCTACAATCCCTTCTCCAATCTCCTCTCAGGATTTTGGGCACGCACACACACACATACACTCAGCCTAAGACTCAAACTGCTGGGTCCAGGACTCAAACCATGGTTGACTACATGGGAGTCCAGTAATATAGCCATTATGCCATCTGCTGGTCCCAACACTGGAAGAGTTTTAAGGTACATTCTAGAAAAAGCCCACCTTTTCTGTGGATGTTCTGTCAAGTGTGGTTCTGGTAAGGAATCTCAGGAGGAGAGGAGGAGAGCTGGAGAGAAAGCTCAGTCTTCTTGGAGAATACCTAAATGGTTGTAAACAGAATATTAGAGAAATAAGGGCAGCAAAGAGTCTCAGATGAAATAAGGGACACAACACTGGGCAAAGGAAAAGACCACTCTCATTATAAAGTAGCAAAGAACTTCACTGAATTGTATTCATGTCCTAGGGTGAGCACTGTGACCTGGTCACCTTGGGAAAGGTGGGCAGCTACCATGGGGGTCACAAAGGTCACAGTGGGTGTACAAGGAAGAACAGAGTCAAGGGGACCCCTGGAGTCTCGGCCTATGAGAGCAGTGAGGTAGCCAAGATGTCAGTCCCTGGCCTGGGAACAGCTGGGGAGAACATAGGGGCAAGGAGCTCTGTGTAATGTGAGGTGCAGCCCCAGCAGCTCAGAGCACTCCTGGGCATTTTTCTGTGCGCATCGCAGTGCAGGAGGCTGTGCTGGGGAAATACATGTCAGCTCTGTGTTGCTTAAAGAAGTATTGTTAAGTTTCTTTTTTCTTTATTTGATTATTTCTTATTTATCACACAAATAGAATTACTGGTGAGTTTAAATGTTTAAATATCCCTTAGGTCTAGAACAGCACAGGTGCTCAATCTGTATTTATTGAATGGATGGATAAATGGATTGATGGACAGGAGGGTAGATAAATGGCTGAATGGACAGATGGATGGGTGTATGAGTGGGTAGATAGATGGGTGTTTGCATGGATGGATAAATGGGTGGATGGACAGATGGATGGATGGAAGGATGGGTGGGTGGATGGATGATGGATGGATATAAAGAAGAAAAGGAAAATAGACGAATAAATAGGCAGTGGATAGATGAAAAGTTGGACGGGCAGATGAATTGTGGGTGGACAAGTGAGGGATGGGTGGTTGATGTAAAGGACTAAATTGTGGCCTCCTCAAATCCCTATGCTGCTGCCTTCACCCCCATTGTGACTGTATTTGGAGATGAAGCCTTTGGGAGGCAATTAAGGTTAAATGAGATTAAAGCGAGGGCCCTAACCCAATGGGACTGGTGGCCTTCTAAGAAGAGGAGGAGACACCAGAGCTCTTTCTCTCCACACAGGCATAGAGACAAGGCCATGTGAGGATGCAGAAAGAGGACAGCCATTTGCAAGCCAGAACGAGGGGCCTTCCAGAAACCATCCTGCTAACTCAGAACAGTGAGAAAACACATGGCTATTGTATTCCGCCCCATGTGTGGAATTTTGTTAACGGCAGCCAAAGCAGACTAATATGAGTGGATGGAGCCAAAGCAGACTGATACGAGTAATTTTGTTCTAGTAGCCAAAGCAGACTACTATGAGGCAGCGTGGCTGCTGGCTGCGTGGATGGACATATGGGTGGCTCAGCAGGACACTCAGCCTTCCTGTCTGCTGGACTGGGCCAGTATAGCAGACAGCCTCTGTGGCGGCGCTATGAATGCTTGGCTGCTACTGTGAGTCCTGAGCGTGTTAGACCTTCTGGCTCTTTGGCTTTATATTCCACAGCCCCTACCTCAAATGGGGATCCTTTTCTGCAAGCCTCAGGTTTGCAGAGGGACCCTGAGGATGCCGAAGGCAATGGCACTGGGGCCCTCACACCAGGACCCCTGTAGAGCACAAAAGAACAGGGGAAGAGCTAACGGAGCCCCTTTCATCACCAGCAGCCAAGCCTTTCATCAACCCCACTGATAAGTGGGAGGCAACCGGCCCCAGCCACCAGATAGGCCTTGGTCTTTCAACTGGGGGCCAGAGCAGGGCTGATGAATGAAAGAAGCCCGGTGAGACTGCAGCAGTCCTTCCTCGCAGGCAAGCCAACATCACCTTGCATCTGGGATGGGATGAGGTGGGGTCATATCATTTCCAATAACCTCAGCTCACACAGACCCTGGGAGTGGGGGGCCTGTCACCCAGTCCCTGCATCACTGTGGGGTTTAGGATTGCAAGGCTTCAGCCCAGTCTTGAACTCAGCCCAGGCATCCACCTACCACCAGCCTAGCACAGGTCTCCAAACATTCCCGGCCTCAGAAGCTGCGCTGTGTGGAAGACCGATCGGTAAAAGCTAGTCTGGTCCACCTCCTCCCTACCCCATCTCCCTACGGTGGCCAGGACCCGTGGGTGGTCACCAGCCTGCCAGAACCACACCAGCTCCTTCTCACAGCTTCCTCTGTGACTCCCTTTCCCTCCTAGTCCTCCCCCTGCCCTTTGCCACCATTTTGGCCTGGCCATGACACCCACCAGGGGCCCAGTGCAGCACAAAGCACCGGGCCCTTGTTCAAAAGGCAGGGACAAGTGTAGTTAAAAGCTGTGAAATACAAACTTTGCTCTTCTCAGTCTCTCTGGATATGCCATGGTGTTTTCACTTGTGACTTAATGCTAGCCTAAGTCAAGAAAATCTGAAAATTTAAATCATCAGAATGAATCGTACCATTCGTGTTCACATCATTCCATACAGGTGCAAAATACGAACATAAGCGTGTTTAACTCACAGGGAGACAGAGACACACCGCAACGTTTGCAACCGGGGCAGCTCGCACTCCTTCCCGGAACAGCACGAAGGCGGCACGGAACCCACTCACTTGTTCACCTTCCTTTCTCTCTCTTTCTTTTTCTTTCTCTCTTTCTCTTTCCTTTCTCTTTCTTCTTTCTTTCTTTCAGCTCTCTCTCTCTCTCTCTCCCTCTCTCTCTCTCTCTCTCTCTCTCTTTCTTCCTTTCCTTCTTTTTTTAGGTTTTTGCCATAGGGCATGTGTACTTGCTGGAGAGAAAGAAAGGAAAAGTGAGAACTACCCCCTCAGGAGGGGGATGGCCACACCACAATCCCCTCTCCTCCATTCTCTCTCTGGATTTTGGGCACACCCACATCCATGTTCCCAGCATGCACCTGTTCACATTTCACTCCTTGGGACCCTCGCTCTCTGCTTCAGCCTACTGAGAAGAAGGAAAGAAGGCTGCTCTTTTCGTTTTCTCTTTTTCTGTTGTCCTTGCCAACCAGGGTGGTGAAGGGACAAGCTGGAACATGTGTCCAGGGGACGTGTTGGCATTTCTCAGCACGCAGTGCCCTTGCCCCATGCGCTGAGGCTTCCTGAGACAGCCTGCAGGTGGGCTGCACAGCTATGCATGCCTCCTCTGCTCACACGTGTGTGCCCCTGCCCCAGGGCTCAGGGAACACAAGTTCAAAGATGAAATCTTCACATTTCAGGATGGCGTGGGCCTTCTGAGCAGACCCTGGTAGCCTGCAGCCACCGCCTTTCCTTTTATGATCTGCCGTCAGCTGATTCCTGGATCACTGGGACCTCCAGGCAGGCACCTCCCTCGGGCCTCTTCTGTCAGACCCTCCTACCAAACAAGCATCAAGCAGGCTGTTCTAAGGGCCTGGCCTGAAATCCACTGCCTCCAGGGGCAGGCTGACCCTCCAGGCTCCGCCGGGGCAGTCACCAATCACCTAGTCGCTGAATGAACTCATCACTCGTTCTTGAGTACTGGTCGAGCACTTGGGATGGGGTGAGCCCAGACATACAAATGAGGACCGTGTGGGCTCTGACCTCACCCTCAGTGAGGCGGGGTCAGCAGGGCTGACCCATCTTGCTCCCGTACAAACTGAGGCCAACCTGGAAGTCAGGGGTGGACCCTGCACGAAGCTGCCCTTCCAGCCCCTGGACATCAGGACCCAGGCCCACGGGAGCCGAGTCGGGAAGGAGAGGGCTGGGCAGGCCCTGGCCAGGGCAGCTGAGGCTTGGCCTCTCCCCTCCCCTGGAGCCGCGCTGGGGAGAAGCAGTCCTCCCGGGCTTCATCCAGTGAAGTCGTCCCTGACACCCAACTGACCTGCGACCCTGAGCCATCGATTTTCAATTGACCTCCGCCTTCCACTTTACACTTCACAGCTGTCTGTGGCCTCCAGCCCTTTCTGAACAAGCGCTTACACACTCAGGAGGCCAGCTGGACCGCAGCTGGCCGGCCCCTTCCTCACAGCCCTGTGCCCAGACTTTCACCGTATCGCCCAGGTCTCCAGGTCTCAGCTTCTCTTCCTTCCCTTTTTAAAAATTCTATTATTTCCATTTACATTTAACTGCCATATACTTTTATGGTGTACAATATGGTCCTTCAAAGCATGCATACAGAGAGCGACACCAAACCAAGGAATCCCCACGTACATCATTCCCAACAGAGGACCTTATGTTCTCGTGTCTGCTAAACGCTTTTCCCCTCAGCACCCCGCCACCCCTCTGCTGTCCACCCCCTCCCATACTGTCTCTGGTGACTTTGCTTGCCCTCCCCACCATTAATCTTTGAATATTTTAATTTACAAACAAATAGCATGGCAATGATCATAAAAGGCACTTTGCATTTCAACATTTATCTTGCAAACAATCTCAGGCTTACAGAGCAGTTGCAGGAATAAAACGGCCAATTTCCAGGTACGCTTCTCTTCCATTCAGCTGTTGTTAACAAGACAGGGACACAGGGTACTCGTCGTAATCGGGGAATACAGTGATGATGCAGCGCCGTTTTCTAACATTCAGGGCCGTCCTGTCTTCCCCACTGACCCACATTGCCCCTTCCGCATGTTTTTGTTCTGCCCTAAAAAGGAGCTGGCTCTAGACGGCGCGTTTGATCTCATCGTGTCTCTCTCAGGACGTCTTCAGAGAAAAGACGAGCAAATCTGACAGGAGCTGTTCCCCATTCTCATGGCCACTTTTCACCCCCCTCTCGTGCACCTACACACGTGCATGTGTACCCACATTTCACACTCACCTATCACACATGCGGCCGCGCATGCTCACACACAGCAGCCCGGTGGAGACGCCTTACGCCGTGGGGCTGCTCTCTCCTGCTCCTTCCTGTGGCTGCATGACGGCCCAGGTAAACGCACTGTGCTGAATTGTTTGCAGATTTTTCCAGAAAAGGGAGACACCGAGTCCTGTGGTGAGTCTGGGTCAGGGATTCTCCAGGCGGTTTCCCCTGGAAAGGCCCCGGTCGTGCAACCAGTGGTCTGCCACCCAGGCCAGCCTTGTGCAAGACAGCTGGTTTGTCCTGTTTAGCCCCACTCCCAGGAGCATCTTCAGAACAGAGGGGCTCGGCCTGGGGTGCAGTGCCCCCGACTTGTCAGAAGGCATGTGAAGATGCTGGCTCACTGCAGAAAGCAAGTGAGCTCAGAGAAAGCTGTACTCACTCTGGAAATCTAGCGGGGCACCATCCGCATGCCGTAGTCACGCCCATAAGAGACAGAGAGGCAAAGAGAGCCTGAAGGAGACCAAGACGGCTGAAAGAAACTTCAATCCCCCCCACACTCCCCCCACTGGGCACAGAGGTAGTGGGAAGAAACCCAAGAGGCCAGAGCAACCGGAACTCAGCCTGATGTGGCCCAGGACTTCGGGAGCTTGTCCCTGGCTGCGAGCTGACCCGCTCAGAAGGTCACGTGCTCAGAGAACCGTCAGGCCCTTGACTGGGAGCGAGAGGCCCTACACAGCTCCCTGTGCCCAGGGTTCCAGGTGTCCGTGCCTGACCACTCGGGGCCCACTAGCTCGATAAATACGCGCTGATAGACAACTTGATGTGACACAACCCCTGACCCCGTGTCTAGGCACCCAAGAGAGCTGGAGGTTGGTCCCTAAGGCTGCAGCCCTGGACTGGCAGCCTAGTGGAGGCCACAGTGTTTGGGGCCCAAACATTCACTCTCACAGGTGGTAAGAAGGAGAAGAGAAGAGTCCACGCTGCTGCTGCCCCCACGGTGAGCACTGTTGGAGGAGCCTCTGGCCCTGAGTCCCTCTGCTGACCTCCTGGTGGTCAGTCCAAGATGTGAACTAGAAGATAACAGAGGGTGGCCAGTGCCATGCCTGGTGAATTCTAAAGACGTGCCAGATGTGTGCTGTTCTTTTCACAGCTTGGGGTAAAGCTAATCCTCATCCAGCCCAGACCTGGAGAGGCTTGTGGAGGCCACTTGGAGCCCTGAGCTGGCATGGGTTCTGCAGCCAGACGTGGGTGGGAGCGAACGGGGCTATCTTCTGGTTGCGGCTGAAGTCAAGAGATCTCCAAGCAGCTTCCTGGACCAAGGTGAGCTGGAGACTGGAGAGGCTGCTCAGAGGCCAGAGGGAGCCCCTAGGCGAAGGCTCCAGGCAGTTCCCCAGGCTAGGATCCAGGACACCCCGCGGGCATTGCTCACCAAGGGAGGTGGGAGCCTCAGCGCGCTGACCCAGTCGTGCACAGGTTTGTGAATGTGAGCCCTGTCACCAGCCTGGCCTGCAGCCCCAAGCAAGCCCAGGGCCTGCACCGCCCTGGACATAGGACTGGCTGCCACCTGATCCAGCTCCACTCGCCTTCTTTTCATAGTTTCTTCCAGTCAGCTCTCGTGCTTGTGTGTGTGTGTGTGTGTGTGTGTGTTCCCTTCCCTTAAAAATGTAAAACTATGGACAAGTACAAGGCTCCATGTAATAGACACCCACATGTCCATCATATGAATTATATATATATATATATATATATATATATATATATATATATATATATATATATTGAGATCTGATCGTGTTTAAAAACTTAAGTTCTGGAGCCAGCTGGTGGTGTGGTGGTTAGGGTGGCCATGTCTTACATGGTGGACTACAGAGAGTCCCGGACTGGTGGCTTGAAAAACACACCGAGCATATATGAATGTGTGCCCAAAATCCCCAAAGGAGAATGGAGGAGAGGGGATTGTGGCATGACCATCCCCCACGGGGGCGTGCTTTCTCTCTCTACTCCAGCAAATGAATGCACTCTCTCGCAATTTTTTTTTAAGTTTTAAACTCATGTAAAAGCAATAAAATAATGCAGATAATGTTCTCTCTTGACTCAAACTCAAGTTGGTTTCC
Organism: Tupaia tana; assembly: GCA_026018925.1. Lineage (NCBI taxonomy): Eukaryota > Metazoa > Chordata > Mammalia > Scandentia > Tupaiidae > Tupaia > Tupaia tana. Next base: position 81,237,787 of record JAKSZU010000010.1, read on the forward strand.
TTCCTCCCAGGAAGAAAATTCCGGCACAACTTGAGGGGCCTCTTTGCAGTCTGTATTTTCATATTTCCCAACATAAGGACACAACATGCATGCACGCCCATGTATGCACACATGTATGCACACATGCACACTCAGATATACATACAAGCATGCACACACACATAGGGCCCATAAATACACATGGCTGTTGATGGCCCAAAAGTTCTTGTTACGAACTCGAATCTATTCTTGAGCCTGTGCACATCGGTACATACAGATCTAATTCTCTTTAACTTCTCCATAAGAACGCATTCATATAATATCTCACAATTTGTTCATCTATTTCCCTAATGATTTAAGCTATTTCCAGCTTCATGCTGTAACAAATTATCCCATAATGTGCATCTTTATTCAGCTTCCTGGTTGTACCCAGGGGTATGTACCCAGACAGGAATTTCAGCATCTTCGGGAATGCACTTTTTCGATTCACACATTTTCACACTGATTCTCCAAGTGGCTGGATTAATTTACACCCCTGCCTGCGGGCATGAGATTTCCCATTGCTCATCATTTTATCCACCTTGGGATTATCGGGTACAATTTTCCCCCACACTGATGGGTATAGAAATGGCATTTCATCGTCTTAATTCGTATTTTCTCAATGATTAATGATGCTGAACATCTGATTTCGTATTTTTATTGGCCATTCATGTTTCTTCTTCAGAGAAGATTTGTCTTCAGTGAGATTTGTCTTCTTCTTCAGTGAGATTTGTCTTGCGTGTGTGCAGTTTTTTATTTTTTATCCTTTGCCCACTTTTCCTATAGGCTCTGCGTACTTTTTCTTATTGATCCCTAAATTGCTAATTCTTGGTTTCTATTCAGGGAGCAAATCTCTTCTCCTCATTGGTTGCTTTTCAACTAAGCTTTGTCTGAAGTGTAACACCACACAGAGACTACACGTCCCAGGAGCAGCTCCATGGATTCCCCAAAGTGCAAATGCCCATGTGGTCCCCAAGATCCCTGTCTGCCCTCTGAGCCCCATCCACAGTCCGCCAGTCTTCCTCTGCAGAGGGCTCAGTGCAGCAGAAGCAATGTTGTTGGGACCTTTCTATATGGATGCCCTCCGGGCTGTGGAGTATTGTCCTCAGTGAGTACGTGTGCCCAAAATCCCCAAAGGAGAATGGGGGACAGGGGATTGCGGCGTGACTATTCCCCGTGGACGGACAGGACCACTGCCACCATTTGCTAATGCTGGGTCTCACGTTTGTGCATCTGTCCTCGCGGGGGAGAATGGACTGGAGTTCTTTCTCGCTGTTTTCCATGCGAGGATATGCATGCCAGACCAGCTCTGTAACAACTGGCTCTCACATGTCAGTTCCTTAATCCTGGGAGCTGGGTTAGGGGTAACCAGAAAAAGCAAAGAGATGAAATTCCAGGGGAGGTTTCTGGGTGGACCCTGAGCCTGGAGCTCATGAGGGACTTCACCTTGTCCCCTGGGGCGAGCATGGGCTCTCCTTGGGGTCATGGACTCCCTAGACATGTCTGAGGGGATCTGCAGGCCTGCTGGCTCTGCAGGGTGGCAACGGCTGCAGGGAACCTCTCAGCAGACGGGCCCAGGAATCCCAGCACCGGGGAAGCGCTGGGTTCTGTGCGGGTTCACAGTTTGCTCCTCCTGTGTGTGCTTTCCATCGCAGCATCTCCCAGAGTGGGACGAGGTCTTGTTCCAGAGGTTGGGCCTCTGTTCCCCACAGGGCACTCCAGAGGGTGACCTGGAGCCACCTGGAATCCTTCTGTACACTCTGCACTTCTGTCTCCTGGAAGCCACTCATACCTGGCCCTCCCTCACTGCCTTACAGGAGGTGGACCCACTGGCTAACCCTGGGCACAGAGTGACAGATATATCCCGTCAACAGAAGCCTGCGGTCAGCCGAGCTCCAGAGCAGACCCAAGGGTCCAGTTGGCAGCCCAGGGCTCTGAGACCATCATAGAGGGAGGGGGCCACGTGCCTCCTGCCAGGGTTTGGCACCAGGCTTTCACAGCTGATCTGCCCACACGCTCCCCCAGGTGGGCACCCAGAGCACCCTTTGGCTCAGTGACAGACTGCGATTCTGGCCCCAATGCCAGGTCAGCGGGCACCTGGCCAGCCTGGCAAGGCACAGAGGACAAAGAGCCCTCACTGCACGCTGGGCCGTTCACCTGTAGCACAGTCCTGGGGAGAGGCAAGACTGCTCCTCCATGGGAGGAGGGGTACATCTGGGAGGCGGAGAGGGGTAGCATGTGGGTGAAGTTGGGGCACACGACCAGCTCTCAGGGAGGGACAGGGGACACACAGAAGTTCTGGGGACACGGAAAGGACAAGCAATTCAAGCAGAGGGCTCAGCACAGAGGAAGCAAAAAGCCTGGACACAGCCAGTGCAGAGAGGGGGTGTCCTGGGTGGCCTGGGAGGGGCCTGGGCTGCAGCAGTGGAAGGGGTCGTGGTCCAGCCTCAGGGAGTCCCAGCAAGCCCAGGGCACAGCCAGGTGACACTTGGGACAACTACTGGCTGTCTCGTGCTCTAGAGGATGTGCATGGGTCACAGAGAACACGGGGCTTGGGGGTCACAGGGTTCTCACTCCCTTCTCCAAACAGTGCCTGTACTGGAGAGCTACGCGCCGACTTCGGGCAGAGCCGCCTTAGAGACCCTAGGGAGGGCAGGGAAAGTGCCACCCCGCAGATGAAGAGAGCTGAGACAGGTCCAGGCCAGAACCTCACTTCACAGAAGGGGAAACTGAGGCAAAGAGGGCAGGTGTGTCCATAGTCAGGGGCGGAGGAGGCGGGCGGAGCTGTAAGCTACATGCTTGGTCCCCCTCCAGGAACAAACCGCTGTCATCCCTGGGAGGTGCCGGGCTCGGCTCTTAGTCACGGTGTTCACGGAACAAGGACACAGAGGGCACATAACAACCTGAGCTCCCTGGTTTTATTGTTTTTATTGCTTTATCGTTTCGATCCTTTCACACAATGTTGCCGCTGGGAGATCAGGTGGCTTCAGGGGCAGGCAGGGCAGGAGGGACGGAGCCAGAAGGGCAGAGAAGCTCCACTCAAGGGCCCACACTAGAGGGAGGGGCAGGGGCAGTCCTCTGAGTGCTGGGAGAGCCTTTCCTGCACTGCTGCTTCCCAGATTCCGGAGTGCCATCGCTGGGGAAGGTGTGGAGGCACCTGGGGGGCACGTAGGCCCCCTTGGCAGGTGCACCCTGGCTAGGCCCCTGGAAGCAGCAGCTGGTGAACTGGGGCCTGCCCTTCAGGGATTCAGGGACAGTGTGTGACACTAGCCACTTCCCTACTTGTAGAAAACCCCTCCATCGCAGATGCAGGGGTGCAGAAGGAGCGCTCTGAGGCGCCATGCTCACTCTCCCTGCAGCAATGAGCAGAACTCTGAAGCTCCTACTCCTCTCCCACCTCCAGAAACCCCTCAGGGTCCTGGGAGACTTGTGCCCCCATGACCCTGGGTGGGTGAGGCTCCAGGGTCCCCCAGCTAGGCCTGCACCCAGCAGCTCAGGTCTGAATAGAGATCTGCTCAGCCATGAGATTAACTATCCCTTCAACTCCTGCCACCAGGTGGGCTTCTTAAGCCCCAAGTCACTTTGCAAAGCCCAAGATAGCCACAAGTAAGGGCACCTCAGGGAGTGTGTCCCTCAGCTAAGTGGGCAGTGCCCAGAGAGCTGCAGGTGTCTCCGGGTACAGGTGCAGGGGGCGTTTCATTGAGGACAAAGCATGATTCACCACTGCCCTTGCTCGCTTGTCCCTGAGCTTCTCCAAGCCACTTAGACAATTTAGTGTCCAGCGGTGGGCTCCGGGGTCCCCTCCCAGCCCAGCCAGTGCCCTGCAGCACAAACTCGGCGCAGCTCCTCAGTGGCACTGCCCCAGCTCTCTGCAGGTAGGGCTGCCCTGAGGCCCTGGCTTCCGACTACTGAGACTGCAAGGTCATGCCGCAGGTCAGGGCCATGCCGCTGGGAAGGGAGGCCTCCAAGTTTCCAAAGCACCAGGCAGCCCATGATGCTCTTTTTAAAAAAGCAGACCAAGGGGCCAGCAGATGGTGTAGTAGTTGTGTCACTGGACTCTCACATGGCTGACCGCGGTTCGAGTCTCGGACCCAGTGGCTTGAAACACACTGGGCGAATGAGCTTGCGTGTCCAAGATCCTAGGAGAGTGGAGAAGAAAGGATTGTAGAGTGGCCATTCCCCATGGGGAGTGATTTCTCCACTTTCCCTCTCACTGTCTCTGTCTCTCTCTGTCTCTTTGTCTCTCTCCAGCGAGTGCATGCACCCTAAGGCAAAAACCTTTAAAAACAAAAAAAAGTAGACCAGACCTAGCCCGTCTCTGTCTCTCTGTGCAGAGCCTGGTCCCCGCCGAGCTGCAGCCAGAGCCACTGCACAGCCCAGGCCGCACAAGCGCACCTGCAGGCAGCCCCCCGCCCTGCAGGTTCACCATCCTCCAGGCTCCAGGGAGCTATTTACATCACAGGAAACCGCGGTGTGAGTCTCACATCATCGCGAAGTCCCCAGCGGAGGATTCGGGATGCAACACATGTGGAGCTGCAGCCAGGCCCAGCTGCGGCAGATGTCGGCCACAGCTGGAGGGCCGCCAGGCCTCATGTGCGGCTGGTCCAGGAGCTCCAGCCTGGGCCTCGAGGCTGCACAAAACAGGGGTGACAACAGCAGCATGACCTCGGGGTGGTAGAGTGAGACCCCATGTGTGAGTGCTAAGCCGTGCCTGATATGGAGGACTGGGGCCAAACCCACGACAGCAGCAGACACAGTCAGTCTCCCTCCTGCCCTCCGAGGGCTGCCAGCTGCTCAGGGCGCTGAGACCCAGGCACACCAGCTTCGCTCAGAGCCTGTGGCCCAGGGAAAACCCTCGAGACGCTCATCTCTCTTAGGAAAGAGTGGCAAGGTGGGTAAGAAACTGGACAAGAGGCTAGCAGACGGTGACAGTCGGACACAGGAGGAGTGGCAGGCAGGGGACCAAGGGTGCCAGGGAGGCCTGATCCACAAGGAGCTGGAGAGCTCAGGGAGGACTCTCAGAGAGGGCAGCAGAGCTCGGGCAGAGTGAAGGGGAGTCTAAGGTGAGGACAGCAGGGACCAGAGGAAGGAATAAGTGCCAAGGCCGAGGACGCAGAGGGTGACAGGGTGTGCGGGCAGTGGGTCCAGGAGGAAGAGCTGAGCAGCAGAGGAGGAGCCACAAGGGCCTGGGCCACGGAAGGAACGTGGGGCCTACGCTGCCTGCAGCAGGAAGCTATGACAAGGGTTGCAGTAGAGGGAAAGGACCCAGGGCCAGCAGGCCTGATGCTGACATCACACTGCTAGATCCCAGTGGCCGACTGCATGGTTCGAGTCCTGAATTTGGTGGTTTGAAAACATGCCAGGCACGTGTGCGTGCATTCCCAAAATCTGGAGAGGAGAAAAAAGGGAAGAGATTGTGGTGTAGCCATCTCCCCAGGCAATGATCTCTCCCTTTCCCAGTCACTGTCTCTGTCTCTCTCTGGTGAGCGTACACCCTCTACAGCAAAAATCTAAGAAAAAAGAGTGAAAGCATCTGACAGTCATTGTAGACGGTCCACAGGGGCTGATACCTGCATGTGTGGGAGGGGAAGGGGAGTAGAGCCAGGGAGAAGACAGAGGCACAGCTCCACCCAGTCCCAGAGGGCAGCTCACATGAGGGTGATAACAGGGAAGGTCCAGAGCACGGAGGGGACTCAAGCACAGAAAGCTGAGAGGACCTGCTGCACTGGGGGGTGGGAGGGAGCTGACAGGACCTGCTGTGCTGGGGGTGGGGGTAGTGGACATGACCTACTGTGCTGGGGGGTGGGGGTAGTGGACGTGACCTACTGTGCTGGGGGGTGGGGGTAGTGGACATGACCTACTGTGCTGGGGGGTGGGGGTAGTGGACATGACCTACTGTGCTGGGGAGTGGGGGTAGTGGACATGACTTACTGTGCTGGGGGGTGGGGTAGTGGACATGACCTACTGTGCTGAGGGGAGTGGGGGTAGTGGACATAACCTACTGTGCTGGGGGGCAGGGGTAGTGGACATGACCTGCTGTGCTGAGGGGGGTTTGGGTAGTGGACATGACCTACTGTGCTGGGGGGAGTGGGGGTAGTGGACATGACCTACTGTGCTGGAGGGTGGGGGTAGTGGACATGACCTGCTGTGCTGAGGGGAGTGGGGGTAGTGGACATGACCTACTATGCTGGGGGGGGGTGGGGGTAGTGGACGTGACCTGCTGTGCTGAGGGGGGTTTGGGTAGTGGACGTGACCTGCTGTGCTGGGGGGTGGGGGTAGTGGACATGACCTGCTGTGCTGGGGGGTGGGGGTAGTGGACGTGACCTACTGTGCTGGGGGGTGGGGGTAGTGGACATGACCTGCTGTGCTGGGGGGTGGGGGTAGTGGAGGACAGGACCCGCTGTGCTGTGAGGGTAGCGGACAGGACCTGCTGTGCTGGGGAGGGTGGGTGGGGGAGCTGCTGTGCTCTGTAGGGGGGGAGCGGTGAGGGGGAGCTGACAGACCTGCTGTGGGGGGTGAGGGGGAGCTGACAGACCTGCTGTGGGGGTGAGGGGGAGCTGACAGACCTGCTGTGGGGGTGAGGGGGAGCTGACAGACCTGCTGTGGGGAGCCTGAGGGGGGAGCTGACAGACCTGCTGTGGGGGGTGAGGGGGAGCTGACAGACCTGCTGTGGGGAGCCTGAGGGGGGAGCTGACAGACCTGCTGTGGGGGTGAGGGGGAGCTGACAGACCTGCTGTGGGGGGTGAGGGGGAGCTGACAGACCTGCTGTGGGGGTGAGGGGGAGCTGACAGACCTGCTGTGGGGGGTGAGGGGGAGCTGACAGACCTGCTGTGGGGAGCCTGAGGGGGGAGCTGACAGACCTGCTGTGGGGGTGAGGGGGAGCTGACAGACCTGCTGTGGGGGGTGAAGGGGAGCTGACAGACCTGCTGTGGGGGGTGAGGGGGAGCTGACAGACCTGCTGTGGGGAGCCTGAGGGGGGAGCTGACAGACCTGCTGTGGGGGTGAGGGGGAGCTGACAGACCTGCTGTGGGGGTGAGGGGAGCTGACAGACCTGCTGTGGGGAGCCTGAGGGGGGAGCTGACAGACCTGCTGTGGGGGTGAGGGGGAGCTGACAGACCTGCTGTGGGGGTGAGGGGAGCTGACAGACCTGCTGTGGGGGGTGAGGGGGAGCTGACAGACCTGCTGTGGGGGGTGAAGGGGAGCTGACAGACCTGCTGTGGGGAGCCTGAGGGGGGAGCTGACAGACCTGCTGTGGGGGTGAGGGGGAGCTGACAGACCTGCTGTGGGGGTGAGGGGAGCTGACAGACCTGCTGTGGGGGGTGAGGGGGAGCTGACAGACCTGCTGTGGGGGGTGAAGGGGAGCTGACAGACCTGCTGTGGGGAGCCTGAGGGGGGAGCTGACAGACCTGCTGTGGGGGTGAGGGGGAGCTGACAGACCTGCTGTGGGGGTGAGGGGAGCTGACAGACCTGCTGTGGGGAGCCTGAGGGGGGAGCTGACAGACCTGCTGTGGGGGGTGAGGGGGAGCTGACAGACCTGCTGTGGGGGGTGAGGGGGAGCTGACAGACCTGCTGTGGGGGTGAGGGGGAGCTGACAGACCTGCTGTGGGGGGTGAGGGGGAGCTGACAGACCTGCTGTGGGGGGTGAAGGGGAGCTGACAGACCTGCTGTGGGGGGTGAGGGGGAGCTGACAGACCTGCTGTGGGGGGTGAAGGGGAGCTGACAGACCTGCTGTGGGGGGTGAGGGGGAGCTGACAGACCTGCTGTGGGGGGTGAGGGGAGCTGACAGACCTGCTGTGGGGAGCCTGAGGGGGGAGCTGACAGACCTGCTGTGGGGGTGAGGGGAGCTGACAGACCTGCTGTGGGGAGCCTGAGGGGGGAGCTGACAGACCTGCTGTGGGGGTGAGGGGGAGCTGACAGACCTGCTGTGGGGGGTGAGGGGGAGCTGACAGACCTGCTGTGGGGGGTGAGGGGAGCTGACAGACCTGCTGTGGGGAGCCTGAGGGGGGAGCTGACAGACCTGCTGTGGGGGGTGAGGGGAGCTGACAGACCTGCTGTGGGGAGCCTGAGGGGGGAGCTGACAGACCTGCTGTGGGGGGTGAGGGGGAGCTGACAGACCTGCTGTGGGGGGTGAGGGGGAGCTGACAGACCTGCTGTGGGGGGTGAGGGGGAGCTGACAGACCTGCTGTGGGGGTGAGGGGGAGCTGACAGACCTGCTGTGGGGGGTGAGGGGGAGCTGACAGACCTGCTGTGGGGGGTGAGGGGAGCTGACAGACCTGCTGTGGGGAGCCTGAGGGGGGAGCTGACAGACCTGCTGTGGGGGTGAGGGGGAGCTGACAGACCTGCTGTGGGGGGTGAGGGGGAGCTGACAGACCTGCTGTGGGGGGTGAGGGGGAGCTGACAGACCTGCTGTGGGGGTGAGGGGGAGCTGACAGACCTGCTGTGCTGTGGTGGGGGGAGTGGAGGTGACCTGACAGGACTTGCTATGCTGTGCTCTTGGGGGGGGGGGGGTTGCAGGGGGAGCTGACAGGACCTGCTGTGCTGGGGAGGGTAGGTGGGGGAGCTGCTGTGCTGGGGGGTGAGTGGGGAGCTGACAGTACCCCCATCGGGGGCCTGAAGGGGGAGCAGACAAGACCTGCTGTAGGGGTGGTGAGCTGACAGGACCTGCTGTGGGGGGGATGAGGGGCGAGCTGACAGGACCTGCTGTGAGGGGTGAGGGAGTGAGTTGGGAGCTGACAGGACCTGCTGGGGGGGTCACTGGCAGGACCTGCTGTGTCAGGTGGGGGGAATGACAAGATTTCGTTCTAAATGATGAGTGGGCACTCCATGTCCCTTCTGGATTGGGTCTGGCCCTGCCTTGGCTATGCAGAAAACAAGGTGGTCTTCATCAAGTCCTGATAGGTGCCTTTGAGTCTTCCTCCCCCAGCCCTCGGCACGTCCCCACCTCTGAAGTCCCAGGTATTACCCTGCGGCTCCCCCTGCATGCTGGGGGCTGGCGGAGGGGGCTCCGGCAGCTGGACTGGCCTCTCCCTGCCCAGACTGCCATGGCTCCCAGAGTGCCAAGCAGAGTGTGGGGTGTACCCTGGGCTGCTGGTCTTCACCCTGCCTGCAGCCAGCAGCCTGAGTATCCCCTGTTCAGCTCCACTCCCACCTCACCCTGGGGAAGGAGGTGGCCATGCCCTGGCAGCTGCACTCCCCTAACCTGCAAACCTGCAGCTCGCTCCCGGCTGGGTGGTGATGGCAGCTGTATCTGCAGGGGTCTCAACACAAGCCTCACGCCAATTCAAACGGCAATGTCCCCTGGTTGCCGGTGGGAAAGAATGGAGGCTGTGTGGTGTATTGACATGGACATGCAAGGTTCTGCTCTGCCCAGCCCAGCAGCCATGCTCACCAGGCCGGGCCTATGCTAGGAGCTGATTAGAACGGAATTGGGTTCTCGGAGCCGAGCCGGAGCTGGCTGTAAGGCCGTGCTGAGTGGGCCTTTCTTCCCTCTTAGAACCACCGAGGTCAGAGAGGCCTTCTGCAGCGTCCCATGCTGCACTGCTGATGGGGCTCCATTCCAGGACCAGGACCCCATGGCCTTCCAGGCACAATAGGGAGATGGAGACACCAGCAGGGTGCCCCAGGAGGCTCAGCCCTGCAGGGTGTACTCTAAAGCTTCCTGCATACAGAACCTGGTCCTCATGCCACGCCCAGGTGGCAGAGCTGGGACCCAAAGCCCAGGCAGTGTGACTGCAACACCGTGGCCTAGTGCTAGGAAGGCATGCATGGGATGCCTGGTAGGGGTGTCCAGAAAGAACATGGCTCTTGAGGTGGATCCCAAAGGGTAATGAGGACCATTCAAAATGGCACCCACAGGCGCCACCCCACCCCCTTGCTCTAGGGCCCCTAGAGATGCCAACACAAAGACAGATGAGGTGCATCCCAGCGTGCAGAGCCTGCTAGGCAGTGCAGAGGCGCTGCAACTGGGCTCGGGAACTGCGACCCATGTCCTGCGGGGGAGGAAGGGTCAGGTCGCTCCTTGACCTCGGCCGTCCAGCCCTTTAGAGCCCAGCGCACAGCCAAGCAGAGACCTGGAGGCTCCCAGAATGCCCTGGGGGATTGCCGCCAGCCTATAGCTGCTGCCCACCCCTCTGGAGGACAGAGGAGCCATGCCGCACCCCTGCCTCCTGGCCCACCCTCTGCCACTGTGCTCCTCTGGCTCCCCGGCTTCTGCTGCGCCTCAGCTCCTCAGCCACTGCTCTGGGGCACTGTGGGCCAGAGGCAAAGGGCGTAAGCTCTGTGCAAACATCCTGCCTCTCCCCAGGATATTTTCTTTAATAAAAGACCATGAAAATGTCAGCCAGTCTAAACAAATAACCACGTTTTACAGAGGACGAGCTGCCTGCGTGCAAATGCCTCCAGGACCCTCTTTTTAAGATGGCTTGGGAAAGTATGTGCCAGAAAGGAAGGACAGAACCATCCCGACAGGGCGAGCATTTACCGTCACAACTGAGTCCAGAGAGGCTCCCTCCTTAGACCTCTGCAGCAGGGCCTGCCCTGGGAGCTAGGGTGGGTGGAGCCCATCTTCCTCCCAGCCATAATCTCTGTGCGGGTCAGTCCCAATGCAGGGTCTAACCCTGAGGGCCTGTCAGGAGGAGGGGTTTGGCCCAGCAGCGGGGAGGAACTTGCAACCCATGCCTGACAAACAGGGGCCTGGCCTGGTCAGTGACGGAGAGTGAGGCTCGGCCTTTATGACTGCCTGGAAAAACAGAGTTCTGCAGATGTGGTGCCACGAAAAATCAGAAGCTAGGTCAGAGAAGGCCTTTCTTCTCTGCCTGGTTCTTTCACCCTTGAAACCCAGCTGTCATATCGTGAGGAAGCCCAGGGCCCCTGGAGAGGCCACGCAGAGGCATTCCGCCTGACCGGTCCTATGGAAGTCCCAGTGTAGTGTCAACCACCTACGTGCATGGTGAACTCAGATGACTCCAGCCAATCTGCTAACACAGTGAAGCTCCAGCCCCACCAAGCCCAGCTCAATTTGCAGTTTCAGAACAAAACCAGCATTGCAGATTAAGCCACTGAGCTTTGGGGTGGTTTGTTATGCAGCAAGAAATACCAGAACCTCAGCACTCTGGGACTAGGCCCCTCTTCCCCTTCTCCCCACCCCCCAAGCTGGGTGCTGAGCACAGGGAAGCTGAGGCCCAACCTCACCACCTCCACCTCCAGTCAGATGGCCTGGGAGAGCTCCCGCCTAGAGAGGCCGATTTCGGGAGACAAGGCCCAAGTGACCATTCTGTCCCTCTCGGCCAGAGGCTCTAGGAGAAGGCTGGACTTGGAACCCAGAATTCCTGGACCTCAGAGATGTAGCCCCCCTGGCTCTGAGACAGGCCGTGCGCACTGTTCACTGTCTTGTTTAATCCACATGAGAATCCACACAGTCAGGACAGATTTTTCACACAAGCAAAGGGAGTTCCAGGTTCGGTTGAGTCCCCTTGTCCGGCGTGTCCCTGCCTGACCTTGGAGGACGCACACTGGGGAGTGATTTAAAAGCCTCCTGTCTTCCCAGTGCCCTTGTGCCCGCCACTGCCTACCCACTGCTGGGGGAGCAGCAGTGCTCAGCCGCGGGCAGCCCCCATCAATCAATATTTTTAATTACTTACATGATTGACTAATAAAATTCTCCACCAACTAATTGATTTTTTGATCAGGGAGAGCCTCTGCCTTTTATTAAAAGGCTACTTAGATGATTTTTTTTTTCACCTAAATGGGAAGTTATATTTCTTTTGGTCATTTTGGAAGAAGAAGAATGGGAAGAGGCCTGTGACGAATTCACGTGCGTGCGCCCCGCCAAACACACAGAGGCTCCCGCAGTGGGCCAGATGCCACGGTCTGGGGCCTTCGGGCCTGAGCAGGTAGCCTGGAGACACACCTGGCCTGACCCCTTGCTGCTTTCATCCTCCATAAAAGTGAACTGTAAACTTGCCTCTGCATTTTCATAAAAAAAAAATTTTTCTAATTATAAAAGTAACTCAGTCGTTGTGTACAATTTGGAAAAGACAGGCAAATTGGACTGTACATTGAAGAGGGCTTTCCAGCCCGGGGCCGGCAGCCCATGGGCCAGGCAACGCTATGAGAAAACGTGACAGGCTGACTCGGAGGTCAAGACTCCAAAGAACTGTCACTGGAGAGGCCATCAGGTCCATCCCCAGAGGAAACCACCCATGCCCTAACACATCAGCAGGCTTTTTGTTTTTGTTTTTGCTTCTCTTTTACCAGATCGGCATCTTACTGTAGACCTGGCTTGGCGACCTCCTTCCACTCACAACCACCTTTAAAAGTGTGTTTGTAAAAGGCTCCAGAGCAGCCCGGCCTGTGACCACTCCCTGTGGCACACATGAGGTAACTGTCCCTGGGCAGCTGCCAGGTGACTGGTAGGGCTGGGGGACTTGGCAGGGAGTGTGAGGGTGAGGGAGGGTGGTGCATTTGGACAAGGAGGATGCTATGTGGTTTGGATAATGGTTTATCTCCCAAAGGTTCAGTGTTGAAATGGTGATCATGTATTGGAGGCAACACTTTTAGGAAAAGATTAATGCATCTCCAGAGACCCAGTGAGTTCTCGCTCTCGTGAGAAGGGGCTGGCTCTCATGAGAGCTCATTGTTGTAAAGGAGAGCTCTCCTTGCATACCCACTGTCCTCTGTGCTTCCATAGGCCTTGTTGTAGGCCAGCCTCTGCCATGCCAATGCCTCTCAGGTACTTTTTGTTAGCAATGTAATAGCAGACTACTGCAGAGGGGCAGGGGACAGGGAGTGCCTAGGCCTGGGTTCGGGACTTCTATTTAACCATCAGAGGCCCTTCCTCCTCAGTCTCACCTGGGCTTAATGTGAGAGCCTGGCACTGCCAGTGGGATGCCCAAGTGTCTCAGCCATGGTGGTGTCGGGAGCTGAGGACGAAGGCTACCCCTGGCTCAGTTTGGTTCTTCTTTCTTTTTTTTTAAGAATTATTTTATTTACTTAATTTTATTTGTTATTATTATTATTATTACTATTATTATTTTTAATTTGACCAGAGAGAGAAAAAGGAAATGTGAAAAAGCAAGTCACCAGGTTTGGGATTCAACCACAGTCAGTCATGTGGGAGTCCAGCGCCTTAACCACCAATGCCACCTGCTGGTCCCAAAATTAGAGGGTTTTTGTTTTGTTTAGTTTCGAGAGATTTTTGCTATAGGGCACGTGTGCTCGCCAGAGCAACAGAGAGAGACAAAGAGACATAAAGTGAGAAATCACTCCCTAGAGCAACTGGCCACCCTGTAATCTTTTTTCTTCCATTCCCCTCTCGGGATTTTGAGCATACATGCACACATGCCTGGTCTGGGGCTCCACGGTCAACCACATGGGAGCCTAGTGCCTTAACCACTACACCACCTGCTGGCCCCAATTCCTGGCTCTGTTCTAAGTGACCATCACCTGCACCATCAAGTGCACACAGCCATCCCCTGTCCCGATGTCATCCTACCTCATCCTTGGTTAACTGCTGCGTGTCCTGACGCCAGAACAGGGCCTGGCATGCGAGGGCACTCCACGACTACTGCAGATACTGTGGCATAACCCCACGGTAGTGATGAACTCTCACGATGCCTCCAGGCCGGGCCGGGACTCTTGACAGTGAACTAGATGCCTCCCCTTAGGAGGGTCACCACAGACGTGCAGAATGACAATAGCGACTTGGTAATGCCAGGAACACATGGACACAGACATGGGGGGGTGGTCTCTGTGCCTCATGCCAGTCTTGTGCCCTCGTGTCCTCCTGGACAGAAGAGGAAACAGCCAACGAGGGCCTGGTGACTCCCTGAGGCCACACAGCTGACCTAAACAGGCCAGAGACCACCTGCTTCTCCCCACCAAAGGCTCTTGGGATGGCCTGTTGGGCTCGGAACCAGGAGCTCCTGTGCCTGTGACCGGCCTCAGCCACATATGACACCCTCGACTGCACGGGGTCAGGGGCTAGCCCCAACTCGCCACCGTCCTGTGAGATCCAGAACACCTCCAGAACCTAATTCCACTGTTTACTAAAATAAAACTCACTTTTTTTCTTATACAAAAATAACATCTGCTCAAAGCAGAAATGAGAAATAGAAAACCATGAAGAGTAAGTCAGTCACATCTCCTTCTCCCCCGAGAGTTAATGATGTGGAAGGAAAGTGGGGGACACTTTAGTGACCCCAAGGCCCAGAGCATGCCAGCCACTGGTCTGCCAGGCTCCATGCACCTGGAGCCATACTCACATCCAGGCCCACCCCATCCCTGCATTGCTGGCTCAGTGCTGTGAATCACACTCCGCCCCTCCCTAGAGGGGCCAGTGGGAGCCCATCGAGGGAGCCCTGGCATTTGTCACCTGCAGCCACTGGCCACCCCTGGCTGGCTGCCCCTGTCATCCTGACACTTGGACTTTGGGAGGACAGAGAAATCTCAGCCCTCCCTCCTCGGCGATCTCATCCTGGTGGCTGCTTCCACCTGTCTGTGAGCTGCTACGAGCCACGCAGGGAGAGAAGGCGCGTAAGAGAAGCAGTGGTGGTCGCATCCAGATCGTGTTTAAACACTTACTATGGGAAATACTCAGAGCAGACAGAATAGGACAATGAGCCCCATGTACCAGTGCCCAGGTCAACCGACACCAGCCTCTATACCTCCATCAGCTCCTCACCTCGACGCAATTCCAGCAGTTCTTCTTGCAGGTAAAATGTACATGCATTGGGTGGAAATAGATGCCGACCAGCTGCATGAGAAAACAAAGCCTGTTTACTCAGCGCTTGCACTTGGCAGAGTCTTGAAGACAGGCAGAAGAGCGGGGCGGCATAGAGTGGAAGACGGGAAGGTTTCAGGTGTGCCCTGACTGTAGGCTGTTGACCTGGCGACCATGCGAGTGGTCCCCAGAAGCAGGCATCCTGTGATCAGAGAGGGGAGAACGTTTGGCTTTCTCTGGTTGGTCTTAAATTGGGAGCGAAGACAAGTCAGTTGTTAATCAAGACCATTTAGGGCCAAGTATTCTGGAAGTTATTGTTTACTTCTGGGATGGTCTGAGAGATGACAGAGCAGGCTAGCTACATCAATTGTTTGTTATACCTAACGGGGTGGGTTTCCCAGGCAAGTTACTGCAGGTTGGGGGGCAGAGGATACAGTCTGGCCATGGTTCATTCATATGTTCATTCACTCGATGGATATGGGCAAACATTGGCTGTACAATTTTTTTTAAAGAATTATTTAATTTTATTTATTCATTCATTTATTTTTTAATTTGACCATAGAAAGACAAGGTGGGGAGGAGTGAGAAAGCAAGCCACCAGGTCTGGGACTCGAACTGCGGTTGTGTGTTCAGCTTCGTGGGTGTGTCCAGCAACTTATTCTGTTTGAGTGGCTAACCAGCGCCTTAACCACTATGTCACCTGCTGGCCCCAGGCTGTACAATTTTGATAAATGGGCACACCTGTGCAATGCACAGACCTGACATGCTATAGAGCAAGATTTAAATAATTTTTAATTGTTAAAAGAAATGAAAACTTGGTAGATGTTTAGTAAGTATGGTTAAATAAAAGAAGGATGAAATGACTAAGTGAACAAAATTAAAATTCCAAATTACACCAACGCGGGAGGTTTCAAGGGAGATAAGAGCAGAGCATGCTACGATTTTTGTTTCCTAATAAAGGAAAATATTGCTGCTGATTAAATTTACTGGTAGGAAAATATAAATATTTGCATTCAAATTTAAAAGTAACTGCTAGAAAAGCAAAAATATACTGGGTAGCTTTGAGTAAAGTCAACATTAAAAAAAAATTAATTCAACCATTTAGTTTAGTATTTTTGGAGGATTTAAATATTTCGGGCACTATTCTAGGTGCCGGAGGGAGAACAGTGAACAGACAAAAAATTCCCGGCCCTCATGGAACTTACAGCCTTGTGAGGGAAACAAAATAATTAAAAATAAGCAAGAAAATACACGGCATGTTAGCCAGAGATAAATGCTGTGGAAACGAAGCAGGGAAAGGAGTGAGCAAATGCTGGAGGTGGCTTACAGTTTTAAATAGAGTGGTCAGAGGGGCGCTGTGAGTAGAGACCTGAAGACGACCAGGAAGCAAATCCCGTGGATCAGAGATGAGAGCGTCTCAGGAAGATGAAACCGGAAGTGTAGGCACTCTGCGTTGGGCATGAGTGTGCAGCAAGGAGGAGTCCTGGCTGAAACAGAGTGAGCAGGGTTGGGTGAGGGAGGGAGTGACAGCAGAACATGAGGCCAAAGAGGAAACAGAGGCGGCAGGGTTGGCTGACAGATTGGGCAAGGGCCACGTGGAAGGCAATTCTGAGATGGTACCCAGTGATCCCTGCGTCCTTTCTTCACACCCTGTGTAATCTCTCCCCCTTGAGCGTAAGTGGAACTAACTTAGTGACTCACTTCTAGAGAATAGAATACGGCAGAACTGATGCTGTGTCACTTCTAATACTCAGTTATAAAAAAACTGTGGCTTCTGACTTGGATGGTCTCACCTTCTCTCATTTTCTTGGGTCATTCATATGGGAGAAGCCCCTTCTCCTGTCGTGGCACTCGGGCAGCTAACGGTGAGATCCACATGGTGAGGGACTGAGGTCTCTGACCAGCAATCTGCAAAGAACTGAGACCTGCACATGAGTGAGGTTAAAGGCAGGCCCTTTCTCCCTCAGCTGAGCCTTAGGATGAGACTGCAGCCCCACCCAGCTACTCTACTGTATCCTCATTAGGGACCATGAGCAAGAACCTCCCACTAAGCCACTCCTGGCTCACAGAGATGACAAGATGGGTTGAACCAAGCTAGGGACCTTGCCATGAGCAAAGGCATAGGAGGGAAATGCAGACATGAGTGGTGGAGAGATAGTGGACAATTGGCAAGTCCAGTGAAGTTTAGGTCTTGATGAGGTTGAACAAAAATTATAAAAAAAGAAGGAAAGGGGGGAAGAAAATAAGAAAACACAGTAAATAGAAAACATTAGATGACAGTATCATATCAAACTTCACAAAAATGCAAATGAGTTAAATTCTACTATTAAGAAGTGGATTCATGGGACCAGCAGATGGCATAATGATTACATTACTGGACTCCCTCCCATGTAGTCAACCGTAGTTCGAGTCCAGGACCCAGCAGTTTAAAACTCACGCCGGACGCATGTGCGTGAATGCCCAAAATCCCAAGAGAATGGAGAAGGTATTGTGGCGCTACCATCCCCACTGAGGGGTGATTTCTCGCTTTCTGCCTCTCTTATCTCTTTCGGTCTCTTTGGTGGTCTCTTTGGTGAGTGCACGCACTCTATTGCAAAAATCTCTCAAAAAAAGAAAGAAAGAAATGGATTCAGACTGAGTTAAAACAAACTCCATCTACATGCCATTTACCAGAGATGTATGCACACAAAATATATTATAGAAAGATTGAAAATACAGGAATGGAAAAAAGTATACTAGAAAAAGGCTGTCAAAAAGGTAAATGTCCCCATATGAATTTCAGACAAATAAAAATCAAGGAAAAAAAGCATTAAAAGAGACCAAGAGTGATTAAATAATGCTCATGAAAATTACAATCCATGAAGAAAGTGTAATGGTCATAAATGTTTATGTACGTGATAGCATTGCCTCGCAGTCAGCAAGGCAATGGACTGAAAACAATAAACTGAGATTCACAATCACAGTGGGAAATTTTAGAATGTATTTTTCAGAAATCCATAGATAAAAGAGAGAAAAAACTATAGAGAATTTGAATCATAATAAGTTTAATTATATATGTAATGAAATTTTGCCAAAAAACAGAGCATATATATTTATGTGCACAAGCACCATATACTAAGCTTCAAAGAAATTTCCAGAGTTCTCAAAAACTAGAATTCTTAAAACTCCTATTTATAGCAATGAAACAACTTTTGGAACTTAATAATGAAAGAATAAATAAAAAATAAATAAAACAAACAAAAAACTATCTGCTTCAGAACTTTTTAAAATAGCTTTCTAAATCTTGAATTATGTAATGACATACAGTTACAACATATTATTTATATTTAACTTATCTCAGAATGATGCTACATGGCTTTATGTGTTTTAAGGTTTTTGCTATAGTGTGTGTACACTCACCAAAGAGAGAGACAATGAGAAAGTGATAAATCACCACCCTTCCATGGGGGCAGCCACACCACAATCCCTTCTCCTCCACTCTCCTCTCGGAATTTTGGGCACACAGGCACATGCACCTGGCATGATTTTCAAGCTACCAAGCCCAGGACTCAAACCATGGCCAACCAAGTGGGAGTCCAGTGCCTTAACCACCACACCACCTGCTGGTCCTGATGCCACATGCATACACTAAATGAGCAGATGAAACCCTGAAAGTGAGCCCTTCAAATTGGAATGGAAAGATTTCTCTTCCAAGAACATGGAGTAGATGTACTTCTCTCTAGTCCTCCCATTAAGTACAATGTAAAACCTAAACTTTATACTTAAACATTAAGAGGAGTAAGAAGAGTGGAGAGAGGAAGGCAGACTGGCCAGGAATCGGGAGGCCTGAGGAAATTCATCTCGGTTAGCACTAGGTTTTCTTTCGGCTTCATCTGACAGACACGGAGCTTAAGAGTCATTAACCCAGGAGGACCAGTGGGCACAAACAAGAAACGCCCCAGCAGAAGCTGGCTCTGCCTAGACCCACAGCCAGAAAAAGAACAGCCTGGTAATATAGAAAAGTGTAGAAGATATTCTCTCTACTGCAACCAAATATCATAGAAGTCACTGGCCCCAACCCCACTAGGGCCAGCGAAGGTTTACACTTGTTCCTCTATGAGGCTGTAATGCGGGTCCAGGACACTCCTGCCAGGGTCCAGGGTGGTATCAGAGAAGGTCCACAGGAGGCTGGGACTTCGATCCTCACCAGCTGGTACTGATCCCCCTAGCTGGGAAGACTACATGGGGAGCCCAAACTCCCCACCCCCGTTGTGATAAGGAGTCTCCAATCCTCGCTGCTGTGTCGGTGGAGACCAAGTGGTCTTCTGCCTCTACCTGGCAGTAAGGAGCTGTTACTCCCCACCCGTTTTCCTTGCCAGAATGCTTGTCCCAAAGAGCAAGCTGAAACAGAAGGTTTAAATGGCATCCAGAGTCTCGTAATATAAAAGTATCCATATGTTTAAAGAGAATTTCTAGTCAAATCAAAACTTAAGGAATCCCTAAATGACTGCAATCAAAAAATGCTGACATCTAGACAAACAAGATGTTAGAATTATCTGACAAGGATGTTACAGCAGCTAGCATAAAAATGACAACAAACAGTCAGCACGCAATTAAGAACATGCTTGAAGCTAATTGAAAAATAGGAAGCCTCTGCAAAGAAATAGAAGAGCCAAAAGGGCCAGGAAAAGGGCAGCCTGAGAAGACAGAAAATATAGATGATATTCACTCTACTGCAGCCAAATATTGGAGAAACGACTGACCCCAGCCCCACTCAGGCCAGCACTGGCCTACACTCACACTTCCATGCGGCTGTACTGAGGAACCAAAAGTACATTAACAAGAAAATCAGTGGATGAACCCGACAGAACTAAGGCGACACAGGAAAGAATCAGTGAACTGGAACATCAATGAAAACTACCTACTCTGAAAAACAGAGAAAAGAAAAAGAAAAAAAGGATAAAAAAGAAAAGAAGGACCTGAAGAACTATAATTTAAAAACTTTCCTGTCAAGTCTCAGAAGGAAAGGAAGAAAGAAGGCTGGCTAAAAAGTTATTCAAAGGGACAACAGCTGAAAACTTCCCAGATATGGCAAGAGATCTAAACCTACAGAAGCAAAAAGCTGAGTAAATCTCAAACAGGATAAAACCAGAGAAATCCATGCCAGGACACATTGCAATTAAATTCCTGAAAATTAAAGACAAAGAAAAAAATCTTGAAAACACCAGAAGAGAAATGACCCTTCAAATGACAGTGGGTTTTTCATCAGGACCATGAAAATTAGCAGGAAGTTGTAGAATGTTTACCAAGTGTTGAAAGAAAAGAAATGTCAACACAGAATTCTCTACTCAGTAAAATCATGCTTCTCCTTCTTATTCTCAGATGATGAAAAACTAATTTGTTGCAAGCAGACTTATGATAAAAGAATGGCTAAAAGCATTTCTCCAAATAGAAAGTAAGTAATAAATGAAAGAACCTTGGAACATCAGGAAGTAAGAAAGAATGCAGTAGGCCAGCAGATGGTGTGGAGGTTACATTGCTGGACTCCCACATGGCAGACCTGGGTTTGGTTTGAGTCCTAGACCTGGTGGCTTGAAACTCATGCCAGGGGGAGAGGAGGGGCATGTGTGTGTGCATGTGTGCATGCTCAAAATCCCAGGAGGAGAAAGGAGGAGAAGGGACTGTGGCATGGCCATCCCGCCCTGGAGGGGGGAGGGGGGATTTCTCACTTTCTCTCTCATTGTCTCTGTCTCTCACTCTGGCAAAACTATTGAGAAATCAAAATGAGATTCTAAAAAAAAAAAGTCCAAGTATCCCAAGGAAGGCATAAAATAAAGCAGAGAGATTTAAACAAAGAGAACAAACAAAAAACAAAAGACAGGGTAGAAGACTGAAGCCCTAAAATATCAATAGTTAGATTAAATTTAAGTGATATAAACATACCAATCAAATAGATAATCAGCTCCTTCCTCAAGAATCTAGAAAAAGAAGAGCAAAGTAACTGCAAAGAAGGCAGAATGAAGAAAATAATAAAGATAAGAGAAGCTGATAAATTGAAAATAGAAAAATGATAGAGAAAAATCAATAAAACAAAGGTTCTTTGTTTTATTCTGGTTCTTTGAAAGAACCAACAAACTTGATAAACCTTTAGGAAGACTGTCAATGTACAAAAGACAGAAGGCACAAAATATCAATACGGGGAATGAAAAAGAGGATAGATCCTGCAAACATCAAACAAAATAGGAAATACTATAAACAAATCTCCACACACAAACAAAAATGAACCAATTCCTTCAAACTACTAGCTACTACAAGCTACTACTAGCTACTACAACTCACTCAATATGAAAGCTAATGTAACTATTAAAGAAATTGAATTTATAGTTTTAAAGATACCCAAAAAGAAATATCCAGGACCAGATGCTTTCACCAGAATTCTACCAAACATTCAAAGAATTAACACTAGTTCTACACAATCTCTTCCAGAAAATAGAAGTGAAGGGAACTATTCCCAATAATTTCTATGAGATTACTAAGAATTACTTTGATGCCAAATCCAGATGAAATGGTATGAAAGAAGAAAGCTATAGACCAATTCCCTTCATGAATATAGATGTAATACTTAACAGCAAAGAGTATTCAGCAGTACTGAAAAAATAATTATACACTATGACCAAGCGGGATTTAGTCTAGGTATGTAAACCCAGTTCAACATTTGGAAAGCAGTCAATATAATCCATCATATTAGCAGTCTGAAGAAAAAAAACTTATATGACCATACCAATCAATACAAAAAATACATTTGGCAAAATTCAACACTCATTTCTGATTTAAAAAAAAAAAAAACTTTAAGAAAAATAATAATAGAAAAAACTTTCTCAACCTAATACAGAACGTCTAAAAATAAACAAAAAATAAGAATGAAAGTAAAAATCCTGACATTATACATAAAGTATTTAAACGGCTATCTACTTACAGACTGTCTAGGTAGAAAATTCTAAGGAAGTAGTTTGAAAAACAAAAATAAAAAAGGTCCAGCAACGTTGCACAATACAAGATAAACCTACAAATGTCAATTTTATTTTATTTCTATTTTTTTCTATATTTATTTCGATAAATGAGCAAAGAACACGTGAACACTGAAATTAACAATAAGGAAACAGGCCCAGCCTAGGTGGTGTAGTTCATAGCATGCTGGACTACAGTGCCAGAGACCACGTGGCTGACCACAGGTTGGGATCTCCAGGTCGCCCTGAAAATATACTGGGTTAAAGAGGGCCAGACACACAGATATGGAACAAACAAAGAACCTGGAAATAGACTCACGTGACATGTGCTCAAGTGATTTTTGACAGAGGCATGAGAGTAACTCAATAAAGCAAAGACAGTGTTTTCAGCAAATGGTGCTGGAACAATTGGATATCCAGTCAAAAAATTGAAACTTGACTCAAGTTTCATACCTTATACAATAATTAATTCAAAATGAATCATGGAGTTAAATGGAAAATATGAAACTATAAAAATTTTAGAAAAAGAAAACAAATAAAATATTTGTAATCTAGAGCTAGGCAAAGAGTTCATAGACTTGATACCAAAAGCATGAACCATTATAGGAAATACTAATAAGTTTGGCTTCACCCAAATTTAAAGTTTTTGCTCTACAAAAGACCCTGTTATAAAGATAAATGGCTAGCAACAGAGTAGGAGAAAATGTTTGTAAACCACATGTCCAGAAACAGACTGATAGTAAGAATATAGGAAAAACTCTAAAAATTCAACAGTAAAAAAAAAAAAAAAAAAAAAAAAATCTGGGCAGCTCCATGGCTGACAGTTAAGGCAGCTGGTCCCACATGCTCAACTGCATGGCATGAGTCCTGGACCCAGTGAGTGGCTTGAGAAACATGCTGGGTGCAAGTGTGTGCATGCCCAAAATCCCAACAGGGGGCGGAGATGGAGGAGAAGAGAGTGCAGTGTGACCATGCCCCACGGTGGGGGACGGTGGGGGTACTTTCTCCTCTTTTCTCTTTCTCTCTGCCTCTTTCTGGTGACTGCGTTTCCCAGAGCAAAACAACAGATCCAATTAGCAAATGGGTAAAAGCTATGAACTAATGTTTCTCTGGAAATTATATACAGGCAGGAAATAAGCATTTGAAAATATATTAAATATCATAAGCTACTAGGTAAATGTAATTGAAAACCACAATGAGCTATCACTATCAGGATAGCTAAATTGAAGTAAGTGACAACATCAAATGCTGATGAAGGTGTGGGTTACTCATATATTTCTACTGGGACCATAAAACAGGGAAAGCACTATGGAGAATAGTTTGTCTCTCTTCAAAAAATAAAAGAATGAAATCTGCAGCTACCATACCATCCAACAACAGTTTTTCCAGACTTACTGTGCTCACACAAAAGCCTGTATACAAAAATCTATGGCAGCTTTATTTGTCATAACCAAAAACTGGAAAGAACTCAGTTTTTGTGGGTTCTTCATGAGATGAATGGTCAAACATTTTGGTACATCACACCATCAAACACTACTTAGCAATAGAAAGGAACGAATTGTGGGTAGGGGAATGATCTAGATGAATCTCCAGGGAATTATGCTGCATGATAAAAGCCAATCCAAAAGGTGGCATATTATAATGTAAACTTCTTGAAATTATAAAACTAGGAAAATGTGGAACTGAGGCCAGCCGGTGACAAGGTGGTTAAGGCTGCTGAATCCCATAGAGCTGACTATGCAGTTCAAGTCCTGGATCTGTTGCCTTGGAAAGCCAGCCAGGCTGGTGAGTGTGTGCCCGAAATCCCAAAAGGAAAAGTAGAAGAGACAAGGTTGCAGTGGGCCCTCCCCTGTGGGGGTGCGTGCTCACTTTCCCTCTCTCCTGTCCCTGCCAACGCACTCGCTTCGCCCCTACCAAATTGTAGGAAAGAAGTGAACTTATCAGTAGTTGCCAAGCATTAAAGGGCGGAGGGAGTGAGTGTGGCTATAAAAGGGCAACAGGGTTCATTCTTACAGTAGAGGCATGTTCTATATCTCCACCGTATCAATGTCGATATCCTAGTAGAGATACTATACCTTAGTTGTCTAAGGTGTTACTACCAGGGGAAATTAGGTCAAGGATACATGGTATCTGTCTGTATTGTTTCATACAGCTGCATGTGAAGCTACATGATTATCTCAAAATTTTATTTTGATTATCTCAAAATAAAAAATTTAATTTAAAAAAATATGACGGTGGATTAGAAATAGGCTTGAGTCCTAGCTGTGCTGTTTAATTACTAGATATTTTACTACATTAATGACTAGAGTTTTACATATAACAATATTCTTGAGCTGGCTTCATGGCTTAGTGGTTAAGGGAGCTGGATCCCACTTGGCTAATTATGCAGTTTGAGTCCCAGCCCCAGGGGCTTAAAAAACAAACCAGGCAAATGTGCATGTGCCCAAAATCCCTTCAGGATGGAAAAACGGAGGAAACAGGGTTATGGTGTGACCACATCCCATTGGGAGGGCTTTCTCCCTCTCCCTATCTCTCTGTCTCTCTCTGGTAAGCACAAACACACTCTGGCAAATAAACAAACATAAAAATATTCTTACAAAGAGAGGTTATTTCTTTTTTGTTTGTTTGTTTTTGCTTTTTGGGTTTTTTGTTTTGTTTTGTTTTGTTTTGTTTTGTTTTGTTTTGTTTGGGGGGAGAGGTTTTTGCTATAGGGCATGTGCGCCCGCCAGAGAGAGAGATGGAAAGTGAGAAATCACCCCCCAGGGGGGATGGCCACACCACAATCCCTTCTCCTCCATTCTTCTCTCGGGATCTTGGGCACACACGCACACGCACAAGGTGTGAGTTTAAGCCACCGGGTCCGTGACTAGAACCACTGTCAACTACATGGGAGTCCAGCGGCATAGCCATTATACCATCTGCTGGTCCCCAAAAAGAAGTTATTCCTAAGGAAAATAAAATACCAAAATGCCTAAAGGAAAAGATGATAGATTTTACAAATGTAAAACATCTTTATGTCTAAAGATACTACAGATATCAAAAGACAAATGACAAAGGGGGAGAAAAATTCACCACAGCACTCAAAATAGAAAAGTTTAATAGAAATTCAGAAAGTATCCCATTCAGAAAAATAAAGGCCATCTAATAGAAAATGACTAAAATTTATGAACGATTTACAAAAATAACTGGAAGCAGCTGATACGTGAAAATACACTCCACCTTACTAGTGCTGAGGCAAATGCAAACTTAAATACCTGTAAGACAGCTGTTTGCTCCTAACCCATTGGCGAGACAATTTTTCCTAAACTTTAAATGTGGAAACAATTCCAGACTTGCAGGAAAGTTAAAGAATAGTGCAAAGAAATTAAGATACCATTTACTGACTGCTCACCTTTGCCACGTTTTTCTTCTCTTTCTCTCCATCCCCCGTTCTCTATCCAGATGTATGTATTAAGTCGTTGAAAAAGTCATGATGCATTTTTGCACAGAAAATTACGTGATGACTTCCTATGACCCAATATATAGAGGTAATTTGTTTTCGGAACCATTTGACAGAAAGGTGCATCCATGCCTCCTTACCTCCAAATATTTACAGCTTTATCCTGTACAGACGCGTACTTAATCGTGGTACATGATCACATACATTTTCAGTGTGCATTGCACACTAGTACCATGCTGTTGTCAAATTCCAGTTTTGTCAGCTTCCTGACATTGGCCTTCACAACATTTTTCCCATTCGGGATCACTATTGCATCTGATGGTCCTGTCGCCACGGTCCCCCTTAATCTGGAACAACCTCTACTTTCGTTTGCTTTCACAGCATCGACATTTGTAGAGAGAACTGTTTGCTTCTGTTGGAGAATGAACCTCAATTTGAGTTGTTGAGGGTTTCCTCAGAATTGGATTTTGGGGGTACATTTTGAGCAGGAGGGCTCCAGGAGTGCTTCTGTCCCTCTTGGGGTGTCATCACTCCAGGACGAACATGGATGCTCATTGCAGCGCTAATGACATTAACTTCGATTATTCGGTTAAGCTGATATTCACTGGGCCTCCCAATTGTACAGTTACTATTCTTCCTTTCACAATAAACAAGTCATTTTGGGCAGATGCTTTGAGTCTATGTGATTCCATGTTCCGGCTCAAACTTTCACTCTTAGCTGTGTCATCTGCTGCTGATTCTCATCTAAATCAATTATTACAATTGTTGCCAAAGGACGATTTTTCTAAATTCCATTTACATATATTAGCTGACATTCTACTACAAGGCCATGCTTTTCTATTGACTCATGGAGTTTTATTTACTAATTATAATTCACTACTGTGCTTCGTTTTGATGTTCAAGTTGGCTTTTAGTGCCCCCGGACACATCCCCATCGCCCTTTGAGTATTTCCTTTTTTTGTATCACAGCAAGATGTTCCCGTTTTGTTGTTCCATGCCCTGGACCTAGAATTACAACTTCAAGAAAGACGTGGTTCTTTTTAATAGAGGTAATATTTACAAACCAAGATTTAGCACTGGACATATTCTTCATTACTGGAGTGCTGGCAAAATTGTTAAAGAGTGAAGGCAACTAGTGAAGGCAAGTGTCAAGAACGTTCTTGCTCATGCTTGACGAAAGAGTTATCTGGTGTTGGGGTGGCAGGTGGTGTGGTGGTTAAGGGCTCTGGATTCCCACATGGTCAACCATGGTTCGAGTCCTGGACCTGGCGGCTTGTTTTCTCACTTTTTCTCTCCTTTTTTTTTTCTCTCTCTCCCGTCCCCCACCTCTGGTCAAATTTAAATAAATAAATAAACAAACAAATAAAGTTAAGTATACATATTTTAACAAAGAATGATCTGGCGTGACAGTTTAGGAAGGCCGTTTGGCCATAGCTGGCAGCACTGACACATGCCTGCTTGCACACAGCCACACACATGTAGGTAGGTGTTCAACACAAACCAGCACATCAGTGGACAACAGCAACACCCTGGCAATGACCAGTGTCCATCCACACGAAATCCACTAAGGAAACCATAGTACTCCCTTCTGAAAGAACACGAGGCATGTGTTGAAAATAATGAGCTGGATTTAAGTTGGTGGATTATTACTGGAGGAGCCATTTACAGAATAACATGTGTGATCTGATTTTTTTAGTATTTAAAACAAAGCATGTTTGTGCTTATATAGGGAAAACTCTGAAAGGACACACTTTAATCTCCTCAGCAATATTACCCTCTGAGTTGACTGGGTGGGGGTGAGAGTGTTGAAAAATGGGAGAAGAAAGTTATAGTTTTTATTTTATACTCTTTTGGACTATTTAAGATTTTTAGATCAGCCACATTTTTATTTTGTAGTTTAAAAAAATGATAAGATGGGCCAGCCCATGGCCTGGTGTCTACATGAGCCAGATCCCACCTGGCTGCCAACCGCAGCTTGGGAAACCCTCCAGGCACATGCGTGCCCAAAATCCCAAAAAGAGAAGGAGATGGAGAAGGGATTGTGGCCTGACCAGTCCCTATGTGGGGAGAGAGCTTTTTTCTCTCTCCTTCTCTTTCATGAGCACACACCCCTTCTGGCTAAAAAATAAAAAGGGGGGGTGCATTAAGAGATAATAAGTCAAAAGAGACACCCAGCTCCGTAGCCTACTGGCTGGAATTATTGAAACATACTAAGGTAGCTTTAAAAATAAAGAGGTACTCACCAGAAGGGTGGTCAATGGCCTTGGAAACAGGAAGGAAGAGAACATCTTGGCTGTTTGCTCCGACAGTGCGCACTCCGGCGGAGGGGCCCTGCCCACCGCCTCGGCTCTCGGTGAAGTGCCCACAGGGTCTTGCTGACAGCCCAGTGTCACTCCCAGCTCTGATTCTGCCTCTCACCCTCCTTTGGGTGAGAGGCAGACTCTCTCAAGTGGTCCCTCCTGAGAGGGAATGTGGTGGCCACAAGGCACAGGACAGTAGGCCTCAGACCCGGGCTGCCCCTGATCACACGGATCAGACGGATCCACACAGGATCAGCAGGCCCAATTCCTGGCCGTGCTTGGCCACTTCACACCGGGCTCGCTGCTTATCCACCTGTTCAGTGCCCTCGCATTCCTCATGCCTCAGTTTCTACATCTGTAATAGATCCCCCTGAGAGTTCAGGGAAGGTCAGATGAGTAAATATAGCAAGTGCTTAGGACAGCAGCTGGTGTTCATGGACACTCAGAAAACTCTACTACTGCCATTCTCAGCAGGCGCAGTGAGCCACCCTGTCTCAGATGTAATGGAGAAAAAGTTAGGGTTTGACTCTTTTTTTTTTTTCCAAGATAGCCTCTCACTACACCACAAATTCTCCTGAGTAGCTGGGAACACAGGTGCATGTCACCCCACTGTGGGAAAACAATAAAAATCTATCCCTTAGAAAACTGCACGGATAATTTCTGCTGTGTCCCTTTGGTAGCTCTGGTTTAGTGAGGAGGGAGACGTCCAGGGATAATGAAAAGCTATCACTTACGAAATTATACGCGCCAGCGATTTCTGATGCATCCCTTTAAGAACTCTGGTTTACCGAGGAAGGAAACGTCCAGGGCTGGCGTGCTGTGGAAACCAGGCTCGAACACTGCCGAGCCAACGTCACTCCTGCTTGCTGCTTGCAAACAGCAAGCCTCAGTGAATGTAATCTCTTGTCGTGGGCTCACGGGCGACCACGGACCAAGGACAGCGAGATTGTTGCTATCTTCTCAGCCCGGCCGTTCCTCCCCTTATCCCAGCCCGAGCGCCCGTGAGAATGATCTGAAGAAGACATTGCATCCTGCCCTCTGTCTTATCCCAGTTTGCTGACGCAATCGCCCTACCACCTTGTAACTTCTGAAAATAATGGACAGGCTTGTTCCTTTGTCCCTCCGCAAATAAATACTAGGGGAAGATCCATCTTGGGGGTCACTTCTCTGGTGGCTTCTCCCTCTCGCTCTTGAATCTTTCCGTGCATTTCAGGTGACTCCCTGCTGGCAAGAGAGTTACAATTTGTGACCCAGAGTCACCAATGGTTACCCAGAGTCACACCACACCTGGCTCTTTCAGAGAAGGTCTTGCTTAGGTGCCCATACTGGCCAAGACCACTGGCTCTTCCTGCCTCAGCCTCCCCAGTAGCTGAGACTGTGGCATGTGCCGGCACACCCAACTTTCAGGGTGGGCAAGGAATTGAACTCAGGCCTGTCACGTGTCTTCAGCCTGTCAAGTTGCAGCATCTAGCAGCATGCCCTACAGGAGCTGGGCTTGCAGCTAGGTTTTCACACTTACCAGTGATGTGGCTGATGGTTTGCTGTAGTGGTGTGCAAATGCCTAGAATACTTTCAGCTGCAAGAATTCCAAACACAGCAGGTTAAACAAAAAAGGTTTTATCTCCACTTACTGAGAGACCTGCAAGTGGACAGCCCCTGCCGAGATTCCGTTCACCCAAGGCTTTGTGTCAGCAAACACTTAGCCTCTCTCGCATTTGTTCTGCCTCAGGTTACAACATGTCTGCTTTGGCTCCTGACATCACATCCACCTTCGATATAGGAAGAAGGGAAATGGAAAGAAAACTGGAAATATTAGCCATACTTGACTTTTTTCAAGAAAACAAGCTTTCCCAAATCCCCCTGCTGACTGCCACGTGGGTCTCATTTACCAGAACTGTGTCATTTTACCACTCTTGGTTCAAGACAAACTGGGAATATATTTAGCTTTTTTGCCTCAATATTGCAGATTGAAAGGGAAAGGAGGCTGGGATAACCTCGGAAAGCCTGCTACTGTTTCCTTCATCCTATGACAAAAGTCCACGTGGCCCGTGTTCAGTGACTCAGGAGTGAGTGATGACGTTCAGCAAGCATTTTCTCAGGAGTGAGACTGTCACAGCATCTCTGTGCTTCTCCTGTTCTGGGGGTTTGTCTAATAGAAACCCGTACGTTGTGACACAGCAGGGGCCAGTCCAGCTGAAGGGTCAGCTGGGAGCTCACACTCTCTCTGGGACTTAGCAAGCCTGAAAGCCGTGTGCACCAGGATCGGCCACCCAGCCTCCAGCCGCTTCCCCCAGAAATGGCCCACTACAGCCTGCAGTGGGCCGGCCAAGGGAGCCGGAGGCTGTCAGCTAGCTGAACGCCACCCTCGGCAGCAAGGCCACTTCTGGTCATTTCCTCCCGGACCATTCAACCTGTGTTTCATCTTCCGGAGCACTGGGCAGCCCAGCCAGTACTGCAGCTACATCCGTCCAGCAGGATGGGCTGATGGTATCTAGTTCCTGAGACCCCGCAGTGAACTCAGACCTCAGATCCGCTCTCATGATAAAGGCTTTGCCTTTTTCATCTCTTTTAGCAAATACCAACTCCTGGCTGAAGCCCAAACTCCTGGCTGGATACCAGCTCCTGGCCGAAACCCCCTGCTGCTTCCCAGAAACAGGCTGGTCTGAAGTGCTTCCTCCTCCACTGTGGGGCCCACTCCAGGCCCCTCTCCATGACAAGTCCTCAGAGGGCAGTGCAGGTACTTGCAGGGGCTGCCCTCTCTGTTCACCTTTGGCAGTTCCTGGGTGCGCCCGCCTCGGCACCCTCAGCCAATCTGGGTTCCCCAGGTTCAGGCCAAGGTGCCTGAGCTCTGCACGGCTCTGGCCGGCCACCAAGCACCCAGGCAGGAAGTCTGCAGCCGAGGGCCCCAAGCAGCACGGGCTGGTGGAGCACCCGCCGGCCCTGGCCTCGGAGATCAGGCAGCTCATTTTTTCTGAGTTTGTGGGAAATGCACTCTGAACACATTTGCATCAATGGAGGAAATAATATCTCTCCCAAGAGACCAGAGAAGAAAGAAAATTCCATTTGCTGAGACATTAACCCCGGGGCCCAGCTCTTCCTACCTATGTTTTTTGGCCATCGGGAGGCGGTAAATTCTCCTGGGCCCAGAGGATGAGGAAGAAGAGATGTCACATCCGACAAGGGGTTTTCCTCAGTTCAGTTCCCAGTTTATTCTTGTAAAGTGAGGGTGGCCCCCCAGAAACATACATAACCATTTAGGGCCCACAGTTGTGCTGAGCAAACCAGGGCTCAGCAATGCCTGCCCTTGCCCAAAACCCTGGCCAGAGCCTGGACCTGGGCCTGGTGGTGCAGCCCTGCAGTGGCAGAGAGGGTCTGCTGTGTCCCTGGGGCTCCAGAGGGTCAGTCATGGGTGTCTCAGATTGGCCTCTCTTCCCCTCTCAGCTTCCCACAAATCATGTGACACAACATCGCAGACACCACCTGAGATTGAAAGCTGAGCTGTCCAGGTCAGGAGATTCCGACCGCATGCTCGGCTCGGCTCCAGCCTTCACGCGCCGCCCCAGGGTCTCAGCGGGGTGTCCCGACTTCCTGAGGAGCAGACGCTCTGATTTCCAACCACAACCCGTCATTTCTTCCTCGCTGGGGCCCCTGCTCCAGCCGCCGTCCCCACCTGCGCCCAGGGTGCCCCCTCTCCAGCCGGGTCCTCCTGTCAGTACTGGTACACTGTTACCCCCGTCTCTGAGACCCCTCGACGTGCTGTGCCCTGCAGCTGCTGCCCATTCTCTGCTCCTCTTGATGGTAAAAGCACCGTGAAGACCAGAGCCTGGGCTCAGGCACAATGGACCAGCCGTGGGGGCACTGTGGAGTGACACTGGAGCCCGGGTGGGAAGGCTCCAGGTTCACGTCCTGCATCTACCCGGACCAGGGTACCCATGATCCTGGCCGGCCGCAGGACTGGGGGAGGATCATGGTGTGAAGACTCTGCTGACTCTGTCTATCCCTCCTTCTCTCTCAGGAAATAAATGAGTAACTTGGGAAAAAAGGGGGACATGACCCTGTCTGGGTTCACCCCCACACTCTCTCAAGCCTTGGGAAATTTTTATGGCACCTACATAACTTCTGGCTTCAGGTGTTGCTAAGCAGCGAGGCAGCAGGGGTGACCCGGAGACTCAGAGACCCCCTTGAAACTGCACCCTCACCCGCATTCCAGGAACCCTGCCTCTGGGTTCTCCCCTCCTCTCCACACCCCTGTGGGGGTGCTGGGCCCTCCTCCATCCACACTCTATGGACTCCCTCTGCTGCCAGGTTCCCCCACGTCCTCTGTCCTCTGCCTCAAGGCTGGACAGACTTCCAGACTTCCCTTGTGAGCCCCAACCTCCAGGTCTCCAAACCTGCTCTCCACTGCCTTCCCCTTGATGCAAAACAGCTTTCTTCCCTCACACCCCATGGTTAACTCTCTGGTCTGCCGCTGAAATAAACCTCCCCCCTGAGGTTACCCCCATGGCTGCCTCC
Source organism: Tupaia tana (assembly GCA_026018925.1). Classification (NCBI taxonomy): domain Eukaryota; kingdom Metazoa; phylum Chordata; class Mammalia; order Scandentia; family Tupaiidae; genus Tupaia; species Tupaia tana. The sequence goes on from JAKSZU010000010.1 coordinate 81,269,761, forward strand.
ACCTCCCCCTAACCACACTCATGCCCACCTGCACCCGTTACAACATGCACCTGCTCAAGTCTTTTTTTTTTTTTTTTTTTGAGAGGTTTTTGCTATAGGGCGTGTGCGTTCGCCAGACAGACAGAGAGAGACAGAGAGACAGAAAGCGAGAAATCACCCCCCAGGGGGGATGGCCACACCGCAATCCCTTCTCCTCTGTTCTCCTCTTGGGATCTTGGGCACGCACGCACACCACGCCCGGCATGAGTTTTAAGCAACCAGGTCCAGGACGCGAATCTCGGTTGACTACGTGGGAGTCCAGTGACATAGCCATTACGCTAACTGCTGGTCCCAAAGTCCAAATGGCCTCCTGCTATCTCTGCCCCTCCCCGGCCGCCTCACCTCTTACTCTGTGCTAGAGCCCTGGTCTCCTAAGCACCCGCAAACTCATGTCCCTAAACCTAGCTCTGCCCCCCGAGCCCAGTGGATCACTTTCATCCTTCTTCAAGTCTTAACTAATTCCTTCCTTGCCTCCCTATTTTGAACTGAATCCCTACCCTACCATGCCATTCCCCCATGTCACTTAGCTACACCCAAAACGCAGTGGCTCAAGACACTTGTATCTCAGATTCTGTGGGTCAGGGCCTGGGCATGGCTTGGCGCAGATCCTCTGGCCAGAATCTGCCACAGGCTGCAGCCAGCTGTTGGCTGGGCCGAGGTCATCTCAGAGCTGGATCCACTTTATTGTTGCTCACGAGGCTGGGGACAGGAGTCAGCTCCTCTCGAACCATCACCTAGGCTACCCAGGTCCCTTGCATACGGGCTTGCTCCTGAGACTGGCTCCCACATCACCACACCCTTCTGTGTTTTTCATGGCACTTTTCCCTCCTAGCTTCCTGTATAGGTTGCCGGTGTATTCGGTTCATGTCTGGCTCCCCAAAGAAGAATGCAGGCTCTTTAAGGGTAGGGTTTTCTGTGTCATCGCAGGCTGTGTCCTCACCCTCTGTCACAATACCATCATAGCACACAGTAGGTTCAGTCCAGCGAGGCCCTCTGAGGAGCAACGTCTGGGCAAAGGAGGAGGCCGTGGGCTCTCTAGGGCTGGCATCTCCCAGGCAGAGACCCCGTGCCAATGGCCTGTTGTATTCAAGAACCAGCACCCAGGCCTGTGGGTCCTGGTGGGTGAGGAGGAGGAGGAGGTGGGTGAGCAGGGTGGAAGGTCCCTGGCACCGCGTGGTCATAGCGGCATTCTCCACCTTGTTCCTTGGTAGGTAGGGTGCAGACACCCACCCATCAGAGTGGCCTCCGACCTCCCATCCCCCAGGCTGCCCACTATGGCCTTGCGTCCTTGAGAAGTCTTAGCTCCGGCAGGGTCGGAGCCTCGCCTGCACCCCTGTGAGGGGTCTTAGGATTTTCCAGAGTCCCTTTGGAGCAGTGGGGACAACATAGCAGCAGAAGATGAGGGTGAAGGAAGGAGCCCAAGAGAAGGCCACAGATCCCAGCCCAGAGAGGTAGGCGGCTTGGACCACACTGCGAGCAGCAGGAGGAGGTGAGGTTCTGACGCGATCTGAAGGGAGAGCTGGTGGGACGTGCCATTACACCCGGCCCAGGCCCAGGAAAAGCAGGGCATCCCCTAGACCTGGGTGCGGTGTCCCGAGGACTGGACGACCGCAGCGCCTTTCAGTGACATGGGAACACCGGGTTGAAGCAGGATTTTGGGGTGGGAAGAGCAGAAATGAAGTTTCATCTTGTAGGCAGGCACTGAATGGAGAGGCCTGCGGGGTGTCTGTGGGGAGACCGTGAGGGAGCAGCTCCATGGGGGACTGCAGCAGGGGAGGCTGAGGCAGCAGAGGTAGGAGGAGTAAACCACAGAGAGGGAAGGGAGGCCAAGGGTCCTGAGGTGAGAACCCTGGGGACATTTCCATGTTCAGGACCGGGGAGGAGGAGCAGAGCCAGGGCTGAGTAGGTGCAGACAGTGGAGGCTGACTACAGGCCCAGACCAGGCCAGCGGCAGGGGAGTGGGGGGACACTGTCAGTGGGAGCATAGGAAAGAGGCAGCCCTCAGATAGTATTGGGGCAGTTTCCTGTAAAAGAAACAGCGAGACAAAGGAGAGGCACGGCGTGGGCGGGGGAGGAGGTCATGAGGGGTGTTGATATTCTTTTTTCTCTTTCTTTTTTTTTTTAACGTTTCTTTCTCTTTTTCTATGAGACAGAGAGAGAGAGAGAGACAGGCACCTCCAGTAGGTCCCCATTGCCCTGATCCATCCCTGGCCACAGCCATGAGTGTGTGCCATGGGTTCAGGGAGGTCTCCAGACTCGAACTGAGAACCCTCTAGTGTGAGTCAGCCTCGAAGGGCTCTGGGCCACTGCACCGCCGCCTGGCTCTGGAGTTGGTATTCTGAAGGGGAAGATCCAGCAGGCACAAGACAGTCTCAGCGGGAGCAAGAGGGGCCCAAGGTGGGTGGGCGGGCTGAGTGCACACAAGCCACAAGCAGACTCCAGGGGACAGTGAGTAGGTGGCAAAGGCTGAGTGGTGTTGAGGTGTTGAGTGCTGAAGCACAGCCAGAACCACCATGATGCACACAGGGACCACTGCGGCAGGGAGAGAGTAGCTCAGTGCTGTGGACAGCATGGCAGTGGGTTCATATCCCTGGAGCAGAGCAGGGGACAGTGGATGGAGGTGGCTGGGAGGAATCAGGGTAAGGGGGATTCGGGCTAAACCAATCCAGCAAGGTTCTTGCCTAAGACAGGCTGGGGAGATCAGACATCACCTGGGAACTGGTGGAGCGAGGAGACCAGATCGGATATCAGGGATGACCAGATCCCGTATTGAGGGCGGGGTTCTGGCTAAACTGACTTTTCAGGAGTCGCTAACACCGTGTGGTACACAATGAGCTGAGGAGAAATTTCGGAAGCCTGACTAAAGCTGGCCAAGCAAAGAATCTCAGTCGGCTGTTCCTGTCAAAGGGGGCAATGGGGTGGGACATAGCTCCAGGGCTTGGGTAGCGTGGTCACCGAGCAGGCGAGCAGCTGGGCTGAAGCCAGACACCCCCGAGTGCAGGCAGCCTGGTGCAGGCTGGCGGTGTGCAGGCAGCGGCCGCTGAGCCCGGCATGTGGGGGTTAGCCAGGGGAGCAGGACGAGGGGAAAGGCTCGGGGGGGCAGGGGAGTCAGAGAGGCATGAGCACAGCCACGGCCCCGCACTGGGGGGCGGGCAGTGAGCAGGAGAAGCACGCGCAGGGCGTGGTGGAGAGGGAGAGAGATGTGTGCTAGATGTCCTGGTCACCATCACAGGTCCCTCGGCCTTTGTCCCCAGCTCTTCACTGCACGGCCACTACTTTGGGCCCATCTTACAACTGAGCTGAGACTCGGTGCTCGTGCGCTCAGGAACGGCTGTGAATGGGCGACTTGCCTGTGAGGGCTGGAGTGAGCGATGGGGTGTGCCTGGGAGAAGGCCGTGGGCCTAGGTCAGGGGGGAGATGCCCCGAGGGGTCTAGAACCCTCGCATTCTGAGATGTTCCATGTGCGGGGGAGCCACAGAAGTCAGGTGAGAGAACGACCTCTGACTTCCCTTCAAGGCTAGACCTTGAAGATCGCTGAAGTGCCTCCTGGGCCTCAGACCCAGTGGTTCTGATCCACGTGGACCTGCAGGGAGGTCTTGCTGCATCCAAGCGCCCTCGCTGTTGGGGTCCTCGTGGTTGCCTCACCCGGCACTTGGAGGCTGATTTGCGGTGCCAGGTCCTCCCGAGTCCTGGCCACCCCAGGTCAGTCCCCGTCTGAGAAGAGCCTCAGGTCCTGAGACCCTGAAGCTGACTCGCCACTCCTCTCAAGCCCAGAACTATGCTAGGCCTCTCCTGCACAAGGAGGAGAGTTCCAGCACCCACATTCTTGGGCCCTGGGCCCCTAACACTCGTCACTGCCAGGCAGGCATGGCCCATGTGACAGGGGAGGATGGAGTTCTCAGGTTGCTCACACTGGGCAGTGGAGGACAGGATGAGAGCCCAGGTCCTGAGATTGTCCACCACACCCTGTGGGCTGAATGGCTGTCCCCCGCCAGCTCCTCCCTCACTGGGCCAGGGGACCCAGGCTCAGGGAGCACCTCCTCTTGCATAAGGTGTCACAGGTACAGAAATCCAAGCTTGATAAATGCTCAGACCCCGCACTGCCCCCAAACGAGTGTCCTGGCTGATGGAGGTCGGTATCCCAGGCTCCCTCTGGGGCAGACGGGCTCTGGGGGCCCCCATGGAGGAGGTGACTTGAGCTCAGGCCACATGACCCTCTCCAGACGCCCTTGGTCAGAGCTCCCTGATGAAATCACCTCGTGTTGGGCGCCATTACTCACAGAATTACAGCTTGCCAGGCAGCTCAATGAGATTTATAAAATGCCCCAGGCATGACAAATCTTCACTTTGAGAGGGTCATTTCCTGAATTAGATTCCAGGGATGGCTCGTTTTATAGATCTTGGAGTCCTGGATCCTAAGCGGCTGGAGCTGAGGACCTCAAGATACGATGGTGTCTGCTCTCTACTGATGGCCCCCTGGGGACAGAAAGGACACAGATGTCCCTGTGGAGTACTGGCTCGCACTCACTTCAGAGCAGTGTGAAGGAATTTTCGGACTGTCCCTAACTCCTGGGGGCAAGTCATCTTTGGGACCCGCCCCCTTGGTCCAGTCTCCCCAGCCCATGGTGACCTTCAGCCCATGGTGCAGTCCATCTCGGTCTCCAAAAACGACCTCGACAATCTCTCTGCCCCATGTGCTCCTCTGGGATCTTGTCACCCCCAGAAAGCAGAGTCTATTTCTCCTCTTCTTGAAACTGGGCCCACCTTCGTGACCACCACGAGGAATGGAAGAGAAGCTGTGGGGGACTTCTGAGGCCAGGTCACAGTAAGTGATGTGACTTTGGCCACCGTGTCATTAAGGAAGCCCAGAATCCACAGGTGGCCAGGCTGGTGTCATGGCAGACGGCTCCAGCGAGTGTCTCACCAACCACCAGGCTGGTGAGGGAGCTTCCAGCCCCACCCTCGAGCCGCCCATCCTAAGCAAGACGGGGTGAGCAGACACAGGCTACCCCTGCTGAGCTCGGCCCAGACTGCAGACTCGTGCACAGGGGCAATGACAGTGCGGTTTTCACTCGTTCGGGAATAGTCTATTAATACTCTGAAACAGACGGGAGGATAATGGCCGGGGCGACTCTTCGGCCCACCGTGGGAATCCCATCCAGCAGTGACTGCTTGAGGGTCCTAGAAGGGTGGGGGTCCAGAGTCGATGGGGGTGATAGCTCTGTGCCCCAGGCAAGCTTCAGGCAGGAGTGACTCCTCAGGGTCTGTGGGAAAGGACTCAGAGCCACGCTCACAGCAGCAGGCATGCCAACCTGTGGCCACCTGGTTCTGTGGGAGGGGAAGTGCCATAGGCTGGAAGCCCTGTCTGGAGTTTTCCACGTAATAGCAAATGTCTTCTAACAGCACAAGGTAGGTGGCAGCCGTCAGAGTTAGACATGGGCCGTTTCCCCAAAGGACGCATGGTTTCTGAGACCGTCTCGCAGATCTGCAGCATGCAGCATTCTGTCCTGTAGAGAAATCGCACTTTCCGGTCCTCTGCTGTAAAGGCCGCTGCCAGGGGGACGCTGGAGAGCAAACCCGGCCACTGTGGGCCCCAGGCAGCGCGCACCTGCTCCGGGATGCGTCCCATCAGGCAAGTGGCCTTTGCTTTCGCTTTGAAGTACGTGCTAGGGCACCTGGCCATCGTGGCACAGGGAGTGGCACGTGGAACCATGCTGCTGGAAGCCGCGTGGCCGACCACAGGTGCACACCTGAGCCGACCTGAAACACTGCGTGGTACACACGCACACAGGCATGCCCATGCGCCGGGATCCTGACGAGCTCGAAGCGAGGGAAGGAGGACTGGGGAAGGACAAGACCCTGTGGAGGGCGTCCCTTCCTCCCCTTCCTCCCCCCTCGCCCCTGCGCATGCCCACACTCTCTCATGAATCAAATCAACTTTTACAATATAAAATTCCAAGAATATATGATTCTCCCTAAGCAAGTAAAGCTTGCAAGTATATTTTTATTATCTTTTTATTTTTAAATGTGTTTATTTATTCAGGAGCAAGCGGTATCTCTGACAGGGTCTCACCACACCGCTCTCCTCCCCCAAGGTGCCTATAGGCACAGCTGGCATGTTCAGAGCCAGGGTCAAAACCCAGGCCTCCCATGGGGCTCCAGCACCACACAGTGGCACCCTTTCACTGTGCCACCATGGCTGGGTTAAAAGTCCTTCTTACTAACTAACCCTGACCTGCTACGCTGTGAAAGAGCAAGCACTACCAGCTCTCGGCAGGTAGTGTCCCAACTAGGTTACAGCCTGGGTGGGCGCCGTGGCTTTTCCTCACCCACGTCACTCCACTGATGGGCACAGACAACCTCGTCACCAAGACAGTGAGGGCAGCAATGCATGCTCCTTGGCAGGAGACGGGCTGTGGCTGCCCTGTGCTCCGTGCCTCTCTTGGTCCACACGCCCCTCCCCTGGCAGTGCTGAACCAACCTCCACGCCGGCCACCACGTGGGCAGCCCTCCCCATCAGCAGCTCCTTAGAAACCTCTGCGTGGCTTTTTGTTTTTATTTTCTTGTTGCCAGAGAAAGACAGAAAGAAAGAGGTAGGAAGGAAGAGAGAAACAGCATAAGAAGAGAGGGAGAAAGCATCCCCTCCGCTTCCATTTCACCATCCTGTCGGGATTTGGGGTATGCACACACACACCCCCGGGACTTTCGGGGTGTCCGCAGAGCCTTCCTCTCTCTGAGGCACTAGGGAAGAGGTTGCCCAGGCCCTGCCCTTGCCCATAGACGACTGCTTTCTCCCCGTGTCTCTTCACTGTCTTCCTCTGTGTGGGTCTGTCTGTCCCAATTTCTTTTATCAGGACACTAGTTGTCTCGGATTAGGACCACCATGTGGCCTCATTTTAACTGAAACGTAATTAATTTAATTACCTCTTTAATACTATCTGCAAATACAGTGCCGCTCTGAGGCACTTCCGCATGTGAGTTTGGGGGGACACAGTTCAGCCTGTAACTCGAGAAGACCATCATTCGGGGTTATGTTTACATCCCTAGAAGGATCTGGCCTCTGTCATAATCCAGAGCAGGACCCAGGGCAGCCTGGCAGCCGGGGGGTGGGCAGGCAAGGACCGTGCCACCTGGGTAGGGCCCTCGCTCTGTGGCCTTGGCCAATCTTACTGAGGCCCTACTTTCTCCGGCCGTATGGTGGCGCTAGCACGGGGTGGTCCCTGTGGGCCTTTCCACCCCTGAGCTTGCTTGTCCCTGGTTGCCGGCCACGAGCCACATGGTCAGCCCGTGGTGGGTAGAGGGCGTGGAGTGATACGGCTGTTCTCCGGGCTGCTTGGGGCAGGACGCACAAAAGACACATGGGCAGCGCCTCCCAGGAAGGGCCAGGTTCTGCCATCTTCGATTCTGTCTGGGCTGCAGGGATGTCACCAAGGGCCAGTGTGGCCAGAGTTCGGCAGAAGCAGAGGGCACACCTGGTGGGCCATGGCTAGGTTTGATGTTGGCGCAGAGGTGGGGGCAGGATGCCGGGCACCCACAGGACATGACAAGAGACCCCCTCCCCACTCCTGCCTGAAGGCTCAGGGCACAGGCAGCTGCCAGAGCTGAGGACCTCGTAGACAGTCACAGCTGAGGGAACAGGACCCCTGAGGTGACTGGAACCTCGCCTGGGGGCGGGGGTGAGAGATAAATAACCTGTCCTTTCCTCACCGGCTGCCTCAGGGCCTCCAGGTTCAGGAACAGGTGACAATGTGCTTCTCTGTCCCCTAGGAGCAGGTCTGAGAAGGGTGGAGAGAAGGGGCCAGTTGGGACAGGTGCTCCCCAGGTATGGCCCTCTCCACAGAGGACTGAGGGAAAGTCACTGCTCAGTGGGCACTGCAGGCCACCAGCCCCCAGCCTGAGGCTCCCTGGAGGTGAAGGCAGAGCCCCGAGTGGGGACAGCGGGATAGCTGCTCAGGTAAGCTTCTTCTAAGCTAAAAGGACAACCATTGTCCCGGCCGAAGGAAGCTGGCTCTGTGATCTCCCCACGTGAGCCCAGGGCCTGGGAAGGACTTTGCTGGGCTGCTGGCCCACCCTGCCCTCCCCGCCCTGCCCCTCCCACTCCTGCAGCACCTGGAGGGCCCGAGTGGGAGGGGCCACAGGCCCGGCCTCTGGACACCCATCAGCCCAGGCACCCTGGCCAGGAGCTCCCCATGAGGCAGATGAATTAGGTGGGAGGGCGGGGTGGCCCTCTGCTCCCAGCAGCCTCCCCGGCAGCCCGTGCACTCCCCCACCTAGTCTCTGAGGCACAGCTGGCCCCATTTCTCATCCCTATCGATCACGGTGGCAGAGACCGGCCATGCAGGATGTAAATCAGGGTCCCCCGGGTATTTAACCCAGGGAGGGTTAGTTGGAGGTGGCATCCCTTATAAGTCCTGCCTCTGATGTTTTTATATTAATTCCTATCGTGGCCAGGTTAATTTTGATTCCACTGACTGTTATCTCTTCTTCATTGACTGGGAGACGTTTCTGAGAAGTGCATATCTCGGTAAGTATCAGTCATTTAGTGGGGTACTTCCCTGCTGAAAGGTTTCCATTAAAGAATGAAAAGTCCTTTGCCCCAAAGACTCACCTTAGGAAATAACAATGCAGAGGCCAGTTGGAGTCACTGCTGCCACCCCGGCCTCCACCTGTGCCCAACTAAGGGCTCTGGGGCCCCCAGCATCTCCTGCCCCTGCCCTCAGCATCCCCAGACCCCGTGCTGATTGCACCCAGGTTGTGAGCTAGCCTTTACCAAGTGACGATGAGTGCCAGAGGGAAACCCCTAGAGACAAACACATAACGATCACGCACCTCACAGAATCGGTACCCCCTCCTTGGGGACAAGGTGGGACCACTGTCTGAGCCATTTTGCAGCCAAGAGAAATACACTTGCAGTAAATTCACCGAAGCTCAGGTCTGTGAATGGACATAGATTATGTGTGGGATCCAAGCGCAGCTCGGGGATGTGACCATCCTCCTTACCAATCAGGCTTGGGTACTGGTCCCCTGGGTCCCCAGGGGTTTGGGCCTCATGCCAGGACCCAGCTGAAGAAGTGGCCATAGGAGGAGACCCAGAGCTATCTGCACACACGGGCGTCCACAGAGAGCCAGGCAGGCACGCTCTGGCGGCCTCTGAGTGAAATCAGGGCCTTGGAGAAGCATGAATCGGGGGGCTGAGCTTGGACACTGGGAGATGCTGTGGGGAGAGGCACTGGGCACAGCTGGGGTTGTCTGGCACAGTTGGCAGTGCTGCCCGCTGGACTGGTTGTGGGGAGTGGGCAGGTGCCTTCAGCTGAGACTCCCACTCACTTCCCTCCCACCCCACCTTGCTCTTGAGGGACGGCTCTCAAATACAGGCCCAGACCCAGCCACGTCTGCACCCTTGGGAGCAGGTGACAGGTGCACATTCGGGGCCCACCCATATACAGAGTCCCCCCTTGGGGGGCTTTGTGACCAGCATTTGAGAACCGTGAGTGATGTGGAGCAAAAGTCCCAGAAAAAAGAACACCTGGGCTTGTGCCTCTTACCTCACCTGTAAAATGGGCTGCTGCTACCACCGGAGGTAGGGGGGACTGTGATTCTGAATGGCTTAGCAGCTCCTGTCCTGGGCTGCCCACACGCCCGTGTGGCAGGTAGGTGAGGTGGGTTCTCAGTCAGCCGTTCTTACCCAGGCTCATCCGGGGCCTCTTTTACTAGAAGAGGTGATTCAGGCTCCAAAGGCTTACCTCTCTGAGAGACCTCACTCAGCCTCTCTTCTGGGGTCAAACTAGGATGTGGAGAATGCTGATGAATTAAAAGTGCAAACACGTGACCAGGCACACTCTACCCTCCGAGGCTGGAGACCCGCAGTGGGAATAAAGCGGTCGTTTCCTCCCACACTGCACACAGGTCGCCAGAGCCCCAAAGATGAGACGGCATTGTGGAGCCACTTTGCAGTTGTTGGAAGGTGCTACCAAGACACAGTGGGAAAAGACAACGAAGTGGTTGACAGCGGTGGCTAAGAAACCAGCTGCAGGGCTGGACCTATAGCCTAGTGGTTAAGGGAGCCAGACCCCACATGACCAACAAGAATTCAAATCCTACTCCCAGTAGCTTAAAAAACACGCCTGCACATGTGCACGCATGCCCAGAACCCCAGCATGATGGAGAGTCGGAGGAGAAGGCGTTGTGGCATGACCATGCCCCACTGAGGGTCCTTTGTCCTCCCTTCCCTCATCTCGCTAGCAATGAAAAATCAATCAATCACCCGCACCCACATGCAAGATTCTGCAAGGAAATAAAATATGAGGCAGGAACAAAGCTTTAGAAGGCGCTGCCTCTTGGCCATCCATTAGGTGTCTCCTGATGAGGGTCTCAGCAAGTCTCAGAGGCTGAGGAGGTGAGTTTCGTGACCATGGAAGGACAATGGGGGAGTGAGGAGTGGGAGAACCAGTGCTGAAGAAGGGGCTCAGGTCCCCCTCGCTCCCAGCCCCTCGGCATCCATCACTCAGCTATCTGCCCAGGACCGCGTACGACCTCCTTCCTGCACAACTTCCATGTAGGAGGTGTCCGAGATCCTCACTAATGGTGGGGGGCTGGGCCGAGGTGAAGGCTTGAGGCAGCTCTTGAAGGCAGAGCTAGGTAGGTGGGGGGACCAGCAGCTGGCATAATGGCTACATTGCTGGACTCCCGCATAGTCACCCTGATTCAAGTCCCAGACCCGGTGGCTTAAACTCACACTGGGCACATGTGTGTGCATGCATGCCCAAGATCCCAAGAGGAGAATGGAGGAGAAGGGATTGCAGCATGGACTTCCCTGCTGGGTGTGTGTGTGTATGTGTGTGTGTGTGTGTGTGTGTGTGATTTCTTGCTTTCTGTCTCTCTGTCTGTCTCAGTCTCTCCGGCAAGCACACGTGCCTATAACAAAAATCTCTATAAAAAAAATAAGCTAGGCAGGTGAGGGGTGGGCAGAATGTCCACAGAAATGACACACTTGAGGGTGACTTTTCCTGGGTCCCAGCTGCTATGAAAAACATGGTTCCGGGGTGCCCAGAGGTTCCTTGGGTGGAGCAGGAGCTTTGTGGGCTCTTCCCTGTGAGCCCTGCCACCCTAAGAGGGTCCTGGAGAGCAGTGGCGTGCTCGTGCCTGCTCCCCTCCCACCACGGCCCTGCTGGGAGGCAGCCTCTCTGTGTCCTAGGAGCCCCGGTACCACCAACCTCCCAGGCTTCCTCTCATCTCACTTCCATCTGTGCATCTTCTGGGACCATGGCATGCCCTCCCACCTGGGCTCCACCCCCCACCACTGTGCTGCCAGGGTCAACCCGGACTGGCCAGGACCATCCAAAGGCCAGCCACAGCCACAGCACAGAGAGCCCAGACAGCCTGGTTCAAGAGTGAGCTGCAACTGGCGTTGTGACCCAGGACAAGGCTGCCCTGTCCTGGGGGCTGGGGGGCTGAGGGCTGAGCAGCCGCTGAAGTGTGGCACACCACATGGCCACTTGGGAGCCAGGGTTGAACAGGAGAGGACAGCGCAGTGCCCGAAAAAGAACCCCACAGGTAGGTGGGGGCCTGTCTCTGAGCCGGAAGGGAGAAGCTTCCAGACATGATCGCATCTGACCTTGTCCTGTGTCTCCTCTCTGGCGCGGGGCCCAAGGTGAGCTCAGCTCCGCGCTCCTGGGCTCCGTCATGGGGACTTGGTAGAGTTTCCAATCCACAGAAAATTGCCACTCTCTAGAAGCCTCCGGAGGCTGTGGAGAGCTGCCACGCAGGCTCCACTCCGGGAACAGGACGAGGTGAGGAGGGCAGCCGCTCCTCGCAAGCGGGATGCTTCTAAGCGTCTGTCAGGTTCCCGAAAGACCTCCCCAGCCCACTGCCGCTAGCCTGCAGTTCTGAGGTCTCTAGAACCTTCCTGAACATTCCTCGGTTGAACAGCCCCAGCCCCGAGTAAATCCCAAGGGAACCTGGAGAAGGAGGCTCCTCCCCGTGTGCTAGGATCTTTGCATCCTTGTGTTTAAAGGGCCAGAGGGAGAAGAACGTCCCTGAGCTTCTAAGAGAACGTCTCTTCACAAAACACTTCCTGATGCCTGTCTGACACCAAAAACCTATTAAAAAGCCGTAAACTTCTCCTGCGAGCGCTCCTCGAAAATGTATTTATCTAAAGGGCATCTGTGTTTGGTTTCTACCTCGAATGTTCCAAATGTCGGACCTCAGGTGATTTATTTAGGGGGCCTCATTCTCTCCCTGAGAGTTGTTTCCAGCTCAAGTCCCAGGTCCTGGGGCTCTTCCCCTGATGTTCCCAAGTGGCTTCTGTACACTAGGGGGGGGAAGGGGGGCCTAGCAGCCAGGGAGCACCTGGGGTGCCTGGGTGATGGGGGTCTCAGGGGCAGAGGAGAGAGATTCCCAGCATTACCCAGCAGGCCCTTGGGCTTCAGGTTGCAGAGTCCCCTGACAGCCCTTCATCACCGCATTTTAATATGCACGAGCTCATCAGCCCCTCTGCAAAGAGGCCCCTGAGAGCAGGGCCCTGTTGAGGTTGCGCTGCGCCCACTGGCTCTGTGTGCAGGGGAAGGGATAGGGGAGGCCTGGGGCTGAGCCTGGAGGGAAGCCTTTGGCTCCTAGGCAGGTAGGTGCCCAGAGTGTCCCCACATGCCGCCCATCTCCTCAGGGCCGTGGCATCTTCAGACTACTCAGAAGTTGAACTGCAGAGTGAAAACTGCTGGGGCAGAGTCCCCTGGGGCTGCACAGGCGCCCACAGGGCCAGGCTCTGGGCTCTTAGCTGGCCGCCTCCCGGCTCTCATTTAGCAGAGAGGTTTGTGCCAGGAGCCTGCAGCTCCCATCCCCCAGCGCCCCAGGGACAGGAAGGGGAGCCCTATTTTAGATCTGCGCTGCTGGCCACATGTGGCTATTTAATTTTATATTATTTCAAATGCAATAAAGTTAAAAATTCAGTTCTCTGTCACACTAGCCGCATCTCAAGTGCTCAGAGGAGCAGAGTGGAGTGTGGCCATCACGGCAGCATCTCCTACTGCAGAGAGCTGCTCCAGGGCTGAGTTTAGCCTGGCCGGCTTCCCAGAGAGCAGGAGGGAGCCCCAGCCGGCCCACACGAGGGTCTACAGTGTAGCAGGCGGCCCTGGGCAGGGCCTCGCTCAGGCAGCAACCTCAGGGCTGGAGAGAAAGCACCGAGGGCTCCTTTGAACTACCTGTGACCAGCCCTGGGCTTCCTAAACAGTTGACCAGGTCTGCAGGGAGCTGCAGGGGTGGGGCAGGTAAGTGCCATGCCCCTGGACCTGTCTGCAAACCCAGGGGCTGGGAGTCCCTGTGCTCTGTACCCAGGGCAAGCATCACCAGCTCCTCTGCCTCCCCCGCAGCTCGCAGCAGCTCCTGAGTGTGGAGCAGGGCAGGCCTTAGATGATTCTGGGAAATGTACACCACGCAGAGGGCTGCCGCCCATCAGGATCCCGGGCACAGGCAGCTTGCAGAAGCCTTTACAGGGCATCAAGTCAATGGACTCCGGTTTGTCAACGGTCCAAAAACATGGTGGGTTTTGACTGTGTGGTTGGTTGGTTCTGGAACACTCCCTCGGCTGGAGCAGGTATTCTGGAGAGCCTGTAGGTATAAACCCTCTCAGAGGCTGGGGACGCAGGGCTGCAGCCTTCAGGGAGGTAAGGGCAGGGCTGCTGAGGGCAGGCTCTCCAGAGCGACGGCCAGTGGCCCCCAGACTGCCGACCATGCAGGAAATCCCAGCCCAGCGGCCTTCCACCTCTCTCCTCTTGTCTCTCCAGGGCAGCACCGTCCCCTCTCCACGTTCTCTGTCAGAAGTCAGCTCCCCAGTGTGCCCAGGCCTGACAGCTATGTCCTTCCTGACTCGGACATGGCCTGCGTGTCTTGTGTTTTGGGGAGTGTCTGTGAGAAGCAAAGAAGGGAGGGTCTTTGTTTCATTCACTGTAGTATCTTCATTTCTGAAAATGGTGCCTGGAATAGATTGGGTCGTTGGAAAAGTCATGACACATTTTTGCATAGTAAAACAGAAACAAGACGTCATGACTTTTCCAGCAACCCAAGAGTAAGTGCCCAGTAAATGTCTGTTAAATAAACTCTTCCAGAAGAGAAGCAAGGGGAAATGTGGATTGGGTAAAATAGAGTCATGTAGGAGCTTTTCAGCAAAAACAAATCTCAAGTTTATCCTCAGTTGGTCATTTTGGGTTCCACACCTGAGGAGGAGAAACTGAGGACATTAGGAGCCTGGGGCAGTTGGCAGGCCTCTCAGGCCAGCGTCTTCCCACCTGGCTGGCTCCGTCCCAGGCTCTGAGATTCTGCCTCCCGCAGCACGCTGCCACCTTGTCACCATCTTTTCCCTCACTGTGCACCATAGACCAAATCAAAAAGCATCATCCATCTTACCGGAAGGGTTTGCCATTTTAGTCTGGAAACGGAGGAGAAGTCGTAAATAGGTTTTGCGATGGTAAAGGTAAGCTTAATTTTTCATTTGCCTCCAGCTTATAACTGATGGGGAGGCCCTCCTACACTTCCAGAAACAAAAAAGAAAAGGAAGGGCTTCGCCGTGACAGGATAATTTGTCAGAAAGTTATGAGTAAGCCCAAGCAGGGCTGTATAGGAAGTGTATATTGAACAATATGACACACAGGCTTCTAATTGCTGCTGCCTTTCTGATCAATAATACATGTTTTCAAAAAGCCTTCTGTTTGCATTTACACAATGGACTGTAACTACTGCAAAGGATCCATTAAGACCTATTTTAAAAAGTGCATTCGTAAAAAGTTGTCTAAATCTGCATTACAAGGCAGATTATGAAGCTGCCTTGGGAGATGTTTTTTCTACAAAGCATTCAGGCCTTCTCTGCAGACCGGCCAGCTAGTAGAGCTCACGCTCACTCGAGAGCCAGGATGGGCCTTCTCCATGGCTCCAGCTGACACAGCAAGGCTCCGGCAGGCCTGAGGCCCCACCATATTCAAGCTGGCCTCAGGCAGCGTTCCTGGGACTGAGGACCCCGTGTGAGGAGAGCCCAAGGAGCCTAGATGGGCGTGGACACCGACCTACCTACCACGCCCAAACGCGTAGTCACGAGGTCAGAACAATGGTCCACTGTGACCAAGACCACTCTGGGGTTCCAGGGCATTTCTCTCCTTCCAGCCCTGAGAAGGCTGCAGGTCACTTTGGGAGGGCAGAAGACAGGTGTTGGCTCTCAGCCCTACATGGCACACAGGTCCAGCGGGAAGCCCAGAGCGGAGGGAAGCAGACTGTGTGGATTAGGGGCCACCTGGCTTTCTGCGCTACCTTAGCAACAGCCACTGACCTCTCCTACAGCGAGAAGAATAAACGACACTCACGGTGACAGCTGTCCTGACTGCCCTGGGTCCTGGCCTCAGCGCTTCCTGGACTGACTGGCTCAATCCTCAGGCAGCATGGGAAGAAGAGACTGCTTTCCCTGAAGCTCAGAGACTCTGGGTATGCTGGGACCCCAGAGATAAGAGACAGAGTCATGGCACATGGCAGAGCCAACCTGCAACCTTCACACCACGCCTCGGCAGGCCCAGATCTACACCTAGACGGCTTCCAGGTGTGAAGAACCTGACCTGGAAGAGGACCCATGGGCAGCTCAGTCTATCAGTGTATCATGGTTTTTTGGTTTGTTTGTTTGTTTTTGTTTTTGTTTTGCTTTGTTTTATTTGGAGAAGTTTTTTGCTATAGGGCGTGTGCACTCGCCAGAAAGACAGAGAGAGACAGAGACAGTGAGAAATCACCACCCAGGGGGGATGGCCACACCACAATCCTTTCTCCTCCATTCTCCTCTCGGGATCTTGGGCACGTACACACACACACACGCGCGCGCGCGCGCCCGGCATGAGTTTAAGCCACCAGGTCCGGGACTTGAACCGTGGTCAACTACATGGGAGCCCAGCGACATAGCCATTACACTAACTGCTGGTCCCACATCATGGGGCTTTATACTCTAAACACTGCAAGGCAGATGCCACGTTCGTGTCACAGACAAAGAAACAAAAGCCTGGGAAGGACTAAGAAGTTGCTGAATGACTACACAGGTGGTCTGGGTTTGGTGCTGGGTAGGAGGAGTGGAGATGAAACTCCTCTGAGAGAGAGGGTGGGGGAAAGAAGAAAGGAGAGGGAAAAGGGAAGAAATTCAGAGGAGAAAACCACGTGGAGTGGCCTGGAAGGGTGACTTGGGCAGAGAGATGAGGACAGGTCAGCTACAGGAAGGTGGGCTCGGGCTGAGCACCCCCAGCCTCTGATGGATATGCAGCCCCTGGCATTGGCCTCGGCACCCAGCTCCTTGTCAGGGGGAGCAGGGGGTCTTCTCACAGGCCAGGCTGAGGCCCTGTCTGCACTGCTGCCCTGGGCACTGGGCACCTGAGGCAGGTGACTGATGGGACTTGTGCAGAAGGAGGTGAAGTGCGTCCCTCGGCTGTACCGAGAGCCCAAGCCAGGGGAGCCCTGGGAGTTAATGGTAACTGTGTACTTGGCACAGAGTGGAGCAGCAGGAAGCCCTCTGGGGTGCCCTCGGAGCCCCTGGTGGACACCGGGTTTCTCCTTGCATCTACCTGGAGGGGGCCAACAGCAGGGCCAGAGAGGCAGACCATGCGGAGCCCCAGGCCTGTCCTCTCAGGACCCCACAGGGAGAGATCGTGGTAGTGGACAGGGAGAGCGAGGCACCCAGCTATTCGTGGACAGCCCTCACGGTCAGCCTCGGTCTGTGCTTCCACCCACGGGTCGAGCTGCTGCAGGAGGGGCTTAGACCCCTGTCCACACCCTCTGAGAGGCCTCAGGCAGTATATTAATAGTTTCAGGAACACTGCCTAGCCCCCGAAGACTGGGTGGTGCACCTGGATTTCTCTCCTCTTTCCTCCAGGAAGCCCCCAAGGCCAGAGTTCCTATCTCTGCACCCAGCCTCACTCCAGATGGTCTGCTCAGCACTGCTGGCCTTGTGCCACCAGGGTCCAGGGGCCCATGGGGCTAGCTCTTACCAGCTCAGATCTCTAGCCATGCAGGCTTGACCTCCATCCTCCCCTTTCCTGTAGTGCTCACCTGCTCAGAAGCAGGGACTAACTTTCAAGTTCCTAATCCTGCAGAGAAAGGGATCAGTCACCCACCCACTGAGCTCCTTCTCCTGTGCCAAGGACAGAGCCTGGCAAACCTCCTCCTCCCACTCCTTGCAGCGGCCATCTGCTAGATGGCAAAACTGAGGCTCAGAGAGGTAACACTTTTGCAAAGTCACACGCAGCTCTGATCACTCCACAGCAGAAACCTCCACCAGAACCTCTTGGAGGCTTTGATTCAAACATCTGAAATTTTATGGAGGTGGGACCCAAGAATCCTTGTATTTATAAAAGCTGTCCCGGTGGTTCTCTGAGGGGACCTGTGGACAGGGTGGAAGCACCAACCGCACTGTGCTGCTCCCCCTTTTGGCTCCCAGATAGCCCATGGCCCTCGACAGGGCGGCGGGGCCAGGCCACCAGAGTCAAGTCCCAGGAGCCGTGGGCGAGATGATGGCTCTCACTTAGACAGCCCTCACTGTGCACCCAGAACGGGGCTCCACCCTCACATGAACACCCTTTTTCTATGTTCACTCTTCCTGAGAGGGAGATGTTTACAACTGGGGAAACTGAGGCTTAGAGAGGGAGAGGACTACGGGGAGTCAAGAAGGGAGTCAGAGCCTCCTGCACACCCTTCCACACCCCTCAAGTGAAATGAAGGAAGGGGCAGGGCTTCCAGAGGACTTGCGGGCTGGCTAGCATCTTTGGACCCTGCTCAGCCCAGCCTGGGACTTCCTGCTGGACCACAGGGGCACTCTCTCTGTGCTGGGTGAGGAGGCTCCTTCCTGCTGCGCTGACTTCCACGTCCTGAGCCGTGGCCTAAGCCCAGGGGCCGAGTCAGCCAGTCTCTGCTCTCTACTGGACGCCCCTCTGGTCAGGTCCACGGGTGGGCACGCAGGGGAAGGCATGCACTTGTATGCACATCCATCCATATATGTGAACAGAGGTATGTGCATGTATGCACAAGGTACACATGTGAGCCTCCCTAGATGGTTTCCAAGGAGAAAGTAATCCCCCCACCATGGTGTCAGGTGTTTGTGGAGGTCCCCTGAGGGTGAGAGTGTAGAGAGAGGGTGGGAGGGCCTGAGGGGCCAGGCAGGATGGTAGCCCCAGACAGCCAGGCCGGGAGCCAGCCAGTCTATCCAGTGTGAACAAGGCCTGGCCGGTGTTATGGTGGGGTTTTCAGAGATGGGCTGGTCAGATGATAGGGCCCATTTAGGCCTACCCCTACCCTCTGCACTCTCCTCAGAGGCAGCTATGGAAGCCTGTTTGTAGCCAACAAGTGCTCCCAACCCCTCTCTTCCTACACAAGGCCCTTCTCCCAGCAAAGACCTGACTGTGCAACCTCGATAGCCACTAGCTCCAGAGGTGGGAACTGTCTGCACCCAAAAGAGTCCCTTGTGGCCAGCTCCAAAGACCCTGGGGGGGTTGTGGCAGGCAGCAGGGGCTCAGTGGCTGCAGGGTGGCACTCCTGGGTGGCCAGGGCAGCCCTGGACATCTCTGTTGGCCCAGCCCCAAGTCAGCCTCTGTCTTGGCAGCTCCTCCTCCTGCCTGAGGGGGTGACTTCACTTTGACTTCATATCTGCAGAGGGCTGTGCAGATCCCGGTTCAGCAGGAGCTCAGCAGGCAGGAGGGCGGGGCTGGCGCACAGAGGGAGATGCTGGAGCAGGGCGCCCCGGCCCAGGTCTCCTGGGCTTCCCTTCCTCCATCCCTCCGCACCTAGTTGGGGCCAGACTTCAACAGGCAGCTGGGGGGTGAGGAGGAGTGGACGTTCCCACAGGGCCCTAGACCCACATCCGACCTCACTCTACGAACCCTCCTTTCGGATCCACAGGCTTCAGCTTTACAGGCTTCCGCTCGAGGGATGGCTGTGTTTCTAACCACGATTTCTCTGGGGAAAATTAGACCCTTTCGAGCGCCAGTTGCACCTTGCTAGTCCACGTCCTGTTCCGTCAGCCCCACACCCTAAGAATTCTCCTGCTGGGACAGGGGAAAGACACCCAACCTCCAAGCGCCCATGGAGCCACCAGAACGCGTTCTCTTTGAAAGGTGCAGCCAATTTTCTGTTCCCGTGGGCTGGACCGGTCCCCAGAAAATTGGGATCACAAACTAGCTCTACGGGACCCCACCCTCTCCACCAGCGCTACTGAGGGTACTGAAAGCTCGGAGAGTCGGGCCTGCCCAGGGAGGTCGCGGGAGCTCTCCCGCCCATTCCCGCCACTCCAGCCCAGGCGCTTCCCCTCCTTCCGCTCCGACCCCAGAGGAGCCCGTGCTCCCACCGCGCCTCTCAGGTCTGAGAAATGGCGGAGGATGCGCTCAGGGTCCCGAGCCTGGAGGCGGGGTGCCCTTCTCCGGGTCCGCTCGGGCGCACCCCAGGCCAGTCTGTCAGACACTTCATCTTCGCGTGGCTTCCCTGTCCTTTCTGGGAGGCGGGAAAGGGCGAAACGCGGGGACCGCAAGCAGACGCACAGGGTGAGGAAGGGTGGCGGTGCGCGCGGCGGAGCGCAGACCCCGGCTATGGGGGGCCGACCGTGCCGCGCCCCGCCTGGCCCGCGCCCCGCTCCCGCCGCGCCCCGCCTGGGCAGCACTGCACGTCCCGCACCCCGCTCCCATCCGCGCCCCGCAGCCACCCGGGCTGGTGCCCTGAGCCCCACCCCTACCCCGCACCGGCCCGCACCCCCGGCCCCTCCCGGCCCGCCCCCGGCCCGCCCCCGCGCCGCCCCGCCCCGCCCCTGCCCGCCCCGCCGGCGCAGCCCGCTCCCGGCTCAGTCCCACGGCCAGAGCCCGGCGCGCAGCAGCGGGAAGCGCCCTGGGTCCGCGCCCCGACGCGCCGCGCCCGTAGCGTCCGCCGCGCCGGCCGTGCCCGGGCGGGAATGGGGCGGCCGGGCTGAGCGCCTCACCGCCTGCGAAATAGCCGGCCCTGCAGCCGAGGCTCCGGCGCACAGACCATGGCGAAGACTTCGGCCGGCGCCGCGGGGCTGCGGCTGCTGCTGCTGCTGCCGCTGCTGGGCGAAGGTGAGTCCTGCCGGAGCCGGGGCCGGGGCCGGGGCCGGGGCGGCCGGGCGAAGTTGGCGCCGCGCGCGGAGCGGCGGAGCGGACGCGATCGGAACGCCTTTCTGTTGGCGGTGGGAAACGGGCTGCGCGTCGCCCGCCCCCGGCACCGGCAGGAGCGAGGTGGCTGCGGCAGGCGGTGTCCAGGGATTCTCAGGCCCGGCGCTGGGCGGGTCTCGGGCCGGGCAGCCGGGTCGGTACGCGGAGCCCAGCCCGCAGTCGTGCGCAGTGAACTGGTCACGCCTAGCGCCGAAGCCTCGTCCTGGAGCGAACGGGACCGCGCTGGTCGCCGTTCCGGCGCAGGCAGGGATGGACGGGTCAGGTTGTCCCAGAAAGCCTCGGACTTGGCGCCGGGAGTTCCATTCCGCAGAAGACTGCCCTGTCCCGGCTCCTTTTGGCCCTCCACTCAAGGCAGTCGTTCTCTGCTGCCCTGGCGGGCGAGGTGGGGCGAGGCTCTTGTGCGGTCTTGCCGCCCTGGTCTTTAAAAACCTAAATGCTTGTGTTTTCCGGGGTAGCTCCCCTCGAGGGCCCGCGCAGGCCAAGTCCCACCCGGCGGCCTAGAGTCTGGCCTGGGCCACTGAAGACGCGGCCTTGGGGCCATGGGATCGCTCCGGACCAACACAGGAAGCTGCACGAACGGCCCCCGCTGGGCATCGCTACCGCCAGCCTTGGGGATGCTGGAGCTTCCCAGCGTTAGGTGTGGCCTTGCAAAGGCCGGCCCTGCCCCGCCAAAACCCTGACCGAACGAATCCCAAAACTGTAGACTCTTTGAAGCACTTGGCCACACATGTTCGTATCCCTCAAACTGTCCCGACTTGACCCCCTCCGGAGTACTCACCTAGGAGCCAAGTCCCCTCAGATGTGAGCGAGAAGAGGACCCAGGCCTCCCTCCCCCGCTCCTTACAAAGGGCTTTCTCTCCCAGAAGAGGCCCTGGTCACTCTGCCTGTGGCCCTCGGTCCTAAAGAAGTTCCCAAGTCTGCACAAGGCTTGGTGCATGTGAGCGACTGCGCGGCTCAGCAGATACTGGGGCCAGCCAGACTGGGCCCCCCGTTTATTATAGGGGGTGGGAGGAGAAGCCCTTTCCTACCCCTTGGGAAGAAAAAGGGATGAGGGGTCTTCTCCGATTGGGAGCTCAGTGTTTCAGGGGAAGGCCAGCAGGAGGCAGAAGTCAGTCGAGGTGTCCTGAAGCTCCCTTGTGACTCTGGGTTGTAACTCGGTAGTTTGGGGCATAGGGTGCCCAGCAGCCTGCAGTGGGCTTCCAGTGAAGCTGCGCTTAGCTGCAGCGAGGCTGCAGGGCCCAGGCTGGCTCACAGCTCTTAGAAATGCAGGTCACTTTCCGAGCAGAGGTGCCTGGCCCAAGAGTTAGGTGACCACAGATGGCCTCCCCAGCCCAGGGAATGAGCTCCTGTCCTCTGGGATGACCAAGGAACCACGACTGGTGGCATTGTAAGTGGAGAGGCAACCCCACACCCAGGAGGAGACAGCTAGGCTTTTGGGGGTGGTGGTGGGGGGCTTTGCCAGGAGTAGCAGCCCCGGTGCTGCCCGGTCTTCCTCACTGAGCTGCCGCGACTGTACGAGTAAACCCGGCGCTAGGCGCTGCTCCCCGGCCCATCCCAGCGAAGAGCAGCTCCGCTCAGGCGCCCTCTTGCGGCAGCAGCGCTCTAGTGACCGAGCCTGTTGCGGAGGGACTGGAAGGGAGGCTGGTCTCTAGAGGGCCCTTCTCTGGCTGGCGCTCAGGCTTGGGCATCTCCAGCACACATCTCCCGCTCGTTCTCACAGAGCCGTGCCCACGAGGCCTGTGGACACACTCATACCCACTCCACCCTTACCTAGTACCCACAGAGACCTCAGCCCCTCACACACACACACCAGGACCCTGTGGACAGTGCCCCTCACTGCCCCATGCCCTCGGGGCACAGCCTGTTAGTTGGGGGTATCTTGGAACCAGAGCTAGGGCACCTCCATGTAGAGATTTTTCTTTGCCATGTCTGACCTTTTGCTGCTAAACATGGGTATAGATATCCATAGCGCAGGACTGAGGAAACTGAGTCTCATTGCCAGGGGCTCCCCCTGCACATCCCAGGTTAACCCCACACCCTGACCCCCCACAGCTCTTAGCAAGCCTCTGGTCTCCTGCCTTGCCAGTCGGGGTTCTTAAATCCTGCTTTTTTCACCGCCATCTGCAGGGAATTCCCTGCCGGCTGCCTGCAGACCCTGGGACATTCTGCTCCAAAGAGCCCCTTTCCACGCTGTCAGGCCAGCCCTCTGCTGTACCCCAGATGTCGGAGCGGGGACCTGGGCCAGGCAGATGCAGTTCCACCTGCCGCTTTCTCTTCTGCCCCCTGGCTTCTGGCTGGGGCTGGCTGGCCTGCTTCACTAGGCTGGTCTGGGCCCTGCCCTCCTCTCTTCCCCTGCCTGCTGAGACCCTCAGGCCTCTGACAACTGCCTGCACCCCTCACTAGTGGGCTCCTGAGAGTAGGGCCTGCAAGCAGAGAGCAAATGGGGGAAATTATTGAGCCCATTCACTAAATTGCCTTTTTTCCCCCCGCAGAATTGCTTTAGGGAGCGCTAAGTAAATCACTGTTTCCTTGGTGGTGTGAAGAAAATGGGAAGCATTCACCTAATGGGAGCTAATGGCCTTTTAGACAAAGGGGGAGAAAACTAATTAAAAATGATGCTATCTGTTAAAACAGAGCCTGGAAGCTGCCACCTCCCCTGGGGCCTTCCCTGCTCTGTAGCAGGGGACCAGCACCCTCTAGGCCCCCTTGCCTTAACTGGGTGAGGCTGATTCCAGCAGTAGCCACTCTGCAGGGGGCTCACAGGTGCTGGTCTTGAGCTGCACGCGGCCTGCTGGCCAGCCCTCTTTATGGTCCTGATACAAGCCCTGCAAGGGTTGTGGTCTTGCTTTCCCATTTAGTAGGTGAGAAAACTAAGGTTCCCATAGCCTATGGTCTCTGGAGCTCTGGAGAGGGCTTAGGGACACTCACCCCTGGTCCTCTGGCTGACAGCACGCCCTTTCCTAGGCCAGGTGTGGGACTGAGGAGGAGTCCTGGGAGAGGGAGGTAGCCCTGAGCCTGCCCACCTGCTGATGAGTCACTAACCTTAGGCTCCAGCACCCTGGGGACAGCGTGGCCTAGATCTGGGCGTGACATAAGGGCTGTTCTCAGACACCTGAAACAGAAGTCCCCTGGGACCCGGCTGAGTTCTCAGCTAGGGCCATCGCTTTAGGTGTATCCGAGTCCGGTGAGTCTGGGACCAGCACCAGGCAGGGCCCTGTCAGAGCCAGCAGGGGTAAGGCCCACACGTGCTCCAGGTACGCAGGGACGTCTGCATGTTTCTGCAGGTGCAGGCATGTGGCTGGGACACCCATGGTGTGGCCCCTGCCCCTCACTGCCGCGCTGGGGACCAGTCCTCTGAGGTGCTGTGCTGCCACAGGGAGGAGTTGCAGAGTGGGGAGAGCGTGCCGTGGGAGGCATGGGTGCCACTGCGTGGCCTTGTCCAGGACGAACCCTCCGCGTGGCCTAGAACAGAGAAGAAAGTACCCAAATCAGTGCCCAGAGTAAAGGGGCCGCCTCACATCGGTACTTCCTTCGGTCCTGTGGGAGTGCTGCGTTCCCACCACGGACGCCCCTCCTGCTGCTATGGCAGCCCTCTTCTGGTGTCGCGCTGTCCAGCTTGTCCCCGTGCTGGTCCTGCTCGTGCTCTGAGCTGGGTGTCCACTCAGCTCCAGCCCCCCGTCACGCCCTGGACTCCTCCTGCGTCATTCTCACCCCTGCACACACACACCTGTTTTCTGTGTGAGCCACGTAGCAGTAACAGTAATTGTAGCAGCGACCTCTGATCATCGGCCAGCGGGGCAGGGGAAGGGGTGCTGCCGAGGGCTGGTCTCCGGCTGGAGAAATGGGAGGACTTGAGCCGTGGCCTTGTAGTAAAGGAGGGGTGCACGACAGCAAGGCAGGGTGGGAGCGGCGGAGGCCAGCCAGCCAGCAGCATGCCCCGGCTGTGGGCACTGGGAAGGTGATGGCAGTGAGGCCAGCTGTCTCTTGGCTGCGCCTGGTCTGCCATACTCTTTGGGGTGGGGGTGCTTCAGTCCCTGGGAGGGTGCAGGGTCAGTACTGCTGATAAAGCTCATGGGGCCCTCTGGGGCTGTGATCTGGGTGCTGCTTCCCAGGGTATCCCCCCTGAGTGAGCTGGGGAGGGTGCACTGGAAGGCCGGAATAGGTGAGAGGCTCCAGGCCCTCCAGAGGCCCCCTGCCCCCCTGCCCCAGGAATGGCAGCCAGTACCTGATGTTCAAGGATTTAGGGATTGCAAGGCTGAGCCCCACCTTCCCTCAGAGGACTTTGAAGGACAAAACTCTCCCTTGATTGAGGCATGAGGTCATCTGGGAGCCCCTGTGGATTGGGCCCCCCTCCTGTCCCCTCCCTGCCTGATCCTCCCACCTCCTACCCTTCCTAGCTCTGGGGTTAGGCCACGTCACATGGGTGTGTGGGGGCAGGTGGCTCTGAACAGACAGGGCCTGGACCTCCACTGAACACTGGCCTCACAGCTACGTGATTGTGGGGTGTCAGAGACCCCTTCCAGTACACTTCCTTCCCCGTGAAGTGAGTGGATCCCTGAGCGGCCCTGAAGCCCTGGGCAGGGCGAGGCTGGACAAGGGGGGGGCCGTAGGTTCAGGTGTTCCTGGCTCTCTCCTGCTGGAACTCGTGCCCCCAGAAAGCCTGGCTGAGGGCAGAAGAGGCAGACAGGACCTCAAGGGCCGCATGCAGGCACCACCTGGGCCCTGGAGGAGAGCAGGTGGCCAGCCCCAAGCAAACACCTCTGTTTGCTTTGCCTCGTGGGTGTTTCTGCAAGTATAGTGGCCCAGGCACCACTGCAGAGAAGTCACTTGTGCACCTGGTCAGGTGTGTGCCCAGCTGGTGGGCCGGCTCTTGCAAGCTCTCCTCCCTGAAACCAGCCGTATCTACTGGGGCTGGGGCTCTTAGCTGGACGACCCAGTTCTGGGACCTGCTTGGGGGAGATGGCTTGGCCCTGCGGGCCCTGATGCCAAGCCTGCTCCTCCGTGGTACCAGCTGTGATGTCTAGGTTCTGCCAAAGCCCAGGGTTCTAAGGAAGTGTCTGAAGAAAAGTGTGACCCTGGGCAGGAGGCAGGGATGACAGGACAATGAAAACATTGCAGTTCCCCTGTGTGCCTCTCTGAGTCTAAAAAATTCTCAACTCTGTGTTCCAGGGGAAAATAAATGTAATTTCCTAAATGTTAAGATGTGTCCTCTGGGAGCCAGGATCTGAGGGTGCGGTGCTAGCTGGGAGTTGCCCTAGGTGGGAGACGGTTTCCTGCGTTCCTTCCTCAAACTGTTCTTGCCAGTAGAATACGCAGAGAGGCTGTCGTGGACGAGCCCGGGGCTACCGCCTTGCTGGCGCGCTCGGCTGCCTCGGCTGTGGAGCCGGTGAGCAAGCCCGTAGCAGTGACGTGGGCATGTGCTTTGCCTCGTGAGGGGCCACATGTTTATGTGACCTGGCACAGGTGGGCAGCCTGCAGGTCCTCCTGGCAGGCCCACCAACGTGACTCCACAGCCTCGAGAGGACTTGACCGAAGAATGCCTTGAGTCCAGACTTAGCTGCAAGGGCCGGCGAAGCCCGCTAGTTTCAGTGTGTGTCCTGCTACGGGCTGGGCTGCGTGCACGGGAGGGCCCAGGGCCTGAGCAGCCTGGCCTGGGAGGCTACGTCACTCCCACGTTCCAGGCTCAGAATCTGTCACTTGGCCCTTCTCACTGCAGGGGAGGAGGACAGGGATGCAGAAGTGGGGGTCACACAGTGGAGTGCACCTACATGTGACCCCTGGGGCCCCTGCCCACCAGTTCTTCCAGGTCAGCCTCTCCGTCCACAGGTCAGCTCTGCAGGTGCCTGTGGTGGCCCTGCAAGGAAGACAGAGGAACCAGTGGCAAATTATTCAGTTTACTTTTTTTGAGGTGAAATTGACATAACATGAAATTAACTATTTTTAAGTGCACAATTCACAGCTTTTAGTGCACTCACACTGTAACCTAGTCCTCACCTCTCTGCGGTTCCTCTCTGTAGTTTCCATCACCCCAAAAGGAAATCCTGAACCCACAAAGCCGTGGTCCCCCATTCCCCACCCCTCTAACCCCTGGTAACCAATCTGCATTCTGTCTCAGGCTCTGCCTGTTCTGGAAATTCCATGTAAAGAGACCCCGTGTCTGGCTTTTCTCATCCAGCATGTTTTCGAGGTCCATCCATGTTGTAGCACGTGTCAGCACGTCAGTCTTTTTTAAGAGTGATTCATAACCATTGTATGGCGCGATCCTTTTTTTTTTTTTTTTTTTTTTTTTTTGTCCATTTACCTGTTGGTGACATTTGGCTGTTTTCCACTTTTTTCCATCTGGGCGATTGTGAATCCTGTATGAATTTTCATGTACAGATGCCTGTTTGAGTCCTTGCGTTCAGTTCTCTGGGTCTGTACTTAGGGGTGAAATTGTCAGGTGAGCCTGTGTTTTCTTTTTGAGGAACTGCAAAAGTGTTTTCCACAGTGGCTGAATCACTTCACATTCCCACCAGTACATAAGGTTACAATGTATTCACATCCTCAGACACTTAAGTTTCCTGGTTTGTTGTTTTGTCTTCATTCTAGTCATCCTAGTGTGTACAAAATGGTGTGTTATTATGATTTGGGTTTGCATTTCCCTAGTGGCTAGTGTTGCTAGCATTGTTTTTTGTTTGTTTTTGTGTTTTTGAGTTTTTTTTCCGATTTTTGCTATTGAGTACAGGCACTTGCCAGACAGAGAGAGTATAAGAGAGAAAGTAAGAAGTCACCCCCCAGGGAGGTTGGCCACACTGCAGTCCCTTCTCCTCCATTCTTAGGATTTGGGGCACACACACAAACGTGCCCGTGTCATTTTTTCAAACCACCAAGTCCGGGACTTGAAATGCACAGTCAGCCATGTGGTACCCAGCACCTTAACCTCCATGCCACCTGCTGGCCTGATGCTGGCACCTTTCCACGTGCTTATTGTGCATTTGCGTGTCTTCTTTGGGATCTCAAGTCCTTCAAAGGCCGTGGCTCCTGAAGCAATGGCTGTCTCGCTATTGTACGGCATCCTCTGTGCTGTCATGTCTCCCATGTGTCACTCAGAAGCGTTGTCCAGTGGTGTCTGCTGGTGCCTGAGCCCAAGTGCCTGGTGAGGAAGATGTGGGTTTGTCTGAGGTCCCCTGGTGGGGCAGAGAGACCTGTACCTGCTGGGTCCCTGAGGGCATTTTGGGAAGACCTGGTCTCGAAAACCACACTAAGTTCAAAGGTCCCATGAGCAGTAGCATCTCAGCCCATCCAAGAGAGGCCGAGGCCTGCGAACCTCCCCACGGAGGATGGAGAACAGGGATGGTACCACCCACCCACCCCACCTGACATGGCAGGCTTGGCGGCATGGAAGCCCAGGCTGCCCTCTCTTGCACCCTCAATCCAGACTCTAAAAATAGCCAGGCAGATCCGGTGTAAGTTGATTACCCTAATTGCAGCCCTGTGATGTCATGGCGGACCCTGGGTCGTTTGCCTGGTGCAGCGTGCCCTGAGGCAGTGGCCGGCTTTTGTGTCTCTGCCCCGGAGGGTGGGATGGGATGGGATGGGATGGACCAGTGGCTGCTGTCGGCTGGTGCTCAGCCCTAGGTCTCCCTGTAGTGCTTTGCAGTGAGGAGTTCTTGTCCCCATTCACAGCTGAGGACAGAGCCAGAGTCCTCAGGAGGGCCTGGTCACACAGCAGGGCGGTGGAGGAGCTGGGCCGGGTGCTGGAACCTCTCCTTCAGGTGCCGGGCTGTATCTTCCTTCGGGGACTTGCTGCCCTATGCCAGCATCCCTCACCCCCAGGAGCCGGCCAGAGCCACACAGTCTCAGTCACGCCCATCTTCCTGCCTCTTGGCCCGGTCACGCAGGTGGTTCTGTGGATGTTCTGTTCAGACATTGCACAGACTCAAGGGAGGATCCGCATTCGAGCTGAGAGAAGCTGAGGCATGAGGTGTAAACCCTCATTTTACAGAGGGGGAAACGGCAGCCCAGAGGAGGTGTGAGTTGTCACGGTGGGGGCAGCACCACCTTGGGTGCCTCCTTCGCCACACAGCTGCCCCAGCCCTAGTTGGGTTCTTGCACTCTTGCAGTTGATGTCCGAGGGTTCTCAGTGCAGGGGCTGGATAACGGGGTTCAGATGCCAACAACTGCACCCAGCCCTGGCCTGCTCACTGTGGCATGGGCCTCCATGCTGGGCTGGCACCTACTCTCCCCCTCCACCCCTCCCTCTTCCCCCAAGAGCAGGTCACAAGCAGGTCTCTGTGCTCCCTCCACAGAGAGAGCCCAGCTTCTGCTTCAGAGACAGGCACCCCACCTGGGGACGTGGCTGCAGCCTCACCTCGCCCACCCTGCTGTTCCGCTCAGCCTGTGGCATGTCCAAACCACAGGCTGGCCTTTCAGAAAGCCACAGTGGGGTCCAGCGGCCCAGCTCTGACCTACAGGTTGCTGAGGACATGAGACACATTGACCTGCACTCTACAGGGGGTCACAAGTGAGCACTGGCCTCCTCAGAGCTGCCCCAGCTGCCCCCGCAAGTGCAGATCCTGCGCCACTCCCCACATGCAAAAGCTGCTCTGTGACCAACTCTGTGCCGCCTGCTTCATTAAGCACCTAGTGGCACCAAGGCACAGCAGGGTAGGGGAGGCCCCTCTAGCTCAGTCTCTGCACCCAGCGGGGATGGGCGTGTGGGGGCCCTAGCACAGGGTAGACACCAGCAAGTGATCCTTGCTATGCCTCCCTGGAGGGTGGGCGTGCCTGAGCTAACTCCCTGCCCGTCTCACCTTCCCGGGCCGTTGCCCCATTTCAGAGCTCTCCTCTAGCCCCAATTTCACTGAAATACTGAAGAGCTGGTTTGTTGAAGAAGCTTCTAGGAACAACGGCCTGTTAGAGGAGCCGAGAGAGGCCAAAGGTCTTCGGTGGCATTTTCGGCCTGGGGCTGAAAGCAGTTGGTGGGTGGCCCAGGCCCCAGGTCTGCATGCCCGGCCCCAGCACGCGTGTACATGGTGATCACTGAGCAGAAGGAGCTGAGCTGACCCTGGCTGAAGTCCTGGCTCTCTGTGTGTGGCCTTGGGCCTGGCGTGTTCCCTCTCTCTGCCTCAGTTTCCTCTTTGGGAAGACAGCCCTCAAAGTTCTTACCCCGACAGCTGCATTCCACTTAGTCAAGTGGAATGATGCCTGAGGATTGCTTGGAACAGGGACCCCTACGAGGCAGGCTGTAGCAGCCTCATTAGAAAATGTCCAACAGGGCGACCCAGGTGCTGCGGGGGCAAAGGCGAGCAAGCCGTCCCTCACTCCAGGAGCCCGAGGTCTGCGGCGTTAGTGTGAGGACGAGCCCTGAGTCATGGTGCCCGGCGGATGCATGGGGAACCGTGGCCCAGGCCTGAGGTGCCAGCATCAGCACCAGGGATGTCTTGGCCCCATCGCCCCAGGCTAGGGCTGGCAGGGACACGGTCTGCTGGGACCGCAGGGCCCGAGTGGCCTGGAGCCAAGGGGCAGGGGAAAGGAGGCGTGGGTGCTGGTGACCCGCCCCTGGTCATGGGCAGGCCACTTGGGTGGCTGGGCCTTTTCCAGCCAGGCCTAGCCTTAGGACAGAAATTAATTGTAACCTAATTGGCAGTTTCCTTTGCATAGAAGCCGGAAGGAACTGCCCGCGAGGCTAGTGATTAACTCAGCAGCAGCTGAGAAATCACAGTGGGGCGGGAGCGGCCATCCGCCATCACCTCAGCTTCGCTGCTGCAGCTGCTCTGGGTGCAAACAGGGCCTGGGCCCATGCAGTGGGCTGGGTCTGTTGCGAAGGGCAGCCCTGGGTGCTAGCTCCGGTGTCCATTGCTGACCTCACTGCCCCAAACCTCAGTCGCACCCAGGACCCCTTCCCCACCTGCAGCAGTGACATGTGGGTGCCGGGACCCAAGTGCTGGTTGATGTTCCCTCGTGAGTGAGGGAGGAGCATCCTGGGCCTCAGCTTCCCAGACCAGGAGGGGAGAGTGAAGTCTGCTAGAGCAGGAGTCCAGGCAGGTGAGGGTTCCGGACAGAGCTTCCACAGCCAGACGGGAGGGCCCATGCAGGTGGGCACCGTGCTGGCTCCAAGGCCAGGCCAGACCCCTCCCAGTCTCTCCTCCATCCTGCTGTCCTTCCAGGCCTCTGGCCATCCGGTCCTGCAGGGGCCCAGTAGATCAGTGTCTTGGAAGGCACTGTACCCCACACTGGGTCCCTACCCTGCCCACCACTGGGGTTCAGGCTGGAAGGGTGATGGTGGGCAGGGCCTCAAGATCTGTACTGTGCTTTGAGAAACCAAGCAGACAGGCTGGAGGGGCTTTGGATAGGAGTCCTAAACTCCATGCTGGACAGAACCCTCGGGGCACAGAGAGCCCTAGAGCTCATTCCAAGAAACCCTAACAGGCAGGCAGCGTGTGCCCGGCCCATGCCGGGGAGGCCCTTTGGCCATATGGTGGCCATGGTGGCATGACCTGCCCCTGAGGGCTGCCAGCAGCCTTTGAGGAAGAAGGCATTTAAGTTGCGCTGAGGCTGCTCTGCTGTGATGGTGGCTAGTGTCTTCACTGGGCAGGGAAGTAGCTGCTCCTGGCGTTTACTGAGCGCCCAGTGTATGCCCCAAGCTGTCCATCCATCTGCAGAGGCTGGCGTTTTCTCAGTGGTTTGCGGACAGAGGCTTAAACTCAAGGCACCAGGATTGAAACAAGCTGTCAGATTTTCCATGAAGGAGCCACTGGCTTGTGAGCAAGCCCAGGCCAAGGAGTATGAGCCCAGGCAGCTGGCTCCCAAAGCGAGGCTCCCTTGACTATCAGAGAACTAGATCCTACAACAGGCTTTTCCTTTGCACTGCTCTCAGCCAGGCCTCAGGCAAAGTTTCGGGATACAGCAGTGGGCAAGTCAGGCCTGGCACTGGTCCTGAGGGTCTTTACAACCCTGCTTTCCTCCATGCTGGTGTGGCTCAAGCCTGGCAAAGCTGCTTTTGTTTGCCAGCTTCAGTGGCAGCAGAGTGATGAGGGTGGTGGTGATGGTGGTAGAGGTGATCCTGATGGGGGCGGTGATGGTGGTAAAGGTGATGATGGTGGTGATAGAGGGATGGTATGGCAGGGATCGTGATAATAGTGGCATTGGGGGTGGGAGTGATGGTGGTGATGGAGGGGTAATGGTAATCATGTTGGTGGTGCAGGTGATGGTGGTGGAGAAATGATGGCAATATTGGAAGTAACAATGATGGCGATGATTATGGTGGATGTAGTGGTGGGGATGGTTATGGTAGACATGTTTGTGGGGGTGGATGTGATAGATGTGGGAGTGGTGGTTTCAGTGTAGGGATGGTTGTGGAGGTGGTGGATGGTGATGAGATGGAGATGGTTTTAATGGTGGTGGTAGGTTGGTTGTGGAGATGGTATTAATGGTAGCGGGAGGAGTGGGGGTAGATGTGGTTGCAGGGTGCAGATAGTTGTGAGGTGGCAGGGATGGTGGGGGTGTGATGGTGGGGGTAGGAAAGGAAAAGTGGTAGGGGTGGGGATAGTGATGGGGTGGATGTGATGGAGGTGGCGGGTTGTAGTGATAAGGATGGTGGTAGAGGTGGTGGTGATAGTGGGGATGTGATGGTGGTGAGAGGGGATAGTGGACGTTGTGGTTGTGGAGGTGGTGGGGTTGGAAGTGGTGGAGTGGTTGGTGGTTTTGATTGCAGTGGCAGGGATGGTTGTGGAGGTGGCAGTGATGGCGGTGGTGGGATGGTAGAGATGGAGGTTGGAGTGGATATGGTAGACGTGGTGGTGGTTATAGTGGGTAGGGATGGTGGTAGAGATGGTGGTGATGGTGGTGGAGGTGGTGGGATGGTAGCGGTGGGATGATGGAGGTGCAATGGTGGTGGTGGTGGAGATAGGGGGGATAGGGACAATAGCAGTGGTTGGGTTGTCAATGGTACAGTCACCTTGAGTGGCATTTACTAGGTCCCAGCCACCATTCTGAGAGTCTGGCGCATTAACTCGTTTTGGCTTCCAACAACCCCGTAAGGTAGGGGCTCAGTCTTCTCGGAGGTAAATGAGAAAGCCAAGACAGGATGTATGTCACTGTGCCCCCTCGCCAGCTTGCAGCGCTCCCACCACCACAGACACAAGGTGCCCTCCATGCCCCTAGACCAGGTCCACAATCCTGCCTTGGCCCAGCCTTCTCTTCTTCCAGCTGTTCCATGTGTGTGTTCTCTTGGTCTCGGGAAAGTGGACTTCCTGTGTCCAACCAGCATTGTCCACCTCCAGCTCTGTGCTCATACTGCCCTGTTCGCTGGACCTAGGCCTGTGTGCTTCTCTGCCGTCTGGACCATGCCACCCCTCCCAGCCCTGACCCTCAGGCCGTCCCCCACCCCACTACCCTGACCGGGCGCTGTCTCCTGCCCAATGGCTGTTCCTTCCTTTTTGCCCTTGCAAGGCAGCATCTTCCATGAGGGGCCGTCAGGAGCCTGGCGTTCCTCTCTCCCCAGGTGTCCCAGGGTGCTCAGTGTGCCCTGCCCCACCATCCTCAGCCCGCTCTGCCTTTTCACCCAGGGTGGGGGCCGTTGGGCAGAGGTGAGTGGTATGGGTAAGAAGGTGCCTGACGATGCACTGCCTCCATGTCCCTGGGGGAGCCCTGAATGACTGAGCAGGTCCTGCAGAGCCACAGACAGACACCTGGGAACAGCTGTGTGTGGTGGCTGCCCCAGGTTTGAAGGCAGGAGGCTACTGAACCTCCAGGGGTCAGAGCCACAAAGCCAGCCCCACAGATGCAGGGAAGACACAGGAACTGGGGCCACAGAGTAAGATGGCAGGCGGGGTGCAGTCGGTCATGGCATGGAGACCAGTGCCCGATGGCTGCCCATGGGCTCCTGGGTTGGCACCTTGGCAAGCTCGGGGAGGAGCACGGCAAAGCGAAGGGCTCTGCATTAGATGGCAGCCACAATGGGCCTGGGTCTGGTTTCTGCCTTTCCTGCTGGGACCCTACAGCACGCCGCAAGCCACCTCCTCTCAGGGGCTCTGGCATCTGCCCAAGTGACTGGAACCCAGGACCATGGCATAAACCCCGGGCCCCTCCCCATCAGAATAATCTCTTCCTTTCTATTTTAAATGAAAACTAAAGCATTTTTAGGAGCCCCCATCACTATGTCTATACCTCCTGCGTAAGTTGGCATGGTGAGGAGCGTGCAGCAGCAACAAGTAGGCAAGCCTGCCTGTGTGTGCCCTCGCCCCGACGGTGAGCTCCCCAGTGAGTCGGCACTCTTCTGTGCCTGGGTTAGGGTCTTGGGAGTGACCAGTACTGAGGTGGGAATTGCAGCAAAACCAGAGTGCAGGTGCATCCCGCCCCGTGATGGGCAGCGGGGCAGCAGGGATGGGGTACCGGGGTGGGGGGATCAAAAACTCGCTGCTTCTGCGTGGCCTTGGTTCTGGCTACAGATGTAGCTATGGACACGTCTTTATAACTGGGACTCCCCATGACACCAAAAGCACAGGCAAGGAAAACCAGATGGGGCTACATCAAAATAAGAACGTGTGTGAGAGACCGACAGGTGGTGTGGTGGTTGGGGGTGCTGGACTCCCACATGGCTGACTGCGGTTTGAGTCCCTGATCTGGCGGCTTGCTTTGTCACCTTCTATCTCTCTCTCTGTCTCTCTCTGTCCCTATCTGGTCAAATTAAAATAAAATAAATAAAATGAAATAAAATAATTCTTAAAAAAAAAAAAAGAATGTGTGTGAGTCAAAAGAGTGAAAACATAACCCATGGAATGGGAAAGAGTATTTGCAAATTATAAAAGTTATAATGAATTTTTAATAGAAAAACAGAAAAGTACATGACTTTTCTGACAACCCAACATATCTATAAGAGTTAATATCCAGAATCTATGGGGGAAGGGGGGGGCTCCTAAATCTTAGCAACAACAAAACCCAAATCAAGAATGAGCAAAGGGCTTGAGTAGACATTTCTCAAAAGAAGATAAACCAGTGGCCCAACAAGGACATGGGAAGATTCCCAGCATCACTGGTCATGAGGGAAATGCAAATTAAAAAACCACACCCTCCAGGGTGTCTACTCACCAAAATAAATAGAACACAGAGGCCAGGCTGCGGTGATGCAAGTGGTAGCATACTACCCTGCAGTGCGGGAAGCCACATGGCTGACCGAGGGTTCCAATCCCGAGTCAGCCTGAAACACACCTGGCGCAGATGTCCCAAGATCCCGACCAGCTAGAGGGCAGGGGGAGGAGAGTCATGGCCTGAGAAGACCCTGACGAGGGTGCCCCTCTTCTTCCCAACTCCCCCCCAACTGCTCGCTCTCTAGAAATAAAAAGATGTATATACACTTTTTAAAAAATAGAGGAAGTGTTTGTGAGGACGTGGAGAAATGAGAATCCGTGCACACTGTTGGTGGGAATGTTAAATAGTGCAGCCATTATGGAGAATGGTGTGGCAGTTCCTTAAGGTTGAACACAAGTGCCGCGTGAGCAAGCAGGGGCTTGAACACGGAGCGACACGCACAGCAACCGAAGGTGGACCCAAGTGTCTGTCGGCGGATGAACAGGGAGACGATTCATGGTGGACTGTCCTGTTTTAGCTGCGGTTTTACTTCCCACGGCTTCCACTACCTGCCGTAACTGAACATAGGCGAGCCCAGTACAGTAAGATCCTTCGAGAGAGAGAGACCGAGTTCAGGTAACTTGGTACGTGCGTTGTTAGTTGTTCTACTGCGTAGTTAGTTCTTGTTCGTCTCTCACTGTGCCTAATTTACAAATTATACTTCATCGGAGGTTAGCATACGTAGGAAAATACAAAGGGGTTCGTTACTATCAGTTTCAGGCACCCATGGGGGTCTGGGAATGTATCCCCCCGTAGGTAAAGGGGGCAACTGCATATCCATACATTGGAATAGTGTTTGCCTTTGAAAAAGGAAGGGACTTCTGACACGGGCTTTGCCATGGTTGTGGACAGCACACTAGTGAAATGCCAGTCACAGAAGGACAAACACTGTTACCTCTTCCACGAGGTTCCTGGAGTAGCCAAAACCCTAGAGACGGAGCCTACGATGGGTGTTTCCGGGACTGAGGGCAGGAGGGAAAGGGAGCTGTCTAAGGGTGTGGAGTCTCAGATTACGAGATGGAAAGAGTTCTGAGGATGGCTCACATTTAACACGTATTTAATGCCACTGAACTGTACCTCTAAAAAATGGTCGAGATAATGCATCTTATGTTATGCGTATTTTACCGTAATTTTTTAAAGCTGGGATCCTTTTATGTACTCCTCCGTCATTACTGGCCATGGTGCTTTCCCTGATCCTTGTCTCCTAACAGCAGAATCAGCGGGCAGTCTTGTGGGAACGCAGCCTCCAGCTGGGAGCGCGGGGCTGGGCAGCACCTGCAGGGGCGCCCCTGGGCACGCACGCCGTGGCCCCGTTTGGGTGCACACAGGCTTCTGCCACCCGTTGCCAGTGCACCAGGCAATCATTTCCTGAGCTGAAGGCGAGTGGTTTTGTTCCTGCTTGAGGGTTGCGTGCTCGCCACTGGCCTGTGCACTAGGGGGCCTGCAGGTGAGCACAGGAGGGGCGGCCGTCCACACCACCCTGAACTGTGCTGCCCGCCAGCAGGTGGTGCCCAGCGCCATGAGACACGCTGACCTCGCCACCTCCTGGCCCCATGCGCTGCTGCTTCCTCTCCTGTTCTGAATTCTGTTTCCCAAATGTGCTTAATACTTTCACTTCCCTGCTCGTGAAACCATTTATTTCTTTTCCATTCAGTTCACGCACTCACTGTGTCAGCTCACACATAGTGAGTGGGTGCCCGGGTGAGTTGGGAGCCCTGGGGCCTGGCGTGAAGGCCCTGGGGAGTTGCCATGACCCAGCTAACCCTGGAGCCCTGTAGCAGGTGGCCTGTGGGGTTGAGAGAGGCCCCAGGGGACGGTTGTGCAGGTGAGTAAGGAAGCATAGCAGGGTGGGCTGAGGTAGCAGAGGTAAGCAGGGGAGGGCTGAGGCGGGAGAGACTCCTGGTAACTGAGGTGATGGGGCGGGGAGGAGTGGGGGGAGTAGAGTGAGTGGGGCCAGGCAGAGCTTCCTCCCAGCCCCTGGGCGAGGTCAGCGCGAAGGGACCGTCGCTCCGTCTGTGGGTAGACATGCGGAGGGCCAGCCATGGTGAGCACACTGAGGGAGGACACTGCAGGGGGCAGGGGCAGATGGGCTGGGGAGAGGAAGGAGACTCAGGGTGAGCCCGTTAGGCAGGAGGCTGGGAAACGTGGGTGGAGGGTTCCTCTGATCCGCTGGAGAGATGGGTATCAGGTGGTGGTGTCAGAGCCCCACCAGCAGCACTGGCAGAGAAGACGGAGTGTGGCCCAGAAGATGGCGAGAAAAGAGCTGCCTAGACAGACTTCTCTACTCAGCTAAACAGGGCCTTCTGAGGACAAGGTATAACTAGGTTTTGCTTTTTTTGTTTTTTGTTTTTGTCTTTAGATTTTCACCATAGGATATATAAACTCACCAGAGAAAGAGAGACAGTGAGAGGAAAAGTGAGAGCTCACCCTCCCCCTGGGGGAACCTTGAACCACGATCCAGTACATGGGAGTCAGCAACATAACCATTATGCCATCTGCTGGTCCCCCAAAAACTGTTTTTAAGCCAAAAACAAGCTCATGTGGCTCCCGGCGGGATGGGGTGGCGATGCTGCCAGGTGTGCAGTTCGGCCAGTTGAGGGCTTGTAGATACTGCCTCCATGTAGACGTTCTGTTCTTGTGTGTGTCGCCTGCTCTACCCTAATACAGAGAAGACGCGAATGGGAAGTGGGGGTGGTGCTGGTGCGGGGCTGGAGGAACCCCCACAGGGACAGCTGGCCTGCAGCAGGCAGGGACTCCTCCTCCCATCCCTGGCCCTTGGGGAGGAGCCTCGGGGGTCTGTTTCCCGTTCTCAGGAAGATGATTGCATTAGGAAACCGTCTGTTAAGGAGATTCTTCTGGGCTGTAATAAAACTGTCATCTTCACGTCTGCCACTCATCAAGGGCCCTGCGCGACTCCGCGGGCTGGCTCCCGGACCGGGCACTGCTGCTTGCTCCGCAGTGGGGGGATCCCGTTCTCACAACTTTGTTTCTCGCTCTCGGGGGTCCGGATTCCAGCTGGCACGTGGCTGTCCTGGGGACATGTTCAGTTGTCTGGGGTTCCGTTTGTGCTTCTGTGGCAGGGTCACACGTGACCTCACAGTGCACTCTCAGAGGTGAGTGTGGTCACAGGCTCTGGAGGGATCAGAGGCAGCTCATCCACCACGAGGCACAGGGAGGAGCCTCAGGGCACTGGAAGGCCTGAAGCCGTGAAGAGCGATGAGGTGAGCCCAGCCTTCGGGGCAGCCCAGCAGGCTTGGGTGCATCTGCACGCTCAGTGCATCTGCACTAAGTGTCGGAGTGTGAGGAAAAGTGAGTGTGAGAAGTGAGTCTGTGCTTGCAGGTGTGAGACACTGAGAATGTGTGATAGTGGTGTACAACCGTGAGAATGGGTATGAAAGTGGGTGTGCAAGTGAGAATGTATGCTTGCGTGTGCAAGTAGGTGCGATGTGTGTGATGAGGGTATGCGATAGGAGTGTGTTTGTGTGAGAGTGGGTGTGTGATTATGAGAGGATGTGTGTGAGTGGGTGTGCTTGTGTTTGGGTGCATGACGTGGTCATGGGTATGCAACAGTGAGAGAATGCTCGTGTGTGAGTGGGTGTGTGACAATGAGGATGAGTGTGGTCATTGACAATGTGGATGAGTGTGGGCTTGTAACAGTGAGAATGTGCTATGAGAGTGAGTGTGCAACAGTGAAAGGATAGATGTGCAACAGTGAGAAAGAATGCTCACGTGAGAGCACATGTGTGGCAGTGAGATGATGTGTATGCACGTGATCATGAGTGTGCGACGGTGAGAGGACCGTGTGGTACGAGAGAGCGAAGGCCTGGGCTGGGAGAGGCTTTGCACGTCCTGCTGTTGGCCTGTCCAGGGTCCAGGCCCAGCTCTCACCAGGGGCAGGTCTCAGCCCACAGGCCTGGCGCCCATCTGGGCAGCAGTGAGGGCAGTGGGCCAGCAGAGCCCTGGGCCTCTGCCCCAGCAGGCGCGGCACCCACCTTACTCTGATGCCTCCCATCACTTTCTCTGCCACTGTACCAGAGCTGAAGGGGCGAAACCACAAAAGTGTGCCCGGCCAGCCGCCAGCCTTGTGTCTGTGTGGGTGAGCTGGGGCCATGAGGGGCCTGCACCCAGTGGCTGTGAGTCTGCAGCCAGAGGTTCCTAGCGATACACACCTACGCAGGGGCGAGGAGCTGTCTGCACCCACGCTGGCACCCCTTCCCAGCATGCCCTGTCCCAGTTCAAAGCTGGAGAAACTGAGGCCCAGTGAAGGCCAGTGCTCTCTAGAGGCTGCACAGCCCCACAGAGCCCAGCAGCTCTTCCCAGCTCTCCCAGACTGGCCACATCATTTATGGAGCCTCGTGCAGAATGAAGCTGTGGGGCCCCTCGTCCTGGAATTGGGAGAATGTTTGTTGTCTGTTGTGCTTTGTTTAATTTTCTGTAGGACTGTGTGCTCACCAGAGGGAGAAGCAGAGCCCAGGGAAACTGCGAAAGCTCTCCCCATGGCCATGCCACAGTCTCCTCCGTTCTCCTCTAGGGATTTTGGGCACACATATGCACATGCCCAGTGTGTGTGTTTTTAAACTGCCGGGTGTTGGACTTGAACTGTGCAGTTGTCCCGTGCAATCAGCCACCTTAACTACCACGCCACCAGCTGGCTCAGGGAGAATAGTAAGATGCTGGTGGCAGAGCATTAAAGCAAGTGTGCGCCCTTTGAGAGCAGGGCCATGGGGCCTGCCAGGCTGCACCAAGGCCAGCCCTGCACCTCCTGCCTCCACCCCACCCCCAACATGTGTTTTTGCATCTAGACGTGTCTGTGACGAGGAGGGGCATAAGGACCACCTGGGGAGCACTTGAAATGCGTTTAAGTCTCTCTCTGCTCACAGTCATCGCCCAGCCCAGAAATCCCTTTTGGCAGGAGGGAGACTGGACCTCCCACACGATCCTGTGGGGCCGGGTTCTGTGAGACCAGAGCGGGCACATGTGGTCTTTGTGATGAGTCTGTGGGGAGCTCGGGCCCGTCGCATCTCCCAGCCCCGGACCACTTTACATGTACATTTACATCTGGAGGAACCCCCAGAGTGCAGGACCCCAGACGAATCAGCTCCCAGGGCAGGTGGAGTGCAATGAGTGGGGTACCCCTGGTGTGCTCACCCACTCCTGACCAGGGTCAGAGGTGTGTGTCCTCAGAGAGCTTGTAGAGCCGTGCAAGAAAGCGGCCATGTGGCCCGCCCCTCTCCGTGGTGGGGTGTCTTGTCGGCACGCTATGAAGGAGAGCTGGTAACCCTGGGGCAGCCCAGATTCAGGACATCACACCAGGGGGGGAGGGGGCTCACAGCTCCCTGGGCCTAGAGCAGTTGGCGCCTCCCGAGGGCCGCCCTCCTGGGACGACACCATAACTCGGTCTCTTGGCCTCTTTGTGGCCAGAAACTAGCTTCCCTGGGAGACAGCGGGTCCACTTGTACCCCTGCCGGTGCACGGAGCCAGCATTTTTGCCTGCAGTGCCTCGGAAGTGGGGAGCCCTTCGATGTCCGATTTTTCCCAGGGGGGCTGGGTGGTCCCCGGGACCAGGACAGTTCTGAGATTACTCTGCTAGGTGGTGCCTCTGAGGGGGTGGCCTCACAGCCCCATCAAGGCCCCTCGTAGCAGCAGGCGGCCTGGGGGGCACCACTGCTGTCCGGGCAGTGAGGAGCACCTAGTCTGGGCTCCTGGGCTGTGGGGAAGAGCTTGGCTGCTGCTCCAGGAAGTACAGGGCTCTGGGGATCCTGGCCAGGGGGAGACCTGTCAGCCATGGCGTCACAGCCAGTGCTGCCAGTTGCCCTCTAGCAGGCCCTGCCCCATAGCTCCGTGCCAGGGAGCAGAGAAAAGCTAGTCCTTTGGGGATGTCACAGTCCTCTG
This sequence comes from Tupaia tana, assembly GCA_026018925.1. Taxonomy (NCBI): domain Eukaryota; kingdom Metazoa; phylum Chordata; class Mammalia; order Scandentia; family Tupaiidae; genus Tupaia; species Tupaia tana. Next base: position 81,309,978 of record JAKSZU010000010.1, read on the forward strand.
AGCTGCCTGCCCGTCCCTTCCAGGTTCGGTGACTGAACCCCAAAGAGAGCTCTGCGTGCTTCTGTAGGGGATCCTCATCCTCCTGGGCCGGTGGAGCCACGTGCTGTGGTCCCTGCAGTGAGACCGGGGGGGGGGGGGGGGGGGGGGGCGGGGGGCAGTCCCCTGAATTCCCCCATGTGACTTCTTCATGGGCTCCCTTACTGCCCTCTTCAGTTGGCTTTTAAGAATAAATCCTATTCCACTGTATTCATGGGGAAGAGGGAAAGGCAGAAGGAAAAGGTAGGTACTTTCTGACAGAATTCCCCTGTGCCAGATCCCCCACTCCCACGTGTTAGCTAGGATTACAGGCGCACAGCCATGCCAGCATGTTTGGTCAGGAACCGATCCGTGTCTCCCACGTGGCCTCCAGCCTCCTCAGCAGTGGCCCTGCCTGCCACGTGCACCTTTGAGCGTCGTGCATAGTGCACCATGAACATGGGTGTGCTGACATCTCTTGGAGTCTTTGCTTTCAGTTCTTTGGGGTATCTACCCCGATTCACTGAGTCTGGTTTTCACTTTCTGAAGAACCACCTTACTGTTCTCCATAGCGGCTCTCTCACGTTGCATCCCCACCAACGGTGCACAAGGGTTCCCAAAACGTGTCACTGTGTAAAAAGCTCACTCCCGTGAAAACTGTCGGCACTACGCAAAGCCGGCCGAGGAGTGCGCAGACGCCTGCTTGGTTCATGGCCACAGCCGGGCCCAGTCGCACGGCAGTCGCACCTCTGCCCGCAGACCCTCAGCAGTCCGTTTTTAAGTGAAATGTGCACAGGTTGAAATGCGTCACTCTTCGTGGTGCAGTGTTGAGGGATGGGTATGCCCACGTGACTGACACTGCCATCAGGATATGGGACCATGACAGGCCCCAGGAAGTTCCTACCTTCCCGTCTCAGTCTACCCACCACTCTTCCAACAGCAGCCCATCTGATTCCTAGACTCAGTCTAGAATCATGCTGCGTAGATCGTCCTGCCTCATTTCTTCCACTTGGCGTGACATCTGTGAGATCATCCAGGCCGTGTGTGTCCTGAAGTCCATCTCTCTTCGGGGTAGGATTCCCTGGGGTGGATGTGCCGTGGTTACCTATCCATCCCCGGCTAAAGGCACCTAGACTGTCTCCAGCTTCTGGCTGTTGTGACAACGGGCCACGTGCAACTAAGTCACCTGATGGGCACAGCTGTCGTTTCTCTTGGGTAGATGGAGTGGATTTGCTGGGTCACATGGGAGGACTGTGTCCACACTTTCTTCTAAAGTGCTTTCTTCATTTTGGTGACAGTCACCCGCCTGCTTATTTGGTAGCATGTTATACCCCTGAAAACTCTGGCTTGAGGTGGGTCATTCAGAAGTTTGTGCAAACTCCCAGCTCATAAGTGAGTCAGGTGTTTATCAAACTTGGTGATTAAGAATGATTTCGCCTGGGAACCAGCAGTTAGCATAATGGCTATGTCACTGGACTCCCACATAGTCAACCGCAGTTCGCGTCCTGGACCTGGTGGCTTAAAACTCACGCTGGGCGCATGTGCGTGCGTGCCCAAGATCCCAAGAGAGGAGAATGGAGGAGAAGGGATTGCGGCATGGCCATCCCCCCCCTGGGGGGTGATTTCTCGCTTTCTGTCTCTATGTCTCTCTCTGTCTGTCTGGTGAGCGCACACGCCCTATAGCAAAAAAACCTCTCAAAAAAAAAAAAAAAAAGAAGAAGAAGAAGGATTTCGCCTGTTTTATGCATCTCATTCTTCCTTTTTTTTTTTTTTTTAAAGAGAGATCTTTGCTGTGGGGTGTGTGTGCTTGCTGGAAAGAGAGACAGAGAGACAGAAAGCAAGAGATCACCCCCAGGGGAGGATGGTCATGCCACAGTCACTTCATCTCTCTCAGGATTTTGGGCATGCATGCACACATGCCTGGTGTGAGTTTCAAGCCACCAGGTCCAGGACTCAAAGCACAATTGACCACATGGAAGTCCAGCACCTTAACCTCTATGCCACCTGCTGGCCCCTCATTCTTCCTCTTTATTGTTCTGTTTTAAAGCAGTGCTTTTCCAGTGTTTTTAGCTATACAAATAACTGTGCTCATGTTCTTAGAACTGGAGATGAGAAGTTTCTTCCTTTCTTTTAAATTATTTCTTCATTTAATTGTATTTGTTACTGTTATTCTTTTTTTTTTTAATTTGACCAAAGAGATAGAGAGTGAGAGAAAGAAAAGTGAGAAAGCAAGCCACCAAGTCTGGGACTTGAACCTCAGTCAGCCATGTGGGAGTCCAGCACCTTAACCACCACGGCACCTGCTGGCCCTGACAAGTTTCTTCTAAGACTAGAATTTTAAATTAAAGAGCTTTGTCAAGCACGAAGAAGCCTTTATCCCCTCCCCCCCACACACACACTTCTTTGCCTCCTCAGCCCCCCTCGGCCTCTACTTCTCGAGGGACACTTACCAGGAGAAGCTGTATGTGGGCCAGCCGGCCGGTACGCCCCTGCTGTACGTCCGGGCCCTGCAGGACGCCCCTGGGGAGGTGCCCAGCTTCCGCCTCGGCCAGTACCTCTACGGCTCCTCCCGCATGCGGCTGCACGAGAACAGCTGGATCCGCGTCCAGGAGGACACCGGCCTCCTCTACCTTAACCGGAGCCTGGACCACAGCTCCTGGGAGAAGCTCAGCATCCGCAGTAAGGCAGCAGTTTGACACCTCGGGGGCACGGCCTCCTCTCGGGGGGCTTCCCCGCCAGCCCTGTGTCCAGCCTGGTGAGGGGGCCAGGACCCGCTGTCGGGATTTTGGAGACCTCTGACTGGGCTGAGCACTCTCTTCATCTGGGCCCCCCTTACCAGTGGGGCCAACGAGGATTTGGGGGTTGTGAGAGGGATTCAGAGGGGCAGAGAAGTCCCAAGGTCTTGACCTGGAACTTGCCGAGAAGCCGCAGTCTTAGGGAAAGCCTGTCTTCCCACTGGCAGCAGGCTGCCCTTGTACCCAGTGGGGACTGGGCCTGGCCACCATGCCCAGGGAGGAAAGACTTGGCCGTCTGCACAGAGCAGACGTGTGACCCTGGTATCAGGTCGGGGTGAGTTGGAGCATTTGGTGGCATGAAGGTGACCGTACGCCCAGTAGCACCCATCCTCAGGGCACCTCCAGAGGCATGGACTTGGCTCCTTTTGGTCCTGAGCCTCAGCTACGGGCAAGAGGCAAGCCATGTGCTGTGATGGCAGTGCCTGCAGGGGCAGAGTGACTGTCCCATATGCCAAGTAAGCCAGGTCATAAGGTGGGAGGGGTGGGGGCAGGAGACTGGGTGCTGCCTGGAGGAGGTGGCAGCTGAGACAGGTCTCGGTCCCTCACACGCTCACTCGTTGCCATGCCCACCTGGAGCCCCCGTGGGCAACCTGAGGACCGGTGTCCAGGTGCAGCCCAGAGCTGTGGTCCTCTGTCCTGGGGCCTGGGCTGTCTGGGATGGGGAGAGGCCTCACGCACTGCAGGTCAAGGAGGAGAGAAGCCACACAGTAATTTGAACAGGGAGTTTGTGTGGATCGGTGCCTGAAGGACGGGCTAGTGAGATGCAGAGACAGCCCTAAAGAATACAGGAAGAACGGGTGTGAGGGGCTCCCCTAGCCCAGGGCTGAGACAGGGCCAGGAAGAGCCCTGCCCCTCTGAGATCCAGGCCCAGGTTGCCATAGCACTTCAGTGGTGGAACTTGGTGGAAGACCCCCCCAAACTCAAAAGCTGGGGAAGTCGAGCTGGGGTATCTCTACAGAGGCGCTGCCGGACAAGGCCGACTAGGGGAGGATGTGGTGGGCGGGGTGCTGCTGGCCTCACATGCTGTCGGCGCCAACCCTGGAGAAGCTGCTCACCTGTCGGGGTTGGGGGAGTGTCAGGCCCTGGCTCAGGGCACCTCCCTGGGGAGGAGGCCTGTGACTGAGGTCTGAATGCCGAGAGTGGGCGTGTGGGACGCTGGGCAGGGGGAGAGCCCCCCGGAGCTCCTGGTCCTTCACTCCTCCCTCCCCCTGGGAAGTGCAGCTGCCACCCCAGGGGCCTGACTTGTTCTCTCTCTGCAGATGGTGGCTTCCCCCTGCTCACCGTCTACCTCCACGTCTTCCTGTCGCCCGTGTCCCTACGGGAGGGCAAGTGCCATTGGCCAGGCTGTGCCTGTGTGTCCTTCTCCTTCATCAACACCTCCTTCCCGGCTTGCAGCTCCCTCAGGCCCCAGGAGCTCTGCTTCCCCGAGGCGAGCCTCTCCTTCCGCATTCGGGAGAACAAGCCCCCTGGCACCTTCCACCAGTTCCGCCTGCTGCCCACGCAGTTCCTCTGCCCCAACATCAGCGTGACCTACAGGCTCCTGGGAGGTGAGTGCCAGCTGTGCCAGGCTGGCACTGCAGCCCTTGCCGCGAGACGGTTTGCTCTTCACCGCCTCGCCATCCTTCCGTTGCGCATTCCAGAACTGTCTCTGGTGTGCCTGCCACAGGCCAGGTACCGTTCTAGAAGCTACAGATGCAGCAGGGAATAGATGGGCTAGAACCCTGCCCCGGGGCTTCCATTCCCAGGCAGAGTGGAGCGGAAACCACTCACATGCCAAGGAAGTCAGGGGGTTTCTGGAAGGCGCTGGGTGGGAGGAAAGCTGAGCAAACGTGCTGTGGTGGCGTCCACGTCAAGTTGTCAGAGCAGGGAACACTGGGCAAGGCCGGGAGGCCCCGGGGTGCCGGTCTCTCTTCATACGGGATGCCGGGGTGGGACCCCCGTGTGGCTGGAGTTCCGTGAGCGACTAAAGAGAGCAAAGGCTACTGTGGGTGGAATAGTCCTTGGAGAGGGAGTAGGTTTGGGAGTGACTTTGAAGACTACCCTGAGGGACATGGAGAGTCATGGAAGACCTGAGGGTAGCGGTGGAGTTGAGAGGAGCTGGCTTACCTTTAAAAGGCAGTGGAAGGTTTAGGGTGGAAGCGGGAGCCATCAGAAGACCATAGAAGAACCTCCGAGTGAGAAGCAGGGCCTGGGCCGCAGGTGGAAGGGGCAGGGCCCAGGGAGCAGCACTTTCTGGGCGTGCTTCGACAAGAGCCCGCAGGGTTTCCTCGTGGGCTGGTGTGGGGTGCTGCGGAAAGGCAGGACCAAGTATGGGTCCAGGTCCAGCTGAGCAGCAGCAGGCACAGCTGCCCTTCCCGGGAGATGGCCCTGAGGGGGTGCAGCCAGCGTGAGGGCCAGGACCGGGTTGGAGCCCCAGGGATCTAGGAGTAGCAGCTCCACGTCCACACAGATGTACCCCCAGCCGTTTTAAAGCAGAGGCTGCACGGCCACCAAGTGTCACCCCCGGTGATGGCACTCAGGGTGAGACTGCTTGAGGCCAACAGGCTAGCAGAGCCAAAGCCACCCTCACACTCCCTCAGCGCCCCTTATTTTCCTGGGGCAGGGGAGAGGTCTGAGCCAGATGGCGGGCAGAGCGCGTGGTTTTGCGTGCTGCTCTTTTTTGCTACAGATTTTGTTTGGCAGATTTTTTGTAACCACAAACAAGAGGGAAATGGTGTGATAAGCATCTCCCACATGGACTTCATAGGATGTGTGATGCCTGGTTCTGATGGGCAGGCCCGCGGGGCTGCCTTAGCCTCCCTGGTTGGCTCCGGGAGCCTTGGGCATTGCCCCTTTTCTGGTTACTTCCGGAGGACAGATCCCAGGACAGGTTGGGACCAGGACAGTGCCGGGTTACAGGGCACTGAATCTCTGTCCGTAGAATGGGTCCAACAGCGCCAGACGTGAGCCAGACTCTTTAGCCTCGTCATCCCGTCTTCTGGGAGGACACTGAGGCAGAGAGGCAGGGTGACCAGCCTCTGCCACACCGCCAGGAGGTCTAGAGTAGAGTGTAAACCGGACACTCAGAAATAGTGTGTGTCCACCTCAAATCCTACATCGGATGGCTGCCATGCTGGCTTTCAAACGGTAGCATTGTGGCTTGATTTCTCCTGCTCTCTGAAAGGAGCACGTGTCACCTCCATAATTTAAAAGAACCCTGACATTCTTCAGAGAGCCGGAGCAGGCTTTTCGGACCTGCAGCTTCCTCTGAGCTGGAGCCGCCTCCCCAGGTCAAGACTGATGGGTGGAAGGGTGTCCTAGGGCCGCCCTGGGTGACCCGGGGACTCAGTCCTGCTCTTCCCCATGTCAGCAGTGAAGAATGTGGGCACATACAGTCCCTGAACATCTGCCTTGAGTGGGTGTACCCCTGTGGAATGAAGGCCACGCTAGGGGCCACCCGCCCTGTGTGCCCGGCTCTGCCCAGGGCTCTCCTGTGCCGAGGCCCCCAATAGGTCCCTGACCTTGATCTGCTTGGCGCAGGGGAGAGTCTGCCCTTCCGCTGCGCCCCTGACAGCCTGGAGGTGAGCACGCGTCGGGCCCTGGACCGTGAGCAGCGGGAGAAGTACGAGCTGGTGGCCGCGTGCACGGTGCACACCCGCGTGCGCTTGGAGGAGGTGATGGTGTCGTTCCTGGTAACCGTGTATGACGAGGACGACTCGCCGCCCACCTTCCCCGGGGGCGTGGACACCGCCAGCGCCATAGTGCAGTTCAAGCGGAAGGAGGTGCTTGTGCGCTCGTCTGTCATCCTGATACCATCCGTCCGGCCTCGGTCCGCACTTTGCCCTTGGTCTGTTTAGCTGTTACTCTGGCGGTCCAACCCTGTGGCTGACATTCGTGCACTCATTTGTTTATTGTCTGTGTGTTGGCGAAGGAGCCGGTCCTGCCAGCTGGGCCCTAATTTGGAAGCTCTGGGTGCCAGGGCAGTTTCTGCCCAGGTGCGAGGCCCACGGGCACGCTCTGGGACACAGCCGTGCCTCTGCACAGGGGAGACGCGTGCTGCCTTCGACCACAGTCCGCCCCTCACAGGAGGCCCCCACTGAGGCCTTGGAGCCGAGCTCAGGGCTGGAAGAGACTGGGAGGCTGTCGGCTGAGTCCCGGCAAGGCCCGCCCACCCGACCCGCCCCTCTCTGACCCTCGCAGGTGGAGCGTGACCGCCACCTGCTGGACTTCAGGTTGTCCTGCAGTCGACGCAGGGTGGAAAGGGGTGGGACCCCTGTGCCTGGCAGTGCCTTCTGCCTCTCTGGCACCCCGGTGCGGGTTTCACTGTGGAGGAGGGGGACACATCCTATGGGGAAAGGTCGTGTGAACCTGGCTGGGCCACTTGGCACAGTAACAGGACTTGGTGAGCACGGGCGCCCTGTAGCTCCTCCGCTCATGGCCTCTCCAGCCCAGTGTGTAGACACTTAGGAGTGGTCTGGTGTCTAGCCCAGCTTGGATCCCGGTTCCGCCATTTGGCACTGTGCAACCTTTAACTGATCTTTGCCCTGTGGGGCTCAGCTAGGTGGGAGCAGGAGGGTGCAGCTTCCGCCCTGGGGCGGGAGAAGCACAAGCAGGTGGCTGGTGAGACCTGTCAGCACAGAGCCTGCCTGTCTTTGCTCATTCTCCCCGAGAAGTCTGTGGGGGCCTATCACACCTGTTGCACAGGCGAGGCCCAGGAGCCCAAGGAAGGTGACTGAGCCAGGCTAGCAAGCAGCCCCATGGGACCTTGAACCCATGTCAGTCTGTCCCGAGCCAGCTCTGATGACACACACCTTGCCCACCCAAGGGCTATGCCCAGGCACACACCCTTCCAAGAGCCCCATCACCAGCTCTGACTTGCACCCTCTGCATCTCGCAGGGCACTGAGGTGGCCACACTGCGGGTCTTCGATGCAGACGTGGTGCCGGCGTCAGGGGAGCTCAGGAGGCGATACACAAGCACGCTGCTCCCTGGGGACACCTGGACACAGCAGACCTTCCGTGTGGAGCACTCGCCCAACGAGACCTCGGTCCAGGCCAACGGCAGCTTTGTGCGGGCAACTGTGCATGACTACAGTAAGAGGGCTGGCAGCGTGGCCTGGCTGGGCCCCCAGAGCCCAGGGGGCAGCACCCACACACATGCCCACCACGTGGCCCTCTGCAGCCTCCCCTCCACCCTGTGCTGGCTCCTCCAGGGTCTGTGTCTTCACCTCTGGACACCTGGTCTGCTCTCTCTGACCCATCCAGCTGATCCTGGCAGGACCTCACCACATCCCCCAGGCTGACCACCCGGGGCCCACTGCCGACTGTACATGCGCATCATCACCTGAGGACTTGGGTCCCTGGCCCTGATTTGCTGTGTCCAAATGGCTCAAGTGCCTGGGGACCAGGGCCTGCCCCCAGCAGCTCTTTACTGACTGGGTGTGTGCAACAGCACCCCCTGTTGGGGGACTGCTGCCTGGCCCCCAGGGCTGAGCTCCAGGCGCCCACACTCACTGGCCTGGCAGGGACCTTCCTCAGCTGCCCTGCCTCCTTCCCTGCCTGGTCTCCTGAAATCTGTTTTGGGGGACCTAGGATCGTGGAGCCTTTATCCTATCTGGCCTGGTCCTGTCGGTCCCTCAGCCCTCCCGTCCCCAAAGCTACGAAGGCGAGGCTGCGAAAGGGGAGGGGCTCCCTGCCCTACATGGGAACACCGTGTGTGCCAGAACCATCTCATCATGCCTCAGCTAAGCTGCAGCTGCAACATGGCATGCGGCGGGTGCATGGAGCCTGTGGGATCTGGGCTGGACCCTGCAGCAGCTGCAGGGGAGGGAGCGTCTGTGGTTCTCCAGGGGCCTGCCTGCAGGGCTGGGGCATGGTCCTCCTGGGGCTCAGGGTGGCAGGCTGTTACCTCCCATGTGCCCACACTCCACATACACTAACACATGCACACATCCCTATACACACACCACACAACACCTGTACACCGTACATGCATCACGTGTCCTCTGTGCATACCACACATCCCTCTACACCATACGTTCTGCATGCACCACACATACAACACACATCACTATACACACCCCATATGCAGCACACCACACCCACCTCCTGTGCAAACGCCACATACATACCCTGGATACTATCACACACCCTACTCATACACCACACATGCACACCCTATGCACACACTACACACACATCATACAAACACACACAGCCCCTATGCCACACACACCCCATACACATACATACATACCCTATACCCACCACATAAACATACCAGGCACACCCATATATGTATCATGCAAACACAGCATACACATCCACCACTACACACGTGTGCACCCTGTGCACGAATACATAACACACCCCACTAACGATGCGCACATCCCCCCACACCACACACGCACACGCACACACACACAGGCTATGTCTCAGCTAAGAGCGTTCTCTAAGCCTCTAGCTCAGCACATTTGCTTGCCAGAAAGAGAGCACACCCTAGTGGAGCATGGTCTCCACAATCTCCTTTCTCCACTTCTCCATCCTGTTAAGGTTTTGGGCATGTATGTACATGAACCAGGCATGTTTTACAACCTGCTGGGGCAAGGGTTTGAACCATGATCCCAGATCCCAGCCATCTGGGATCCAGCCTCCCGTTTGCACAGGGCTGTACCCCTGTGCCTCTGGCTAGCATCTAAACTGTTCTAACCCCAGGCCTGATACCTGGGCACTGCACATGAGCGTGTGTGTCTGGGACGCGGCGTGCCGTGGCGGGAGGGAGGGGCCTGGAGCAGCTCCCCTGCATGTCCGTGCTCTCCCACAGAGCTGGTTCTCAACAGAAACCTCTCCATCTCCGAGAGCTGCGCTCTGCAGCTGACCGTGCTGGTCAACGACTCAGACTTCCAGGGCCCGGGCGAGGGCGTGCTCCTCCTGCACTTCAACGTGTCCCTGCTGCCCGTCAGCCTGCGCCTTCCCCATGCCTACTCCTTCTCCGTGAGCAGGAGGGCCCGCCTTTTTGCCCAGGTGAGCTCACGGCCACTGCTTGCCTGGGGACGGCCACGAAGGGCCAGTGGCCTCCCAGGATGGGGTGGTCCATTTAGCAGACGGCGGGCTGAGTTGGGTGGAGGCGATGCCCGCCCCCTGGCTGGACCAGGGCAGAGTAACCTGAGGGGAGCCATGAGCCCAGGGCCAGAGAAGTGGCAGGAGGGGGCTGAGAGGAGGCCTGGGGACAATGGGCAGGGCTGAGGGTTCCTTGGGCCTCTGTCTTTTGCCCTCTCTCTTTGCAGTATCTTCAAAATTTTTCATACATATGTAAGAGCAGAGCCAAGTAAACCCACGAATGCTGATTTGAACGATATTCCTGGGGCATTGTTGAGAGAGAGAGAGTAGCTTGCAGAAACGATGGCCTCGTGTGAGTCCATTTGCGCAAAAGCAAATTTCCTCCATGGGGATTTGCAAGAGCACCAGACAGTGGTGGGCAGTGGCGCCCTCTGGGGGAAAGGTGGGGAACGCTTGCATTGTTTAACTTTTCTGTGTGTCTGCTAGAGAGTTTTGATTTACATTTGTCATTGGAAAGCAGTGATTAGAAGTGGAAAACTTAAAGGAAGAGGTGTTTGTTAAAGAAGGTGACCATGGCAGAGTAGTCCCTTCTCCCATTACCCCCCGCCTGGAGTATAGCCTGTCGGTGCAGTTATTTCTCAGATGTTTTCTTGAGCACTGTTGACTTGAAATTCTAGCTCCACTTTCTCCTAGTGGAGTGGCGTGTAGATACGTCCTTTTGCAGATATCACGTTTAGGGCTGTCTCCTGCTGTCCCCATGGTTTCACGAGTTCCCACAGTTGTTTCCTTGTCCCTGTCTACTCCCAGCAGCCTCCTGGACCCAGTACACAGGACCCCACCCTTGGTCATATCCAGGCCCCGTGACTGTCGCCCAGCCTGTGGCCTTTCTGTTATTATGGGGCAGGGGTGAGGGATGAGGAGTGCTGGGGTGGCTCCGGAGGGCCTGGGCAGGAGCAGGCATGTATGGAGGAGGGCCACCTGCATTCTGTCGGACCCAGGAGACGACAGAGGCCTGAGTTCCAGTTCAGCCTCGGATTCATCCCGGCTTCTCAGCCCCTCCCCAGTCTGTGTGGCTGACAGTGGAACACGGGGACCTCGAGTGGGTGTTACGGTGGCACGAGGACGGGGAAGTGAGTCTCTGTACGGGAGGGCGAGGAGGCCAGGGCAGGTGTTTCTGTGGCATCAGCCGCTGTCTCGGAGGGGCCTGGCTCTGCTCTGGGCCTGAGCGAAGGTCTCCCCGTGTCCCCTAGGTTGGGAAGGTCTGCGTGGAGAACTGCCGGGAACTCAGCGGTGTCGACGTCCAGTACAGGCTGCAGCCCTCCAGCGCCAACTGCAGCGCCCTGGAGGTGGCCACCTCCCTCGAGGACACCTCGGGGACCCTGTTCGTGAACAACACGGAGACGCTACAGCGGCCCGAGTGTGCTGAGTTTCAGTACACAGTGGTGGCTGGTGTCACGCAGGCCCATGAGCAGGCCCAGGCCCCAGTGCTTGTCACAGTGGAGGGGACATGTGAGTGCTCCGTGGGGAACGGGACCTGGTCCTACGCCCCGCCCCAGCCAGCAGCTTCCCAGAACCCAAGTCTCCTTCCCATAAATGAGAAGAACTGCACACCGCACTGCCCAGCTGGGGAGGCAGGGGTGGGAGTAGAGCCAGCCTCGCCTGGGGTGACTGGCCACGTAGTCATGATCACCATTCTGTCACCACCGTCAACACATTCCGTACATGTTGCTTCAGGGCTACCGATAGAATGCAGGACCCTGCCCAAAGATGAATTCCAAGGCGACAGCAAGCAGTCTGCCTCTGTAGTATGGCTGTCCCACGCGGCACTTACAGGGTCTCCTGGGAGACAGACTTGCAGTGGGTCCGTGCGTCACAGGACGGACACTCCTCCCTCACCTGAGGCTCGCTTCCACTCGGCTTCGCTCCTCCTAGTGGCGCTGGCCGAGTCTGGCCGCTCTCACACCTTCCTCCTCTATCTAGCCCAGGATCTGCTCCACTTCGTGGGTGCAGGGTCCTGTCCCTTTGTGCTCCGCCCCCTGTTCCCTGGGCTGCCAGCTTTGCTGCCCTGGTGCTGAATCGCCTCCTGGGCCCAGGCCGGCCCCTGTGACCCTGCTCGTCTGCTGTCCCCAGACGTGGCTGAGAAGGCAGGCTGCACCCTGTCCTGTGCCATCAACAAGAGGCGGCCGGAGTGTGAGGAGTGCGGCGGCCTGGGCTCTCCGACGGGCAGGTGCGAGTGGAAGCAGGGAGATGGCAAAGGTAGGCTGGTGCAGAGCCAGGCATGGCGAACGCTGGGTCCTGCGGCCCTGCCGACCTCGCCATCACCCTCCCTACTCTGAGTCTGCTCCCTGGCACCCTGTCCCCGGGGCTTACGGTACTGGGAGAGCAGGCAGGAGGACTGGGTGGGGGCGTGAGGGCCGTTGCACATTCTGGGACCAGAGGTGCCCAGGCCTCACTCAGCTTGGGAGGGTCTGGGCCAAAGTTGGGATATGCAGGGACAGAGGGCAGAGAGCATATCCCCGCAGGGGCTGCCGTTGTGTTACTCAGCCCTGAGTGTGCCTGGTGCCATGACGGTCTCACCGCAGTTTACCCTGGAGAGGATCCCAGTGTCATCCGGCCTTGACAGAAGGCTGTCGCAGCTCCTGGACTGCCCAGCCCCTCAGCCATGCTGCCCAGGATGCCTGTGCCACCAGCACCCCCGCCCAGGGTTCCCTGTGTGTGGGTCTCCCTGCTCAGGCCTTAATTCACCCCTCCATAGAGAGGCAGGCCAGCCGGGGAGGCCCCAGGACAGGGACCCCAGGTGGTGATACCTGCTGTGTGTCCCGTGTAGGAATCACCAGGAACTTCTCCACCTGCTCTCCGAGCACCAAGACCTGCCCCGACGGCCACTGCGACGCTGTGGAGAGCCGCAGCGCCCACATCTGCCCCCAGGACTGCCTCCGTAAGCAGCCTGCGGCGGTGGCATTTTGCCAGGGGTCGGGTGGCCTCCCGCCTGCACCTCCACCATCGTGGTCACGTGTGTGCATGCGCGTGTGTAGGTCTTGTGTCAAGCTGAGCTTCCTCCCCACGTTGCTCTTGAATGAAGGGCTCTGCGTCCTGAAGCTGGGAGCCTGGGGCCCTGACCCGCTCTCCAGCACCTCCCTGGCCTATCACGGAGCCGCCTCCTCCCCCATTCTGCTCAGGGTCACACCTTTGTATCGCCCGCCCTTTCTCTGCTTCTGGAAAGGAACTGCATGTGTTTTCTGGGACCTCAGCAAGGGCCCTGGGCCCCCCCAATTCCCTGCCTCCATGACCAGGGAGGCAACTACAGCAGGAGGGCCGTGGCTGAGGCTCCTGGCCCGTGGAGCTGGGTGTCTGAGCTCCTAGGGCCTCCCTAGCCTGAGCTCGCTGACATCCGGTGGGGAGGGGGCTCTGCCCTCAACCTCGGGAACCCCAAGAGGTCTGAGGGGGCTTTGTCTGTCCTTAGGGGGCGACATCGTTGGGGGACACGAGCCAGGGGACCGCCGGGGCATTAAAGCTGGCTACGGCATCTGCAGCTGCTTCCCTGAGGAGCGGAAGTGCTTCTGCGAGCCCGAGGACAGCCAGGGTGAGAAGCTGGGCGCTCAGGCCCCTGCACCTCCTGCACCCTCCTGTTCCCAGCAAGAAGGGGGTGCAAGGAAATGCGTAAACTCCAGGAGGTCTTGTCTTGTCTTCCGGGTCGTGGATCCAATCAGGGCAGCCAGGAGCGGGCGGGTTCCCTCTAAAGTGTCTTCTAGCCCCAAGGTCTGTGATGAAGGGTGGGCCAGAAAAGTGATTCTTTCTCCAAATAACTCACTGTGTGGTCAGGCTGTCCTGTGCAGAGCCCTTGCTGGGTTCCAGCACCAGCACGCTGGGCCCCCGTCTCAGGAGAGGGTTCAGGCAACAGCCTTGGGGCTGCAGGTGCCGCAGGTCACCGTAACCACGCTGGGGGGAGTGGGGCTTTCCTGCCCAAGCCCGGAGATACCCGCCTGGTGCCTGAGTGGCCATGTGACTTTGGTCCCAGGCTACTTTCTTTTCTTACCTCCACCACCACCCCTTTCCACCTGGTTTTTTTTTTGTTTTTTTTTTTTGTTTTTGTTTTTGTTTTTATTGCTACATGGTATTTATGCTTACCAGAGAGGTACAGGCACAGGGCCAGGGGGGCACCCCCAATGGACATGGTCATGCCACAGCCCATTCTCCTTTTCTTCATCCTGTAGGGATTTGGGCCACATGCATGTGCACCCAGTATGTTTTTTCAAGCTACTGGGACTGCAACTTGAACCTTAGGTGGCCATGTGGGATCCTTTTCCCTTAGCCATGAGCCAGCCCTCATCCTGCCTTTTTACAAGGAAGTAGCAAAAACATTTGGAACGGAGGAACATCTTGACCTGCCCCGCCAGCTGTCCGGGGCTGGCTGGTGCAGCAGCACACTGTGCTGTGTGACCTTGGCAGGTTGCCCAACCTCTCTGTGCTGCCGCTGTCTCCAGCTGAAAGAAGGTGATAGCAGTCTAGGAGGGGCAGACACACAGGGCAGCACCTGTGGCTGCCGGAGCCCATCCTGGCAGCTCCTTCCCAGCTGGCTCCATGGTCAGGGCCCGAGCCGGCCCCTGAGGTGTGGGGCTGCCGGAGCACGTGCTGCCTGTGCCTGACACGCCCCTGCCACAGGCCCGCTGTGTGACGAGCTGTGCCGGACGGTGATCGCGGCGGCCGTCCTGTTCTCCTTCATCGTCTCCGTGCTGCTGTCCACCTTCTGCATCCACCGCTACCACAAGAACGCCCACAAGCCGCCCATGCCCTCGGCCGAGATGACCTTCTGCCGGCCCGCCCAGGCCTTCCCGGTCAGCTACTCCTCGTCTGGCGCCCGCCGGCCCTCACTGGACTCCATGGAGAACCAGGTCTCTGTGGATGCCTTCAAGATCCCGGTGAGCCCCCACAGGGCCGGCTGATGGGGAGGGACACTCAGGCTACACTTGGTGACAGCCCACAGGTGGCCAGCACCAGGACAGTCCCTGCCGCCTTCACTGAGCTGCCTTCAGGAAGGGAGGAGGACCCTGACAGTGGGTTCTCGGGGTGTGGGAGAAGGGCCGGGACAGCCCAGGAGCTCGCTGGGCAGCCTCGTGACTATGAAGAGGGGAGGCAGGTCCCTGCTGGTGCCATTTCTGTGGTTAGAGAGCCCGGTAGGGCTATCATGAGCAGGTCCCAAGGCTGTGCCCACTCCAGCTGCAGGGACACCTGGGGCGAAGGACGCCCAGAGCCAGCACAGGAGGGGAGGTTCCCGGCAGGCTTTGGCTTCCCCAGTCAGAGCCCGAGTACGTGGGGCTGGAATGGGGATCTGGAGAGGTGTCCAGAGCAGTCATGGGTCAGCCAAATGTATGTCTGGGACTTGAGCGGGAGAGCAGGGTGGGTGGTGAGCTGGTGGGAGGGACAGTCCCACACTGCGGGCTGGAGGTGTCTGTCCCAAGGAGCATGGTGACACCACTCCACAGAGCAGCCATGCAAGGGAATTTCCTGGAATGTTTCCACGGGAACTGGGACCTGACCTGAGGGCAGGCTGGGCTGCTGGTGCCCATCCGATCCTCTGGGGGCCCTGAGTGATCAGGACAGACCAGGGCCTGTGCTGCAGCTGGTCAGTGCCCTGTGGGCCTGGTGTCCAGAGTGGAGGCACTGCTGAGCAGCTTGGGCCTGACTCCTAGGAAGGAGACCACGTGCTCACGTGAGCTCTGTGGGTGACAAGCAGGTCTCAAGTCCCTCACGTGAGAGATGAGAATATGGACCTGGATCCGCTTGGGTGTGTTCAGTGGCCCCGGGCCAGTGGGAGTTGCCCTGTGTCCAGGCTGCCTGCCTGACTCCTGTCTTCCCAGGGTGACCAGGCCTGGCAGTGGGTCTGCTCTCAGTGGAGATGACATGCCCACTCTGGCCAGTGGCAGCCAATTCCCTGCACACTGAGCTCACCCATGGTGACAGGGGCAGGGGTGTCCTTCATGGGCCGCGCCTTCTTCCTCTCCTGTGACCCTCCCACTTCCTCTCCCTCCCCTTCTCTAACCTTCACGTAGGAGGATCCGAAGTGGGAATTCCCTCGGAAGAACTTGGTTCTTGGAAAAACTCTGGGAGAAGGCGAGTTTGGGAAAGTGGTCAAGGCCACAGCCTTCCGTCTGAAAGGCAGAGCGGGGTACACCACCGTGGCTGTGAAGATGCTGAAAGGTACCTGCCTAGCCACGTGCATGGCTTGCCCACAGAAGCTGCCGCAGGGCAGTGGGAGCCCTGGGGCAGGCGAGACCTGTGAGGCCCTCCTGCCGGAGATGTCCCCATTGCTGTTCTTGAGTGGCTACAGCCCAGGGCTGGGTGGTCCTGGAGAAGCAGACCAAGGCCTCCCTCTCCTTGGGAGACTCCACCGCCTCTGCCTATGGTCCAGGGTTAAAAGACATAAATGCCCTTCAGTTTTGATCTGGCGCTCACCCCCCACCCCCACACTCCATTCTGGCCCCGCGGTTTTCACAGCTAAGCATCCTCAGGTCCTGATGAAGAGGACACCTGTAACAACTGGCCCAGTCCCAGGCAGTCCCCACAGGTCTGTCGCACCCTGCAAGCAGTTGTGCTGCAAATCTGGGCCTCGGAGGTCACGTGCATCTGCCCACGTAAACACGCCCGTCTGAGCAGAGGCAGGTAGCTGCACTGCCTGTAGGCCTGCGGGCTCCAGCCACGTGGACCTCGGGTCAGCAGCCGGGCGTGCAGCTGAAGCATGAGGTGCTAGTGTGCACACAAGCTCTACCATGGGGGCAGTGTGGCCCAGGGTGCCTCCAGGTGCCCACTAGACCCTCAGACTGGCACCAGGTGGGAGCCCGAGCATAGCTCTGGCCGCCCTCAGGGCAGTGCTCAGCCGGCCCCTGCGAAGTCCTGTCTTCACAGCGCCACACGTATGGTTAGGGTCAGGGGCTGGCATTTACTCGAAGTCCCCACGCGTCCGGCTGTGTGATGAGGGAGGCGTGCTTTCTCTCAGGCATGGTAATGTGGATTTTATCTGGCACACGCCACCTGAGTTGCTGGTTAACGTGTACTCGGGCACATCAGAAGCCCTAAAGCCGCCCACAGGCCCCAGACTGCCGTCTCAGCAGGAAGTGGGGTGCTGAGAGCCTGGTCTTGGTGGCCTTACCTTTCTCCTTGGCCCCTCTCCCCGAGTAGCTTTGTGCCGACATTGAGGAGTCCCCGTACCTTTCCAGAACCATGACTGAGGGGGTTCTGTGGCCTGTGTTCTGTGGTCTTCTAAAGGCAATGACCACAGGGACATAATGCCCCTCACACACATGGCCCGGCCCTGGGAGCCATCCCAGAGCTGGAAAGTTGGGTGGAAACTCTGCAGGGCACACCAGACCTGTCGACCGACCTTGAGGGCTGTAGAAGCTTCCAGTGGCTCGGGGCTTGCAGGCCTTGTCTGGACATGGGCAGAGCATCCGTGAGGGAGATGACGGGTCCACATTGTAGTCAGGGTGGGGCCATTATAGTCAGGGTGGGGCTTCCAGAAAGGCGTGTTCCAGGAAGGGCTCTTCTCCACTGCTGTGTTTGTGCCCCATTTCAGAAAACGCCTCCCCGAGCGAGCTGCGGGACCTGCTGTCGGAGTTCAACCTCCTGAAGCAGGTCAACCATCCACACGTCATCAAGCTGTATGGGGCCTGCAGCCAGGATGGTGAGGCTGGCCCCAGGGTGGGATCCACAGCCACTGGTGCAGAGCAGGGGCCCTGGGCAGCTCTGTCCTCTCCTCTCCTGCCCTCTCCTCTGTCCCCGTCCCTCCTCCTGAAAGCCTGGACTCTATCTCTGGCCCCCGCCTGGAGCAGGGTGTTACTGCTGGCCAAGCAGGCTCCTCCTGTGTGAAGGACCCATGCAGGGGACATTCCCTGGCCTGCCAAGGCTGCTCAGAGGTCTCCGGGTTGACATTCCAGTTGTTGCACCCCACCCTGGCCAAGCGCCCAGTGCTCCAGAAATAGACATACACTCTGGGTACCTATGGCGTACTGGGTGCACCGTGACCTCTTGCCATGGTGACAGCCCACTACTGGCCCTGCATGGCAGAAGCTTGTCACCATTTCTAGGATAACAGCTAGGTGACCTGCCTGGCTGTTGGTGTTCCAAACCCACTGTGCTGCCTGGGAGCTTCTCAGCGTGTGTGTGCGCGTTTGGGGGTACGAGAGGGACAGGGAATAGCAGACAGAGGGCACAAGCACCCGGTCAGAACCTGCAGGCTCGGGGTTGGGCTCTGGGCAGGGCTGCCAGGGGCACAGAGAGCACCAGCCAGGCCTGGGCAGAGCCGGCAGGTCTGCAGCCTCTGCCTCCATCAGCCCTCAGCAGGTACTGCGGCAGGACTGAAGGTGGAAAGCTGTGAGGTTCCAGCAGCAGAGATGGGTGCCCTCCAGGAAGGGCTGAGCCAGTGCCATCCAGCTGTGGGCACCTCCCGGGGAGCTGTGCCCACGTGGGCGGCCTGGGGTGGAGAGTGAGCCATCTGAGAGGGGGCTGTGGCTCACCGTCCTCCCAGTCCCTGGGGCCGGAGCCACTTACTGGCCAGCACAGGGCAGTGTTGGTGCCCACGTGCTGCCCGGCACTGCGGCCTCCCCCGACCCCCACAGCCTGGGCCCTCTCTGCCCCCAGGGCCACTCCTCCTGATTGTGGAGTACGCCAAGTACGGCTCCCTGCGGGGTTTCCTCCGCGAGAGCCGCAAGGTGGGGCCTGGCTATGTGGGCAGCGGGGGCAGCCGCAACTCCAGCTCCCTGGAGCACCCAGACGAGCGGGCCTTGACCATGGGCGACCTCATCTCCTTCGCCTGGCAGATTTCGCGGGGCATGCAGTACCTGGCTGAGATGAAGGTGCGTTCCCCGTGCTGTGCCCCTCTGGCTGGCGGCCCCACCGGCCGCCGAGCCCTGGCCTCAAGGGCTCTACTGTTTCTTTCTACCCAGCTGGTCCATCGGGACTTGGCAGCCAGGAATGTCCTGGTGGCCGAGGGGCGCAAGATGAAGATTTCGGACTTTGGGCTGTCTCGGGATGTTTATGAAGAGGATTCCTACGTGAAGAGGAGCAAGGTGCCAGGTTCCGGGGTGTGCTGGTAGGGGGTTCGTGGGCAGGGCGTGGTCCTGACAGGGCAACACCTCGGCATGTCTGGGAAGAGGAAGTAGGTTCGTAGAGTGTGGCAGTGTGTCCTAGCCCGCATCCCCACATCCCTGGGTCTTCAGAAAGCCAGTTCAGGAATTTCCCCTTGTCTGTTCTTTCTCTTCCTGAGGGCCACGCCCGCCCTTTCAAAACAGACCTGAGACCCCTCCCATGTCTTCTCTTGCTTTTAATCACTGTCACTTCTACATAATGAAAGGTCCCTGCTTCCTTGTCACCTTGGCTCTTTTCTCCAAGGAGAGTGAAATGAAGCAAACAGGAGCTTGGGGATGATTCTTTGCAGAGAGGGGTGATCTGCTTTAGAAGTGGGGTTCTCTTGGGCAGGGGGCCTTGGCTCTAGGGAGCTTTCTCTGAGTCCATGAAGCCCTGGGCACTTCGGCTCCTCCGCTGTCCTGTTTCCATGGCAACTTCTTTGCCCCCTCAGTCTTGTTACCCATCACAGCACCCACCTGCAGCTTCCCTGGGATAGCCCAGGCAGAGTGAGTTCTTGGTGCTGTTCCAGGGCCACAAGAAATTCAGAATAGACTCTGCTCAAAAAGAAAAAATATAAGTAACTCGTTATGACTCAGCTTTGTTCAAAGGTGCTAGGACACCCATCAGTGTTGCCCCAGGCTGTGAAGACCGTGTTTCAGTTCTGCTGGGGTTTCCACTGCGACAGCAAATCTCAGAACTGCTGAGCGGAAGTCCCCCGTCCCACGGAGGGCGTGGATGGAGACTTTCCGCCCACTGGTCATCCAGGGAGCCCTCGTGTCCTGGATGGAGTGCAGAGGCACAGGCAGCTGTGACAGCCGCCAGGCCTCCGGACTCTCCAGACAGTGTGGCTACAGACATGGTCCCAAGACTGTCACACTCCGATAAGGACATAAGTCCTGAAGGTCACCTTAAGAAAAAGGCGTCTCAGTAAATGTGCATTAAAAGGGCATGCACTTTTACATTTATTTGCATCTTAAGACTCGCCTTGAAAAGCTGTTTCTCAAGTTGGGTTGCAAAGAGCTTGTCAGGTGTGGCCTGCACTGCTGTGGAGTCGGGGGGCACTCATGGAGATGCCACAAGGGCCTGGGCTACAGCAAGAGAAAAGCAGCCTCAAGGCACACGCATAGACGTCTTCCCTCAAGGCTTCCGGAAGGGTCTTTGGCCTGTCCGTTGGTGTCAGAAGTCCTCAGTATGGGAACACTGGGTGTGGTTTCCCTAACACACGTCCCCTCAGAACATCGGGGCTTTCTAGACATGTTCTTGGCCCATACATCAAGAAGCACTGCTCTGTACCACCCACGGCACCCCAGAACTCTCCTGGACACTCCCCACTATAGATTACTTCCTGGGGCTTCTTAGTGTGACAAGCTCACCCTGTGACTGGGTGGGCAGCAGTACCGCCAGCCTCTCAGCAACACCCAGGGAGGTCGGGAGGAGCTCTGGCTCCTCCCAGCAGACCAGCCCTTAGTCAGCGTTCCCCAGAGCTGGAAGCAACAGGGACATGCCTGACCTCCACCCCCAGGTCCCAGGGCATCAGAGTGACACTAATGCCTTTCTCACCACCCCCTCCTCCTCCCGCCTCTTAGGGCCGGATTCCAGTCAAATGGATGGCGATCGAGTCCCTGTTTGACCATATCTACACCACCCAAAGTGACGTGTGAGTGTGGGCATTGCCTTCCTGGGGTGGAGATTACAGAGCTGCCGGTACGCACGCCTGAGGCCCATGGCACCCATCCATGCTCAGCCAGAGGACAGCGCTGGCCCCGAGCACCTGTCCCCATGCCAGCCAGTCACAGTGACCCCCAGCTGAGGGGCCCTCACGCCTTCATTTGGCAAATGACAGGGCTCAGCAGTGACTCTGAAAGCCATGGTAGCCTATGAGTGCAGGAACAAGTGACCAAAATCTAGCCCTCCCATGCCCTCCTCCCCTGTCTGGGCCTCTCAGCAACACAGAGGCCCAGCCTAACGATCCTTCCTGTGAGTTCTGGCGGGTTCAGGGTCAGACGAGGCAGCCGCCCGCAGTGGGGCCTCTGGAGACGCCTACGGCAGAGTGTAGGCTGGTGTGTGCCACATGGCTCGGGGGAGCCCGAACACACTCTGCTGTCAGGCACAGTGACCCGACAGTTGGTGAAAATGCAGCACACTTGCTGCTGAGGCAGCTGCAACCAGCAGACAGGTGTGTCTCGGGCGATGTGGGCTGTGAAAAGGCGGTTATTGAGCAATTTAAACAGCAGCTTTCTGGTTACGCAACGACTGTAGGGCTGTTGCACACGTTGGGGACACCGGCTGTCACTGGGTTCCACCACCCGGGGAACTCCTGCCAGCCCGCGGGTGTCTCTGTGGTTGCCGGTCTACTCCTGTGGCCGTAGCAGGCTCCTGTGATGCTCACAGCTCCGCGATGCAGTTCGTGCCCACCGCCCAGTGGTTTTCTCTCAGCTAAATATCTTCCTGTAGCTTTTTTTCTCCTTATCTTCATAAGGTTTTATGAAGATTTCCAAGCACAGAAAAGGCCAAAGGATGGTATGGGCTATGCTGAGACCCATTGCCTGGGACCTTGCCCTGGTAGGGGCCGGTCACCTGTCTTGCTTGCAGGTGTGACTATCCCGGGGTGGTGGCTTGAGCAGAGCTTTCAGTGTCACAGGTGGGGGCCAGGCAGGCAGGCAGCCCCTCTCGGCTTCCATGTGCAGTCACCACACAGGCAGCCCCTGCACAGCCACAGGCTGCGGCCTGGACATCAGCCGCTCTGCGCTGGGCCCACGGGGTTGCAGCTGTGGGGTCGTGGGTGTCTGGGCTCCATGAAGGCCAGGCAAAGCAGCTCACTGGTCCACTTGCTCACCACAGGTGGTCCTTTGGTGTCCTGCTGTGGGAGATCGTGACCTTGGGGGGCAACCCCTACCCCGGGATTCCTCCAGAGCGACTTTTCAATCTTCTGAAGACCGGCTACCGGATGGAGAGGCCAGACAACTGCAGTGAGGAGATGTGAGCTGGCTTCGCCTTGGCCCAGCCTCCCTCTCACCCTGCCCCGTCAGGCCCTCGGGGAGGGAACACCTGCTCCTATTCCTGCCCTGCTCCTGGGCTGCCCTAGGCTGCAGCCCTGGGCCACCTGGGCCATGGCAAGTGACTGAGCACACAGGGAACTGGCCCTGGGCGCAGTGCAGACGCTGGGCCCTTGACCCCACCGAGAGCTGGTGGGCGTCCGGGGGCACTTGTAGGATGATGGGGCCAGGACTCACCACAAGCTCAAGGTCCAAAGATCCTAATTTCCAGGGAAACTAGGTCAGAATGGCCCAGGGACACATGTTGGCAAGCACCCAAGTGGTGACAGAGAGGCAGGCAGGCAGCTGGACTTGAGTCCAAGCTCCCCAGAGCCATTACGCCTCACATGGGGTGGCTGGATGAGATGGTGCGGGACCAGCTAAGACCAGACGGGGAGGACCGCGCAGAGGCACACACCTGGATGCGTGTATTCCACAGGGTCTGTACCTGGCTCGGGAGGGGCTGCCTCCCTGGGCTGGCATGTCACAACCGGAGCCCTGCAGCCATGCCTGGGTCTGGGGGAGGTGAGGAGGGGGCAGCACAAAGCCGTTTTGTTGTTTACCCACACCTAAAGCCCTCAGTCACTTCATCCTCCATATGGGTGTTGAGGACTCTTCGTGCTCAGCCACCACAATAGATGCTGTACCCAGTCAGCTGTTTTCCAAGGTCTTTTTTGCAAAGGAAGTAAAAAGAAATCTTTCTTAGAGGGAAAGAGTGCCTACAATATGCTGGTCCCAGTTCCGGGTACCCTGAGCCCCCAGTGACATGCACCCCACCCTCCGGCCCTGCGGGCCCGTCCTAGAGGGACGTTGGAGGAGAGGTCAGCAATGCAGAAACAGCTCTGAGGTGTGGGGCAGGGCACCATGGTGCCGCGCTGGGCTGGCCTTGTGAGCTCGTAAGCACCGTCTGCTCTTCCCACCAGGTATGGCCTGATGCGGCAGTGCTGGAAGCAGGAACCAGACAAGAGGCCAGTATTTGCTGACATCAGCAAAGACCTGGAGAAGATGATGGTTAAGAGCAGAGTGAGTACCCAGGCTGACTCCCGAAGGCTGAACATGGAGTCAGTGCAATCCCCCCTCACTCCAGGACAGGTGTGAGGCCCTCAGAGTTCCCAGTGTGGGGGTAGACTGGGGCCGTGCAGAGGAGATGGTGCTGTCCCTGAGGGCAGACAGCAGTTCATCTCTTTTCAAACCATGAAGAAACACAGATTCCTATCCTGACACAAGAGAGCATGGGAGAAAATATATTCCAGAGCTGAAGGAAAACATTTCCACGATGGAACATGAGACAGTAGAGTTGAAACAGGCATCCTAAATTTAGATGCTCTGAGGGGCCCTTCTGGGGTGGACAGTGACAAGGGAGTGGTGGGGACTATGGCAAGCAAGGCCCTCACTCTATCACACGTGGCCCAACAGGAATATGAGGCCTGGTGTGCCAGGTCTGCTGAGAGTTAACAGGGTTATGTTTAGTCTCCCAGCTTTTATTATGAACAACTCACTGAAGTTTCCAAATGACCAATGTGGACCAGACAAATGTGGGGCGGGCAGAGTGAGCCATGTGACTCTAGTTTACAACTCTAGGATGAGAAAATAACAAATTTGCAGCTAATATTTACTGAGCAACTGTTACCCCATTCTGTCTTGGCTGCTGGGAACTCGAGTAACTAAGACCACATGGACCTGCCTTCCTGGTGCTCACGTAGAGATCTCAACATTGACATGTCTCCTGAGAGTTGTTTCTTCAAATATGAAGGGCAGGATGCGAGGTTGAGGCCCCTGTAATAAAGCCTTCTGCCATGGTCTTGCTTGGCAAACCCTTGTACTCCTGCGCATGCGGGCTTGGTTGTCCTAAGCAGAAGCAATTGTTGATGCCCAGAGCTGGCCTACCTAGAGCAGTGCTGGGAAACAGCCAGGAGACCCTGGAGCCCTCTGCACACTTCTTAGCCAGGCAGTGGAGCTGCACGCATGTGGGACCCGTAGCGTGTGGGAGCTGACCCCTCCAGCAGCTGCGTCCCGTGCAGCCAACATCAGAGACGTCGTTCAGATTCTGAACCTGATGTGATGCTCTAGACCGAAGATAGCCCGGGGGGAGCTGAAAAGCATCCAGCACGTTGGGGCTGCTTCCTGGCAGTGCTGGCTCTGCATGAGTAATCTGGCTGCGGGTGGCTCTTCCAGAGCCTGCGAGTTTGTCAATAGGCGGTTCTGTGGGGCTCCTCTCCAAGGGAGGCGGCACAGAATGTGATGTTGCCCAGAGCTACCCAGCTCCTAGGGTAGGACACTGAGGGAGCACAGGCTGCCTCCAGGGAGGTGGCTTTCTAAGGGGGAAACCAGAATAGATAACTCCCAGAGGAGAGCAATGAGGGCCTTGGGTCAGTACCAGCAAGGCAGGAACCTCCATAGCCTGGTACCTGCCTCCCAGTAGGGGCTCTGGTTTCACAGAAAGTCCAGGAGGCCTTTGTGGGGGAGGAATGCAGCCAGGGCCTCTGCCTAGCCAGTGGCCCTGTGTGCCGTGGGGCCGGGGTGTGCCCAGTCACGGCCTACAGCCAGAAGTGACCAGCTGCCTTTTCCTTACAGGACTACTTAGACCTTGCTGCATCCACCCCGTCTGACTCGCTGCTTTATGATGATGGCCTCTCAGAAGAGGAGACGCCCCTGGTGGACTGTAACAATGCTCCCCTCCCTCGAGCCCTCCCTTCCACATGGATTGAAAACAAACTCTATGGTAGAATTTCACATGCATTTACTAGATTCTAGCAGCGTTGTCCCTCTGCACTCTCCTTACTCTTGTGATGCTTTTTAGGAGACTTTCTGGTCCGAACAACACCAAAGTCTGCTCTGAACCTTTTTATTTGTGAATGTCTGACTTTGCATCCAGTTTACATTCAGATATTTTTGCAACTATGTTTTTCTAAAAGGATGTGAAAATAAGTGTAATTACCACACCCCCAGCAACTTAAGATGCCAAAAGAGAAGTAAGCTGGGTAGAACTCCCAGGGGACTTTACGAAAAGGACAAATAAGTCATTTCTGGGGTGGGAATCGCCATCCTTCCAGCCCAGTTTCCCTGATTGGGAAGGTATTTAACTGAGGAAGGAGCAGCCACACACTGAGACACTCCCAGCCCCAGTCTCCACCATCAGGGGCAGCATGGCAGTGGAGAGCTGGGCGGGCTGCGGGCCCTGGGAGGGTACCCCTAGACTGCTGTTTTCACATCCTTTGTATCCCCACTGTCACGATGGTTCCAGTGCTAACAGCTGGAGCAAACGCTATTTGAAACAACATAGTCTGTGGTGCTGTGGTGTTGCAATGGACAGTAAATACGGTTCTTGCCAAAACTCCTTCTTTTGTCTTCAATTAAATACTTGAAATTTTTCTGTTTCTTAACTTCATCCTTGATTATTTTGAAATCTTAAGAGTTTCGAGCATTTTCAAGCTGAGATTGTTCCTCATGCATGCCACCCGACTCTCTGACTCCTGCTACCTTTGGGTCTAGTGCCACATTCCACTTACGCTGGTGATGCCGTGGGGCTGGCCTGTGTGCGCCCTCCATCTGGAAGGTCCTCTCCTCCCTTGCAGGCTTGGACGCCGGACGAGTAGGCTCCTCTATGTTAGAGAACGTTTTATAAAACGTTTCTGCTGAAGCAAGCCATCGAATACAGCAACGTACTGATGCTCTATGCTGCTTTCGAAAGAGTTAAGCAATTCAACAAATATACATCCAATTGGAGAGTCTGAAGCTCAGATAAAATCAAAATTGGTAGTGTCTGTTAAGTTCCGTCTACCTCAGACAGCTTGTGGTAGTTCCCCTAAACGTAACTGTTTTGGAAACCTGGAACACAAACCCGTTAATGCAATTGGCATAGAAACCAGAGTTTGGTTGGAACATCAAAGGGAGTTTTGCCAAGGCCTTACTGTCTGCACATGAAGCTGTGGTTCTTCAGTGCAGAACAAATGATCTGTTTTCATTTTTAGGCATGTCAGACCCGAACTGGCCTGGAGAGAGTCCTGTACCACTCACGAGAGCCGATGGCACTAACACTGGGTTCCCACGATATGCAAATGATAGTGTATATGCTAACTGGATGGTTTCACCCTCAGCGGCAAAATTAACGGACACGTGTGATAGTTAACATTTCTTTGTGAAAGGTAACGGACTCACAAGGGGAAGAAATGCCAAGAATGGACATCCACTTGCCCTTTCTCTGTGCACATCACTGGCCCTGCTGAGTTCAGTTCCCAGGTGGCAGACTTGTTTTTGGTAGTTCGTTTGACCTGCTTTCCGAAGCAGTTTCCCCAGCCTTCCGATGGCTGGTGATTGTCCCTCCTAGACTGGACGTGCCACGCTGGATGAGCGTTCTGAGTCTTAGTGGTTAAGCGTTCCTTTGTCTTCAGCACCTGGTGGTGCCAGTGTCGGTCTGTGTCCATCAGTAACCACTATACACTGTGTGCACATACGTGGGTCTGCCATTCACTACTTTGTGTAAGCAATTGTACCTGAACTGTTTGATTTTTCCAGTTGCCACCAAATAAGGCAACAAGGTTTAAACATGAAGCACACACATACAAAAAACCGTAGGAGAGACATTGGCTGAAATGGCCTGTTCTGGATCAGGAGAGCCCGGTGGGGTCTGGGTGATGGTGTTCAAACACCACCACGGCTGCAGTGGCGAGGGGGCTTTAGGACAGGCCTGAGCTCAGCATTTGAGATCCTGAGAATGGTTTTTTTAAATTATGTAACCTTTTCTTAGGAAGACATTAGTTTTTATCATGATCCAAATGATTCTTAGATTTAGCACAATGAAGAGATTTGATGCTGTACTCGCTATGTAGGTGGCAGCGTCCCCGCAGGGCCCTGCCTCACCCACACATGGTCACCACTGTGTGATCACCATCCCCAGTCCAGAAGACCGTAGAGAAAGGGGGCGTTGGGAGTGGAGTGGCCTCCAGTCTCAGGATTGCCAACTGCTGCTGTGAATCAACTCACCCCTCGCCAGCCTTCAGTGCACCCCAAAATGCAGCGCCAAAATGCAGCGGCTCATCTTACGCCTTAGAAATAGAGGGGGTTTGTGCTCACTTTACTTTGTATCTTACCACGCTACTCAAAAAGGGACAGTTCAGCTAGTCGTGTTAGATGGAGCATTGGCATTGACCAAGGCCTGCTACCCCTCCGGTTACAGTTCTGACGTGGAAAGACTGCTTTGGCTCTTATAGAGCTTTGCGAAAAGGCACATTGATTGCTCTTCCTGTGTGTAGAAGTTAATGCTGCTGTATCTAGATGTTTCTGTTCCTTCAGTTCTGACCATGACTCATAAGCTCCTTGTCATTCCCTATTTGTTTGTGGTCACGGGCACTCAGCGTTCCTCCGGGCTGGTGGGGGTGGCTTTTGGGAAGTCTGGCTCTCTCACCACCGTGACTTTACAGGGAAGGGTTGGCTCACCAAAACACTGCCTGGTCCTCAGACTTACAGCACTGTGATAGGACTCCAAATCGTCTCACTAAAATACTGTACTTTATAGACACTTCACAATGCAGTAAAATAATGGCATTTCATGTGGCCAAGAAGGCTTGGACGAGCCCGGGATGAGGCCTTACGGTGTGTGCGTGTGTGCACACGTCCAGAGAGCTGGCAACTCAGAGGATACACACTGTGGCTTCCGTGTGGGCCATTTTTCAGATACACTGTGATAAGTTCTTTTACAAATATCTATAGTTGTGACAAACTTGGTTTTCAGGTGTGCTTAATCTTATTAAATGCAGAAATAAAGATAGCATCTCCTGACTTATTAAAAACATCCCTAGCAGTCGATGTGAATTGTGGCAGCAGGTTTGTTCTCCAGGGAGTGAGAAACCTGGGTCTAAATGTCTGACCCCACTGTGGAGAAGCAACCGCTGACTAATAATCGCACTTATTTCTGAGTTAAAAAGGACCCATACTTATTAGTCCTTCAGACAGAATTTTCGTATACATATATGCAGAAGTTCCTGAGTATTACTGAGTATTAAGTAGCAATCTGTCAGTTACTAAAATTTGTAAAATCTATTTATGAAAGGTTATTAGACCATACTGTGTTCATTTGTTTTTGTAATCAAGGTGACTAAGAAAATAATTTCAGTTGTGTAAATAAAATCATGTATCATAAAATGTGTAAACTTCTTTTCTCTTTTTACCCTCCTAGTTGGACACACCAGATTTCTAATTTTGATGTTTCTATACATGAATTAAAATGTCACAAGGGACCCCAGCACGGTAGCCATTGCTGATATTACTGGATTTCTCGCACAATATACACATAAATAGGCACATTGATAGTAGCTGTCAAAAACTCGGCTGACCCCACCTTTGGAGAAATTCCTTCCTTTGGGCTTTCTTCCCTAGAATAAAGCAGCAGCCAGTGTTGATCGGTGTTCTCAGTGTTCTAGCATTTTGCTTGCTGTCAGTTTCTTTTTTCTTTTTTAAGTTTATTTCTTCTGGGGGCGGGGGGGCTTCCAGAAGGATCTGCATGCTGCCCTCCTTCCCCAGCCTCAGCCAGCAGCATCACGGGCATGCACACCCATGCCCAGTGTGCACAGGGGGACCATGAGAGGAGAACACGGGACCCTCCCATGTAGCTTCAGCATCGGAGTACGGTGCTGCTGCTGCCTCACCATGACTGGCTTCTTGCTGCTGGTTTCCTGAAATGAGTTGGAGTTGTGGGAAAGAGAGTGTAAAATGCAGTCATAAATAAAGGTCCATCGGAAGATGGAGGAAAAAATGCACTTTTTTCAAGAGCATAGACCCTCTATGAAGAGTATTTGTGTATCTGTGTTTTTTTCTTTTCTTTTTTCCATGAAAAAAAATCACATTTTTCCAGTCTGATTACACTGGCACATAGATACCACCCCTGCATAGGAGGTTGGAAGCTGCATGGGGGAGGCCAGGTTCAGTTCCTAGACCAACCTGAACATGCTGGGCATAATTGTGCCACCTGGAATCTCGGCTAACTGGGGTGGGAGGACAGCGACACATGACAGCCTGTTGAAATTACCTTGCTCTGTCTCTCCCTCTCTCCCCTTTTTTCCTGCCAGCTCTCATGAAGGATTCCTTCCAACCATGAAGCCAGCTTATTTGGATAGAAACTTAATTGAATATGTCTAAGACCAGGACTTGGACAAATATTGTGTAAAAGAAAATTCAAAGGGAAAGTATAATTTCTGCCAGTTATAAAGCAAGCATTTTTCTCTAGGCAGGCAGAATAGGCCTTCCTGTGAGAATATTCACACAGTGAATGCGCTCCCCTCACAACTGGAGGGTTGTTCCAGGAAGTCCCAAGACGTTCTTCTGTGGCCCTGAAAAAGATGCTGCTAACGGTGGGTGTGCATCCCTCATCTTGAGTGTGAATATGCACAAGAACCTTGTCCTGTTCTCATGTGTCCATACAGAAGGCACCTCTCTGGTGGGACTGTCCACCATCTCCCTGTTCTTATTCATGATAGTGGCCTTAACTAGAACAAGTCCACCAGTTCTTGAGGGATCTAGGGCTCACACAGAGGATCGTCTTAGCTGAGCTCATAAGAAACCAGAACCTGTATGTAAAGAATTGTTCAATGTGGGGCACGTTGTCATGTCCTGCCGCTGAGGCCTAATGAATGGCTGTCTAACAGCACCAAGGGTAAGCTTCATTCCCACAGATACGGAGGCAAACGGGAACAGCCAAAAGAAACTGGTCAGTCTCTGTAACTATGGTTTTGAGTGTTGTGTTGAGTGAAAGGTTATTTTTGCAGATGTTTCTGGGATGTGTTAAATTACAGGACCTGGCCAACAGGGATCTCAGCTGGAGCCCAGACGGGAATTTTGACAGGGGGGACATCTCGCTGTAGTGTATGCAAGAATGTCAACATCATAGGGAACTGGACCAGGCAGCATGGAGGGAGTCTGTCCCAAGACCACCCCAGACATGGCAACCTCAAGAATTCCCTACCACACAAGACAGACTAACTTGTATCCTTTCTGAAGACACTGAGCAAGTTAAAATAGGTGTTGGCAAGCAAGGTAAGAAAAGCACATCTAAAAGCTAAAAAAAAAAAAAAAAAAAAAAACATTTTTCAAGGTATGAACAGTTGTGATATTTTATACACAGACAATATTTACTGTGCAAACTGTCGATTTCTTAAATAAAAATATGAAGTTCATCTGAAGTGTCCAAGTTTTTGTGGATCTTCATCAATGTTGTAAACAATACTAGGGCAGCACTTTTCTTTCTGGATATTTTCGTTTCTCACTTTCACTCCAGTCATTTTCTGCACTCCTCCATGGAGACAGGGGTCTCAGGATCAAAAAGAACGTCGAGCTGTTTTACAGGAGGCAAGGAACTCAGGCCTGAGGATTGCAGTGCCTGCACCAGAGCCTTGTCCAAGAGCTTCTCCCACCAAGCACATATTCTGTGCCCTTCTTCAGAGTTTTGAAGAGTGTAGGCCAGCTCGTGGCTAATGGCTAAGGCAGCTAGATCCCACATGGCCGACTGCAGTTTGAATCCCAGCCCTAGCAGCTTAAAAAATACACTGGGTGCATGTGTGCGTGCCCCAAATCCTGACATGAGAAATGGAGAAGGGATGCAGCATGACCAGCCCTCATCAGGGAGTTCCCCCCCCCCCTCGTGAATGCACATATCCTCTGGCAATTAGTAAATAAATAAAAGTGTTGACCATCCTAGTCTAGAAAAAAAGTCAAGCAAAGAATCATTGCAAGGAAGCAACTGACCAGGTAGGATTGACAACAGGATGGTATTTGGGTTGAGATCCAATTACTAGGAAGTGAGGGATAACAACTTTGCTGATGGCTCTGGAGTCTTGACCAAATGGATATCCCCATCCTTTTGGTTTCTTTAGTGGCAAGATGAAGGGTGTTCCAAGGGCTAGTGAAAGATATGAGAAGACCTTCGGATATAAGGCTTTCAACTACAGGTTGGATCCTTTCCCTGGCTCTAGCTTCAAGGGATATTAGAGAAGTTTGGGTAATGGTTTTCGTAGGCTCCATCTGAATTTTAGTAGATTCTCCTCCAATTCTTTTCCCCACATCATTGGAATATTGAGCCTATAGAGTGTCAGGACAGTGTCCATACCTGCTATAATGCCAGATAAGCTCCTTACCTGGGTTATGCATTAAATCAATGGAAGTAGCAATGGTATTAACAGATTCAACTTGCTCATGAATAGATGAATCCTTTGGAACCTCCCAAAGAGTTCCAAAGTCTCTGGTCTCCATTTCATATTATGATCCCATTTGAAAAGTTTCTCCCTGTTTAATTTGCAGGGGTGGTATCACAAAGCAGGAAGGAATGTTTTGCAATCAAGCACTCAAGGCTTGCAGTTAAGAGCAAGGGAATAAAGAAACTCCGGGTTATTTGAAATGCTTACTACCTGTGTCATATGTTTACCCCCAGGAAGAGGCTGAATAAAAGTGGCAGGGTTTAATGTCGAGAGTAGTGCTTGGATTTCCCAGAGAGTAGAGAGATTGCCATATGTAGTAGGTAAAATTGTGTCCCCCCAAAAGATATGTTCAAGTCTTTACCCTGAAACTTGTGAACTTGCCCTTATTTGGAAATAGTCTTTGTAGATGTGATCAAGATAAGATGAAGTCATACTGGACAAGGATGCACCCTCATCCAATGACTGGTGTCCTTAGGAGAGAGAAATCTGAACCACAGGCAGACATAGGAGAATGCCATGTGGGGTCAGAGGCAGAGACTGAGGTGATGTATTCACAAGCTAAGGAACATCAAGGAACACTAGCAACCACCAGAAGCTAGGAAGAAGCCAGACAGGATTGTCCCCTGGAGCCTTGGCGGGAGCATAGCCCTGCCAATACCTTGATTTTGGACTTCTAGCCTCTAGAACTATGAGGAAAGAAATTTCTGCAGTTTTATACCAACCAGTTTCCAGCAATTACAGCATTTCTCAGAAACTAACACACTATCTGTATTCTTAGTCAGTTCACCTTCAGTGTTTAAGGGTATGTCAGGATATTGGCACTTTTCCTTCCTGGAGGACCTCATTGATCTTTATTGAGGGACTTTTCTTTGCCTTGGCTTTTCTTTTGTAATATGGGACAAGCTTTTTTCTCCAGCGTGCCTCTGTTTTCAGTATCTATGGTTGGTTGGGGAATGGAAGACCTACCTGTTGGATTGCAGGGCCACAAATTTATTTGGGATCCTGTCTTGTTTATAACTCTAATACTCCCAAAACGTCTGCCAGGTGTTGTAGTACAGGTAAAAGGACAATCTCTCATTCTAATTCCTAATTTCCGTTTTCAAATTAGGTCTCCAATTTTAGATTCAACTCCATTAGCAAAATGATGAAAGTCAACTTTCTAGACTCCTAATTGTCATTGTAATGTAGCTTCTAGTCTGCCCCCATCTTTTCTCTGTTTGCAGAGATCCAGTTATGATCCAGTCTCTTTTATTTTTTCTCCATAGGGTATGTGCTCACCAGAGAAACAGAGAGGAAAAGTGAGAAATCACCAACACATCCCATGTGGGGGTGAGGGGGAGGGCCTCACTATAATCCCTTTTCCTCCATTCTCCTCTTGGAATTTTGGGCGCGCGCGCGTGCGCGCACACACACACACACACACACACACACACACACAGTGTGATTTTCAAGCAACTGGATCTGAGACTCAAACCAGGGTTGACCATGTGATAATCCAGTGCCTCAACTACCATGTCACCTGCTAGCCCCCACGGTCCAATAATTTTTTTCTGGTAATATGTTAAGCATAGCTTTTAGGAGATTTTACCTTACATTTTGAGCCTTTTGTGGACTCTCAGATTTATTGTGGACATAGAGATCTTCTTGATCTCTTTCTGGGTGAGTGTAGTCAGTTTTTGCCATTCAGGAGTTAACACTGGAGGTTCTGATCAACATGTGTGATCAACAAGCTGTCATAGGTCAAGCAACTCTGAGTCACATGCACACAAAAATATTCTAAGTTACTCTATGAATAGTCATCCGTCTTGTCTGGGTTTGAGGAAGTCCTTAATTATGGTTCTTCAATCACCTCAGGTCCAAGACCTAAATTCTAAAGCTGTCTACATACCTGACTGAGGGGAGAGATCTTTAAAGAGGGATTTAGGGGTCTTAGATTACTGGGAAAGGACAAGGGCTTGGACATGGGAAAGAGAAAGGAGTGGGCAGACAGGCATGAGGGGGAAAATCAGGAAAAGGGAGAGAGAGGGCTAAGCTTAAGGAGGCAACTAGAGGACAAGACAGGGAGGATTTGCTACTTAAATTTGTCATATTGCTCATTAGCTTTGGCCAAAAAAAATATATTTTTGAAGCCATTTTTTAAAAAATTGCTACAGGGATTTCTCGCTTTCTGTCTCTCTGTCTCTCTCTGTCTCTCTGGCGAGCATGCATGCCCTGTAGCAAAAACTTCTAAAAAAAAAATTGCTACAGAGCACATGCATTCCCCAGAGAGAGACAGAGAAATAGAGAAAATGAGAAAGCACCCCTCAGGAGGATGGCCATACCATATTCTCTTCTCCTCCATTCTCCTCTCAGGACTTTGAGCATGCACGCACAAGAGCCCAGCATGTTTCCAAGCACTTGGTCTGGAACTTGAACAGTGCAGTCAGCCATGTGGAATCTAACTGCCTTAACTGCCATAACACTGACTATCCCAGTGAAGCAATTTTTTAAATCCAAATTCTATTTGGAGACCTACCATTCAAAAATTGTTGCCCATTGGGTCTGAGAAAACTTACTCCCTTTCTTTCCTACGGCATCTCTCAAATAGATAATTTTGTTTAAGTTAATTGCTGCCCAGGGTAGCCACTGCAGGTCCAAATCATCCTTGGAGAAGTTATATTTTCCAGGGATGCACACAAGAATTGGGATTGTAAAAGAATGCCTGTAAGAACGGGTTTTTTCCTGCAGGAGGAGAGGATTTAAACTTAGCCAACACCGTGAGAGCTGGCTGACGACAGTGGGTAGGAATGTAATGTTTGTGTCTCTTGAGACTCAAAATCCAGACGCAGAAGGACCTCATCCAGTTTTATTGGTAACCCATAGAAAAGTTTAGCCAAGTAGTCCAGTCTGGTGAAAACTAACTCATAGGACTATGAGGCTGGCTCCAACAATAAGCTTATTAGCCATATGCTTATGTTCTACCCGAAGATTCTCATTATGACAAACATCTGTAGGCAGTGCAACACAGAAGAGTCAAACAAGACAGCAAAAAACGGTGAAAAGGACTGGGCTGAATCTAC
This sequence comes from Tupaia tana, assembly GCA_026018925.1. Classification (NCBI taxonomy): domain Eukaryota; kingdom Metazoa; phylum Chordata; class Mammalia; order Scandentia; family Tupaiidae; genus Tupaia; species Tupaia tana. The sequence goes on from JAKSZU010000010.1 coordinate 81,344,224, forward strand.
CAAAGATATCAAACAAGTGGATATTGTTAACAAAACAGGTACCAAACAGCCATGGACCTCAATGCAGAGTTTAGACCTGGTTGTGGCATAACCATGTTGGTGCATTAGCCAATATCGGGGAGGAGTGAGGGGCTTCCATAGGCGCCATACCTGGCGGGAGACTGGGATTCTCTGAAGCTAGAAGTGCAAACTGTATTTCAGTGGAGCTACAGGAAGACTGGAAACAAAGACTACCCGAATGAGAACTAGAAAGCCTATTTATTCAGAGTTTGCTATGCAAAGGACTCAGCCACCATTATTTGCTTTTGGCAGAGATTTGAATGTAGGCAGGGGAGTGGGAAAGCTTTATAATGAAAAAAGTTTTCAAAATAACTGCACCATTCTAATATTAAACACAGCTTGGGGATCAGCAGATGCCATAATGATTATGTTGCTGGACTCCCACGTAGTTGAACCTGGTTTGAGTCCTGGACCCTGTGGCTTAAAACTCAAGTTGGGCACCTGTGCATGTGTGCCCCAAAATCAAGAATGGAGTAGAAGGGATTGCGGCATGGCCATCCCCCGCAGGGGAGTGATTTGTTGCTTTCTGTCTCTATCTCTCTGTCTCTCCAGCGAGCGTATGTGCCCTATACCTATACCCTATACCCTAAAAAATCTCTCTTAAAAAAAGAAAAAAAAAATAGCTGGACTGTACTTTGTTACTTTCCCCAAGGGAACTACTTATTTGATAAGCCCTAGTATATCACCTATGATCTGCCACAGATTTTGAGTTATACATTATCTTCTTTCCAATTTCAGATGACACACATGTTCTATTTGACTTAGCTACTTTTTAAAAAAATATAAAAAGCTAGTAATTTAAATCCGCTGATGGGAGAACCTCAATTACTTTTAAAACAACAATTCTAATGAAGGATCAAAAAGCAGTTTAACCCTAACCCTGCTACTTCAGTGTCATGCCAAGTTCCATCTGGAACAGCTTCTGCAGTCTCCTCTCTGAATTTCAGTTGTCTGCACTGCGAAATGAGGATCATAATCTACTCCTCAGAGCTGTGGGGGGATCAGAGGGGTCAGAGAGCGTGGGAAGAAGCAGCCTCTGCCAACTGCACACTCCATATGTGCCAGACTTGTGGCTACATGGTTATGATCAGTAAGGAAGGAACTGGATAAAAGGAGCACAACGAATGTCATAAATGAGAAAGAAAACCCTGTAGGGTCAGCAGAGGAGAACAAAGAAAGAACATGCTTGAGATAGAGGGGAGAGGCCTCACTGTGTGCTACTGCACATGGAGAATAAGGCAAGTTTTAAGTACAATTACACTTATCTTTGCTTAGAGATGGAAAGTTTACCAAAACTCATTCATTTATGCATCTGCAGGGGTGCAGTGAGCACATACAATGGGTTTAGGGCCTGGACCTTGTCTGGGAATAGCTGAGAGTGTAGGAAAGTCGAAGTCCCTAGAGAGAGACAGTCCCACCCAACTTAAAGTTTCCAGGGAGGGCAGAAGGAAACCAGCTTAAACATTTGCCATTCCTGGACATAAAACAGAGGCCTTGTCCAGGGGCCTCTGTGTTTTGCAAACTTCCTAGTTACCATAGGTGGGATGGCAAATACTACTAGAATTACAGCATCTTTACCAAGGGACAGGTGGAGGGCCTAGACTTGGACTGACAACTGCAAAGCTTCCATCCTGGTAATAAATTTACCCCCTGACAGTTCAGTGAGCTGCCATTTATATGGCCTTGTATCGACGCCTTAAAGAATTTTTCCAGTGCATCAGGGGCTCTCTGTCCCATGTGCCAGAGCTCAAGGCTTATCTCTGTACTGCAGCCTGAGCACCCACCAGGCAGGGAGCTCAGTCAGGAGAAGCACCTCGACTTCTCAAGGACCTGGTCAATTTGGCAGAGATGCCCGGGGAGCGCTCCTTGCATGTGCTTATTTTAATCAATCTGATTCCTATTTATTGAACACTTACTATGTGCCACGTACTGCAAGATGAAGAAGAGCAGCTTCCTGCCTCGGGCAGTCCGCTGGCCTCCACAAATTGCTTTTAGAGGTAACCGCACGTGTGTTTCAGCAGGTAGGCGATTAGCCAACAACGCCACGCACGGACCTGGGCTCCGAAGCTGTGCTCCAACACCCGGCTCCGGGCGCGAGATGGGCGGGGCCGGGAGTGGGTGGGCGGGGCCGGGCGCGGCCTCATTTCCTCGCACGCGCCGGAAGTGGCCGTTCTCCGCGGCGGCGCGCCCGGAGGGTGGGCGGCTGAGGCAGCGGCGGCCCCTGCGCGCGGGGCGCCGCCCGGCTGTGCCCGCGGCTCGGGAGGAGGAAGCGGCCAGCGGCCGCAGGGCGCAGAGCGGGAGAGCGCGGTGAGTACGCTGCCCGCCGCTCCCTCCGGCTCGGCCAGGACAGCACGGGCCGGGGATGCGGCTGCTGTCGGGGTCCGGCCGCCTCCCGGGCGAACGCCGCGGGGCCCGTTCCGAGGGTCCTAGCTGACGAGCGTCGGGGGGCCGCCGGTGTCCGGGAAAACCCGCCGTCTCTTCTGAGAGCGGCGCGGCCGGAGACCGTTGGTTTGCGCGGCAGTGCTTTTTCAATCACCGTTTTGTTTTTTTAAGCCAACTCACCATCCCTGCGCCTGTCAGCGGACAAACTTCCGTCAGCCGTGATCTCTGTAAAATAGTTTGCCCTGGCCGCAGCCGCTCTGTCGGAGCGACCCGGGACGGACCCCTGCGCGGTGGGAGTGAGTGGGCCGAGGAGCGGCGCCCGGCCGCCGGCGTCGCAGACAGCGCGTCTGGAGAAGAGCCGCCCGAGCCGGGGGCCCGGGAGTCGTCCGCAGACCGCAGCCTGGCTTCTCCCCGTGGCGATGCTGCCGGGTGGCACCCCGCGGGAGTCTGAAGCTGTTCTGCCGAAGCCCTGGACTCGTTAAACTCGGAGGTATTTTCTAGCTGCTTTTGAGAAATGGAGATGGGATGTGACATTTCTCCGTCAGGGAAGACCTTCATTTCGGGTGGAATGAATTAAGGTTGTCTTTTAGTGTTGTGTTAAAATAGCACCTTCGGTCTTGGAAGTCAGAAGCCGAGTGTTTTATGACTGAGAATGTTCATATTCATTTTATATTCTTATGCTGGTACTGTGTGTTTAAAATTGTCATGTGACGAAATGCAGAAAAGATGTTGGATTTCCAGTGTGTATGGCTCAGAGTTTTGACTAAGTAAGTGCAGTTTTAGGTTCAAACACTTTGGAAATTCCATTTTTTTCCTTTCATTTTTGTTGATAACAAATTATTAATACATTAATAAATCTGAATTGTACAGTAGCTCAATGAAATTTAAAAATGTATTACTTGTGTAGCCACTACATAAATTGTAGCTGTAGAACATTTCCATCATACCAGTTTCCCTTTACTTCTTCCAAACCAGTTATCTGACTTCATCAGCTACCGGTTTTGTCTCTTTTGAGCTTCATACTAATGCACTCATACAGTATGCTCAGCATATTGCTTGGGATCCAACTGTGTGGTATCAGTAATTCTTTTTATTGCTGCATAATATTTCATTGTATGGTACATGACTAACCTGTTGATCAATATCTGTGTTTCCAATTTTTGTATATTGTGTATTTTGGATATCAAATGCTGTGAATGTTCTTCTAAATGTCTTGATTTTTCTAAATGTCTTTATATATTGTCAGCTATAGAATGAGTCATAATATAGACAGAAAATTATATTTTTTGAGAGTTCATTCGCTCTTTTTTGTTGGTGGGGTACACTCACCAGAGAGAGGGAGGCAGTGGGGCATGGTCACATCACATCCCTTTTCTATTTCTTCATCCTGTCAGGATTCTGGGCGTGCAATCACACATACTCAGCATTTTTTTTTCCCTAAATAATTATTTATATAATTTTATTACTTTTTAGTTTGCTATAGGGTATGCATGCTCTAGGCCCAGCACCCAGGATTTTTTTTCAAGCCACATGGGATCCAGCTTCCCTAACCATTAAGCCATAGGGACAATTCTCTCTCTTTTTTATTTTTTATTTTTAAAATGACACGATAATAGTATGTTTTGGTGGGGTATAATGATATTTTCAGCACAAGAATACAGTGCATAATAATTAAATCAGAGTGATTTTTCTTTTTTTCTCAGAGAGGTTTTTGCTATAGGGCGCATGCCCTCGTCCGAAAGACAGAAAGAGACAGGGAGACAGAAAGCGAGAAATCACCTAGGCAGGATGGCCACACCGCAATCCTTTCTTCTCCATTCTCCTCTGGGATCTTGGGAATGCACACACAGCACACATGCTCGCCGGCGTAAGTTTAAGCCACCGGGTATGGGACTTGAACTGTGGTCTACTACATGGGAGTCCAGCGACATAGCCATTACGCTGACTGCTGGTCTCAGATCAGGGTGATTAATAATGATCTCAGTCATTTGTCATTACTTTGTGTTGTGAATATTCAAAATCCTTTTTTAGGTGCTCTGAATTATATAGTTAATTGTTAACTGTTGATATATTCACCCTACTGTGTTTTATAACACTAGAAATTGTTCCTTTTCTTATGTGTAATTATGTTTCCATTAATGAACATACCATACCCCCCACCTTTCCCAGATGATAGTAGTCATTGTTCCATTCTCTACTTCAGCGATCTCATTTTTTTCTATTTCATATGGAAATGAGTGAGATCATTTCTGTTTCTGTGCTTGGCTTATTTTAATTAACATAACACCTTCTGGGCTCGCCCATTTTACCACAGATGACAAGATCTCATTTTTAATAGCTGAATAGTATTTCGTTTTGTGTTACAATTTTCTTTATCCATTCATTTGTTGGTTGAGGTTTTTTGGTTTTTGTTTTGTTTTGTTTTTTTGGTTTTTTTTGAGAAAGATGTTTTTTGCTATTGGGGGAACATGCACTCGCTGGAGAGACCCGACCAAAGGCAAGAAATCACCCCATAGGGGATGACCACGCCACAATCCCTTCTCCTCCATTCTCCTTTGGGGATTTTTTACACACACGCCCCCATAAGTTTTAAGCTGCTAGGTCCGGGACTCAAACTGTGTTCAGCCATGTGAGAGTCCAGCATGGGATTACTGGATTATGCAACAGTTCTATATATACACATTTTTTTTTAGGAACCTACAAACTGTTTTCCATAATGTCTGCACTAATTTACACTCCCACCAACAATGTAAAAATGTTGACCTTTCTCTACGTGCTCACCAATAGCTATTACTTTTTTATCTTTTTGATAATAGGAATTCTCATTGGGATGATGTGATTTTTATTTTATTTATTTACTTATTTATTTTTTTGGCCAGAGGGTGCATGTACTTCATATGCTCACCAAAGAGACAGGAGGCAGAAAGAGAGAGGAGAGAAAGCATCCCTTAATGGGGCATGGCCTTACAGCAGTCCTTCACCTCCATTTCTATCATGTTGGGATTTGGGGCATGCATATACACAAGGCTGGGCTGTTTTCTCAAGCCTCTGGGGCTGGGATTCAAACTATGGTTATAAATGTGTGCTCTGGCTCCCTAAACCACTAGGCCACAGAGCTGGCCTTAATTGTGGTTTTGATTTGCATATCCCTGATGATGAGTGATGTTGAACATTTTTTCATATGCTTATTGACTATTTTTTAAGAATTTTTTTATTTAACTTTATTTATTTATTTATTTTAATTTGACCAGAGAGGGACAGAGAAAGAAGGAAAGTGAGAAAGCAAGCTGCCAGGTCCAGGACTCGAACCATGGTCTGGTCCCACATGGGAATCCATGTGCGAGTCCAGCGCCCTTAACCACCATGCCACCTGCCAGCACCACTTCCTGGCTTTTTAAATGTCTTCTTTTGAGAATTGTTTATTCAGGCCATTTGTCCATTTTTTAAATTAGCTTGTTTGGGGGTTCTGCTGCCAAATTTAAGTTCCTTATATATTCTGGTTATTAATTTCTTGTCAGATGTACAATTTGCAAATATTTTCTCCCACTCTATGGATTGTCTCTTTACTCTGTTGGTTTTTAATTTGCCATGCAAAAACTTTTTCATTTCATATAATCCCATTTTGTCTATTTTTGCTTTAATTGCCTATGCTTTTGAGGGTCTATTAAAAAACTCTTTGCCCACACCAATGTTTTGAACTGTTGCTCCTATGTTTTCTTCTAGTAGTTTCATAATTTCAGATCTTACATTTAAGTCTATAATCCTTTCCAGTTAATTTTTATAAATGATGAAAGATAAGCTCTAGTTTCATTCTTTCACAAATGGATGTCCAATTTTCCCAGCACCATTTATTGAAGAGACCATCTTTTCCCCCATCGAACATTTTTGACAGTATTGTTGAAAATCAGCTGACTGTATATATGTAGATTTATTTCTGGGTTCTTTTTTTTTTTTTTTTTTTTTGGAGAGGTTTTTCGCTATAGGGCGCGTGCGCTCACCAGACAGAGAGAGAGACATAGAGACAGAAAGCGAGAAATCACCCCCCAGGGTGTATGGTCACACCGCAATCCCTTCTCCTCCATTCTCCTCTCGGGATCTTGGGCACGCACGCACACGCGCCCGGCGTGAGTTTTAAGCCACTGGGTCCGGGACGTGAACCGCGGTCGACTACATGGGAGTCCAGCGACATAGCCATTACGCTAACTGCTGGTTCCCTATTTCTGGGTTCTTAAGTTTTGTTGCATTAGGCTATGTGTTGTTGTTGTTTTGCCAGTACCATGATAATTTTGGTTACTGTAAATTTTAATATAATACTGTAGATTTATAGTATTTCGAAATCCAGTGGTGTGATGCCTCAGCTCTATTCTATTGCTCAAGATTGTTTTAGCTATTTAGGATATTTTGTGATTGTATACAAATTTTATGACTGTTTGGAAAAGTACATTTTAATCAACATAAAGTACTCTTTAAAAAAAAGTAATAGAATTTGTTATTTTAACATTAGTCATATAATTTAATATTAAAGATTGGTATAAAATATAACTTATGAGTACAAAACTTAAGTGATTCATTACCATATTATTTACCACATTGGTTATATGTCGTTGACAGCCTTCTATCAGGTCATTACTTATTTAACTGTCTGTTAAATAAGGCAGTTAGATCTGGTGATGAACTGACCGAGGGTGGGTATATCAGGTATGAACTACTTTATTCAAGTTACTAACTCAAGTCTGGTTGTTTGGGGAAATAAAACACCAAAAGATATGACTACAAACAGAATGAAGAATCATGGGATTACAAATCAAAGAACTTACCTTGTTAATATGCTATACAAGTACTAGGTATAAATGTAAAATTTTAGGGCTCGTTACAAAAGTGAGTTTACTTCAGGAGTACAGTAACTTCCACATGTGTACACTTACAATGTGAATCGATAACAAAAATTACTAAGCATTTGTGGGAAATCAATAACATGTTAGAGAAGTTCCAGATCAAACAAATACAAGAACTAGGCTCTGAAGCAATGGAGTTAATGTAAGAAGCGGAAGAAAACTTCCAAATATTCATATTCTTTTTTTTTCTTTTGGAGAGGTTTTTGCTATAGGTTGCATGCGCTCGCCAGAAAGATAGAGACAGAGAGATATAAAGTGAGAAATCACCCCCCCAGAGGGGATGGCCACGCCTCAATCCCTTCTCCCCCATTCTCCTCTCGGGATCTTGGGCATGCACGCACACATGCCTGGCGTGAGTTTAAGCCACCGGCTCCGGGACTCCAACCGTGGTCGACTACATGGGAGTCCAGCAATATAGCCATTACGCTAACTGCTGGTCCCGCAATATTCGTATTCTTAAATTTGGGAGTTTTTAATGCCTATTGAACACATACAGGTTTTCATGAAAAAAAAAAAATCTTGAATATTAAAAAATAGAAAGTAGGAAGCCTGACCATGGCATACTGGTAAAATCTAACACTCTGGGAAGCTGACTCACACGGAAAGATTCCTAGTTCATGTCCAAAGACTTTTCTATGCTTTCTTCTAGTTTTACAGTTTTAAGCTTTCCATTTAGATCTATGTATAATCTATTTTTAATTATGTCATGATGGATGTGAAGTAGTATCTACCTCATTGTGGGTTTAATTTACATATTCCTGTTGGCTAATAATGTTGAATATCTTTTTTGTGTACTTACAGTCTATTTGTATATATTCTTAAAAGAAATACCTATTTAGATCCTTTGCCTGTTGAGTTAGCTTTTTTTAAGGAACTATGTATTTTATTTATCATTATCTTTTTTTTTTATTTGACCAGAGAGAAAGGGAGAGTGAGGAAGCAAGCCACCAGATCCAGAACTTGAACCACAGTCACCCATGTGGGAGACTAGTGCCCCAAACACCATGCCACCTGCTAGCCTCCAGTTATCTTTTTAATACTGAGTTGTGGGGCCAGCAGGTGGCATGGTGTTTGGGGCACTAGTCTCCCACATGCGTGACTGTGGTTCAAGTTCTGGACCTGGTGGTTTGCTTTCTTGCTTTCCCTTTCTCTCTCTGGTCAAAGTAAAATATAACAACAACAAATGGAATTAAATAAATAAATAATTCTTTTAAAAAAATGTACTGAGTTGTGAGCATTCTTTATATATTCTAGACACAAGACCCTTATCATATATATAAGTATTTGTTCCCATTCTGCGGGTCGTCTCTTTACTTTCTTAATGTCCTTTGTAGCACAAAATTTTTTAAATGTCGATGAAGTCCAATTTATTTGTCTTTGGTCTTTTAGTGTCATAACTAAGAAACCATTGCTAAATCCAAGTTCTTAAAGATTCATATTTAAGTTTCATTGTAAAAAATGTGTAGTTTTGGGACCAGTAGGTGGTATGGTGGTTAAGGCACTGGACTTCCACATAGCTAGCCACAGTTCAAGTCCTGATCCTGGTGGCTTCCTTCCTCTCCCTCTCCCTCTCCCTCTCCCTCTCTCTCCCTCTCCTCTCTCCCTCTCCCTCTTTCTCTTTCTCTTTCTCTCTCTCTTTCTCTCTCACATACCCTATAACTAGTTAAGAAGTAATAATAAATTTTAAAATAATTATTTAAACAAATTTATAGTTCTAGTTCTTACATTCAGATCTTTGACCATTTTAAGTTAATTTTTAAATATGATATGAGGTAGCAGTATAATTTCTTTCTTTTTTTTTTTCTTTTTTTGCCTGTACATACTCAGTTATCTCATCACCATTTATTGAAAAAACTATTCTTGCCCCCATTGAATTGCTACCCTTGTTGAAAATCAGTTGACTGTAAAATGCGATAGTTTATTTCTGGTCTCTAAATTTCATTCCATTGATTTGTATATCTTTCTTACACTTTTTTTTTTTTTTTTTTTTTTAGAATAACAAAAAATATTTTACTAAAACAAGATTTACAGAAGTTTCCAGACAAGCCATACAAAATGGTCACAAGCTTCTTTTGAAGGAGTCTACACTTGACAGCAAAGTCACAATGTTATTAGTGAGGGCTGTGATGTTTGTTTAATGTTCCCATTTTGGTTCCCATTTTGGTTCAAACAATCAAGCTTGTCCATCTACAGCGTCTAAATAAAGTTAGACTTGGCTAGAGTGTATATTCTAAAGAACTGATTAGCTGCTTTTAACCAGTGTGATTAGATCACCATAAAAAGGGGGAAAGGAGCCCATAAAATTGAAATAAAACCACCTCACCCTCTCAAAAAAAATAAAATAAAGGAAACACCCACATCCCTGCAGCTAACCCTGACAACTGCCTTCATTCAGTGCTTTATACTTAAACCATGATGAGGGAAATGAATAAAAGCAGCAAGGGGCCACTGCTTTTAAACATTTCACAACAATCCAGATGATACTTCTAGCCTCTGCTCATGCTTTACAACAGTGAATCAGGACAAGACATAGATTTGCTAATGTGCATTTAATCACCAAAGGACTGAAGATGCCTGGGCTTTTATTCTGTAATGTTTCTAATACTGTGTCCATTAAATGCAAACAGAAAAGGAAGAAGTCTTGGCAGAACAGGAGAAGTGATGCACACTTGATGATCAGATCAGTTTAAATATTATTCATGGCATATAGCCTAGTCCATGCTCTAGCTTTTTCTTTCTTTTTATTTATTTATGTTTTTTGGAGAGGTTTTTGCTATAAGGGCGCGTGCGCTCTCCAGAGAGACAGACACAGAGAGACAGAAAGCAAGAAATCACCCCCCAGGGGGCACGGCCACACCACAATCCCTTCTCCAGTCTCCTCTCGGGATCTTGGGCAAGCACACACCACGCCCGGTGTGAGTTTAAGCCATGGGGTCCAGGACTCGAACCGCGGTTGACTATATGGGAGTTCAACGACATAGCCATTACACTAACTGCTGGTCTCATAGTTGTTTCTATGGCTTGGGCTTCATTGGTCTTCCGCTGCTCTGCTATATTATTTGGTAATGGATCATCTGGATTGGGAGCACTTAACAAAGCCTGGATTGATAGCAGAACTGTGGATCTGCAGTGCTGGGAACCACTTATCTTTCAAAATATCTAAACATAGTCTTCCCAACTTCTTTACATTAGGATGATAAATTTTGGTCATGAAATGTACTTTCGGGGCTGCCATTGGGTATTCTTCTGGAAGGAATAGTTCAAGTTTGAAAGTCCCTTTCTCAGAAGGGGAATCCTGCAGGGCCAGCAATGACCACATGAAAATAACGGGCATTGCTCTCATCTGGTTCTACTTTAATGCCAGGAACTGGTTCTGCCAGCAAACGCTGGGTTTCCTTGATGATCCTGTGGGGCAGCCCTGCCATCTTGTCAGATCCCTAGTTCAGCCTCTGGTCTCCACTCACACTTTCTTGATCACCTTTGTCTTTGCAGTAATTTTTGAAATAGAGAAGTCTGAGTTCTCTGCTTTTGCTTCTTGTTCAAGATTGTTTTGGCTCCTCTCAGTCAGTGTCTTATATTTCTGTATGAATTTTAAGATCACCTTGGCAATATCTGCAAAGAAGCCAGCTTGGATTTTGAAGAGGATTGTGTTGAATCTGCCCTCTTAATATTAAGGCTTCTGGTTTTTTCCAAAAAACTTTTGAATATTTTTCCTCTTATAAACATGTTTATCATTTATAGTCTTCAAAAATTATTTGCACTTGTATAACCTATTTTTTTGCACCCACTATCCACCATTCACACTCTACCAACCACTTCCCCCCCTTACTGTCACTAGCGTGTGTGTTTGTGTGCATATATGTATGTGTGTGTGTGTGTGTGTGTGTGTGTGTGTGTGTGTGTATGCCACAGTTTTTCAGCCCAGTCAGTTTTTGGACACTTAGGTTGGACATTTAAGTCCAGTTAGAATAACTAAGATTGGGAGCCAGCAGTTAGCGTAATGGCTATGTCGCTGGACTCCCACGTAGTCAAATGCAGTTCGCGTCCGGACCGGGTGGCTTAAAACTCACACCGGGCACATGTGCATGCATGCCCAAGATCCCGAGAGGAGAATGCAGGGGAAGGGATTGCGGTGTGACCATCCCCGCTGGGGGGTGATTTCTCGCTTTCTGTCTCTCTGTCTCTGTCTGTCTGGCGAGCGCACGCGCCCTATAGCAAAAACCTCTCCAAAAAAAAAAAAGAGTAAGATTAAAAATAATAATAATAAAGAATCACAAGTGTTGGTGAGGCTGTGGTGATAATGGAATTCTTACACTGTTGGCGGGAATGTAAATTAGTCCAGCCTCTGTGGAAAACAATATAGAGATTTCTCAAAAATCTACAAATAGAACTTCCATATGACCCAGCAATCCTACCTCTTGGTATCTACCCAAAGGATAAGAAAACAATCAGAAAGACATCTGCACATCCATATTTATTACAGCATTATTTATAATTGCTAAAACATGGAACTAACCTACGTATCCAATATTAAGTCTTTAACTCATGAGTATAGGTGCCTGTTTATTTAAATCTGTTTAATTCTTTTAACAGTGTTTTGAAATGTTTCAGAGTACAAATCTTATAAATGGAATTGTTTTCTTACTGTCATTTCTAAATTGTTCGTTGTTAATATATAGAAATAAAATTAAATTTTGGGTGCTGATATTATATCCTGCAACTTGGCTGAACTCATTTATTATTAGTAATAATTTTTAGTAAATGCCTTAGGATTTTTTGTATACAGGATCAGATAATCTGCAGTTAGGGATAGTCTTATTTCTTTCTTTCCAATCTGGATACCTTTTACTTTATTTTCTTGCCTAATTTCCCTGGCTAGAACTCCTCTAGTACAGTGTTAAGTGACAAGAGCAAACATACTTGTCTTATTTCTGATCTTAAGGAGAAAGTATGCAGTCTTTCAACTTTAAATATGTAGTTAGCTATGGGTTTTTTTTGTACATGATTTTTATCATGTTGAAGTTCCCTTCTGTTCCTAATTCGTTGAGTGGTTTTATCAGGAAAGGTTGGATTTTGTAAGATTCTTTTTATATGTTGATTGAGATGATGATGTGAGTTTTTTCTTTTATTCTTTTGGTATAGTGTATTAACTGATTTTCAGGTGATAAAACCAACTTTCCATTCCTGTAATAAATCTCTCTTGGACATGGTGTATGATCCTGTTCACGTGTTGCTGGGTTCATCATGCTATTATTTAGTTGAGGATTTTTGTATCTATATTCATATGAATTATCGATCCGTAGTTCTTTCAACATTTTGTCTGGTTTTGTCATAGTAATACTGACCTCATAGAATAGATCAGAAAATGTTCCATCCTCATCTGGTTTTTTTGGAAAAGTTTGTGAAGAATTGATATCAATTCTGGGCTAGCTCCAGAGCACAGTGTTAATTCACTGCTCAAAGAAGCTAGATCCCACGTGGCAATCATAGTTCAAATCCCTGATCAGCCTGAAGCATGCCAGGTATGTGTGCAAGTGCCCAAGGCTCAGTAGGCTGGATGGGCTAGACTATCAGTCCCCAACTTCTTTGGCACCAAGGACCAGTTTTGAAAATCTTTCCATTGGGTGTGTGTGTGTGTGGGGGGGAATGTTCTGTTATTATTACATTGTAATATTATAATGAAATAATTATACAATTCACCATAATGCAAAAGCAGTGAGAGCCCTGAGCTTGTTTTCCTGGTACTAGACTGTCCTAAATAGATTCTCCTGTGAGAATCTAATGATGCCATTGATCTCACAGGTGGAGCTCAGGCAGTAACGGAAGTGTCTGTAAATACAGATGAAGCTTTACTTGTTTGCCCACCGTTAACTTCCTACTTTATAGCCTGTTTCCAACCACTGCCTGCCTCCCCAGTGATGTGGGACCCCTGGGTTAGATGCCCTGAAGGAATAGGGAAAGGAGATTGTGATGTAGCCAGACCCTGTGAGGGGTGCTCCTTTCTCTCTCTCTCTTTCCTTAATTTTAATTTTTTTTAGTTTGCTGTAGGGTAATGTGAGCTTACTAGAGAGAGATAGAGAGAGAGGGGAAGTGAGAACTCACTCTCCAGGGGCGATGACTGTGCCACCATCACTTCTCCATTCTCCTTTAGGAATTTTAGATATGTACGGACATGCACCCGGTGTGTTTTTCAAGGTGCCAGGTCTAGTACTCAAACCACGCAATTGGCCATGGAGAATCCAACTTCTTAACCACCATGCCACTGTCTGGCTCTCCTTTCTCTTTCCCTCTCCCTCTCTCAGACTCACTCTCATGTGTGTATGCACTCACTGTATGAATAAAGAAAAAAACATATTAATTTTGTTAAGGTTTTTGCCATAGGGTATATGTGCTTACCAAGGGGGTGGGGAGAGAGAGAGGAAAAGTGAGATATCACCCCCTAGGGGGATGACCACACTGCAATCTCTTCTCCATTTTCCTCTTGGGATTTAGGGCACACACACACATGCCTTGCGTGATTTTCAAGCTGCTAGATCTGGGACTCAAACCGTGGCGGGCCGTGTGGGAGTCTCACACCTTCACCGTGCCACTTGCTGACCCCTCAGTATTAATTCTTATCTGAATGTTTGGTAGATTCTACCAATGAAGCCATCTGGGACTGAACTTTTCTTTTTTTTAAAAAAAAAATTACTTATTTAGTTTTATTTATCATTATTACTATTTTCTAATTTAACCAGAGAAAGAGAAAATGAGAAAGCAAGCTGCCAGGTCTGGGACTTGAACCTCAGTCGACCATGTGGGAGTCCAGTGCCTTAACCAGCCCACCACTTGCTGGCCCCTGGACTTTTTTTTTGTGGGTAATTCTTTTATTACTAATTCAAGCTATTGTTACAGATTTGTTTACATGTAGTATTTCTTCTTAAAGCAGTTTTGTTAGTTCTAGGAATTTGTTTCTTTCATTCAGTTGTCTTTTAAAGGGAGTTAAACATTAACAAAAATACATGTACATATATTTTTGGAGAGGTTTTTGGTATAGGGTACATGCGCTCACCAGAAAGAGACAGAAAGTGAGAAATCACCCCCCAGGGGGGGATGGCCATGCCGCAAACCCTTCTCCATTCTCCTCTCAAGATCTTGGGCATGCATGCACAAGCGCCTGGCATGAATTTAAGCCACTGGGTCGGAGACTCGAACCACGATCAACTAGGTGGGAGTCCAGTGACATAGCCATTATGCCAACTGCTGGTCCCTAACAAAAATCTTTTAATTATTAGTAGTTAACATTTTTAATGCTTTTCTTTCTTTGTGTAGAACCTTACTTAAATCTGGTATTATTTTCCTTCTGCCCAAAGGACCTTATAGGACTGATCTGGTAGTGATAAATTCTTGTAGTTTTTCATGTCTAAAGTATTTTATCTTTGTCCTTCAAAGACAGTTTTTCTGAGGATAGAATTCTAGGTTGATGTATTTTTCTTTTCAGTTCTTTAAAAGTATTGCTCCACTATCTTCCCACTTGGTATTGCTTCCAAAGAGTAAACTGTTACTGTCTTTTGTTTCTGTGTTAACATGAGTAAACTGTTACTGTCTTTTGTTTCTGTGTTAACATGTTGTATGTTGTTTATATGTCTGCTTTTAAGATTTTATCTTATCATTGGGTTTGAGCAATTTGATTATCATATGACCCATTATGGTTTTTAGTCTAGAGCTAATTATTTCTCACTACTGAGGCAAGACCTTTTTGAATATTCTACCCAGTGCCCCATGAATTTAGAGGTTTTCCAGTGTAACTGGTGGGAACATGCACAGTTATTGGCTCTTATGAATGCTTGATTCTATGTCCTTTAATTGTGTGGTATTTTTTTTTTTTAGTCTGTTAGTTTCTTCGTAAAGCACTGATAAGTGCTTTGCTGAATACCGAAAGGGTGCCCTTTTCAGATCTCTGGAGTTTTATTTCTCTGTGCTGCTCTCTCTTCTGGTACTGTATCATTTGAACCCTAGCTTCTTCGTCTCCTCAGACTGTTAGCTCCATTCCATTAGTTCAAAGAATTTGCTGGGCTCTGCTTAAGGTTCCCCTCAGTTTTGGCTTAGAAACAGGCAATAAGCTGGGGGTAATCACTTGTTTCTTCATTCTTCAGGATTCGCTATTTTCTGTTTGTTTTTGTTTTTGCTATAGGGCATGTGTGCTCACCAGAGAGAGAGAGAGAAATAACCCCACAGGGGAGATGGCCACACTGCAATCCCTTCTTCTCCTTTCTCCTCTCAGTATTTTGGGCACACACACACCTGACATGTTTTTCAAGCCACCAGTCCAGAACTCAAACCTCAAGGTCAGCCCTATAGTTTCCAGCTGCCTTAATCCCACCATGGCCTAACCCAAGAGTCACTGGTTTTTATTACCTGTGTTCAATTTTCCTGAAAACTGTTTTTTCATTCAGAAGGGTTATTTTATGGGTTGTTTGTTTTCATTATCTCAAGCATGAGAGTAAATCTGGTCCTTGTTACTCCATCTTGGCTGTAAGAAGAAAAAAATCTCTAGTTTGTTTTAGAGAGTTAGAATTTGTGGCTTCTAGGGACCTGCAGATGGCGTAATGGCTTTGTCGCTGGACTCTCATGTAGTCGACCACGGTTCAAGTCCTGGACCCGGTGGCTTAAACTCCCGCTGGGCACATGTGCATGCATGCCCAAGATCCCAAGAGGAGAATGGAAGAGAAGGGATTGTGGCATGACCATCCCCCCTGGGGGGTGATTTCTCACTTTCTGTCTCTCTGTTTCTCTTTTTGGCAAGTGCATGCACCTTCCAGCAAAAACCTCTCCAAAAAAAGAAAAGATCTTTGATTTCTTTTTTTAAATTACATGCCTTTGACAACTCATTTTCTTATCCCCATAGTATCCTTTTCTTTTCTCAGAACACTTAACTAACCCACATTTCTGCTTAGATAGTTGGTTAGGATTAACTCTGGGCTTTGAGTGACCCTTATTTATGATAAAAGCATATTATATAGAATGATGACAGTTAAAGATGTAACAGCAGAAAAATTGATGTTTTTTCTGATACAATCATACACTGCATAATGATGTTTAGATGAGGGACTGCATATACAATAGTCCCATAAAATTATAAAAGCTATGCCATATAGCCTAGGTGTGTAATCAGCTATAACATATAGGTATAAATACATTGTATGGTGTTCACACAGTAACCAAATCACCTACTAATGCATTTTCTCAGAATGTATCCCCATCATTAAGTAACCCATGACTGTAGTCTTCACATATTCACGACTGTTATAATTTAGTCTTCCAGGATGTGGCCAAAGAGTTCCTTCCCTTCAGCAACCAGGCAAGTTAGATTTTAAATAGAATCTTTTATTTTTAGCAATTACAGAGCTATGCAACTAACAATTATGTTCTAAAGTAATTACAATAGCCTTTCTTTTATTTCAGTGGAAAGTTTTAAGCTGTAATATTAAATGGTGTGTAAGCTGTCTCAAAATTTACATATTGTTTAATGGGGTAGAAAGATAGAGGGACCTTAGCTTTAATGCTAACACTTAATAGTTATATTACTTTATTTAAATATTTTCACGTCTGAGACTTTTTTTTCTTATACAAAGTGAAGCTAATATCAGCACTGTTCTAAAGGATTGCGTGAGATATGAATAAAAAATACTTTATAAATCAGCGCTTTTCAGGATTTTTGGATGACAGCCCATTTAAAAATACGTTTTACATGGAGATCTCATTCATATATATATATAACCACAGGCCAGCCAGTGGCGTGATGAAGACAGTTGGATCCCACATGGCCAACTGTACCATTTGAGCCTCGGACACAGTGGCTTATAAAACATGCCAGGGGGAACCAGCAGTTAGCGTAATGGCTATGTCGCTGGACTCCCACGTAATCGACCGTGGTTCGCGTCCGGGACCCGGTGACTTAAAACCCACACTGGGTGCGTGTGCGTGCGTGCCCAAGATCCCAAGAGGAGAATGGAGGAGAAGGGATTGCGGCGTGACCATCCCCCCTGGGGGGGTGATTTCTCGCTTTCTGTCTCTATGTCTCTGTCTGTCTGGCGAGTGCACGCGCCCTATAGCAAAAACCTCTCAAAAAAAAAAAAAAAAAAAAACATGCCAGGCATGTATGCATGCCCAAAATCCCAAGAGGCTAATGGAGGTGAAGGGAGCAGTGTGGTCATCCCCTTGGGGGTGATTTTTCACACTCTCACCTTTTTTCCTCCTGTCTTTCTGGCTAGTGAAAGTGCCTTATAGCAAACTTTAAAAAAAAATAAAAATAAAATAAAACAAAAGAAACACAACACAAAACATTATTATACATGATTCATACTGATATTTTCTGTTCTAGTTTATTGAAAAGCAACCTTTACTAGTGACCCAATTATGAGTCAGAGCTTACAATTTAGAATGCATTGTCTATATTAAGGGAAAAAATGTGAATTAACATATTAACCAAAAGTTGTGGTACTTAGATTACATACTTTTTCTGGTGAGATGTGCGCTTACCAGAAAGACAGAGAGAGACAGAAAGTGAGAAATCACCCCTCCAGGGGGATGGAATCCCCCATGCTGCAATCCCTTCTCCATTCTCCCCTTGGGATCTTGGGCATGCACGCACACGCGCCCAGTGCCCAAGCCACCACATCTGGGACTCGAACCACGGTCAACTACACAGGAGTCCAGAGATGTAGCCATTACGCTGTCTGCTGGTCCCAGATTGCATACTTTTAGTTCTGTTACCAAGCTTTACTTTAAAACAATTTAAGTATAATATGGTTAAGTATGTATACTTTATTAACAGCTTATGTAAGATTATGTCCCCACATTTCCAGGTCTAGTCTTTTCCTTAATAAGTGGGCATGTAATAACTTGTAAATTGTTAAAAGTGATATCTCTAAGTTTATCTTTTAAATAATAAGATAATATAATAATAATAATGGTTTTCTATGCTAAGGATTATGGCTTTTAGGTATCATAAGGTCCTAAAACTGGTAACAGTTTTGCATCCTTGTTTTTTAATTACACAGTATTTCTTCTTTTTTTTTTTTTTTTTTTTTTTTTTTTGAAGAAGTTTTTGCTAGAGGGCACGTGTGCTCGCCAGACAGAGAGAGACAGAGAGATAGAAAGCGGGAAATCACCCCCCAGGGGGGATGGCCACGCCCCAATCCCTTCTCCTCCATTCTCCTCTCACGATCTTGGGCACACGCGCACATGCGCCCGGCGTGAGTTTAAGCCACCGGGTCCAGGACTCGAACCGCAGTCAACTACGTGGTAGTCCAGCGACATAGCCATTACGCTAACTGCTGGTCCCGTTTACACAGTATTTCTTAAAATGAAATTTTTTTCCTGCTGTTTTCTTTATCACTTAAACAAGACTTACAATCAGTAAGACAGATGCTGTCATAGTAAAAGACTCCCTTGTAGTGAATTAAGTTTTTCAGGATACTTGGTTTTCATTTGGTTTAGTAAAGTAATAAATGGCTAATAGAAGTTAAATCCATTATTTATAGTCTACTGGTTATAAGACGTTTTAAACTGTTCTACATTTTATACAGACACAGAGAATACAAATTGCTGCGTTTTCCACAGAGGACATACAGGCTTTTGTAATCATTAAGGAAGTGAATTGGACTGGTCAGTTCCCTACTGGTGATCTTCCATAGGTTCTGTTGCACTGGGGAAATAGTACTATTAAAAACCTGCTGTCGTTATCACATTATTTTTCTTGGCAAACACTTTGTTAAGCCCCCCTGTCACCCTTTTCCTAAGTTTAACCTTTATTTCTAGAGTTATGGTCCTGGGTTTAGAAAGAGCCACTCACTAAAGAATTTACACAACTAATAAGTGCATGAGAGGTGGCATGTAAGTTTATAAATTTGTGTATAGTTTTTGAGCTTTTTTCTCAGCAGATAAACATGATCAAAATGTTCATGTTTTTTCTTTATATGGACTCCAGACCTTTTCCACACTTGTAGGAAATCTGTGACTGTGTAACACAGTGGAAAGAATTATATGATCTAATGCTCAAATAATCTACTTCAAGACTTTGGATATAAAAATGTTTTCTTAATGTGTTTTCCAGATGTCTGTGACCTCTGGAATTGTTTTTCTCCCCACTTATTTTAAGGCTCCTAGATTGGCCAAATCGAACAATAGAAGTTAATGCAGTAGAATGCTTGAATTGAATAAACTAGAAGAAAGTATCTCTCTGGGAGATCATTATTATTGTAGCAGAAACAGTTTATAGATTCTCAACTCCCAAATGGTTATATGCTTAGCTAGGATATGGCATGTTAATTGAAATATTACATTAATAAAGAGTTGTAAGCCATGTAATTTTCAAATAATTAGGGAATAGTAGAATCTATGTAACAGAAATTATGCAGAACATTTTTTTTTCATTTTAATGTTTCTTTGAGTCAGGAGGTTATGAGTATTTAGATATACTGGTTTAAAGTATTACATATATTTTAATGTTTCATAAGATACTTTTTTTTTTTTTTTTGGAGAGGTTTTTCCGCTATAGGGCGCGTGCGCTCGCCAGACAGACAGACAGAGACATAGAGACAGAAAGCGAGAAATCACCCCCCAGGGGGGATGGTCACGCCACAATCCCTTCTCCTCCATTCTCCTCTCGGGATCTTGGGCACGCACGCACGCACACGCGCCCGGCGTGAGTTGTAAGCTACCGGGTCCGAGACGCGAACCGCGGTCGACTACGTGGGAGTCCAGCGACATAGCCATTACGCTAACTGCTGGTTCCCGATACTTTTCTTAATATTTCTCCCAGTATTTACTACATATTCTAGTACCTCTCATGGTGCTCTACATATTATAGTCACATAGCTAAGTTTACTGAAGCTACCAGCAATTTGATACAGTTAAGGAAACAAAATTCTGATTGATTCTGATCTGTTTCTTTCAGAAAAGTCACCATCCATGTAATGGATTTTATAGATCATATTGCTTTATTCTGGATATCATGGTAACAATACAGGAAGTATCCATAATTTCTCATTTCTACAAGTAGTCATGACTGCTGAAGAAAGAAAGTTTTAAAGCTACAGCACGATTTACTTGGTACCTTTCATGGAATTTCTGATTTTTTGTTTGTTTAATTTTTGATAACTTTGCTAAAGGTATGAACCAGCAAAGAGCTTATCTTGTTAGGCAAGTCCACAGTAGTAAGAATGCCTAGAAGAGGACTGATCCTGCATACCCGGGTCCACTGGCTGCTGCTGGGCCTAGCATTGCTCTGCAGTTTGGTATTATTCATGTACCTTCTGGAATGTGCCCCTCAAAATGATGGAAGTGCATCTCTTCCTGGTGTCATTGGGGAAAATTATGGTAAAGAGTATTACCAAGCCCTCCTACAGGAGCAAGAAGAACATTATCAAACAAGAGCAGCGAGTCTGAAACGCCAAATTGCCCAACTAAAACAAGAATTACAAGAAATGAGTGAGAAGGTGAGATCATTTCAAGAGAGGAAAAATGCAGGGCCTAATGGCATCAGCTATCAAGGCAACAAAGAGCAAACACCAAGTGACCTATTAGAGTTTCTTCATTCCCAAATCGACAAAGCTGAAGTTAGTGTAGGAGCCAAACTGCCCAGTGAATATGGGGTCATTCCCTTTGAAAGTTTTACCTTAATGAAAGTGTTTCAATTGGAAATGGGTCTCACTCGCCATCCCGAAGAAAAGCCAGTTAGAAAAGACAAACGAGATGAATTGGTAGAAGTCATTGAAGCTGGCTTGGAGGTCATTAATAATCCTGATGAAGATGATGAACAAGAGGATGAGGAGGGTCCTCTTGGAGAGAAACTCATATTTAACGAAAATGACTTCATAGAAGGTAATGTGAAACATATGTTAATCAGTATTTATGTTAGTATGACAAAATGCTAGTATGGTGTGCTGTTAATAGTCATTATCCACAGTATTAAAAAGTTTAAGTATTTACCAATTCATTCTACCATGAATTTTAAGTGATTTTTTAGAGAAAGAATAAGATCACAATAAAAGTAGAGAATGGGGACCAGGGAAATAGAATAAATATAAGCTTAGAGGAATACAAACTACTGAGGTCCAAGGGCTCTCTTGGGCTATGTGTGTATCCATGTGTTTGTGATTTCCATTGCTCTTTTATCTGGTCTTGATGAGCCTTTTTTATGTTTTTAAAAATTGATTAACTTAGGCTTGAAATTTAAAAGCTATTTAATAAAGAAAAAATAATTGATTTAGTAGACTAGAGATTTCCTTGTCAATGATTTCCCTTTCAATGAAGGTAAAGCACATGTCAGAACATCAGAAAGGTATACATAGTTTTAAAAAACATATTTGGCATTTAGAAAACTAAGAAAATAACCTCTTTTCCTAATATAGACTGTAAAAAGGGCTTGAGATTTTTATATATCAAGATGGGACATGACTCAGAGAATGAGAGTCACTGCTATAAATTTAAAATATATGTTGATTGATAGAAACAAGTTTAATCATGGATTCCCTACCCTTCGTCTCTCTTAACATCCCCTGCTAGATTTTTATTGCAAGCTTAAAATACTTGAGGATATTAATCTTTCTTTAAAGTTATCTTTGCTTGATTCTACAAATTTGTATACCAAAAGTAGTTTTTTTGACCCCCGTCATTATGGCCATCACTTGTTGTATGTACTATTGTGTAATACATTAAGACCTTTTGCACTGCCTGAAAAGAAAGGGAACTATTCTAGTTTCGTATTCTGCAGCTGCTGTTTATCTTATAACTCTCCTTGGCCTCTGTCATTTTCAAGATTTTTCCTTGCATGAAACAATTTTGTCCCTCACTTTTCCTCTACCATGCCACTGCCCTTACCACCAATATAATTACTTACAACAACTGAGTAACCCCTCTTCCTCTTCCAGACTTTAGCTTAGATGTTAGTTCTTCCAGGAAGTCATCTCCAACCTCAAGTCTAATATAGCAATGTTTCCTGGGTCCCCTGTCATATCAATATGGCATTACCATTACCCACTTCCTGATTTGTAGTTCCTGCTAACTGTAAGTTTCAAAAGGGTTGAGACCAAATCTATTGATTGTTCACCATTTTACTCATAGATATTGACTGAGTGACTCACATATCTGTAGGTATAACCTTCTCTCTCCTGAGTGTCACACGTAAAGATCAGAGTGCCAGTAGACAGCCATACTGTTCTCCCCAGAACATCTCAGATCACTGTGTTTAAAAGTATACTAGTTTTCTTTGTCTGACTTTACAGATAAAGAATAAAAAATAGAGTTTTATAAAAATAAAAATTTGTGTATGGGGGAATCTTCAAAAAGTTCATAAAAATACTTATTATGAAGAAAATATGCACAGGTTTCAAGGGTTTTTTGCACTAAAATAAATTTTTACTTTAATTCTGTTTCTCATGAACCTTTAAAAATATTTATGCACACACATACATATATATATCAGATAACTATATACTGTTATTATTTATTTTTTTGACTCCCTCACTAGGTGGGCCTCTCCTCAAAACTGGGACCATGTGACTATATTACCAGTGACTGTGGAACTAAGGCACTTGATTAATTTTGTTTAGTTGAACCAAGCAATAGAAGCTTTGACTCTTGCATACAGAATTTAACATTGCTTAGTGGTCTAGTTCTTTGGCACAGTGGTAATGCACTGCTCAAGAGAAGCTTGATCTCATAGTAACCGTTATTCAAATAACTGACCCTGATCAGCTGGACGGTCACAGGGCACATGTGCCAGTGTCTGAGATCTGATGGATTGGAGGACTGAAGTAATGGGATTACAGCATGGCCAGACCCTGTGGAGGGTACTCATCTCTTTCTTTCTCACTCTCACATATGCATGTATGTGCTCTGTCATGAATAAAGAAAATAATTTTTTTAAAGTATTGCTCAAAGTAATTTCTTTGTCACATGGTTATTATGTTGATTGGATCTACTATTAAGAGAGCATATGTAAAAAGAAATAGTTGTCACTTGGACATATTTTATGGATCAAATAAGATGATAGCATAGCAGTGAATAGTTTTTTAATCATTCCTTCTTTTCTTTCTTTCTTTCTTTTTATTTTATTTTATTTTTTTGAAAGAGAGTGAGCATATGCATGTGGAAGGAGGAGAAAGAGAGCTAGGATCTTGCCATTGCAATCTGCCCCCAGCCTCCCAGCTAGCTAAGATTATAGGTGCACACTGTTACATCAGTTCTGTCTAGGTTGGTACAGGATCTGGTCTCATAGCAGCACCGTATCAACACAGCATGGCTGGGCCCTTTTCTTTTGAAGTAGTTGTTACTCACTATTCAGTCAGGAGAAATATTTTCACAAATACAAAAAACTTTACTACTTTTATACTTTTGATCTTTGAGTAAAACCTGTATTCCCATTGAATTTGTAACTTTGATATGGAGACATCTTTGTTTCTCTTTCTTTTAGGTTATTATCGCACTGAGAGAGATAAGGGCACACAATATGAACTCTTCTTCAAGAAAGCAGACCTTATGGAATATAGACATGTAACCCTCTTTCGCCCTTTTGGACCTCTCATGAAAGTAAAGAGTGAGATGATTGACATTACTAGATCAATTATTAATATCATTGTTCCACTTGCTGAAAGAACTGAAGCATTTGCACAGTTTATGCAGAACTTCAGGTAACTGTCATTATTTGGCTAAGTTCTCCTTAAGAAAAATCACATTCCATGCATGTTTACCTAATTTATCTTCACCAAATGTGATTACTTAGAATTACAAAATAAATTCATAGGCTTTAGGGGAACTTTTTAATTTTTTCTTCTTAAAGCATGTATTATTAACAATTTGAACTATGAGATTAAGGTTGACAATTTATTAGAACAAGATTTGATGGCCTTGTAATTGTGTATGAGTGTATTTTAGAACAGATTGACTTTTTTTTTTTTTTTTTTTTTAGTTTTTGTGGTAGGGCCCATGCATTGTATAAGAGAGAGAGAGAGAGAGAGAGAGAGAGAGAGACAGGGAAAGTGAGAAATCATCCCCCAGGGGGGATGGACATGCTATATTCCCTTCTCTTCCACTATCCTCTCAGGACTTTGAACATATATGCACACACGCCTGGTGTGCTCTTCAAGCCACCGGGTCCAAGTCATGACCTGCACAGTTGGCCATGTGGGATCCAGCACCTTAACCTCTATACCACCTTCTAGCCCAGGACAAGTTGAATTTTTAAAAATGAACTTTATGGAGGCATTATTTACATACAATAAAATCTACATATTTAAAGGATATAGGTTTTGTGACTTATGACAAATGTGTACATTCACAACTACCACACCAATCAAGATACAGAACATTGCTATCCCCCAAGGAAACTCCCTGGAAAACTATTTGAGTTTTAAGTTGGAAATAAATTCAGAAGTATAGCCATTCAACTAACAATAGGAGAAAGTTATTCCATCTTGGGAAGCAGAGAATTTATAAAGTTTTTTTCTTTTTTGTCATTACACATGAATATATTTTAATACTGAAGTGTTAAAGAATTAATAACTGTACATTAGGATAAATATTTGAGGAAAATATTGCTATTTAGCTTTAATAATTGCTGTATATTAAATACTTTAATTTAAAAATACTCTAAATGCTTTAATATACTAGTTTTAATACTTCATGATCTTAATTTTTATTTTCTTATTGATAGTTTGGATTTTAAAAGTTAGTTAAGGGACCAGTAGGTGGCGTGGTGGTGAAGGCACTGGACATTCCCACATGACTGACCATGGTTCAAGTCCTGAACCTGATGGCTTGCTTTCTCACTTTCTCTCTCTCTCTGTGTGTCTCTCTCTGGTCAAAATAAAATAAATAAATGAATAAATAAAATTTTTTAAAAAGTTAACTTTAACAGCAGACGATCTAGAGGTCATACTCCCAAATGAGTTTTCCTGTTTGAAATAACTTGATTGAGATCTGATTTCCTAAAGCATTTTTTTATTGCCTTTCTTAAAAATGCCTTCAGAGGCTATATTATTCTTTTCAGTAAATAGTCTCAGTCATAGGACCAGCAGATGGCATAATGGTTACATTGCTGGACTCCCACATAGTCAACCACAGTTCGATTCCCAGACCCAGCAGCTTAAAACTCATATTGGGCATGTGTGAATGCATGCCCAAAATCCTGAGAGGAGAGTATAGGAGAAGGGATTGTGGCATGTCCATTTCCCCGGGAAGTTCTTGCTTTCTGTCTCCGATGAGTCTGTACACCCTATAAGAAAATATATCTCTTAAAAATAATAATATAATAATTTTAGTTGTGGCAAATATTTATTCCTTGATGATAGATATAATTTTTGGAATTAGCCAGTCTGAAGACAAAATAACTCTGGACCCAAAACTTGAATATTTATTTATTTGGTTTTGAACTCATTGGATTTACTGCTTGAGTAGCTTATAATTTGCTTCTGAAAGAAATCCTAAAGCAAAAGTTCCAAACCTTTATAGAAATATGACAACAATGTTGGATTGCTCCCATAGCCCTCTAAGGGTTGTACTCATTGAGACAGACTTTGTGCATTTGCTGTAATACCATCAAGAAGAATATAGCAATATTTACCTAATGCATCATGTGATTTCATTCTATATCAGTAATGCCTCATTTTTCATTGTTGTTAAAGCTTCATGTGATAACTTTCTGAATGGGCAATGCCTCATGTGTTTTTTAAATAAACTTTATTTTTCAATTCTGTTAGGGATGTTTGTATTCATCAAGACAAAAGGATTCATCTTACAGTGGTGTATTTTGGTAAAGAAGGATTGTCAAAAGTCAAGTCTATCCTAGAATCTGTCTCAAGGTTGGTGAGCCATGTCCACAGTGAAGTCCTTGATATATAATGTTATTAGATGAGAATTTCAGTTATCTAATAAGTTAATAATGTTGAAAACCCACTGTTTAAATGTTGGCTCAGCATGTGGGTGGCATTGGTAATAAGTTCATTTCACATGCAACCCTATGTGGCATGTCTTCCCTTAACTACTTAGCAAGCAGCCTGGATGATCAGGATGCTTTCCCCCTGGAGCCCATTTATGTACTACATATTTGCTGCTGCTTTACCTTTTGCTAAATCTTATCCCTTTACCTTGATGTCATCTCCTGAGCTTGTCTCCTGCTTGTCACCTTCCTTTTCATTTTCTCAAGCTCCTTCTCTTCCCTCGATAAAGAATGTGTAGGTCTCCTGTGTCCTTCAGAAACCCTTACCTGATTCAGCAATACCAAGTAGCTACTGTTACATTCTGTACTTTTACAACTAAACCTCACCGAACCGTAGTTCTGTATGTAACTAAGCAACCTTTACAATACCTGGCACATGGTAGGCGCTCAGAGGTTTTAATGAATCAGTAATGTCTTAATACTTAAGTATTAATTATTGAGCCTTTCAGCCCTTTTGTCTCTTAAGTAGTGGACCCAAAGTTACAACCTAATGTCAGATTCAGCCTTTTCTCTGTTATCTCCTTTGATTGTTTTTTATTTGACAACCTCTAACTAGTACTTCTTTCTTAAAATGTTTTTCTTATATTTGTAATGCATATATGTTTTATAAATATGGATATGATGTAATATAAACTATCACGTTTAGTGTCTTCTCTAACCCCACCAACTCTATCCTTTACTTGCTCCTTTACCTTTCTGCCAGTTGTGGCCATTCCCTAAGAGTCCAGATTTGGGTAACCATCCTTCTCGAATCATTTAACTAACATTCCTTGAGTCCTACCTCCTGTGTTCCAGGTACACTGCTGACTGGGGTGTTTGGGAAAAGACAAGGCATAGATGAGTGAATCTCAGTCCATGCCTTGTGGGGTCTCTGACAGCCATGATGTGTATAAATGTGACTCACTATTCTCTCCTTCCCTGCACCAGCTCCTCTTCCTGGTGGCCCTGTATCAGTTTAGAAGAAAACTGAGCTCACAGTCTCCTGGGCTTGAGATCTAAGAACACAGAATCTGACTCATTCTTTACCTCTAATCACCTGTAACTATTCAGTTCTTACTTCACAAGACCTCTTCTCTGTCACCTCCTTGCTACTACCACCACTCTGACCCTAGTTTCGCCTCCCTCCACTTCTTCTCTTTCTGTTCCCTCCTTACTGTTTTTAGACCTCTTACTAAATGCTAATCACTCACACTGGTATCAATGAAGTCATCTCTGTATTGTCAGGACTCCTCTGTGGCAAATGGTGGAAAGCTACCTTGAGCTTGCTTTAGGAAGACAAGAGCAGTATAAGAATCTTAGATACTTCCCAGAAACAAAGGAATTACCACCAAATTTGGGGAAGAAAAGTAAAAACAATTTTGGCATCTCAGGGACAAGAACCTGAGACTTGAATACTATCAAAATTCTCTTGTCATCTTGTCTGTTTTTCTCTGCATGTTGACCTCATTCTCCTGTTGCAGATTGGCTTCTACATGGTGAGGGATATGGCTGTTGGCGCCTCTGGGTTCACATCTTCTCAGCTTTGCCATCAGAGAGGAAAGAGCTTTCTCCCAGCTCCAGTTGAGAAAACCCCAGGGAAGGACATTTTGCCCACTTTTGAGCCAATCAGTATGGCCAGGCGGGTGGGGGTATTGTGATTGGCCCAGCTTGAGCCTGGTCCCCACCCCTAGGAAATTACTATGGTGGGTAGGACAAAAGTGAGGGATATTCTGTGATCAGTACCTCCACTTGGTGCTGGGCTTGGGGTGGTAATGGGTAGTTTCCATAAAAGGGGGCGATTACATCCTGTAAAACAGAAGAGTCCTGGGTACTTAGAACATTCAGAGTTCACTCCATACATTATTTAAGCCTTTGATTCTATCTCTCCATTACCTATTCCACACTGCTATAAGAGTAATCTTCCTAAAATGTTACATTTTTGACCGACTATACCCTAGTGCAATGGTTCTCCAGCTTTAGTGTCAGTCACTTGGAGGGTGTGTTAAAACATAAATGCTCAGTTCTACCCTTGAAATCTGATCCGTTGAGTCTGAGTAGACCCTGAGAATTTGCAGCTCTAACATTGCTAGGGGAAGCTTATGGCGTAGTATCACTGTGAACCACTGCCCTAGCCCAAAAACTGTTGACTCCTTCTTGCCATAGGATACCAAGCATGTTCTTTAACTTCTCTTGAAAGACACTCCTCAGTCTGACCCTTCTTTATTGTTCTCATTTTAGAGTCCCTTTGTTCTGATCTGATTTATCTGATCCATGTTCTCTAAAATACTTTCCACTTTCTTACTTCTTTGCCTTTCAAATAATTATTTGGAATGACCTTTACAATAGCCACTGAATTTAGGATTTTAACTAAAGCATAATTTAGGTTCCATTTCTAACATCTTCTCTAACTCCAGTCGTAATCAATTTGTTTTCTCAGAACTGTTCATTCATTCATTCAGCAAATATTTATTGACCTTCTACTCTATGCAGGGTACTACATCCATAGCAAATAACAAAACAAAATCCCTGCTCTCATGGAGTGGGGAAGATACTTGAACAAACTTGTCTGGTGATATGCAGGAAAACAGCCAAGGAAGAGGATAAAAATTAGAAAGAGGGAGGTCAGGGCTACTTCAATGTGGTATCAGAAAGGATCCTTTGATAAGGGATTTATCCCTGTTTGTGTTAAGACTTGAAGGACATGAGAGTAGAGTGCTCTTTGTGCATATCATTCATGTAAAATGCATTATTTTTTACTATTTATTATTATGACTATTTTTCCATATGTGTATTGTCTCCTCAGTGAGTTTTTAAAATCCTAAAGAGCAGTGTCCACTTAACATTTTTAAACCCCACACCACCAGCATGTTGCCTCAAATGTGAGCCTTTAGTGAATAACTGTCCCTAGTGATTTTCATACACATTGACTGATGATTTCCTTTCCCTGTGTGGATGTAGAACCAACATAATAAAATATATGAAATGTGAAACATATTTTGTATGTTGCATTGAAGAAAGAGAGTTGTTACCTTAAAATGGGACTTATCATTTGTTGTATGTGCTTTTCTCATAGTGAGTCTAATTTTCACAATTACACCTTGGTCTCACTGAATGAAGAATTCAATCGTGGACGAGGATTAAATGTGGGTGCCCGAGCTTGGGACAAGGGAGAGGTCTTGATGTTTTTCTGTGATGTTGATATATATTTCTCAGCCGAATTCCTTAACAGCTGCCGATTAAATGCTGAGCCAGGTGCGTAAAACATTGGTAGATGAGGTGAACATAGAATTTAGAGCAGTGCTGTCCCATATTTTGAATCAAAATAATTTGAGGGAAAAGAAATTCTAATTCAGCCGTAGTCTATATATTTTTTCCTAACTTGTATTAGGCATAATTTAACTGGAATGCTAAGTAGGAAATGGAAAAATTGACCCTTTGAAGTTCACATTTTTGTTCTGTTGGGGCCAAGCGTCAATGGCTACATTTAAAGCCAGATAAGGAAATGCAAAGGAATAGGAAGTCTGGAAACTGACAGAAGGAAACAGTGCAGGTCAAGCAAAGAGCCAAGCAGATGGTATAGAAATATGTTGGAGTCGGAATCAGTCATCTTCGAGCAGATAGTGCGTACACACACACACACGAATGGATGTATGCACACACACATATAGGTGCATGTATATGTGTACACATGCATGCATGCACACACACTCGTGCATGCAGCGATCTAGATATAGATAATACTTGGTATCCATACTATGCATTTTGGGGTGATTTACTATACTTTGCTTCATGTTGGAGATCTTTTTTGAAAATAAATGAGCAAATGACATTCTTATAAATCAATATTTTATGTAAAAGGGAAAGTTTACAAATTAAAAAATCTCAACAGGAGGAATAAGTTCAGGAGTTCTGTTGTACAACGTGGTGACTACAGTTAATTTATTATATACTTGAACATTGCTAAGAGAATAGATTTTAAGTGTTTTCACCACAATATAAATAAATAAATAAATATGTGAAGTGATAGATTCACCTTGATTTAACCATTCCACAATGTATACATATATCAGAACATGTTAAATATAATAAATATATACAGTTTTATTGATTTAAATAAAGTACATTTTTCTAAAAAAGATTCTTATAGTAGATTTTTTAAAATCTAGTACTATTTATTTCATGCAAATGATTACCTTCTTATTAATCAGTTTGGTTAGGGATCATTTTCAGGAACTCTCTGATAGCCTAATGAGTATAAATGAGGGTTAGGTTTATATTTGTTATTCCAGACAGCATGAGATTCAAAATACAGAAGTTGAAGATTTGCTCAATGTAAAAGAAATATTTTTATGTCCAGAAATAGATAGATTTGCCTGTGGGCAGTTGAGCTCCCTATTCCTGAAAGGGTGTGGTTTTTTTTGAGAATTATTTTATTTAACTTTTATGTACTTATATCAGTTTGACCAGTGAAGGACAGAGTGAAAGCAAGAGGGGAGTGGCGGGGAGAGAAAGTGAGAAAGCTAGCAGCCAGGCCCTGGACTCAAACCACAGTCAGCCATATGGGAGACCAGTGCCCTTAACTACCATGCTACCTGCCGGCCCCAGCTCCCTGTCCCTAAAAGGGTATGGACAAAGATGGAATGAGCATCTACTGGGGATCTTATCATAAAAAGGCTGCCATGGTACTTCCAGGCTCCTTGACAGTTATTGAACACTTCATGTGACTGTGTCTGATTACATCAGTCACAGCAAGACTCTCTATTGAGAGGTGATGGCTCTTTACCCTTAAAGGCCCTTTCAGTGCTATCAATTTTAATGCTAATGATAATGTCTTCTGTAAGAGCTATTACATCGGGTATTTTTCATTTTTCCAGATCTTGGTTCAAATATGTCTGCAGCTCTATGTTTTACTTTTCTCAAAATATATAGTCACTATATATAATTATTTGGACTTACCATTCCTAATGATTCTTTTTTTTTTTTTTTTTTTTTGGAGAGGTTTTTTGCTATAGGGCGCGTGCGCTCGCCAGACAGACAGAGAGAGACATAGAGACAGAAAGCGAGAAATCACCCCCCAGGGGGGATGGTCACGCCGCAATCCCTTCTCCTCCATTCTCCTCTCGGGATCTTGGGCACGCACACACACGCGCCCGGCGTGAGTTTTAAGCCACCGGGTCCAGGACGCGAACCACGGTCGACTACGTGGGAGTCCAGCGACATAGCCATTACGCTAACTGCTGGTTCCCCCTAATGATTCATTTTTAATGATGGATTTAACTGAAGATTTTGTTTCTTAGTGATTATCAGAGAGGTTAATCTACTGTTACTACTGATGAAATGAAATAATGAGTAATACATGGCTCACCTAGTGAATAGCTGAGAGAAATCTTTATATATCTCCCCAAAGTTAAAGGGAATAAACATTTAAAGCACCTTTAGTCTGTTTTTTCCTTCTGTCCTTTTGCAGTGGATAGCTTCATAATGACCTATTGATATGTTATGAAATCATCATGTTCATCAAATCAATATGATATTTTGTAGCCTGAATATTGATAAAATAAAATTGTCTCATTATAATAAGACTTTAGTAAAATTTTAATAGATATTATAATAAAGATGAGCCTTTCATTTTATAACTTCTTTGTGTGATGTAACATATTTTAATTTATAGGTAAGAAGGTGTTTTACCCTGTGGTGTTCAGCCTTTACAATCCCGCCATTGTTTATGCCAACCAGGACGTGCCACCACCTGTAGAGCAGCAACTGGTGAGACTTTTACATATCAGCACTTGGAAATTGTGAAAATATAAAATTTAATAAATGGGTAAAATAGTGGGAATGGCCGAAGTTGAAACACATTTGTACACTAGAAGACAAGGCCACTGGGAATGTAAAGACAAAAGATGGGTAACATGAGAGAAAAATTGAGATATGGAGAATATCAGAAGTTCACAAATAGCTTAATAGGAGTTATGGAAAAGAAAGAATAAGGAGGGGAGGAAATTGAAGAAAAGACAGGTTTCTGGTAGTTAAGAACAACCATGAAGGGATAATCCTAATAGCTTCCAGAGACACTAAAAATAGTAAAACCCAACTTGTCCACAAAGGAATAGGAGCCAGTTGGCATTCACCTTCTTTCTGAAAGTATTGGTACCAGAAAATAAAACTATACCATGAAAATTCTGAAGAAAAGTAACTGATTTTGTAATCCATATTTGACCTATTTGAAGACAAAATAGACATTTTTGAACATTCCAGGACCTAACATTTACTTCCTACAGTAAACTTCCATATTTTATTTTATTTTATTAGTGAATAGCAAAATAATGGTGAACAGTAAAAAAAAAAAAGAAAAAAAAAAGTCAGACTTTTTGTTTCTTGTAATTTTCGATAGGGTACATGCATTCCTGAAGAGAGAGAGAGAAAGAGAGAAATCACTCCTCAGGTTGGTGGTCATGCTGCAGTCCCTTCACCTCCATTCTCCTCTCCAGATATTGGGCATGAATGCATGAGAGCTGGCATGATTTTCATGCCTCTGGGTCTGGACTCAAACCATATAGTTGGCTTAGCAGGAGCCAGCCACCTCAACCTCTACACCACCTACTGGCCCTCCAAAAAGTCAAACTTTTAAGTCCAGTTGTTGAAGCATAATAATAATAATAATAATAATATAATAATAAAGAATAGCAATTTGGGATTAAAAAGTCATATACTTGGTATATGTATATGTATTGCCTAGCTTTCTCAGCTGAGAGGACCAGTGACATGCCAGTCTTAACAATTCCACTCAGTTCCCAGATCTTGACTTCTAATACTGTTGTTCTCCAATAAAAGGAAACAGGTCTCCTTGGACAAATGATTGATTCTAGGCTAAAACAGGAAAACTCTAAGAGTAGCCTGGGGTATCTTATAGCACAAGAAATGAGAATATACTCAAAAGGATAAGACTGTGTCAAAGGGGCATAGAAATCAAACAAAAGAGCTAATAGCCAAATTGGCACAATTCGAGCAATAAAAATTATGTTGACCAGGATTATGGTTTAAATCATATAATAAATAACTGTGAGTTCATATGGATATAAACGAATGAGTGGCTAAATAGATAAATAATAATAAATGAATGGATAGGCTAGATTAGGGAAGCAGAGGCAAATCTTTCTTACAGATTTCAAGTTACTTACATAGATATTCCCTTTTCTAGAAAGTAGAACTAAGTGGCTCAGTTCCAAAGAATAGAATATGAAAAGAGAGAAACAGACTTTTCAGTGGAAAAATAGCTTGTACTATTTTAACAAAATGAGGAAGGTTGATATCATTGTACCCCTGACATGATGTAACAAGGAGGACACTTCTCTGGGCTTCCTTCCAAAAATCTATAATCTCAATCTAATCATAAGAAAAACTTCAGGCAAATCCACCTTGAGAGACATTATACAAAATACTTGACCATTACATCTCAAAACTGCCAAGGTTTTTAAAAATGAAGAAGAGAACAAAAGTTGAGGAACCACCATAACCTGGAGAAAACTAAGGAGATGTGATAATTAAACGTAATGCAGTGCCCTGGACTGGATCCTGGAACAGAAGAGGGGGCATTAAAGGGAAAACTGGTGAAATTCAAATAGTCTAGAGTTTAGTTAATAACACACCAACAATGGTTCCTTAGTTTTAACAAACATACCACCACAACAGTGCAAGATGATAACATTAGGGCACAGTAGAGCTGGGTATGGGTGTACTGGAATTTTCTTTACTGTTTTGCAACTGTTCAGTAAATCTAAAAGTATTCCAAAACAAGAAAGATTATGTATTAAAATTCACCAGCCCTGTAACACAGTGGTTGATGGAACCAGATCCCACAATTCGAGTTTCAGCTCTGGCAGCTTGAGGGACACACCAGGCATGTGTCCACAAGTGCCCAAAGTCCTGATGGGAGGGAAGAATGGAGAGAAAAGGATTACAGAGTGACATGCTCTATTTGAAGGCTGCTTTCTTTCTGTTTCTGATCAATGCATGTACCCTATGACAAAAAAAAAAAAAAAAAAAAAAAAAAAAAAGATAATTCAAAGAGTTGGTCCCATAGCATGCCAGTTAAGCCCTGTGCACAGAGAGCCAGATCCCACATGACTGACCACAGTTCAAATCCCAGTTCTTGTGACTTGAAAGCCACACCAGTCAAGTGTATGTGCATGCCCCAAATCCTGACAGGATAGAGAAATAGAGGAAAAAGGGTTACAGTATAACACCCCACTTGGAAGTGTGTTCTCTTCCCCTAACTTCCACCCCAGTGAGTGCATGTACCCTATGGCAATTAGAGGGAAGAAAAAATATTAAAAAGTTAACTGAAAAAGAAAAAGATTGCCAAATAGAGTCAGTATAAAAGGGTGAAAAGAAATGTAAAAGTTTGATAATATTCTTGTCTGGCTTGGAGGGACATAGGGTAAGAATGATTTGAATGCCAGTTCATTCTAGACATTTCATATCAAAATTATTTTAAGTACTTCAAGTTTTAATTTCACCATTTGTAACCTTTACAAGTTGCTTAACTTTTCTAAACTTCCATCTTAGAAAAGCTTGTTCTCCTTAAAGATATACTAGAAGTACATAGCAGACACACCAATGGGAAAAAAATAGGTAAAAGACAGTTGATAGTAATTCATAATAAACATTTAAATAGTCAGCTTTACTAGGAATAAAGTAAAACAGCAGTGTAATTTTTTTCCTGCTATAAAATCACTATTTAAAAAAGCATAGCCATGCATGCAGACTAGTGGAATGGGAGCCCTCCATCTCTGCTGGTGGACATTCAGTTAGCTTTCTATGCTGGGAGTTTTTTGCCTTTTTGTTGTTGTTGAGAGAGATTTTTTATATAGGGTGTGTGTGCCCGCCAGAGAGACAGAAAGTGAAAAATCACCCCCTCCCAGGGGGGATGGCCACACTGCAATCCTTTCTCCATAATCCTCTTGGGATTTTGGGTACATACACACACGTGCCTGGCATGAGTTTCAAACCACCAGGTCCAGGACTCGAACCATGGTCAGCTATGTTGGAGTCCAGCTATATAACCATTATGCCATCTGCTGGTCCCTCTGTGCTAGTAGCTGTAAGTAGATTCATCCTTTCTAACCCAGTAATTTCCAGTGCTGGGAGTCT
Source organism: Tupaia tana (assembly GCA_026018925.1). Taxonomy (NCBI): domain Eukaryota; kingdom Metazoa; phylum Chordata; class Mammalia; order Scandentia; family Tupaiidae; genus Tupaia; species Tupaia tana. The sequence goes on from JAKSZU010000010.1 coordinate 81,379,675, forward strand.
CTCCTGAGAAATTATTAGTAATCAGAGCTGTAGAGTAGCAATATGCATAAATTGACAACCAGCAAAACCAGTTAAAAACCAGCAAAACTCAGGACCAACTGATAGCATAATGGTTATGTTACTGGACTCGCATGTAGTTGACTGTGGTTCAAGTCTGGGACCCGGTGGTTTAAACTCATGCCAGGCGCATAATTGTGTGTACCCAAAATCCTGAGAGGGGGATGAAGGAGAAGAGATTACGCTGTGGCCATCCCCCTGGGGAGTAATTTCTCACTTTCTGTCTCTGTGTCTTTCCTGCAAGCACATGCACCCTATAGCAGAAATCTCTATTAAAAAATAAAAAATAAAAAAAACTAGCAAAACTCTACTGATAAAGTGATGAACTGAATTAACTGAATTACAGTACAGACTGTGGTGAATGTTACGTATTGAGAGAAAAATGTGAAATACAAATAAAGTTTTAAAAAGCAGTGTAAATATAGAGGGACATATAAAGTTAGAAAATGGGAAATAGTGGAGCTGGCAGGTGGTGTGATGGTTTTAAGGCGCTGAACTTCCACATGACTAACCGCAGTTTCAAGTCCTAGACCTGGTGGCTTGCAATTTCACTTCCCTTCTCTCTCATTGTCTCTCTGGTCAAATTAAAAAAAAAAAAAAAACAAGCCAAAAAAAAAAAACTTAAAAAAAATGGGAAATGGTGTAAGTATCTTTTAGGTGACATTTTAATGGGAATAATAACTAATATTTTTTATGTACCTTTACTAATATGATTGATATTGTTCCATTTTGCCTATTTGTTAACTCATTTAATCGTCCTAACAACTGTTGAGCAGTTGTTACCTCCTTTTTACAGATGAGGACACAGCTGTGCTGTAGTTAAATGACTGTGCAGTGCACAGCAGCTGGCATCATGGCTCTACAGTCTGCTCATACAGACTGCCATACTCCACTTATCGTTCTGTTCATCACTGATCCCCAATACCTAGAACCATACAGACATGGTTATTGCTCACAGGGACATTTATTCTGGTAGGATGAAAGAGAAAATAAACTTGTCACACAGATTATGAAAATAGGCCGTGAGGAATGACTCAGTTTTTGTGGTGTGTTTGGTCAGAAAGGCCGTTCTGTGAGAGGAACTGTTGAATGACAGAAAAGAACCAACTATGGGACCGGCAGATGGCATAATGGTTATATCGCTGGACTCTCACATAGTTGACCACAGTTCGAGTCCCAGACCTGGCAGCTTAAAACTCACACCAGGCATGTGTGCGTGTATACCCAAAATCCCAAGAGGAAAAAGGAGAAGGGATTGTGGTATGGCCATCCACCTTAGGGGATGATTTCTTGCTTTCTTTCTGTCTCTCTAGCAAGTGCACACACCCTGTAGCAAAAATCTCTTAAAAGAAAAGAACTAACTAGGCAGTGATGGGAGAGGCAGAAAGAACAGCTGCTGCCACTTATTGAAGTGGCTAGAGCATGGTGGAGGCAAGGCAAGAGGGCACTAAACTAGGCCAGGTCATGCAGAGGTTATGCCCCTGTGAGGAGTTTGCATTTATGCTAAGTGTGTTAGAACGCCTTTGGAGGGATTGTGTATGCTGGCTAGAAGTAGCCAGTTAGGCTTTTGCAGTAAACAAGGATAGGTGATTGAGGCTTGAGGAACTGGTAATTGTGGAGAGGGATTTGGTTATGATATGGAGATAGAGCTGACAGCTTGCTGGTGGATTAGATAAAGGGAATGAGGGAAGGAAAGAACCGAGAGAAGGGGAAATCAGGACTTCAACTTAAGCTATGGTAGGTAGGTATATATTGTTTATTAGACATACAAGAGAAGGTACAAGTTGCCAGTTGGTTTTATGAACCTGGCATTCTATGAAGAACTGAGGGCTGGAGATACAGGTTATATGTGAACAGATACATCTCTCATGCTTAGGAGGATGGATAAAACGTAATAGAATATTAGCGTTGGGGATTATGGATGATTCGAGTTTCCTTCTACTTTCCTTGCTAAAAATGTATTATTTTAACAAGCAAAGCCAGTGATTCCTTTTTCTAGGTCTGTTTATATTTGGAGAATTTTTATAGAAATTAAAGTTACAAAGTCATAGTATTTATAAAATCAAAATTGGCATGAGGTTTATATTTTGACTGAGAAGATAAGAATATTAGAATCTAGTCTTGGTTCTGCAACTAACATTAGGCCCCTAAAAGTTCACTTAGTTATTCATTCAACAATATTGATTGAAGCCTACCATGTGCCTGACGTTGATCTAGGTTCTGGGATTATAGCAGTGATTATAATCCACAAAAGTCCTGCCCTCACAGAGCCTTACGTTCTTGAAGGGATAGAAGTTCCCTCCCACAATGCCACCAACAGTGGAAAAGGAAAATGAGTACCTCATCTATCATCTCCCTCCTGAGCCAAGCTCTCAAATGTGTTTGGTTCATTCTGTATTTTCCAGTCAGTTCTGCCATTCTGCACAGCAGCATTTTCAGGCTGGCCCTCCTCTTCTCAAAGTTTAACTTGTGTACAAACTTCTGTATTCCTGCTATCTGCAGGAATTTCTGTATGACTGCCCTACAGAGGCACAGATTTGTTGTTGCCAGACCCAATCCTGCATTGCTCCTCTCAGGCAGGCCCTTCTCCTGGGGTGTGTGTTGGGGGATGGCACCATCACAGGCCCTTGGTCATTATTTGAGGTAGTAGGGTCCTTCTCTCTCATGCCCATTTCTACCCATTCAGTCACTTGCTGATTTGTGTCAATTTGTGTCCTCTTTTTCACATTTTTCTTTTGGTCCGTACCTCAGTAGTCCATACCACCAGCTTTTCATTGCTACTTGTAGCTGTTGGCTCTTAATTGGCCTCCCCACCTCCATCTTGCCTCTTCTAGTACTCTCTTCTCTGTATTTCAGCCAGAGTAGTCTTCCAAAAACAACACATTACTCCTCTTCTCCAGCTCTTCAGAGACTTCTCATTACTCTTAAGATAAATCCCAGATCACATGACAAGTATGTGCAGTTGTCTGAGATAAGGCCCTGTGCGGTCCTCGGCTAGGGAGCAGCAACAGCAGCCTGTGGGCCAAATTGGGCTGGCCACCTCATCATGTATGTTCCACAAGTTAAGAAAGGTTCGACGTTGGGACCAGCAGTTAGTGTAATGGCTATGTCGCTGGACTCCCACGTAGTCAACCGCAGTTCGTGTCCCAGACCCGGCGGCTTAAACTCACGCCGGGCACGTGTGCGTGCATGCCCAAGATCCCGAGAGGAGAATGGAGGAGAAGAAGGGATTGCAGCGTGGCCATCCCCCCTGGGGGGTGATTTCTTGCTTTCTGTCTCTCTGTCTCTCTCTGTCTGTCTGGCGAGCGCACGCGCCCTATAGCGAAAAAAACCTCTCCAAAAAAAATAATAAAGAAAGGTTCGACATTAAAATATTTTTTAATAACATTTATTTTAGGGCCACAGGTGGTGTAGTGGTGAAGGTGCTGGACTCCCACATGGCCAACCACAGTTCAAGTCCCAGGCTCAGAGGCTTGAAACTCACTGGGCTCATATGCTTACATGCCTACATTCTGAAAGGAGAATGGAAAAGAAGGGACTGCAGCCTGGCCATCCCCCAAGGGGGTGATTTCTCTCTCTCCAGCAAATGCACATGCCCTATTGAAAAAATCTCTCAAAAAATAATATTTCATGGCACATGCAAGTTTTATATGAAATTAAAACTTCAGTGCCCGTTAATAAATAATTATTGGCACCTGCACACTTATTTGATTGTTCATTGTTAATGATTGCTTTCACATGACATAGCAGAGTTAAATAATTGTGGCAGAGACTGAATGTTCCCCAGAACTTAAAATGTTTACCACCTAGCCTTTTACAGGAAAAATTTCCTGAGCCCTGCCTGTACTCACGTGCACTTTTCTTCTGATTCTGGGTCTTAGTCTCCTATCCTTCACCTACACTGCTCTCCCCATCCACTGACCTTTGCACAAACTCTACTTTTGCTTTCACTCTCCTGCAGTATGCCTTCTTTCACGTGGCTCACTCCTCGTCTATTAGATCCCAACCCCACTTCCTTTCTCTGAGGAAGCTGTTTCAGAACACTGCAGTTCAGAGGAGGTGCCTCTCTCCCCTTTCCTCCCCCACTCACATCCATAGCCTGACTGCCCTCCCTACCCAACTCTGACTCCATGGCTAGTCCTTATCACAGCCTCTTTGCAGCGCACTTACCTCCTTCAGCCCTCGCTCCTTCCCAGGTTCTTCATCCCAGCCTTGTAAAGGGCAGCTCAGTCACTGGGCCCCAGGGCAGTGGAAGGCACACAGCCTCACTAGCACAGTCCCTTTCGATGGGACCAAAGGTCTCAGGGTCCTGGGCTGCCCTCAGTCCTGCACCTTACCTAGACCCCTCACTCTCCATCCTCAGGCCATGCTGGCCTCTCACCCCCTATGCCAGCATCCCCCTCACTCTCCACTCATGTTGCTTCCTGTTCACTTGGAAAAGAGCAGCAGTCAGAAGTTTTCTTCCTCATTCTCCTCTCAAGAGCCTGTCAGACTCGCTGCCTCCACTTCTCCATGTCCTGCCCAGTGGAAGAACTGCCCACATCCCTTTGGAGTAAGTTAGAGAACAAGGGCCCCTTGCCATTCTTCACTCTCCTATCCAAACATTTTTTTGCCTTGTCTAAATCATTCCTATAAGCATACAAAAATGCTGTAATATGAGTTATCTTGAAGCCTTTTCTTGACCACAGGGCCTCATTTTCTCTGCTTTTGCCACAGCCTTTCCCTTAATGTTTGTCAAACACTCCAAGCATGCTCCTGCGTCAGAGTCACCGAGCTGTTCCATAAACAGCCCTCCTGGCCTGGGCGAGCTCCTCCAGATACACTGCTCACATAGCTCCCTCCAACATTCACTCAGGTCCCTGTTCAAATTGCCTCCTTGGAGAGACTTTGACAACTTTTTTTTCTTTTCTTTTTATTTTTTTTCCACAGGGTGTGTGTGCTCACCAGAGGTGGGGTGGGCAAAGTGAGAAAGCAACCCCCAGAAGGACGGCCATGCTGCCGTCCCTTCTTCAGGGATTTTGGGTCTTAGTCTCCTATCACGTGTGTACGCGTGCCCAGCATAAATTTCAAGTCACTGGGTCCAGTACTTGAACCAAAGTCAGCCATGTAGGAGTCTAGCGCCGTAACCACCATGCCACCTGGTGACTATTATATACAAGAGTAGCTTTTCCTCTGTTATACTCTCCCCTTGTCCTACTACATTTTTTTCCTAGCATGTATCACCACCTAAAATGGGTATTTATTTACTATTTGTAATTTTCCCACCAAAATAAAGACTCTGTGATGGCAGTGATCCTGTCACTTCTGTTCACTGCCAAGTTTCAGTTGCTAGAACCATATCTAGCCTATCAAATACTTGTTGGAAGTAGGAATAGAATAAGGAAGCTTACTGGGCTTCAGTTTCTAAGTAGAAATAATACTAGGGGATCAGCAGCATCAAAGTTCTGACTTTGTGTCTCCTCTACTTTGACTTCAGTGGTAACAGATTCCATTTTAAAGCTTGCTTCCCTCTTGACAGGAAAGGACTTGGGCAGTTTCAATCTTCATATCTGTATCCTACACCAGGGGTGAGCAAGCTTTTTGTATAAAGAGCCAGATTGGAAATAAATATTGTAAGAATTGCAGGCCTTATATATAGTCCTGCTGCACCTACTCAACTCTGTTGTACTATGAAAGCACCCACAGACAGTTTGTAAACAAATGAGCATGCTGTGTTCCAGTCAAATTATTTACAAAAACAAGCAGCAGGCCAGACTGAGCCTGAAGTTATAGTTTGCTAACCCCTGCCCTCAGCCATCCAAAAAGAGCTAAGGTCTTTTCTAGTAGCTCTCTTAGAAGAAAGAGAAGGCTTTGCTTTCCAAAGTTCCCAACAACTGTCCCCTTTTAACTTCTTGGCCTGAATTTTGTCTAAGACCTGTTAGTGAACCAGTTTCTGTGGTAAGTGGACTGAGGCTGTCTCACTGGTATAGAATACTCATGGCCATTCTGAAGCTGCAGGTGACAGTTTTCCAAAGCTCATGGGTTGCTTGGGGCCAGGAAATTACTAGAACAGAACTATGCCAATTAGGAAGGGGACACAAGGAATAGATGCTAGGTAGACACCTAAATAAGATCTACTGTGTAGAGTTGATTGTGGTGTGTTACAGTATGTGTTTGTGCAACTGTGGTCCTCCTAGAATGTAAGCCCCTCAAGGTCAAGCACCACACCACTTGATTTGTTTAATAGGAACGTCAGCTTGCACCTTGTACAGAACTTGAGTTCCATTAAATTGAAAGTGGCAAGAATCCATTAAATTGAAAGTGGCAAGAATTCTTCGCTTATGAAGATTACCATCTTTTTGTTTGTTTTATAAGGATTTAATAACATAAGTGCATATGATTCTTCAAAATGCAATTTTAATTTGTTTCATTGTTGATTAAAACTTTTTTTTTTTTAGTTCTTAAGAGATTAAGCTGAATTTTCTTTTCTTTAGGTTCACAAAAAGGATTCTGGTTTTTGGCGAGATTTTGGCTTTGGGATGACTTGTCAATATCGATCAGATTTCCTGACTATTGGTATGTATATCTTACATTTAAGGGTCGTAGTTTATCTATTTGCTGTAAACCTTATGGCATTTTTGTAAAAGGTCTCAGATTTTAGTTTTTCTTTTGGACTATGAGTGTGTGATGTCAGCTAAACGTCAAGATATAAAATGCAAAGTGGATTAATTAATGTTTTTGAATGGCAAAGATGAGGCCATAAAAATAAAATGATGTATTTATTTATGCTCTAAAACAAAACACCTCTAGTTTTCAAAAGCATTTGTTTCCCACATTTGCAATTGTTGGGAACGCTCTTATAAAAGATCTCTGTCACTTTACCTTGTGCTTATGAGTTGTTACAGCTGCAAGTAACCTGGGATTATCTAGTCTAAGGGCTTTCATATTTTTTTTTTTTCTTTTTTTGGAGAGATTTTTGCTATAGGGCGCGTGCGCTCGCCAGACAGACAGAGAGAGACAGAGAGATAGAAAGCAGGAAATCACCCCCCAGGGGGGATGGCCACGCCGCAATCCCTTCTCCTCCATTCTCCTCTCGGGATCTTGGGCACGCACACACACGCGCCCGGCGTGAGTTTAAGCCGCCGGGTCCGGGACTCGAACTGCGGTCGACTACGTGGGAGTCCAGCGACATAGCCATTACGCTAACTGCTGGTCCCAGGGCTTTCATATTTTTAAATTTAGGAATGACACCCCCCTTTAATTTGTGTATTGAACTGTTATGTAAAATCCCAGTACTTAAGACAGTTGCAAAAAGAGCTTCTCTTTATTGCTCTGATTGAAGTTGGAGTTGGGGACTTAGAGTAACTGGTTTAGAAGTCCATTCCCCTAAACCCAAAGATAGCCTGTGGACTACTTGGTCTAATTTTCTTGCGCCATCACAGCTTCAGTTTTATCCAGCAAAAAATAAAGTGTCAAAGAATAAGACTGAGGGACCAGCAGTTGGCATAATGGCTACGTCATCGGACTCCCATGTAGTCGACTGCGGTTCGACCTGGTGGCTTAAACTCACACCAGGCACATGTGCATGTGTGCCCAAGATCCTGAAAAGAGAACGGAGGAGAAGGGATTGTGGCATGGTCATCCCTCTGGGGGGGGGGGGGGGGGGGGGATTTCTCACTCTCTGTCACTCTGACTCACTCTGTCTTCCCGGCAAGCACACGCACCCTATACCGAAAAAAAAAAAAAAAAAAAGAATAAGACTGAAACCTAATTCTGTGTCTCCTGATTCATTCTGTGGCTTTTTCACAGCATAGTAGAACTCATAGAATATACGTTACATAAGTTCTAAGCCCATATTACATTCATTTTTATAATTCTCCATTTGTTTTGGAAATCCTCTAACCTTGTCTCATTGCCGTTGTGACATCGAAGTGTAGAAAGTTAGGAAATAACAATAAAAAGACTACTAAACAAAACCAATAATCTTTCCCCTAATTTCTTGCTTAATAAAACAGTAAACATTCACTATCCCTCAAAAACAAAATTTTTTTCCTTTAATCATGTCTGAGCATGAGTGCACATGCATATGAGAAAAAGGGAAAGAGAGAGAGAACCCCCATCAGGACCTGCTCATGCCACAATGCTTCTTTTGATTCTCGATCTTTTCAGGATTCTGGACATGTGCATGCACCTGGCATGTTGCCCCAGGCTAAAATTCGAGCTCCAGTCAGCCATGTGGGATCCAGCTTCTTCTGTACTGCTATACTGTCGGACCGCCTTCAAAAACAGATGTTTGTTTTTCAGGTGTTGTTTTTTTTTTAGCAGTATCTTGAATTATTAGAATTCCTTACCTCTTTTTTTATATAATAGCTTTATTGAGATATAATTCACATGTTATAAAAATTACCAATTTAAAATGTACAGTTCACTGAGTTGTGTAGCCGTTACCATGGTCAAATTTAGAACATTATCGTCACCCCAAAGAAACCATTAGCAGTTGTTCTCCGTTTCCTACCAGCCCATTTCCCCCATACCTAGGTATCTACTAACTTACTTCCTATTGATTTTTCCTTTCCTAAACACTTAATGTAAATGGGATTATGTAATCTGTGATCTTTTATGACAGGCTTCTTTAACTCAGCATGACATTTCATGGTTCATCCATGTTGTGGCATATTTTTTTAAAGATTTACTTTTAGGGAACCAACAGTTAGCGTAATGACTATGTCGCTGGACTCCCACGTAGTCGACCGCGGTTCACGTCCCGGACCTGGTGGCTTAAAACTCACGCCGGGCACATGTGCGTGCGTGCCCAAGATCCCGAGAGGAGAAGAGATTGCGGCATGACCATCCCCCCTGGGGGGGTGATTTCTCGCTTTCTGTCTCTCTGTCTCTGTCTGTCTGGCGAGCGCACGTGCCCTATAGTGAAAACCTCTCCAAAAAAAAAAAAAAGATTTACTTTTACTTAACTTTAGTAGTAGTAGTAGTAGTAGTAGTAGTAGTAGTAGTAGTATTTAATTTGAGAGACAGAGTGAGGGAAAGTGAGAAAGCAAGCCACCAGGTCCAGGACTTGAACTGCAGTTGGCCATGTGAGAGTCCAGCACCCTTAACCACCATGACAGTGGTCTTCAGTGCTCTTTATAGTCAAATAATTCTTTGTATGGTTCTACCACATTTGTTTATCTGTTCATAAGTTGATGGACATTTGGGTTACTTCTACTTTTGACTATTAAGAGTTACTACTCTATGAGCATCTGTGTGTTAATTTTTGTGTAAACATAGGGTTTCATTTCTCTTGACTGTATACTTACAAGTAAAATTACTCGGTCATTGTAACTCTATGTTTAACCTTTTTAGAATTGCCACTCTCTTTTGCAATGTAGCTTCATCATTTTACATTCTCACCAGCAGCGTATGAGAATTCCAATTTCTCTATCTCCTCATTAATACGTCTTTTTGTTTGTAGAAATTATAATGGGTGTAAAGTGGTATCTCATGGTTTTTGTTCTAATTTGATTATCTTCGTCCTGATGACTCATGATGAGCTCCTTTTCATGTGTTCATTTTATATCTTTGGTGAAATGTTCATTCAGGTCCTTTGCCTGTTTTTAATGGGACTATTTGAATTAGTTGGGCTTCTTGGATATTTACATTAATGTTTTTCATCACAGTTAGGAAATTTCAGCCATTTTTTAAATATTTTGTTCAGCTTTAACCCAATTTGAAAATAGTCTCAACGTTATCTCCCATTTCATGTGTCAGCTCACTCTAGTTGGCCTTGTGCCCCATCACCCCATCAGAACTGGTGTAGGTAAGGTTGTAGGTACTTGGTTCTTTCTAAGTTCCTAATTGAGTAGCACACACTTGACAGCTTCTTTATTTTTCACATAGCTACTATGTTGGCACTTTCTCCAAAATGTTCTTCCTCGTCTGGGGAGAGAAAACACTTTCTTTGCTGATTTATCTTTCTCTGCCCCTCTTCAACTTTTGGGGATTAACATTTCTTCATTTTTAGAACTAAGCCTTGTTTTCCTTCTAAATTCCTTCAATAACTTCATTTAGACCTAGAGTTTTTTTTTTTTGTTTGTTTGTTTGTTTGTTTGTTTGTTTTAAGAGAGGTTTTTGCTATAGGGTTCATGTGTTTGCTGGAGAGATAGAAAGTGAGAAATCACCCCCCAGGGCAGATGGCCATGCCACAGTACCTTCTCTGTTCTCTTGTTAGGATTTTGGGCACACATACACATGTGCCTGGTGTGAGTTTTAAGCCTCCAAGTCTGGAACTCAAACACGGTCTACTATGTGGGAGTCCAGCAATGTAACCATTATGCCATTTACTGGTCCCTATTTTTTTTTGTTTGTTTTTTGTTCTCTTTCCAAGATAGATTTTTTTGCTATAGGGCATGTGTGTTCACTGGAGAGACAGAGACACAGAAAACAAGAAATCACCCCTCGGAGGGATGACCACAGTCCCTTCTCCTCCATTTTCTTCTTGGAATTTTGGGCACACGAGCACACGTGCCCAGCATGAATTTTAAGCCACCAGGTCTGGGACTTGAACCGTGGTTGACTCTGTGTGAGTACAGCAACGTAACCATTATACCATCTGCAGATCCCTAGACCTGTGGTTTTAAATCATCTGTGTACTCACTCTCAAATATATATCTCCAGCTTAGCACTTTCTTTATTTTCTCCTCTGGAAAGTTTTCTGTGACCCAGAAAAACTTGCATCTCAGAAGAAAAGAAAGCATAATAAAAATAGTAATGGCAGTGAGATTATAGGTGATTTATAATTCTTTTTTATTTGACTTTATACAAATTTTTTATAGGATTTCAAAGTTTACAAAGTGTTTTTAAATATTTAACTTCATTTTGATATACTCAACAGCCAACTTTGAGCTTCTCAAGTCTTTAAACGTCAGCTGGTAACTAGACTTTCTAATTCAGCAGTCAGTCCTCTATGTCAGGTGTTCTGTCCTATACCACGCCACCTCATCTGAAGCAGAACTTGTAAATCTTTAGATGTTTGTGCTCTGGCCATTAGACAGTTACTTATACTGTCGATTTCGATCCTGCAGGTGGATTTGACATGGAAGTAAAAGGTTGGGGTGGAGAAGATGTTCACCTTTATCGAAAATACTTACATGGTGACCTTATTGTGGTTCGGACTCCAGTTCCTGGTCTTTTCCACCTCTGGCATGAAAAGCGCTGTGCTGATGAACTGACCCCTGAGCAGTACCGCATGTGTATCCAGTCCAAAGCCATGAACGAGGCCTCTCACTCCCACCTGGGGATGCTGGTCTTCAGAGAGGAAATAGAGACGCATCTTCATAAACAGGCATACAGGACAAATAGTGAAGCTGTTGGTTGATGTGATCATTAACACATTACAGTCTGAACCACAAACCAGCACTATTTATTTAGCCTTAATTCTTGTTCCAGATGCAGTGCCTCTTTCAGAAAAGACGTGTTTGTTTTTCATGTTCTTTCTGGCATTACTTTTTCAGTCAACTTAATATGAAAAGGAAAAAAAACGGTGTTTCATATCAAAGCTTCTGTTTTATGAGACTAGTACACTATGGAAAAATTAACTATTGAAATCTGGTGTTGGTCTCCAGAGTAATCTTGAGTTAGTTTCTACCTGGAACCCATGTTCTGATTGCATGTGGGCTTGCAGTATCCTGATTGCGTCCAAATGGAAGATGGGATGTGCTGGGCTGATGGTGGGTTGCACACAGCACATTCCTACAAAAGGGGTGGAATGCTACAAACAGATGTAGTGCATAGATAGGCTCTTCACCTGCTTACCATTAAGTCAGCCCACTTGATTTTTAAATGAAGAGCTTTGGCTGATAGCTTAAAGAATCCTTTTTTATTGAAACAGATGATAATTAAATGACACATTTGAAATCCTCGACCAATCAAGAAAAGGTAGAAATCAAAGCCCCTTAACTCAGTGTTCTACCCGTTGAATGTCTTATTTTTAAATAAATGGGTTTTAGTAGAAAATAAATTAGAATCTAAAAAAAAATCTATGGCTTGATTAAAAAATATGTATTCTTACATTATCATCATGTTCAGGATTAGTAGTCAAAGTTACTATAGAGTGTTTTGAACAAACAGAAATAAACATGGAAGCATTTTTAACATAGAATTTAATTATGTTGGAGCACAGAATACTAGCTAGTCTGGAGACACTAGTTTATGTGAGCCCTGTACAAGGACCTTCTTGCGGTAATTCAGAACAGATGACTATAGCATGGTTTTGTGTGATTTTTGCTTAGTATTGTCTCATTTAGCATGGATCCATATGTATTTATTATCCTTTATTTTCTAATATGTTGGCATAGGCTACATCTGTATTTGCATTATTTTAATACTTTTGAGTTGAAAGAATGTAACTGAGAGAGGGAAAAAAGCAATCTAATGAGTTATACCCTAACAGTGCTCTGATTTGGGAGGGGAACATAGTCCGAATGGAAATCCAAATTATAGGATATTCTAGAGAAATACGTTACTTACAGATAAAATATTGTTTTAATTGAGCTATAAGTTAAACTGATGAGGCAAGGTGAAAAACAAATTGTATTAAAATAGGACTTTGATTTATTATTTATCATATGTAGATCTTCTACCATCGCTTCTACCATTCTACCATTAGATCCAGAAACTGGAGATATGGTGAAAGGTGTAAGTAATTTTTAAAATGTTTATCTTTTTAAAACAGACATATGTTGAATTCTTATTTGTAAACAAACCCCTTAAAATTCACAGAAGAAAAATCATTACTTCTTTTTCTCTTTAAGAGAAAATACTACAAATTCCAAATTTCTAGGTGCTACATGGATTCAATTTTACAGTAACTCTCAACTACTTATTCTTACAAGTTTAACTTGGTGTAGTTAGGGTTTTTTTTAATGTGTAAAATGTTCTCTAAAAAATAATTTAGGTCCTTTTCTCCTTGTATACTCAATTACTTATTATGAAGACTAGAGAATTCTGGCACGTAAAGTGAGAGAACTGAGTTAGGCACAGTGGTACTGCAATCCCAGCCACTAAGGAGGCCGAGGCAGGAGGATCTCACGTTCAAGGCCAGCCTAGACAACAGAGAGACTTGCTGTCTCTTGGGAAAAAAGTCAGAGAACATAATTATTTGCAAAGATAAGTTGCAGCTTGTGTTTTGAGAGTATCCAGTGATTTTACTTCTATTTGTTTTTTAAAACTAGCTTTTAATTAAAGATGGAAGCTAAGCAATGGAAACATTACTGTGTTTTTGATGTTAAACAATACCAATAAAGTATTTTATTACCAAAAGTTAAAAGAAAATGTGATAAATTAATTTATTTCTATTTTAAAATATCATAAATGTAGAAAAATATATATATAACATGTAACTATGAATTCTAAAGAATAATAAAGCAACTCTCAATGCACCAGCCACCCAGATCAAGATATGGGCATTGCCAGTGAGAACCCCCTCTATGTCCTTTCTTGATACATACTGTCACCTTCTCCATAAGAGTCACTATGAGATTTTTATGACAGTTTTTCTTGTTTTACTTCATAGTTTTCACAACTTTGTGCATATGACTACCCAATATACTGTTTAGTTTTGCCTATTTTCTTGAATTTATACACATTATTTCTCTTTCATTCAGATTTATGTTTTTGAGGTTCACCCATATTAATCTCAAAATCATTGTTATTACTGAATAGTATTCCATTGTATGAATATATGATGATATTTTAATTCTACTGTTGATAAATATTTGGTATTTTTTTTATTCTGTTGGTAGCTATTTGGGTGGTTTCTAAATTTTCATTGTTTGTGTTTGCTTTTGCTATTACAAGCAGTGCTGTCATGAACACCATTGTACAGATCTCTGATGGGGTGCCAGTATTGTTCTGGAAGTAAAAATGCAATCATCAGTTGTGTACATGTTGCACTGACTTTCTCCAGCAGACTACCTTCCCAGCACTGGACAAAAGTTCACCTTACATCCTTGACAATATTTCATTTTGTCAGGTTTATTAGTATTGACAATCTAGTAGGCTTTAGGCATGAATTGGAATTATAATTTGTATCTTATTATTGGCTTATTATCTCATAATAGGGAGGAATTCCTAAAAATATTATATTCTAAATATTTCATACATAGTTTTGCTTTTTAGTTAAATCTTTTTTTTAAGAGATTTTTGCCTGAGGACACATGTGCTCACCAAAGAGAGACAGAGATAGTGAGGGGGGAAGTGAGACATCACCCCCAAGGGGGATATCTACACTGCAATCCATTTTCCTCCCAGGATCTTGGGCACACATGCACATGTGCCCAGCATGAGTTTCAAACCACTGGGTCTGGGACTCAAACCACAGTTTGGGAAGTCCAATGACATAATGGATAAGGATTACATTTCACTCTTTTCCAGCATTACCTTGCTATGAAATCCCTACTTTACCCACTGATCTACAGAACCACTCTGTCATCCATCAGATGTCGGCTTGATTCTGGGCTCTCTTCTGTTAAGCTTTCTGTCTATCACTACACCATTACTATATGTTCTAAATTATTTTAACTTTTACAAGTCAGTATCTGGGGGAGCTTCTCTACTCACCTTATTCTTAAAAATTGCCATGGCTATTCATAGCCTTTGTATTTCATATAAATTTTAGAATAAATTTCACAAAAGCTTTTATAAATTTGACTGAAATCTCATTGAATCTGTAAGATCATTTTGGGAGAATAGACATCTTTATGATATACTGTCTTCCAGTCCTTAAATATGACCTAATGTCTTTCAATTGAATTTTTTTGTTTAAATGAATGAATTCACTCTTCTTTATTCATGATAGAGCATGTGCATGTGAGAGGAAGAACAGAGCACCTTCCAGAACGTCAGATCATGTACAATTCCCTTCCTGCAGTCCTCCAGCTCTCTGTATCCTCGGCACTGGTGCAAGTGCCCAGCATTTCAGGCTGACTTGCTGGGATTGGAACCACAGTCGCAATCATAGTATCAAACTTCTCTTGAGCATCACATTGCTGTTGTGTCATTGAGCTGGCCCTCAATTTTATAATTTTTTACACAGTGGACTTAACATGTATTATGTTCTAGATTCTTCCTAGGTACTTGGCTTTTTTGATGCCATTGTGCCTGTCTTCTAGTTATTTTTATTGACTTGCTGGCATTCAGAAATCGTTGAATTTTGCACGTTAATTTTTGTGTTCAGTAACCTTGCTGAAAACTAAAGATCTAAAGATGCAATAGAAACTAAACTCTCACCACTCAGATAAGTGACATGGTAGTATAACAGAAAAAAAAAGCAACCAACATTATAAATACATTATTTGAAAGTAGTTTAGTCTCTATTGCATCTTTAGATCTTTCATTTCTTCTCTCTGTGCTGGTTAGGAGTTGTTGCACAGCATAGATACACATGTTCATAGTGGGCTCTCTACTGTGTTTGTTTTTGTGTTATTTTAATTATGATTTCTGATTGGGCTACAGAATGGTGTTTAAGGCATGCATGTAGTATGCAAACAATAATCAAATCAAGACTCATGTTCCTGATTTTAAAGGCAACACATTCAGTATTTCTTTCATCAGTGGGACCAGCAGTTAGCATAGTGGCTATGTCGCTGGACTCCCACGTAGTCGACCGTGGTTCTAGTCCTGGACCCAGAAGCTTAAACTCATGCCAGGCACATGTGCGTGCGTGCCCAAGATCGCGAGAGGAGAATGGAGGAGAAGGGATTGCGGCGTGGCCATCCCTCCTGGGGGGTGATTTCTCGCTTTCTGTCTCCCTGTCTCTCTCTGTCTTTCTGGCGAGCGCACATGCCCTATATTAAAAACCTCTAAAAAAAAAAAAGTATTTCTTTCATTAGGAAGTATGATGTTTGCTGAAAGTGTTTTGTAAATCCCCCTTGTCAGGTTAAAGTTCCCCCTATTTGTTTGTTTGTTTTTGAGATTTTTGCTATAGGGCACATGTGCTTGCCAGAGGGAGAGAGAGACACAGACAGAAAGTGAGAAATCACCCCCCAGGTGGGTAACCACAGCACAATCCCTTCTCCTCCATTCTCTTCTTGGGATTTTGGGCACACACACACATGCACCCAGTGTGAGTTTTAAGCACCATGTCTGGGACTCTGACCACAATTTACTACATGGGAGCCCAGTGACGTATCCATTATGCCATCTGCTTTTCCCTCTCCTGCCGGAGACCTGCTCCAACCGGGGTGGGTTGAAGCTTGTAGGAAGGCAATGCAGGTGAGAAGAAATTCAGGCAGAGACCTCTGTGCCCTTCAGCATGTTCTCAGCCAACTACAGTCAGAGCGAGCTCAAGACTGCAGCGTCTGTGGCTAGGATACATACATATTTATTGATGGATGTCTTACAGAAGTAGGAGGGGTGAGGGGGAAGTAAAAGATTTTACTCTAACAAGTAAAGTATTCAAAGCATAGGAACAATAATCATAAAACATGATGTCTGTTTTGTTTAGGTATAAACAGTCACAGTCCTCAGGGCGAGGGAGTCCATTGTCTGGTGCATTCTCTTCTTAGAGCTTGGTTACTGGGAAAGGTCTTTTGGGTGAGGGGGCTTTCAGGAAGCTTGATAACCTCAGTCCCAGGCCAGCTTGATAACTTCAGCCCCAGACCAGCTTGAGAACTTCAGCCCAGGCCAGCTTGAGAACTTGCCTCAGACTAGGTTGGCAGCGGATTGCCGGTTACAAAGGCCTAGATAAAAATCTTATCTGGTTAAGTAAAGACAAGGTTAATATATTCTAAAGTGGCATATCTATATTATCTCTGGGATAAGCAGCTTAACGACTGACCTAAAGGTTATTGTGTACTTGTGACCTTCTATGTGCCATTCTATACAATGGCTGTGGCTCAGGGGAGCAGCAATTTTTCCTTGTCCTGAGATCAAAGGTGACTCATGGTCTTTGTTTGGGGTATCAGTACCTCACGGGTGAGCCCCTGAACCTCTCCCAGCTACTGAGGTCGTTTCACCAATTTAGTAGCTTTCCATTAACCCAAACCTTTCTAATGCTATCTATGTAGTCACCAGTAGGAGAAGTGAATGCGGCATTCTTTATTGACACTTTCCAGGCAGTTGGGGTAAGTCTCATGATTCCCATTCACTGCTGCCTTAGGGGTCCACATTCTTTTAGGATTATTGTAAAAGTTACAGTAAGGCTGGGGTTGTTATTTTACCCTTACGGGGTACCGGGGTACCATAATGACAGTTAAGCAAATGGCAGAGAGATTGAAAGCACAAACCAGTACAACAAACACAGTTGAAACCTTGAGCTCGTGACTGCAGCACGAGCCTGCAGTTCTTCTCAGCCAAGTCTTGCTTAGACATGAGAGGCAGCTCTTTATATTCTGCCTGTGTTGGCTGCATAGCCTCCGCCACTTTCCTTCATTTTTTTCTTTTTTTCTTTATTATTATTATTATTTATATATTCAATTGCAATACATCATTTAGATTGTAAAGAGACTTCACCCAGCATGATATACACCTCAGTCCAGCCCAGTTGAAAATAATATACACATCCTCATCAACAGATAATAAACCGTATCTGTGAGTTATTGTCATGCTTATGGACATTTATCAAACACTTTTACTACATCTAGTAATTTTACTGATTATACCTGTTTTCTCCTCCCTTAATACGTTAAATTGAGCAATTCAAGTTAGTAGATTTTCTAAAGTACCCTTACATACTCAGAGCAAACACCAATAGGTCTATATTATATTGCTGGATTTGTTTGTGCATGAATGTATCCTTCCTACACATACACACATATTTACTTACATTGTCTGTGTATGTATGCATGTGGGTGTGTCTATTTACTTCAATCCCTCCTCCTCCATTCTTCTCTCAGGATCTTGGGCACACACGCACACGCGCCCAGTTCAAGTTTAAGCCACCAAGTCCACTACGCCATCTGCTGGTCCCATACTTCAACTATATTTTTTATCATTGCAAATAAGATTGCCTATAACTTCCCTTTCTCATCTTTGCTGGGCTTTTCTATTACAATTATGCTAGCTTATGGCTGGCAAATGGTTTGATAGTTAAAGTCACTGGGTTCCCACATGGCTGACCATGGTTCGAGTTCCAGACCTGGCAGCTTGCTTTCTCACTTTCCTCTCTCTCTCTCTCTCTCTCTCTCTCTCTCTCTCTCTCTCTCTCTGCTAGCTTATAAAATGAGTTACAGATGTTTCCTCTTACTTGGTTTCTAGAAAAGTCTTGTAGAATTAATTATTTCTCCCTTGAGTATTTGGCAGAACTGCCTGAAAGCCACCTGGATATGATTTTTTTTTTCCTTAGAGATTTTTGCTATAGGGCATGTGTGCTCACCAGAGACAGAAAGCAAGAAATCACCCTCCAGTAGTGATGGCCATGCCACACTCCCTTCTCCAGTCTCCTCTCATGATTTTGGGCATACACACAAACACACCCAGCATGAGTTTCAAGGTGCTGGGTCTGGGACTCGAACTGCAGTTGACTACGTGGAGTCCAGTGGTACAATCATAATGTCATCTGCTGGTCCCTGGGCCTGAACTTGGGAAGATTTGCTCAGTGGTGCAGTTTGTTTAATAATTGTAAAACTATTCAGACTTTCTATTTTTTCTAGAGTCAGGTTTGATTAAATTGGTTTTGAGTAAGCTATCTTCTAGGAATTTATATTAATCAATTTGAAAATTTAAGTGAAATGCATGAAGTTGTTTTCAATATCCTCTTATTATCTGTGTAGTATGTAAAGGATTTACAGTAATTTCTTTTTCACTTCTGATTGTATTTGTGCCTTGTTTTTTCTTGATCAGCCTTGCCAGGGAGTGGCGATTCTCTTCAATCCTGAACATGACTGACTTTTACCAGCCACAGGAGATACCCACCTGCTGCATGTCCTCCTCCGTGGAATATTTCCAGTGTTCTAAATTTAGGATCTTTCATTTTCATTTCTGGTAGTTGTGTAGTTACTTCACTTTGGTTTCAATTTAGTTTATCATCAGGGAAATGGTGTTGAGCACTTTAAATATTTACAGGCCATTTGAGTATCTTCTTTTGTAAAATGCTTATTGACGTTTTTTTGTTTTGTTTTTTGCCTTTTTTTAAAAAATTGGCTTTTGGGAACCAGCAGGTAGCGTAATGGCTATGTCGCTAGACTCCCCCGTAGTCAACCGCATGGTTCGAGTCCCAGACCCGGTGGCTTACAACCCACGCCGGGCACGTGTGCGTGCATGCCCAAGATCCCGAGAGGAGAATGGAGGAGAAGGGATTGCAATATGCCATCCCCCCGGGGGGTGATTTCTCGCTTTCTGTCTCTATGTCTCTCTCTGTCTGTCTGGAGAACGCACGCGCCCTATAGCAAAAATCTCTCCAAAAATAAAAAAAAAAAAAATTGAAAAAAAACTTGGCTTTGGATCAGGTTTTTTTGGGGTTTTTTTAGCCAGAGAGGTGCGCACAGAGACAGTTAAGGCAACTAGATCACCCCCCATGGCCACAGTCCCTTCTGCATGGGTTCACGTCACACAGACCCAGTGGCTTGTAAAACACTTCAGGTCCGAGACACATGACTACATGGGAGTCCAGCGACATAGCCATTATGCTAACTGCTGGTCCTGGATCTGAAGGTTTCTTACAGATTTATACGTTGCAAATATCTTCTCCCAGGCAGGGCCTATTCTCAAAAGTTCCTGAGACCAGCAGATGGCATAGTGGTTACGTCGCTGGTCTCCCATGTAGTTGACTGTAGTTCAAGTACTGCACCCGATGACTTAAAACTCATGCCTGGCATGTGTGCATGTGTGCCTAAGATCCCGAGAGGAGAAGGGATTGCCCTGTGGCCATCACCCCTTGAGGGTGATTTCTCGCTTTCTGTCTCTCTGTCCAGTGAATGCACGTGCCCTATAGCAAAAATCTTTCTCAAAAAAAAAAAAAAAAAGTTATTTATTTTTTAATTTCCCAGAGGGCACATGTGTTCACCAAAGATACAGAAGAGATCATCCCCCAGGGATATGGCCACATCGCAGTCCCTTCTCCATTCTTCTCTTGGGGATCTTGGGCACGCACGCACGTGCGACTGGCATCAGTTGTTTTTTTTGTTTTGTTTGTTTGTTTTTTAAGAGGTTTTTGCTATAGGGCATGTGCACTCACCAGAAAGACAGAGAGAGACAGAAAGCAAGAAATCACCCCCCAGGGGAGATGGCCATGTCGTAATCTCTTCTCCTTCCATTCTCTTCTCGGGATCTTGGGCACGCACACACACACACCCACACTCCCAGCATGAGTTTAAGCCACCAGGTCCAGGACTCAAACCATGGTCGACTACCTGGGAGTCCAGTGACATAGCCATTACGCCAACTGCTGGTCCCATGACTGGCATGAGTTTTAGGCCACCAGGTCCAGGACTTGAACCGCAGTCAACTATGTGAGAGTCCAGAGATGTAACCATTATGCTATGTGCTGGTCTCTCGCATTTTTCCTTAAAGGCTTCTTTTTTAAGTTTATTCCATGAGAGAGAGATGGATACACCCAGCTTCAGCCAGCCCGGGTCCAGGGTACAGCCGTGCCCCACGTACTCTGGGAGGCCTCCAAACGCAAACGGGCAGCCTTCCCAAG
Organism: Tupaia tana; assembly: GCA_026018925.1. NCBI lineage: Eukaryota > Metazoa > Chordata > Mammalia > Scandentia > Tupaiidae > Tupaia > Tupaia tana. Next base: position 81,400,340 of record JAKSZU010000010.1, read on the forward strand.
TGGGGCTGCCTTCACAGGACATCACAGTTCACCGCTACACCACTGTCCGGTGTATATTTCTAGATTGGCAATTACATTTTCCCCCAGCACATCGGTGCACTTGTCCCACTGTCTCCTGGCTTCAGTTATTTCTGGTGTGAGCAATCAGCTTGGCAGTTGGCACACCTTTGAAGGTCGCCAGCCTTTTTGTTCTCTTGCTGTCTTTAAGAGCTCCTCTTTCTCTTTCTTCTGTATCACTATGATATATCTGTGTGTGGATTTCTCTTTCCTAATCCTGCTTGAGAGTCTGTGGGCTCCTTAGGTTGCTGTCTTATATAGGTTCCGAAAAGTTCTCAACTACTTTCTTTTTCATATGCTCTCTTTTCTCCTATAACTGATAACATGTTAAAATGGTGGCTGCACCTCATCGTTTAGTCTCTTTCCACCTCTTTGTTCTGTGTTACATTCTGGCAGTTTCTTCAGAATTATGATCAAACAGGTCAGAAAAGAACCTGTTAGAAAATCTAGAAATGACAATTATAATAATCAAATTATTTCAATCCAAGAGATGGGTTTAAGAGAAGAGCAGACACATCAGGAGAGGGTTTTAAAACTGGAATGTAGGTCGGAATGTTTCTTCCAGTGTGTCCTCGGGCGCGGCACAGTTCAGGGCCGTGTTAAACTGAAGTCGGCTTCGTCTGCTGGACCAGTGTGATCTGTGCTGCAAATCCCCTTCATTCGGTGGCAAAGCAGTTTTTCTTAACCCCTCGGAGTTCCGGTAGGAGATTCCACGCCAAGCTCCCTGTTACACTGGGAGCAGCTCTCGGTGATGCCAGCTTTTTTTTTAATTATTATTTTATTTTAATTTTGTTTATTCATTCATTTATTTTTATTTGGCCAGAGAGAGACACAGAGAGACAGAGAAAGTGAGTTAGTAAGTCACCAGGTCCAGGACTTGAACCATGGTCGGCCATGTGGGAGTGTCCAGCGCTTTAACCAACACACCACCTGCTGGTCCCCGGTGATGCCAGCTTTATGACCAGGGTCTCCTGTTGGGTTCCTCATTCTGAGCAGGACCTGGATCTGTTCTCATCCCCCTGTGGCCTTGACAGTGGAAGCTCCTGGTCCCTGCCTCAGAGCAAATGCTGGCTTCAGGGTCTCCCTGCTTTCTCTGGCTTCCCTTGGCTTCGATGTTTGACTTCACACTGTGTTACTAGTTTTCACAGGTGAGCACTTCGCCTTTCACGCCGCAGAAATGGGTAGGTGGGTCATTTACGACCTTTCCCCTTCACGACCTTGTGTTGGTGGCATCGTTGCTGAAGACACCCAGTGCTGAAGACACCCAGTGTGTCCTTGTTATGTGGGGGTGGACACTCGTGTGGGTGTTGGCAGCCCTCGCCTTCCTCATGGCCTCCTTTCTGGGAATAAAGATAGAAATTGTGTTATGATCTACACTGACCGGGTGGGTTGTAGGTTTTGCTTTCAGAAAGTGGTTTTAAATCCCGACTTGGGACTGCGCTCTGTTGTTTATACACCGGTGAATTCAGCACTTACATGACTTCGCTGATGTGAGCCTGTCTTCCAGCCAGCTGCAGCTTGGGCTCCTTTGTGTGAGGGTGTCCGGAAGCCTGCAGCTCACTCTCCTGAAAGATGCTGCTTTCGCAGGAGAAAGGCCGCTTGGCATCTGCCTGGCACCGCCGCCAGTCCACAGCCGATACCGCCGGTGCTGACGAGCCAGGCGCCACTCCCCTTCGTCAGCTATGACGGCCCCGCCAGGTGAGGATTCCCACCTCAGCATGAGAAAACGGAGACTGGACAAGGTAGAGAACCTGTCCCAGCACCTGCAGCTGGAACTGGACCGGGGAGGAAAGGGCAGCCCAGCGGGCCGTCTCGGGACTCCTACAGACAACTGGAGCTCCTCAGGGGCGTGAGGACAGGGCCATGGCATCCTGAAGGTGGCCGTGAGTGTGGCGTGTTGATAGCGTGAGACCTCAGGGAGTCGGGCGGAGGCGCTAGGAGAGGTGGACGACGAGCAGGCAGAGCCACCCTCGGACCCCGCCACTGGAGAGGTTCCCCGGACGCCATCTGTTTCTGACTCAGCAGGCCTGGGTTGCGACCTGAGACTACGCGCCCACCGGTGCCCAAGGGCTGCTGAGGGGCCTGCAGCTGAGGACCAGCGCCCGGGGGAGCGCCCATGGATGAGAGATGGCACCGCCAGGGCCGGACCTGCGTGCCTCATGCGCCACCCGGAGCTCTGGACCAGATTACGTGACACCCCCGCTTCAGCTCAGCAGGGAGAAACGTAAACACATGGTGGCTCTACCAGGAAACAGAAGTATTGCCATGTGGCCAGGCTCTCGTGTCTTTGCAGCGCGCTCATGGGCTCCACCTGGGTATTCACGCATCTGGGCTGTCCCTTCACAAGGCACTGGCAGTGCCAAGGCCCCAAAGATGTGACCTGCCCAACACAGTGGCCGCTGGTCATTTAAGCTGAAGTTGGGAAGTCAGTTCCTCAGGCACACCCCCACATGTCTGTGCTCAGTGCCGGCTTGAGGTCACCGGGCTGCCGTACCAGAGCGCAGATCCAGAACATTCCACCACTGCAGGTTTCTGGGGGCTGTGCCGGTCTCAGAACGACAGACACCAAGCACACTGTTTAAAGTGACTTAGGTCGAAAGGTACAGGGAAGGTCAGTAAGAGCTGTGATGGGAGGACCCCAGCCCATCTGGGCCTTGTGGGCAGCAGCATGGGCAGCCTTGGGAGCAGCAGCAGGGGGCCAGGCCTTGGCTTCCCCTTCCGGCGCCTTCAGGTCCACACTCGTGTGCCACTCAGTCAGCCCTCAGTAGTGCTCCTGGACGTGACTCATGCAACCCACGGAGCCTATCTGGACCCTTGGTGTGCAAGCCACCCTGCAGGAGGGTATCAACAGGTGCCCCGGCCTCCCCCTGCCCACGGACATGGAAGGTTCTGCTGTCCTGTGGTAAAGAAACACCTGTCTAACATCCCGTGCAGTACAGCACCTGGCGACAGTCTGGGGGGCTCGTTTGAGGAAAGCAGGTCAGGACAGCCCTCCTTGCACAGGTCTGTCTAGACCTGCAGTGCGCACAGTGCGTTTCCCACTGGTGACCTTACACGGTCCCTCCTGGGAAAGCCCGTTCCGGACCCGAGTGTTCTCGTCCTCCCCACGCCTGTCTCCTGTCGGCAGCAGCGCCCTGCCTCGGGCACCCGTGCACGCAGAGCAGACAAGAGACAGGAGCGACATGAGTTTTTTATTGATGCAAGTACATCCAGTCACACCAAGAACGGACATCCTGCGTATGGTACAGCTTTATACTCAGAGCTCACCTCAAAATACCAAAACAGCAAATCTAGGGTATGTATCAAATTGGGAAAATAAAGAAGCAAACATAGATACACTGTTTCAAGTAGTACGAGAACTGATGACCCGTGAAGTGCACACTGACGTGAGAAACACGTGGACGGAACCACCCGGACGCCGTATTCCAGAGACAGTCTCAGTGCTGAGCCTTTCTTATCTCGGAGACGTCAACAGCCACCTGTCCCCGCGGTTTACAGTCCATACTAGCTGGGCCGTCTGAAAAGTGCAAACACACTGTGACAATACAGTGCAAGTATTCTCGCTGCGCCCAGGGCCCAGGGCGGCCTCCTCCAGGCCTGGCCTCGGCACCTCGGGCTCTCCCTGGGAGCGCAGAGAATCGGGACCTGACCCGTCCTCACCAGGCTCCCTGACTCGAGGCTCCTGCCAAAGCCTGGCCTGGAGGGAGGGCCGAGGGTGAGGACTTCCGCAAGAGAGAGAGAGCATGGATGGACTGCCTCGGCTTTCAGAGGGACAGAGCCGCCCCATCTCCTGGTCAGCAAGGCCCAGGTGCACACCAGGATGTCAGACGTGGAAAATGGAGTCAGTGCTGGGCAGTTTTCTCTGACGGGCTGCGGCAGTTACAGCCCAGCTGATCTTCGTGTTCCAGACTCCAGTCAGGGGCACCTGCCTCCCAGGGGAGGAGGAGGGCGACGCGGGGACGTCCATCCGTGACTCTTGTAGGTGGGCGAGGACAGCTTTCCACGTCGCCAACCTTGAGCCTTTGCGACAGCTCAGGTGCCTCCCGGTTACCCTGGGAAACTGACAAGCCCGCGGCCGCTCCCTTGGCCTCCCGCCGACGCAGTGGAAGAACTGATCAGACATATTCTCACAGAAAACACCTCCAGGTGTCCCGCTGCCCCTCCCCACCGTAAGTCCCTGATAAAGCAAAACGAAAATGTAAACTTTGGAAAGCCCGTACTCAAGGGTTCGCTTCCAGAAGTGCGCAGATGAGACCCCGGCCCCGGGCCTTGCGGGAGGAACCTCGCGGCCCAGCGCAGAGCTCGCTGCTGCCCGGACACGGAGCAGGAAGACGGACCCCAGTACCCTCTAAGGCACTAACCCCGACATCAGAGACTGGCTGGGAGGGCGTCCGAGCAGGCAGGGCTCACGTTGGTTTTGGTTGGGTTTTTTTTTTTTTAAATATTTTTTTCATAAGATGTTAATAATCAAAAGTAGAAAATAAAGATCTACATTTCGTTAGAATAAGATGTTATCATGGATGCCGTCTCCCATGATACTCTTCCCCGCCCCTCCCCAAAGCAGGGCCCCGCCCTGTTATTTAAAATAAACAAAAAAGCTTTGTAAGTGCCAAAGGTTGATGCATGAATTAATTACCATTTTTGTCATAAAAGTTATATACAAAATGGACCCCAACCAGTGAGGCCTCCTCATCTCAACCCATATCAAGCAAGATCAGAACTCAAGTTGTGCGTGTGCTTCATCCAGCGTCTGCAGGCCCATCCGCGTCATCAGGCTCGGTTAAGGAGGGTGGTCCTAGAGGTGGGCGGGGGACACGGCAGGGTCAGCTTCCCCCGAGCCGGCAGAGAGGGCACCTGGACCCAAACCCGGTCCTCCCAATGTCCACCCTCCCACCTGGTCTTTGCAGGGTGCCCTGGGCCCCTTTCAGAAGAGCAGCTCCAGGGTGCCACCCCAGCCCTCTCCCAACCTCCTCAAAGACGGGGGTCCCCGCAGTGCTTGCACCTGAGAGTCTTCCAGCTGTCCTTCTCCATGTGGTTTTCGGGACCTTCACTTTCAAAGGAGGCAACGAAGAGCGCTGAGAGACGGGAGAGGCCCTCAGAACCTGCACCCCACACGCTGTCTGCCCGCCGCACGCTGTCCCGTCCAAGGACGCGGCCAGGCCCAGGCCAAGGGGCCAGCGGCCTCCCTGCTACGTGGGGCTCCTGGGACTGCCTGGCTGAGGACCCTTGCTCCTGTGCATGAGCCCTATGAGCCCAGCCGGCTCCTGGGTGGCATGTGTGTCCCAGGACAGTCCCCGAGGGCACAGGGCATGGGCTGAAGGGCCAGGACAAGAACCTGGCATGGGGCAGTGGCACGCTCCCGAGGGGAGGCCTCACCTTCCTCACTGTAAATGGGCGCCGTGAGCAGGTAACTCTGGATCTTCTTGTCCTTCTCGAAGGGACACTCGACCTGTGTCCATGTCATGAACTCATGGATCTGTCTGGAGATCTCCCAGAATTTCTGAAGGGGCAGAAGACCAACAGGGAGCTCCATCTGTCACCCTAAGCTTAAAAACCTGATGTAGACTCTGGTCTCAGCAAGATAGCCCAGGCGCTGCACGGCTGCCTGTGGCTGTGGTAGCACTGTGGAGCACCGGAGCCAGCAGCTGTCCCCGAGGCCACTCTGCCCCACCCAGCCCATCGCGGGCCATCGGGCTGGCAGCAGGGTCTGTGCCTCTGCACGCGCCAGGAGAGGCCTGTTTACAACACGGCTTCCGCGGACGCTCCAGCGTACCTGCGCAGCACACCCCAAACGCTCCCCAGCCTCACTCTCTGGGCCCATGCGGGAGTCTGGGGCCCACCCTTACCAGTGTGAGGTGGGGCTCAGACAGCCTGGTACCCCAGCACCTCACAGTCACCTGCCCAGAGTTCTCTGCCCACGTCCCTTCTTGCCTATAGCCTCCCTGGCCCTCCAGCCCCGGGGTGGCTCCTTCCCTGTCTCCCCGGTGGAATCAGGCCAGAACCAGGGCCCCAGGCAAAAGCAGGTTCGTGTGGCTCCGATCTCGGTAACCAAGTCAGCCACTCAAAGGGCCGAGGCCACATCCCGAACCTCGTGGTCAGCCGGCACCCCTGACCCACCCTTCCACTTCTGGTCCTAAAGGCCCTTCCGGATCTCAGGCAGGCTCAGGAAATCACCTGGCACCAAGGTGGCACACAAGGTCCCTGCCTGCCCGTCCCTCTGGGGCCATGGGGGCTGAGCTCACCTTGAAATTCACGTGCCCGTTGGGCAGGAGGTTGGTGTGGATTTTGTGCAAGAAGTAGATGTCCTTGACGAAGAGGTTGAACACAGGGATGACGATCTTCTCGCGGCTGCTGTTGGCCGTCTGGGACCTCTGTGTGGCCCCCTGCAGGGCTGTGCGGTAGTTGCAGAAGTTGCTGGACGGGTCCATGTGGTGCTACGGACATGGGGGGTGGGGACAGGTGAGCTCCGAGCCCATGGCCCAGACCCGGGGGCTGGCCGGACTCTGCAGGGGTTCAGCCCTACCTCCAGGACATCGAACTTGGCTGTCTTGACCTTGGACCACGTTTTCTTCAGCCGTGCCACGGGGCTGAGGTTCATGCCGGCTGCGGGGGGGTGACAGGGGAGGTCAGGGCTGGGGGTGGCCACACCAGCCCCACCTGGCACCTGGGCACTCACAGATGATGGCCATCATGGAGTTGAAGTTCCCAATGTTGAAGCACTCCCGGGCCACGTCGATGAAGAACTCCAGCATGCGGGTCCGGTGCTTCTTCTTCACCACCTGCAGGCCAGGACAGCCTCAGCGTGGGCCGCCATGGGCACGGGCAGGGAGGGTCTGGGGATATCGCTTCCGACAGTCTGTGGCTGTGGCGGAAGACTGGCATGCCCTACCTGTGCTTGGTTTCTTCTGTAGTAAAAGCGACAGAGTCGTCTGACCCAAGGGACTGGGGAACCCACACAGCCTCTAACAGGCCGCCACATGGTGTCTGGCACAGGGGGCGCTCTCCACGCATGCGTAAGAAATCATCATTCTATTGCAGGGGAGGGACCAAAGCCCTGCCAGGACTTCCTGCTTTTACTTTCGTGCCATCACCTCACTTAGCTGGGGCGGGAGTCCCCCTCGGTGGCGTCAATGGGCGGCCACCGCTGTGCCCATCTTCCCGGGCCAAGCTTACCCGGCACACCTCGGTGGCCACCAGCATGCTCAGGCAGTTGAACCAATTGTCGTAGGCCTCCAGGCTGTAGGTCTTGGTCAGGTCCCCTCGGCACTGTGGGCACACAGCAGGTCACAGGGAGGTTGGTGGACCCTGAAGGGACACCATGGGCCCCAGGCCAAACCCTGCACCTCTCCCACATGTGTCCCCAAGGTGTTCTCTGCTGACCCCTGGAACAGCTGCCAGGAGGGCCAGTGTCGTGTCCATTGGATCACGTGGTCTGACATTCGGGGGTACTCAGGGTGTGCTGGGGAGGCCCATGCCCGCCCTGCGTGGGGTGCAGACGCGGGCTCCGGCTGGGGTCCCGAGGGTGCCTCGGGCTGGGCCCACTCACCCTGTGGTTGTCCAGGGAGTCCATGTGACTGATGATCTGCATCAGGTCCTCGGGGCGGATGCTGCTGACCCTGTCCTGGGGTGGGGACACAGCAGAGGCGGTGACGGGCCTCTCCTGGACAAGTGTGGTCGCGGCCTCAGGGGCAGCACAGGCCTGCCCAGGGCACACGTGTGTCCCCTCCTCCCAGGCCAGTCCCGCCCATTGTGGCGGGGGCACTCGCTGCCCACAGACCCAGGCTGAGCCCGAGGCAGGGGGTCGGGGCTGGGGAGCAGGCTGCCCGATGACTTAGTCAGACTGGGGGGCCAGTGGCACTGCGCTGACAGACACCAGGGTCCTGAGGCCCTGACAGGCAGCAGCAAACGACCCACCCACCCCGGCCTGGCACAGGGCTGCACTGACCAGCTCAATGTGAGTCAGCTGCTGGGCCAGCACCAAGGGGTCACAGCACACGCCCAGGATGTCCTTCTGGGCGGCCGGTGGCTTGGCCTTGAGGACAGGCCCTTTGTCCACAGCCGGTGGCCGGAGCTTCTCCCGCAGCTCCTGGAGCTGGCTCCGGGCAGCCAGGGACAGCAGCAGGCTCTGGGTCATCTGGGCGATGGCCTTCTTCACCGTGCCATTCTCCTGGGGGGGGCGGGCGATGAGGTGCCGCGTGGGCTGGCAGCAAGGCCACCCCACTGCAGAGAGGCCCATCTCACCCGAGGGACATCGCCTCTCAAGCCTGCCTGAGGCTGTGGCCTTGGATCACAGAGTGGGACGTAGCGGGGACTGCTGGGGGGGTGGCGGGACCAGGACTGGGCATCGGCGTGGGAGTGGGCTTTCCAAGGCCGGCTGAGCTGTTGCCTGCCACAACAGGAGGGACCACGGAGCAGGTCCAGGCCTAGAGAGCGTCTTCTCCTGGGGACAGGGGCCTCCCAGTGGGAGGAGGGCTAGGCTCTCAGCCCCTCCCCGTGATCTCCCAGGGCTTCCTGAGCTGGGTGAGGAGCAGCAGGAGGCAGGGACCACTTCCACTGTCCCCTCTGCCCTGGGGCTTCCTACCTCCACCAAAGCCCAGGGGCAAGCTGGGACCAGCAGAGGTAGGCAGACTCCAACCACCTCTCAGCAGGCCCCCACTCTGAGAACGAGGGGGCCAAAGCCAGGAGAGGAACATGGAGACGGTCACCTGGTCCTCCTGAGCCGCAGGTCCCCACTTCCCATGTGCTAAGCTGCCACAGGGTAGGGGAAGGGCAAAGAGGGCCTTGGGGAACATGACGGGACAGGACCACTGCAGAGCTGTCCTGGAGACCTCACAGTCCGAGGGGCCTGGCTGGGGACCGAGAGGGGCTGACCTCGTCGCACTGGGTGACGCGGTGCGTGATGGCCTTCAGCTCGGCCATGGCCTTCTCATCCTGGAAGTCATAGGGGAAGGCCTCCGTCCACTCCGTCAGCAGCTGCACGATCTTGGCCGAGAAGGACTTGAGCCTGGCCTGGGTGGCAGAGTGTGGTGTGAGGCCCACGGGTCGGAGGGGGCGGCAAGTTGGTCCGGAGCCTAGCTCTCCCTGGGGCCTCTGCTGGGGGCCCTGCACCTGCGTGCCACCTGCAAACTCGAGCCATCTGCATGACTCCTGCCCTTCGTATTCCTCTGCAGCCAGCTTCCTTTTTCACTTAATAAATTCATTTTCCAAAACCAACCCCCATGACTACCACGTATTAGATAACTAGTTTCATTTGCTATAATTAGAAGTTTCCCATTAAGAGGACACAGTGATAATCAAGCAAAACCATAATATGAAATGAGACTCTCGTCCGCCCCCTCTCGGTGAAGAGCAGGTTGGCAAGTGCTGCCAAAGGGGCGGAGGTATGACTGTGTGTCCTGGCCAAGGCCCAGGACCCTTGCCCATACCCCAGCACAGGACCACTGCCCCAGGGTGGGGTGGGGGGCACGAGTGCCAACGGCTGGGCCACCCACACGCTGCAGGAACCAGAGCCACCTCGCTCCCTCCCTGCGAACCTAGGCCACGGCTCACCCCAGGCTCCCTCTCAGGCTCCTACTGACCTCAGCCCATGAGCTCGCCACCCGCCCACCCTGCTGGCTGTTTCCTACCTGCCCCATCAGGAACCTTTGCTGACCCCCAGGCCAAGTCAGGGCCCCTGTCTGCCCCTGCCCAGCACAGCCTGGGCCGCCCCCTGGACCATGTAGGGGCAGGTGCTCTGGGCTGTACCTCCTGGCCTGGGCTGCTCAGCGGGTGGAGAACAGCAGGGATGCACACCTCCGGAGAGGGGGCCCAGCTACCGAGGGCGGGGCGGAGGGCCGGAGGCAGCAGCAGGGAACAGGCACAGGCCTCGCTGCATGGCAACCCAGACGCAGCGGCACTCGCAGGGTGGTGCGCTCTGTACTGGGCCCTGGGCTCTGAGAGCCGTGCCAAGCCCCTGCCCTGAAGGGCTCTGGGAGAGCTCTGATTTCCCAACCGAAGCCGGCCCTATCCAGGTGAGACCCGCGAGGTTAGAGTGGCAGCAGGCCCTGTGTGGGTCACTGGAAGCCTCCTCGTGAGCTGCCACCTGACCCCACAGCTTCACCAGCTGGACGGCAGGGATCCGGCTCCGGCCAGGAGGGCTGTCTGGGGGCTCTGCCTGGGAAGGGGTGGGAGTGCCCAATGGCAGTTAGTCTAGCAGCCCGCGAGGAGGGCTTGACTCGGGGCACCCCCTGGACAGGGGCATCCACCAGAGGGGTGCCCTTCAGGGCCCATCTTCTCTCCCAGTGCCAGTGAGAGGGCAGCAGGGGAGCAGAGGACAGCGCCTTACCTTCTCAGGCCCGGCCTCGAGCTTCTGCCTCTGCTCCAGGCAGATCTGCCCCACGCGGGCCAGCAGGTCATGGGGGGGCATGAAGACCCGGGAGCTCAGCAGGAAGGTGAAGATGTATGTCCTCTGACAGGAGCAGGGAGAGAGGCCCAGAGCCCATCAGGCCTGGCGTGGCAACTCCAGGTGGGCTCCTGGCCTCCCTCCACCTGGCCTGGCCACCCTCCAGGCCCCACACTGCCCGTCCACAGCCAGGTCAGCCTGCACGGTGTCCTTCCCTTTCTCACCACTGCCCAGGCCCTGCCCACCTCAGAGAAGCAGCTCGAATCCAGCCCCAACAGCTCTGCCTTTTCTGGCCACCAGCTGTTCTGCTGGGATTCCCCAGCACCCCAACCCCGACACAGTGGGGCTACACCCAGCCCTGGCCGTGGAAGGGGCCTGTGTGGCCCTGATGCCCAGCCCACCACCTGCCCTGCCCCAGGCTCTGTGTCCTCAGGGGCCTTGACTGAGGTCAGCAGGTGGGCATGGTGGGGCAGGCCTCACCACCCAAGGACCCTCTACCCCACGTCCATGTGCACTTGTCACTGGACTGAAAGGCAGCAGGAACATGGCCCAGTGCCATGAGGTCCTCATGCTGGCCTCGACTCACAGGGCTGAGGAAGCTGCTTGCAGCCCCAGCATGTTCAGACCTCACCCTGCCCTGCACGGCTGCTGGCCAGGCCCTCCAGGACCCACCCCTGACTCCCCTCCCAAAGGGCCAGGTTTTCCTTGCTCCAGCCTGAAGCAAGCCAGGCGTAGTTTCCTGGGAGCACAGGCCTCCCAGAGCAGGACCAGGGGCCCAAAGCCCTCACTGCCCCCAAGGACCTTTCCATGGGGGAAGCAAGGCTTCTGGGGGCAGCCCTTCCATGCGGTGCAGCATGGGAGCTCAGGACCCCCATCTAAGCACACAGCTGTCACTCCATGGAACTCTTAGTCAAAGGCAGGGCACTCCAGAGAGGAGGATGTGCATCTGCGAGGAGGAGAGAGAAGACTTACTGGTGTGCATGCATGCCTGTGCACACACGTGTATGTGTGTGTGTGCATGTGTTTATGGTATGTGCACGTGTCTGGCTGCCCATGCAGTAAGGACAGGGCAGGGTGGGGACCCTGGAGCTTGGCAGAGGAGCCGCAGCCCAGCTGGACGCGCCTGTGCCACCTCCTGCCGCTGCCATGCCTCTGTTCTCTCCTGGAGAGCCGTGAGCACCCCAGTGCACAGCATTCTGGGAACTACACTGTGACAATGTCCCCGGTGCCTCCTTGGAATAGGCCTTCAGCCGCTGCACAAGGCCACTGCCCCACAGACTGGCACTGGGGTCAGAGGGCCGTGGCCCTGCCTGGGCTTCTTGGATCTTAGATCTGCTCCTGGCTCCGCCCTCGGGGCACTCAGCAGCCCAGCCAGGCCCTCGGGGGGTTTATGAGATGGACAGATGGTGGAGAAGTGGGTGAGTCCTTCCCAGAGCCCTGGGGGTGGAGGAGGCCTGACAAGTGGAGACTGGAACCGCCCTCCCCTGCAAGCTGGTCTGACTGGCCAAGGCGGACCAGAAGGGCCGTCCTGAGGAGGGAGGGAGGGGGGCAGTGCCACCAGGACTGCCCCTGCGAGGATAGGTGCTAAGATAGGTGCTAGCACCCACAAGGGAGCCCCCGCCTGCAGTCCACCGCTGCAAGACACATGCGGCCAGGCAGAAGGGAAGCCCGCCAGGCAGAGTGGGCTCTCTGTTCCTAGAGTGCAGCTGCCTTCAGTGGGAGAGGCGGACGGGGCTGGTGCTCCTCGGCCCTGCGGAGGGCGGTTCCCCTCTGCCCCAGCCTTGAGCCCTCTCCATTCCCGACCACTGGAGTTATGCAGAAAACAAGCGCTCCTGGTCCAGCCATGCTGGCCAGAGAGCAGGGCGAAAGGCAATAGCGGAGCCATCTGGAAAGGCCCCGAGCTCAGATCCCCGGTCCCCCTGCACATGTCCAGCGCATCCGTGAACCTGGATGCTCACATGGGGGAGGGAGGACCCAGGCAAGGCAATACCCTGTGGAGGGTCCCCGTCACTGTCTTTCCGTGCGTGTGCCTACGTGTGTGTCTCATGAAAGAAACTTAAACAAAACAAAGCTTCCCATCTCGGCGATGTGCTCCAGGATGCAGACTTGGCGTGCCCTGGCGGGGACCCCAAGTGTCCCCAGAAACCCCTCCTCATCTCCCAGGACCTGCCCAGAACTCAGGCCCCTGCTCGGGCCCCTAGGCGCCTGCGTCTGTTTCACCTGGGCCGTCTCCAACTGCCCGGGGGCAGCAGCGGGAAGCCACTGCAGGTCCCTGCAGACCGTCCAGGCCTGGAGGCTTTGAGCGCAGAGCAGAAGGCAAGGCAGACGGGGCTGCCCCTCAGCAGGGTCCTGCGCCTCCCCTCTCCTCTTATCTCCTCCCCTCGCCCCGCCCCGCCCCGCCCCTGCTGCGCTGGCCAATCGCGCAGCTCTGTCTGGCTTCCTCCTGGAGTCCAGGTGGCCCACCCAAGTCTCTCCCTCTGTCCCCAGGCACTCACATCAGGATAATAGTCCACCGTGGGGACCAGGTGTTCCATCAGGGCCTCCAAGGACCCGGAGAGGAGGCGTCCTTCCTGGAAGACGAGGTCCCCGGAGGCGCCGGCCCCGCCCGCCCGCTCCCCCATGCCGGGCTGCGCCTGTCCGCCGCTACCGCTGGGCCCGAGCGCGCTGGAGAAGACGGCGGACGACTGCGGCATCGTTTCCTGGGAGGAAAGAGCGAGGCCATAAGGGTCGACTTGGCCTCCGCGAGGCCCCGCCCGGGCGCCTGCTGCCCAGTGTGACAAGGGCACGGTGAGAACCGAAGGTGCCCCCCCCCCCCAGAGAATGGGGCGGGCTCCTCTTGGTCCCCAGGCGCTGAGGATCTGATGAATGAATGCTTCTTCCGCACCTGCTCGGTGCGCGCCAGGCCTCACTCCCAGGCCTGGACACACACAGCCTGCCTCCTGGGGCGATGTCCAGAGAGAGTGAAACCTGAGCAAAATGCCAGGGGCAGGTGCCAGAGGCGGTGGCGTGGGGTCAGGGCACCCACCGTACGTTCTGTTTGAACAATGGGTGGCGTTAGCCATGCAGCTGCGGGGATAAGGACAGCACTCCAGCAGCGGGAAGAGCAGGTGCCGAGGTGTCACGGCAGGTGCGCCTGAACATGAGCCGTCTGAGGACCCGCGCCCGCCCACTCGGGCCAGAGGCCAGAATGCTGTTTCTCCAAGTGATGGGGAGCCCAGGCCAGAGCAGTGACCTGGTTGATCGTGGCTGCAACGTGGAAACCCCAGTGAGCCCACAGGGAGGCCCTGGAGGCCGGTTGGCTGGCTTTGCTGTGGCAGGGGAACTGTCAGGTGGGGTAGTGGCAGAGAAGGTGGGGACAGGGTCGGCCCTGGGCGACAGCCAGGCAGTCTCAGACCAGTCTCAGACCTGAGCTGTTGGCCAGCAGGAGGCTAGGCACGAGGGACTGCAATGCCTAGAATGGTGTCTGTGCCGGGGGCTCCTGGTGGCCACCACACCCCACCTCGCACTGCAGCCAGGCCTCTGCCCAGTGCTCTCACCAGGCTGGGAAATGCCCAGACCCCAGGCCTGTTTCCATACTGCCTGCAGCAGCCACCCTGGGGCTGGTGAGGACCACGGCGCATACGCCAGCAGAGGGCCCCCAAAGCTAGCAGCTGCCCTCCCTCCTGCTGGCCCTGTGGGCCCACTCCCTGCCCTGGATAGTCAGCCTCTCCCACCCTGCAGGGCGGCACAGGACACAGGCAGCCAAGGTCAAAGGACAGTTGGGCGTCTTGCCAGCCTGTCCTGTGGCTGGTGAGTGGGCACCGCTGCACAAGGACAGCCCAGGTCCCCTGCCTTTTCCCTCCTGGGCAAGGCATTACTCAGAAAGCAGTGGAAAGTGCCCCCAGACTCTCCTCGGTGGCTCTGTGGCCCCTTGCAGAGCTGACAGGTGCTCAGCACAGGCCTTGTGGACTGGGGCCAACCCCGAGCCACTCTGGACTCAGTTTCCCCACTGCGCAGATCAACGGTAGCCATGATCACTTCAATGCCAAGAGAGGACGTGGCCACTGCCTTCCAGTGGCTGTGCCAGCAAAGAGCCACCTCCCTCTCCCCCAGAGCACCACCGGCACCTTTCAGGAGGAATAAAGGCACCCAGCCCAGAGGACAATGGTTTACCTGCCACACCCAAAGGTTCCTCAGAATTCCAGGAAAACCCTTTGGAAGGAGGAATGAGCTGGGATGGGCTGTGCAGCCCCCAGGTCTGGTGCCGCCCTCCCTCTGTGATGGGGATGGGGGCAGGGTGCAGGCTCAGAACACCCCCCCCCCCCGAAGTCGGGCAGTCAGACAGTGCTGCACACATGTTAGAATGCACGTTCTCTGGGGTCTGCAGAGGGCTGGTGGGGTGCCCAAGGGCAGGCAGGCGGCAGGGGTGATGAATCAGCAGGGGTGATGGCACCCAGGGTCTTCCTATCCTGCCTCCCCTAAGACCCACCCAGGGATGCTGTCCAGAGCTAGGTCTCCCCCAAACTCCCTCATCACTCCGCTCCCCTGTAGGCCCTGGGGACGTGCTCAGAGTCCAGGAGGCTGTCCCAGCCAGGCCACAGAGCACTTTGAATTTTCTTTCTTCCTTCCTTCCTTCCTTCCTTCCTTCCTTCCTTCCTTCCTTCCTTCCTTCCTTTCTTTTTTTTTTTCTTTCTTTTGTTTTTTTTTTTTTTTGCATAGGGCACATGCACTTGCCAGAAAGACAGAGAGAGACAGACAGAAAGTGAGAAATCACCCCCTGGGGGGATGGCCAGCCGCAATCCCTTCTCCTCCATTCTCCTCTCGGGATCTTGGGCACGCACAGACACGCGCCCGGCGTGAGTTTAAGCCACCAGGTCCGGGACTTGAACCGTAGTTGACTACATGGGAGTCCAGTGATAAAGCCATTACGCTAACTACTGGTCCCTCACAGAGCACTTTGAGAAAGCGCTTTCTCTGGGTCGAAATGAGAGCACCCTCGGGTCAGAATTCCAGCTCTCCAGCAGATGCACATCAGCCCTCGACATTCCCAGCTGTTAAAGGGACGTGTGACCACACTTCCCCTGCCAGCCACTCATCAGCTCCCGGGGTTCGCCTCACAGCTGCGGCTGGTGACTGCATGCCTAGGCGCCCCTCTCCCCACCGGGGGCTCCCTTCTCAGGGAAGGGCCCACTCAGAGCTGAGAACCAAGAAGTCTGAGCTCTGGTCTTCAGCGGGCGGTGCAATGGCGATCATTTGTACGACGACAGCTGACTGAGCACTTAGCAGGTGCCCTAAGTGACCTGAGGGCTAGAGCTGTGCAACCTCACTGACCCCTCACATAACCCGAGGACACCCGTCATCCTCCACGTGCTGCCAAGAGGCACCGAGGACTAGGAGGATGGGCAGGAGGGCTGCCTGGCAGAGGCTGCCTCCCAGAGGCCCTTGCTCCCTGCTGGCCAGGATAAGCTGCAGCCAGCAATGCTGGCCACTGGCTGCCCCCCAGATCTCCCGTCGCTCAGCCTGACCTCCGGCTGTCCCAGCCCCCAGGGGGCAGCCACGGCACCCTGCCTGGCACATCTACTGTTCTTAGAGCACACAGTGGCTCGTGGGGTCCTGACGCTGCCTCTCCTCCAGCCTCACGCCCGATGCCCCTCCACGGCCTCGCCAGGCGACACTGCCCTGCCCCCTGCCGTTTTCCTCACGCCCTTGTTGCATCCCCACCCTGCGACCATCCATCCCACCGGCTGAGGCTTGTCCTCGGACTGCAGGTCCCAGGCCAAGGTCTCCGGCGGAATGTGGGGTCAGGAGACACGTTCTGATTTCGCGTCCTGTGAGGAAGCCCCTAGGTTGCTCTGAGCCTCAGTAAATCGAGTGTAGAGTCTCTTGGTTCCCTCCCTGCAGGGTCGTGGAGGGGTTGGCCCGTCCGTGGGCTCTCCCAGGCCCAGCTGCATGCCTGACACCCTCTGCTTCCAGGACAGAACAGAGAGGGCCGGGTTCCCGGCCCAGTCAGAACCCCAGGGCACTTCAACCCCAGAGCCGGCGAGGCTGGGAGTTCTGAGCAGCGCGGAGCTCAGCGCCTGGCTGGCAACACCACGCCGGCTTCCACCGTCAGGCTGGGGCAGAGCGCGTGCCAGGCACCGAGTTCCCGTCCCACTGAACTGCACTCCCCCGCTCCCGGGACAGCGCCAAGAGCCCACTTCTCAGACGACACAGGCTCAACACACAGGACTCACGTGCGAAAGGTGGCCCGGGCAGGTGGCCACGCACGGGTCTGCCAGGCGACGGCGCCACATCCCAGCTTCTCCCCGGACCATAGTCTGTCAACATTGCCCCCAAGTGTTCCCCGCAGGAGCACGACCCCGAGAGTGAGATGGGGGCTGAGCCCTCCCCCACACACGTGGGCAAGGACACTTTGCTGCGACATTCCGCCATGATTCCAGGGACTGGTGGTTTCCAGGCGCACATCCCCGAGTCGGAACCCAGCTTCCCGGAGAACTGGGACAAGATGGCCCTCAGGGCTCATCATAGCGAGTCCCCAGAGCTCTGCCAGGAGTTGGGGGCAGGGTACGAGCCAGCCCCCGCCTCTGCCAGGCTTGGCAGGGGGCTTCTTTCTGAGCAGCACATGGGCTTCTATTTTTTAACCTACTCAACAAAAACGGAGACTATTTTTAGCTCGGCAAGCTGCAGGGCATCACAATTAGCAACTGAAAATTACACTTCTTGCCCGTCTCCCCTCTGTTGGCTGGGGGTGGGGAGACGCCAAAGTGCTCCCAGAGGGAGCGGGGTGCCAGCTCTGTGCCCCGACCTGATGGGCCACAGACCAGGAGGCCGCGGTGCGGCCAGGGGAGAACCGTGCTGGCTGTGTGGACCCGGAACCCGTGCTCTGCCTGAGACCCTAAGAAATGGATCCCAGTCCCCCTTCTGGGGCGGTGCAGGACTCTGAGGCATCTGCGCTGGGGTGCGGCAGGAGGCAGGGTGTGCCAAGAGCCCTACTCCTTGCCCATCCATTCGTCCATTTAAGAGGTTGCCACGGACCTGCCAAAATGCGCCTCAAAGCAAACGGCCGGCCACACAGTGCCTGCTGCGCGGGCGTGGCTGTCACACACGGAGACCGTGCAGATGCGGGTGTGCTATTACGGGGCAGAGGAGGATCCTGCTCTTAGGAGACAAGGAGGGCAGTCACGGGGCAGGAGAGACGGCGACGTTAACCTGGGCAGTGAACGTGGCCTCCCTGCAGAGGTGAGCTGTGAGCAAGGACCGGAGGAGGCTCCTGGGGAAGGACGGCGCACTGAGCAGAGGGAGGGCTGACCTGGCCTCAGAGCCACGCGTTTGCTCCCTGGAGCGCTGGGAGCCGAAACAGGTGCTAAGCTCTGTGTGTCGCCCTTGCAGAACGAGTCGGGAGGAGTGTGCGGCAGGCCCCAGCAGTGCAGGACTGCCCTAACTAGCCCAGTCTCTGCTGTGCCAGGGGCCAGATCATGTGGCATTCCCTCCCCCTGGGCAGCTCCCACTGCCATTGACACGCAGGGGCTGAGCTGCAGGGGTGAGCTGCCTGCCCTACCCTCTCCCTGCACGGCTCTGCCTGGCTCTGTGCAGGTCTCGGGCTCCAGGATGAAGCTCCCCTTCCAGGAGGCTCTCCCAGGACCTGGAGGGACCCCTGACCCCAGGGCATTACTGGGAGGGAGCTGACCATGGCCCTCACTTCCCACAGCAGGAACTCTAAGCAGGAGGTTTCGGCCTAGTGAAATTTGGAAATGAAATGCTTGTTTAAATACAGGGGAGGAGATGCAGGACTCGGGCAAACGCAAACCTTCTGGCTCAGCTTCAGGGGTCCTGTGTCAGCGACCTCGGACCCACTCTGGATAGGACATGGTGATGCCCAGGGCTACCCCTGCAGAGGCCTTCATGGTACTGCCTGGACATGGCGGCCCGTGCCCCTCTATCTATGCCCCTCCCCACCCCCTTCCCTGGGTGCAATCCAGGCACCGGGAGTACCAGCTCGTGGCCCAAGCCCTTCCTGGGGCCAAGTGGCACTCGAGAGCCTGCACCCAGGCCTTGAGGGAAGAATGGGGTGACGTGGGCCTGTGGACCTCTGCCCAACACAGGTGAGGGGCATCCGCTCAGAGAGCCTGCAGCTTAGTCCATCGTTCCCAGATTCTGGTGGGAATCTGGGAGGGGCCTGGAGCAGGACACTGAAGCCAGACCCTGCTGAGCCTCGGAGTGCCTCGAGCCCATGCTGACCCACAGGCGGTGGGTCCTGGGCCTGGCAGAACCACTTCCTCCAGCCCTGCTGCCATCCACCCCTACCTGGAGAGCCCTCCCCCAGGGACCTGGCCTGGACTCACACACCCTACTGTGGCAGGATGCCCCTGGGGCTCGAGGGAGACTGCCTTCCCCCTCCCCAACTCCGGCTCTCGGACCTTCCTGAGCTGCAGAGGCCCCCTCAAGCTCCAGAGAGCCGTGGTCCTGCCTACAGGGGCCACTTGTGGACTGGCCGGGCCAGCCTCATGACACTGACTGTGTCAACCCCTGAATCAGCAGGGCCTGGGTAGGACCCTGGCCGTGCCAGGCTGTCTGGCCAGGAGCCGGGTCCAGTCGCTCGCTGGAGGCAGCACCCTGCCGTGTACAGCGGCACCTCTGGCACCTGCGTCACAGCTGGAGTGAGTGCGAGGTGGAGCCACACGCTCAGTGCCTGGAGTTCTGGGCACCTGTCCAGCTACGTGGCTGCCTTCCCAGAAACACAGATGCGGGGGAGGGGTGCTGCTCCCATCTCCTTTCACCTGCTGGGCCCAGGATAGCCCGGGCACCGCTGCAGACAGAGGTTGGAGACGCTGCCTCCTACTCCAGGATCGGGCGAGCTGGTGGCAGTGCCCTGACCAGGCCTCTGGGGTCAGAGCAGCCCTGCCAGGGGTAGGTGTAGCAAGGGTGACACTCCACTGCCAGAGGGCCCCTTCAGTGCCCCTGCCCCCCCGCCACCAGCAGCCCTTGTGGACTCTGCAGCTGGGAGTCCTTGGGACAAGGCTGATGCCTCCCTGCAGACAGGACCCTAGAGGCTCCCGCAGCCCCGACGCTCCATCCTCCCAGCCTGGTGTGCAACAGGCAGCCGGAGGGCGAGGGGCAGGCACCCTGTTCACGTAGACCGCAGTCCAGCAAGCGCATTCAGCAGTGCACGAAGGGCAGCATTACCTCCATGCACCCTCGGGCGGCCAGGGCGGTCCTGGGGCCTGGCCGTGGCTCCAGCGAGGAGGCAGCTGCCATGGGGACCAGCGCAGCACCTCGCGGCTTCCCCACAAAGGCTGGCCACTGGACGGCGACAATTAAGGCCTTGTTACCGACGCCTGTGCGTTTTTCCTCCTGAATTCCTTCTATTACCCAATGCCACGTGAATCGAGCGGCTCAATCTTGCCATCTCCACGGCACACTCCGAAACACAAATTCTGCAGAGTCCGGGCTTTTCTGCTTCCTCCTGCCCGCCTTCTTTCCCCTTTCTGTCCAGTCAGCTTCTTCTGTGGGGCACACAGTGTCATTGTCCACCAATAACCGTCCCATTATTGAGACTTGAGAGGCATCCCAGCGGCCAGCCGCAAGACCTCAGAGGCTCTGCCCTTTCCTTGCAGGGTGGGCGGCAGCAGGCTGGCCACCCGCTCAGGCCTCCCGGGGGCAGGGACGGCCGGGGGCCCGCTTTGTCCCTTCCCTTTGCCTCGGTCCTTGCTCCCTCGTGGACCAACTCCCTTGGAGCTGCAGAGGTCACCAGGGCACTCCTGCATGTGGGCAGCACCTCAAGGCACGGGCTGGGCACAAGGGCATGTGGACTGGGCTGATCTTGGCAGCCAGGCCTGTCACCTGAGGGAGTCCCCTCTGGGGCCCAGAGAAGGGAAGGCTGAGAGTGTGCAGACCCCACTGAGCTGGCCCTTGGGGACCCCCTCCTAGAGGCTCCCCTGGCTGCTGGGAGGAGGCCCTGCACTACAAACAGGCCATGAGGGAAGGAGAGCGAGCTGGCTGGATCGAAACGGAGGGTCCATGGAAAGCTGGACGTCAGGGATGGCCGAGGGGGGCAGCGGGCAGGTCATGAGGCAAGGGACAGGCCACGGGGCGGGCGGTTCCAGGAGCGAGCAGCAGCCCCGCCCCTCTGTGCCCGCCTGGGGGTGCTGGGGTATGGAAATAGAACGTACAGTTCTGTTATCTTTAAATGACATCTAATTAGGCTGAGCAAAGATTTCTCCTTTGTGTTTAAAAACAAATAAAAATCAATTTCCCTTGCTTGAATTGTCATCGTTTTGGCAGGCACCCAGAGTGGAGCCCCAACGGAGAGCCCGCTGCACTGTGGGAGCAGGAGACGTCCATGTGACCATCGTGAGCTGGGGACAGGGGACACCAGCTCCCTGCGGGGACCCAGAGGGCCCTGGACTCTCCAGCCCATCAGGAACTGGACCAGGACACACCCAGGGCACGTTCCCAAGCAGCTTTCCTGCCATGCATCCCCTGGCCCTGGGGGCTGGTGGCCAGGTGGTCAGCCCCAGGGGTATCAGCAGCACGGCGTCCTCTGTCCCTCCCCAGGGTAGTTCACCTTCTGCCCCCCATTGTCCAGACCAAGGAACAAAGTCCCGAAGCATTTCAGTCACCAGCCTCAGTCTCTGCTCACAAGTGGCAGGGCTGAGGTCTGAACCCTGCAAGCGTGACCGCCATAATCTGACACGCCACCCAGGGCCATCAGCATGGGGCTCAGGAGAAGAGAGAGGGTGCAAGGTGGAGGCAGGGGGTCTGGCCAACGCCCTGTGAGTGGACGAGGCCTGGCCCAGGAGGAGGCGTCCATGTCTGGGAGTGCAGGGCAGAGCTGTGAATACCACACTGCCAGGCGGGGGTGTCAGGCCGGAGCCCGAGGAGCCAAGCTGGCAGCCGGGCCTGGCGCTGCCAGTGAGCGACAAGGCAGGGGCTTTCCACCACCCGCTGAGCCATCCCGCACCTTTCCACGGCACCCTCAGAGGCACTGCGGCCCACTTTCCAGGTGAGGTGCAGGCATGGGCGCCGGGGCCAAGGCAGGGCCAGAATCCCAGCCCGGGTCTCCAGCCTGCCAGCAGGTATGGGTCAGGTACAGCCAGGGGCTGTGGAAGTGTGGCTTAGAACAGACAGGGGGACCAGCAGATGCTGTAATGGTTATGTCACTGAACTCACACACAGTCGACCTTGGTTCAAGTCCTGGATCCAGCAACTTAAAACTCACACTAGGCTAGTGAGTGTGCGTGCCCAAAGTCCCAGGAGGAGAATGAGCGAGAAGGGATTGCAGCATTGCCAGCCCCCTGGGGGGGAGATTTCTCACTTTCTCTCTGTCTTTCTGGCGAGCAAACACACCCTATAGCAAAAATCTCTCTAAAAAAAGAAAGGACAAGACGCAGGTACATTCTGGGTCTTCTTCCCGTTTCCTGGCACACAGCTCCTAAGCCTTGAAATCACCGAAGTACCTTTCAGTGCTGCTAAGACGGCTGGGGACTGGGCTCCTGGGCAGCCTCGGGATGGGGGCTGGTTGTCAGGGGAACCGGGCTGAGACTGGAGGGTGGAATGTTCAGCCCTGCTCTCAATTCCAGGAGGGGAGCCAAGGACTAAGTGGATGGCCAATGACCAATGACACAATCACCCATGCCTACCGAAGGGTGCCTCTCACAACCCGAAGGACCAAGTTCAGAGAGCACGGGGAGCTGCACACACAGAGGCTGCTGGGTGGTGCCAGAGAGGGCATGGCCACCGTGCCCCCAGCCCTGCCCCACGCAACTCTTCCCTCCGGCTGAGCAGCTGCATCCTCTCTAATGGCCTCTGCAGTAAGTGGGTGACTGTGAGTAGTGTCTCCCTGAGCGATGAGCTGCTCCAGCAGATTATTCAAACCTGAGGAGGAGGTGTACAAGCCGATTTATAGCCAAGCAGACAGAGGCACAAAACCCAACCCAAGCAAGTACCTGGCATTGGAAGTGGGGAGGGAGAGAGGTAGGTGGGGGGCAGTAGCCGCACGTGCAGCCTGTGAGCTCTGATGCTGTGAGCAGGTAGATGGTATCAAAACTGAATTGAGGGGACCAGCAGTTGGCGTAATGGCTATGTCACTGGACTCCCATGTAGTTGACTGTGGTTCGAGACTCGGACCCAGTGGCTTAAATTCATGCCAGGCACATGTGCATGTGTGCCCAAGATCCCGAGAGGAGAACGGAGGAGAAGGGATTGCAGCGTGGCCATCCCCCCAGGGGGGTGATTTCTCGCTTTCTGTCTCTCTGTCTCTCTCTCTGTCTTTCTGGTGAGCACTTGCGCCCTACAGCGAAAACCTCTCAAAGAAAAAAAACTGAATGGGAGAACACGCAGCTGGTGTTCACTGGAGAAGTGGGGTCAGAATGTTGTACTGAGTGACAGAAAGTAGGACCTTTTCTTCCCCTTATCCCTATTCAAGAGAACCTCCCGAAGAACACGAAATTCGCCCAGGAAATGTGGGGGCATGGGTCAGTATTATGGCTAGAAGGACAGGAGAGATGACAAGCAGAATTCCCTGCAGAGACAAGTGGAGGGGAGGAGGACACTGTGGTGCACACTTTCCAACTGGACACCGGAAACATGACCTGCATGGACTGCTGGGCTCCATGAACACAAAGACTCATTCCAGCGCCCGGAGTCTCAGCTCACAATGCCGTCCACTGTAACACCAACGAAACCCAACAAGGTCCCCAAACGGAAATGTATAGGTGACAGAAAGACACAGACACTATGTGATCCAGCTGAATATTAATAAAAATGTCAAACTCACTCACTTGATGAGAACACCTCAAGTCCTAAACATGGTGTCTTGAAAATCATGCTGAGGGACCAGCAGTTAGCGTAATGGTTATGTCGCTGGACTCCCATGTAGTCAACCGCAGTTCAAGCTCCAGACCCAGTGGCTTAAATTGACGCCAGGTGCATGTGCGTGTGTGTGCGTGCCCAAGATCCCAAGAGGAGAATGGAGGAGAAGGAATTGTGGTGTGGCCATCCCTCCTGGAGGGTGGTTTCTCACTTTCTGTCTCTCTGTCTCTGTCTGTCTTTCTGACAAGCACACGTGCCCTATAGCAAAAAAAAAAAAAAAAAAAAGAAAGAAAGAAAACAAAGTCATGCCAAGTATATGTGTGTGTGCGCACAAAAATCCCAGAGTTCTCACTACTCCTCTCTCTGTCTCTCTCCAGCAAGCTCACATGCCCTATGACAAAAACCTTAGAAAACAAACAAAAAAGTCCTTAGTCATGTTAATGTTAAAGAAACAATCCTATTATAGACATGTCAGAAAAATAACTTTTAGAGGACCAGCCAGTGATATGGTGGTGAAGGCAGCTAGATCTTACAAGGCTGAGTGCCTCAAATCCTGAACTCAATGGCTTGAAAAAGCACACAGGTGCATGTGCATGCGTGTGTGCGTGCCCAAAATCCCGAGAGGGGAAGGGAGGAGAACGGACAGTGGTGTGGTCATCCTCCCTGGGCGGGTGATTTCTCACTTTCCCTCTTCCTTCCTCTCTCTGTCTTCTCTCCAGTAAGGCATATGCCCTATAGTAAAACTAAAATAAATAAATAAATAATCTTTAGGAGAAAACTCCGTATCAAATTTGTATGGCCAAAGCTGGACTCAGAGAGAAATTCATATCCATTATAAGCAGACAAGACTAAGCACTTCAATCAAAAGCTCAAAAGAGCTTCTAAAGCAAACAGGAAGAAGAAATCGCTGAAGGTAAATCAGAAGATTTAATCAAACCAGACAGTAGAAGTGCTTATTAAGTTCTAAAGCTGATTCTCTGAAAACACAAATTAAAAAGATAAACCCCTGGCAATTCTCATCAAGGAAAGGAAGGAAGGATGGGAGGGAGGAAGGATGGAAGGAAGGAAATACAAAAATACATTGGGCAGGAAAAAGGGAAACTTTAAAAGAATCAACTATGTAAATCTATGCTAAATGATCTGAAAGCTCTTTGAACTGGGATATTATCCAGAAAACAAAAATACCCAAAATAGACTAAAAATGTTTAGAACCCAAAAAGACCAATAACCATAGTACAAATTAGGTAAGTTGACAGCCAACTAAACCTCAGGGAAAAATAAAAGCAAGCTCTGGCTGAGATAGTTTCTAAAATGAATGATTTCAAGCCTTTGAGACTAAGATAATTTTCTATGATATTTAAACCATTTCAACTATGCAATTCATATTGAAAAGCTTTCCTATTCATTTTATGAGGCTAACATAACCATGATTTATAAATGAGACAAATATGTTTCCTAATAGAAAAGAAGGTATAAATTCTCACCTATGAATATAGATGAGGCGTACCCAAAGCGACAGAGTGACATACCAGGAAAAGAAGCCCAGCAGATCCAGTGGGAGTTACTCCAGGAACCGGGGGATGGTTTAGCTCAGAAAAGCTAATAAGTCAACACATGAACAGACCCGAGGAGGTCAGGCATCTGATGCTTTTACTGGATACGCAAAAGCCTTTGATGACACTGATTCTCCATTCTTGGGATACACTCTCGACGATTAACGTAGGAGTGAGGGCCCTGCTCACAAGGAAGAACGTCTGTTTGAAATGTAAGACCAATTACAGATGTAGTAAAATGGACAGACCTTGTCATTACAATGGAGCTCAAGCCAAAGACAAATGCCATAATTTAATGTAGCTTTGTACCTTTTAGAAAACAATAAGAAAATAAATAAAAGATACCTTAGAAATAGAGGTGCAATGTTCCTTGTGTAAGAAATAGGATTACACTCTTGGGTTTTCCAGGAAGCCAAACTGAAAATCTGCTCAAACTAACAACAGAGTTGGAAGGTCAATGAGCTAACATGGTATCTTAAATATTAAGAGTTTACCTCTCTGTGTCCCTGGTACAGGTGTCCTCAGGGTCCCCGTGGAATGGTCCTGGATGCTCATCCAGTGGCAGTGGGCAGGCATGCTGCCAGTCTGTGTGTGTCCCATGTCTGCGCACCTGTGTGTGTTACCGTCTGTGTCTTTCCTTGCGTGGGTGTGTGTGTGTCTCTGTGCGCGTACGTCTGTGTCTGTGCAGGTGTGTGCATCTGTACGAGCCTGCGTATGTATCTTTGAGCTGACTGCGTATATCTATGCATCTCTGTGTGTATGTGCTCCTATGTGTCTGTGTGTATGTCTCTGCATGTGACTCTGGTGTGTCTGTCTGTGTTTACCCACATGTGTCTCCTCGGATCTCCCATCCCTGCAGTCCCTACAGCCATCACCCAGGAACCTGCTGTCCCCAGAGAACCTGCTCCACCAACCAAGCCTGCTACCCTCGGCCCCTTCCCTTCACACACCGTGACACCACGCCACTCCATCCTTGTCTGTCTTATGTGTGTCTGTGTGTGTGCATCTATATGTGCCTGTATGTCTATGTCTGCATGTCTGTGTATCTCTATGTATGTCTCTCTGTGTGCATATACAGATGTGTGTGTGGCTCTGTGTACCTGGTGCCAGCACACACCATGGGCTGTCCGTGCATGTGTCTCCGTGGGTCTGTGTGTGTCTGTGCACATATGTCTCTGTGTGTCTGTGTATGTGTGCCTGGTGTCTGGCCTCCACTGGGCACTGGCTCATCCCTCTTCTAAGGGCATCTGCTGTGTGCAGCCAGGGCCACCCTGGACACCAGGCTGAGGACAGCCGGCCCCAGGCTGGAATGTGGTACCTCCTGCCCTAGTGCTGCCACGACCTCCTCGACCTCCCCGGGGAGCCTGCCCCCCACCTGGCACTTGAAGAGTGAGGGCCAGAGGGCTGAAAGACCTGCAGGAGCTGCATAAGGGAGGCTGCGCCTCTGAGGTCGTCTGACTCAAGTTCGCCAGCCCAGGAGAGTAGGAGGGGCTTACAAGGCAGCCACAGTGACATTTGGGAAATGCCAGAGGCTGGGCCCAAGCCAAGAAGGCGGTGTGAGTAGGACTGTGGGGGCGGGGCTCTTCCCAGGAGGCCCAGCCCGCGGTGCCCTGGGTTTGCCAGCAAAACCCCTGAGCCAGTCGGCACCCAGAGGGCTGCATGGCCAGGGCCTAGGGAGCACAGGGGCCAGGCAGGAGAGAAGGGAAGGGCCGAGTGGGGGTACCTGGCTGCTTCCATCCACTCCCCCCTGATTGCTCACGCCCTGAAACCTGTGTGCCTCTGGGCTCTCCCTCGTCCTGGAACCTACAGGGTCCAGGCAGCCTGAACCAGGCACAGCACAGACCTCCTGGTCTGAGAGCCAGGTCTGACCCTGAGCCCCTCTGGGACTCACTTTCCCCGGAAATAGAACAAGGAGACAGGGCATCGGCCACACGGCGCTGTCCACACAGGTCACCTCAGCTCTCAGGCCCTCCCTCACTGCGCTGTTGGGGCTCTCCAGCCTGAGCCATATGCTCAGGGTGGGAAACCCACACAGCTCAGCGTCTGAGGATTGGGGTCTGAGCCAGGCGCCGTGGGGACACAGGACGGAGCCCTTACTGGGGGGAGAAGTCAGGGAGGACTTCTAGAGGTGGGGGTTTTGGGATGGGCTGCCAAGGATACCCAGGGGTTCCCTGGTGGGTTAAGGGGCAGGAAGGCAGGGAGCTGTCCCAGTGTGGTCTCCTGACTGACGCGGCAGTTCTGACAAACCCAGTCATCCTCGGGGCACGCACGAGCAGCTGCCCTGGAGGGTGAGGCCCCAGAGCCCAGAGGCATGGGAGGAGCAGAAAGCTTCTATGGGCAGACCAGCTCCCCTCAGGCTCATGCGCCCCTCTTCCCCCAAAGGTCAAACCCTACTCATCCGCATCCAAGCAACCCTTCCTGACTGCAGGGCAGCCCAGGCCCTGCACTGCAGTGGCCCACCTGCTCCGCCAGTATGTGACCCTGTAGGAACGTCTCCATTGCTGCCTGCGCCCTGGTCAGGCCAGGACCTCGATGCACTCAAGGAGCAAGCTGGTATGAGATGCTGCTGTTACCCTCTCCTTCCCAGCCCTGCACCCCGCCCTAGGGCCACACCTCCCCAGGGTAGAGCCTCTCTCTGCTTTTCCTGGGGGAGCTCAACCAGAGAGCCCAGCAGATAGGCAGCAAGACGGCTCGTGCTGAAGCAGGCGGGACCTAGGGTGCCCAGGAGGAGTCAGGGGCCTGCGGACGCAGCAAGGGGCTCAAATTAGTACTCCCCGTCAGAATGACCCCTGAACCCAGGCCCGCCCCCTCCCTGCAGGCAGCATCTCCTGGGAGGCCCCACCTGCCACCTGCCACACAGTAGCCTTTCTTGCCTCCACAGAGGTGAGCAATGCCCTCCTTCCGGGAGCTGCCTGATTCCGCTGCCTCCCACAACCACTGCCTGCACCCCGCAAGGCCTGGACTTCCCACTCAGGTGTCCCTGCACTCCTCTGCCTCCTCTGTCCACCCCCAATCTGATTTGTCACCTGCCCCACTGTGGTGGCCCTGTTGTCCTTGGCCCTCCACCCAGCAGCCAGCAGTGCCTTCACAACCCCAGGCACACCCTTGTCACCCACCAGCCACGCGGCCTGGCTGACCGCTCACGCTGGCCTGTCTGCTGCTGTTCCTCTGGCTCCCGGACACACAGGCAGCTTCCTCTTCAATCCCTGCCCTAAACATTCCCTGGGGTGCTGCCCCCGCTCCGCCCTACCTCGCCTAAGGTGCAAACACCACCCAACACCACAGTTTGTCGGTCAGTATGCCAGGAACCAAACTGTCAGACCCCTGCTTGCCAGGTGAGCTGGACTGCCATTACTGGTCCCCATGAGATGGGGTGAGGGAGCTTCTGGCTCGGGGAGTGAGTGGAGGGACACTGCTATGGAGACATTGAAATGCCGGTGCCGAGAGCCTGCCATGGGACCTGTCAGCCTTGGTCCCTGAGCCGGGTTGCACTGAGCAGGCCTGGCCAGCTGGCAATGGACACTCAGTGAGCAAAGACCATGCCGAGTTGTTCCAGCCGCGGACGGGCGGTTGTCACTACAGCCTGAACTGTCCGCCTAAGCGGCCACCAGGTCACACTCATGAGGCTTTTCCTGTCTCCCCGCTAGAGCATGAGCTTCGAGGACAGGGACTGCACACAGCAGGCGCTCAAAAAACTGCCCGCGGAGTAGTGAAGCAGCTAGGGACAGAGGAGACCTGCGCCTCCCGCACAGCCAAGGCCGCCCCGGGTCTGGGAGCGCCGGTGCCCCCTCCCCGCCAGGGCACAGGCACACCCGGCGGCTCACACCGCCCAGCTCTGCTCAAAGGACGGTGGGAAACGCGCCAGTGCCCCGGCTCCGGAATCATTCGGACCCAGCTCCCGGCTGTCCCCGGGGCGCCTCCAGCCCACTCAGCCTCCACTCTAAAGTCACACTCAGTCGCGGGCCCACTCGGCAGGTCCCGCCCTCACACACCCCATATATAAACGTGCCACATTTCCGCCCGCCGCCCTCGCCCACGCCGCCCGCGGCGTCGCAGCCGCTCCGCTCCGCTCCGGGCACCTCCTCCCGCGAGCGAACAGGTGGCTCCGCGCCCTGGAGCCGGGGAAAGGACCGAGGGCGTCTCAGCTCGCACGAGCCTGCCAGCGCGGTCCGACAGCCGGCCTCGGGGCCCCCGCGTCCCCTCCCAGGGGTGCAGTCCGCTCTGCCACGGGCGGTCCCGGCGCCAGCGACCGGCCAGGGGGCAGCGGCAGCCCGGGCGCGGCCAGCAGCAGGTGCCCCAGTGGGGACAGCAGGAGGGTCGGAGAGCCTCCCCGGAGCGAGCTCCCTTCTAACCGCCCGCGTCCCCAGCCCCGCGGTCCTGCCGCCACCCAGGCGCTGCCCTGCGAGCGCGCCCACGTCGCCGCTGCCACCTGCCGCGCGCCGCAGCCCTACCTGGGGCTCCAGAAACATCCCGGCCACCTGCTCCCCGTGCAGTCCCCGACCCGGCCGGCGTCCCGCGAGTGGCAGCGCCCGTCCCCGCGGGGAGCAGCGCCGCCCCCCGCCCCCGCCCGCGGACTTCCCCACGCGGCCGCCCTCCTCCTGGTCGCCTCCGGGCCAGAGGCACAGGGCTGGCCAGGGGCGGAGCCGGGGACCAGGGGGAGGGACAGAGGGGCGGGCCGGGACCGGGACGGAGGGCGGGGCGGCGACAGGCCGGGGCCGGGCTGCGGCCGGGGCTGCGGGGGAAGGGGCGCGGCAGCTAAAGGGCGAGTGGAGGGGGCGCACGCGCGGGTGCAGGGGGCGCCTCGTGGACGACACCCCGCTCGGGGAGAGCCCGCGCCTTGGCTCCTCCTGGCTCCTCCCTCGCGCTCGTACTCTCCCAGCCTCACCTCCCCGGTCCCGCGGACGGCGCGCCCACCCGGCTCCGAGCTGCAGCGGGGCCGCGGAGCGCCTGTCCTCACCGGCTCTCACTCCGCACGGAGCGCCCTTCCGTTTCCCTGAGCGAGCTCTGGAGCAGGGACCACAGCAGCTGCTTTTGTTGGGGGGCTACTCTGGGGCTCAGCGAGGGCCCGAGAACACAGCGCAGCCGCCCGTCCCACCCCTAGAGCCCCAGCACTCGCCAGGACTCCTGTCACGACCGTGCCCCGTCCGCCGTGTTCCCGCGGTGGCTCCGGCCCAGCGCTGAGAATGTCAATGGAGAAGGGGGGACTGAGCAGAAGGACCCCGTCTTCAGGGGATCTGCGATTGGGGAGCCCAGAGGCTGGGCTGGAGAGAGACCTGGGGCCGGGTTGTTGGCCCATCTGGGCGACCACAGGGAGTGGCGGGGGACGCCCAGAGACTGAGGGGACTCCAGGGGAACCACAGCAAGTCACCAGGCCTGGGTGGGCAGCGGTGTTCCGACCAGGTCCAGGAGTCCCAGGACGTCCCCGCAGCCCTGCTTTCTTCCAGGCGACTGGCTCCTCCCAGCCTACTCCCCCTCTGCCCACTGTCACAGCAGCGAGGGCAGCCACCAGCCTGTCCTGTGGGCTGTTCTTTCTGTCTGGAGGAATTAGAGTGCTGGGTCTACTCACTGGCCTGCCCAGGAGGAGGCAGGGGCTTGGAGACCGGCATCCTTCCCCGGCTCTGCCCTCCCCAGCCTCCCTTGCAGCCAGTGCTGGCCCAGGCCTGGAACCTTCTCTGCCCCAGAGCCTGCCCTATTCATTGCCACATGGTGGGGGGGGGGGGGGACAGTGGAGACACCCCTCTTGTCCTCCCCCTGCTGTTTCTGCATTTTGTTTCAGACCAGCCAGAAGATGCACAGCTCACAGTGGCCTCTGCAGGTGACCGCCTGGGTCCTCGCGTCCTGGCTACATGGCCACCCCATTCCTTCAGACCTCCAGGGCAACGAGAGTGGCAAGGCCTGGGGTCCTGACTCCAGGGAAACCTGGCCTCTGCCCCTAAGGTGGCCATGTGTGGCCTCATGTGGACAGTTAGCTGCTGCCACCTGCCCTGGAGCAAGCCTCGCCCTCCGCCTCTCTGGATGGACAGTCTAGAGGGGACAGTGGATGGCATGCTCCCCATCTGCCACCCGAGATGGTCCCAGAGTCACCTCTGCGTGCTTCTACCGGTTTACCAGCACTGATAGGGCCTCAGCGAGCAGAGCCACGCCAGGAGGCAGAAAGGCCCCTGCCCCGTGGCCTCTGGCAGACAGAGCACGCTGTCCTTTGTTCTCAGGTGTGGCCTCGGCATTCGTGTACGGTTCACATCCTTCCGGGACCCAAGGACACAGGTACACTGGCGTGTCGGGGTTGACCCCTGCCAGGTGACCTCCTATTTAAAATCTGTACATGGGATTGTCTTGCAGGGAGAGCTGGGGAGACCCACACGGGATTCCACCCCTTTTCCAGCACTGCCTTTGCAAAATGGAGAGCGAGCCAAGTGTGGTACGGCATCTACCGGGGACTCCAGAAAGACAAAACCCACAGGAGGAGGTGCTCCACTCCTTCCTCTGGGTGATGGAAGCTGAGTGCAAGGCCCGGAACCATGCATCCATCCTGTGACTATGAGGGGCCGCTGGAAGATGGCAGAGCAAAAAGCAGGAAAGCCTGGTTCTGGGATAGCAGTGGCCTGGGATTCCTCACCAGTGTAGACACGTGCGAGTCAGAGGCTGGACCACCCCCAGAGGCCTCCAGTTAGTGCCCTGCTCCCACCTTACTGGCACAACGCTAAAGCCAGAGGACCCATTAGAACCTGAGTAAGGTCCTGGCCCTCCTCTGCCCAGCACCTCCTGTGGCTCCCCTCCAGTCACAAGGAAAGGTGACTCCTGGGGGCCTCGGGCCCTGTTCGCCTGCCCCAGACCCCAGTCCCCTGCTGCAGCCCTACCCACTCTTCCCCAGGTGCCTGGTGGCTCTATCTGCCTGTTGCCTCCTCATCCCTGCGTCCCTGCACTGTCCTCTCCTGGGGCGTCACTCGGTCTGACAGTCTTTTCGCTTCCTTGTTAGCCTGCTCTAATAAGAACGCAAGTTCTACAAGGGCAGGGTCTTCGTGTGTGCGTGTGTCTGCATGCGTGTGCGCACGCTTGTAGACAGGAATAAAGATGGAGGTGGAAACAGATGTGTGTATCCAGCACAGGACTCATATTCGTGTGTGTGTGTGTGTGTACATATATATACACATATATATATGATATATAAAGAACTCTTACACATCAAGAGTCAGAAGACCCAATTTTTCAAAAAATGAGCCAAAGACTCATTTTTGGAAAGGTACTTGTAGAGTACTTGAAGAGGTACTTCACACTACCCCCACCCCCTGCCAGAAACAAGGCTATCTAAACGGTGGTACGCAAAATAAAAGGCACCCCACTTGACTGCACTCAGGGGAGGAGAAGTCATTAAAACCACAATGTGATACCCTATACATGACCCAGAATGGCCAAGAGTAAAAAGCAGAGAATACCAAGTGCTGACAAGGAGGTGACACAACAAACACTCTCAGCGGCTGGTGGTGGCAGCATCACCTGGCACAGAAACGGCCGGGTCGCGGCTGCCATGCTGAGCGTAAGCAGGCCTGCCCTGGGCATAGACGTGGGAGATAGGCCGACCGACGCCACTAGAAGACACGTCCAGACTGTAAGTAGCAGCACTGGGTGTGACCACTCCAAGCTGGCAACAGCCAGGCGTCCACAGAGGAATGGCTTTCTGCCACACCAGGGTGTGCTCACACGTCCATGAGAGGAGACAGAGACAGTCTCATGTGAGGGCGAAGTCTCACCAGCACATGCAACAGAGCAGGCCGGGACCAAGGACGTGTGAGGCTGGACCCCGTGCATGTCAGCTCAGAGATGGCCAGGCCTCTCTGCCACAGAGGGCAGGGGTAGGGCTGCATGGGGCCAGGGGCACTGTCACCCCGTGGAAAACCACCAGGCTGCACCCTTTCCCATAGGTATGCCCCGCACTAACACAATTCACTTTGAGAAAACTGAAGGATAAAAGAATATCCTGGGCGGGATGAGCAGACACCACCTGAGCCCAGGCCCTTCCAATCTACTAACTGGCCACTCCTCAACAAAGCAGCCTCTCTTTCCTCATCCCAACAAGAACATGGTTAGGCCACAATCCTTCCTCTAGTCTGCACCCCATCAAGACACTGGGCACGCACACGGGCCACCCCCCTGCCCCGCCCAGGGTATTTTATAAGCTAGGCCCAGGCCTTGAACCCTGGTGGGCTATATGGGATCTGACTTCCCTTGTGTTATGGGACCAGCCTCCTCTCATTTTTGAAATATGGTGGGTGGTCAAAGCAGGTGATGGACCTTGCGGACGAGGAAGGAGGAATCCAAGTGCCAGTGGGGACTGAGGAGGATCACATCTGTGGAGACTACGCCACAGCGCTTGGGTTCCAGGGCAAGGGAGGCTCTGCGTCCTCTCTCTGCTCTGCTGGCCAAGAGCTTCGGGTCCAAACCCTGCCCTGATGGGGCGTGCGCCTCCACCCACAGGGAAGCTGGAGGAAAGAAGAGCAGAATTGAGCCAGCCCTCGGTGAGCTCTGGAGACCTCTCAGACAGCTCCCTGTGCCCCCGGGGTCTGCGGGCTCGTGTGTCCATGGCTCCCGCGTCTGCCCTGACGAGTCTCACACGTGCACAGTGGCGGTCTGCAGAGGTCCTGTCTGGTCTCCATCAAGTCCTTGGAAAGAGCAGGGATATGGCATGGGCCAATCAGTGCCCCTCAGAGGTAGTCACCAGGTCCTGGTCACACTCAGGCTGAGCTCCCGGGCAGGCGTGTCTGACACCTGCGGCAGAGGCAGGGAGGGCCGAGCCACCATCAGGTATACCGTCCCCGGGTATGACCTGACTTGAACAGCCTGGGGAACCAGGAAGCTCCGCCATTTCCCCAGTGCTGCCCATTAGCATCCCTTCATAGACACACAAGCAAACCACTAACAGGCCAGACACTGTCAGAATGAAATGTGGGGACAGGGGACAGCTGACTTCTGCTGTCCTCATCATAGAAGGACTGCCTGAATCAACACCCGACCAGGTAGGAATCCTCCAGGCCTCTCGTGGCCTCAGCCTGCCCTTCATGGTAACGACTGGGGCATGCTGCACCTGCCCAGGTATGCAACTAGCCGTGAGTATATTTATTATCACAATCAAGTTATCACAATCAAATTTTAAATTGTTTTCAACCGCCAGAGACCACATGCACTCACCAGAGAAAGAGAGACAGAAAGTGAGAAGCACCCCCTGAGAGGACACGGTCGTGCCAGTCCCTTCTCCATTTCTCCCCCTTGCTGGCATTTGGGACGTACACATGCATACCCAGGGTGTTTCTCAGTCGCCAGGGCGGGCTCTTGTACTGCACAGTCGGCCCTGGGGATCCAGCTCCTTAATCATTAGGCTGTGGGGGTGGCTCAGAAACAACTTGTTTAGAACTTTACAAATTAACTAAAGGCTTACAGAAATTCGAGGAGCATTTATTTACAAAACGCAACTGAGCCTCGTAAGAACAATAAACTTGTGGCATTTGAACTTGCCCTAATCCCATCCCTGACTCTCTAGGCTCTAGTGCCTTGAAAAATAAGACCCCACATTGATATGAAAACCAGTAGCCTGGCAGTCACTGAAGGGAACAGAACAGAGTTGGGCTCTTTCAAAGCCTCTTTCCCAGAAAGCTGTCATTATTTGACCTGTCCAATGGTTCCCTTGGAGACCTCACTTACAAGCATGTCTGTATTTGACCTGACTCAGAACTCACCAAGTACAAAAAGACCTATGCCCCAGGACTGACTGGCAAAAACAATCGCAGGCATTTAACTTCACAGATGCTCAGAGCAGTGGATAACAATGAAGCAAGCAACAGATTAACCAAAAAGCTTAACAGAAAAGTTCAGCAATGAGGGAACCAGCAGTTGCCGTAATGGCTATGTCGCTGGACTCCCACGTAGTCGACCGCGGTTCGCGTCCTGGATCCGGTGGCTTAGAACTCACGCCGGGCGCGTGTGCGTGCGTGCCCAAGATCCCGAGAGGAGAATGGAGGAGAAGGGATTGCGGTGTGACCATCCCCCCTGGGGGGTGATTTCTCGCTTTCTGTCTCTCTGTCTCTCTCTCTCTGTCTGGCGAGCGCACGCGCCCTATAGCAAAAACCTCTCCAAAAAAAAAAGAAAAAAAAAAAAAAAGTTCAGCAATGAGATGTCCACGTAGGCTGTGAAAAGCTGGCATGCATTCCCAGGAGTCTGGACGGTCACTGCATGCTCAGGACTGTGGGCTTGTCAGGAAAGTCCTTAGGAGGCACTGAACACTCACTACCGACTGATTATCAGGATCTGTGCAAACAGGAAGTGAAGGCTAAAGCAGAGCCGTCTGCCTCACTGAGAGCTGAAAGTGGGGCCAGCACACTGGGCTTCTCGGCAAAGGCGGAGAGGCTGACCGACTCCGGGCATTCAGGAAAATTTCCATCCACTCTGAAATGACGACTAAGTTAACTAAGCAGAGATTTCAGTGCCACACATGACAAGAGAATACAGGCTTTACAGAATTAATACTGAAATTTCACCAAAGAATTCCAACAAGGAACAACAAGAACAGCCCTGAAGAAGGGTGAGTCTCTAGTTTCTAATACTGACTTACTAGGCAAATACTTTAAATCAACTATTTTATATATGGTCAAAGAACTAAAGAAAACCATGCCTAAAGGATAAAAGGAAGGGCCAGCCAGCCCATGGCATGGTGGTTAAGGCAGCTAGATCCCACATGACCAACTGTGCAGTTTGAATCCTGGACCCAGCAGCTTGAAAAACATGCTGAACATGTATGTGTGCATGCCCACAATCCCAAAAGGGGGTAGGAATGGAGAAGGATTGCAGTGTGACGATCCCCAATGGGGAGTGTTTTCTCACTTTCCCATTTTCTCTCTGTCTCCCTCTGATAAGCAAACATATACCCTCTGGGGCGGAAAAATATCCTAAAAGACAATGTGGAAACAATGATATGCCAAATAGAGAATATCAGTAAAGAAATAAAAACTATTAAAAAAGAACTAGGTGGGGGCCGTCAGGTGGTGTGGTCGTGGTTAAGGGTGCTGGACTCCCACATGGTCAACCACAGTTCGAGCCCTGGACCTGGTGGCTTGCTTTCTCACTTTCTCTCTGTTACTCTCTGGTCAAATAAAAATAAATAAATAAATAAAGTTAAATAAAATAATTCTTAAAAAAAAAAAAAAAGATAGAAACTCTGGTCTTGAAAACTAAGCAACTGAAATGAAACATTCATTAGAAGGATTCAACAGCAGATTTGAACAGACAAAAGATAAAATTGGTGAACCTGAAAAGAGGTCACTTGAGATTATACAGTCTGGGGACAAGCAGTTGACTTAATGGCTATGTCGCTGGACTCCCATGTAGTCGACCGTGGTTCGAGGCCCAGACCCAGTGGCTTAAACTCATGCTGGGTGTATGAGTGTGCGTGCCCAAGATCCCGAGAGGAGAATGGAGAAGAAGGGATTGCGGCATGGCCATCCCTCCTTGGGGGTGATTTCTCACTTTCTGTCTCTCTGTCTCTCTCTGTCTTTCTGGTGAGTGCATGTGCCCTACAGCAAAAACCTCTCCCCCCACCCCAAAAAAAAGAGAGAGAGATTATACAGTCTGAAGAACAGAAAGAAAGAAGAATGAAAAAGATAAATGAAGAAACAGAGCCTCAGACAACATAATTGATACCAACATGTATAATAGCAGCATCAGAGATAAAAAAGAGAGAAGTGGACCAGCAGTTAGCGTAATGGCTATGTCGCTGGACTCCCACGTAGTTGACCACGGTTCAAGTCCCAGACCCGGTGGCTTAAACTCATGCTGGGCGCGTATGCGTGCGTGCCCAAGATCCCGAGAGGAGAATGGAGGAGAAGGGATTGCGGCGTGGCCATCCCCCCTGGGGGGTGATTTCTCGCTTTCTGTCTCTCTGTCTCTCTCTGTCTGTCTGGCGAGCGCACGTGCCCTATAGCAAAAACCTCTAAAAAGAAAAAAAGAGAGAGAGAGAGAAGAAGCGACAGAATATTTGAAGCAATAATAGCTATAACCTTCCAACTTGGATTAAAAATATTAATCTCTACATCCAAAAAGCTCAACAAACTACAAGTACATTTCCCATCAGAAATTATCGTGGATAGGGACCAGCAGTTGGTGTAATGACTATGTCACTGGACTCCCATGTAGTCGACCGCAGTTCGAGTCCTGAATCCGGTGGCTTAAACTCATGCCAGGCACGTGTGCGTGCGTGCCCAAGATCCCGAGAGGAGAATGGAGAAGGGATTGTGGTGAGGTCATTTCCCCTGGGGGGTGATTTCTCACTTTCTGTCTCCCTGTCTCTGTCTTTCTGGCGAGCACATGCTCCCTGTAGCAAAAACCTCTCCAAAAAAAAAAAAGAAAGAAATTATGGTGGATAGAAGGATGATATATTTAAAGTACAAAAGGAAGAAAAAATTATCAACCAAGAATTCCTTGTGCAGCAAAACTGGTCTTCAAAAATGGAGAGGGCAGGGACCAGCAGTTAGCGTAATGGCTATGTCGCTGGACTCCCACGTAGTCGACCGCGGTTCGAGTCCCGGACCCGGCGGCTTAAACTCACGCCGGGCGCGTGTGCGTGCGTGCCCAAGATCCCGAGAGGAGAATGGAGGAGAAGGGATTGCGGCGTGACCATCCCCCCTGGGGGGTGATTTCTCTGCTTTCTGTCTCTATGTCTCTCTCTGTCTGTCTGGCGAGCGCACGCGCCCTATAGCGAAAAACCTCTCAAAAAAAAAGAAAAAAAAAAAAAAAAAATGGAGAGGGCAGGATAATGGCACAGCATAATACAATGCTCTGTGAGGCTAACCCACATGGGAAGATTTCAGATTTGTGTCCAGAAATCTTCCTGAACACACTGGGCACACACATTCCCATGATTCAAAACTGGTTGAAGCTGGAGGAGGAGGGTAGTGGCATAAAGACTCTGTTAGAGGTGCTGTCTCTCCCTCCCTCTTTAACTCATGAAAAAAAGGAATAAATAAACTTAAAAATATCTAATGAAGATATTATCCACATAATAAAAATAAAGAACTCATCACTAGGAGACTTACCCCTATGAATTACTAAACAGATCCTTGAAGCTAAAATGAAAGG
Source organism: Tupaia tana (assembly GCA_026018925.1). Lineage (NCBI taxonomy): Eukaryota > Metazoa > Chordata > Mammalia > Scandentia > Tupaiidae > Tupaia > Tupaia tana. Next base: position 81,438,239 of record JAKSZU010000010.1, read on the forward strand.
ACACTAAACAGCAACTTGAATCCACATGAAAAAATTAAAAGCCCCAGAAAGGTAACTAATAGGAAAAATCTGAAAGACAATATAAATGTATTTTATGCTTATAAGTTTTTTTTATCCTATCTGAATTAAAAGATAATTACATGAAATAATAATAAATATGTATTGATGAACATACAGGTATAAAAATGTAAATTCTATGACAACAACAGCACAAAAGAGAAGGAAGGCAACAGAGTCCCAGAGAGGCGAAGGTTCTGTATACTATTGAAATTAAGATTGCATCAATCTTCACTATATTGTTATAAGTTAAGATGATAATTATAAACCACCAGGCCACAACTAAGGAAATAATTTTAAAATGTCTAGTAAAAGAAAAAATGAGGGAAAAAAACTAATACACTAGAAAATATTTAATATTTAACACCAAAGAAGTAAAAATAGAGCAACAAAAATAACAAATGGAACACAAATAGCAAATCTAACTTTATCAGTATTTACACTAAATGTAAATGAATTAACATTCCAGTTAAAAGGCAAATATTGATAGAATTTTAAAAAATAAAAACATGCCCTTTCCCCTGGCTGCAGAGCAAAGGTTACATGACGTCTGAAGTTACTGTAAAAGATATGACCCAGCAGGAGTTCATCAGAGCTCTGAAAACCTTCTTCAAAAAGTCTGGAAAACTAAAAGTCCCAGAATGAGTGGACACTGTCAAGCTGGCCACACATAAAAAACTTGCATCCTACAATCAGAACTGGTTCTACACATGAGATAATTCCACAGTGCTGTACCTGTACATCCAGGACAGGGCTGGAATTGGCTCCATGACCAAGATCTATGGGGGACAGCGGAGAGATGGTGTCATGCTCAGCCACTTCAGCCAAGGCTCCAAGAGTGTAGTCCACCAGATCCTCCAAGCCCTGGAGGGGCTAAAAATTGTGGAAAAGGACCAAGATGGGGGCTGCAAACTGACACCTCAGGGACAGAGAGATCAGGGACAGTATCACCAGACAGGTGGCAATTGCCAACAAGAAACATCTGGATGGATGATGTTGGGTTAATAAACTGCCTCATTAAAAAAAAAAAAAAAATTTCAACTGTATCCTCACAAGAGACTCACTCTAGACAGGACACGGATAACTTAAAAATGAAAATACGGAAAAAGATATCCCATGCAAATAATAACCATGAAAGAGCTGGAATGGCTATACTAATATAGATAATACAGGCCTTAAGACCAAAATTATTTCTAAAGACAAAGGACATGTATGTATAATGATAAAAATGGCTAACCTCAAGAAGATAATAAAACAATTATACACATATGTGTAACTAACAACAGAGCTCCCAAAATTAAAGAAGGAAAAACTGACAGAAATGGGGACCAGCAGTTAGCGTAATGGCTATGTCGCTGGACTCCCACGTAGTCGACCGCGGTTCGAGTCCCCCGGACACGGTGGCTTAAACTCACACCAGGCGTGTGTGCGTGCATGCCCAAGATCCCGAGAGGAGAATGGAGGAGAAGGGATTGCGGCGTGGCCATCCCCCTTGGGGGGTGATTTCTCGCTTTCTATCTCTCTGTCTCTCTCTCTCTATCTGTCTGGTAAGCGCACGCACCCTATAGTAAAAACCTCTCAAAAAAAAAAAAAAAAACTGACAGAAATTAAGAGAGTCAGATAAAAATAGAGACATTAGTATCCTACTTTCTTTCTTTTTTTTCTTTTTCTTAGTTTTTTTTGCCATAGGGCACATGTGCTTACCAGAGAGAGAAAGAGAGAGAGAGAGAGGGAAAGTGAGAAATCACCTTCCAGGGGGCATGCCACAATCCCTTCTCCTTCATTCTCCTCTTGGGATTTTGGGCATGCATGCACAGGTGCCCAGTGTGATTTTAAAGCTATCAGGTTTGGGACTTAAACCGTGGTCAGCCATGTGGGAATCCAGCACCTTAATCACCATGCCACCTTCTGTCCCCAATATCCCATTTTCGATAATGGACAAGACAACTAGAAAGTAGATCACTAAGGAAATATAGGACTTGAACAACACCATATACTAACAAGGCCTAACAGACATCCGTAGAACTTTCCACTTAACAGCAGCAGAATATATATTCTCAAGTGAACACAGAACATTTTTCAGGATAGACCATATATTAGGCCATAAAACAAATCTCGATAAGCTTAAAAGGACAGAAATCACATAGAAAGTGTTCTTTGACCTGATGAAATAATGGAAGTTAATACCAAAAAGAAATTCAGAAAACCCACAAGTATGTGGAAGTTAAACAACCCATTCATAAATAGCCAATGAAAAGAAGACATCACAAGGGAAACTTTTACATACTTTGAGATAAATGGAAATTAAGATGTAACACACCAAAAGGTATGGAATGTGCCTAAAGCAATGCTTGGACGGACACTTATGAATATTTATATTAAAATAAAGAGGCCCAGCCTCTCTGGTGCAGTTGTAGCATACCGGCCCATGGGCTGTGTGCTACACGCGTGCGTTATCATGAATTCAAAGGCAAGCTTTAGTGCAAGCCTTTCACCTCCCCTGGCCTGAGTTTCCTCTTCGGCGTGAGATGTGTGCACAAGACCGTGGTGCAGCTGCCAGCCTGGCACCTCCTCCCAGCACCATCAACCCAAGGACTGGTCATGGTCTCTGGGAAGGGGAAGAGAGGGCGAGCCTTCAGAGGACAAACTGGCCCTGCTGAAGCGAGAGACACCTGTGTGCTGACAGGCACTTGGAGAACTCCAGCAGCTGCACAGTATCTGGAAGGAAAGGGGAGGTAGGGACGCTGGCCCCAGAGCAGCACAGCCGCGTGGAGAGGCAGTACAATGACGCAGGTGCTCTGAGAGTAACCTTGAGGCCGTGGGCACAGAAGGCAGAGGACGACCCTAGGAGGAATGCCAGGCCGTGAGGGGAGGGCTGTGGGAAGCAGCCCGCTGCACATCGGGGCCTGGCTGCAAGCATGTGCGACCCCAGTCCTGAGACCAAGGTTTCCCTTCCAACTCCAGTAACTGTGCGCAGCACCTAAGCCGAGCTGCTCCCAGAGCCCTGCTGAGAAGTACCTGTGGGCTCACCAGCAGTCCCTGCTGTCCTCATGGGCTCAGGGGGCTGCCTGCCTGCACCTCCCAACACCGCCCCAGGCCCTGCCCAGGCCCCCAGAAGCTGACGCCCTCCCATCCCCACATGGCCCCCTTGCCATTCTGTGATTCAGGGCTTTACCGGGAGGTCCCCGGGAGGCACAAATGCTGGCTTCCAGAACACACCCACACACGCATAAAGACGTGAGAAAAAGTCACGTAGGCTGATTCGCTGTTCCTCATTTGCAGCTAAGCACAAGGCGTGGGTGTGTGTGACAGATGCAAGCAGCTGTGGAAATTGAGATGTTAACCCAGAGCCCGAGCCATGTCCTTTCACCTGAGCCTGAGCGTGGTTGGGGAGGCAGCACAGTTCTGTGGGTGTACAAACCCAGAACCGATCACGAAACCCTCAGTGCCAAGCCCTGAGGACCTCGTCCCATCGGGACTGGCAGAAACCAGGGTGGCACCTCCACATTCGCTGGCAGGCTCGACAGGGCGCCCGTGCCTTGGCCTCCCACCCATGGCTGCTCCCCCAGGACATTGAGGGTGACAAGGTGCCATTGCTGCTCCCACCTCTCTGAGTCCACGTCCCAGACAGAGGAGACGTGCACTCGGCCCTGGCAAGGGCCCGCTGCAGGGCGGGGATCGCTCCCACATATTCCACCCCTGGGCGCCGAGCTGGCTGCAGGAGGGGCTCCATGAAGTTCACTGAAGACCCCTCCATGCCACCCTGACACCCACCCCTCCACCCTCCACACCTCATCCCAGTGGGTCCTTCAAGACAGGTGCCCACAACCTGCACAAGCGCTGTGTGGGCTCGTGGTCCGTCTCACCGCTGCCTGCAAAGCCCTGCCAGACAGCTGTGTCGTGCTCATCCCTCAGAAGGGAACAGGCTCTCCAGAGCAGGGGTGGCCTCCAGCGGTGCCCACACCCTGATCCCCGGAAGCCGTGGTGTTCTCCCTATGGCAAAGGGGCTCTGCGGTGTGTCCATGGTGACCAGAGGAGATGGAGGGGTAATCCTGGATACCTGGGTGGGCCCACTTTAATCTCATGAGTCCTTGAACTTGGGAAACCCTCCCAGCTGTAGGCAGAGATGTGACCAAGGGCTCAGCCAGGGTCAGACAGACGGCAGCATGAGGGGATCCGACCCACGCCGGAGACACAGGGAGCCTGATGAGGCCCACAGCGGCCTCAGCCCACTCTGGCAGGGACCAGGGACCTCAGGGAGTGTACTGGCAGACACCTCAGTGACCAAGGTTCTGCCCTGGAGCTTCAGAGAGGCTCACCTGGCAGCGCCTTCACCTCAGCCCACAAAGACCAAACTGCCTCGGCCCCACAGCACCAGTGGCAAGGACTGCGAGATGTAGAAGCTGCAGAATTGTGGCGATTTGTTACAGCAGACATGAGAGACAGGTGACACCCTGCCCGGTCCCGGGAGTCAGGCAGCTGGCTCTGCTCTGAGCACTGAGCAGCTGCAAGGGCACAGAGGAAAGGGCCTGGGACCCTCCACGCCCCGCGGCACAAGCCCACCACAGCTGCCACCCAGGAGCTGAGCCGGGGGCTGGACATGCAGACCTCGTCCTTCTGATCTCCCCACCTCCCACCCCGTGAGGCCCTATGAGAAGTGAGCAGACTAGTCCAGGGTCCCACCTGTGCACCTGTGCCCCAGGACAGGGCCCCGAGAAGCCCCGCCCGAGTAAGTGCACTGGACATGAATATACTAGGAGGCCCAGGAGCCAGGCGGTTGCAGAGGGGGCGGAGCCATGGGGACACTGAGCTTGCCCTCCGGGCCCTCTCAGGCACTCCTGCACCAACAGTGACATGGAGACCACTGTGGAGCCATGGGGGGCCCTAAGGCTGCCTGGCTCCTGACCAGTGCTCACGACCCCCAGGTGCTGCCCCTCGGGATCTGTGGTCCCTGCTGAGGCCCTGCTTCCTGGGGCTGCTCCGCCCACACCAGCCCTGTCCTGGGGCCTCCCCAGGCACCATATCCTGCGAGCTCTGTCAGCCCAGCCCAGGCACCCTCAGTGGAGGCTGCGGCTGCATTCTTCCTGCTGGTCTTCCTGCCCTGTTCTTCAGCTCTATCTCGGGCTCACAGCAGCCTCGCCCCCTCCTGTCCTCCCAAAGCCTCATCTGCAGTTCCATCTCCTTGGTGGGCCGGGAGCTGACACCTTCACACCCCAATCAGCTGCTCCGACACCGGCCTCTTGGCCCTATTGCAGGCAGGGCTGAGGTGAGCTGGAAGCAGGGCAGCTCGGTGGTGCCTGCACAAGGGTGTTTACCGGCTGAGGTGTCTCCTGCAACAAGCAAATCCGGAAACCTCTGCTGCAGCTCAAAGAGGCAGAGCAGGGTCACTGCATGGCAAGCTCCGAGCAGGGGTTCTGCCAGGGGTCCCCACCAGGGTCCCCAACATCCCTGGCTAAAAGAAGGGACCCAAGGAGGCAGACTTTCCTGGTACACTAGCAATGACATGAGTGGTGCTTAGCCATGGCCCTCAAGATCGGGCCACGCAGGAGCCCCAGGAAGCTGGTGGCACTGCCCACCGCACCGGGGGAAGGAGCCACTGCACTCCAGGACCGCATTCAGGGCCGGCGAGACCCCTCCACCAGGGACTCTGGGCACAGCACATTCGGGAAGTCGGGGACTTTCCTAGGGCAGATGCTCCTGTCTCCCTGGCATGTGGAGTGGAACCAGAAGCACTGGGTTTCAGCTCCCTCCCGGGAAGCCCCCTGGGCCACTGCCTGGTCACTGCCTGGTCACTGCCCGGCAGTCGAGCCACACCCTGCCCAGCCCCTCTGGCTGCTGTCAGGCATGGCTGAGATGGGCCTGCCCAGAAGGAAGTGTGCTGTGGTCTGGGAAGCCTTCCCAAGGTCACTGCCCTGCCCAGGCCCCCAGAAGCCGACGCCCTCCCATCCCCACATGGCCCTAGCTGGCTCCCTCAGCATCACTCCTTCCTGCCCCACCCACCACCGCCACCCTTGCCTGGCCTGCCACCTGGGCCCTGGAGCCCTCCAGGACGTGCTGGGCAGTAAAGCAGGCTGCAGTGGGGAGCTGACCCTGTCTCAGGACTGCACCTTGGCCCAAAGGCTGGGGACATTCACCCTCGTCATCTCTGCTAGCTCCTAGGAGCAGAGGCCACTCCCACAGAACCCCCAGATCACTGGGTCCCCAGGTGCGGTGCATGCACACTGAAATGTCACAGCTTGTCACCCACCCCTTGCAGTGACCCCTGTGAGGAATGCTAGTGGCACATTTGATGAAGCACACACTGGGGCCAGAGATGTCAGGAGGTCTGTCCAAGGACACAGGACCTGGGGCTAAAGCAAACCCCAGACTTCCACACCAGGGCACCCTGGAACCTGGTGCTAGGGGTGGAAGAAGGCCCAGCCACCAGCTCAGGACCAGGTGGTGGGCATGTGGCCATTCCTGAGAGTGGCACCCCGGGCTCCTCTGGGAAGACGCTAAGGCTGGCTCCTGGCTCAGTCCACGCTGCCGACATCTCACTCCCAGCGGTATGGGCTCCTCTCTGACACCCTCCTTCTTCCTCAGGTTGCCAAGCAACACTAAAAGCTGCTTGTGCATGATAATTAGGGAAGCCCTTCCTGCCTTCCCCTGTCCCCCAACCTCTGTCACTGGGTATGGCAGAGGCCTTCCTCTGTTGGGTGGGGGTTGCTGTACAGGTGGAGCCCCCCACCCCCCACAAGGGGACCAGACCAAGCTCCTGTATCCCTGGACCTGGGGCCTGGTAGACAGAGCTGGAGAAGGGAGTGTGGGCCTGGGGCTCGGAGCCCTGGGTGCCCTGTGCCAGGTGGGAGGGCTGGGGGTAGACTAGAGTATCCGGCCGCCAGCGAGTTCTATGGAGAAAGTGAGACCGAAGTGGGGTGGGGAGTGGGAGCGGTCACTTATACAAGGCAGGAGGTGGCAAAGCTGGATGCTGTCACAGTCCCCGTGGCCACGTGCTTCTTCAGCTCCCCTTGGGAGATCACGTGGGCAGACAGCCCTGGCCTTGGCCAGGAGAGAGCGGGAGACAGGGACAGTACATCTGCCTGAGGGGCCACAGGAGGCCAGATCTGGGCAGAGGAAGCAGGTTCTGGGAGGCAGGGCAGGGCCTGGGGCAGCACCCGTGGCATCAGCGCCTGGGCCTCACAAGGGTGGGCAGGGAGGATGGCTGACTGCCGACACCCGTGGGGGACCAGGGGAGTCTGCCAGCAGCCTGCAGGGGGGTGGGGGGACAACCTGAGGCCGTCATGGTGACAGGAAGGAGGGCGTGTCCGGCCACCTCACCCTACTCAGCAGCAGCCTGAGAAGTCGCCTAGGCCGCCGTGAGCAAACTCAGAAGCCAGACCTGCCAACACGGCGAGGTGCCCAGAGAGCCCAGGCCTTTCCCCAGGGCACACAGATGCCCTCTTGTCCACCGGGCGAGGTCAAGGCTTGCAGTGACACGAGAACAGGACGGAACCCAGAGGCCCCACTTCAGGCCCAGACACCCAAGTGGATGACCCCGCCTTTTCCTGGACCCTGTCCGTCCCCCAAGCCAGGTCACCCCGGGACATCTGGGGCCCAGGACCTGGAGCAGGAGCCAGCACAGAGCTCTGCCTCCCTCAGTAACCTCCTCACGGCAACTCCGAATGGGGCGCTGAGGACCTGTGGCCACCAGGGCCCCCAGGCTGGGGCTCCCTGCAGTACTCCCCCTGCGCTGCAGCTAACACCAGCCAGAGCCAGCCTGTACCTCCTGCTGCGGCCCCTCCTCGCAGTCTCCTCATTTGTAAAACAAGACAGGCCCAGCCCTGCCTCCCAGGCTCCAGAAACAGATGAGGTGACACGTGTGAGATGCACAGAGCCCTGCATGATACAAGCCACCTGAGGGTTTGTGCTGGATTCCAAGGTCCCATCACAGTGACCTCCAAGCTCTCCTGCTCTCAGCCCTGCCCTCTCCAAGCTGCCTCCCCCCATGCCCTGGGTGCTATCGGGTCTGTCCCTGCTGAGCCACACACCCACAACACCCATCCACACCTCCGGGGGGAAGACAGGCTGCCGGCTGGCCTCTGGGATCCCTGGGGCCCCATGCAGGGCTGAGGTGCTAAGGGAACAGAGAGGCTGCAGGAGAGGACCTGGCCTTCCTCGCTTCCTTCTTCCTCTGGCTCCAGGAAAAGGCCCCAAAGGTTGCTGCTGGTCAGGACTTGGGCTTCCTCAGCTCTGCGCATGCCGTTCCCCACAGGAAGGGGGTGGGCCTGGCAGGCGGCTCGGAGGCAGAGAGAGGTGTGGTCAGGAAGGGGTGCAGTCCAGGGTGGAGTGGGGTGGGTGCACTCGCAGGGTGAGGGGCAGCCCTGAGGCAGGCTGTGCAGGGACCAAGGTTGGGGTGGCCCCAGGGTGGGGCCCAGCCAGGGTCAGGGCTCGCTAAGGCCCAGAGTGGGGCCTTGATGAGTGCAGAACAGCCCAGGGGCAGGCCCTGGAGCCAGGGCTGGGGAGCGAACCAGAGGGCAGGGCGCGCCAAAGAGCAGGGGCAGGCTTACTGGGTGGGGCCGAGGGTGGGCTGGAGCAGGGGTGGGACACCACCATGGTGGAAAGGAAGCCACTAGAGGGCGTGCTAGAGACAGCAGGCCAGACGGGGGGTGACAGCAGCAGTGGCAGGCTGGGCTCCCAGAGTGAGGAGTGAGGCTCAGCTGCGCCCCCCACCACATGGGGCTTCTCTGGGGCTACGCGGGCAGGGCTGCTGTCCCGCTCCCACTATCTACCCAGGGCCTGGTGGGCAGGAGCTGGAGCAAGACCCTCCTCTGGGCTCTGGGTAGGGGGCAGCTGGGCCTGGGGCCGGACTAGCCACTGGCCTCAAGCAGACAGTCTAGACGCCAGTCTCCACAGCCACCTCCCTGCACCTCTGTGGGAGCTGTCTACCCCTCAGAGACGCCCCCCCCCCCCCAAGGTGGAGGGAGGCTCCCAGGTGGGGCCAGCCGGGTCACACCACGGAGGCTGCCCTTCCCCAGAAGCCCCTCCCACACTTCCCACCCAGCTGCCTGGGGGGACAGGGGGCCAGAACAGAGCAGCCCTGCCTTCTGTGGCCCGCCCGGACTCTCCTCACACAGGGTTTGGGGAGCACTCTCCCCGCTCCCCGCTCCCCGCAGAGGCTATGGCAAGTCTGTTCCCGCTGTTCCCCTCGCAGAGCTACACAAGCCACACGAACACACTACAGACTCAACGAGACCCACAGCAAGGACGGATTTCACTAGCTATGTGACTCAAAATGTCCCTATCTCTGCATGGAAGGTCGGCCCAGCCGTGCTCGGGGAGGCCACAGCTCGTGAGGTCCAGTTCTTCCTGATGGAGGACCAGGCCTCTGGGCAGCCAGGCTGGGCCGTGTCCCTGCTGGCCCTTCCCAGGGTGTGGCTCTGGCTGGGGTTCGGAGCCTGCTTGGTGCTTCTGCAGAACCAGAGGAGACCCCCATCCCAGCGCTCTGTGGGCACGGAAAGATTGTGTGTGGGAGCGCCTCACATTCAAGCACCCGAAGTGTGGCACCCTTCTCTCTCATCCCATGATTCCTCTCCTCCTCGCCTGCCCAAAGATGAGAACCCCTTGTCAAACAATTCATTTAAAGAAAGCCTCGGCCAGTACACTCTGCTCTCACTGCGTCTCCCAGGCCCAGATGCTGTTTTGCCCGAGGCGAGGAGAGATGCCAAGGAGAGAGGTCAGCCCCCAAGGATCCTGGAAGCCCTTCCGAGCTCCGGAATTCCTAAATGCCGATTACGGTAAGTCTGATTCATCCACGCTCTGAGAAAGCCGGCCTGGCGACACCCAAGTGACTGAGCTGTCTGAGCCGAGCGTGAGCAGGGGTAGCCTAGGAAGGACACAGAGACTTCGGCATACCCCACACCTCAACCCGGCCCTGGGCCAGGCACTGCCCTCCCACACAAGGCCTCGACCACAGCGCCTGGCAACCACCCCGGGAGTACCGCTGGTGCCGCCTCGGGGAGATTTCCACACCACAACTGTGCGCCTGATGCTAAGAGCTGGCCAAGGCCACGCTCAGGGAATCCAAGCAAGGACGATGAAAAGACAGGGTCTGCGCCGAACACAAAGGTCTCCCACACCCTGGGGAAACCCCTCAGAACTGGCTGCACTTGGCCCTGGTGTGTTGGGGTGTCCCCTGCCAGCCTCTGAGCCACCGGTCATGTGTCAGTCCACATCCGGACTCCGGGCATGGTGGGCATCCAGGTCCCAGCTCAACTCTGTCTCGGGCTGAGCCTAGCACATGGCGTCCAGGACGCAGGGTTGGCACTCGACGGGGTTCCATGCACCCAGAACTACAAGCTGTGGTCTGGGAAGCCAGAGGAAGGGTCTGTCCTTGCCTAGGCTTGAACCTGGGTTCTCGGACTTCGGTGGCCACCAGCATCCCCTGAAACCCTTATGTTTGATGCAGGATTTCTTGAATGGTTCTAACAAGTGCCAGGTGACATCAACGCAGCTGGTCCTGGGACCTACTTTGCGCTGCGAACTGCTGATCTGAGGTCACAGCTGGGTGAGAACTAGGGAGCAGAGCCAGGGAGCCCAGCCATCCCAGACCCTGCCCAGACCAGGGCTCCAGGTGAGGTGTGGGAGTGACACCCCGCCTGTGAGGGCACTGTGGTCTTGTCGCAGTCCAGCCTAACCAAGCCCCACGGAAGCCTGCTTCCTCCCTGGGAGCAGGGTGTCCTAGTAGAGGCTGGTCTGCAAAGCTCACCCCTGACCAAGAGAGGAGAAGGCTCCAAGGTGTCCAGTTGCCCCTTGGGGTCTTCTGGCCAACGTGTGCTGGACACGGAATGCATGCCACACCCTGGTCAATGGGGCTGTTCCTGAAAGGGGGGACAGGTGCTAGATAGGCGGGGGCGGGGCGGGAGCTTGCTGAGTTGCAGACACGCACAGATGTGAGGAGGATGCGAGGATGCAGAACAGTGTCGGCCAGGAAGGAGTTCAGCGTCTGTCTTTCTCGTTCTAACGAAAAGATCTCTGGGTAACCAAGAGCCCTGGTTGACGAGGGAACATCATTCACAGAAGGAGCGGGACTAGAAAGGTACCCCTGTGCAATCCTGATGCAACACCGGACTCAGGGGGCCTCAACGACAGTGGAAACTGCCAGAAAGACTGAGCCCTGCTGAGCGCTGGGTCAGCCCAGGATGCTCGCCACACAGGGGCCTGAGCATGCAGCTGAGGGGGCAGTGGCTCAGAGCCTGGGACGGGCACGCGGGGACAGGCCTGCCTCGCCCGCTGCACGGACCCGCCACAGTGGGCGCCTGCTGCAGGGCCCTTCCCGGTACGGGGCAGACCGAGGAGCCCACTCGCCAACCATGGACCACGCAAGTCACAGCCCCAGCATAGAGGAAATACTGAGGGCAGGGACTCGTGAAATGCCAGCCCGCGAGAAGGCACACAGACAAGACTCCAAAGTAGCACATTCTACAGACCACCCATCAAGTTTCTGCACGTCTACGGCACTAGAGATACACGAGGGGCCAGAGGGTGGCATGGTGGTTAAGGCAGCTGGATCCCACAGGGCTGGCTGAGTGTTCAAGTCCCTCAGTGGCTTGAGAAACATGCTGGGCACATACTCATGTGTGACCAAAAGTCCAACAATAGAGTGAAACGGAAAAGGAATTGTGGCATAATCATCTCATCTCCAGTGGGGGGGGGTGGGGGGGTGAGGGGCGGGGTGGATGGGGTGGGGGAGAAGGGCTTCTCATTTTCTCTCCCTCCCCCCTTTTGCAATCACCCTCTGGTAATCTTAAAAAGAAAAAGAAAAATACAATGTGGGGTTGTGGGAGGAACTGCTTTAAAGAAATATTAGAAAAAGCACCATCAAATGCCACACGTGGATGTATTTGGTGCTGATTTTACCAACCACCGTAGAAAGGGCATTTTTCAAAACAATCAAGGGAAACTGAATTTGCACTGGGTATTGGATAACAGCAAGGAATTGTTAATTTTGTTAAGTATAATAACAATCATGCAATTTTGTGAGAACACATCTTTGATATAGAGATCCACATCAGAAGTACATGTCAGAGATGTGATTTAAATGTTTCAGTCAATGGAGCCAGCAGTGGCGTGGTGGTTAAGGCGCTGGACTCCCACATGGCGGACTGCAGTTCGAGTTTCAGACCTGGCGACTTGCTTTCTCACTTTCTCTTTCCCTTTGGTCAAAATAAGAATAATAATAAATAAAATTAAATAAAATATTTTTTTTTTGGAGAGGTTTTTTGCTATAGGGCGCGTGCGCTCGCCAGACAGTCAGAGAGAGACAGAGAGATAGAAAGCGAGAAATCACCCCCCAGGGGGGATGGTCACGCCGCAATCCCTTCTCCTCCATTCTCCTCTCGGGATCTTGGGCACGCACGCACACGCGCCCGGCGTGAGTTGTAAGCCACCGGGTCCGAGACGCGAACCGCGGTCGACTACGTGGGAGTCCAGCGACATAGCCATTACGCTAACTGCTGGTTCCCTAAATAAAATATTTTAAAACCAAAAGTCTTTAGCCAAGGGACCAGCAGGTGTCATGGTTGTTAAGGTGGCTGGTCCCACATGGCCGACTCTGCTGTTCAAGTCCTGGACCCAGTGACTTGAAAAATCACATGGGGTGCATGTGTGCTCAAAATCCCAAGAGGAGAATGGAGAAGGGATCGCAGCATGGTCATCTCCCTTGGGGGGTGATTTCTCATCTTCCCTGTGTCTGGTGAGTGCACATGCCCTGTGACAAAAATAACACACACACACACACACACACACACACACACAAATTTAGCCAAAAGAAAAAGGAAAAGAGAAGGGTCAGCAGGTGGCATAGTGGTTAAGGTGTTGGACTCCCACATGGCTGAGCATAGTTTGAGTACCAGACCTAGCTGCTTGAAACTCACCCTGGACATGTGACTTTCTCACTCCAAATTCCAGGAGAATGGAGAAGAGATCGCGTCTGTCCATAGCCATGAGGGGAGGGGTGGAATGTGATTTCTCACTTGGCCTCTCTCCGACTCTCTCTGACTCTCCCACAAGCACATGCTCCCTAAGGCAAAAACCAAAAAAAAATAAAAATAAAAATAAAAAAAGGAGGGAAGGTGGGAAGAAGAGAGGGAGGGAAACGCAACGAAGAGAATGAGCAGGTGAGCCAAGCTGGTAAAATCTGAACTGCTGAGGGCTCGCTATTTTTCCTCTCTACCTCTCAGTATGTTCAAAAATTTTCCAAAGAAAAAGTTAAATTTAGTGGCAGAGCAGTGACACAGTGCTCTGTGAGGCCGGACCCACGGGGAGGATGTGGTCCACATTCCGGGCCCCCCCTTACTCACCAGGCACAGCACACACTGGTGGTCCTGGCTGGCTTCGGAAACCACGCCGTGGAGACCCTGGCGGGGTGCTGTCTCTCTGTCTCTGTCTCTCTTTCTTTGTCTCTCTGCATTTTTTGCTCACCGAAAAAAAATAACTTCTATGAAAAAAGTTAAATTTAAAATATGGTATCAGTATGTGAATATAGAGCAACAAAGTCTAGAAATAACCCCAAACCCATGTGGCAGCTTAGCAGATAGTAAAGGTGACACTTCCAATCAGTGAAGAAAAGGTAATTATTTTAAAAGTGGAGTAGGACAAATGGGTGGCCATCTGGAAAAAAATAGAGTTGGAGTTCTACCAAGTGGACCAAATTCATATTGAAAAACCAAACTGTAAGCCCATACGGACACATGAGAATTTCTCTACAGTTTCAGCATACAGAAGGCCTTTCTATAAATGTCAGTTCCAAGAAACTACTGAAAAGCAACCATTTATGACCTACAGAAACAAATATTTTCTCAGGGTTCATGCCTAATATATATGTTACAAAAACCTTAATCATTAACCAAAAAAAAAAAAAGGAACCAACAGTTGGCTTAATGGTTATGTCACTGGACTCCCATGTAGTTGACCGTGATTGGAGTCCCAGACCCTGTGGCTTAAACTCATGCCGGGCACGTGTGCGTGCGTGCCCAAGATCCCAAAAGGAGAATGGAGGAGAAGGGATTGCGGCGTGGCCATCCCCCCTGAGGGGGGGGGGGGTGATTTCTCACTTTCTATCTCTCTGTCTCTCTCTTTCTGGCTAGTGCATGCGCCCTATAGCAAAAATCTCTCCAAAAAAAAAAAAAAAGACGATTCCAGCTATATGGATTTTTTTTTTTTCAATTTGCGCTTGCCGGAGAAAGAGGGGAAGGAGAAAGTATCTCTCAGTGGGACAATTCCTTCTCCATCCCCCCTCCATTCAGGGTCTGGGGCACGCACACACGTGCACTTGGCGTGTTTTTGAAGCTGTCCAGTGTGGGACTTGACTTGCCTTGTCAGTCACGTGGGATCCAGCTCCCTTCATCACCAGGCCATGGGCTGGCTCTGGCTCCATGAAAAGTTATACACACAAAAAAATAAAATAAATTGGGGAAGATATTTGCAACTCACCCTCCAAAGTATCCATTTCCTTAATATAGAGAGAGCATCCGTGAATCAGTAAGAAAATTACCAACACCTTATACCGTTAACACAAACGGCAGAAAATAGAGGTGGATCTTAGACCAATAGAAACATCAATCTCGTGCACAATTACAGAAGTACTAAAATTACAACCTGTCAGGTTGGCGAAGATAAGGAGGGGAGAAGTTGGCACATCACACGCAGGACGGTAAGTACAGCCGTAAGGACAGTCTGGCAAAATCTCTTGAAATAGCAAATGCACCTCCATTTCACCCTGTTCCAAACAGTAAGCCCCTCCCTCTATGAGCACTGAGGTCCTCCAAGGTGCACCCGGGAATAAAACAAGGCCACAGCTGGTGACCTGTGGCTGTGTGTGCGTAAGAAGGAATGACGAACACACCACGCATGCGCACCAACCACAGCTCTCAGCGGGGACTCCCAAAACGCCACCAAGAGCCAGCCTGGGCACAGGAGGGGACACGCTCCCACAGAGACCCTTTCGTTTCCCGAGTGCTGTGAAAGTAAATACAGCTCTAGGATTCCTGAACTGAGCAGGGGTGGGGCTCTGGACCCCAGCCCTGGCTTTGCCCCATCTGCTCTGGGCCCTCCCAGGTGAGGAGAGGGATGGGCAGGGTGGCAGCTTCTCTGTGAGTTCCTATAGCTTTGGGGCATTCGGCCCTGCCTCTTCCAGCAGCTTCCAGGGGTGAGGCAGAAGGAAGCAGCCTCTCTGGCCCGTTTCCATGGCAGCAGAAGGGCTGAGAAGCAGGAAACTGAGGCCAAGCCATTTCTGCCACCCACACCCTGAACACTGAGCTGTTCCCCTTCGGAACCATCACGCAGGGCGGTGGTGAGGATCCAAGGCTTGTCGCCAACCCTCTGGCTCTCCCCCTCACACCTGTGGTTCTAGGACACACACTGCAGGCTCCAGTCCAGCATCCTGTCCACCCTGACTCACTGTCTCGCTGCAGACTGGCCAAGGGCCTGGGCCTTTGCAAGGACCAGCCTACACAGGTGCCCTGGAACCACCCACTTCCTTCCAGACACCCCCTCCTTGCCAGCTCTCCTGCCTCAACCCCTCTCTGCACGCCACCTTGCTGAGACCCCACTGACATGCCAGCCTTCCCACGTGCTATTCATTGAGCACTTCCAACCTGCCAGGCCTGCGCAGAGTGGTTTTCAGCCCTGATGTTATTCCATCCCTCTGTGGCCCTAAGGAGAGTTAACCCATTCGATAAATATGGAAACTGAGGTTCAGAAGCGTAAAGTAACTCGCTCAAAGCCTCACCACATTTTAATGGCGGGACGGGAGCTGGAACTCAATCATGAATTCCAAAATCAGTGACTAAGGTCTCCCAGCCCTGCCTACGTGCTGGATAGGTCCAGGGCACCCACTACACCACCCTGAGCTCCTGAGAGCTGGCCTTCCCCGCGGCAAGCCTAGGGACGCCGCTCCCGCAGTGCTGCACCCACAAACACAGAGTGGGGGGGCACACCACCCCAGCCCCACAGACAGGAGCTCTGACAGCCACAAGGGGTAAGTGAGGTGGGATGTATCAGATGGCAATGTAGGGCAGAGGTGGGCGGAGGCTCAGAGGGGGCGGGAGCCACCACGTGCACACCTGCCTCCATGTGCATCGCGCACGCCCCCGGCATCCATGCAGGCCTGGCCACTCTAGCACGACCTCCTCAGATTGAGAAAGGCATTCTAAACTCCTGCCAGAATCTGTCAGAAATGCAAGGAAAATGTTTCCCTATCACCACCAACACCCTTACCACCACCACCTCCGTCACCCACCACCCACCACCTCCCACTGCTGCCATGTTCCAGAAACCACGGCGGGTGCTCCACATAAATTGCCACAGCCCATCTTTAACTGTGGGCTGAAGTACCCTCAGCTCTGTTCTGCAGAGGAGCAAACTGAGGCTCAGAGAGACGAAAGAATTTGCCCGAGGCCCCTCCCCTAGTCAGCGGTCCCCCGCCACTCCTGTGCCAACTGGCTGCACCCTGTTGTAGAAGTACCCAGTGTCGGGGACCAGCAGGTGGCGTGGTGGTTAAGGTGCTGGACACTCCCACATGGCTGACCAGGGTTCAAGTCCTGAATCTGGTGGCTTGCTTTCTCACTTCCTCTCTCTCTCATTCTCACCCTCTGTCTCTCTCTGCTCAAACTAAAAAATAAATGAATGAATAAAATAAAGAATTATTAAAAAAAAAAAAAAAGAAGAAGTACCCAGTGTCATGCTTAGCCTCGCCCACCCACCATGAAGCCACCACTGTCCCAACGCAGGAGGACAGGTCAGGCCAGAGCAACCTGTCAGGCCCCAACATAAAGAAAGCCTTCTCCCCGCTGGCTGCGGGGGTCAGGGCGAGGCTGGTCCATGACAACAGAAAGCTGCAGTGAGAGGACAGAGGGCAGCAGGCAGTGAGACCAGACACCTCAGGCATGGAGAGAGGCGACGGGGGGAGGGGGTGCTGCCTGCACAAGCCAGGTCCCGGAGGTCAGATGGGCTTTGCCCTCCTCCCCAGCCAGGTGCCTCGCCCTAGATGCCGAGGTGGAGAAGGGGGAGGGGGCTGGGAGGAGTAGGCGAGTGGGGCCTGAGGGCACCCAGATGGGCCAGGGAGCAGGTGTGGGAATGGTGTTTGGAAAGGCAGCTGTCCCACTACCAGGCAGCAGAGCCTTGATAAAGGAGACTCCCAGGCTGAGGGCCATTTACACTGGAACCTTCTCCAGAGGCCTGGAGTAACCACAGCTGACCAGCATGGTGTCCCGACCCCAACTTCCCCGCCTCAAAGCAAGGTGAACTGGTGCTCTTTGCACTTGGGAATTCCCCGTGGGGTAGGCTGAAGACCACCCAGCACTGCAGCCTGGTCGGGCGCCTCCCTGCTCCAGATGGTGCCTGTCACCCCCTGCAGCACAGAGAGCACGCGCCCCACGCTCCTGGCACCAGCATCCCCACCTCAGGCTCCGCATCCGTGGAACTGACCTAAGTCACAACCCTCAAATCGAGCAGGCATGCTCAGAAGCTAGGGGCTGCTGACCCACACTCCTGTGCTAGAGGAGGGGTCCCTGCATGGCCCCAGGGGTGCAGAAGCTGCTGGGGCCTGTCCCAGCTGAGACTCAGGCAGGAGCATGAGTTCAGGGGAGCAGGCTGGGCAGGAAGGAAGAAGGACCACTCAGGGCTGGCATGGCAGGAAGGCACAGGGACACCCCTTGCCACCTCCTTCCCTGAGTGTCCCCAGTCTCCTCACCTAAGCTCTTCACTTCTTTCAACTCAGGACATGCCTGACCTCCTCTCCTCCAGGCCTGTGGATGGTGCGCTCTGGCCCAGAGCCACACCCTGATGGCTGCCACAGCCAGAGTGCCACTTTTAATACCTCTGGTCTCACAAGGTCATGGGCCAGGTGGACCCCAGACCCAGCCCGAGACTGACCCAGGGAGAAGCTAGGGGATTCCATACCCCTCTCAGGCCCTCCTGCAGGGAGGCTTCCCAGCCCAAGAAGGCCTGGCCGCAATTCCCCTACCTCTAACGCCTTCCCAAGGTGCCTCTTCCCGCCTTGGGGGCCAAGGGGGAGGTGCCTGAGCGTGGACGTCCTTAAAGAACGCGTTCTCTCCAGACAGGTCAGCAGACGACACATTTGCAATGCCACTATGTCCATACCCCACAAGTCTCCCTCACTGCACTTTTACCATGACTCCTATTTTTCCCTAATTCTTGTTCTTAGTTTTTCTTTGATCCATTGTTTTTACCTGTGTTTTAAATGTTCTCTATAGAGGGCATTTTTCAGAGTTACCTGTTTTATTAGTTTCTCTCCTAATTTCATTTAGTCAGAAAAATGGCCTGAATGACGGTGTTCGATATTGGTGGATGTTTTCCATGATCAATTTGGACACGTTTGACAGCCCAGCCCTTGTCTGCTGCACAAACGCTCCACGCTAGGGTGAGCGCAGGTGGTGACACACAAGGTGGAGGCCCATGATGTGGGAGCCCTCACGCCCATCTGCGGAGGTGGGGGGCTACTGCTCGGTTCCCCGCTGTTTTCACAGGAGAGATCCCTGCCTAATCCTTCTGCCTGGACGGCTGTCAAACCCCCGAGTCCCTGAGAACCCTCTCCTCGCACCACCACAGGGCAAGGACCTGAAGGTCACCTCACGGCAACACTCCACCCTGGCCGGGATGGGCCCAGCTCCTAGGGACACGGGCCAGAGGAGGGGCCAAGTGAGAAGGGCCCAGGCCTGCAGTGGACAGTGTGAACAGTGTGGGCAGGCATGGCTCTCTCCACAGCAGTCCCCTGCTTACCCGCTCCTGGCCTGGCTGGCAGGAGACCACTTCTCATCTGGCCTGGGGGACAGCGTACTAACGACACAATAAAATGAACGACCATCAGACTCCCTCTGGGGAGTTCCTCCAGCCTCATCCAACCCTAATCCTCCCAGCTGGTCACCTGCCAGCCTGTGCCCCAGGCCTCCCCTAGCTCTGAGGGCAGCAGCCAGGGCGACCCTTGTCGGCATGAGCCCAGCTCGCGGCTGTCCGTGAGCCCTTTAATCCAGACCTCAGCTCTGAGAGGACCCACAGAGGCTGGTTCAGAGCTCACAGCTGGGGAGGGCAGGGCACAGAACCAGGGTAAGGAAATTCACAGGCAGGAGTCTGGGCCTCTGAGCCTACAGAAACAAAATGTGACCCCTCACCCAGGGAGGTGATGGGGACAGAGGCCTCCCTGGGCCTGCTGGGTTGAGGCTGGGATCCGGGTCACACCCAGATGGACGAGACAGCCACAGTTACACTGGGTGGGGCTGGGTACCTGAGGCCTGGAAGGTTCCAGGGCAGAGAGGGTGGGGGCAGACCAGGAGAGGGGGGCTGCCCCAGTGGGGGGCGGGCAAGCAGGCGCTGCTTAGAAGCTGTCAAAAACCGCACACCCTCTCCCAGCCCCCTCAGCTCTGGGCCAGCCAGCCTCCTCCACGGAAGCTACTCTTTGTTAACAGTGTTGCCATGGCAACCGGATCCAGGCAGAACTCTCTTCAAGGTAAAGTCTGAAGACGACACTTGGAGAAGCGGAAGTGAGGGTGACAACAAGCAGGTTGCTGGCCTCCCAGCCCCGCCCCCACTCTTCCTTCTTCAACAGGTCCCGGTGCCCACACACCCCCTGTGTGTTCTTGGGGTCTGCTTCCCTCTCCTCCCTCCTGAAGGGGAGTAGCACCATGGCCCAGGCCAGGCACCTCCATGCACACTCCCAGACTCAGAGCCTCACCTCTGCCCGTCCCCACACACCCCAGAACGCCTGCTGAGTCCACCGGCACAGCTGCCATCTCAGGGCCGGGGCTGGCCAGCCTCCCAGGGGTCACACACAGACAGTCCGTCCGGGCAGGGTGCTGCCAACAGGTGTGGGCAGAGAGTTCCCTGAGAAGTCTGGGCTAACTGCGGCGGGAGTCTGTCCCTCAGAGCCCAAGTCTAGCCCAGCATAGGAAAGGAATGGCGAGGGAGGAGGCCACTGCAAGTGTCCGGACCAGGGGCCAGAGCCCCACCCATAGAGGTAGCAGCGGCCAAGGCAAGACAGAGCAGGTGGGAGAGAGCCCTGGGGCTGGGCGGGCAGGCTGGCCGACCACTCGATGCAAGGGGGCCCTGGCAGGTGAAGCAGGAAGACCCCACTGCCCAGCTGCCCAGAAGGGGAGCCCAGGGCCACTGACTGTCAGGGCACAATTATAGTGGACCTGCCCGTGGTCCCCTGGGAGGTGCCCGGCAGGCAGGGCTAAGGACACTGACAGAACCCAGAGGACACGGGAGGCCGACAGATTTATGAGCAGACCAGCCCCAGGAGGGAATGGAAGCCATGGCTGGCAGAGGGCTGAAGCCCAGGTCCCAGGACAGAAAGAAGAAGCCAAAAGAGACCACAGGAGGAGGAGGGCCTGGGAGATGGGATCCAGAGAGACTGGGAGAAGGCCCAGCGACATCGGAGGCTTCTGGAGTCGGTCTCCCTTGCAGGGGCGTGTGCCAGATTGGCGTGGGCTGCAGTGAGTGGGAGGTGAGGATGAGTGAGCGAGCAGGCTCCAGATCACAGCACGGTGAGGAGGGTGGGAACAGCTGGAGCCGCTGCAGCTGAGCGGGGCGGGCTGCATGTGAGGCGCGAGAAGCTCCACGCAAGGAACTTCAGCTCTGAGGCTCCTCTCTGCCAACGGGGTGGCGACCTCGCCCCTGGGAGGATGATGGGATGGCACGCCATGTGCCTGACACTGTGGCCCAGGCTGGCAGATGACAGAGCTGGTGCCCGCCCCACAGGCTCGCCATGTGCCTTCTACCACGCGGCTGCCCTGAAGAGTCAGGGAGACTCCGAGGTCTAGCCTCAGGCCTCTCCTCCCCCTGCTGGTGCTGGCCCCTTCACCCCAAATTCACAGAGGACCCCACAGCCCACTCCCAAGGGACAGTCAGACCTCAGGGCCCCTGCCCCAGCTGGCCCACCCTGCTGGCAGCAGAGTGGTGCTCACGGTAGGGGTGGCACGGACTCTCGTCTCCTGCTACATGTCCACGCCAGCATCCAGGGGGGCAGGAGCTTCCTGTCACATGAGTGATGTGGGAGAAGTGTCCAGGCAGGCCACTGGCACTGCGTACTCAAGGCACCCACGTGGCTCTTAGGAGACACTTTTGCAGACAGAGCAGTCGGACACCTGAGGCCACCAGGGAGACCATGTCTCCCTGCCTCACTGCCCATTGCTCCGTCCACCCGCAGGCCCTTAGTCCCGGCAGCACTCACCGGCTCTCACTGGCAGGCATCACCGTGGATCCTGACGCCTTCCCACTCTGAGCCGCACCACCCCAGGAGCCCTCCTGCAGAGGCCCAGGCAGCAGAGGCCCTGGGGCCCAAGCCCCACCATGCTGCACAGGGCAGGCCCCTGGGGCTTCGGGGCTCTCTGTCACAGGCCACTGCTGCCAGCACCTTCTTGAGTCCCAGTCAGGATGTCAGGAGGGGACTTCCCGGTGTCCCGGAGCAGTCTGAATGGGCCTATAGCAGCCAGCTTGCCCTGGGCCAGCCCTTGGGGCCTTGCGTCCACTCTCTCACAACCCTGGACTCTGTGCCCAGGAGGAGGTGAAAATGGGCAGCGTGTCCTCCCCAGGCTCCCACGGGCTGGGGTCCCTGCAGGTGACCAGTGTGTGTCACAGGCCCTTCTCCCACACCACCGCCTGCTGAAGCCACTTCAGTAGCCCACCCTCAGAGCCTCCCTCCCTCCACACATCACACTTGCCCACAGCAGGGAGGTGGGCAAAGGAGGGCGAAGAAACCAGAGAAGCAGGCTGGGGGGGCGGGAGTTCCAGGAGGCACACGTCTGCTCAGCATTTGGAAGCACTGAGAAAACCGCCAGAGGACCGGCCGAAGCAGATGGCCTCTAAGGGGAGGGAGAGTGCCAGGGGACCGGGTGGGGGCAGGCAGGGTCCGGAGATGCCCTGGCCAGAGCCTCCCTCCCATCAATCCCTGGGGCCCACCTCCGCCCCTCCCCTAGGGTATGCCACACAGATACGCACATTCCTGCAGCGGCCCACCTGCCCCTCCCCTGGGGTGTACGCCAGCCCTGCCCAGCCCTGCCTCACTGAGCACCTTCGCATGACCTCCTTGACAAAATCCATGCTTCTGTGGCTAAAACCAAAAGCCCACCAAGCTATTCCGAGTCTGCCCCTCTGGCTGTTCCACAGGTGGGAAGACAGATGGGAGCTCAGTGCCCCCCCCCCCCCGGCTTCACTGGGTACCCCAGGCCCCGCAGACTCTCTTCAAAGGACCCAGGGTGGACCAATGGGCCTGATCCTCATCCACCAGGTGGAGGTAAGCCTGGGACTCTGCCATTGCAGAGCCACTTAAACTGCGCTGCCTCCCCCTCAAACAGGCCTCGGCCACTACCCAGAGTGGAGTGTTTGTCCCTCCTCCTCGGCCTGCAGTTGCTAAGTTACACCAAAACCTCTCTGCTCTGCGTGAACTGCTCCCTTTCCGCGGTTTGCCAGGTGGAAGGGAGCCATCGGGCTGGCGGCTCCAAGATGCTCCCCATCCCTGGCTTCCCAGGGCCCTGCAGCACACCTGCGGCGCACCTGAGGACACCTGCTTGGGCTCTCAAACCTGGGAGTCCGCACTTCATTGCCCAACCTGGGGGAGCCTCGGCTCAGGGGTCCACTGCCCACTCCCTTCTCGGGGGTAGGGCCTGTGGGTCTGGCTGCACCCTCCAGGCCAATGAGGGTGCGGCCAAGAGCTCTCAGGACAAGCGGAGGCCAGAGGGGCAGAAGCCAAGGCTACCCTGCAAGGTCCTCCATGTTCTCTCGCTCCAGACCGCCCTTTCCTGGGCTGGGGACCTAAGGTTTGTTCCAAAGCAGAGTGTCACTGGACCTCAGGATGGGAACACCCTCAGAAGCCATGGAAACCGGGGTGTCACTCTGTAGATAGGGAAACCAAGTCTTAAAAGGGCCTACTGTTCACAAGTCAAGACGTGGTCTCCCAAGACGCGCACTCTCTCTGTTCAGGACAGTCAGGGGCTGCTGCTGCCCCCCCTCCAGGCCCCTGCAGGGACAGAGAAGAGCCCAGACCCAGACAGGCTGGGTTGGCCAAGACTACCCAGAGGGAGGTTCAGAGGCCTGATGAGGGGCACGTGCCAGACCTCCCTGCTTCCCCTCCATGGCTCCCCGTTCCTGGGGCAGGTGGCCACTTGGGCCTTTGCCTTGCCCAACACTGAGAGAATGACAGAAGTGTATACGGTGAGCAGGAAGGGGCTCACCCTCCGGATAGGGAAGGAGGGAGCCCTGCACCCCATCTCAGCCTTCGGGTTATCCAAGAGGCAAGGGGGACCTCCTGGAAATATCCACCAACTCCAACCCTCAGGCAGCTAGAGACGCAAGGGGCAGGCCCTGTGGGTGGGTTCTCAGGGACAGCCCCAGAGACCCCTCCTCACCTAGCTCAGACTAGAACTAGCTGCACCGGCCCCAGTGCAAGCTGGGGCAAGGCCAGGGGCAGAGAGCACGGTCCTTCAAATGACCCTTGCCACGGAGACAAGGGGGCATCTCTCCCGGTCCCCGACCCTCTCCGGCTAGATGCAGAGCTCACGCCCCAGTTCCTCTCCTAACAGTAAGGGCGTGAGGTGCCACCGTGGGGCCCAGAATGCAGAGCAAATGGAAACTTCCAACTGCGCAGCCCCGAGCTCCTCGGATTCCCGGCCCCCTCCCCCACCCAGGCCCCGGGCGGCGGACCTGCCAGCGGTGCCCACGCCCGCCAGCCGCGTGCGCTCCCGCCACGCCCGGCCGGGACTGCCCGGTGCCCCGCAGGGCTGGGGACAGAGGGGGCCGGGGGCCGTCCAGCCCGGGGAGGAGTTCTCAGCAACTCCGCGCGCCGGGCTCCCGGCCGCCCAGCCCTGCGCGCGTCCCCCGACCCGCACCCGGAGCCAGCGCCCCGGCCCACGACGGCCACACCGGCCCAACCCGGGCCAGCGCACGCCCCGCCCTGCCCGCGCCGGCGACCGGAGGGGAGTGGGGGCCGAGGGACGAAAGGCCGGCGGCCACTGCCTACCTCGGTCCGGGCCAGCGCCGCTCCCGAGTCGCCCTCGCGCCGCAGCCGGGCCCTGAGCAGCGCGCGGCCGGCGCCCGCGGCGGCTCATGCTCGGCGCCCGGCCCGCGGCACCCGCCCACCCGCGGCCGCCCCCGCGCTGCGCCAGCTGCGGGCAGAGCGGCTCCTCCGCAGCCGGCGCCGGGGAGCGCGAGCGAGCGCGGAGCGAGCACCGAGCGGGCACGGAGCGGGCACCGCGGGCACGGAGCGGGCGGGCGCGAGAGCGCGGGGAGCGGGCGGGCGCGGGGCGCGGAGACGCGAGGGTGCGGGGCGAAGGTGCGAGGAGAGCGAGCGCGGGGCCGGGCGTGGGCGGCGGGCGCAGCCGGGAGGGCGCGGGCGGGCCCGAGAGGGACGCCGCAGGGGAGCGCCCCGGGGAGGGCGGGCCAGGCTTTGACTTGAGAAAGGACCAGGCAGCGAACGACCCAAAAGGTGATGTGGCCACCGCTGAAAGGTCCTCTGAGGACTCCAGAGCTGCCGCAACGGCCAGGGAAAGCGCGTCTGCGTCTGCGTCTGCGTCTGCGCCCCGGACAAACCCCGGGCCCCCGGGCTACTCCCCTTTCCCCCTCGACCGCCCCCTGAGGTCGATGGTGTTTTTGTTCCCACTGGATGCAATGGGTCAACTTATGTCCAGGGTAATGAGGTGACCCTGGAAAAAAGCCGGTAAGTGGCAGGGCGAAGGTCCAAAGCCGCCCTGAGACTCCATAGTCCCAAAATCACTTAATAGGAAGATTGGGGGTTTCTGGCTCCCGGAGGAAACTACTGACTCTTTTAAGGGACTCCCTTTCCTCTGCCGAGGGTTCCTGCGGCGTCAGGAGCGACCCTGCAAGCTGTCCAGACTCGTGTGAGTGTGGAACAAGTCCGGGACCAGAAACCCACGGGGTGAAGGAGTCTGTGTGGAAGAAGAAGGAGGGGACACAGCACCCTCGGAAAGGCTGAGCCGCTTTGTGTTTGTTCGTTTCTGTTTGTTTTGTTGCTAGAGGTCTCCTGTGCTCAGAAAGCACCCCGGAATGGAGCCTGAGATGCTGCAATCCTATTTTCTCCACTTCTGCCTGCTATCAGGATTTGGGACACGTCCGCATACACTTCCTGTGTGTTTTCCAAGCTGCCAGGAGAGCACTT
The DNA here is from genome assembly GCA_026018925.1 of Tupaia tana. Taxonomy (NCBI): domain Eukaryota; kingdom Metazoa; phylum Chordata; class Mammalia; order Scandentia; family Tupaiidae; genus Tupaia; species Tupaia tana. The sequence continues at coordinate 81,463,458 of JAKSZU010000010.1, forward strand.
CAACCGCCATAGGCCATGTGGGAAACAGCTCCCTTAACCACTGAGCTGCAGGGAGCCCCTGGGTCCGTCTTATTTATTCCTTCATTCGGAACTTTTTTTTTTTAATGCCGACTACTGTGTCCAGTGGGATACAGCTGTGAGTGTCCCTGTCTGGTTGGCGTTTATGTTCAATAAAAACACGAGATGGAGCAGCAGATGGCATGGTGGTTAAGACACTGGACTCCCACATCACGGACTGCGTGGCTGGAGTCCTAGACCCAGCAGCTTGAAAAAAACAGCAGGGTGTGGGGACCAGCAGGTGGCGTGATGGTTAAGGCACTGGACACTCCCACATGGCTGATCACAGTTTGAATCCTGGACCTGGTAGCTTTCTTTTTCACTTTCTTTCTCTTTCTGTGTGTCTCTCTCTGGTCAAATTAAAATAAATGAATGAATAAATAAAATTAAATAATTCTTTTTTTTAAAAAAAAAAGAAAGAGAGAAAGAAAGAAAGCCAGCAGGGTGTGTTTGAATGCATGACCCAAATCCCAAAATGAGAATGGAGGGGAAGGGGTTGTGGCTTGGCCATCCCCTCTGGGTGTGATTTCTCACTTTCCCTTTCTCTGTCTCTGTCTCTCTCAAGCACACTCTCAGACCCTATGGCAAACATCTAAACACACACACACAGACACACACAGACAAGAAAATAATAGTTCATGTGTCAGATGATGCTCTTCCCTGGAGAAAGCACGGAGAGAGGATAGGGAACGCGATATTTGGGGCTGGGGACTTTATTTTGAGTAGTCAGGAAATATCACTGAAATGGTGACATTTAAGCAATGGCCTGGTTGAGGCAAGCCATGCTAAATCCAAAGAATGAACACTTGAGGCAAAGGGAGCAGGTGCAAAGGCCCTGAGGTGGAGAATGCTTTGGGAGGAGGCCGGAGTGGAAATGAATAAGTGTATGATAAAGAGATTCTTGGGGGACCAGCAGTTAGTGTAATGGCTATGTCGCTGGACACCCATGTAGTTGACTGTGGTTCGAGTCCCGGATCCGGTGGCTTAAACTCATGCCGGGCGTGTGTGTGTGCGTGCCCAAGATCCTGAAAGGAGAATGGAGAAGAAGGGATTGTGGCATGGCCATCCCCCCTGGAGGGGGGGGTGTTTCTCGCTTTCTGTCTCTCTGTCTCTCTCTGTCTTTCTGGGAGAGCGCATGCGCCCTATAGCAAAAACCTCTCCAAGAAAAAAGAAGAATCATTTATTTAGTTTTTTTTACCATCATCATTATTATTACTATTTTTTATTTGATCACAGATAAATGGAGAGAGAGAGAGAGAGGCAAAGTGGGAAAGCAAGCCGCCAGGTCCGGCACTCAAACCATGTTCAACCATGTGGGAGTCCAACACCTTAATCACCAGGCCACCTGCCAGCCCCAACACTCTTTCTTTTTTTAATCAGTCTTACTAGGGTTTTGTCAATTTTGTAATTTACTTTCAAGGAAATGACTCTTGACTGTTAGTTTTTTGTCTGTAGTTCTTTCTTTCTGTTAATCTCTGCTCTGTTTTATTATACCTGTATTTCTACTTTTAGAGGAAAGGTGTTTATGCTCTTTCTTCTTCTTTTTTTTTTTCTCTCTCTTCTTTCCTTCCTTCTTTTCTTTTCAGTTTCTTAAGTTGGAAGCCGAGGCTCACTGATTTTCAGTCTTCTACCACATGCCTCTAAAACTACAGATTTTTCTTTTAAGTACTGCTTTACTGTCTCTCACAATTTTTAAACTTGTTTTCATTATCATTTAGCTCAAGGTATTTTAAATTTTCCATTTGACTTTTCTTCTGGCTCATAAATTATTTGGAAAAATATTGTTTAGTTTCCAAAGATTAGGGAATTTTCCAGCTATCATTGTTACTGCGTTCCAATGTAATTGTGCAGCAGGCAGGGGTACACTCTAAGGCTTCCCGTTTCTGAAATCTGTTCATATATTCTTTATGGTTCAGGATATGTTCTATTTTGGTAAGTGCCCGGTGTACCCTTAAAAAAAATTAGTATTCTGTATATGTCTGTTAGATCAGATTGGTCCAAATATTCAATGCTGGTACCAAATTGAATCTCATATTCCACTAGTTCCTGAGACAGATGACTAAAATTTCCAATGTGGCCCCAATCTGGAAACAACCAAAAAGTCCTTCAATGGGTGAATGTATAAACAAATTATAATAGATCCATACAGTGTAATACTATTCAAAAGTGAAAAAGAAATAAGCCATTATTTTATTTTCTTTTTCTTTCTTTTTCTTTCTTTCTTTTTTTTTTTTCCTTTGAGAGGTTTCTGTTATAGGGCATGTGTGCTCGCCAGAGAGACAGAGAGAGACAGAGAGAAAGAAAGCAAGAAATCACCCCCCCAGGGGGATGGCCACGCCGCAGTCCCTTCTCCTCCATTCTCCTCTCGGGATCTTGGGCACACATGCACATGCACCCAGCGTGAGTTTAAGCCACAGGGTCCAGGACTCGAACCACAGTCGACCATGTGGGTGAGTTTAAGCCACAGGGTCCAGGACTCGAACCACAGTCAACCACGTGGGAGTCCAGCGACATAGCCTTTACTCCAACTGCTGGCTTCCTCTTGACCTTTCTCCTCTCAGGATCTTGGGCATGCATGCACACATGCCTGGCGTGAGTTAAGTGCCCGGCACTTTTCTGCAGGAGAATATTTTGACCACGGCTGTGACCCGAAGCAAGGGCTACTGGAAAGTGTGTCCAGAGGTGCATCTCTACAACAGGACGCTGACTTTGGGCTCAAGGAACATCTGCAGGCTTTGAAAACTAAATCCCATATATCCACAACCCTTGAGCCACCCACTGTTACTGTCACACCCATGGTCTTGCTTTGCATCTGCTTCCCCTTCAAGAGCTTTAATGACCTCCATCACAACTATTGCACGGGCTGGCAGCTCTTCCTCCCCCTGGCAACCCCGGTTCATCCGCTGCACTAAGTCCTCTGGATCCCTGATCTGCCTGGCCAAAGCAGATCTTCCCAAGGTTTCAGCATTCTCCCTCCTGACTTCATTCACCTCCCATTCAGCTTTCTTTCCATAGAGCAGGTTCTCAAGTGCTCCCTTGCCAATATCCTTTACTTCCTGCTTCTTTTCCCATCATGTCTCCAACCTGGCAAACCTCCAGTGACAGGTAAATCCAACTCTGCCTGCTTCCAGTGTCCCCTTGGTATCTGAGCTCTGCCGAGGACATCACACAGTGTTGCTATCAAGCTGAGTCCGTGCTAAATTATCAGGGGGGCTGAGAACTCGACACTACTCAGCCTCCCTCTGTTCCTTTCTTTTAAATTGTGAAACATGTCTTACACACAGAAGAGTGTGTGTAGTTTCAACAATAGTCACAGGGAGCACACTCAGTACTCACAAGGCCTTGCCCACCAGAGGTTCATCTGAGCGTCTACATCCAGCGTTGCCTGTCTATATCCGGGATCCGTTCCGTAGACAGGACTGAGTCATCCATTGCCCACATAGTTCAGTCTCCAGCTCTTCCTACTGGAAGCCCCAGCCCTCTAAAATCACATGGTTGGACTTTTTGTCCCTTTTCTTTCCCAATTTTCCAGAAAATATGTGCACTCACTGGAAAGAGAGAGAGAGGAAAAGGGAGAACGTACCCCCATGAGGAGACAGCCACACCACAATCCCTTCTCCTCCATTTCATTTTGGGATTTTAGGCACATACACACACACACACACACACACACACACACACATGCCTGGAGTGTTTTCAAGCTGCTGTGTCTGAGACTTAACCATGCAGTTAGCTACGGAAGATCCAGCTTCCATGACCACCACCAGCTGGTCCAGTTTTGTTTTTTTTTTTTAAAGTTTGTTTGTTTGTTTTTTCATAAAAAAAAAAAAAAAAAAAAAAAAAAAAAAAAAAAAAACACAGAGGAAGACATTGAGACTGGCTCCCCAGAGAGATAGGATCCCCCAGTGATCCACTCCCAGTCTCAGTCAGCCCAGATCATGGGCCCAGCAAGTTCAAGGAGGTCCCAGGTGATGAATGAGGTCCTTTACTATGTGGGTCCAGTCGCATTACCACTGCACCGCCACCTGGTCCCCATGGTTGATCTTTCTGGTGTGACCAGCCCCCATCCCGAGCTACCTTCACAACATAAACTCAGATGTCATCCACAGGGGCCAACCACAAATAACAAAGAGACTCCTACCACTTGGGACATTCTAGGGATTTCGAGGTCTCCTCCCATGAACCAGAGGCAAAGGCCAGGCAAATCCATTATTCCACAACAACCTGTGTGGCTGGAGAAGAGTAAGCATGGCCGAGAACAAAACAAGATGAGATCAATGTGATACTAGAACTAGATCCCCTTACCTGTTCCAGTACGAGTCCCCTGGCACCCAGGTGCAAGAGTTCTCTCAGGTGTAGGCTGGAAGTACAACTCTTGGGTCATGGAAATGCCTGTGTACAACTCTCTTGGGAAATGTCCAGTGGTTTTCTAAAGCGACTATACCAGTGTATGCTCCCACCAGCAGTACATGGAGTTTCCATTGTTCTAATCCATGGCAGGCAGAGAAATAGCCTCCAAAATGCCACATCCTGATCCCCAGAACCTGTGAATGTAGTTCCTCACATGATTAAAGAGACTTTGCAGATGTCTCCTATTCTGGAGGCAGTAAGGTCAGGATCATAGAAGGAGTTATGATGCCATAACAGAAGTCAGGAAGAGTGAGAGAGACTTAAAAGATGCTACACTGTTGGCCTGAAAACGGAGGAAGGTGCCACAGCCGTGGGCTCTAGGCAGCTGCTAGAAGCTGGAAACAAATTTCCCCCTACACTCTCCAGAAAGAACAGTCTTGTTGATACCTTGAATTTATCCCATCGCTACTGACTTTAGACTTCTAACCTCCAAAGCTACAAGATAAATTGCTGTTATTTAAGCCAGTAAGATTGTTGGAGCCAGCAGGTAGCGTGGAGGATAGGGGCACTGAATCTCCACATGGCCGACCGCAGTTTGGGTCCCAGATCTGGTGGCTTGCTTTCTCGTTTTCCCTTTCTCTCTCTCTGTCTCTGTCTGGTCAAATTAAAAATAATAATAATAATAATAAATTGAATTACATAAATAATTCTTTTAAAAAATGATTGTAGGGAACCAGCAGTTAGCGTAATGGCTATGTCGCTGGACTCCCATGTAGTAGACCGCGGTGCGCGTCCCGGACCCAGTGGCTTAAACTCATGCCGGGCGCATGTGCGTGCATGCCCAAGATCCCGAGAGGAGAATGGAGGAGAAGGGATTGTGGCGTGCCCATCCCCCCGGAGGGTGATTTCTCGCTTTCTATCTCTCTGTCTCTCTCTGTCTGTCTGACGAGCGCACACACCCTATAGCAAAAACCTCTCCAAAAAAAAAAAAAAAGATAAAAAATGATTGTAGTAATTACTTTTTTCTTTATTTGTAGTTCAGTATGTATGCGTATGAGAGGAGAGATGCACTTTTCACAGGATCCAGTCCTCCAGCCATCCAATCCTGGGCACTCATGTATATTCCTGGCTTCTGTTTCAGCTGACCAAGCTGGGGATTTGAACCATAGTCTCCCTGTGGGATCTGGCTTTCTTGCACAGCACATAACTGCTGCACTATGGAACCAGGTGATTTCTTCTGCACTAGAAACTACTATGTAATCCTTGCAAACACTTTCTAAGTGTTGACTTCTTAGTTTTTGCCAGACTGTTGAGTACATTGTATTGCCTCACTGTGGATTTAATTTTCATTTCCTTGATGACAAATGATGTTAAGTATCTCTTCAGATGTCTACTAGTCATTAGGGTTTACTCTTTAGCTGAGTGCCTGTTGAAAGGTTTTTGCTCCCTCCGCCAGTGGTGCTTAGTATATTTACAGAGTTTTATAACCATCACCACAATCAATCGCAGGGCATTTTCACCACCTCAAAAGGAAACCCTAGATCATCTAGCTGCTATCCGCAGCCCTCCATTCTGCACAGCCCTTCAAACTATTCATCTACTTTTTGTCTTTATAGATTTACCTAGTCTAGACATTTCATGTAAATATAATAATACAATGTGTGCTTCTTGTGTCTAGCTTCTTTCATCTTGCATAATAATTTTTTGTTTTGTTTTGTTTGTTTGTTTGTTTTTGCTGTAGAGCATGTACACTCACCAGAGAGACAGAGAGACAAAGAAGGAGGAAAACTGAAAAGGCATTCTCTAGCCCCACCCCCACTCCCTTACCCCTGTCAGGGGAGATGGCCACACCTCAATCTCTTCTCCTGCATTCTCCTCTTAAGATTTTGGCCACACACACACAGACACACACTGTGATTTTCAAGCTGCCAGGTCAGGGATTTGAACTGCAAACACTGGCCATGTGAGATACGCACCCTCACTACCACGTCACCTGCTGTCCCCAGGCCTTGTTTTTACATGCCCTTATCTCTTCCTTTTCTGGAAGAATATCTTGAATTTCAGATTTGCCACTGTGTTACTCTTCTCCAGTGTCTAGCATCAACGCATGCTTTTCCTAGTTCCATATTCTCTTGTGGGCCATTTCAATGGGAAGCTAGGAAGAAGTTAGAGTGGCATGCAAGTGCAGCCACCGGAAGTCTACTGCATCGAGTACAAAAGTTAAATCTTCTCCTGGTCTCTAGAGCGCAAATATGGGCAAGCCCTGTGAAGTGGGACATTCTCGCTCTCACCTGGGCTAGGAGCTTGCACCTGGACTCTTGCAGAGTACCTGTGCTGAAGTGGGGGGCTCGGAGGACTAAGGGGTGGAGGGTGGGCCCTTGGAAATGCTCTGGGGCTGCACTTTTCAGTTCACCCTACCTAGACCCATTCAAAGCTGTTGTTTGCAAGGTTCAGTCATGGTTTTCAGTGCAAACTCGGGTCCCTAGGGAGTGGGAAGAAGCTGACCTTGAGGTCCCAGCCCCCCCATTCGCACTTTTCACAAGAATCTCCATGAAGTGATCTACGTTACAAACAGGCCAGGACCTGGCCTGACACCTCGGACAATGCAAGCATGGCCAAGCCAGGGGGATCCTTCTGAGAGTGGGGTGGGGCATCTCAGAGCCAACCTCATCCTGACCAAGGACGCACTGTGGCAGACAAAGGGTCTGAGCCCAGAAGACGGTGGGGAGCCCAGTCCCATCTGTACTTGGGCTGGGTTCAGGTTTTCCCCTCGAAGACGTCAGTGTTACGGAACAGGGGTTGTTTTTTACTAATAGGAAGGGAAGGGACCAGCAGTTGGCGTAATGACTATGTCGCTGGACTCCCACGTAGTCAACCGCAGTTCAAGTCCTGGACCCAGTGGCTTGAACTCACACTGGGCGCGTGTGCGTGCGTGCCCAAGATCCTGAGAGGAGAATGGAGGAGAAGGGATTGTGGCGTGGCCATCCTCCCGGGGGGGGGGGGGGGGGTGATCTCTCGCTTTCTGTCTCTCTGTCTCTCTCTATCTTCCTGGCGGGCACACGCACCCTATAGCAAAAACATCTCTAAAAAAAGGGAAGGAAATCTCAGAGGAACAATCAACTAGGGCGATGACTGAGAGCAGGCCTGCCTCTGCGGGGGGCAGTGCATTCCTGCAGGAGAGGGCCCCTCACCGAGGGCTTCCCACCCACCTGAGGCTGACAGCCACGTGGTGCCGAGGAGGACTGGAAAACCCGCTGCCTTGGGGTGCTCAGGGGCCCGCCACGGAGGCTGTGCCATCGGTCAGCACCGAGGACAGCGCCCTGCGGAAGCCTGGTGAGCCCTGGGTGTCAGGTCAGGACCTCCTAGCAGGACCAGGAGGGGTGAGGCTGCAAACAGGAGTGTGCGCAGGTGTCCCGTAGAGTCCCCAGGCCGCGACTCATCATCACAGATGGGTCTTCTAGCCACACCTTGGGGACTAGGGCGCAAACGTTTGGTGTGAGGGGATGCCAGGAAGGGTTGCAGGCTACAGAAAGACGTGGCATGCTCCCCCAACGGCGAGCTCTGCCTGGCCTCTGACCAGCTTCGTGGCTCTGCCTCCTGGCCCGGGGCTTGCTTTCTGGCCCCTCTTTGCATGCTAACACTGCTAACCCTGAACCAGCCCCGGGGTGTTGGGCTTTCCACCAATCTGCAGAATAGGAACAGGTGCATCTTTGCCGGTCCACCTTCAAATGGAGAACTCCCAAGAGCGGTAGAAGCCACTGCAAGGACCTGAGGCTGCCCCTGCTCCTGCCAAGGGCTCCCACACAGCGCTGCGGCCAGGGCAGAGCTCCGCTGCGGAAAGTTGCCTGTCCTCAGCAGCGACTGCCACGCTGCTCATCTCTGCTCCTGGACGAGCTGCCCTCTCCTGGCCACGCCCTACATCCACAACATCCCTTCAGGGCAGCTCTGTCCTGAGCATCACCACGGACGCGTGGGCCCTGCCGTCCCGTTTTACAGACAAGACACTGAGACGGAGAGGCTGAGGCCCAGTGAGCGGTGGAACTGAGCCTCTAACCCAGGTCTGACTCCCACCAGCATCCTTGTGTTGTGCTGTACGGCTTCGCGGGCAGATGCCTCCCGGAAAAGGACCCTGGGATGAAGGACAGCTCTGCTGAGCCCCACGGCCTCCCCCCCGAGGCAGTCAGGGGCTGCCTGGGTTGTAGGGTGGACGACAAATGGCCTTGCTCGGCATTGGGCTTGCACGAGACAGACAGACAGATCAGGATCTCTGCCCTGCAGAGCAGGATGGCCAACGCCAGTGCATGGATGGTCATCTGACACTACCCCCCTCCAGCCCCGTCGGCTCACCTGGCCCCAGAAGGGCATGACAACCACATCCGGGGCATTCTGTGAGGAATTGTGGTGAAGAGTGATGGTCCAAAGCACACTCAGTAAGTGTGAGTTCTTTCCTGGGCACATGGTGGGGACCTGGGGCTCAGCCTGGTCCTCTGACACTGAGCCCCTAGCCCCACAGTCTCCAGTGGGCTGTGAAGGTCGAAGGGGCCGGAGTCCCGAACTGAAAGGGAAGGTGCCTCCCAGGGGCAGAGAGAGCTCAAGGTGCTCATAGCTGGCTCCAGTACCAGCTACCACTTACTGCTGGGCGACCCTGGGCAGCGTCATCAGCAAAGTGGGGAACTGAGGCCACCCTTTCAGATAAAGAAGTGCACACGTGTACGGCGGCAGGGAGGTGCCCGGCAGTGACTGACAAAGGCTAACGGTGCACACGTGTGCTCGCACACACACTTCTCCCACAACATGCTTAACTAGCCCTGCAGGGCAGGCTCTCTAGGCCGGCTCTGGATGATAGAAACATCCGCAGTGCACTTGCCGAGGCCGACACCCTCTCGGGGGAGGCGTAGCCCACATCCTGCCTGGGTTGAAGACGTCTGTCCGGAAGAGGAAGGGCGTGGAGCTTGGGGATGCTCCAGCGGGTCCTTGTCTACCAGGCCCCTGACCCAGCGCCGGTCAGGACACCAACGCCCTGTGGCGGCCTCTTCCTTCCTGAAGGATTCATCGCCCCTTTCTCCCTCCTTTCTCCTCTGGAAAACGCCCAGGGGGAGAGGCACACAGGCCCCACTAACGGAGGGGGAGAGCTGAGCACCTCGTCCTTCTGAACGTTGACGTGTTTGACGCCATCCGACTTCTTCCTCCCCTTACTGACTGAATGACTCACGTCTAACAGGACAAAGAGCTCTAGTTAGATGAAAAGCTCCTACGTGGATGCTGCCCTTAACAGTATTTGCTTTTAATTCAAACAGTTCAGAACTGATTAGAAAGACTTCTCCATCCCTCTCATCTACCTGCTCTGAAATGTCAGCTTCCAGGAAGCAGTCGGTGGGCTGGGTGGGGCGTAAACGAAAGGCCCCAGAGAAGAGGGGAGCGGGGAAGGTGAAAGAAGAGGGGCTCTGAAGGGCCAGGTCTGGATCACGTTGCTTCCTCGGGACACAGTGCAGTGCTGGCCCTGGCTGGGCCTCGGGGCATGTTCACTGAATGAACGAGTGTCTGAGTGACTGAGTGAGGGTGTGAGTGAATGAATGGATGAATGAGTGGAGGGAGTGGGAGCGGAAGTGGAAATTCAGGGGAGGACTCACGGACACTTAGCTGGGCAGGTGGCCATGGAGTTCCCATGGGGATGCTGGGCACCATTTGCCATTTTGCAGGGGAGGAGACAGCCCCAAGGCCCTGGAAGATTTGCTCCAGACACGGGCAGGGGTTGGGCAGAGCCATCTGCGGGCGATCCCCAACCAGCAGGAGGCCTCCTGCCTGAGCTTGAGTTGTTCATTGCCAGACCCCTAACCACCCGTTCAGGCCTGACTAGAGGGGCTTCTTGGTGACCCCAGAGTGGAGCCACAGCTGACCCCGACAGAGTGGCCTCTGAACCGGAGCAGAGGGCTGAGGAATGGGAGGCGAGGTTCTGCCTCATCCCAAGGCAGACGGCGACTTTGCCCAGTGGGCTCCCAGCAGCTGGGTCTCTGCTCCCCGTGCTCACACCCCTGTGCACCCTCATCCTCCCAGCCCTCTTCAGTCGGGGGCAGGAAACAGGTGAGCCTCACCACCCATGCTCTAGTGCTGACCAACACAGGGGTCTGGACTTTAGGGACAAACAGAATGACCCAACCTCCTTGTTCTTCCTGCCACATGGCTGATGGCTGGAATGCAAAGAACCCCGACTAAGGCTGAGGGAAACAGAGGGAGACAGAGAAGAGGAATTCCTTGAGAAAGTGGGAGAGGGACGGAGAGGGACAGAGAAGCAGAGGTAGAATATGAAGAAAGAAAGAGCAAACCGCCTCCTGCCGAGGCCTGTGTGTTTCTGGGGGACCTTGGGCACACATGTGACCATGCTGTCTGTGCAAAGTGCACACGTGTCACCAGATGTGTAAGTGGCACACTCACAGAAGCACACCTGCACCAACCACACTAAGCACAACACCACGAGCACATGCATAGACGCCATCCTCACCACCCAGGCATGGCACGGGTGGGCACCCCGAGGAAGGCAGAATAGCTTGTTGGAGTCTCTGAAACCCACAGTGGGAAACCGGGGGGCTTTTCTGCTTCCATGATTTCCCACGGACACTGGCGCCGCCCGTGGCTGCAGGCACTTTCCAGCTTACCGCAGTGGGGGAGCTGGGCAGGCGGGGATATGTGAACCGGCCTCGATTCCTCCTTTCACAGAGCAGAGGGTGCAGCCAGTGTAGCCAGTTGTCTAGTCCCTTGTGACCAGTTACAAATCCATGAAATGATAAAATAAATTTTTAAAATGAAGTAAGAGAAGACTCTTGTGGAGTTGAATTGTGTTGGAGGTTCTGGAAGCAAGGTGACAGGAGTAGAGGGGCCCCAGGCTACTGAGGGCTGAGGGTTTGGGACCCTGGGGCAGTAGTGGGGATTAGACCCTCTGCCCTCCTCCTTTCATTCCTCTAGGACAGCAGTAGGTGTGGGCACTTGTGTTGCAGTGGCCAGACAGAGCTGGGGGTGACTCTAGGAGGTCACCCTACTCCAAAAACCCCCATCAGGGGGCCCCAAGACCTACCGCAAGGCTTGTCTGCACCCCCCCATGTTCCTGGGCAGAGGACTAGAGGAATAGAACATTCATTCTGGGTAAACAGGAAATGGCAAAGGCAGGGATGAGCACACACTGTGAGTCACTGTGATTTCACACACACACACACACACACACACACACACACATACACACACACACACACACTGGAGGAAAGTCAACACCACAAAAGAGGAAACCGGCGCATCCAATGGAACCAGCGTTCAAGGGCCCAGAGTGAACCCAGCACACGGACTCAGACTCTAGGTTAAGTGTAATATCCACAGAGAGATGTGAGAAAATAGGAAGTTGAAAAGTATCCAACTATAAATCTCAACAGCATCCAGATACGGAAGAAGTAAAACTGCTTTTTTGTAGATGCGTGATCTTGTATACCGAAAATCCTAAGGAATACGCACACACAACTAGAGCTCATAATGTGTTTAGCAAGGTTACAGGATATAAGGACAATATATGAAATCAGTTTTATTTTATTTATTTATTTGCTATAGGAAACATGCACTCACCAGTGAGAGACAGAAAGAGAGGGAAAGTGAGAAAGCTACCCCCAGGGGGAATGACCATGACACAATACCTTCTTCTCCATTCTCCTCTCAGAATTTGGGCACACATGCACACGTACCCAGTGTGTTTCCCAAGTCCTCAGGTCCGGGACCCATGTGGGATCCAGCAGCCTAAGCCACCACCAAGTCAGTTATATTGCGATATACTGGGTGCTTTGGACAGAAATGCATGGTCTCATGGTTCTGGAGACCAAAAACCCAAAATTAAGGTATCAGCAGGACTGCTTCCTTCCGAGGCTCTGGGAGTCTGCTCCCAGCCTCTCCCAGCTTCTGACAGTCCTTGGTGCATAACCCCAGTCTCTGCATGGTGTTTTCCCCGCCTGCCTATGTCCAGGACCAAATTTCTCTTTTCTTTTCAGTCATCAGTCATGTTGGGTTAAGGTCTACCCTGCTTCAGTAAGATCACATCCTAAATTAATAAATTACATCGGCAGTGGCTATTTCAACTAAGGTCGCATGCTGAGGTACTGGGGTTAGAATTTCAACATATGAATGTTTTAGGCTGACCTTATAGAGCAGTGGCTAAAAGATGTGCATTGGGAGCTGGATATGGCTGACCACAGTTCAAAAACTGGGCTTGGTAGCCTGAAAAACACACTGGGACCATGTGCATGCCTAAAATCCTGTCAGGAAGGAGAAGTGGAGGAAAAAAGATTGCACTGCAACCATTACCTTTTGGGGGACAGTGCCCTCTCTCTCTAGTGAGTGAACATGTCTTCTGGCAACTTAAAAAAAAAGTTGGAGGAAACCAGCAGTTAGCGTAATGGCTATGTCGCTGGACTCCCATGTAGTCAACCGCGGTTCGCGTCCTGGATCCGGTGGCTTAAAACTCACGCCAGGCACGTGTGTGTGCATGTCCAAGATCCCAGGAGGAGAATGGAGGAGAAGGGATTGCGGCGTGACCATCCCCCCTGGGGGGTGATTTCTCGCTTTCTGTCTCTATGTCTCTCTCTGTCTGTCTGGCGAGCGCACACGCCCTATAGCGAAAACCTCTCCAAAAAAATAAAAAGTTGGAGGAGGGACCAGCAGTTAGCATAATGGCTATGGCACTGGACTCCCACGTAGTCGACCGCGGTTCGAGTCTCGGACCTGGTGGCTTAAAACTCACACCGGGCTCATGTGCGTGCATGCCCAAGATCCCGAGAGGAGAATGGAGAAGAAGGGACTGTGGTATGGCCATCCCCCCTGGGGGTGATTTCTCACTTTCTGTCTCTCTGTCTCTCTCTGTTTGGCTGGCAAGCACACGCGCCCTATAGCAAAAACCTCTCCAAAGAAAAAAAGTTGGAGGAAACATGATTCGACCCATAACAAATTCCATTTACAATAACATCAAAAAATAAAATATTTGTGAATAAATGTAACCAAAAATGTACAAAACTTATACACTGAAAGCTAAACGTAAGTGGAAGAAATTAAAGAAGATTTCAACAGGAACCAGGAACCAAACAGTGGTGCTACAGTACCGTAACTAGACCCAGATGGGAGGAGGATCCTGGGTCTGTGTTCCTGACTGAGACTCCCGGTACATACCAGGTGCACACGTCCGCAGGCCCATCCTCCAGGCTGGTGAAGGGTAGGGAGAGATTGTGGAATGAGGATTCTCTTAGAGGTGCTTGTCGTCTCATGAAGAAAATTAAACAAATAAGTAAGTTTTTCTTTTTCCCCCTTAAATTTGCTATAGGGTTCACACACTCACTGGAGAGACAGAGAAAAGAAAAGTGAGAAAACACCCCCCAGAGAATAACCATGCTGCAATCCCTTCTCCTCCATTCTCCTCTCTGAATTTTGGGCACATTTGCACACCCATCTGGTATGTTTTTTAAGTCATGAGGTCTAGGACTCAAACCACACAGTTGGCCATGTGGAATCTAGCTAACTTAACCACCACGCCACCAGTTGGCCCAATAAATATGCTTTAAAAGAGAAAGAAGAGGACAATTTAAATAAATGAAAAGTCATCTCATGTTCATGGATTGGAAGACTTAATATTGTTAAGATGGTAATACTTTTCAAAGGTCTGTAGATTCAATAGTTTCTATCAAAAACACAGATGGGCTCCCAGACCCTGCACCAACTAGGACAGAAACCTGCTAGCCACCTCCAAGTTTGACTGTTTTTGGCCTCTGGCTTCAACTTCATGGCTGTGAAGTCTCCCCCAGTGCCCCCTGCCCCTAGACCCTGCACCAGCCAGGTAGGATAGCTGCTTTGCTCTCTCTTGCTGTCCTCCTCTGTCCGTTCTAACTTTTTTTTCTCTTTTTGAAATGACATTTCTCTGCCCCCCTTGGGCCTTTCTCTTTTTAATCTCTGTCTTTTTCTCACCTAGGACAGAAGCCTGCTAGGCACCTCCAAATTTGCCTGTTTTTGGCCTCATGCAGTGTGCAAGCGCGCTGCACAGTCTTCCATTTTTATCCCAATTTTATTTTTTGCAGAGTGATTTTTCTTTTTTCTTCTTTTTCTTCTAACACTTTTCTCCTTCTTCTTCTTCTTCTTCCCCTTCTTCTTCTTCTGACTTCTCTCTCTATTTCTATTTCCTACCTTCTTTTTCTTTACCTTACTTTTCTGTTTTACTTCTCAGCTCTTACCCTCTGCCTAGAAAAGTTTAGATGCAAAGTAGCTAACCATCTGAGCGTTGCGAGTTTTGGAGAATTCTTTACACATCACCGTAGGGGTGGGAAAATTAGTAAAATTTTCCTTCATCTGCCCGATTATAAAACTCCACCTGTGATTTCCACATTTGAGGACTTAGTAAAAGGGAGAAATAGCACAAAATTATTTCACAGTGGGGGAAACACACAAGTTCACAGTCACTGAATCCCTCTCCAACAAATTGACCAGAAGTGAATACATTACCAAATGACTGAAAATCAAAGAAGAGCCTCGAGGATGAGAGAATCAAGTAGTACATCTCCACCAAGGGAACAATGTAACCTGTTTCCAAGTAGGGAACATTTAGAGCATATTACCGCAATGTCAGAAAAATAATTTAGAATATTTATGGTAACAAAATTCTATGAGATGCAAGAGAAAAGAGACATTGAGCTCCAAGAGATGAGGAAGTCCTTCCACGATATGAAAAAAGAATTGGACACAAAAGAATCAATCGGAACTGTTAGACATGAAGGCTATAATACAGGAAATTAAAACCTTCCTTGAAAGTATCAAAAGCAGGGAACCAGCAGTTAGCGTAATGGCTATGTCGCTGGACTCCCACGTAGTCGACCGCGGTTTGCATCCTGGACCCGGTGGCTTAAAACTCACGCCGGGCGCGTGTGCGTGCGTGCCCAAGATCCCGAGAGGAGAATGGAGGAGAAGGGATTGCGACGTGACCATCCCCCCTGGGGGGTGATTTCTCACTTTCCGTCTCTATGTCTCTCTCTGTCTGTCTGGAGAGCGCATGCGCCCTTTAGCGAAAACCTCTCAAAAAAAAAAAAAAAAAAGAAAGAAAGAAAGAAAGTATCAAAAGCAGGCTAGACCATGCAGAAGATCGAATTTCGAAAGTAGAAGACAAAGCAAATCACCTAGAAAAAATTATCAAAAATACTGAGAAAACAGCCAAGAAAACTGAGGATACACAAGAAATACTACATACCATGAAATGCCCAAATATACAAATAATTGGTATCCCAGAAGGTGACGAAACTAATAAGAGCTAATTGATAATCTATTCCACGAAATCCTAAAAGGAAACTTTCCAAGTCTAGAGAGACACTCAAACATCCATACTCAAGAAATACAAAGAACCCCAAGTAGAATCAATCCAAGAGGATCCTCTCCATGCCACATTATAGCTAGACTGACCAAAATGACAGACAAAAACAAGATACTAAGATTGGCAAGAGAGAAACATCAAATCACTTACAAAGACTATCCCATCAGGCTAACATCTGACCTTTCATTGGAAACAATGCAAGCAAGGAAAGAATGGAGAAATATATTCAAAGTGTTAAATGAAAAACAATTTCAACCAAGAATACTATACCCAGCAAGATTATCCTTCATATGGGAAAAGAAAATAAAAACGTTCTCAGATAAACAAAACGTGATAGAATTTATCAGCTCCAGACTAGCTCTTCAAGAAATTCTGAAAGGAGTACTATACCAAGAAAACTAAAGAGAGACAGACAGCAATAAGAGAACAACAACAACAACAAAAAAAAAAAAAAAAAACAGGAATATGGCCAACTTAATGGTAGGGACAAGTCTGAAAATATCGATAATAACATTAAATGTCAATGGATTAAATTCTCCAATCAAGAGACACAGACTGGCTGAATGGATTAAAAATCAAAAACCCTCCATCTGCTGCCTACAAGAAACTCATCTCATGGATAAAGACATACATAGACTGAAAGTTAAGGGCTGGAAAAAGGTATTCCATGCAAATGGAAACCAAAAAAGAGCAGGAGTCGCTATACTGATTTTGGATAAAAATAGGCTTCAAGACAAAAACCTTTTCTTTTCTAAGAAAAGACAAAGAAGGCCATTATATAGTAATAAAAGGGCTAATTCACCAAGAAGCTATAAAGCTTATATATATATATATAATCTGTGCACCAAACTCAGGAGCACCCATGTAAAGGAAAGACTACAAGATCTAAAAGGAGAGATAGACTGTCACACTATAACTGTTGGAGATCTCAAACCCCATTTCTCAGCATAATAAAAGTCATTTATGAAAAACCTACTGCTAACATTATACTAAATGGGGAAAAGCTGAAAGCTTTTCCACTAAAAATGGGTCCAAGACAAGGCTGCCCCCTTTCTCCACTCCTATTCAATATAGTACTGGAAGTTCTAACCTATGTGATCAGACAAGAGAAGGAAATAAAAGACATTCCAATAAGGAAAGAAGAGCTGAAATTATCTTTGTTTGCAGATGACATGATTGTATATATAGAAGACCCAATAGTATCCATGAAAAAACTTCTTGAAGTAATAAGTGCATACAGTAAAATGGCAGGATACAAAATTAACTTACAAAAATCTATAGCATTTATATATACAAACAACAAGCAGACAGAGATAGACTGAAGAATGTAATTCCATTTACCATAGCCACAAGAAGTATAAGATACTTAGGAATAAAACTAACCAAGGAAATCAAAGACCTCTATAATGAAAACTATTAAAACCTTAAAAAGAAATTGAAAAGGACACTAAAAAGTGGAAGGACATCCATGTTCCTAAATTGGCAGAGTCAATATAATAAAAATGGCAAACCTACCCAAATTAATCTACATGTTTATTGCAATCCTGATAAAATTACAAGAGACATTCTTCACAGATCTAGAAAAGGCAATCATAGAATTTGTCTGGAACCATAAAAGACCCCTTTTTGCTAAAACCATGCTGCATAAGAAGACTGGAGTAGGTGGCATCTCATTCCTTGACCACAAAATATATTACAAACCTGTGATAATCAAAAAAGCATGGTATTGGCACAAAAATAGACATGAATACCAATGGAACAGAGTAGAGATTACAGAAATAAACCCCAAAACATATAGCCAACTCCTCTTTGACAAAGGCTATCAGTCAATCCAGTGGTATGAGGGAAACCTCTTTAGCAAATGATGTTGGAAAAACTGGGTATCCACCTGCAGAAAGTTGAATCTGAACCCCTGTCTGTCACCATTAACAAAAATCAACTCAAAGTGGATCAAAGATTTAAATCTAAGACTGCAAACTATAAAACTACTGGTGGAAAACACTGGGGAAGCTCTGGGAGACATTGGGATAGGCAAAGACTTCTTAAGCAAGACCTCCAAAGCACAGGCAATAATCCCCCAAATAGACAGGTGGGATTACATCAGATTAAGGAGTTTCTGCACAGCAAAGGACACTGTAATTAGTGTGAATCGACAACCCTCGAAATGGGAGAGAATTTTTTTAAATAATTATTTATTTAATTTTATTTATTCATTCATTTATTTTAATTTGACCAGAGAGAGATACACATAGAAAGAGAGGGAAAGTGAGAAAGCAAGCCACCAGGTCTGGTACTCGAACCACAGTTGGCCATGTGGGAGTGTCCTCCAGCACCTTAACCACCATGCCACCCGCTGGTCCCCGAGAATTTTTGTTAACTGTGCCTCAGATAAGGGACCAATAACCAGAATACACAGAGAACTCAAGCAGCATGCCCGGAAGAAAATGATTAACCCAATTAAAAGATGGGAAAATGAGCTGAATAAACAACTCTGTAAGGAAGACATATGAACAGCCAAAAAGCATATGAAAAAATGCTCAACATCCCTCACCGTAAGGGACATGCAAATCAAAACCACAATGAGAAATCACCTAACCCCAGTCAGAATGGCTAAGATTAAAAAATCAAATAATGTTAAGTGCTGGAGGGGATGTGGTGAAAGGGGAACACTCCTACACTGTTGGTGGGAATGTAAATTCATCCAGCCACTGTGGAGAATGATATGGAGGTTCCTCAAAGACCTTCAAATAGAACTACCATATGATCCAGCAATTCCACTCCTGGGTATCTACACAAAGGACAGGAGAGCATTCAGTCGGAAAAGTGCTTGCACATCTATATTCATTGTGGCTTTCTTCATGATTGCTAAGACATGGAACCAACCCAAATGTCCACAAACAGATGAATGGATTGAAAAATTGTAGCACATATACTCCATGGAATACTATTCAGCCATAAAAAAACAACAAAGGCATGGAATTTGATAGGAAATGGATGCTGGGGGCATGTGCATATGTGCCCAAAATCCCAAGAGGAGAAGAGATGAAAGGATCTGTGGCATGGCCATCCCCCTGGGGGAGACAGTTTCTCTCTCTCTCTCTCTCTCTCTCTCCCTCTCTCTCTCTCTTCTCCCTCTCTCTCTCTCTCTCTCTCTCTCTCTTTCTCTCTCACATTGGTGTAATGGCTATGTCGTTGGACTCCCATGTAGTCGATCGCGGTTCGAGTCCTGGACCCGGTGGCTTAAACTCACTCCAGGCATGTGTATGTGTGCATGCCCAAGATCCTGAGAGGAGAATGGAGGAGAAGGGATTGTGGCATAGCCATCCCCCCGTGGGTGATTTCTTGCTTTCTGTTTCTCTGTCTCTCTCTGTCTTTCTGGCGAGTGCACATGCCTTATAGCAAAAACCTCTCCAAAAAAAAGAAAAGAAATTAACTGAAAATATAACTAAAACTTAAATGTAAGAGCTAAAGCTATACAGTTCTTAGAAGAAACGTAGAGGAAATCCTCAACATTGGATCTGGCAATGATCTCTTGGATTAGACACCAAAAGCACAGGTACTGGAGCCCTCATACACTGATGGTGGGAATTTTAAAATTGTGCAGCTGCATTGAAAAACAGTTTGGCAGTTCCTAAAGAAGCTAAACATAGAACTATTGTATGACCTAGCATTTCCACTCCTAGGTATACACCCAGATGAACTGCAAACAGGGACTTGAGATCCATTTGTGGAAGCACACTGGTAGACACTACCACTCGCCAGGCTGAGGACACATGGGTGGCCAGGTTTGAATCCTGGCCTACCCTAAAAGCTAGGCACAATGGCACATGCCTACAGTCCCAGCTACTCCAGGCTGAGGCAGGAAGATCTCAAGTTCCCAGCAAGTGTGGGCAACATAGTAAGGCCCTGTCTGAAAGAACCGGGTGTGGTGGTACGCTCCTTAGTTCCAGCTATTTGGGAGGCTAAGACAGAAGGATTGCAACACAGGAAGGCCTTGACTGGGACCAAAAATAGGAAAGGAAAACAGTGACTTGAACAAATATTTATCTGTCAATGTCCATAGCAGCATTATTCACAGAAGCCAAAAAGCAGAACTAACTCAAGTACCCATCAAGAGTTGAGTAGATAAACACAATGTGCTCCATAAGGTGGAATATCATTCAGCCACATGAAGTGCCGGTACATGCTACAACATGGATGAACCTCGAAAATGTCCTGTGAAGTGAAATAAGCCACAGGCCAAAGGGCAAATGTCACATCATCTAGTTATGTGAGGCACCCTAGCAACTTCATAGAGACCAAAAGTAGATGAGAGGCTACCAGGAGCTGAGGATGAGGGGGAAAAAATGGGGGTTTTGTTTAATGAACACAGGGTTTCTGTTTGAGGTAATACAAATGCTTTGGGAACAGTCAGTGGGAAAAGTTGCACAACACTGTGAATGTAATTAATGCTACTGAATTGTAGACTTTAAAATGGCAAATTTTATATTAGATATATTTAACCACAATTTTAAAACATTAAAATTCACTGAGAAATCAACAGATCAAATGGGGAAAAGATATGTAGAGAGAAGAGAGAAAGACTTGAATAACTCCATTTGAGTCTTTCTGCCAACAATAGGAATAACCTTTTAAAAATATAAATTTCCCAAGATGTAAGCATTCTATATTTTGTAATTAAATCCAAAAAATACAATTTATGTAGCCCATATTCATTGGCCTCAAAGCAACAAGGTTAGAAATGAATGACCCCCAGTTCCGGCTCCATGGCCTTATGTTTAAGATAGCCGATCTCACATTGCTGACTGAGGTTCAAGTTCTGACCCCACAGCTTAAGAAACACACCAGGAAAGTGAACATGCATGCCCAAAATCCCAAAAGGAAGGAGAGATGGAAGAGTGTGGCCATTCCCCATGGGTGGGTGCTTTCTCCTCTCTTTCTCTGTTTGTCTCTGGCAAATGCAGGAGCCTTCTGGCAAACTAAAACAAAACTATACAAACCTCTAGATAAAACACACTAATTGCAAACAGGAAAAACAAGGTACAGAGTGAAGACAATCTGTGCTTCATCTAAGCAGGTAAAACAGTCCCTGGGGGTCAGCAGGTGGCATTGAGGTTAAGGCAGCTGGATCTCACATGGTCAACAGCATGGTTCAAGTCCCAGACCCGGCAGCTTGAAAATCATGCTGGGGGCATGTGCATATGTGCCCAAAATCCCAAGAGGAGAAGAGATGAAAGGATCTGTGGCATGGCCATCCCCCTGGGGGAGACAGTTTCTCTCTCTCTCTCTCTCTCTCCTCCCTCTCTCTCTCTCTCTCTTTCTCTCTCACATCCTATGGCGAAAACTAAAAAACGAAAGGAAAAGAAAAGAAAAATAACAGTCCTTGATGCCTCAGTAAGGAAAGACCAGTAACTCAGTGGTGAGAGGATGTGAACAAAAGAAAGGAAACACAAATAGCCAAGAGAGGAATCAACACACGACCCCAAGATGCAGGAAACATTTTGGCAAAACTGTAACTGCTGATCATATTTAGGATCTATGGAGTGTGAACTGATACAGCATTTCTGGATAGCAATTTGGCCACAGCTACTAAAAAGTGAAATGTTCAATCCTTTCAACCAAAAAATTTCACTTCCTACACACATGCACAAACCACCTATGCAAAGGTGTTTATTTAGCATTGTTTATAATTGCAATAAAAGTAAACTCAATCAACCAATATAAAAAATGGAAATAAATGGTAGCTTTCTGGCAAGTTAGGGACAAAGCCATTCTATATGCATTAATACAGAAAGTCCTCCAAGGTTACATCGTGAAGTGGAGAAAGCACATTGCAGAAGCTTGAATATCAAGATGCCATTTATGTTAACATTTGCGTTAACTCACAGATGAAATCCAAATTATGCAAAAGAAAATTAAGTGAAAACTGTCAGGAGGGATACACACACCTAACAGCTACCATGTCGCCTCCAGAAAGGCCTTGGGGCTGATAGGAGGGGCAGGCAGGGACTTCTGCAGCATCTGTGCGGTCAGGTACCTCGCTTTAAATAATGGACTATGCTCGAGTCTTATTTGTGCAATCAAAATATAATCAAAGGTAAACAGAAAGGATTTGATCGGATTCTAAGCAAAGACCAGGTGTGCTTTTGAAAGCCTCTGCTTTGGTGATGCTTAACACGGATCACTGGGCTATTTTTCCAGGTCACAAAATCCCCCTGGAGGCCAAAAAAAGAAAATACTCAGGGCTGGTAGGTGGTGTGTGGTTGAGGCACTGGACTCCTACGTGGTCAACTGCAGTTTGAGTCCCAGACATGATAGCGTGCTCTGTCACTTTCCTCTCACTCTGTCTCTCTCTGATCAAATTAAAAAATAACAAAATTAAATAAGTAATCCCTCAAAGAAAAAGAAGAAAATACTCTAAGGCTCTGCTTGGTCATGGCTGGTAATTTGTCCCTAAGGCAGAAGAAATAGTAGCAGTGTCATTCGGTAAAGACACATTTCTGGGCTAGCTGGTGGCCTGGTGGCTAAGGTCACCGGATCCCGCACTACCAACCTCAATGCTCAAGTCCCAGACCTGGAGGCTTGAGACGCACACCTGATGCTTGCCCGTACTCAATACCTGAGAAGAGCGAGATGGAGGAGAGAGGACTGCAGTGTGACCAACCCCCACGAGGAGTGCTTTCTCACTTTCTTTCTCTCTCATTGTGTGTATCTCTCTCCGGGGAATATGCATGTCCTCTTGCAAATTAGAAATAAAACAAAATAGACACGTTTCTCTTCCTTGGTATCAATCGAGTGCGCATGTGTGAGTGACAGAGAGGCTGGGAGAGCGTGCAGGTGCTCGCTGACTCTGCGGCGTCAGTGTCCAGGTTTTCACTCCGATGGACGCCGTCGTCTGAACGCAGGAGCGTGGATGATGCAGCATTTCTGAACAGAACGCTCACTCTTCTTTTCCAGTCTACTCGTATACCGGCGCTTTCTCAGTCTTACCAGAAGGTGTCAGCAGAACGTCACAGACACCTCCCAGGGCGCTGTTCCTTCATCGGTTCATTACCAGAAACGTTGCGGGCCACCGTGGAAAGCCACATTGCTCAGGGCTGCCTGCCCACAGAAAGGCGAGCCTGGAATGCTGCGACACAGCACACTTCAGGACTGTCACAGCGCACTGCTTCCAAACGCCCGGGTGCAGAGGGCAGGAAAGAGGAGCAGTCATCTCATCGCCCCTCGACGTATGGGCAGCTCCAGCCCAATTTTACAGGTGCTCAAAGAGGTTAAGTCAATTCCCTGGAGTCAATTAATGGCAGAGACAGGCCAGGTCAAGACTGTGGCTCTGACCCCAGAGCTCGTTCTACTGCACGACATGTCCAAGTGCCCTCCTGGAGAGCGTGGGGCAGTGTGCACAGCTGCTCTGAGCCCCAGAAGGGCCTAGCGCCGTTCTGCTTGCTCACAGGACGAGGAAGTCATCCTGGCAGGGTGAGGAGAGACTGGCCAAGGAGTCTCCCCAGCCTGATGCTGCAGGAGCCTGCTTTGGTCTCGTTGCAGCCCTGACCTGCTGGCGACCAGGCTCTGGACTGTCCCCCCTACTCTTCTAACTCTTCGCTGGAGGAGTGGCTTAATCCATGTACCTGGCTGTGGGTCAAAGACCTAGAAAATGGTGTTGCTTACACATGCCATGGAGAGGAGTCCTGTGTCCCCAGTCCTGCCCAGGCTCCTCCATGAGTGTCAGGCAATGGGGCAGGTTGGTCAGAGGCAGGCTGGACTCTGCACAAGGAGAGTTGGAAGGCATCTTTGTGGACCGGGCCCAGAGAAATGGTCGAGGCTGGAGCTGCTGCAAAAGCCTCACTCTGTCTAGCTCTGAGAACAGCATCTCCCAGGGGCCGCTGTCCTTGGGGGCACAGGATAATCTCACGGGGGACATGCATCTAGTAAGCATGAAGCTCAGCCAGAGATTTGAGTGGAGGAGCACAGATTCCTGCTCCTTGTTAATTTCATGGTTGACTTAACCATTCTTAAGTGATTACAGGACTGGTGACAATGCTCTCGCAAGGCTTTTTTCTCCATCAATCCTTCTCTTTCTTTGCCCCCAATGATTCAAATTCTTGCTTTGAAGTTCCAGTTCCTTGTCCTAGGGATTCATGGGCACTGTGGTTTGTGGGAATGTGTCTATTTGTTATCCTAAGATGGAAGAGAGAATAATGATGATAAAGTTGGTGAGGCGCACACACGTTCCCAGGCAGTTATTATGGGTGAGGCTGGGGCTATGTGTGCATTTTGGACGTCAACTTATTAACCACCGTGTCCACCCATCTGGGACAAGGCCTGTTACATAGTAGGAGCTCAATAGATTTTTGTTGTGTTTTTATTTTTATGCTACAGGGCACATACACTTGCCAGAGAGTTGGGGGGGTTAGCAAGAAATCACTCCCCAGGGGGCTGGCCATGCTATAATCCCTTCTCCTCCATTTCTTCTCAGGATCTTGGTCACACATATGCACTCGGTGTGTTTTTCAAGCCACCAAGTCCAGGACTAAAACTACCAAGTTGGCCATGTGGGATCCAGTGCCTCAGCCACCATGCCACCTGCTGGTCCCCAATTAGGTGGGACCCCTTCGCTCTGAGAAGAGTGGCACATAAGCAAAGGGAACGAGGCACAGAAACCAGTGGACAGCTGCTGGCTCAAGATCCTGCCTTCTCCCAGATCAGAGGCCAGCCTTTGCCTGTGGTCTTCCAGACCCTAGAACTGTGAGGCAAATAAAGCACCATTCTTGAGCCAATCACATGACCAACTACATGGTTTGAGTCCAGATCCAGCGGGCTTGAGAGACAGACCAGGCACTTGTGCTCAAAATCCCAAAAGGAGGGAGAGATAAAGAAGGGATTACGGTGAGTCCATCTCCCGTGAGGGGTGCTTTCTTGCATTCCCCCTCTCATGAGCAAGCACATGTTCAGCCATGTGGGAGTCCGGCACCTTCACCACTGGCCCCTCTAGAAAAATTTAAAAAAAAAAAATCTAAAGCTCCTCACCCATTAAACAATAACTCCCCATTTTTACCTCCCCTCAGCCCCTGGCAAACACCATTCTACTTTGTCTCCCTGAATCTGATGACCCCAGGAAACTTAGGTGAGTGGAGTCCAATATTTGTTTCTGCCTCTGTTTATTTCACTTAGCATAAAATCCTCAAGGTTCATTCATGTTGTAACGTGTGTCGAATTTCCTTTTTTGGGCTGAACACTGTCCCATTGTATGTATTCACATTTAGCCTATCCATCCATCAGCTGACAGACGCCTTCCGCATTTTCATTCTTAGGGATATACACTCTAATGCCAGCAGTGGAGTCTTCCATAAATGTCTGCAGGATCTGAGAGCTGGTGGTCTTTTTTAGGTCTTCTATATCTTGGTGACTTTTTGTTTAGTTCTGAGACTAAAGGAATAAACCAACTCATTTTCTCCTATACTCTTACTCCTCAACACCTCGATTGGAAGGGAGGAAAGCTGGGCGCCTTCTGGTCACCATGGCTGAGGAGGAGTGGCGAGAAATGGCTCCATCGCATCTACCCAAGTTGCCTCTTTCCGAGCCACAGAAATACTGCCGTGGTTTCTGATGCTCTGGTGGAAGTGGCAGGAAAGGGGTATGGATGGAGAGGCTTCATGTCCCACTGCTGTAGGAAATGCCTGCTCTTTACAGGATCTCTAGTCACCGGATTTAGCACCAGCCCCCCCACACACACATACACACACACACCTGTCTGCAATTAGGCTTTGGTGCTCTGCCCCTCCTGAAATGATGAGAAACCTACCTTTCAGGGACATGGCTACCACAAGGATTCCTTTTTCATCCCTCAGCCTCACTGGCCTGTCAACTGGGTCATTAACGTTAACCTCACACACCTAGTGCTAACGTCCAATACTTTTGTTCCCTCAAACTCCATGCATGGAAATCTAATTCCTAATATGTTGGTATTAAGAGCTGGGGCTTTGAGGAGGTAACTGGCTCATGAGGATGGAGACACATGAATGGGATGAATGACCTTGATGCAAGAGCCCAAGGAAGCTTTTGCCCCTTCCCTAGTGCAAGGATACAACTAGAAGTCACCATCTCTGAAGCAAAGGGAGCCCTTACCAGACACTGACATGCTGGCACCTTGGCCTTGGACTTCCTGGCCTCCAGAACTGTGAGTGATACATTTCTCTTATTTATAGATTACCCAGTCTGAGGGACCTGGGCTTTGTTCCTTTTTCTTCCTCTGGCTGGGTACACAATTATACAATTACCATTTTTCTAGGTAAAGGATGAGAGACAAATAATGCCCCCAACATGGAAAGTGAGTTCTTTCCTGGTGTGTGCATAGGAGAGAATTATGTAGATACACACACAAACTATTTTTGTACTAATACAAAGGGTATTACGTATTAAAAATAGAAGAGCTGACTTTCAGAGCTAGGATAATCTTGTCTTAGAGTTCTGCCCTGGAACTATGTTTAACTGTGGAGCTCTAAGGTAGATATTTGACCTTGCGCTGGATTTAAAGGGGATGCTCCTGAAGTTTTGCACGTAGATGTTCGAGGTTGTGGTATATAACTGCTGCAGTCTGAATGTGTCCTCCAAGTTCCTGGGTTGAACACGTAGTCTCCAGTGCAAGTGTTGTGAGATGCACCCTTGAAGAGGTGATTAGGTTATAAGGGCTCTGACCTGAAGAATAGATCAATGTCATTATGCAGGAGTGGGCTCCAGCGAGAAAGGAAGAACATTGCCCCTTCCTCTGCCTCTCACATTCATTCTCTTGCCCTCTGCCTTCCACCAGATGACATAATGTAAATACCCTCACCAAGCTTAAGCCCTGCTCACAGGGAGCCAGATCCCACATGGTCAAACGGTTTGAATCCTGACCCAGCGACTTAAAAAACTTGCTGGGCAGGGACCAGCAGGTGACATGGTGGTTAAGACACTGGACTCCCATGCGAACAACCATGGTTCAAGCCCCAGACCTGGTGCTTTGAAAATCACACCAGGTACACTTGTTCATGCATGCCCAAAATCCCAAGAGGAGAATGAAGGTGAAGGGACTGTGGCATAGCCGTCTCCCCTGGGGGATGATTTCTCACTTACCCCTCTCTCTTTCCGTCTTCCTCCAGAGAGCACTCCCACCTTATGACAAAATAATAAATCATGCTGGGCATGTGTGAGGGCCCCAAATCCTGACAGGTTGGAGAAATGGAAGAAAAAGGATTATAACGTGAACAAGCTCCATTGTGGGGATGCTTTCTCTCTCTCTGGCAAGTACATACCCTCAGGCAATTTCATTAAGTTATGTAAAAAGCTAAAATAGGAGTTGGCAGGTGGTGTGCTGGTTAAGGCGCTAGATACCCCTAAATGGCTGACCACAGTTCAAGTCTCAGACCTGGTGGCTTGCTTTCTCACTTTTCTCTCTCTCTCTCTCTCTCTCTCTCTCTCTCTCTCTCTCTCTCTCTCTGTGTGTGTGTCTTTCTCTGGTCAAATTAAAATGAATGAATGAATGAATAAAATTAAATAAATCTTTTTTAAAAAGCTAAAATAAATTAGTCTCCAATATTGTGCTATAGCAACACAAAACGGACTAGGACAATAACCTTTAACACCAAAAAGAAGTACTCCTACAGATTAGTTTGCTGAGAGGTTTTGTCCATTTTTCTTTCATAAATCCATCAGATCAGTCAGGCTTGGGCGTTTTGTTTTGTTTTGTTTCCTGGTTTTTGTTTTTTGTTTTGGAGGGTCTTGTTTTTTGTTTTGCTAGAGGGCACATGCACTAACCCGAAAAAGACAGCGAGACAGAGACAGAGGAAGAGGAGAAAGCATCCTACGTTGGAGCAGTCACACTGCAATCCTTTCTCCCTATCCCTCCCTCCTTTCAAGATTTTGGGCATGCGGACACATGCGCCCAACATGCTTCTCAAGCCACTAGGGCCACGACTTGAACCATGTAATCAGCCATGTGGAATCTGGCTGCTTTAACCACCAGGCCACAGAGTCAGCGTGGGGCTTTAAAATCAATGCACTTGCACAGGTTCCATGACCTGGTGGTTGAAATGGCCAGATTCCACATGGCTGACTGTGTGCAATTCAGGACCCAGAGACTTGAGAAGCACGCCGGGCACCTGTGCATGTGTGTGCCAAATCCCTAAAGCAGGGAGAAATGGAGGAGAAGGGATTGGGGCATGACCATGCCCAGTGGGAGGTGCTTTCTCCTCTCCCTCTCTGTCTCTCTGATGTACACCATCTAGCAATAAGTAAATAAATTAATAATAATAATAAATAAATAAAAGCAATGCACTTTATTTTTTGGTAGTTGTCCTTAACATTCATATTTCTATTCATTTAGATTTGTTTATTAAACTTAAGAATACCTACAACTTTATTTCCCACCAAAAACAGTCTTACCAAACTCTCAAACCCCAGCCCTTATCTCCACCCCCGTGTGTGCTGTGCCTCACCAGGAAGGTTTTATATATATTATGACAGATGGGCTCTCAGTGCCTTCTCTCCCCTTGGGTATTATGTAAAGATACATCCGTTTCTATGAGAACTGGAAAAGAGAATCTCAGTATTTTGGGTTTTATTTAATAACCCAAGATGTTGAACAGTGTTTTCATGGCAGCTAAATGTACATTTCTGATTCTGCAAATTGTCTGTTGATGTCCTTTGTTATTTCTTTTTCTTTTTAGTGTTTATTGTGCAATATTTTTTGGTTGTAGAAAATTAGTAAAAGCAGGGCCAGCAGGTGGCGTAATGGTTGAGGGGCTGGATTCCCACATAGCTGACTGTGGTTCGAGTCTCGGACTCAGTGGCTTGAAACACACCAGGTACACGTGCGTACATGCCCAACATCAGGAGAAAGGAAGAGGAGGGGCTGCGGCATGGCCATTGCCCCCTGGGTGGTGATTCCTCACTGTCTCTTTCTGGTATGCGGCCAATGGCAAAAACCTTACCCCCCCCCCAAAAAAAAAAATAGGGAAGACAGAGAGAAAGAAAACTAGTAAAAGCAAAAGTTAAATAGTAGGAAAAAAGTGTCAGTCACCTAAAATCTCTCACTGCAGAACTTACATGCTACACATTTCACTTTGTGGTCTTTTTTTTTTTTTCAAGTTTATTTATTGGACCAGCCAGGTGGCGTGAAGGTCAAGGCAGCTAGATTTCACATGGCTGGCTGCAAGGTTCAAGTCCTGGACACAGTGACTTGAGAAACACTTCGGGCGTGTGTATGTGTCTGCCCAAAATTCTGAGAGGAGAATGGAGAAGGGATTGAGTGTGGCCATCCCCATAGGGAGTGATTTCTCACTTTCCCTCTCGCTGTCTCTCTCCAATGAACGCATGCATCATATTGCATTAAATAAATAAATTTCATGAGAGAAAGAGAGCAGACTCACACAGTGAAGCTGGTCATGTGGGTTCCAGCACCTCAACCTCCACACCACCTGCTGGCCTCCATTTTTCCTTCTCTTCCTTCCGCCTTCCTCCTTTAAGATGAAACTGAGAAGACAAATGCTTCCTTGACCCATGGTTAATAGGAAGTGTTGGTGGTTGAGGCAAAGTTAAGGCTGAGATGTTTTTTTTGTTGTTTTTTTTTTTTTTCTTTTTGGAGAGGTTTTTCGCTATAGGGCGCGTGCACTCGCCAGACAGACAGAGAGAGACATAGAGACAGAAAGTGAGAAATCACCCCCCAGGGGGGATGGTCACGCCGCAATCCCTTCTCCTCCATTCTCCTCTCGGGATCTTGGGCACGCACGCACACGCGCCCGGCGTGAGTTGTAAGCCACGGGGTCCAAGACGCAAACCGCGGTCGACTACGTGGGAGTCCAGCGACATAGCCATTACGCTAACTGCTGGTTCCCAAGGCTGAGATGTTTTTGAGACTGAAATCCGACTTGAGGTGGGTCCTTCACCTGGGCCAATTACGACTGGGTAAGGATCATGAAATAACACTAGGATTCGTGGACACAGCAAGGTGAGGGTTCAGAGACTCACGGCATAAACTTGTTTCCGGCATTCTACTGAAGAGCTAACGGGGCTTTCTGGAAGTTGCTGGAACAGACTTTGAAGTCTCCCAGGAGGGCAGGGTTGTGCTGACAAAAGTCCACGGAAAGTCAGGTCCAGTAAAATGGCCGCTGAGCTGTGGACGTGGCCTTGGCGCCCCCTTGTGGTTTGAGGCAGAAGCGTACCTAAATCGACGCCTGCAGGTGGTGTGGTTGGGTGTCATCGGGATGGTCTCAGCCTCTGTGAGGTGCCTGCTCCCCTTGCTGGACGGTCTTCTACTAGATCATGGGTAGGAAGCACCTCCACAGAGCAGTTAAGATCCTGAAGATCAAATACAGAACATCGAGACACAGAGGAGTTCTTTGAGAAAGATTATGACCCCCGAGTAGAGTCTCCTCAGCCTGGAGCAAGTGTCAGGGTTAAACAAAACAATAGGTTACTGATTTTCCCTTAGCTTCAGACTCCAGTACGGCTTAGCATGTTCCTAACCCTTTTTATTTAAAATGTTGATGTTTTGTTCATCGTGGATTTCTATTATTACTATTATTATTATTATTATTATTTTGATTTTTTTTGTTGGTTTGTTTGCTATAGGGCAGGTGCACTTACCAGAGAGAGAAAGAGTGGAAGTGAGAAATCACTCCCCAAGGGGGTCCATGCCACATTCCCTTCTCCTCCATTCTCCTCTCCAGATGTTTTTAAACACACACACACAGACATATACATATGCACACGCGCACACCTGGTGGGACTTTCAAACCACCAGAGCACCACCAGCTCTGGGACTTGAACCATATAATCTGCCTGGTGTGACTTTCAAACCACCAGCTCTGGGACTTGAACCATGAAATCAGCCATATGGGGTCCTATTGCCTTAACCGTGCCACCTCTGGACGAAGTTTTTTTTTTGTTTTTTTGTTTTTTGGGTTTTTGTTTTTTTTTTTTTTGTAATACTGCACTTAAGTATTACTTACCTTGTTTATTGGGGTTTTGGGCACCCCCCCCCTTAACTAGCATTCTCCAAGCAAGCCTGGGCCCGCCTCCCTATCAACTTGGCTGCATTTCTTTCTTTTTAAAATTATTTATTTATTCATTTATTTATTTTAATTTGACCAGAGAGAGACACAGAGAGAGAGGGAAAGTGAGAAAGCAAGGTCTGGGACTTGAACCATGGTAGGGCACATGGGGCGTGTCCAGCACCCTAACCACCACACCACCTGCTGGTCCCCATCTTGGCTGTATTTCACGAGCCTCTTGAGTGTGTGTGTGGGGGGGGGGGGTGTCAGTAGCCTCAGTGGTGTAGGACTCGCTTGAGTCTCTGAATTTCAGCAATCGGGATTCTTCATTTTCTAGGCCTCTTGTAAAGCGTGACGTGAAAAGGATGAAGGAAAGAAGAAAACCATCCGGAGTCTCCTGTGAATGATTAGGCTTTCTGTAAAGTCAAAGCCCATTGTTGTCCCTTGTTTGTTTCAGCTTCTATTAAGCTATGTAATGTCTTTGCTCCTAGAGGTGAAATGGACACTGGGGGACATCAGGGGCAATCCTGACAGCAGGCACTGGGCTTCTGTCTGCTCTGCGGGTAGTAACCACAAAGGAGGCTTTGCTTTGGCCACAAATCCAATGCAGTCATTGGAACCACGCTGTGACCTGCTTTTCACTGGCACGGCCCGTGGGAGAGTCAAAGCACTGCAACCCTTTGGCATGTGTCAGGAAAAACAAGTGCCAGGCGGGGAGCTCTGCACCACAAATGTCGACTGAGGCCTGTGCGCATGAGACCCTTCCAACCACCCCACCTGCTCCTGGCTGCCACCTGCCAGGCCCTAGCTCAGTGGAAGTCCAGGGACAATGAGAGCTCCTACTGAAGTCCCAGGCTTTCTTAGGTGACCTGGTGACCTTGATAGGGAATTTCCAGCTCTTCTGGATGCCTGGCCTGCTGTGGTATTTGCCATTGAAAAGTCACCTAAGAGAGTGCCGGCACCGCCACCATCCTACCACAGCCCTACTCTCGTCTCTGTCGCTCCTCGCCTCGCGCAGGACAGCCCCGGTTCTGGTGCCGGCTCCAGAGTTAAGCAATCACCATGTCAAGCAAAAACGCAAAGACCAAGACCACCAAGACGCACCCTCAGCACGCAACATCCAATGTGTTCTCCATGTTTGACCCGTCACAGATTCAAGAGTTCAAAGAGGCCTTCCACATGATTGATCAAAACAGAGATGGTTTCACCGACAAGGAGGACTTACATGATCTGCTTGCATCTCTACGGAAGAGTCCCACTGATGTGTACTCGATGCCACGATGAATGAGGCTCCAGGCCCCATCAGTTTCACTGTGTTCCTCACCATGTTCGGGGAGAAGCTAAATGGCGCAGATCCTGAAGATCTCATCGGAAATGCTTTTGCCTGTTTTGATGAAGAAGCAACAGGCACCATTCAGGAGGCCTACCTGAGGGAGCTGCTGACCACAGTGGGAGGCTGTGTTACAGATGAAGAGGTGGACGAGCTGTACCGAGAAGCACCTGACAAAAAGGGGAATTTCAGTTACATCGAGTTCACACACATCCTTAAACATGGAGCAAAAGACAAAGATGACTGAGAGAACCTCAGCTAAAACACTCCCCTCACGCTGTCTTTCTCTATTTTGTTTCTCAGATATTTCCTCCACCCTCATAGAACCTGTTGCATGCAGCTTAGTTTCACAACTTTGCCTCTTTCAGGTTTTTTTGGATATATTTATTTCAGACTTTTCTGCCACTTAGCACTTGTATAATCAAACAGGAAATGGGGATGAGGTGGTAAATTGTATTGAAAAGAGGTAGCGAATAAAAATCAACAAATGTGAAAGTCCAGGAAAAAAAAAAAAGAAAGAAAGAAAGAAAGGTCACCTAAGAGACCAGCAGGTGGCGTGGTGGTTAAGGTTGGAATCCCACATGGCTGACCAGGTTTGAGTTCCAAACCTGGCGACTTGCTTTCTCACCTTATCTTTCTCTTTCTTGCTGTCTCTTGCTATCTCTGTGCCCGATAGCAAATTGAAAATAATAATAAATAAAATAAACTTTTAAAAAAATGTCACCTATGGGACCAGCAGTTAGCGTAATGGCTATGTCGCTGGACTCCCACGTAGTCGACCGCGGTTCGAGTCCCGG
Source organism: Tupaia tana (assembly GCA_026018925.1). NCBI lineage: Eukaryota > Metazoa > Chordata > Mammalia > Scandentia > Tupaiidae > Tupaia > Tupaia tana. Next base: position 81,496,389 of record JAKSZU010000010.1, read on the forward strand.
ACCCAGCGGCTTAAACTCACGCTGGGCGCGTGTGCGTGCGTGCCCAAGATCCCGAGAGGAGAATGGAGGAGAAGGGATTGCGGCGTGGCCATCCCCCCTGGGGGGTGATTTCCTGCTTTCTATCTCTCTGTCTCTCTCTGTCTGTCTGGTGAGCGCACGCGCCCTGTAGCAAAAACCTCTCCAAAAAAAGAAAAAAAAAAAAAAAATGTCACCTAGAGGTTGAGTCCAGTTGTCCAGGAACAGGAGGTTGCAACCTTTCCCTTCTCCTCCATCTTTGCCTCCTTTCAGAATTTTGGGCACACACATGTGCCCAGCGTATTTCTCAAGCCACTGGGTCTGGGACTTGGAGCTCAAGGGTGGCCATGTGGATCCAGCCGCCTTAACTCTCACCCACAGGCTGCCCCGACAAACCTTTTGATGCTGTCTTCCTTATGACCAGACACAACGCAGACGCAGACCATGCTGGTGCTTCCAGGATAGCCTGAAGCCCCGAAGGCTTGTTCCCTGCTCTCACCACCTGGACGTGGCAATCATGTGCAAAAAAGGCCCTAGAAATGACAGGCGATGGGAGCCTTTACATTTTTTAAAAGAATTATTTCATTTTGCTTTATTTAGTTAGTTATTTTCATTTGACCAGAAAGGGACGGAGTGTGTGAGAGAGAGGGAAAGTGAGAAAGCAAGCCTCCAGGTCCAGGACTCAAACCACAATCAGCCATGTGGAATTCTAGGGCTCTTCACCACACCATCTGCCGGCCCCAGATCCTTTACATTTAATAAGCTCTCTCTCTCTCTCTCTCTCTCTCTCTCTCTCTTTTTTGAAGAGGTTTTTGCTATAGGGTGCATGCGCTCGCCAGACAGACAGAGACAGAGAGATAGAAAGCGAGAAATCACCCCCCAGGGGGGATGGCCACACCACAATCCCTTCTCCTCCATTCTCCTTTCAGGATATTGGGCACGCACACACACGCACCCAGCATGAGTTTAAGCCACCGGGTCCAGGATGCAAACCGCGGTCGACTACGTGGGAGTCCAGCGACATAGCCATTACGCTAACTGCTGGTCCCTTTTTTTTTCCTTGAGAGGTTTTTGCTATAGGGCACTACGCTCGCCAAAAAGACATAGAGAGACAGAGAGACAGAAAGCGAGAAATCACCCCCCAGGGGGGATGGCCACACCACAATCCCTTCCCCTCCATTCTCCTCTCAGGATCTTGGGCACACATGCACACACGCCCAGCATGAGTTTAAGCCACCAGGTCCGGGACTCAAACCGTGGTCAACTACGTGGGAGTCCAGCAACATAGCCATTACACCAACTGCTTTTCCCAGTAAGCTCTATATTTTTTATTTGCACAACATTAAAGAGCTGACCTGCTAACCTGTTTATCTTCCCCCCAGAGTAGGAAATGCTCTGAAATCTAAAAGTGAAGTTCAAGGTCAATTGTGTATATGCAAAATATCCAAAGTGTTAATAAAACATTATATTAATACAAATGCTCTAGAATTTGTACCCTCCCCAGGGTGAGTCGGCAGGCCTGGGACTTGCGGTCTGCTGCATGTTCTAGGCCCACCGGCAAATCCTCATGAACTAGTTTTGTATCAAACCCACCAGGGATTACCTCTCCTCTTCATCCTTCTGTTGCTGGCTCCTAAATTAATTAAACCAGGCCATTCGGTCCTGTCACCGGTAGACAGTTTCTGCTTTTCTGCCATGCTTGGCTGAAGACCCATTTTAAGCTAAAAGGCAGAAATTATACCTCCATCAAAGGACCATCTCAAAGCCATAGAGGAAAGGACTAGATGGGATCCTCAGCAAATGACACTACAAAAAGGGGACCGCTGGTACCAGCGTCTTAGCACCAGCTAACGTGACTTGTCAGACAGTGCCAGGGAGCCAGGTGAAGGCTTCCAGGGCTGTCGGGCCGGAGCAGAAGCAAGCACATCATCTCTGCGGCTGGCGGCGCAACGACGCGCGGCTGGGGAATCCATGGAGATAACGTGTCACCACACCGCGTTAGCACTGCGTGGCCCTTGGTGTGAGGGCGAACGAGGTCACACATCTTCAGGCAGCGGCCCTCACACTGAGTGAGGAAGATGAACTCCATAAGTAGTGACCCGGCGTCCGCATGCATGTACTCTGGTGGAGCAGAAAGTGACGCAGCGACGGCTGAGCAACCCGCTGCCCCGAAGGTGAGATGCCCACGTTCACTCCGGGGGCGCCTTGCAGCCCGGCTCCTCCAGGGACATCTCTGCAGGCTCATCTTCTGCTCCAGTCCTGGCCATCGAGGAGAAACCTTACGTGCTTTCAGAAGTCCCTGTTTTTACCCAGGAGTCACTGGGATCTCGACCACAGACGCCGGTGCACAGAGCCTGAGCTTCAACTCCCAGCTCACCTCCAGCCTTACCACAAGCTGGCGATGGCCTCTGCATTTTTGCTTTGCCTTCCTATAGAACAATGAGAAGACAGCCTTCCCATGGGCTGGCTGTGAATGTTAAATGAATTAATATGTGCAAAGAGCATAGGGTGGCACAGTGTGGTGGCTGAGCTCAGGCAGTCACTTCCTGTGTGCGGCCCTGGGGGCTGTGGAGCTCCCCCGAGGTGGGGGTAAGTGCTGCATCAAGGGCCATCTGCTGGCGACACAGGAGTGGCCCCATGACCTCATTCCGGGATGTCCCTGTAGCTCACCTAGAACGTCGCTCCCATCCACTGCAGCGGTCCACACCTGCAGGAGCCTGTGCCCGTCTGACACTCATCCCCGCTGGACGACCTGACATTCCTGCCTCTGTTTTCGTCTCCAGTGTTTCAGGGCAGACGTTTCGCTGCCCCAGAAGCAGGACCATGGCTGAGCTTCATCCCATGCGGTTAGACCTGAGAGTGAACGCCAGGCAATGGACAGAGGAGGCGGACCTTTGACACCTGACTTCCATTCTCCTGTGAAAACAATCACCAGGCCTGTCACTAAGTGTCCCACAGAACTGAGACCTGTCAGGAGCACATGAGTGCCCATCATTTGGAAGAGAAAAGGCAATGCTGTCCCCTGCTAACTTACATCCTATTACCCTTTTAAGTAACATTTTAGGGAATCGCTTTGTCAATAGCTTTGTCATGCCCTTATTTGTTTCTTAGAATAAAAACTTAGTAGTAGAATTATTGGATTCATGTAAGAATTTATATATATATAAACAGATTTCTGCCAATTTACTCTCTCCAGCAATAAATTAGATTTCCAATTTTGTTGTCCCTTGTGAAACACATCTTTCTTTTTTTCTTCCTTCCTTCCTTCCTTCCTTCCTTCCTCTCTCTCTCTCTCTCTTTCTTTCACCTAGACGGCACTTGTGCTCATCATGAGAGAGAGAGAGAGAGCGAATGTGAAAAACCATCCCCCCCACGGTGGGTGGTCACACAGCAATCCTGTCTCCATTTCTCTCTCATGCACGCACACACACTTGGTATGTTTTTCAAGCGAACAAGTCCAGGACTCCAATCGCACAGCCAGCCACATAGGATTCAGCCACTTTAACCACCACACTAATAGGTGGGCCCAAAATGCATATCATTGCGAATTTCAGAGATAAAAAACAAACCTCTCTGAACTTCTGTGTGGCAGACAGCCACAGTCGTCCCAGCGTACAGGTAAGATTTTGTTGCACACTCATGCAGCTGTGTGGGGTACCCGGGGCTTGGCCAACAAGTTAAACTCACTTCCTCTGCCCGTCCTCTGCTCCTGGCCTCAGGATGGGTGCAAAAGGGCTCCCTGGCACCTGTGGGCATCCTGGGCCACCACTCCTCTAATGGTGGAAGCCCAAGAACACGGCCTTCCATTGGCCAAAGCATAACACCTGCCAAGCCGGATGTCCGGGGGCAGAAGTCCACGCCCTCGCATGACACCATGGCAGCTGAACGCCCCCTGAGGGTCAGGGCAGCACCCAGAGCAACCACTTCCCTGCCACTGTGAGGCTGAGCACCCACACGCTCGGCAGGGGACTTCCCTTAGGGCGTTGCCCACGCAGGGGCGCCTGAACCTGTGGGCGGTTGTAGACATGCTGATCCAGGAGGGCGAGAGCCCTGAGGCAAGAACGAGCCCAGTGAGCCAAAACGCATAGGAGGCCGTGGGGCCACAGCCTGGAAGAGCAAGGTCAGGGGAGGGACGGGCAGGGGCGTGCTCCCTGGTTTACAAGGTGCGGAAGGTTGGCTGGGGTGCAGAGGGGCAACAGGAGGCTCCTTCCGGGTCTGCTGAGTAGTTCACGTAGACAGAGAAGAGACGAGCAGTGGGGCCGGGGGAATGAGGAGTCAGTGGTGGGCTAGCAGGAGACGAGAGGGGAACGGTCCCGGGGGCTTTCATTACTTGCTTTAACGCAGTCACGGCGCCTCGGCCCTCACCTGTTCCTTGGGCACGGGTCACAAGTCTCCCTGCGTGAGGCCGCGCAGCGCGGGAGGGGTTAACCCTACTCACGCACCCTGCACGCGGTTTACCGTCACCATGGGAACGCCGCTTTCTGGGCGGGGCCGCGAGCGTCTTTGTGACGCACCTGCAGTACAGCCGCTGATTGGTCGGCCAGGCGCGGGGCGGGACCAAGAGGCCCCGGACCTCCTGGCCTCCCAGAACCGCTCAGAGGGCGAGGCTCAACCTGGACTGGCAGCCACTGAGGCGTATGTCCCTTCTTGCCACTATATGGGGGCACCACGAGAGAGTGAGTGGGCTACAGAAAGCGGGGACAGAGTCTGCAAACTCCCTGTCCCTGGGTAATGTCACTGAGGCCTAGGTTCTGCCTCCCACTGGCCACTCCTGAGCTCCCATCGCCCCTACCCAGTCTTGCCTACGAAGCAGCTAGAAACGGAGCCCAGAGACAACCAGAATGCCAGGGGACGAAGAAGGAAGGCGACGAGGTCAGCGCGCTTCTGGGAACTCCTGAGCCTACCAAGTGCCCCAGAATGGGCGGGCCTTAAGGACTCAGAGAGGGGGTGCGAAAACTGCGGGGTGCTCCCGGATCTAGCCCCCGCCCCAGCCCCCACCCTCTAGCCCCGCCTTGGAGCTGGGCAGAGCGAGGTGGTTTCAGGGTTACAGAGGCTGGTGGCCCCTGAACCTGAAAATCTGAAGCCTGGGCTGATCGTCGGAAAGAACTCTGAGCATATACTTGGGGAGTCTTTTTTTTTTCCTTGGGAATTCTCCTTTCTATGAGGAGGGAGGGGAAATAACAAATAATGACAAACTGAACTAAAATGTGAAAGAAATTTAAAGGTGCTTAAAACTTGGGTCAGCAGGTGGCGTGGTGGTTAAGGCAGCTGGATCCCACGGAGCAGTTCCAGTCCCAAACCTGGGGCTCAGGTGAGTGCCTGCCAAGAGGAGAATCCCAAGAGAATGGAGAAGGGCTTACTATGTGGTTATCCTCCCAGGAAGTGATTTCTCACTTTCTCTCTTCCTCCTCTTTCTCCCTCCAAGCGCACGTACCTTATAGCAAAACGTTTAAAAAAATTATTTTTAGGGAACAGCAGTTGGCATACTGGACTCTCATGTAGTCACCAGCGGTTCAAGTTCCAGACCCTGTGGCTTAAACTCATGCTGGGCGCGTGTGCGTGCATGCCCAAGATCCCGAGAGGAGAATGGAGGAGAGGGGATTGCGGTGTGGCCAACCCCTCTGAGGGGTGATTTCTCTCTTTCTGTCTCTGTGTCTGTCTCTCTCTGTCTTTCTAGCGAGCACACACACCCTATAGCAAAAGCCTCTCCAAAACAGAAAAAAAAAAAAATTTAAAGGGGGCTTCATTACCCCTCCCCAATCAACTGAAGGTCAGGGATCTGCAGCACACTCTGCAGCTACACCTGATGTCCCCATGTGACAGGCAGCCCTTAACCAGCTTCCCCCACCCCCAACTCCATCCACAGGCCGAAGACTTCCTCTTGCCTGACTTCTCTGGCAGCTTCCTGGGCTGCCATAAAAAAATGACCAGAAACGGTAATTTAAAAACACAGCATTTATCTTCTCATAGTTCTGGAGGTACCAGCAGGCCTTACTCCCCCTAGAGGTTCGAGGGTAGAATCCATGCTTGGGCCCTTCCAGCTGGTGGTGGCTGCTGGTATTTCTTGATGTGTGGCTGCATCCCCCTAGGGTCTGTTTCCATGGAAATGTGGCCTTTGTGTCTGAGCTCCCTTTGCGCCTCTCTCTCTCTCTCTCTCTCTCATTTGCCAGAGGGCACATGAGTTCTTCAGAGACCCCAGGTCACGGAATCACTTCTCCTCCAACCTGCCAGGATTTGGGCACACATGCACAGATGCCCATTATGTTTTGCAAGCCACCAGGACGAGGACTCGAACCACAGTTCACCATATTGGATCTAACTTGCTACAAAAAACTGCTGCACCACGGGACTAGCTCTGCTTCTCATAAGGACACTTGTGATGACATTTAGGGCCCAACTAGATCATCTAGAATCATCTCCTCATCTGATGATCCTTACTCGCATGTACAAAGACGCTTTTTTCCAGTAAGGTCACACCGTTTTCAGGATTAAGACATGGACATAGCTTTGAAGGGAAGAGGGTTTCAACCTGTCACATGTCCCAGCCTTTCTCCTAGGTCCCCCAATTACCAGCCAAGCAATTACCCACTGCCCATAGTTCATACATGTTCTAATTCGTTTTATTTTTAATTTGCCAGAGCCATGTGCACTGGCTGGAGAGGGACAGAGTGGGAAAGTGAGAAAGCACCCTCATGAGGGATGGTCACACCACAATCCCTTCTCCAATTTTTCCTCCTCCCAGGGTTTTGGGTACACACACACACACACACACACACACACTTGACATGCTTTTCAGACTACTGAGTCTGGGACTCAAACTGCACAGGCAGCCATGTGGGATCCAGCTCACATAACCACCAGGCCACGGGCTGGCCCGGGCTCATATATAGTCGGACCTCAGTCTGCTTCTATGCACACCCAGCGAGTGACTGGGTGCGCTGCCTGCGTCCCACCCACTGGGAGGACTGTCCTCACCGCTGCTTCTCAGGGCCATGTGGGGCTAAGCACAGCAGCATTTGTGGCTTATACCCACCTATCAGGCCGGCCTGTCCATGACAAGTTTAGTGCTCGGTCAGACTCAGACGTCTATAAGATATCCCTTCTGGAGGCCAGCTCCCAGATGCAGTAGTAATGCGTTGCTCACAGAAAGCTGAATCCCACATCCCAAATTCAAGGTTTAAATCCCTGGCCTCAAACATGCTGGGCGCACTGTGAGTGCCTAGGATCAGCCAGGCTGGAGGACTGGAGGAAGAGGATCGAGGGGTGATGACCCTATGAAGGGGGCTTCTCGCCTGCATGAGCATGCACACATGCACACACACTATCATGAGTAAAGAAAACTGTTCTTAAAATCTAAGAAACCCCTCGGAACCCCAGTTCTGAGCTGAGTGAGAAGGGGCCTGATGCAACATTAGTGGGTGACGTAGGCCTGGACCACCTGCTTGGGCAGCTGACATGCCACCTGGCCCTGCTTGTGCCAGCAGGGATGAACCTGACTATCTCGCTGTGGGCTGCCATTGGGCCCGCTGACCTTCTGACATGGTGGGTCTGGTGGGACCCAGCTCCAGATGACAGCGCTGCCTGCAGAGTCGCTCAGCATCTCTTGGTGGGTGTCCTGTCTCCATCAGGATCTAGTAGCCCGCTGGGAGCTATTTTGTTTAGTTCTGTTTTCTTGGTGATATGTATGTAATTCTCAGTAACAGATGGTATGGCCTTGATCCAGAACCCTAAGTGTCTACATTGTGAATCTCCCATGGAGACGTGCCATAAACTCCAGATAGCATCTTTCCCTACCACAGAAACCTCAAAGACAATGAAGTCTGCTAGATTTTTATTTTTAAGAGAGACTTTTGCTATAGGGTATGTACACTCACCGGAGAGACAAAGCCAGAAAGAGAGACAGAGTGAGAAATCACCCCCCCCCCAGGGGGGATGGTCACTCCATAACCTCCTCCATTCTCCTCTTGGGATTTTGGGCATGCACACACATGCGCCTGGCATGAGTTTTAAGATGCCAGGTCTAGGACTCAAACTGTGGTCTACTACGTGAGAGTCCAATGATGTAACCATTATACTATCTGCTGGTCCCTAGATTTTTTGTTTTTAAAAGAGTTTTTGTTTTGTTTTGTTTTTGTTTTGTTTTGTTTTTGCTATAAGATACATTTTCTTACCAGGGAGACAGAGATAGAGAGACAAAAAAAGAGAAATCACTTTCTAAGGGCCACACTCTATTCCCTCACGCACACACTGTGAGTTTTAAGCCAATGGGGTCCAGGACTCAAACTATGGTCGACTATGTGGGAGTCCAGCAACATAACCATTACGCCATCTGCTGGTCCCAAAGTCTGCTAGATTTTATGGTGTTTTATGGTGCAAGGGGCAGGGCTGCTCGTTCCACAGCCTGAGCTTTCCCACTCCCCCGACCCTATCCAAGCTGGTGGTCTTCATGCACCTCAGCGGACCAGAGCAGCTTTCTCATTCATGAGATTTGAAACCTACTAAACATTGTGCTCCATCCCTTTTTATGAGATTTTTAAATTTTATTATTTATTTCTTCTATGAGAGAGACAGAGAGATAGGCATCATAACCAGGGTTCCACGCCATGCTCTACCCTGGTCTCAGCCAGCCCAGATCACAGGTATGCGCACACTCTCAGCATATTATTTTTTTATTTTTTTGGAGAGGTTTTTCGCTATAGGGCGCGTACGCTCGCCAGACAGACAGAGAGAGACATAGAGACAGAAAGCGAGAAATCACCCCCCAGGGGGGATGGTCACGCCGCAATCCCTTCTCCTCCATTCTCCTCTCGGGATCTTGGGCACGCACGCACATGCGCCTGGCGTGAGTTTTAAGCCACCGGGTCCGGGACGCGAACTGCGGTCGACTACGTGGGAGTCCAGCGACATAGCCATTACGCTAACTGCTGGTTCCCAGCATATTATTTTTGAGAGTTTTTTTTTTTTTGGTATAGGGAGCATGTGCTTGCCAGAAAGACAGAGACAGAGAGACAGAAAGCAAGAAATCACCCCCCCAGGGGGGATAACCATGCCACAATCCCTTCTCCATTCTCCTCTCAGGATTTTGGGCACGCACGCACACGTGTCTGGCATGAGTTTAAGCCACAGGGTCTGGGATTCGAATCATGGTCAACTACATGGAAGTCCAGTGACATAGCCATTACACCAACTGCTGGTCCCTACACTCAGCATGTTGAGAGAGGTTCCAGGACACAAACCCACAACCTTCCCCATGTGGGTCTGGTTGCATCACCACTGCACTACCTCCTGGTCCCTGCATTTCCTTATTGTTAGGTGGAGTTATACAGCGCAGTCATTTGCCCTGTACTTTGGAGGGAAGATCCAAGCATGCTCCAAGCCACTGGATCCCTAAAATCCACACCGATGGGACCAGCAGATGGCATAGCAGTTAAGTCCCTGGACTCGCACATAGTCGACCATGGTTTGAAACCCAAACCCGGCGGCTTGCAACTCACATGAGGCACATATGCATGTGTACCAAAATCCCAAGAGAACGGAGAAGCAACTGCAGCATCCCCCTAGGGGATGATTTCTTGCTTTCGGTCTCTCTGTCTCTTCCTGTCTCTCCATCTCTTCCTGTCTCTCCAGTGAGCACATGTGCTCTATAGCAAAAAATCTCTCTCAAAAAAAAAGAAAAAATCCACACTGAGGAGCTTAGCAAATTAAAAGATCCAAGGTCAATATATACAAATCAGCTATGTAGATAGAAATCAACGTAAGCTGGTTCATAACCCTAAATGTAGAGCTGAAACTGCGTAGTTTGTAGACCATCAGCCCATCTTAGCTGCCTTGGATTAACCACGTGTTTATCCCAAGGTATAGATGTTCTGTAATCATGGATCTGCGAGGTTTTTCAGGGCAAGATTAACCTTCAAGATTAATTCTTCAACCACAAATGTATTGTTTCTACTTGGCTTTTGTGAAGTCTGGAGGATTCAGAAAGTTGGGGCTGCTGATGAAGTAGAAATGTGCTGATGTGAACACTCAGGATCAGGTCCCCCACCCCCATCACGAGCAGATTTTGGGGTCCTGATTCCAAGGTGCTTCACCCACACAGTGTGCAGGAGGTTGGAGATCCGAAGTCAAAGTGCACAGTGTGGGCCAGCCCCATGGCCTGGTGGTTAAGGGAGCTAGAGCCCACGTGGCCAGCTGAGTAGTTCAAGTCCTGGCTCTGATGGCTTGTAAAACACACCGAGTGCGTGTGCGTGCATGCCCCAAATCCCAACAGGTTGGAGAAATGCAGGAGATTGTAGTGTAACCACACCTCCTGTAACCGCTCCCCACCAGGGAAGATTTTCTCCTGTCCCTCTGGCCAGCACATGCACCCTCTGACCAAAAAAAAAAGTATTATATGTGTCCCAGCAGTGGGAATACAAAGAGATTGCCAATCCCCTCCCCTGTTGTCGCCATTCTTGTACTAAGGCTGAGTACGAGTTACCTGAGTCCTAGAGGTCCTTCCAGCTTCTAAACACTTAAAGTGACTCATGTGTAATTAATACAAACTTCTAGAAGAAAACATAGATAAATCCCATCATGGGCTTTGCTTTGTCAAAGACCGCTTAAATACGATACAAACAGTATAATCCATAAAAAAAAATAATAAATCAGACTTCATCAAAATTAAAAACTTTCTTTCTGTTTTAAAAAAAATTAATTGTGGGGACCAGCAGATGGTGTAATGGTTGCATTGCTGCACTCTCACATAGTCGACTGTGGTTCAAGTCCCAGACCTGGTGGCTTAAAACTCACTTGGCATGGGAACCAGCAGTTAGCGTAATGGCTATGTCCCATGTAGTGAACCGCGGTTCGCGTCCCGGACCCGGTGGCTTAGAACTCACACAGGGTGCGTTTGCGTGCGTGCCCAAGATCCCGAGAGGAGAATGGAGGAGAAGGGATTGCGGCGTGACCATCCCCCCTGGGGGGTGATTTCTCGCTTTCTGTCTCTATGTCTCTGTCTGTCTGGCGAGCGCACGTGCCCTATAGCGAAAACCTCTCAAAAAAAAAAAAAAAAAAAAAAAAAAAAAAAAAACCACTGGGCATGTGTGCATGTATGGCCAAAATCCCAAGAAGAAAATGGAGAAAGGATTGCAGGATGGTCATCCCCGCTGGGGGGTGATTTCTCACTTTCTGTCTCTCTGTCTCTCTGGAGAGCAATGCACCCTATACTAAAAATGTCTCTCTTAAGAATATATATATATATATATATTGGGGCCAACAGTTAGCATAATGGCTATGTCGCTGGACTCCCATGTAGTCAACTGTGGTTCGTGTCCTGGACCCGGTGGCTTAAAACCCACGCTGGGCCCATGTGCGTGCGTGCCCAAGATGCCAAGAGGAGAATGGAGGAGAAGGGATTGCAGCATGGCCATCCCCCCTGGGGGGGTGATTTCTTGCTTTCTGTCTCTCTGTCTCTCTCTGTCTGTTTGGCGAGCGCACGCACCCTATAGCGAAAAAAAAAAAAAAAAGAAATTAATTGTGGGAACCAGCAGGTGGCTTGGTAGGTAAAAGCACTGGACTCTCACATGGCTGACCACAGTTTGAGTCCTAGACCTGGCATCTTGTTTTCTTGCTGTCTCTCTGGTCAAATGAAATAAGAATAATAAAAGTTAAATAATTCTTTTTAAAAAAAATTAATTGTAGGAATTAGCAGGTGGTATGGTGGTTAAGAATTGGGACTCCCACACAGCCAACCGTGGTTTAAGTCCCAGACCTGGTGGCTTGAAATTCACACCAGACACGTGTGCGTGCACGCACGCCCAAGATTCCAGGAAAAAAAATGGAGAAGGGATTGCGGCTTGGCCATTTCCTGTGGGAGGTGATTTCTCATTTTCCATCTGTCTGCTCTGGCAAGCACATACACCCCATGGCAAAAAAACAAAAGAAACAGCTGGTAGGGGCCGACAGGTGGTGTGATGGTTAAGGGTACTGGATTCCCACATGGCCAACCATGGTTTGAGTCCTGGACCTGGTGGTTTGCTTTCTCACTTTCTCTCTCTCTCTCTCACACTCTGTCCCTTTCTGTTCAAACTAAAATAAATAAAGTTAAATAAAATAATTCTTGAAGAAAGAAAAAAAGCTGGTTTCTGTAACAAAGAATAAGAAGAGAGGGTGTTACAAGCAGTTTGTTAAGAGTTTAAATTGGTTCATTTAAAATGATGCAGACAAACTGATTGGCAATACCTCCTCCCTTACATCACACACTCAAGAACACTGGGAAAGAGAAAGGGTAGGGTCGAACTGTGAGATCTATAATCCTCTGGCAGCTTCACAACTTGTTTACAGTAAACTTAACCAATAATCCTGGTGGGTGTGACCAAAGGCTCAGGTTCCTGTTTTATGGAGGCCTTTAAGATTTTTTTTGGGGGGGAGTGCTTTTTTTTTTTGTTATAGGGCGTGTGCACTCGCCAGAGAGACAGACAGAAAGTGAGAAATCACCCCCCTCCCGGGGGTGGGTGGCTACAATCCCTTCTCCTTCATTCTCCTCTCGGGATCTTGGGCACACATGCACATGCGTCCGGCGTGAGTTTAAGCTGCAGGGTCTGGGACTCAAGCCACAGTGGACTACGTGGGAGTCCAGTGATGTAGCCATTATGGCATCTGCTGGTCCTGGAGGCCCTTAAGATTTAAATGGACCTGGGGCCAGCAGATGGCATGATGGTTAAGGTGCTGGACGCCTATGTGGCTGGCTATAGTTTGAATCCGGACCTGGTGTCTTGCTCTCTCACTTTCCCTTTCTCTCTCTCTCTGGTCAAATTTAAAAATAAAGAATAGTAACAATTAAGATAAGTACTTCTTGTTTAAGAAAAAAGATTTACATTTAAGTGGACCAGTCAGTGAGTGGTGGTTAAGGTGGCTGGCTCCCACATGGCCAATGGCACCCAAACTGACTTGTGTGCCCAAAATCCAGAAAGGAGAAATGGAGAAAGGATTGCGGCATGACCACCCCCCACGGGGGTGCTTTCCCACTACTACTGTGGACAGAAGTCTGACTGCTTTTTCCTATTTTTCCAAAGTCTGTTCCAGAGGGCCTGGGGGGAGTCGCACCCAGAGGCTGACAGACCATTTTGGCCCACTGGTAACAGCATTCTTCCTACATCCTGCCCTTGGCATAGTACTGGAGTCTCTTTGTGACGTGTATTAAGCCTCCTTACTCGTTCGAGTACATTCCTTTCTGATCTCAGCAGCCTTCCTTTTCCAATCACCACGCTAAAAGTTGTAAAACCCACCTATAACCTACAAGCCCCCGCCCCCACATGTCCTAGGGCCAGACCAATGGAAAAACTTTTCACTAAATTCAAAACTCTGTCTCTCATTCTCAAAATCAATTAAAAGGAACCTCTGTACCTGATCTTCCAGGAGAAAGGCATGTCTTGCCTCCTCTCTGGGTCTAGGTCGCTCATATTCTGCTTGGAAATAAACCACATTAATAGTTATTAAACTTTTAGAGTTGGTTACTTTCTGTTGACACTTCTGTCGCCCCAGTGAGTGCATGTGCCCTCTAGCTAATTGTATTTCTTTTCATTGCTCTATCTTTTCTATCCCTCTAACTAGAAAAAAAGAGAGAAAATTTAAAACTATCTTTAGTGGGGAACAGCAGGTGGTGCAGACGTTAAGATAGCTGGGTCCCGGGGAACCAGCAAGTGGCATGGTGGTTAAAGTGCTGGACACTTACACATGGCTGACCACGGTTCAAGTCCCAGACACCTGGTGGCTTGCTTTCTCTCTCTCTCTCTCTCTCTCTCTCTCTGTGTGTGTGTGTGTGTGTGTGTGTGTGTGTGTGGTCAAATTAAAATAAATGAATAAGTAAATTAAAAAAAAAAAAAAAAAGATAGCTGGGTCCCGTGGCTTGAAAATCACACCAGATGGGAATAAAGAAGAGGATAGAACTCCTATGCCTGTGAATTCTGAGCACTAGACTTGCGTCCCCTGCAGTCAGCCATCATATGCCAAAATTCAAGTGTCCTCTCACAACACAAGCTAACCTTTGGTACTCCCAGGTCAGGGGCTCCCTCACAGCATAAACTAACTCTGGGGTCTCGACCCAAGTACAAATGCTCTCTCTCAGCACAAACTAACCCTGAATTTGAAAACCAAAATGATTGGGAGCTAAATGCAAAAGAGATTCAAGATGCACATGTCCTTTCTGGGCTGGCAGGTGGCACGCTGGATTCCCACGTGGCTGGCAAATTAAAAAATAATAACAAATGGAGTTAAATAAATAAATTATTATTTTAAGAAAAAGAAAATGTCCTTTCCTGAAAACTGAGAACTCACCTAGATCAGGATTCCCTCTCCTAGACAGCTGGCAAAAAAAGACACCCAGATAAGGTCTCAGAGCCTGGACCCCCAGGAAGGAGGCTCAGAAACTGAGAGGATCCACACCCACGACCTGGGCCACTGAGGAGGTGATGGAGTACAAGACTCCTGTGGCGGGGACTGCAGTTGGTGTGTTGATTAGAGGCACTGGAGTCCTACAAGGCCGATGGTGGTTCGAGTCCCAAGACCTGGTGGCTTGCTTTCTCGCTTTCCCTTTCTCTGTGTCTCTCTCTGGTCAAATTAAAACAGTAATAATAATAACAGTAACAAATGTAAATAAATAAATATTAAAAATAAAAGACTCCTGTGGGCACCTTTATGCTGGTTTCTTGGGATCCAGTGCAGGATCTCAGTCCAAAACAATGGCCTCCTGTAAGTCGTATTTAACAAAACCAACATGGGGAACCAGCAGTTAGCGTAGTGGCTATGTCGCTGGACTCCCATGTAGTCGACCACGGTTCGCGTCCCGGACCCGGTGGCTTAAAACTCACGCCGGGCGCGTGTGCGTGCGTGCCCAAGATCCCGAGAGGAGAATGGAGGAGAAGGGATTGCGGTGTGGTCATCCCCCTGAGGGGTGATTTCTTGCTTTCTGTCTCTGTCTTTCTCTGTCTGTCTGGCGAGCACACGTGCCCTATAGCGAAAACCTCTCCAAAAAAAAAACCAACATGGGCATTCTCCTCACACCAACTGTATCTATTCCTGTCATGCATAGAACCTGGGAAAGTGATCTCTGAGTGGGTCCAGAGACACAGTGAACCTACTGTGGGCTGGGCCTGGGTCAAAACTATTGATACCCTGGTTTCATATACCCCCAATACTAACAGGGGACCCCAGTGATGCTTTGGGTCCCTGAAGATCAACAACTTGGACAGTATTGGAAATGTCTGGATGCCTCTGATCGAATGGACCATGAACCACACTGACACACCGACTCCACCTTCAGGTCCTTTGCTCTTTTTTTTTTTTTTTAAGAAATCACCCCCCAGGGAGGATGGCCACGTCGCAATCCCTTCTCCTCCATTCTCCTCTCGGGATCTTGGGCACGCACACACACGTACCTGGCTTGAGTTTAAGCCGCCCGGTCCTGGACTCAAACCGCGGTCGACTATGTGGGAGTTCAGCAACATAGCCATTATGCTAACTGCTGGTCCCCAGGTGCTTTGCTCTTCAGCTGCACCCTAGAATAATCTTTTACTAGCCCTGAGCAAGTTTGTGCTGGAGTGAAATTCTTCCTAGGGACAGTTACTCAGATCCTCTAATTGGGGTAGCAGCTGGGCTTCGGGCCTTTAGCAGAAAAGCCTGGTGATTGGATCTGAAACAAGGGTCAGGCCACGCGCAGGAGGGAAGGCAAGTCGGGAGACGGCCGCAGCAGTGCAGCAGAGTTGCAGGAAGGTGGAGAGGAGACAGGTGTGACTGAGACCCAGAAAGGCCAGAGGGTGCCAGCAAGGGGGAGTGCGAGGAGGGGCTACTGCCGGCACTTCCAGGGCCTTGACTGCGAAAGGATCAGAGGACAGCTCAGACCTCACACGTCAGGTCAGAGACTGTGCAAGGTGAGGCAGAGCTGGCGAGGCCGGAGGTAGCTCCACGTGGAAGGGACCCACAGGGCTTCCAGGCCGATGTGTCCAGGGGCCCCAGCCCCAAAGAGCTGTCCTGCAAGGAGCTGCTGTCATCGTCTCCATCAGGAAAGGAATCGTATTCTCCAAGAGCAAGTGACTAGCCCAGAGTGACACAGAAACGTGGCGAGGTCAGGACCTGCTCCATGTTCCTAACCATCAGAATACACTGCCCATGTGAGATTGCCAGGAGATGAAGGACGAGGAGTGCCCAGGAGCAGCCTTGACTCGCCGTGGGGACCGGGGGCTGGGGGCCAGACTGCTGTAAGGACGTTGCCTGCTTCTCAGCGTTTAAAATGTTTACCCGTCGGGCCAGCCCATGGCCTAGGGGATGAGGGAGCTGGGCCCCATACGGCCAAGCCAGAGGTTCGGAAACAGGCCTCCGGGACCGCAACCATCCTGAAAGTAAGAGAGGCCTCTAATGAGAACATTCTGACCACGCGCTGGGACAGAGGGAGGTCCATTTGAGGAATGTTCAGGTGAGAAGCCAGGAATGGGTATTTGAAGTCAAACAAATCAGGTAGTTACTCAAGGGAAAGCCGTTGTCGGACTGTAGTGAGGAACGATTTGCACTCGCTTGGACCTTGGAAGCACCGAGGACATGCTGAGCTTCTCAAGATGGTCTCAAGGGACTTGCTGACTGCTCCCCGATGAGGTCATTGGGAAAGTCATGATGTGTTTTTCTGTTTTTCTGTGCAATGCGTCATGACTTTTCCAAAGAAACAAACTCCTTCCCCAGCCTCTGCCTCTCATTTCACTGGCTGGGAGAAGAAGTAGCTGGACTTAGTTACAGTTCTAGTACCAGTTCTAGTCCCAGACCAGAGGCTTGAGAAACATGCCAGGTGCGTGTCCGTGCATGTCCAAACTCCTTGGAAGGTGGAAAGTGAAAGAAAAGGGATTGCAGCATGACCCTGCCCTACGGTGGGTTTTCTCCGTCTCCCTCTCTCTGTCTCTGGCAAGTGCACGGGCCCTCTGGTAAAGTTAAAAACTAAAACAATTGCGAGCCATCAAGACTCTACCTGGCTCCCCCTGGGGCCAGCAAATGGCATATTGGTTACCTCACTGGAATCCCACATGGCCAATCGCATTTCAAGTCCTGGATTCACGCTGGGCATGTCTGCATGCGTGCCCAAGATCCCAGGAGGAGGATGGAGGAGATGGGATTGCAGGGTGGCCATCCCCGCAGGGGGTGATTTCTCACTTTCCCTCTCACTGTCTCTGTCTCTCTCCCTCCCCAGAAAGCACATACGCCCTATGGCAAAAACCCCGGGGTAGGGGGAGACTTAGCCTCACCTGTCAAGGAATCATTCGCCCCGAGATAGCCTCCCCTGCAATCTTTAGTGGAGAAGCGTCCTGTGACCCTTGCCCACTCCCCGGAGAGACGGGAAGGTACGCAGTAAGGAAGCTTTCTTTTCTGAAGATCAAGAAGAACGGAGCCAGTCTGTGGCCTCGGGGTTAAGGGAGCTGGATCCCATGTGGCTGCCTTGCGATTCCACAGCCCTGGCAGCTTGAAAACACATGGGGCACATGTACGTGCATGACCAAAATCCAGACAGGATGGAGAACTGGAAAGGGATTGCAGTGTGACCACGCTCCCTCTCCCTCCCTCTCTGGCGAGCGCATGCGTCCTCTGTCAATTGAAAGGAAGAAAGAATGAAGAGAAAGTGTAGACTTGTGCTCAGACGAATTCTAAGCTGACAAATGAGATATATATGCAAACATACCTCACTCACATGCATATTATACATTGGTAGTTACACCATGTGTTTAGTGGTTAAATGTAATATGACAGACGTGACGATATCACGACAAGAGGTTGAGATGATGGCTATATGAATAATTCACACATGGGAACCAGCGGTCAGCGTAATGGCTATGTCGCTGAACTCCCATGTAGTTGACCGCGATTCGCGTCCCGGACCCGGTGGCTTAAAACTCACGCCGGGCGCGTGTGCGTGCGTGCCCAAGATCCCGAGAGGAGAATGGAGGAGAAGGGATTGCGGCGTGACCCCCTGGGGGGGTGATTTCTCGCTTTCTGTCTCTATGTCTCTGTCTGTCTGTCTGGCGCACGCACGCGCCCTATAGCGAAAACCTCTCCCCCCCAAAAAAATAATAATTCACACTTAATCATCACACGTGTATTCTTGTACTGAAAAATCACATAGTACCCCATAAACATCGTGCTTTCCAAGAACATTTCAAAGATCCCACATGCCCACCTGCAGCTTGAATCCCAGCCCCTGCAGCTTGAAAATCACTTGGGGGGGACCAGCAGGTGACGTGGTGGTTAATGTGCTGGACACTCCCACATGGCCTACTGTGGTTCAAGTCTGGACCTGGTGGCTTGCTTTCTCACATTCTCTCTCTTTCTCTGTCTCTCTCTGGTCAAATTAAAATGAATGAATGAATAAATAAAATTTAAAAAAAGAAAATCACATGGGGCCCCTGTGCATGCCAAATCCCAGCAGGATGGAAAGATGGAGGATAGGGGATGCCCACACCCTTCGGGGCGCATTCTCCCTCTCCCTCTCTGTCCCTCTGGCAGGTGTGCTCACCCTCTGGCAACTAAAAGAGAGAAAAGGCTCCAGGTGGCGGAAGCACTTGGTCCTGCCCGGCCCTGGGTCAAGGGCACTGGCAGGAAAGCTGAGAGCCTGTGGGGGCACGTACCCCGGAGGGCAGCACCGGGCAGACGGGAGAGTGAGAGAAATACAAGAATGTACCCGTGGGGGCAGCAGATGGTGTAACAGTTACGTTGCTGAATTCCCACACGGCTGATTCCAGTGTGCGTCCTGGACCCAGAGGCTTGAAACTCACTCTGGACCCGTGTTCGTGCGTGCCCAAAATCCCTAGAGGAGAATGGAGGAGAAGAGATTGCGCCTTCGCCATGCCCCCTGGGGGGTGATTCTCTCTCTCTCTCTCTCTCTCTCTCTCTCTCTCTCTCTCTCTCTCTCTGGCAGGTGCACACACCCTACAGCAAAAATCTCTCTCTTATAAAAAGGAACGTACCCGTTTGGGCAGTGGACGTGCATTGAGGGTTTAGTGCACCATTCGCTCTCCTAAACGTGTACAGGAACCACCCGTTGCATCTCACCTGCCCCAGGTAGACTACTCTGGGCCCAACTGGGGCCCAGCAAGGAAGAGCTGGTGCCCCAGGAGCGGCAACTCTTTAAAATGTGACAAAAATTAGTGGGTTAGTCCTGATTTGGGGTGGGGGGTGCGCTCCCAGAAGCTGAGTTCCTTAGAACAGCAAACAGCACACAGCTCTTCCTGGGACCCTGGGCTGGCAGCTGCCCCCCTCACACATCTGGCACTTAGGGCGGGAGCTCCCGGGCACGGCAGGCCCTCGCCCTGGTTTCTGGCGCCATTTCTGTCCAGGCTGTTGCTGACCTCTCACTTTCTGAGCCTCAGTCGGGCGCTGACCTTTGCCTCCTTCCTTCCTGATCCAAGTCCTGCTTCTTGGAGGACAGAGCAGGCAAACCCCACACAAGCAGAGAACTGCGTAAGTGTGGCCGGTGCTCTAGTAATGATTTTAAAATAAAGTTTCAGGTTTGAACAAATTTGCAGATGCCCAAAATCCATTCCCCCGCCACTGTGCCTCTCAGCGCAGGGAAAGCGGGAATGAGGCAGAAACGGTCCTTGACTGCCCCCTTCTGGCCATAGGAGGCAGGCTCCGTCGTCTCCCTCAAATCGTCGGGCACCCTTCCATAGTGACTCAAGAGGCCAGGCCCCAAAAGGGCCCTGGGTGGGTGATAAGATGCACTAACCACTCGCTTTGTGCCTAGTGTGATTGTAGCTAGAGCGGGGAGTCCCTGGTCCTGACCCGAAGAGAGACACAAACAGACACAGGAGACACAGAAATTTCAGAGGCAAGCAAATACCGGAGCCTTGAGACACATGCAGATTTGAAAGATGCAGAAATAAAAATGCAAGTAACTCAGACACCCAGACAGATGAGAAAGCGAGACAGAGACAGAGAACCAGAGAAAGGAACAGGGAGAGAAGGAGAGACACAGAAAGGTTCTCCCACATGAAGACCCAGAATACCAGAGAAGGGATTGAGAAACAGAGAGAGACAGAAATACACAGAAGGCCCCCTCTTGCCCTCTTCATGGGAACACAGTGAGGGACCAGCAGATGGTATAATGGTTATGTCGCTGGACTCCCACAACCAGTTTGAATCAACCACAGTTCGAGTTCGGGACTTCCTTTCTGTCTCTCTCTGTCTCTCTGGCGAGCACACGTGCCCTATAGCAAAAAAAATCTCTAAAAATAAAGAAAGAAAGAAGAGAAGAAGAAAGAAAGAAAGAAAGAAAGAAAGAAAGAAAGAAAGAAAGAAAGAAATTAAGAAAGAAAGAAAGAAGAGACAGGATGAAATGGAAGAGACCTCTCTGAGCCAGGAAGGGCGCCTCCAGCAGGAAGAACCCCCGCAGTTCTTCCTGGGGCCCTCCAGCCGGTCTGCCTGCCCCATCGGGGATACCCAGTTTGAGAAGGTCCTCAGCTCTGGTTCCTCATCCTCTCTGGGATGTGTTGGTGCGCCTGGGCTCGGTGTGGGGCCTGCCCAGGAGGAGCCAGGAGCCCGTCTCTGCAGGTCCGGCTCCGCAGTTCCCGTTCTGCTTCCATTTTCCTTTACCCCTTCTCTTCTGCTGAGTGTTTTCATTTTCTCCATCAAAAAGTTCATGAATGGGACCAGCAGTTAGCGTAATGGCTATGTCGCTGGACTCCCACGTAGTCGACCGCGGTTCGAGTCCCGGACCCGGCGGCTTAAACTCACGCCGGGCGCGTGTGCGTGCGTGCCCAAGATCCCGAGAGGAGAATGGAGGAGAAGGGATTGCGGCGTGGCCATCCCCCCTGGGGGGTGATTTCCTGCTTTCTATCTCTCTGTCTCTCTCTGTCTGTCTGGCGAGCGCACGCGCCCTATAGCAAAAACCTCTCCAAAAAAAGAAAAAAAAAAAAAAGTTCATGAATATGCACAGTATGAAAAAACTATGCATGAATTTCTCTTTTTTTAATTTTGTTTTAATTTGGCAGAGACAGAGAGAGGGAAAGCAAGAAAACACTCCCCATGGGGCATGGTCAAGCTGCAATCCCTTCTCCATATCTCCCTCCTTTCAGGATTTTGGGCCTGCAGGCACACATGCCTCGTGTGTTTCTCAAGCTGCTGGATCTGGGACCAGTAGATGGTGTAATGGCTACATCATTGGACTCCCATGTAGTCAACTGCGGTTCAAGTCCTGGACCTGGTGGCTTAAACTCAAGCCGGGCACGGGTGCATACATGCCCAAGATCCCTAGAGGAGAGACCAGCAGTTAGCGTAATGGCTATTCACTGAACTCCCATGTAGTCGACCACGGTTTGAATCCCAGACCCGGTGGCTTATACTCACACCAGACACGTGTGCGTGTGTGCCCAAGATCCCGAGAGGAAAATGGAGGAGAAGGGATTGCGGCATGGCCATTCCCCCTGAGGGGTGATTTTCTGTCTCTCTGTCCACACGCCCTATAGGGAAAAATCTCTCCAAAAAAATAAAATAAGCTCTCAGATCTGGTATTCAAATCACGTGGTTGGCCATGTAGTATCCAAGCCACTTTAACCACCAGGCCAGGGGTTGGCCCTATGTACGGATTTCAAAATTGTTTTGTAGTAAAATAAACTCATCCATTTTCCATGAATTTTTTTAAAAAAGAATTACTTATTAATTTTATTTATTCATTCATTTATTTTAATTTGACCAGAGAGAGGCACATGGAGAGAGAGAAGGAAAATGAGAAAGAAAGCCATCAGATCTGGGACGTGAACCGTGGTAGACGGTGTGGGAACGTTCAGAACCCTAACCACCATGCCACCTGCTCCTCCCTCCATGAACTTTTGGAAGTCCTTCGAGTGACTATATACACCACTTCAATGGCAGGCACCTGCGGAGAAAACAAACTCATTGCCTCCCAGCCAGCTCTGTCCTACTGAGGCTGAAAATGGACTGTGAACTTGGAGGGGCCAGTGAGCCTCTCTGGCCTCCACTGCAAACCCCTGCCTGGCTGATGAACAGAACCTGTCAGACCTATGGAACGCTCCTCAGCCACTGCACCCTGTGCAGACTGCGTCAGCAGAACCAGGAGCAGCAGGCTCCAGGAGAACTGAAAAGGTAACCGGAGCAGGGCTGGAGAAAGCTGGAGTTGGAATTCCTGCTCCATCTGGCATTTTGCATTTTAGGGCATTCTTGGCGTTCCTCCTCTACCGTCCCCACCCCATCCCCAGGCTATATGCAGGTTTCTGCAGCAGACACCACCCGCCTCTGCCCAGAGGCATAGAACCTGGGACCTGATCTCCTGGATTCTGGCTCTGGGCCACCCTTACCTGCTGGCTGACTACAGCAAGCAACTTTGCCTCTCTGTGCCTCGTTGCCCCACATGTCAAATGGCCTGTTGATAGCATCAACTCTAGAGAGTTAAGACGGAAGGCTCTGGAGTCAGACTGGCCCTGGAGAGGTCACTGAATCCTGAATCTCTCCCAACTTGTATTTTATCTGCACAGTGAGCACGACTAACCCCCAAAGGTCAGAGCATCTCATTAAGTGAGATACCCTGAGAGACCTGAGACAGGAGACTTGGCCACTTGGACTTTCTAATGTCCTCTCTCCTCCTCCTTATGCCACTTAGATCCTACCTCTTTCTCTTTTTCTCCCCAGATCCTGAGTGATTTTCTTTCTTGATTTTGCAAATTGCATTACTTTTTTTTTTTTTTTTTTTTTTTTTTTTTTGCCAGAGGGCACTTGGGCTCTCCAAAGAAAGAAAGACAGAAGAGAGAGGGAGTAAGCACGCCCTCCTGGTTTGTGATCATGCAACATTCCTTTTCCTCCATCTCTCAGTCCATTCAGGATCTTGGGCACATACCCGCACGTACCCAGTGTGATTTTCAAGCTCCTAGGGCCAGGATTCCAACCACGCGGTCAGCCATGTGGGATCCAACTCCCTTTAACGCTAGGCCAGGGGATGTCAGACAGGCGCATCTTCTCATCAGTGGAACACACTGTAAGCAGAGTGGGTTCACAACTCTCCAAGTTGTTTTGCAGAGAGCAAGCTCCCCTGACTCTGAGGCTGTACAGGGGCAGGACCTCACGGAGGAGGGCCCAAGCCCCCATCCACCTGGACCAGTTGAAACTGTGGGACACCCAAGGGAAGAGACCCTTACGGAACTCTGGGGAAATTTTGATCATTAAAATACTAACATTTCTGCCCCAGGAGGAGCTACGTCCTTGTTTACTTAACATGCAATTTATGGAACCTGCGCTGTCACCTCCGGGAGCTGCTTTTCCACACTTGACCCCTAGCCAGGGCCACCTTTCCTAAAAAAAGCCCTCAATGTCCCACGCCTCGGGCGCACTGCTGGGGGAGCAAGACCAGGGCTTCCTCAGAGCCGACTGGCCCTAACGCTCCCTCGGTGTTGTCTGCCAGCCTGACTCCCCAAGAGGACAGACTATTTACTGAGTCACCTGCAAAATCATTTGCTCTTCTGTTTAATGAGTCTCTCAAGAATTGTGTCAAAGAAAACAGAAAAGCCCATGGATGAGTAGGGCATGTGATTCTTTTATCAGTAGAACTGAAAACAAAGATTTTCTTTGTTGTGTAAATTTCAATGACTGGAAATCAATTTTTTTTTTTTTGGAGAGGTTTTCACTATAGGGCACGTGCACTGGCCAGACAGAGAGAGAGAGAGACATAGAGACAGAAAGCGAGAAATCACCCCCCAGAGGGGATGGTCACGCCGCAATCCCTTCTCCTCCATTCTTCTCTCGGGATCTTGGGCACGCACGCACACGCGCCCAGCATGAGTTTAAGCCACCGGGTCTGGGACGCGAACCGCGGTCGACTACGTGGGAGTCCAGCGACATAGCCATTACACTAACTGCCGGTTCCCCCTGGAAATCAATTTTTGTACACAGAGGAAGGCGGATGTATGGGGTGGATTCCAATATCTGATTTTTATATTGTAAACTCCCAGCAGAATTTAATATTATTGCTTATCATGGCTTTCTGAAACTGTCCAAATACTCAGAAAATCAAGACAAATTTCCTTCAGGAAAATTATGTGGTTTTTTTTTTTTTTTTTTTTACTGAACTTAAAAAAATATTTTTTTAGAGGTTTTTGCCTTAAGGATGTGTACACTCGCCAGAGAGAGAAACAGAGACAGAGACAGTGAAAGGGGAAGTGAGAAATCACCCCCCCCCCCCCCAGAGGGGACGGCCACACCATAATCCCTTCTCCTCCATTCTCCTCCCAAGATCTTGGGCAAGCATGCACATGAGCCTGGTGTGAGTTTCAAGTCACCTGGTCTGGGACTCAAACCACGGTCAGCCACGTGGGCATCCCACAACATAACCGCTACACCATCTGCTGGCCCCTGAACTTAAAAATGTTTAATTGATACCTAATAATCGCACATATTTGTGGATGCAGTGTGATTTTTTCAGTACATAAGGTACAAGGTGTAATGATCAAGTCTGGGTGACTGGCAGACCCATCATCTCAAGCACTCGCCATTGCTTTGTGTTGGGACAGCCTCTTCCCCTCGTCTTCTCCATAGGCCTGCCCAGTCTGCAGTTGCTAATCCCCCAACCCAAACCTCCCTCCTCATAAAATCAGCCTGCACAACGATGACTGCTAATCCTGGAGAACAACTCCTCTAGCCAGCCTGCACTGATGCCCAAAACAATACCTCTACGCCTTCAGAAACTGGCTGTGCCACCCCCAGAAACACCTCTGGTGCCTTCTCAAATTAGCAACTCCTTTGCTTCTTGCAGGCTGCCTTTTGCTAGCATTCTAGAATCATCTTAATCATGCTGATTTTCCTGCACTTCTTACCCCTTGACAGACCCGGTGCTACTGAGAAAGGCCCCCTTCACGCCTCTCTGACTTACTCTCCTGGTTTGGAGGTCACCTCAGTCAGAATTGTGCCCTTAGTATTAAAAGTATGCTGATACTGGGGCCAGCAGATGATGTAGCAGTTATGTCACTGGACTCCCATATGGGCGACTGCAGTTTGAGTCCTGGACTTGGTGGCTTGAAACTCATGACGGGAACTTGTGAGGGCATGCCCAAGATCATGGGAGAAGAGTGAAGGAGAAGGGATTGTGGTGTGGCCATCCCCCCTAGGGGGTGATTTCTCACTTTCTCTCTTACTGTGTCTGCTCCCCACCCCAAGCACACAAGCACACACGTCTTTTTTTTTTTTTTTTTTTTTTTTTAGCACACACGTCTTAAAGTAAAAACCTATACAAAGAAAAAAGTATGCAGGACTTACATTGATAACTTTTCTTCAATACATAGTCATTAGAGTCACTCAAATGGAATTCTGCCCTCTTGCTTCTGTTGATACTCGGGTACTCACAATAACTCACCGGTAGGTTCGCACAAGTCTAGTTCACTCAGATCACTGCAAAAGAATGTCCTAACCCACAAAAACATCATTATAATCTTTCTCTTGTCCATGGAGAAATTACTTCTGTCGATGAGATTTACGTTGTTTTTCTTTTTATTAAAAACAGTGTTTGATGGTCACATTTCTAAGCTACTGAGGCATCTGAAGCTTCAACTTCATGCCCCAGACTCGTCCACTCCCCAGACTCCTTCCACAGGCGGATCCCTCCAAGGCCAGCCCACCATGCTCAGACTTCAGACCACAACCAGAACTCCTCCCATGCTAGGCAACCTTCCAAGTCAAAATGCCCCCAACGCCATTCTGGTTCCTCCCCATGCTCTGTCCACCCCACACCCAGGCTCTTGACCCCTGGCCTCCCTCAGGTAACCGCCCCTGCCTACTCCCCAGAGCCTGAACCCCTCCCAGGCACAGCCCAACAAGGTCCAGGCTTTCCTACTGTGTCCAGAGCCCGTCCATGCCCATCCCCCAATGACCCTGCTCTCTGTATCCGGGACCCTCCCACTCCCTGACCATACTCCCCAGCCCCCCATCCCCCACATCATGTCTGATCCTTTCAGGCTCTGACCACGCCCCTAGCTCAGGCTTCTCCTACAGCTGTAGCCCCTTCACCCAGGTCACCTCCTGAGGGACTCCTTCACACACTCAGCCCTAACCCACACACACAACAGCCAGGCCCTTCCAAGGCTTTTGAAGGTTTGTTTTCAGCAAGGTGGTGAATGAGCACCCCCAATTCAAGTGGTAGTTAAGACTGGCACCACGGGATATATATATATATAAAACACAAAATGGAAAATAATCTGTGACGATAACATGTATGACTAAGCCACTATACAGTGTATTCTGGATGGGAAACTGCATCTTGTATGCTGTGATGATGTTCAGTGAATGAATGCAAAATAAATAATTAATAATAAAAAGAAAAAAGATTGGCACTGCATAGGGAAACGTGAACCGCCTTTTCATGTTGCCACTCATACCAAGCACTTCAAAAAGCTTGTAGAGAAATGGTATTTAAGTATGAATTTATCCTGGTGGTAAAAAGAAAATTAGTGGGCCGGTCGGTGGTGGTGTGGTGGTTGAGGCTGCTAGATCCCACGTGGCAACCCATTCCCAGACACTTGAGAAACACCGGCGTGTGTGTGCACATGCATGACCAAATCTTAAAAGGAGGGAGAGATGGAAAAGGGATTGCAACATGGGCGTTGCTTTCTCAGTTTCTCTATCTCTGTCCCTCTCTCCCTGGTGAGCATATATACCCTCCGGCAAAACTAAAAATATATATACATATATTTCGTAATACATATTTTATATAAACTTTAAAATTTTTTAATTATTTATTTTATTTTATTTATTCATTTTTTTTTTAATTTGACCAGAGAGAGACAGAGATTGAGAGTGAGAGAGAGAGGAAGTGAGAAAGCAAGCCACCAGATTCAGGACTTGAACCCTGGTCGGCCATGTGGGAGTGTCCAGCCCCTTAACCACCACGCCACCTGCTGGTCCCCTATATAAACTTTTTGAAAAACCCCCTCCTGCATGAAAAACACTTGATAAAGCGTTTACAAATTTAACAACATCCAAAACTTTCACAAGATGTTAGCAATAACAAATAGACTGACAGCAAGTTTTCTTTTTTTAAAATAAAGAATTATTTATTTTATTTTATTTATTTATTCAATCATTTTCATTTGACCAGAGAAAGACACACACACAGAGAAGGAAAGTGAGAAAGCAAGCCACCAGGTCCAGGACTCAAACCGTGGTTGGCCATGTGGGAGTGTCCAGCACCCTAACCAACACACCACCTGCTGGCCCAACAGTAAGTTTTCTAAGATATTAGTAAAAAAATAATTTCAAAGAGGGAGTCAACCAGCCAGCAGTGACATGGTATTTAAGGCAACTGGATCCTACATGGCCAATTGCATGGTTTGAGTCCTGGGCCTGGCAGCTCAGGAAACATGCAGGGCCCATGTGCACACGTGCTCAAAATCCTGAGAGGAGAATGGAGAGGTAGTGTAGAAATTGCAGCATGGCTACACGCTCAGGGGTGTCTTCTCACTTTATGCTCTCTATCTCATCTGTCTCCTGTGAACACACTCTCAAATCAACAAAAAAAAAAGGGGGGGGGGGGGTTGAGACCAGCAGGTGGCATGGTGGTTAAGGTGCTGGACACTCCCACAGGGCCGACCAGGATTCGAGTCCTGAATCTGGTGGCTTGCTTTCTCACTTCCTCTCTCACTCTCACCCTCTGTTTCTCTGGTAAAACCAAAAAATAAATGAATGAAGGAATAAAATAAAATAAATAATTTTTTTTTAAATAATTATTTATTTTATTTTTTATTTATTCATTCATTTATTTTGACCAGAAAGAGACAGAGGGTGAGAGAGAGAGAGGAAGTGTGAAAGCAAGCCACCAGATTCAGGACTTGAACCCTGGTCGGCCATGTGGGAGTGTCCAGCGCCTTAACCACCACGCCACCTGCTGGTCCCCAATAATTTTTTTTTTTTATAAAAAAGGGGGTCAATTACACTAGAAAGCTCATTTACCTTCCATCCATTCTCGTAGAATTATTTTAATGCTCTAGACTGCTATCATATGAAGCAGTGATTGTGATTATGCAGTTCACATCACCAGTAAAATTGGAAGATGACAGGAAATGATGTTAATTTAGTATTTTGTGGAATTGGTTTGTTATGCTTTTTAAATATGCCAGTTTTGCTTTATTTTATCATCCTAAATAAATATAAGTGTTCAGACAGACAGGTTGCACTGATAATTTGGGGCTCGTATTGCTAATTCCCCTTGACCTGCCTCCTGGGGTTCGTGTCTGTCACTCCGAAGGGTACTCCCAGTATCAGTGCTGCGCACCAGGTTTGCATTGCAGCTTTCAGAAGCAGGTGGACTAATGGGGAGACGGGACTGAGACCCATACACCCCAGCTCCACCCAGGCCTAAGAGCCTAGAACCCTGTAGTCACTAACTCCATCCATCCTTTAAGGCAAAACTGGTCCCACCTCCTCCATGATAGAGGCCACGGCTTCCTTCAGACCCTTGGTGTGGAAAATCCCAGCGCTGATTATAGAAGTTAATATATTAATATTTTACTAGTTTCTTAACTGAGAGGCAATAGTTCTCGAGAATTTATACATCAAACAGCAGGCATTTAAAATTTACATTATAGAAAAGAACTTAAAGCTGCTATTTTCCTCTACTGTTCATTAAATGTAAAGTTCAGCACTTCTTTTGAGTTTGGTAAACATTGCTTTGAGGTAACTGTTATTCTTTTGAAGTCTGATTGGAGTAGAACTTCTCTTTGCTTATTGGTAAAGTAGAATAACAAATGACTGCAAAACGTTGCCCGTCTTTTAAATTAGCTGCTGCAGTGGAGACAGCAAAGACTTTGGCAGCTCTGTTGTATTTGAATCCAGACAGGTGGCCATAAGTTCAGTGAATTCTTTAACAGACAAGCTCCTAGAAATTACTGACACTCACGGTCAAACTCTACACAACAAACACAGACCGGAGATGGGCTTAAATGTTAGTCTCTTTCCAAATCATAGTGTCACTTGGTTTCTTTCCTTTTTTTTTTTAAGAATTATTTTATTTAGGGAACCAGCAGTTAGCATAATGGCTATGTCGCTGGACTCTCATGTAGTCGACCGCGGTTCAAGTCCCAGACCCGGTGGCTTAAAACTAATGCCAGGCGCGTGTGCGTGCGTGCCCAAGATCCCGAGAGGAGAATGGAGGAGAAGGGATTGCGGCGTGACCATCCCCCCTGGGGGGTGATTTCTCGCTTTCTGTTTCTATGTCTCTCTCTGTCTGGCGAGTGCACACGCCCTATAGTGAAAATCTCTCAAAAAAAAAAAAAAAAAAGAGAATTATTTTATTTAACTTTATTTATTCATTCATTCATTTATTTTAATTTTACTGGAGAGGGACAGAGTGAGAGACAGAGGGAAAGTGAGAAAGCAAGCCACCAGGTCCAGGACTCAAACTGTGGTCAGCCATGTGGGAGTGCAGCGCCTTTAACCACCATCCACCTGCCAGCCCTGCCCCTTGGTTTCTTGATCCAACTGTAAGAGTCAGTGTAGGAACTGGCAGGTCGCATGGTGGTTGAGGGCGCTGGATGCCCACATGGCTGACCACAGTCCAAGTCCTGGACCTGGCAGCTTGCTTTCTCACTTTCCCTCTCTCTCTTGTCAAAGTAATTAATTAATTAATTAATTATTTTTTTTTAAAGTTACTGTACTGGGCCAGCAGGTGGTGTGGTGGATTGATACACTGGATTTTCACATGGCAGACCTCAATTTGAGGTCTGCAAGTCTCCCGGACCTGGTGGACCTTGAGGAAAGGTTCTCCCAGACTTTGAAGAAAGCAAGCCACCCAGACCTGGTGGCTTGCTTTCTCACTCTCACTCTCTCTCTCATAAGTGCACATGCCTCATAGCAAATTAAAAAATAATAAGAATAGGGGGCCAGCAGATGGCATAGCAGTTATGTTGTTGACTCTCACATGGCCAACTGTGGTTTGAGTCCTAGACCCAGTGGCTTGAAACTCAAGCTGGGCGCATGTGCGTGTGTGCCCAAGATCCCAGGAGGAAGATGGAGGAGAAAGGATTCAACATGGCCATCCCCCGGGTGGGTGATTTCTCACTTTCTCTCTCACTGTCTCTGTCTCTCTGGTGAGCGCATGCTTCCTAAGGCAAAGGCCTCTAAAAAATAATAATAATAGTAATAAATAAATAATCACTTTTTTAAAAAGAAAAAGAGCCAGCATATTAGTCTTTCATTATTTTTTATTGCCAGAGGGCACAATGGTAGCCAAAGAGAGAGAGGAAGCAGCCCCCAAGGGGATAAAACAGTCTTTCATTCTATTACTACTACCAAGTAAGTAAATGGTTCTCTTTTCCAGACACTTAGAAATAATATCTCTATTTTACATTTATTTGTAAAGATGGAGATAAAGACATTTGATGGACTTGGACTGCGAGCCACTGGCTCAAGAAACACTTATCATAAATTATGCTCTAATCTAAAATCTGGGTACACATGCAATTTCATCGCCTCAGTTTAAATGGAAAATATGGCAAAGGGAAACTTACAACTGCAGCTTATAAATGTTTTACACTTGTTTCTATCACTAACCAACTCTGAACTCGGTGCTGTGCACTTTGGAATCCCCAATACCTGGTCTAGTTTTGGATATGTACAGAGAGTCAATATAGGTATTCAATCAATAAATAAATACCAAGTAACTACAGTAGAGTGAAAAATACTTTTTTTATTATTTAACTTTATTTTAATTTGACCAGGGAGGGACAGAGTAAGAGAGAGAAAATGAGAAAGCAAACCACTGGGTCTGAGACTCGAACCATGGTCAGCCATGTGGGAGTACCAGTGCCCTTAACCACCATACCACCTGCTGGCCCCAAGTGAAAAATAGTTTGAAAGTAGTACAATCAGGGCCAGTAGATGGCGTAATGACTATGTTGCTGTACTCCCATGTGGTCAACCGTGGTTCAAGTCCCGGACCTGGTGGCTTGGGGCGTGTGCGTGCGTGCCCAAGATCCCGAGAGGAGAATGGAGGAGAAGGGATTGAGGTGTGGCCATCCCCCCCTGGGGGGTGATTTCTCGCTTTCTGTCTCTCTGTCTCTCTCTGTCTTTCTGGTGAGTGCATGTGCACGTGCCCTACAGCAAAAGCTCTCCAACACAAAGAAAAAAGTAGTACAATCAAACTAACTTTTTTTTGTTTTGCTCTAGTTTTTGCTATAGGTCACATGCTCTCACCAGAGCGAGACAGACAGAAGGAAAGTGAGACATCACCTTCCATGTTGTGGGATGGTCACGCTGCAATCCCTTGTCCTCCATTCTCCTCTCGGGATCTTGGGCATGCACACACACGTGCCCGGCGTGAGTTTAAGCCACTGGGTCCAGGACTCAAACCCCGGTCGGCTACATGGGAGTTCAGCAACATAGCCATTACACTAACTGCTGGTCCCAAGGCAGAGTATTTTAAAGAGGAAATCAAGTGCTTATTTTAGGAAATGAGTTTTAGCAGCTCCAGAAACATCTATAGGGGGTAGGAAGGGCGCACTGGGACAGAGGTCTAGAGCTGTAGAGAGAGGACAGAGGAAAAGAGGTCAACTCTTAGATGCTACAAGAGGACTTGTTAGACATAATTCTCCTTTTTTTTTTTTTTTTTTTTTTTTTTGAGAAGTTTTTGCTATAGGTCATGTGCACTCACCAGAAAGAGAGACAGAAAGCAAGAAATCACCCGCCAGGGGGGATGGCCACGTCGCAATCCGTTCTCCATTCTCCTCTCGGGATCTTGGGCACGCACGCACACGCACACAGTGTGAGTTTAAGCCACCAAGTCCAGGACTCGAACCATGGTCGACCACATGGGAGTCCAGCAACATAGCCATTATGCCAACTGCTGGTCCCTCCTTTTTTTTTTTTTTTTTTTAAAGAATTATTTTTATTGGGACCAGCAGGTGGTGTGGTGGTTAAGGGGACTGGACTCTCACATGACCAACCACAGTTCAAATCCTGGACCTGGCGGCTTGCTTTCTCATTTCCTCTCTCTCTTTCTCTCTCTCTCTCTCTCTCTCTCTCTCTCTCACTGTCCCTCACTGGTCAAATTAAAATTTAATAAATAAAGTTAAAATTATTTTTATTAACTTTATTTAATTTTAATTTGACCAGAGAGAGACAGAGTGAGAGAGGGAGAGAGGGAGAAAGCGAGCTGCCAGGTCTAGAGCTTGAACCACAGATGGCCATGTGGAAGTCCAGTGCCCTTAACCACCACGCCACCTGCTGGTCCCTCTAATTCTCCTTTTACTAGCGTATCCATTAGTAATGTATCAATCATCGTAGTACTTTATCAATCAACTATCCTGTAGTTAATTTATACATATGCCCAGTTCCCACTGAATTCCTGCTGTGTGCCACGGTCTCTAAGAGCAGGGAGACATGAGTGACCTGCAGTCACTGCCCTGATCACAAACACGGCGGAACGGTTAGGACAGATGCACACACACCTGTGAGTAGGGCTTGAACCGAGTGGGGCCCCGGACACACACAGGTGGGGAGGTCCCATGGGCAGGAAAGGTGGCTGCCCAGGTGAAGCACCTGCTGAGCTGGGCAAAGTGGGGACTCAGTGGCCTTCGGGAGATGATGAGGATTGAATGGCAAGGACTGAATAGGGACGTACAACGGAGCAGGAAGGACGTGATCCCAGCTAAGCAGGGCAGGGAGGTGGGCTGCCCCATGTTCCTTTGGGTGGGAGCCAGGCCAACGGTGCAAAGAATCTTGATCTCACAGCTCCAGAGTGCACTGCACCTGCCCTTGGGGGAAGACAGATACACACACACACACACACACACACACACACACACACACAGAAACACTGCAAGGGATGCGCTTTCTCGTGGCCACGGCAACCCAGTGGGTAAGGGAGCGACCTGAGACCCGAAGTTCCGAAATGGGCCGGGGACAACAGAAAGGCTCTTCTTAGCAGCTGTGGCCCATGAAGGGCCTGAAGGAAGTGAGAGGACGTGCCCCAAAGATGAGAAGTCCTGTCGCCAAGAGGACCAGTGGCTGAGGGCCCTGCAGGGAGGGGCGAAGCTCCCGGAAGTCTACGTGAGGAAGGGGCGGTGTGACAACGCTGCCTTCTCGGTCCCCAGAACGCGTTCGGCTTCTGCCCAAGCAGGTCCGCATCCTCGCTTCCCCGGCAGCCCCCCAGATGTGTCCTGAAACGCAGAAGAGTATCCCCCTCCCGCCCCCCTCGGCTACAGACACTCCCAGGCTGAAGCCTACACCCGGCGGCTTCCGCCCCGCCTACTCCGAGCCCTGCGGCGCTCGCAGGACAAGTCGCTCCTTCCGCCCCAAGGTCCCCACCGCCGAGCACCTGACTGCCATGGCCTCGGCGGGATCTCGAACTCGCGAGCCCGCTAACAGAGGTCCGACCTGATCCGGGCAGCGCCGGGAACTGGTGCACACGAGCCGCAGGCAACTGTGATAATCCCAACAACCAACCCACGTGGGAAGGGATGGAATCGCCTCGGGCACAAAACCCCACCATCGCAGCGCGCTCTGAGAAGCCGCCGCCTAGGGCCAGGTGGGGTCGCCGCTGGGCCTGAATCCCAGAGGGAGCCGCGCCCCAGGGCCTGGAGAGAACCGAGCCCAGCTCCGAGGACGCTGCGGAGACCGGAGGAGAGCGGGCCACCAGAGACAGGGGCCCAGGCGTTCTTTCCAGACCGCTGGGAGAGAGGCCTCGGGCCTGTCCCGCCCATTCCAGACCCCAGGAGCCGCGGGCTCCCTGTCTGCTGGCCACGCCCAGGCGGCAAGCGGAGGGGACCGTCCAGGTTCAGCCCCCCCACGCACTGTGTGCCCAACCACTCCAATCAGGCAGGGTGGGAGAGAGCTCCTGGGCCTCGGGATTCAGGAGTCCGATCCAGGCTGGGGTTCCGTGCTGTGCACACCGGGGCAATGACTCACCCTCTTGTGCCCTCATGTGTCCAGCAGGGACATGAGTGGCCGTTTGGAATGGCTGTGAGGACTACATCTACCTCTGATCGCTCCGCTCCTGCTCCGGGACGGCATGTGCCCAGGGCTCAGTCACCAGGGCTGCTGAGTTCCCACCTAGCCTGACACACGCATAGGAACCCTCCTCGGCCTGGAGAAGGGACACGGTTAGAGAGACCCCCACACACCCACAGGAAAACGTCCAGAGAAGAGGCCTTGCATGTAGTCACACTGTGCTCTGTCTGCAGAGCGGAGGCTCAGGCCATGTTTTCAGCCTTCCCAGCTGAGTTCTGACCAGCAGGCTACAGAGGGAACTGAACAGCAAGCTGGCATTTGTCTGTATTAAGAAGTGTTTACAGAAGTGAGCAGGTGGCAAGGCACTGAACCACATGGCGAACTGTGCAGTTCAAGTCCCAGACCCGGTGGTTTGAAAAACCACACCAAGACTGTGTGCAGGTGTGCCCAAAAGCCCAAGTTGAGAATGGAGGAGAAGGGATTGTGGTGTGGCCATTGCCCTGGGAGGTGATTTCTCACTTTCACTCCCTTGTCTCTCTCTCTCTCGTCTCTCTCTAGCAAGTGCACATGCTCTACGGTAACAACCTTAAAAAAGAAAATGTTTACTAACCATCTTTTCATTCACTAGAAATGTCTGGGATTCGTTCTCTCAGGGCGTGATTCCTGAGGGACTCTGGACAGACACTGAAGGCTGTTTTTTAAGTCACTGGCCTTGCACATCCAGGGAAGTGCATTGCTTATCAGAACCTCTGGGACCCTGCCCGTAGTGTCTGATTTCTTATCTACCTCAACACGAGAAAGCTGGTGTGAGGCACTGAGACCTGCAGGGAACTCGGACCTGGGCTGGGCGACGCTCAGCCAGGAGCTGATGGGCCACCAGCTGGTGAGCCTTTGCTGGGGGGGCCCAGGTCAAAGCCTGGAGGGAGTAGAAGGAATCAAAGAGAGAAAGCTGCAGGGTCCAGCCTCCCTCTTTGGCCTGATGCGCAGAACTCAGCAGGGTCCAGCGTCCGCATTTTCTTCCCCTTCGGGACCAGCATGGCAAAGGAAATACAGTCCCTGTGGAGAGGGAGAGAGTCTGTGGCCCAGTGGCAACTGAACACCAGTCAAACCTGGACTGCCTCCTCTGCGCTGCTTAGCCACTGCCACAGCGCCCCTGCTCCAGGCCCCACCTGCTGCCCTATGAGGAACACAGATGCATCCTCCTCTAGGGCATTATTGCCTAGAGGAAAGCTATAAACCAGGATGATTTCAGCCTGCCCAGAGGTAAAATGAAAGGAAGTGCTTGATCTTGCCTGATACACAGTGGGAGCCTCACAGGAGCATTCTCCTACCCTCCAGGATGGGCCGCAGGCAGCAGGACTCTGCACACATGCACACACATACACACACACACTCCTGCTCACACACACAAGCCAGGAGAATGAACAAGACGTGGGTGTGGTGGACACAGAAAGGCCAGTCAGCAGGACAGTGTCCCTCCTGCCTGTCCCCAGCAGGCAGTCTTCCTCCCCAAGGTAGCCACCAGTGGCTCACGAGAGTCTCTGCAGAGGAGCACCCTCTGCAGCAAGCCCAGGTCAGAGACCCCCGTTCCTTGTCAGCCAGCCCCACTTAGTGTCTGGTCAAGGCCAAGTACCCTTCATTTGGTGGGCACGACCATGGTGGTGCTGTCTCAGGAGGCCTCCTTTGTCTCTCCCGGGACTCTCCTCTCCCAGCACCCTAGAATTCCAGGCTTGGGACCACGTGGGAGGCCCAGGTTCAACTCCAGGTCCAACCTGAAGTCCAGGCACGGTGTGGGGCACCTGTGCTCCCTGTGACAGGAGGTGGGAGGCTGAGGCAGGAGGAGCGGGAGCTCAGGACTGACCTGGGCTACATGGCGAGACCTTGTCTGAAAGAGCCAGGTGTGGTGGCGCATGCCTGTACTGAGCGGGGAGGCGGAGGAAGGAGGATGGCGGCAAGACTGTCAAACAGAAAACAACTCGAGAGAGAACAACCGAATAGAGAGGCCTCGGGACACCCACCCATAGTGGGGCAAGTTTGGCAGAAGCTCATAAGGCAGGCCTGGGGTCCAGAGAGGAAGGCAGCCCACAACTCATTCTGGCTCCCTCCAGCTGCGAGGTAGACAGGAAGCCCAGGCCCTGATGGGGGGGGGGATGAAAAGTAGGGACAGGGTCTCGTCAGAGGGCAAGCAATCCCAAGGCCCCCACCATCCCTCTCAGTGGACACCCAGTCCAAGTAAACGCAGTGGGACACTGACCAAACAGAGCCTGCAGGCCAGTGCCCAGCTCCTGGTCTGCTGTCTCCAGGACACCTCCACACAGAAGTCCCAGAACTGCCACAGAGATCCCAGAAATGCCTACCCCCTCCAGCACCCCTCTGGGCCCCTCTCAGGACCTAGGTGAGATACTGAGGCTGAAAGCCCACCAGCCTCTCCTGAAGGATCTGAGGCCCTACACATCCCTCTCTTTAGGCTTCTTCAGGGCGTAGGTCTGGGACCCGGTCGGCCCTGGTGTGGCAGGTGAGCTGTCCCCTTAAGAGCACAGTGGGGAGGGGAGCTGCAGGAGGCTCCAGGAGTCCGACCAGTTTCCTCCAGCCCTCAGGTGTTCTTGCCCTGGGTGGGGCCACTGGGTTTAAATGGCCGGAACCAACCTGGGCGGTCCTCAGCCCCACACCTTCCTCAGACCTGCTGTCTACACCAGGCTCAGGTGAGTGCCCAGGTGAGCTCTCAGGTGAGCAGTGAGCAGGCATCTGCTAGGATTCTGGGGCTGCTAGGGGTAAGGGGTGGCCCAGGGACCTCTCTGAGGAAGGGTAGGGGGTACCAGAGGATTCTGCATAATGGGGGCCTGTTTGGGGTATTGAACATAGAAGGGTTTACAGTGGCCTCCTAGGGACTGTGGCTTCCTGCTTTGCAACCCCTGTCACATACAGAGTAAGTTGGAGACTGGAGGAAACAGAGGCCAACTTTTGGCTAAAGGATACCCAGACTGCAACTGGGACCCTCCTAAGCCTGGAACTCCAGGGTGCTGGGAGGGAGGGTCCAGGGAGAGACAAAGGGAGTCCTCCTGGGGAAGCCAAGAGTCCACAACCCAAAGGGATTGCCCTTCCCCTCCTAGGTACAGGACTCGTGCGTGCGTGTGTGTGTGTGTGTGTGTGTGGTGTCAGAACAGGCTCTTACTGCTTACCCTGTGCGAGGCATGCTTCCTAGACTTAACAGAAATAGTTTATTGAATTCCCCACTGTCGTAACCTGTGAGGTCTCCACTATGGTTATCCCCTCTGCACAGGACACGGAAGAACAGACAAGTGAAGGGGCTGCAGAGACACACGGCTGGTAAGTGTGCCTGGACTCATGACCTAGGAGCCAGAGCTGGCACAGTGGCTATCACACTGGCCTCGGTGCTGTTCTCAGGGCACTGCCCTGCCGTGTGCAACCAGACGCAGAAGCTGGGAGGGTCTGATACCAAGGGCGCAGCCAGCCCAGGGGCAAGTACAGGAGCAGCAACGCTCACCCCGGGTTTCCAGCCCGGAGTTGCCTACACTCAGAGTGGGACCTGGGGCACCTGGAGCAGCATTCCTGGCGATGGCTGAGGCCGGGACCAGGGTCCCCACTGCTATGGGCTACGAGCCCGTCACCCTTCAGCCCTGGGTGCTGGGCTCTGAGTACCCGTGTGGAGCACTCGGCAATTCAGCCTGGATTCTGGCCAGACTCCGGCCAGCCCAGGACCGACCTCAGGAAACAACACCCTGGGCCTGATAACCACCACATCA
Source organism: Tupaia tana (assembly GCA_026018925.1). NCBI lineage: Eukaryota > Metazoa > Chordata > Mammalia > Scandentia > Tupaiidae > Tupaia > Tupaia tana. The sequence goes on from JAKSZU010000010.1 coordinate 81,534,110, forward strand.
GCGCTCTTTGTGTGGGGTTATGACACCCGGACTTAGCAGAGTAGGGCCTGGCCTGGGGCATCTGACTGCAGCCCCCGAGCCTCGCTGTCCTCCGGTGAAACAGATAATGGGGTGTCTTCCTGGGTGAGGCTTCCTAAAGATTTCGGCCAGGCCTCCTGTGGCGCTCCCAAGCAGGAGCTGCTGGGCCTGAACTAGTAGAGCTCGCTCCGACGACCTCCTGGGCAGTTACTACTGTCATCTCCCAATGAGAAAACCAAGTGCTCACTTTCCAGCGGGGCCGTGACAATCACAGCCGGGTTCTGCACCCCGACTGTCTCCGGCCCTGCCCCTCCTGCTGCCTGAGTGAGCTGAGCCTGAGGTGGTCGTGGACAGCAGGCACCCACCTGTTTCTGCCCTGCAGTGCCGCCCTGTGAGCTGCGTCATGGAGAGAGTGACCAGGGCCCTTCTCCTGCTGGCTGGTGAGTTCCTCAGCCCCTCGGTGGGCCTTCCTCCCTTCACCCATCTCCAAGAAAGGGAAGAGCAGATAGCATCTTCTAAGGGGCCTGGAGTGCCATCAGTGTGATTGTGTTGAGATCGTCAGTTCACAGAAATACACTGAGGATATGACGTCCAGGTAGAATGCTGCATTGCAATAGCTGTCCTTACTGTTCCTTAGTCATTTAACTGTGGAAAACTGTGGTATGAAAAAATAAAGCATTCTTGCGACCAGTGGTTAGCATAATGGCTATGTTGCTGGACTCCCATGGAGTCGACCACGGTTCGAGCCCCGGACCTGGTGGCTTAAACTCATGCAGGGCGCGTGTGCGTGCGTGCCCAAGATCCTGAGAGAATGGAGGAAAAGGGATTGCAGCGTGGCCATCCCCCCAAGGAATGATTTCTCGCTGTCTCTTTGTCTCTGTCTTTCTGGCTAACACACACACGCTATAGCAAAAAACTAGAAAAAAAAAAAAAAAAGCATTCCTGAGTGGGGAGGTGAAGGAAGCTTCTCAGGAAGGGGAAAAAGACACCAGTTTTTCACCCCATCCAGAACACAAGAAACAACAGCTGGCAACCTGGGGACCAGGGAGGGCTCTGGGTGGTTGGGAGTGAAATGCCTGGCCTTGGGGCTGGGAATGTCTCAGCAGAGCCACTAGGGTCACCTCTGCAACCTGTCAGAGTCCTATGCTGGACTCATCTAGACACCAGAGCAGGAGTGACCACTCCTTCCTGTTTCTCCCCTAGGCCTGCCTGCCCTAAAAGCCAATGACCTGTTGGGTGAGTGAGGCCCCCGTGCCTGCTGCAGCACTCCACATGGCCCTCTAAGCCCCACACCCTTCTGCAGGGTCTGGCCTCATTCTCTTGTGCTTCTTTCCTGCAGATAAAGACAGCCCCTTCTACTATGGTAAGAGCTGTGGCCTCCCACCACACCCCCACCCTTGCCTGTCCTGGACCTCTGCCAGACAAGTTGGGAAGTGTAGACAAAGTGGGGTAGGGATGGACCTGCTCCTTGGGAGAGTGTCTGTGGGACCTGTAGGGAGGCTGACAGAGGGGACGGAGGCCTGGGCTGCAGGCCAGCATCTCCCGCCGAATCCCCCTCCTCCTCCTCTCCTCTGCTTCTCCAGGACCCAGTCCCACAGGCTTTCTGGTCCTCTGCAGGCCCTGGTCTCCTCTGGGCCTCAGCTCCACTGCCACGTTTCAGGAAAGCTCCCTGAGCTTTCTTCAAAGCTCCCTTTCTCTGCTCGCCTGCCTGCCTTTATCCTTTACTCTACAATGTGTCCATTTACTGGTGCGTCTCTCCCTCATGGCCTGGATCAGAAGCCCTGTGTATTTACGGGGCGGTGTCTAGCACAATCAGGTGCTCCCAAGCAGAGAGCACATCAAAAAGTTCCTAGAAAAAAGAATTGAACTATGAGTGTATTTTGAGGCAAAACATTCAAAAAAAAAAAAAAATCCAGGCATAGTTTTTTTATACTATGCACATTACTCAAACTTTTTAAAGCCCCTAGTATCCCTGGACACGAGTGAGGTGGCCCCAGACTGGCTGAGCTCATGCTGCCCCCACCCACAGACTGGGAGAGCCTGCAGCTGGCCGGGATGATCTGCGGAGGGATCCTGTGCATCGCTGGAATTGCCATAGCCCTGAGTGAGTGGTGGCCGGGTGGGAAGAGGGGAGGGAATGGATGCTCGGGCTGGGGGGTCACCCATTTCTTCCTCTGCAGGTGGCAAATGCAAATGCAAGCATGACCAGGTGCACAGGTATGACAGGCCCTACTGTGACAACCTCCAGCTTAGCAGACCTGGAGTGGGAGGTGTTGCACAAGGACAGTGTCCTGGCTGCCCCCCTGGCTTTGCAGAGGGATCTGTTGTCCTCAGGTTATCAGCCCTGAGGACCCCTCAAGTGCCCTTGGAACAGCGGTGAGCTGTCCTAGGGGGTGGGGAGGAGCACCAGGAGTTGGGGGCAGATGACACTCATCTGATTCCTTTCTCCAGCCCCTTAGCTGAGAAAGCCACCCCACTCATTGCTCCAGGTGAGAGGGGCCTATGGGGCTGAGGGCGGGGACTGTGTAGGGACCATGACTGAGGACCTGCCTCCTCTCTGCAGGCTCTGCCAGCTCCTGCTGAGCACGAGAACAGCGCCCAGGAGCACACGCCCACTGCTGCCTCCCCACTGGGACCTTACCTTCTGGGACAGTCTCTATCCCAAGGCTGGGTGGCCCTGATCCCTCCTGATCAGGAAGCCAAGGCTGATGTAGAAATTAAAGCGGTCAGACAGCTCCCTCTGGTGGTCTTGTGAGCCTCTGGGGCCTGGTGGGGGAGGGCAGGGGTGCCCAGGGTGCCTTGTGGATTGCTGCTGCTGTGTCTGGAGGCCACTCTCCAGAAAGCCATGTCCCATGGCGCCACTCCAGGCAACTCCACTGGGACCCCAGTGAAACACCACAATGCTGTATGAGAAGACCTTGTAATTTATAAGTATGCCTTGTGACCATGGGAGTCCTGATGACCAGAGACCAAAATGTCCCATCCTGAAGGGTGACTCCAGTGGCTCACTCTGCTGAGACCTCACCAATTCCTTCATCGATTCATCCCAATAAAATGTCTTAAATGTCTCCAAACCATGGGAGGCCCTTCAGGTAATATCCTGTGAGATTCCAGCAGTTGCACCTAAGAAGCCTGCATAGTGCATTCAGAACCAAGAATAGTGTGTAGTAACCTGAGGTCCCTGTCACATGCACTCACAAGGCTACGCTGGCATGTCTAGCACTACAGGGTAGGGGTATTGCAGTGCCCCTTCCTCTGCCTGGCCATCCTGTCACCCAGGTGGAAGGAGGTGAATTGCTCTGTTACAGAACAAGGCCAAGACCAGTAGGGTGACAGATATCCACTTGTCTAGGGAGCAGCTTCTAAAGTAAGGCCAGAGTCTGGGCTGATAGGTACTCTGCTTCAGGCCAGCTATCAGGTCGCACTCCACATCTCAGGGGGACCACCCCTCTGACAAGAGTGTCCTGCGTTCAGGTCACTAGACTCGTGGGCTTGGTCAGAAACCAGCGCAGGGCTCTGAGGGGGAAACTGAAGTTCGACTGCTCAGGTCTTGGAAGCACTACACAGCAAGGGGTGAGGGGGAGAGTTCCAAGGTGGGGCCGATGGGACTCAAGCCCTGCTGGTGGCCTAGCTGCAGTCCTTGGGAGCCCTGGTAGGTGGCAATGAGGTCCAGCTGCTTTCTCTTCTGCTGATCCCCAACGCCCGCAAGGCACCAGCTCTTTGAGCCACAGGGTGATGCTCCCACGCTGGGTGCTGCCCGGGCAGCACAGGGTGCTGAAGTCCAGGCAGGAGTGGGCATTGCAGTTGAGTCCTTGGAGGTGAAGGGTGAGAGGGTGCAGCTCCAAGAACCCTGGGAACCCTGGTAGTATGCAAGTGACCTAAGGGACAGTGGTCTTCTTGCTCCTTGTGAAAGTTAGTGTGGCTGGAATAAGGCAACTAGATCCATAGGAGGTAGCTGGTACTGCAGGGAGAACTGCTCTCCCTGTGAGTATGGAACCTCCTAGGGGTGCAGGGGAGTCATGAGAAGACAATTGTTTCCACCACAGGCCGTGGTAGGGGCACTGATCAGAGGAAGGCGGAGCAGGCAAAATGCAGCTTAACACACTTTCTGCCCCAGGGAGTCGGTGCAGAGTCCGTCTTCCAGGAACACGAGAACACCAGGACACTGGTGTCCACGGACTGCATAAGAGACCAGAAAAAATGACCTCTGCCTAAGAAAGCCAAGCCTAGAGTGACAAGGGAAAACAGTCGTTCAGAGGAGAGGAAGCTAATGAACTCCTCTGTGCCTAAGAGACTTGAGGTCCTCACAAAGTGCACAAGCGGCCTCAGGCAGTCTCGCCAAGCATCCTCAAGGAACGGGCTCTGTTCCCTTTCTGATGCATCCCTATTGGAGTTATCTCAAGGATGATTATTGAGTATTGAACTTCTTATTTAAAAATCCATTTTTTTCTGATTGAAAACATCACTCATTGCAGAAAACTTGAACATTACAGATACCCAAGTAAATCGACTTCTAATTCACCTAATAATCACTGTTAAGTTTGATAATCAAAGTGACTCAGGGGAAGGGATGGGCTCTGGGTTTCTATCAACTTGGCTGGCAGGTCTCTGATCTAGGGTGCTACAGGACGAGGGGTAGGGAAAGGAAGGCCTTGCAAGGATGCCTCTGTATTTTTCTCTCTCAGGAAATAAATTCAAAATTTAAAAAAAGGGGGGAGGGGCAGCAAGTGGCTTGTAGGTTAAGGTGCTAGATCCCACATTGCTAACTGCATTAGAGTCCCAGATCTGGTGACTTGAGAAACATGTCAGATGTGTGTACATGTGTGCCCCAAATCCCAGAATGAATGCAACCCCCATTGGTGTGCTCTCCCTCCCTCTGGTGAGTGCACATGTCCTACAAAAATTAAGAAACTGATTGTCTTTCAGATCTTTCCTGTCTTGTACCTTGATAAATGAACTTGTTTTCTGACACAAACTCAAGCTGTTGATTTAAACCCCAAAGATAAACACTGAGGAAAGGACTTTTTTTACTGACTTAAAACTCGTACTTTTATTGTTTTCTTGTATGGTAGGTTGCCACATATCAAATTCTGAACTTTATAATCTACTAAACAGATCAATGTTGCTATTTGTACAGTTGAGCCATTTCTCAAATTAAAAAAAAAAAAGACAAAAAAAAAAAAAAAACATTAACTGGCAAGCTTACACATCCTATAGCAAAATCTCTCAAAAACCAAAATGTTATGGGACCAGCAGATGGCATGATTACATCGCTGGACTCCCACATTATTGACCAGTCTGAGTCCTGGACCTGGTGACTTAAGCCCATGCCAGGCAAATGCTCCAAATCCCCAGAAAACAGCTAAGAGTGCATTGCAGCACGGCCGGGGGTGGGGGTGGGGGGGTGTTGCTTCCTCTCTGGCAAGTGCCCTACAGCAAGAATCACTCTTAAAAATGGCCAGCCACAGTTGAAGTCCTGGACCTAGTTGCTTGGTTTTTAAGTCTCTCCACCCAGTCAGAAATTAAATTCTTTTAAAAAAGCAGTAACTAGGTAAGCAGGTTAGGTATGGTGATTAAGGTAGCTGGATGCCACAAGGCCAATTCCAACAACTGGAGTCCTGGCCCTAGTGGCTGAAAAATCATGCTGGTTCAATGTGTGTGAATACCCCAAATCCTGACAGGGAAAAGATGTGAAGGAATTGCAGCATGGCCATCCACCATGGTATTTCTCACTTATCCTCTCTCTGCAAATACCCTATAGCAAATTTAACAAACTACAAAGGCCAACCCTAATAAGGTCTGGTGATTAAGGGAGTCAGATACCATATAGCAGAGACTGCAGTTTAATTGCTAGCCCTAGTGGGTTGAGAAACATACCTGCCACCATGTACGTGGGTATAACAAAGTCCCACAGGAGATGGAAGGAATTGCAGGACAACATACCATGGGAGCTTACCTTCCCCTCCTCCATTATCTCCCTCTGGCAAGCATGTGTTCTGTGGCAAATTAAAACTGATGGACGATTTAAATTGATGGAATTGATAGCAAACCCATCTGATCCTTGGCCCAGGAATCTACTGTCCTCTCCTATGCTGCTATCACTCTAAGAGGAGCTATGATGGCATTTGTGATGGAAGGGAGGGAGGGGTGGCTTTCACTTGTCAGAAACGTATAGAAAGGGAGAAAGCAAATGTGGCATGTGATGGCTCTGGAGACTTGGTTCTGTTCTAGAAGTAAAGATCCCAATGTAAGTTAAACATTTCTCTTCTACTCCCAGCTTACTCTCCTTTGGGAATTTAATTCAAGCTATACTCTGGCTAGCTGTCCCATATGTGCCCTGGGCAAGTCTATTAGCTTCAACACAGATCAAGGCTACACAGGGTTCCCAGTTGTGTATTGTGGCAATCACACTGACCTCCTGATTGCCACCACCTGCTGACAAGATTTGGGGTCTTTTTATCCTTACTGCCAACCTTGCCTGGGAGCAAACTTCCATTAAGCTTCTCAAAATGCTAGGGGCCCTCACTATAGTGCACAGCCCTTCATTTAGTGCTGTCCTTGGGCCCTTCCAGAACACCAAGTGGTGTCATTCTCTGGCACTAGACAATCTCTACTCAACCCTTATCTTGCAAGTCTGTAGGTCTTGTCCACACATAGTAAACAGGCCCTGTAGGGTTTCCTAAAAAGGCCACTTCCTTTGGTAGGAAGAACTCTTCCCTCTTCCATATGAACTCAACAGTTTTCCAGAACAGACATCAGCAGAGGCCAAGACTACTTTAAGGTTTTTTGCCAAAATGCAAAAAAATTTTTTTATTGGTGAAACTTGTCTACTAGAAAGAATGGGAAGTCTTTGGGTAAAATTGGTTAGAAATCCATGCATCTGTAAGTACTCTGCTCCAGGGCCATTCACATACAGGTAGCAACCTGGACTTAGGACATAAGCCAGACCTCCCAAGAGGACAAGTACCACTTCTGAGACCACTTACCACTGGCGAGGTCTTGGTGATGTTTTTCTTCTAAGTGAGGTGGTACTCTTGCTGGCCAGATTCTAGGGTTACCTTGAATTTCAGGTTATCTACTACATTCTCCCACATTTTCCATCTCAGATTCATGCACACTTGGAGATCCCAACATTCTATGAAATCTGAGGTCAGATTCTCATTCCAGTCCCCACCAATAAGCAGGATCTCCAACAACCTGATTCCTTATGGTGTACTGCTGCCTAGAACTTGGGAACATGGCAGTTGGGTCCAAGGACAACAGATCCTATAAAGGCAGCCTTAACAGGGGCCCAGTCACTTGCTCTCTTCTAGATCCCCTTACACTGCCTCCCAGTTTTAGCAGCTCACCCTCCATCTCTCCTTGTACCTCTGGCATTCCAAAATGCCCTGGTTGAGACCTGAAGAGGCAGAGCACTGGCAGTAAGGCTGGACCAATGAAGCCCAGTGAGTTCAGAAAAAGGGAAGACTCAACTCTGTCACATCAACTGATTTCTAATAAAAACCTTCAGGGGTTTAACTAGGAACACTAACTACCCAAATGCCAGAGGGAGATCCTGACAATGGTTAAGATGAGAATACCTAGGTTACATTCACCTTGTGGCTATTAAATAAGGAAACACAGGCCGGAAAAAGCACCAAAGGTAAATATCAATTCTGCACAGGATGCTTTTTCTTATAAACTCCACCCACATTCTAAAGTCTAGGTTTACTTATTGTCAGCCCCAAGGTTAAAAATGACAATATGGTGCATGCAGGTGCCTGGAACTAGACACTACTTTCCACTACATGTGGATAGTAACAGTTTAGGCACAACATGGAAACGGGTATTGAATGCATCCCATGGATAAGACTAAGTGTAACAAAACTTCAGTGTTTTCACAAGTTACCTACAAGCTGTGGTTCCTGGCCTTGATATTTTAAACATTACTCAAAAAGAATGAATGGCTATGCCCTTAGCATCAAGGGAAGGAGGATGACAATAGGAATTATCTAGGAAAGGGTGCAGGGCCAGTAGATGATGCAGAGGTTGAGGTAGCTGGATCCCACCTAGCTTACTGCAGTATGAATCCAGAATCCAGCAGCTTGAAAAACACACCAAGCATGTGTGTCCAAAATCCTGAGGGAATAAGAGAAGGGGCTGTGGCATGGCCATGCACACTGCGAGATTTTTTACTTCTGCCTCTATGACAAGCCCCAGTACCCAAAGCAAACTAAAAACAAAACCACGGCGCATAAGTGGTTGGGACATGTGCTTCTACGTCGTATCACTCAGGCTTGTGTGTCCAGTCACCATCTCCACCATTCACAAATTTAATATTTTTCTTAAGACTTTATTTTAGCCTCATTGTAAGAATAAGGGAAATCATAGATTTGATATACTAAACTTTTTGAATTTGACACTAAAGTACATTGAGAATTATCTTAGATCACCCACTTTACTACCTTTTGCTGAGTAGATAATCTGTGCCAGTCATTGTGAAAAAGTCTTTATTTTAAGAAAAAAATTTAGTTAACAAAAAATTTAACAAGTTTCACTTAGCAAAATACACCCAAAAGGAAAGCACAGTACAAAGAAAGTTTAAGTCAAGGCCTCACCAATTCCTACAGTATTAGTATTGTGTCTCAATTCTCAAAACTAACTTTTAAAAAGCTTAAACTTAACCTAAAAGATCTTAAGTGAAAATATAAACTAGAATGAACAAACATGAGAAATGTTTCTCTTTGAATTGGGGATCTAGCACCTTTGAGTTTTCCAAAAGAGCCCATCTCCCCAAGGTGTTCACTGCGATGTGGTGTAAAAGACCCACATTTAACATACTCAAACTACTTTAACTCAGAGAACATCACTCAGAATCTACTACCAAAATGTTAATTGAGAAAAGCTGAAAATAGTTTTAGTTTACTCAGTATCACATGCTAGAAGAAAACTTTGCATGAGAAAACACTGAAGAGGTAATCTTTTAATCCAGATTTCACAAACTCATGGTGCAAAAATGGGTCCCACAGCTTCTTCTAGAGTTATAACTGCTCGTCACTGCTTGTTGGCTGCCTCTGAGAATTTGATTCAAACAAATCACGCGTTCCTACAAAACTAGTCGTATCCGGCCATGCTGTTTTGACCACTGTAGCTGGCCCCGTAACAGCCACTCACTGACTGGCTCTCCAGACCGCTGTAAGTGGCCTGGGCTGCTGACACCCCCATGCCTTGCATCACCTGGCTGCTATAAGCCCCATTGCTGGCCCCCGTGGTCGAATTCAAGAATAACTCTATGTATCTGTGCTGCATGTTGGCCCTATCTTTGGACATGGCTGCCACAGCTTCTTCGTGGGTGGCAAACTCGACATCAGCTTCGCCTGTCACTCTTCCATCAGGGCCGATCTCAATATGAACTCTCACAGGGTTGAGTGGAGAGAAGAAGTTGTAAATGTCGTTTTCGGTGGCCTTGTACGGCAGCCCCCTCATGTGGACACAGTGCCCAGTGGTGCTCTGCACTGTGAACTCGCCGTCTCCGTATCTGTGGTCATACATTCCCGAAAGACAGTAACTGAGGTCTCTTCCAAACATGTCGGTGGTGAAGCCGTAGCCATCACTGAGGCCACTGTACTCCTCGTAGCCCCCGTAGCCTGCACTGTAGGCCCCAGGCCTCATCCTATCCAGGCCTGCTTGCTTCACAATGCCAATATATCTTCTGGCAGTGCCAGGCCGGTCATAGGGCCCCGGCCGCTGCACAGACATGAACTTCAGAGGGGGATCTGAATAGGACCTGACTTCCTCCTGACTGCTCTTGAACACTTCAATATACCTGTGCCCTATTCTCTCCTTGTGCTTCCCTAGGGCCTTCTCTGCTAACTCCTGGGAGGCAAACTGCACAAAAGCTTCCCCTGTAATCTTGCCTTCCGGGTCCACAGGCAATGTGATCCCGTTTGGCACGATTTCTAGCCCTGAGAAGAACTGAACAATTTCTTCCTTTGTGCATCCAAATGGGAGTCCTCGAAGGCGCACGAAGCCATCATTGGCGCTGTCAGCGCTGTTTGGACCACTGTGCTTCAACACCCAATCCATTTCGGTTCTGTGGGACTTGAACACCTCAATGTACCGGTGTCCCATGCTTTCCCTGTCTTTTTTCAGGGCCATCTTTACATCTTCTTCTGATTCAAGCTCAACAAAAGCCTCACCACTCTGCCTGCCTTCTCTAGTGTAGATGAAGTGGACACCTGCAGCCCCATCATGAATTGTGCAGGTGGAGAGGAAGTTCTGCACATCCTCAATAGAGCAGGACCAAGGCAGGCCACGGAGCTTGACCACAAAGCCTTCACCTCCCTCAGGGCCCAGCATCATGGAAACTTGACAGGGCAGATGTCAGAAAAGCCTGGATGTGGCTTTTTGAGGCTGAAAAGGAAATGATAACAATAAATAGTTTCCCCTATATTTTACATCAGGAAGGATGAGTTAAATAAGCACCAAACACACGTGGGTGAGATTCAATCCCAGTTCTTTCCCCCTAAAAGAGACATAAAAATCATTTAGAACCTGATTTTTTATAACCCATAATACAACTACCACTTTTTTCTCCTGGATTTCTACACCTATGAAATCACCATACCCCATCTGCCTCCCTACACACTGCTGTCACCAGTAACTTCAGAAATCCATGAGTTTAGCAGGTGGCATGGTTAAGGTGCTGGACTCCCACATGGCAGCTTGCCTTCTCACTCTCCCTCTCTAGTCAAGTTTAATGATGATAATAATAATTAAATTAAAAAAATAAAAGTAGTCCACAAAGGATACCACATAAATCTCACTATGGTAATTGCATCCTTCTGCCTCTACTACAACAGCTATCTCTCACAGAGAACCAGGCTTCAGTATCCACAGCCTCTTTTTCTTCCTTATTTCCTCATCATCCAGCTCAGACCACATTATTTCAGTCTGTGGTGACAAAAATAGAGCCCTAAAGACTGTTTCATGGGCATACTGAGGGGCTCAGGTCTATTATACATTGAGGCAAAATGGTGCCCCTTAAGACTATGGCTTCTTACCCTCAGGACTGCTAACACTTTGGAGTAGAAGGATCTTGTTGAGGGTGGCTGTCTTGTACAGCTGGGAAGTTTGGCAGCATTCCTGGTCTCTCCCCACCAGAGGCCAGTAGTACCCCATCCCCATATTTATTGACAGCCAGAGCCCCAAACGTTCCTATATAACACCACAGGAGGTAAAACTGCCCCCTGGTGAAAACTGTTGCCGAAAAATCAGGGTCATACTTTAGAGTAGGCCCATATATTGTCATCTCCCCTTCAGCTTTGGCTGATGTCTTCTACTTTCAAGGAATGAGAACCCTCTGAAGAAAAAGTTAAGTCTAGGAATTTGTCAAGAAGGAGTTGCCCTGGGACCAACAGTTAGCGTAACAGCTATGTTGCTGGAATCCCACGTAGTTGACCGCAGTTTCGCGTCCCGGACCCAGTGGCTTGAAACTCACACCAGGCACGTGTGCGTGCATGCCCAAGATCCGGAGAGGAGAATGGAGAAGAAGGGATTGTGGCGTGGCCATCCCCCCCGGGGGGTGATTTCTCGCTTTCTGTCTGTCTGTCTAGCACACACACCCTATAGCAAAAACCTCTTAAAGAAAAAAGAAAAAAGAAAAAAAAAAAAAGGAGTTGCCCTCATGGCTGAGATCAGTATCTATAGCTCTGTCCTGGGTTCCCAACTTCACCCAGCAAGAGATGTCTTTTATGTTTAATAGAGTATGTACTTTTGGCAGAAAGAAAAAGTGAGAAAGCATCCCCCTTTCATGGGGGATGGACACACTATAAACTCTCCTCCATGATCCTCTCTGGATTTTTGGTGTATACATGCCCAGTGTTTCTTCTGTACTGAGCACTCTCTTAGCAATTAAATGCTGTTTTAACCATCCTTACAATACATAACCTTCCCCTGAATCAGGTTTGCCTCCAGATACTTGCTGATTTCCTTTTTCCTTCAGTAAAATTTCATTGAGGGTCTCTATGCTCCACCCTTAAAAGGGAACATCGATGACCTAGTAACAGAGCCAGGATTCCATATGGCTGACCAGTTACAATTTCAACACTGGCAGTGTGAAAAACATGCCAGCTCTGGTTAGTGTATGCCCCAATTCCCAATTGGATGGACAAATGGAGACGGGATTGTAGCATGCTCCCATGAGAAGGGGAAGGTTTCTCTTCCCTATCCCTGAGGAGTTCATACACACTATTCCAGAATAATAGTAAGTTTTAATAGACTCCTTGGAAAGAAACAAGGTAAGTGTTTTTCATCTTTATTTCACATGTTCCCACAGCAGAATTTTATCATTCCTTCCCTAGAAAACTTTTATCTTTCACTTCTGTGATACAATTCTTTTTTCTAGCTCACTCCTCACTCCATTCATTCTCTTTCTGAGTTCTCCCTCTAGCATGGGCTGTAGGCAATCACTGAGTTTGGCCAGTTTTCTTTATATCCAAGATTTATCTCTGGGCTCAGAAAACCCAATCTTCAGCCTCCAGCTCCGAGACTCAGAAGAGCACATACAGGGACCAGCGGGTGGCATGGAAGTTAAAGAGGATGGGCACTCCCGCATGGCCGACCATGTTTTGCGTCCCGAACCTGGTGGCTTGCTTTCTCACTGCCCTCCACCCCCATGTCTCTCTGGCCAAAATAAAATAAAATAAATGAATGAATAAATAACATTAAAATAATTAATTAAAAAAAAGAGCACCTACAGCTGTGGTCCACAGCTCTCCCTCTGGACCACAAATGAACATAGCACTTCCCCCCCCCCACATTCCAAATGTAACATTAATAGCCTTATCTAACAGAGAAACACAAAGCTCTAGTAGAAAACAATCTTGGACAACTGCTTTCAAATCTTTAAATCCAATCAATTTACCAACTCTCCACTGATGCCATTCTCCACAGGACCCTCACTCCTAAATCTTGATATTGCTCAACAAGATTTTTCACAACTCTAGAACCAGTCCCCAATAGACAGCAGAGTATGAGCACAGAATATTTTTCCTTTGTGATATTAGTCAAATTGTCATTTTCTTCCTATATTTCTCTTATATCCTTCCCTTGCATTTCTCATATTCTTTTCTATACCTGCATTTCTTCCCCCTAATTCCTGGAAGAATGGCCTATTCCAAGCTACCATTTTCTCAACATTTAAGTTCTCCAAGCATGGCAGCTGGCTCTTACAGAAACCCAATTCACAGTTCAAGTGTTTCTGTGAAACCTATGCCACTGTCCTGCTTCCATGTCCTCAGGCCTTTTTGGACTTTAGTAGAAATACTACTCTGTGTACCCTGCATCACTGCCTTTCGCCTTTTTTCTCTCTGCCTGGAATGTGTCTTGAGGATTTGACACATATGGTCAACACAGGGTAATTCTCTCTCCAAATATACTATGCCCAATCTCCCGACCAGCTAAGTACTACTAATCTTTAAATCTCAGTTCAAACACATCAAACACATCACCTTTCAAAAAGGTCTGCCCTTTCTCTACAAATTAGTCTCATGATTCTAAATTCCTACAAGTCCTGCCATGATCAGTGTAAAAGGTATTTTCAAAATCACATTGGAAGCCTAATGGTGACAAACTGCCTCTGTTCTGTGGGCCACCACACCCCACCCAGAGCATAGGACTGCCACAGTAGGCCCAAGATTAGCAAGGGATTAAGTGCTAGCCAAGGGGTCAACACCTCCCTTAAGAATGAAGCACCCTAGCTAAGCTGAAATAGATACATTAGGAACACTTCATATCCGAATTACTTAAAATACTTCATAAGCCCATCTACACTTAACACATTGTCATTTATTTTTATTCCAAAATTAATTTTCTATTCCATTTCTCAAAATTTTAAGGTCTTCATTAACAAAAATCCAGTTGAAGAGTGCTAAAGTCTTGCTCAAAGTCAGATGTGAAGCTAGTTGCAAGATTTTTCTTTTAACTGCAGACCCTAAGAAAGTTTCTTTCAGATTTTACTTGACAGATTAAATAGAAATACATCAAAAAATTACTTCGAAATAGCTCACCTTAAAGCACAATAGGATGTCTTCAGTGGGAGACAATTCTGGTAAGTAATGAATTATCCTATAAAAAAGAGAATAGAGAGAAACTGACCTTGGATGCCCACAACGGCCACAGAAGGCTCAGAGCTCAGCTCCTCCAAAGAAAGAGGTCACAGCTGCCAGGCTTGAAGGCCTTTTATAGTCCCTAGGTCGATAGAATTAAATCTCACAACCTGGCCCACCCTATCAGCATGAAAGAGGTTTAACTTTTCATATGGTAATGACGAAAGCTGAAATGGGAACACCCTCTTTGTTTTAGTAAACTTAATTTCGGAGTTTCCAGACCGAGAACTTCCAAGGCAGGAGGAAATTCAAATATGGAGGGCAGGAGTACAGGAAGTGAACAAGTTGGGAGGGGGTGCTAAGTGAGAAGTCAAAAGGGATGAACCAGTAGTTAGCTCCTCCAAGGATGGGCACCAGGCAAAGGTGTTTGGGAATTGTCTAAAGTGGCTCACAATGCACAAAAACGCCTCTGGGGGCAGTGTGGGGACACTCAAAAGACCAAGCCAGCTTTGCTAACTTTCTTGTGGACAATATTTGGTCTGACTAGCTGAGAAAATAAGAGCGTTACTGTTGAAATACGCTCTTCTATACAAACATCACTAATAGCCACAACACAGTCGACCCAAAAGGATGAGGACATGTGCTAAGTCTAAAGAATACCTCAGAGGATAAGCTGTGTTCTTAGTTTTGGAAAACTGAAATTGGGAGTCCAGTAATTCTGCTCAGATGAGTCTTGTGTAAAAATAGACCATTGTATTCACCTTGCCTTTTAAATTTCCTGCAGTATTACCAGAGATACTGGAGAGGGGGGGAGAGATGTATAAATGTAAAGTACTTGCAGTTTGTAAGAAAACCAAGTACTATGATACGATGTCATTTCTAATACTCTATAACCAAGTTTTCAAGAGGCTTCAACCATTTACATTCTCCCCCACTAGCCTCCACAGAAACTAGGGGCTTTTAAGAGTGTAACCCAATGATCTTTTTTGTCCTAATCCACTTCCACTCCTCTCTCTCCAATGAGGCCCACAGACCAACACTCTGGGCCTCTCTGGGGACAGGCAGAAGCTGGCAGCTAGAACTACTTTAGTCAACTCACACAAGACCCAGTGAACTGTAGCTATACCCCAGGGGAGACACTGATGGAGCCCAGGTCTCACAGCTGGTAGCATTTGTAACACTAAGGAGCAATAAATACCCCGTTTCTGTATCCCACACCCAAAGATTCTGACTTAAATGTCTAGGGTACGACAAGGAAGACTGCACAACTCTTCTAGGTGACTGGCCTTGTAGCCAACCAAGTTATAAATTGGTGGTTCTCGTGCCTCAATGTGCACATGGACCAACCAGGGATTTTAAAAAATGCGAATTCTGAAACAGAAATGGGCAGGGCTGAGTCTGCATTTTAAAAAAACTATCTACACTGCTCCTAAATCCCCTCCATTACTGGTTAGACGGGATTCATGCTGCCTTCAGGTAGTTCCAATCAAGATAAACAGGGCGTGCCTGAGTACAAGGACTAGTTAGTTCATCTGCAGAGTAAACAGGGCAGTTGAAGAACCACCCACCTCCTTTTCTTTTGTTCAGAACACGCGGGTGGGACAGGGATTTACCCTCCTTTTACAGGCTTTACCCTCCTTTACAGATCTTTTGTATTCTAGAGAAGCCTAAGGAGTGCTTTCAAAAGGGGCCCACCTCCCCCTTCATTTTGCAAATGATTCTTAACCTCCAGAAGGCCGGAACAAGCAAGGGTTGTGGTTACTATCAGAGTTCTGCCCTTAAGTCAAAGTCCAGGGAAACTGGGACTTCAAGACTTTGCCTTTCACTTTTTTTTAATCAAGACTTACCACTGAGAGTAGAGCAGATTTCTATTTTCATCAAATGCGGCTGTAAGCCGAAGGACTCAAATTCCACCCGAAGCTTACAAACGCAGAGGCCTCCGGGGAAAATCCAGGTGCATCTTGTTCTCAACCTGAAATAAAAATTCACGTGGCCAGGGGCAAACGCTCCCTGTCAGGTCGGACTCCCAGAAGCAAGGCTGTTCGCGTTTTGGCGGGAAGCAAGGCGGCGGAGCCCCAACGACAAGGTGACGACGTTCCCTGAGCCTGCACCTGGTGACCGACCCGGCTTCCTCAGGACCGCGGGGCGGCAGGAAGGTCGGCCCCGGGGCCTGCGCGGCTCGGGCGGGAGCTTCCGGGCAGGGGCGGAGCGGGGCGAGCTGAGCGGGGGAGGGGGTGTTCTGGCGGGCTAACCCGCCCGGCCCGCCAGTGGGGTGGGAGTTACCTCCCCGGAGGGCGGGAACGCGTAGGAGTTCGCCCGGCCCAGCCTACTGGGTGATTGAAGGGAGTGGGGAATGCTGGAAGATCCCAGAGGCCGGGAGGGGACACAGGAACGGGGCGGGAGGGCAGTGGGGGAGGCGCAGGGAAGAGGCCGCGCAGGCTTTCCGGGCGGGGAGGGTTGCCAGCCCGGGTCCTAGGCCCAGCGGCGGCTCACCACGCCTGGGGCGGGCAGTCGGTATGGAGACGCTGCAGAGTCCGGAGTCCGGGAAGTGAAGGCCGCGTGATCCGAGGGCGGCTGGCGGACGCGGGTCACGGGGTGCAGAGCAGGAAGTGCCACCGCAGGGCCCGCCAAGATGTCACCAATGGGAAACGCGTGCCTGCAGGTGTGGCCCGCGGTAAGCGAAGGCAGGAAGTGGGGGAAGGAAAGAGAGAGGCAACCAGGAAGACAGTTCTCAGCGAGTTCTCCAGTGGAGCCAGAGGGGCCACCCGGGGAAAGTCCAAAGTACAAGCTTGGGGACGGGACGAGGGCCGCATCGTGTAAGAGAAACCAGCAAATCACCGCTGAAGAACAGAACTCAACTGGAAACAGCTAAACATACAATACCTTGTTTTGTACAACCGCGTACTCTTGTAAATATTTTTTGCAAAGTATTTTAAAAGTGTAATCCCTATTCTGCCTGAGTACTATGAGCGGTGACTTATTGACAATAAATTCTGTTGTACTAGTCATTTAAAAATACTCTTATTCAGGCGGTTGCCACCTGGCAATTTGCCCGCCCAAGAACTTTTTTGGGTGTACTTTCTTTCTTTCCTTTCTTTTCAATTAAATCTTCTTTTCTACGTAAAAAAAAAAAAAAAAAAAAAAAAAAAAAAAACTCTTATTCAGAGATACTTAAAAATATTTACAGATGGGGCTGGCAGGTGGCATGGTGGTTAAAGGCGCTGGATTCCCACATGACCGAACTTGGTTCGAGTCCTGGACCCGGCGGCTTGCTTTTTCTCTCTCTCTCTCTCTCTCTGCCCCTCTCTGGTCAAATTTAAATAAACAAACTAATGAATAAAGTTAAATAAAATAATTATTTTTAAAAATTTACAGATGATGTCTAAAGTCTTCAATCTGAAAATAATCTGACTTCAGATTTGCAGAAATACAAATGAAGCAAGATAGGCCAAGATTTTATTATTGAAGTTGGTGGTGTGTACTTTAAGTTCATTTATACAGAGACATACACACACATTTTTGTTAGAGGGCACATGAGCTTGCTAGGAGAAAGTGAGAAAGCCCCCTCCAGAGAGGATGGTCATACTGCAATGGCTTCTGGGATTTGACACACATGCAGATGTGCCTGGCATTTTTAAAGCCAGCAATCTGGGGCTCAAACAAAGTTGTGCAGTCAGCCACCTCAACCACCCATACTAGCTGGCCCCAAGTTTCATTATATTTTTATCTCTACTTTTATATTGTTTCTCTTTAAAAAAAAAAAGTTATTGCCAGTGGCTGTGGGTATTTGGCAGATAACACTTAACAAAAACAACCTCACTGACAAAAGGTCAAAGTTACACTCCCTTCTCCATCCAGGCAGGCAGGTTTTTAGGGCATGTAAGTGTACAACGTTGGTGTTTTTCAAGCCACTGGAGTCAGGATTTGAACCAGATTCAGCTTCCCACTTCATCACTGTGCCATCAGGCTTATAGACATTTAACATAATTGTTTTCAACAGTGTTCAAGATCTATTTACAACACTATCATTTATAGAACTCAGAGGAAAGAGGGATGTATATAGTGGAACTCTTTAAGGACAAATGAGACCATCCTTCCAAGGAACAGCTCCTAAGAAAGTGAGTGGCATGCATCAAAGAAATTTGATTTATCAAGGATCCACAATGCATCAGACATATCTGACACTGAGTCAAACAAACTGGCATACATTCAAAATAAGGGATACCGAACAGGACTAGAAATTCATACTTATTTTAGATGATAGAATTGTGGCTATATTTTATTATTAATTTATTAGTATTTAGAGATTTTTGCTACAGGGTATGAGCACTCACTAGAGAGACAGAAAGCAAGAAATCACTCCCCTGAGGGGGTGGCTATACCACAATTCCTTCTCCAGTCTCCTCTCGGGATCTTGACCATTCATGCACATGCACCCAGCCTGAGTTTTTAGCCGCGGGGTCCAGGAGTCAATCTTCAGTAGGTTAGGTTAGGAGTCCAGCGACATAACCATTACACCAGCTGCTAGTTCCTATGGCTATACTTATTTTCTAGCTATATCCTGAAAACATTCACAGATGGAATGGTGTGATGATGGGGACTGCTGCCCATGACATAATTGTCAGGGCTGGGTGTTGGAAATATGGGAGTCAATCTCATTGTACTCTGCTTTTGTACTTGTTAGTTCACAATAAACAAGCCCCACCTCCTTGCTTATTTTTCCTATCAGGGAATCCAAGTTCTCTAGACTCAAACTCCAGTCAACCCAAGGAAAGTGAGAAATACTAAAAACTCGCACATTCAAGAAAAGTGAAACATATTGTGAAGGAAAATTAGGCATAATGGTCATCTGCTTTTAGAGCGGACACTCCCAATAGAAATGGTCATAACTGCTTCTTACATATTAACATGTTTCTTAAAATCCCCTTCAGATATATATTCTTAGCAATTGATATAATTTTATTTTTCAAAAAAATGTATCTGTTGCACTTGAGGAATTTTATACATGCCTTCTTTGATTAACTCTTTGTGGCTCAAGAGGCAAATGTTAATTATCCTTTGACCATAATAAGGTTTCTGCCTGGGGAGGAACACTGTACTGAAAAAGAAAACTAAAGCTAAGTCAGATCAAGGGAAAGAGGCAGAGGAGAGGAAGATTGTTCACAATAGCCCTGGAGACCTAGGTTCTGCCTTAGTGTTTTGGACTGTACTATCGGGTCAATGGGAAGTCAGTTATTGTTTCAAAATGGAATGCCGTTATGATTTTGAGGTTCAGTTTTTAACAGAACAGTCTAGGTGCTATCTGGCAAACAAATGGTGGAATAGGAACATGGAAAAAAAGATGAGGGGTGAAACATATTCAGGAAGACAAGTGGAAATTTAAGGCTGGGGAAGGGGGACCACAGTATGACAAGACCCTGTCAAGGGTGCCTTGTCTCCCTCTCATGAATAAAAATAAACATTTAAAAAGTACATCAGTACACACAACTGTACTTAACTTTTCATGGAGCTCATGGATCTGAACTGTGAGAATTCTGACCCAATTCATGCAACTTGCCACAAAATTACCCTAAAAGCTATTAAGAGCTATAGATGGAACATTACATTATTAAAGTTTTAAATGTTTATTCCATTACTACATTTTTATTAACTAAAGGCTCTTTAATTTACTTACTATCCCTAAGTGTAGGGTAATAATACACTGTTTCCCTATGGGCTCAAAAAGTAAAAAATAGGGAACCACTAGATAATGTAATGGTTATGTCACGCTTGACTCCCACGTAGTAGAATGCAGTTCAAACCCTGGACCCAGGAGCTTAAAAAACATAGGGCATCTGTGCACACCTGTCCAAAATCCTGAGAGATTCAAGAATGGAGACAGGATTGCAGCATGGCCATCGTCCTGGGGAGTGATTTCTCCCTTTCTGTCTCTCCACATACCATAGCAAAACTCTCTCTTAAAAAAAAAAAAAGTATACTGAAATTAACCTAAGAGACAAATTTTTACCCAACAAAGGTTAAGATACTGTTCTACTTAAGAAATGTTTGTGAGGGCCAGCAGATGGCATAATGGTTACATCACTGGACTCCCACATGGCTGACCACAGTTTGAGTTGCAAACCTGGTGTCTTCAAAATTACACCGGACGTGTGTGCATGCATGTGTACCCAAGATCTGGAGAAGAGAATGGAGAAGGGATTGCAGCATGGCGACCCCCCCCCCCCGGGGGGGGGGGATGTGTCTCACTTTCCCTCTCAATGTTTCTGTCTCTCTCTGGAGTGCATGACTCTAAGTCAAACTCCTCTTAAAAAAAAACTTGGGGACCAGCAGTTAGCGTAATGGCTATGTCGCTGGACTCCCACGTAGTCGACCTCGGTTCGCGTCCCGGACCCCGTGGCTTAAAACTCACAGCGGTCGCGTGTGCATGCATGCCCAAGATTCCAAGAGGAGAATGAAGGAGAAGGGAGGAAGGAGAAGGGATTGCGGCTGTGGCCATCCCTCCTGGGGGGTGATTTCTCGCTTTCTGTCTCTGTTTCTCTCTGTCTGGCGAGCGCAAGCGCCCTATAGCAAAAACCTCTCCCCCCCCCCCAAAAAAAAAGTTTGTATGTGTGCATGCATGTTTGGATTCTGCCAAATAAAATTTAACTGGTAAGACAGGGCTCCTAGACCACCTCCTGCTAACTTTTCTATACCTTTCCTAAGCAAGTGGCATATACCACCACCAACCATCCCACAATGAGTGCAGTTAAATCCTACAGTTAGGCTCCAGAAACCTATGGGTTCTGCTCATGGTTTCCAGAGCCTCCAGGTACCCTTCAAGGCATGATCTTCCTCCTGAGGAGGTAATGGTAAACTAACACTTTGTCAGGTCCCATGTAGCTGAGACTGTGCAGCTCCTTGTGTTCCTTGTTAACTGCTCAGGGGACCACAACATTCTGCCCTGAAAAGTGGAGAGCCAAGCAAGGAAAAAAGAAACTTGACAAAATCTGAGAGGGGTTCTGGCATTCAGAGAGCATATACCAAAATCAGACTCAGGCAAGTTTCAGAGAAGGGCTGGACAAAACCATACATAATTTAACAACAAAATAACAAAAACAGTAAGAACCATCTCAGATGTTCCGTTGCAGAATAAAAAAGCTTTCTGATCTAAAAACTAAGTTCTAAAGTCCAAAGGTGAAAAGATAGTGGCCTGGAAAATCAAGTGCAAGGAGTATTTAAAAACAGAGATATAAAAATATAAATAAAAACAGGGGAGTAGGGCATGGTGGTTAAGGGTGCTAGACTCCCACATGGAAGACCGTTTTGAGTCCCGGACCCGGCAGCTTGCTTTCTTACTTTCTCTCATCAAATAAAGTTAAATAATTCTTAAAGAAAAAAAAAGGTGGAGAGGCAGAGAAGAGACTTGTAGGACATACTTTTTTCCAAAGCAATTTTCTTCATATACTTTAAGCTTTTTGATATAGGGCACATGCATTTGCCAAAGAGAGAGAGGGAGAGGGAAAGTTCAAAATCACTCTCCCCAACCACACCACATGCTGGTCCCTGGTGGCTCGCGCGCGCCGCGTGTTCTTTCTCTTTCTCTTTCTCTCTCTCTCTCTCTCTCTCTCTCTCTCTCTCTCTCCCTCCCTCCCTCCCTCCCTCCCTCCCTCTCACTCTCTGGTCAAATTAAAATATAAATGAATAAAATTAAAGATTCTTAAAATAAAAAAGAAAAAGAAAATTATCCCCCACAGCGGATGGCCAATATGCAATCCCCTTACATGATTTTGGGCATGCATACACAGGTCCCCAAAATCAGTTTCTGGGTCTGGGATCCGAACTGAGTTATCAGCCAAGTGGGATCCAGAGCCTTAATCACGGCATCACCTGTTGACCCTATACTTTTTTTTTTTAAAGAATTATTTAACTTTATTCACTTTATTTTGACCAGAAAGGGACAGAGTAAGAGAGAGAAAGAGGGAAAGTGAGAAAGCAAGCCGCCAAGTCCAGGACTTGAACTATGATCAGCAACATGGGAGTCCAGCACCTTTAACCACAACACACGCCACCTGCCATTCCCCCACACTTGTTTTTTTGAGAGAGGTTTTTTGCTATAGGGCACGTGTGCTTGCCAGTGAGAAATCTTCCCCCCAAGGGGGATGGCCACAGCACAATCCCTTCTCCACTCCCCTAGGATCTTGGGCATGCAGACACATGTGCCAGGCATGAGTTCTAAGCCACCAGGTCCAGGACTTGAACCACAGTTAACTAGTCAGAGTCCTGTAAGTAACCATTACACCACCTGCTGGTCCCAGGCCCTATAATTTTCTCAGAAGGTTTACTAACATATACCTGAGCTGTGTCTTCTTAAACTATCCTGATGAAAATAAACTAAGCTATCTAAGTAGGACAATCCCCTGCCATTTGTCTTGTCTTCTTTGCCTTTTTTTCTTTGTGAATCCTTATTCATATGCTATTTCTCTTGTCTCAAATGGAATCAACCCATTCAACCTCTTGATAGGAGACTTCAAGCCTGTGAGAAAATAAATTTAGTTCTTTAAGCCGCCAACCTGTGGTTGGACTCCCACATTGCTGACTACAGTTCGAGTCCCAGACCTAGCAGCTTGTAGAATCTCTCGCTTTCCCTCTCTCGTCAAAATAAAATAAGGGATGAGCAGATAGTGTGGCGATTAAGGTTCTGGATACTCCCACATGGCTGCCCACAGTCCTAAGTCCTGGACCTGGTGTCTTGCTTTCTCACTTTCCCTCTCTCTTTCTACGATTGAATTAAAATAAATGAATAGATAAAATTAAAATATAAAGTAATTCTTTAAATAGGGCCGGCAGGGGGTGTGGTGTTAATGGGCACTGGACTCCCACACATGGCCTGGAGTTCTGGACCTAGCAGCTTGCTTTCTCACTTTCCTTCTCCCTTACTTGCTCTTGCTTTGTCCCTCTCTGGTCAAATTAATAAATAAACAAATAAATAAAGTTAATTTTAAATAAATAAATAAAGTATATGATAATTCTTCAAAAATAAAAAAAAAAAACAAAAACATAATTGTGGGCCAGCAGGTGGCATGGTAGTCAAAGTGCTAGATTCTCTCATGGCCAATGACAGCTCTAGTCTCGGACTGGTAACCTGATAATCGTACTGGACAAATATGTGTTCGTTCCCAAAACCTTAAGAAATTGGAAGAAAAGAATTGTGAAAGAGGCCATCCCCACTCAGGGGTGATTTTTCACTTCCCTCTATCTCCCTCTAGCAAGCACATGTGCCCTATGGCAAAAAAAACCCAGAAAAATAATAGTTTTATATTTAAGTAATTAAAATACTAGATAGAAAATATGCATGTCATCCATTTCATAATTCTACTAAATAAATACTATTCTTGGACCAGCAGATGGTTTAATGGTTATGTCGCTGGACTCCCACATAGCAGACCATGGTTCAAGTCCTGGACCCAATGGCTTAAAACTCATGACAGGCCATGTGTGCATACATGGCCAAAATCCCAAGAGAAGGGACTGCGGTGTGGCCATTCTCCCTGCAGATGATTTCTTGCTTTCTGTCTCTGTCACTCTGGCAAGTGCACACATCCTCTAGCAAAAATTTCTCTAATAAAAATACTATTCTAACCAAATTAACATAAGCAGAACAGGGGTCTCAACTGGAAAATGAATGGACACCTTAACGATGGCTGATCTTCGCAATATGTATTTATACAGTCAGACTTATGGCCATGTTACAATCCCTCCTCCATTATTTTCTCAGGATTTTGGGCACTCATATACACTTAAGCAGCCACCTCCACCAGGTGGAGGACTCAAATGGTGCAGTGGGCCATATGGACCAGCTGCCCTGCAATTCTTTTTTTTTTTTATGGACTGGACATTTTTTTTATGCCCTGTTTGAGAGATCTTTTCCTAGCTCAAGGCTGTCTGGATATTTTAACTTATAAAGTACTGTGTTTTTACCTGCCTTTTTAAAACTTTGACTTAAAAGCAACCTGGAATTGGTGTTATATTTCCTAAAGTTCTACAGTAGTTTATTAAGATTCACAGACTAATTTCACTAAGATGTAATAATTCTAAACAAGTGTTAGCCAACCAAATCTGGCAAAATACATAACAATAACATCATGGCCAGGTTGGGTTTATTTCAGGCAGACAAGTGTAGCTGATTATTTCAAAGTCAATCACAGCAAGTTCTCATATTGATTATATCAGTAGAGACAGTGGATGTAAAACTATTGTTTTAATGTTTTATGAGAAATGTTAAGCTCAAATTGTGCCAAGAAAGAATTAGGAACCGGTCTGAGGATTTCCACTGGGTAAAAATTTGGTAATGTGAGCATCAAAGAGAATATGCATTGGATTAAGGCACATCCTATATTTTAAAACCCATGACTTTCCTAATACTAGAAAAAAACACAGTTGGCTATATTTGGCACATGGGTAGGAAAGGATGCATGTTCTTTATGCTAGATGTTGCTAAACAAAGAAAAACTGTACCTGCCTTTAGCAATGTAAAGCATACTTACATCAAATGATTAAGATTTCTTCTCTATATAAGTATTTCTCTTAATAATCACCTGACTTCAAAACCATTAACAAAATGATGGATCTAAAAAATGGTCAATTGCTGCTAAAATTTCACAAGATGAAAATACCAACCAATACATATGTGCCAATGCTTAAGAAGCACAGCCCTGAAAATTAAGTTTCGTTCCACAAACTCCCATGGCAATCACAACCTTTAGAGCTAACTACCATCATAAAGGAAATAGAACAGATTCATACACCACCTTAAAATACAATGAATAAAAACCTAAGCGTGGGGAACTCTACCGTGTTTGACAAATATGCCCAAAGGAAGAATCCTTTAAATGAGACTCTTCTAGATTATCACTGTCTCTTATACAGTAGCCTCCTACCTCATTTGAAATGTAGCAGGTACATACTGAGATGGTCTTTTAAGTTTAAAATTCACACAGGATCTTGAAGGCTTCATATACATATTACTTTTTTAATTTTTAGAAATGTTACAAATAAAATTAATTTTAGGTGGCTTTTATTTCTATTGGGACAGCACTGCTCTGAACTAAAAAATATAATCTGAGAGGCATCTTATCAAATATAAGGTGTGACTTTGGATCCTGTTCAAACAGACCAGTTATATAAAAACTTTTTATAGTGTTTGAATCCTGGGTACTTGATATGAGAAAGGAATTACTTTTTTAAAGTATGATGATGGTAATGCCCTTATGTTTTAAGAAACTCCTTAGAAATAGAAGCAGAAAAAAAAAAAAAGAATTATTTATGAATACGAATTTTATTGGTCTGGGATTTTGCTAAAATAAGCCTGCTTGTCTGGGTTGAGCTAGGTTCTCCCTCTGCTCACTTTGCTGTCCTCCACAGGAACTCTGCCTCAAGGCAACTAAGTGAATGAAGCCTGGCAGAGAAGGGCTGTCCTGGTCAGACTGATTCTCTCTCGGTCCCAATTGTGTCTCTGGACAAGTGACTTCTCCCTAAACTCTACCTTCTCATCTGTTTCATGGGGATGAAAGCAATAACCCGCTTTCAGTGATCACCAGTTTATGATTACAAAATGGAGTAAAACACCTAAAACACCTACTTAAGCTCTGTAGCTGTATCTGGTGAGAGTCAATTAACATGGTTCTAAGAAGAGCTCAAGAGCCAAAGCTCAGGTGGGGGAGGGAGAATTGGAGGGCAGTCACCCAAGTGCCTAACCCAATGACTTTTCCATCAGTTTCCAGAGTTCTGGCCACAAGGGAGAACTCACTTTTCTCCTTCCTCAATATTTTCCTTTAAATCAATTCGCATTTTTAGTTAAACTTTAGTGTTTAAAGGAAAGCTCTGTAACATTACCTTTAAGTGGAAACTAAAGTCATTTACCAGTTAAGAGTCAATTTACAGAAATGCATACAAGAATACAACTTCTTTAACCAAAAACTATACTTGCTTAATATGCGTAATAGAACGATCTTTCCCAATATTCATTAAAAGTAGTTTACTTGTTTTAAAACGAAAAAACGAATAGTCTAGAAATTTCACTAGAAAAGTGAAACAGCACTCTCCACTGATAGATCCAAATGTATGTTATGTCTAACTTAAGAACCAGAGGTATTTTTTATTCCCACTAGAAATTCAGAACTTTAAAAATCCAGACTAAAGTAACAAAAAAAAATTATGATCGGTACTATTTCTATAAAAATTTTTAGAAAAAAGTTTACTGTTTTACTAAACCCAAGAAAATGAGACAAAGAGAACCCTGACAAAGTTTCCCCACGCCCGAACACCCCCACCCCCAGCCCTCCAGGATCACTGCGCAATCGCGGGTGCGCCTGGCGCGCTAAACCTAGGCCGCGAACGGCCGGAACCCAGGCCTCCCACATGGCTCTCCTATGGCGTCGCTCCCTGCACCCTCGCTAAGCCCAACGACTTTTAAAATGATAAGCCCCGAAGCTTTTCCCGCCAGTTCGCCTCGCCATCGAGTTTCCGCCGCCCGAGGCTTGGCCCTGACCCCGACCCCAGGCACGCACGGGCCGCCCCTCACCCACCGCCTCGCGCCCGCCTCCCGGGCGGTTCCGGTAAGCGGCGCGGCCACACGCACTGCACCGCTCGGCCCCGGCAGCACGCGGATCCCTCCCCGCCAGGTAGCGGGCCGCTGCGCAGGCGAGAGCCAGCGTCGC
This sequence comes from Tupaia tana, assembly GCA_026018925.1. NCBI lineage: Eukaryota > Metazoa > Chordata > Mammalia > Scandentia > Tupaiidae > Tupaia > Tupaia tana. The sequence goes on from JAKSZU010000010.1 coordinate 81,560,910, forward strand.
CAGAGATACTCATGAAAACTACAAAGTGGCACCTCCGGACTTGCCCGGGCTGCCTGTTCCGGAAGGAAAAGTAGCAGCCAAAAGCGCCTACTGGGGCCCTTCTCTTCCGCCCGGGACACGAACGGCGCATGGCGGCGGTCCGGCACACGACTAGAATGGGACGGTGGTGCGCCAGAACCCCTGCGAGCCCCTTTAAGCCACAGTCTGCGGGGGAATGATTCGGGACTCCGGGGTCCCTGAGGGCACCGTGAACTAGTAGCGAGAGCGTGGGCCGGGCCCACAAGTTTCCCAGGAGCAGTAGGAATCGGCGAAAATACGTCCAAAGACACAAAGAAGTGAAACGAAAGGAAAAGGAAACGACCGAAGCAGCCCGGGAGGCAAAGATGTTCATCCAAAACGCAAACGATACCTGTGAGAGCGGGAGGCCAGAAAAGAGAACGGCGCTCGGGCACACGCCACCGCGGAAGAGGAAGAAAGGGCCCAGAGACCGCACAGGGGCTCTGGGAGCGGGACGTGGGAGGAGGGAGGAGGAGCCAGCCCTCCGCGAGTCTTGTGCAACTCGCCGACGCCTTCAGCCACGTGAGCTTACCGCTTTCGTTTCAAAAGAACCTCCCACAGTCGCCCGGTGCCCTGCCTGGAGATCGGGGTGCCGCGCGCGGCCGTGACTCACCTTCGGGACCACAACCCCGCCACCCAAACCGCAAATCTTTGTCCACGGTTCCCACCCTGGTGGGGTCAGTCCTGGGATTTACAGCCTCTACCTCGATCCCAGGCACCGTTTGGTCGCTGCGTAGGTGGCCCTGGACTTCTGATGCCCGTTTCCCTGATTACCAAATCTCGCCCCGAGGTACACAACACTCGTGGGACCAGTCTCTGTGCAGTCCCGGGTGTGCAGCCTTTGGCCTGAAACTCACCTCCCTGAACCCTAATACCAGCCCCGCGGTCCCTAACCCGTGGCCCCAGGACCTGGTCAGTTTCGGATGTGCGGCCTCTATCCTCGGATCCTGCTTCCTCGACCCCAAATCAAGCCGTGCGGTCTGCACTCCCCATAAAGACCCAGTCCGCAGTCGGTCCGGGGTGTGCGGCCCTTGATCTCAAACTCGTCTTCCCGTCCCCAAATTCCAGCCCCGCGGTCCCCAACGCCGATAGGCCTCAGACTTCAGTCGGTCCCGAGAGAACAGTTCTTACCCTCAAAACCGTCTCCCCGACCACAAATCCTAAGGTCGCAGTCCCCACTCCCAAAGGCCCCAAGCCTGGCCCAGTCTTGGAGTGAGGCCTCCACCTGCGACACGCTGCCCGCCCAGGACGCCCTCACCTCGGGCTCTGATCTCCACGCTCCCGCTCGCACTTGCCGCTCCTCGGTCGTCCCTCGGAGCACCTAGAGGAGGGTGGAACGCGGGGGACTTGGCAGTTGTAGCTGAGGCAGTTGAGACTTGTTTACCGTCACCATGGAAACCCCGCGGCGCGCCCCGGGCGGGGCTTCCGAGGGGCGGAGCCAAGCACGAAGAAGGCCCAAGGCCTCGGCTCCGGCCTGTGGAGCGCACAAGGCGCTTCCGGAAGCCCTCCTGTTCCCGGCGTGCCGGGCCCCGACTCGGCCCCACTCCCCAGGCACCCTGAAACAGAAGTCGCGCGAGCCTGCCTCCCCACCCAGCTGCCCACTGCCGGCATGACCGCGGACCGGTTACCCCGAACCCCACCTTCCTCGGGAAGACGCGGCGCAGCCCTGCTTCCACGACGGAGCCGGAAGAACGCAAGGACCAAGGCTGGGCGGGGCCCCCAAACGCACGTCCGGGGCGGGGCCGCCACAGCGTCGTAGTGACGTATCCGTAGCGCAGCTGTGGATTGGCCGCCTGGGAGCGGGGCGGGGCGGAGCCACAGAGGACGTGGTGCGCGCACAAAGCCACCTCGGTTTGGGGGGGGGAGCAGGGGGAGGGAGCCGCTCTCCGCTCTTGAAGCGTTGGGCGCTGCCTGGCGAGGCCAAAGGACTCCCTGTTTGAGATCAGCGTAGAAGGAGGAGATGGAGGAGCGAGAGAGAAGACCGACCACCCAGGGCAGCATTTAGGGGTGCATGTGTCAGATTCAGTGTGCTGAGGTCGTGCTGAGGGGCTGAAAGCCCCCTCGAGCCTCAGAAGGTCACTGAGAAGACCTCGGGCGAACGCGGGCTTTTCAGCCCCAGAGCTCCTGAGCCCACGGAGTTCACCGCCAGCTCCACCCCCTGAGGCACAAGAACAGATTGTCTCAGGTGTTCTAGGGCTGGTAATCGCCATTTTCTTTTGAGGAGCTTTGTTCCTGAAGAGACGTCAAGACCGTCTCCACAAATTAAACTGAAGTTATTTAAAATCGTCAGAGTAGCGGAGCAGCAGTGACACAGTTGGTAGAACACCACTGCCCGATACAGGAGCCATATGGGAAAGCCTGAGTTTTGGTCCCGGAGGACCTGAATTCTATGGGTGCGGGTGATCCTGGCTGGCTGACTGGCAGTCTGCAAGGCTTGTCGGGGAGGGGTGGGGGGGGGATCACCTGTGATGAAATCCTGTCTGAGTTGTCTCTCATAAAGGAAATAAGTAAGGTTTTGGCGAAAAATGACTAAAGAAGTTAAAGGAGTGTTCAGAACAGTGTCAGATTATGAGTTGAGAACCATAATGAACCGGGACCAGCAGTTAGCGTAATGGCTATGTCGCTGGACTCCCATGTAGGCGACTGCGGTTCAAGTCCTGGACCCGGTGGCTTGGATTCGACGCAGAGCGCGTGTGCTTGCGTGCCCAAGATCCTGAGAAGAGAATGGAGGAGAAGGGATTGCAGCGTGGCCATCCCCCCTGGGGGGTGATTTCTCACTTTCTGTCTCTCTGTCTCTCTGGCAAGCGCATGCGCCCTGTAGCAAAAAAAAAAAAAAAAAAAACCCTCTCCAAAAAAAAAAAAAAAGAGGAGAACCACAATGAAATAAGGGGTAGTTTTTCAAAAAAGTCTGCAAGAAAGAACAATGAGATTTAAGCAGGAATAGGAGAAATGAAAATACCCAAGAAAAAGGTTCAGTAATTTCAGACAAAATTTTCAAAGATCAGCTATTTTTTTCCCCTTCTAATAGGGTAGGTGTGCATATGAGGGAGAGGAACACCCTCTACAAAGCCTGGTGGTCACTTTTCTGATCCTCTCTCTTGCTCAAGCAAACTCATGGTGATAAGCTTTCTTGCACCATGAAGTATATGATATTTGGTTGTATTTATTCTATCATTTTTGGCTTTTAATAGCTGTTAATAATCAATACATTGGTCTATCTGTTTGGAGTTGGAACATGGTGATATTCTTTTGGTTCTTTCTCACTTGCTAGGTGGAATTCATCCTTTTTTGAGAAAGATTTTTGCTTTAAGGTGCATGCACTTGCTAGCGAGACAGACAGAAAGCGTGAGCCGCTCTCCTGACCCCCATCGCAATCTCTTCTCCATTCTCCTCTGGGGTTTTGGGCATAAACACACTTCCATTTTTTTAAATTGTAGTATATCATAGATATACAGAAAGTTACATTTAATATTTTAACAAATTTAACAGATACCAATATGTTCTCTAGTTCCTTTTACTGTTTTGGAGAAAAGATTATAGATAAACCATTGATATAAGGGCTTTTTAACTTTTTAAATTTCTTTGCCGAACATACATGCACTTGCTATAGCAGGTGAGAGACAGGCAGACAGAGGGGGAGGGAGAGGGAGAAAGCACCCCCAGTGGTAATGCCATGACTATGGGAATGCCTTTTCTACACTTTTGGGATTTAGGGCACACATGCTTACATGCTGAGCATTTTTATCAAGCTGTCAGCCATGTGGGATCCAGACTCCCTTTAACCAATAGGCCTGAGTTGGCCTCAACTCTTTAAAATTACTTTTTTTGAGAGGTTTTTGCTATAGGGCACATGCGCTGACCAGAAAGACAAAGAGAGACATCCGAGAAATCACCCCCTAGGAGGGATGGCCACACTGCAGTCTCTTCTGGGGATCTTGGGCACACATGTACACGCGCCTGGTGTGAGTTTAAGCCACCAGGTCTAGGACTGAAACAGCAATCAACTACTTGAGAGTCCAGCGACATAGCCGTTGTGCCAACTGCTGGTCTCAGGAAAATACATTTTTTATGATAAAATCTTTCAAAATTTCAGAAAATGTTGAAGTGTGGAGTATTGATGTTTTGGGATCAGAGAAGTGATGGTTCATGGGAAGATTTTGAACTAAATTAACTAAATAAAATTCTTTCAAGAATATTGCTTCCTGGGGAACCAGCAGTTAGCGCTGGACTCCCATGTAGTTGACCGCGGTTCGCGTCCCGGACCCGGTGGCTTAAAACTCACGCCGGGTGCATGTGCGTGTGTGCCCAAGATCCTGAGAGGAGAATGGAGGAGAAGGGATTGCGGCGTGACCATCCCCCCTGGGGGGGGGGGGATTTCGCGCTTTCTGTCTCTATGTCTCTCTCTGTCTGTCTGGCGAGAGCACGTGCCCTATAGCGAAAACCTCTCAAAAAAAAAAAAAAAAAGAAAAGAAAAAAGAATATTGCTTCCTGTAAGGTAGTGTGCATGGGAACATGTGAATTATCTTGACCTGGTTTTTAGGCGCTGGCTAGAGGCCACTCAGTTCCTCCCCTTGAGAAACTTAATTAAGGCCACACCCCCAACCACCTCCTTTATCAGGCTTTCACACTGTGGGTCGTCACCCACCCACTCTATAATCAGACTAGGGCCAGATACTAGAAGACCCGGGTAGCCCCTACAGGTCAGAGCTCCCTGAAATAACTCAAATTAGCAAATTCAAAACCTGGTTGCCCTGTCTCACCCTTTCCTTCCTGCCCAAACCACACAAATGTGCTAGTACACAGTTCCTCCCTCACTCCCTCTGACTATGACCCTTCCAGGTGCTCCCCTGGTGTCAACCTACATGGTGCTGTGTGCTTCTGGGGAACTGTAGGTACAGCAAAACTGTACAAGTCTTTCGGTGTCTCTTGATCTACATCTGACCTAAGCATACCTCATCCAAGATAATATGCATGTTAAAAACAATAGCTTGGCCAGCCCCATGGTGCAGTGATAGTACAGAGGTTGTGCACTAGTTGAGCGCTGTGCGTTTGGAGCCAGATCCGACATGACTTATCTAAGTTAAAGTCCTGGCCAAGGCAGCTGGAAGAACACATCAGGTGCATGTGCATGCATGCTCAGGATCCTAACAGAATGGAGAAGTGGAGGAAGGAAGATGACAACCATATCGGGAGGTGTCCCCCACATGCCCTCTGGCAAAAACTAAAGCAAAACAAAACAAAAACAAAAAACAATGCCTTCCTATTACAGCCTTTTCAAAACCACCATGCTTGGATGGGTGAGAAGACCATGGTAACAAGGTCCCTGAATAGTCACATTCTTCACTGAGCACCATCAGAAAGTGAGCAAGTGACCAAGGAGGACAGGATGGCCCACAGTTTCTCAGCCTTACCCCACCTGGAAAAAGGACCATCGGGCAGCGTGGGCCTCAGTTATGTGGGCTCCCGGGCTCTGACAGCTGACTACATGCTAAGCATTTTATGTTACCTGGGCTTGAGTCAGAAGCTCAATAATTTTTATCACCTAGGCTTTGTTACACAGTAATATGTCCTGCTAACATTTATGTTTTGACCATGTTATTTATGAAAAAATAGATCCCAAGTTTTACCCTGGAAAATGAAACAAATATGAGATTTTTATAATAGCTTCGTAGTAACGGTTCCTAACAATCTTGTGAAGTTTTTTTTTAACCTATAACAGAAAAATAAAGGCAGTTTGTGAATTAAACAAGTTGAATAAAGCTGTTTAGGTGGCCATGAGAGAGGAGAAGAGAACAAAGAAAAAGAACGGGTAGGGCTGAATTCTCTTGTGGACAGAAAATAAACCTAAGCTTTTCTCCATAAGACACCCCTTGCATCACAGACTGCCTGAAACCAGAACTACTAAATGTGCCTAAACTCCTGCTGTTCTCCAGCATCCCAGAGGCAGGCCACCTGGGCTGGGTGAGGCAGCCAGGTGAGATAGCTTTCTGGCTCCCAGCTACACTGAGCGTCAGCACCCAGAATTCCTTTCCTGTGTGTTTTTCAGTCAGTGAGTGGGGATACAGAAGATTCTTGCCTCAGATTTGAACTGTAGGACACATTGCTCCTGGCCCTTGGTGGCCAGCCAGCCCTCGATCTCCCAGCTGCACTACCTGTGTCTGGCTGCCTGCCCTGTGTGCATGTCACTGGGAGAGAGCTCACCCTCCTCCAGGACACCTGCACTCCATGTCTGGACACCCGAGTTGTGCCTCAGCTGCTCTTGCAAGGAACTGCTTTACCAGGTCCCTGGGCCACATAGTAGATTCTTGTGACAGATCACATTAATACATCACTGGGTAGCACTGTTTTCGTCTTCAAATTGTGACAGACACACAAGGCCAGTATCAGTGTCAGGTACTTGTACTTAACTAGACCCCTGGCTTCAGTACCTGGTGCTTAAGAGATGTAACTGAATTCTTGGTGCCCTTCGGTTTAACACCCATTGGGGAGTCAGTCTTCCGATCTAAGTGTCTGGCTTGGCTGCCTTCTTGAATCATGCAAGGATGAGGGATGGAGCGAGGGAGAGGGCATGGAGACCTCTTGGAGAAGTGGTCTGGTGCACATTGTCTTAGAATGATGTGTTCTGGTGTTGTCATGAAGTACTTGATTTGTTCTTATATAAAATGCCCTAGGGTTCAGCAGGTGGCTTGGTGGTTGGGGTGCTGGACTTCCACATGGCCAACAGGGGTTCAAGTCCTGGACCTGGCAGCTTGCTTTCTCTCTCTCTCTCTCTTGCTGGTGAGTACACATG